>OX940877.1:122074822-124474822 GCA_954870665.1 Stratiomys singularior
AAATTTTTGTTAAGATTTGATTTACAAAGTGGTTGACATTAATAATAAATACTTTGAATATGATAGTGAAAATGTTTTAAAAATATAGGATTGGAAAAAAAGTACAAAAAAAAAAAATAGAAAACCGATTTCATAGGTTTACGAACATGCAGGCCCGGGTTCTCCCGTGCTTGACTTGATGTTATCATCAGATCCTGACGTACAGAGCTAGTCCTGCAAATAAATAAAACCTGAGTAATTAAGAGAAGTAAGGCACGTTTTTTTGTAGGCACAAAGAAGGTTTTTTTTAAATTATGGCCGTGTTAACCATTATTTTAGTCTGTATAGAATTCAATGTATGCCCAAAAAAATTTCATTAATATTCTTTTTACTCAAAAGCTTTGAAAGAAGTGTTCTTGTTTAACACAATAATGAGAGAAAGCCAAATAAAATTCCACTTATATTTTCCGCTGTTTTGTGCATTTGTGCTTTAAGATGATAACACTTTAAAAGGTGATAGCCTTATGATTCGTTTGGTCCACCATTTTGTAATAACCAGAACCATATGAGAGCCAGGGTCGACAAGTTTTCCTTCAATGAAATCAAGTCAACGTTAATGCAAATGAAAAATTTCCATTCAAACTTTTGCTTTTTTGGAAAGACTTCAACAAACTAGTATTAGGAATGCAAATATTTCACTATTCGTTGAGCGTTGAATCGTTGACCCCACCTTTGCAGAAGTTGGAATCTCAATCGGTCAAATGTCATTATCGAAAAGTGTGCGTTTTTGCAATTTCTGGTAATTTCAATCACTACTTACCTCAGCACTTCTTCCCTTTTTTGAACTGATGGCAGGAGCTAGATGCCATGCCAAACCCTGAATTCGTTCAAACTGACAGAAACTTTGGATAAAAGAAAATAATCCATAAAAAACCTACCAACGTTCACAGGAGGAATATATAATCACTTCAATATTCTTATAATCTTAACTTGGCATCAACATTGACATGTCAAGGACAGCGGAGTAACGTAGGTTTGAACAAAATATGATTTCCGAAAGAGGATTATAAATGATACCAAAAATCATCGAATAATGGAACTTCTAGGTAATTATTTCTTCGGAAAAAAGACTAGAAATTCAGGGAAAACGAACGAAAAATCGAATATTTAGATTACGACATTACGCGCTGGCCACGGTGGTGTTCGAAATCAGTACATAAAGTAATATATAATTTTATTTATAATTATATAATATCATTACATATAAATATATATATATATATATGTTATTTGTGTTATTGATGATGTTAATAGTCAGCAAAATTAAATTCACACCTGTAAAACAAAAAATTTTAACTCTTGAAAATTAATTTTGAAAATTGCCTTAAATTCAAAATTTCAAATATCGAAGTTTTATAGCCTTTAATTTTAAATATTTCTGGGGTTGGTTTATAGTATTCAATGCTTTTTATAAGATAAGTTAGGAGCAAATATGGTATCCTTTAAATGTTGAACAGTTTGTGGTTTTTTTTATTCGATTAAGGGGATATATACACCTAGGAGCCGTAAAAAAAGTTCATATTTGTGAATTTTTTCAAAGAAAAATACTTAGAATTTTGGATCAGATATTTTATTATCTAAAAGTACACATATTCAAAAATATCTAGAAGCTTTTTATGTAAAAAATGTAAAATATCAAACGTATACAAGGATATCGTACGATCCTTGGAGGTCCTTGAAAAAATCGGGGGTTCACGATACCCACTGGCGTATCCTCAAAAATCATCTGAAACAAAAAATCCAAAAAGATTTGTCAGAGCGAATTTTGAAAATATTGATTTATAACAAAATGGCGGCCATTTGAATATAGATAATGATTTTTGGGACTAACTTTAGCTATAAAACAAAAAGTAGGTAACGGGAAAAAATCCTATGACAAGTACTAGATAATGGTGTATAAAGTAACCACTAAAAATTTCAAGGCAATCGGTGTATTGGAACTGGCCTGGAACTTGGCCTTTGCTATACGATTTTCATCTTCTTGCAGAGCGTACAAGTGCGCTTCTGATCCAACTGGAATTCCCAGTAACCTCATAATTTCAAATATTCACGTGACATCATTGTCGAACGTACATGCAGCAATATTCGCAGCTATATTAACAATTTTGGCCCCGTTGTTCATCGTTTTTGGAGCTATTTTCGAAATAATTTGGTTTGAACTTTCATTGGAGTTTTGGTTATAGCCGCCAATACAGCGTTCTAACAATTTGTCGTTGCTGAGATCGTTGTATATTAGTTTGATAACATCTAACACAATCACCAGCAATGCAGTAAATTGTGACAGACATTTTTAAGTTCGTTTTTATCCTTTCGCTTGTTGCCACTTGCACCACGATACAGGACCTTCAGGACAGAAATGATGTTGAGGCTTGCTGTCTGTTGAGCTGTTATGGTAAAATGTTGCCCATATCGCTGTCTTCATGTCATCCTTGAAGTTACAGTTTCTTCGAATCGCTAAACCATAGTAAATACTAATGTTATCTATAAGCTTTGCCGTCGATTTTTTCTTACATTCACGAAGAAGGGTTCCCATTCACTTTTGAACTTATCCCACGCATTCATTTTTGATGATTTCCATTTCATCAGCATACGGTGCAGCCTTTACTATTCCGGTGTACGTTTTAGAGTCGCCATCCCCCACATAATTAACGTACATAATTCCATGCTTTTCGGCAGATCCTGAAAACATTTCTGTTCCATCTTGCCTGGCGATCCGGTATGATTGATTTGACAAGTTGCTTCGTGATCCGATTTCCATTTCTCATATTGCACGGTATTTCGGTGTTCATTCTAATAGTTGCATTGAGCACAATAAGAAGATTTTACCAGAAAATTAACAACTTTGCCTGTATATTGACCAATGAGAATCGCAGCACCATACAATTAGGTATAACTACGTTTTCGCCACGTGCCATCTCCTGAAACGGTCAGTTTCGTTGCATCAGCACTCGAATTTTGTTGTGTTATTTTTTGCTGTTCTTGTTTTACAGCTTGTTTCAACACCAATCCAGCAATAATTGAGGCAGCAGAGTAAATTTTATCAATCATCATATCATACGTCGTTTTTCGAAGCGGAGGCTTCGAAAGGAAATTCATGAGGCCACAAAACTTGGCTCGACACATACGAATCCCCAATAATGGCATAACAAAAAAAATGTGTATTTGTTTCATAAGCAGTGTTGACGTACGGGCACGAAGGAATGAAAGTCGGTTTGCACGATGAACACAAAACCATAGCGTAACAACAAACAGCGATAACACTCCGACCATCGATCAATCTAACGGATTTTGCAGAATTGTATGAGTGTTAGTAAAAATATTTATTTTTTGCTCGTTTTGTTTACAAGCACAATGTAAACAGATGGACAAAATAGAGAAAAATAAACATTTTTACGCACACCAATGTAATTCTCCAGAATTTTTTGAATACCATTAGATCGGTCGTTTGTTCCGAGTGTTAGCGCTGTTTGTTGTTACGCTATGACAAAACTACAATTTTAAAAGCGAGTTCTCGAGTGCTTTCTGTAGTGAATTGAACATCACTATGACATTCTTTGCATTTTACATATCCCGAAAAAGCAGAAAACACAGTCACGAAATTTAAAATTGGGTATCGATGTTTAGATCTTCTGGTGTAGAGGTCTCACGATGAGTTTTAAATTTTTTGGCACTCGAACTAATACTCTCGTCGGAAAGTTTTTCGGCAGAATATCGATTTTTTGGTGGTATTTCCTTTTGTCTTGGGTCTTACAAGAGTTACAACCAGTCCGGTTGTAAGTCTTTTATTTATCGAAATACTACCTTCCTATTTTCACCAGATATTCTAAGGACCTTAAACTTTAAGAATATAAAAAAAAATTTTTTTTCGACTTTCTAGGTGTACATCTCCCCTAAAGAACATGACATTCGCATGCTCTTTCATTCCGTTTCTATTCCGAGGTAATTTAGGGTCGTCAAAATTAAATTATCGTTTCTATTAAATTACATTAACAAGTTCGTATTAAACTACGATAATGCTCGTCGGTTTGTTTTTGTGATAGTAACTGTCTTTACATATGCCTTTTTGATAATTTACTAGTGTTTCGTCAAGAACAATTTGAATAAGTGATTTTCTCGCTCCTTGTAATTTTGCTTTATTCCAAGAAAGTTACTTGCGTTGAGAGAATGGAACAAATAAAGCATGACGGAACGTGTTTTGAATAAATAAAAAGAAAGGCAAAAAGTTTGAATAGAATCTAAAGTAACCTATGTCCCAGCAAAACACTAGAAAACCACAATAGAACAAAATGAACAAATGAAGTTGGTATAAAGTTTGTTGATATAAGCTATCCGAGAGTGTTCTACGTTACGACATAACCACAAACAGCGCTGACACTCTCAGGCGACTTCTTTCAGACAGATATAGAAGAAGTTCAAGTAGATTTATAATTGCATTGCAATTTTATCTTATATGTCATTTTTATTTTATAAATTTATTTTAGGGAAATTTGTTTTACGCAAAAATGAGAGACCATTTGCCGATCGATTTCAATTTAATTTATTTGGGGAAATAGATAGCAATTCGCTCGTAGTTTTTGCACTGTATGTGCTAACGATGTGCTTGTGACGTAGTGTAAGCGAGAATAAACAGCGAGAACACTCTCGATTGAAGAAATCTACTTATTTGGTTTGAATCCTGTTAGATCGGATATTTATCGGAAGTATTGTAGCTGTTTTGTGCTTACGCTATGACATAAGTCACATCACGACTGTGGAGTGTAGACTCACTAGTTCACAGGCCCAGAGAATTGATGCGTAACATTTAGGATAACAAGTACTAAATAATTTAAAAAATGAACAGAAAAGTAATAAAAAAAGAGCAACAAAGTTTTCAAGGTGGGACTAGCAATATTAAAGTTTTTTTAACTTTGTTTTTAATCTAGAAAGTACTCAATTGTAATCTCTAAATAATGAGAAAGAATAAAAAAAAATGCAAGTAAAATTCTACTAATCGGTCGAATCCTTTCAAATCGGAAGTTTGTTCGGGTTATTTGCGTTGCTTTGGGCAATATGTCTTCTTCTTATTCTTCTTCTTACTGCAGAAAAATGAAGAAACGTATGCGGAATAGTTATACTCGTGAGAAAAAGTGAAAAGCAGAAAAAAAGTTGCTGGCAATGAGTGCTCTAAGAATTTTTGAAGGACTATCAATGACACAAAGTTGTGCAAACAATATCGTCTTGATGACCACATGCCTCTTCGTTGGACTCAATACAGTTTTTATATCAATTTTTTTAAAGCTCTATAAAGCGCATATCACGTGAGAAATTTTCAGTGATATATTGGATGCCATAGCTAAAGTTACAAATCCAAGCTTTCCTGAACCTCCATTGGTATGATTTTGTATGAATATGGCAGTTTCGGTTACTTTACTATTACCAATTATTATGTTTGAATTTTAAGTTAGGATAAGTTGTGTTGAAATTCACACAAAGTAATAAATTTGATCTTATACGACGATCAGGACTCTGATGACAGTTTTGTAGAATGAGGCTTTTTACAGCTTTCAAGTCTTGAAGTTTTAATGAGAAGTAATTTCTTGAAGAGTGAAAACTTGCATTCAACTAACTGAAAAGTAATTTTACTAAGATAAGTTAAAATATTCTATTCACGCTATCAAATAAATCATCATCGCGAAAACATTAGATCAATTCACTGGCTGATTCCTAGGGGTATTGTTTATGGCTACAAAATTTTAAAGATCTGAGATTAATTTATTAACGACAAATAAATCTTACATTCGATCCTTAAAGTAGAAAGTATCCTTCACTTCTTGATGACATGATTATCTTCAATTTTAAGACCAAATCTCCAAAACATATTATCCTACAATTTAATAGTTACCACAACCTTTCAACCAATAACTGATAATTGATGTTTTATCTGACCAGTTGACCAACAATACATTTAACATGTTCTGTTAGATTAAGTCTCTCACATTCTGAAAATGACATTTAATTAAAATTTCAATACAATCTAGGAAGCATTGGTCAAGAATGAGGCAAAAGTCCAGCCATAATTAAAACAATCTTAGCCTACTCTACCAAGAAACATTTAACTTCGGAAACGACAGCTCGAGCAGATAAATTATTTTGACTTGGGTGCAAAGGACATGATGTAGGTAATGTTAATTAACAAGGACATCGTCGGCGAAGTTTGAATAGAGAGAGAGTGATTGTTAGAATGAAATGGAGTTTCTGAAAGACTGCTTTCCTGTCAATTCAGGAATGGTGGAATTGTTTTATTTACATTTTAATCGTAAATTTTCCTCTTTTAATAGATTCAACCTTAAGGGAATATCATTGAGGAGTGTTTTAATATTGGTGTTGTTTAAAAAATAATCAATTATAAAATATTCAAATAAAAAAAAATTTCATCAAAAAAATATTCATAAATATAGAGTTATCTTTGAATGCTGGTAAATCAAAGTAAATGGTATACAAACAGATGGCAGGGAACTACTAAAACTTGATTACTTTTCTTTTCTCTTACGGAAATAAAAAGAATCCAAGGTTGCTTTTTAAATTACCGATAAAGCTGCAGATGCCGAAATTCATAAAAAAATTTTGTTTAGTGATAAACAAAACTGTCACGTGTGGAGTGATGAGCAACCACAGGTGGATGTCCAAACACCGTTACTTCCAGAGAAAGGCACTGACTGGTATATTTTATGGGCCGTTGGAATAATTAGTCCATATGTCTTCTAAAATACTACTGGGACATAACATAACAGTCAACGGCGACCGCCATGAGCCATGATCAACGAATTTCTCGTTCCGGGGTTGACTCGCCGTATTGCAGATGACCTGGTTTCAACAGGATGGCAGGACAACCTACCAGCTCGTGCAACCATCGACTTATTGAAAGAAACATTAGGTGTGTGGATAATTTCTCGTTTTGAACCTGTGAACTAGCCTGCAACATCTTGTGATTTAACACCGTTTGACTATTCTCATCACTCGTCTATGCCGACAAGCCCCAGACGCTTGACTATTTGGAGGAAAACATTCCCCGCGTTATTGGCATAATACGGCCCAGATTTTTAGCTAAAGTAGTTGAAGATTGTTCGTCCAGTTTCGACTCCCCTCGGTCCATTCGTTGTGTTCACATGTCTAAAATCATATTTAGATAAACATGGCAGAGGATGATCTTTCCAATAAAAATTCCATGCCAGCCGAAACAATTTATTTGTATTTGGTTTTTCTTTTTAAATTCTTTATCTCTAAAAAACCTCCTTTATTAACTCAGTTTGTCAGTGATCTTTTCATGAATATCATTGAATATAAACAGAAGAGGGAACCAAAACTCCCATTTCACTGATAACATGAGCGACTTTTTTGAATAGAATGACTGTTCTTGGATGTATTGATCACAAGGAAAGATATAAGTGAAATGGAAATTCACCTGAAAGGACAAAGAAAGAAAACGCAACAATATACAAATCTAACGAGAAAAGTATTATAATATAATATAATACTAAGTAATTAAGGTAATTAAGTAATATAATATAATAGAAACGCATGGAATACCACTAACATCAAACAAAAAACGATAACGATAAAAACAAAAAAAAAATTAAAACCAACTTCCTTTCTAGTCATCCCTTCCTTGAATATTATGGCTCAAACCTGGTTTGACCCAATAATTACTACGTTTTTCGGTCCGATTTTCTTCTATTTAATAAATTTATCGAAAGTGTTCGAGTAAAACAATAAATCCTTTTCAGGATTGAAATGATATTCCACTCTTCACTGGGTAGCAGTATGAAAACAGAGTAGAAAGTCTTATCCAAAAATGTCGGATTGCACAGAATGATAGACGGTTTTATGAAATTTTTTCTCTATTTATTAATATTCATTGAGACAGGTAAGTTAATTGCAGAAGACACGTTCAAATCTAAAGAGACTTTTTGACTTTCCCCTGGACCTTTAAAAATTCTGTAGTTGTTCAGTTACAAATAATAAACAATTTAGAGTTACTTGAACTTGGGTAATAAAAGAGGAGTTTGTTAGTAATGCTGATGAAAACTGAAATCTCGTTAGAAAGATAAAATCAAAAGTTGTAGCACTCGAAAGTCGTACGACCATATTTACAAAACTTCAATTTGCTTATAAAATAATCGGTGAGATATCTGCTTTATAAAACGATAGTGAGATTATTTTTAAAATTTTTTTTTCACTCGACCATTTAAACTACCGTCTTCAACTTTTCCGAGAGTCGCGGTAACTTTTCATTTTGTTTTCGTATAATAGGTTTAAGTTCGTCGGTGCTAAATGAATTCTTCTCAGGTACTGACTCAGTCAAGTCTTTAATATTCCAAGTAGAGAAGATCTAAACTTTTTAAAGTTAAATTTAATCTCCTTCCATTTCTTGGAAATCAGTGTCATTTGTATTTACTCAAAGTGTTCGTAAACAACCAGAAAAATTTCCCAACTACATTTGTCCCGTTTCTTTTGAACTTGTGAATAAAAGTGGAAAGTCCGTGATCGAAATGCCAAACAATAGGTGAAACACTACAAAAGATACCGAGACCTAATATCAAATGTCCTAGTATTGTGTGTCCTGCTGCAGGCTAGAAATTGTTTCGCTTGTATCATTGAATCACACTTTTGCTACCATCCAATCCTCGAAAGGATTTCCAAACAGAGTGTCGTTTTGTTCTCGTAGTTTCCAACTAAATTTCAAGTCCTAGTCACGTCCTGACCGTTGAAGTATTGTTCGCTGCATTATTTTAGCCATAACTCTACCACATTGACGGAGTTGTAGGAATAAATTCTCGAACACTTATAAAGTGGTTTTCTGCTGCTTCTGAAGAGCAAGTCTGTTATGCACTGAGGTGTGACGAATAGACTTGCAGCCACATGCAAGTCTGTTTAGCGAGGATAACAAAGTTGAAAAGGATTATCATGAGAAAAGTTCTCATTTTACATGCAGATTGTTTTTTAGTGAGGATATAAGGTATAAAGGTGAAAATAAATTCATGGTGACCAGCACTGAGATCGTTCTAGTGCAAGCAAGGACAAGAAGGTAGGACGGTAAGTAAGTAATAGATGCAGGCACACGCATTTGACTAAAAATGTTCCTGTCCGAACGCAAATTAAATTGAATTCAAGTAGCTGTGAAAATATCTGGTTTGGATTAGAAACTAAACTGAATTGAAACTTTGATGTTTTTCAAAACTTTCATGGATTCCAATTTTTTTTGTTTGAATAAAGCTAGGAAAATATGATGGCATATTGCCAGGGTAGAAGTATTTATACTTTTGTGAATAAATCAATCCTTTCTATTCTATCAGATACCAATAAATGTTCTATGGCTTCTGAAAAGATTATGCGAGACCATTTGTGCTCCAGCATTGCAGCATTCGTTGAAATGTGGCTTCACTGTTTTACTGTGTGCGTTTTCACAAATTCAAAGTAGCAACTGCAAGAAAACTTCTTCCTTCAAACTTGAGATCTGTAGTAGCGGAATACATCATCACACGAAGCTACGAAGTAACAATGGAAGACTTCGTTCTCATCAATGAGCCTAAGGACTCATGAATTACATTTCATGAAAGTCCTCGCAATAAAATCCGAGTGGGGCTGCCATGCTACGAAGTAGAAGAAGAAGAAGAAATATGAACTCAGTAGGTAAAGGAAAACTGAGTATATGAGAGAAATATGACGGACCTCCGAGGTTAAACTTAAATAGAAATAAGGAAATAATACACGGTTACATTATTTATTGCCTAAGCACAAAATTTCAGAATTTTTTTTCTGACATTTTTTGCAGATTTTGAAAGTCCTCACATCTTTTGAGGACCCTTTTATTAATAGTAGGAGTAGTAGAAGTACTCGTTGTTTCCAGTATATCACCGAATGGCTAAACGAATTCTGATTCACTGTCATACAAAAGCCAAAAAAGGGGTTTTTTGTTTTCGAAAAGGACATAAAACTATGAATGAGATTAAATGTTCGTCAATTGTAATATTTTTCTTTCTTGACACTGGTATCGGGAATGCATCTTGAAAGATGCTCACCATCGCTATTTGTTTCGTCACTACTGCCTTCTTTGTCTAAAGTGGGCTGAGCATTGTCGTGCAGTTTTTTCCTCTCAGTTATACTCCGTTTCGCTATTTCATCACTGATATTTCCATCGTAGTTTATGATTTGGGAAAGCGATAATTTATGCAAATTATGAGTCATTTCAAATATGACCAGAACGCGTTAAATTTCAACAAGTGAAGTCCGAAATACAATACTGCGTGACGGCGAGGCGTGAGCGCGATGCGATTCTCGCAACGCATGAATTTACAATGCACGTGATGCGAGGAAGAATAAATTTCTTATGACAAATGTCAAATTGGTGACGTTTTTAATGAGATTTGCTTGCAATTGTTTTTGATTTTTTAAAAGTGTTGAATTTGGAATTTTCCTTCGTTTGGCAAATAATAGCCTCAACAAGGATGTACGAAATTTTCATTCAAAATTCATTCAGAATAACTCTAGTACTTAAAAAGTAATTAAGGTGTTTGAATTTCAAATTTTATTTAAGCGCCATATAGCATCTGACAAATGTCAACGCACCTCGTTGCGGGAATTTTTCGATTTTCCGAATATTTCTCACCTCGCATCGACGCATCGCATTCATTGTACGATGTCGTATACAAATGCATCTTACGAAAACTGGTTGACATTTACTGTGAGACCCTCGTCGTGCTCTTGAATCGCAGTCTCGCAGTATTGTATTTCGACGTTAATGGAACACATACTGACAAAATGTTTGAGTTCATGTTGGATACGCGAATTTCGTACCATGCATGGTTGAAAAGCGTCACGGAGGCGAGCTCTACATAAGATCTTGTATCAACTCCGCGGCGTATTCGACTCAACTCGGTACGCATTTCAACGTATCCAAATATGAAGGAGTTGGGTTGACATATCATTTATATACGTAAGGCTAAGTGAACATATTATGCAAGGAATATCATTGTATCCGAATATAAATGTAAATAAATAATATTTCTAAAGTTATGTTCAACAATAACACGTTAAGTCATTTGAATGACTAACAATTCACTCCTGGCCTTGTTCATATTCGGGTACTTTTGAACCGAGGAATCTAACATTGAAAAAAAACTAAATTTTCCGAACATAAGAGACATCATTCTAATTTTACAAAACTAATATGTAGTGAAGACATAATTGATACGAATTGTTATTAATATTTTTTTTTCGGGTCGTTTCGGGTCGATTTGACCCAAAGAACCGAGGGCAGTTAGAGTTTTGTTTTGAAATTTTGAAGAATAATAAAATATTCCCTAAGAATTTAAATGTAATCGAAACAAGCTGGTGACTCAGTTAAAAATGGATAGAAACATTCCTATGAAAGTTGCTCGGATACTAAAGTCGAGTTAAGGCCAAAATACAATAGAGCGAGACTGCGATACGAGAGCGCGACGAGAGTCTCGCAGCAAATGTCAAGCAGTTTTCGTAACATGCATTTGTATGCGACATCTTACAATGATTCCGATGCGTCGATGCGAGGCGGGAAATATTCGGAAAAACGAAAATTCCTCGCAACGAGGTGCGTGACGTTTGTCAAATGCAATATGGCACTTAAATGAAATTTGAAATTCAAACGCCTTAATTACATTTTAAGTACATTGGTTAAGTACAAAAAAATCAAAAACAATTTTCAGCAAATCTCATTTAAAATGTCACCAATTTGACTTTTGTCATATGAGCATTAATGTTCCCCGCATCGCGTGCATTATAAATTGATTGCGTTGCGTGACGACGAGGGAAAATCGCATCGTGCTCTCGTATCGCCGTCACGCAGTATTGTATTTCGGCCTTCAAACAGCGATTTCAAAAAGCTCGCAGGATGTCGATCGCCAGTATTGACCGCCAGTATTGCAACGGTACAAGAGATAAGCGTACAAGACTGTCTATAGTCCAATTTACGAAAAATTCAACGTATCTTGCTGCAAGCTGAGCATTTATAGCGGAAGAAGTTGTAATGTAAGCAACCATTGACACAGTAACATAAGGAAGGTGGATTACACTTTGTACGAGAGGACGTTCACTGGACGAACAAATGGTGGAAAGTCCTTTTTCCTGATGAAAAATGTTTCAGTTAGGACAGTTCTGCTTGTTTGCGGTGTATTTCCACGAATTCCGGACCTCTAAATTTGAGCAAACAACAAATGGGCGGCGGCGTAAATTCGTCCAATTTACTCCTAGATGCATTTATTTCGTGAACAAAACTATATTGAGGTAGAACACAAAGCTAAATATCTGGTGAGATGCATAAGAATGTTCTTTTAAAGTTTGGCTCCATTAGAATGATTTATGCAATTCGTATTGCTTTTATGTGTAGTAATTGTATGAGCCATGACATAGCCACTAAAGATATATATGAATGTATAGAAAATAATAAAGAATATCGAAACGATGGTACGGGGAGATGCATATTAACCTTCTCTTGATTCGTCCACTGCTAAGTGGTTATAATAAACCATCTAACTACATCTAGCTTTTGCATGATGGCGGGACTCTTGATGGAGTATTATATAGAGTACTCGCACTCTATACAATATATGGCGGGTTGGAGTCCCACTGGTGACAGTGATTTATTGATTCTTGTTTCTGGTGTTGGAGTATCAGCCTACGTAGTTGCGAAAGGTCGTTCCTAGTTGAGCCTAGGACTTGAAGCGAAATTCTTCAAATATGATTTGGTATAACTTCATCCATCTAACCTACTGGGTGATTAGTAATTCGAAACGTGATTCTAACTAGATTACTTTCTGGTTTGCATTTGGTCTTCAAATTTGGTGGCTTTTCACACGCTTCTAGGCCAGAATAACAACAACAACAAAAGAGACATGCATTATAGAGCGGATGAAAATCGAACGATTTATTACCTGTACAACAAAGATTTTTTTTCAAGTTTGACGCCTTATTGTGTTAAAATATGTTAAAAATTTATTTTTCAAAATATTGTCCATCTCAAGCCACAATTTTTCCCCATCTTTCTGGTAACGTACGGATTCCTCGTCAAAAGAACGACTCATCTTTTGACGCTATCCACAAATCGATCCAATTTTGGTTCTTGAAAAGAGTGGAAGCGCTGTTCGTCAAGGGCATGCGTCATCGATGAAAACAAACAGCAGTCGGACGGGGCAATGTCCGGGCTATACGGAAGGTGTGGTAGGACTTCTTATTAAAGCGTTTCAAGGTATGGTTTGACTGGTATTGACATATGGCCGAGCATTGTCTTGCTGAAGAATAAGTTTTTCCTGTCTTTACTCGTATTGCGGCCGTTTTTGTTTCAATGCTCAACCCGAACGCATCAATTATAGTCGGTAAAGTTCTCCTGTGACAGTTTCACCTAGTTTTAACAGCTCATAGTACACCACGCCCGATTGGTCCCACAAAATACTGAGCATAAACTTGTCACCCCGAATATTCGACTTTGGCGTTGATTTTGGCGAATGGCCGAGTGGTCCGTATGATTTTCTGCGCTTTGTTTTATCATAATGAATGGTTACGCTTTGGGTTATCTTTTTCCATTGGAGCAGCTGTTCACAAGTGAAAAAACGTCGTTTGACGTCTTTTGGCTTCAATCAATACGGCACCCAATATTCACATTCTGGATCATTCCCAGCGCTTTGAAGCGAGCAGATAAAGTTTGTTGAGTCACATGTAAGGCTTCTGCGAGTTGTTCTTGCGTTTGGCACGAGTCTTCATCCAATAGAGAATCCAATCCGGCATCCTAAGACTTTTCTGTTTGTCTTTCGCGCTTTTTGTCATCGTTATTAAATTCACCACTTCTAAAACGTCAAAACCGTTAGTTACAAGTAAAATTCGATGGAGCATGATCTCCATAGGCTTCCTGCAGTACATCATGACTTACAGCTGCAGATTTCTTCAAATGAAAGCAAAGAGGTAATCTTTCCCGCAAATTAAAACAGAAAAACAGAAAAAGTATGTTGTTTTCACTTCAGAGAAATGACACATACTGAAAAAGAAAGCCTGATGATGAAACTTCAAAATGAAGTCGGATTCAAACAATACTGCAATATTGTCGGATTCAATTTAATGTCAGTGACACTATTTCTTGAAAATTCTTTAGAACTTTTTTGTACAGATAATAAGTCTAGCGTGGAAATTAATGCGAAATGTTAGCGCTTGCCATTGGCTAAATAAGATTTCTGTCATTGTTTTCTAGGGTTCAACGGAAGTTGTTTTAGATTGAAGTTCCGGCCGCCAGGAAATAATGTCCCACTGATTTTGAGAATCTGGTCATGCGTTCCATACAAAGAGTAAATTTTGTAGAATAGTTGCAGCAATAAATAACAGTCGGTGCTAAATATACAGCCTTGGCCAAAAATATTCGGCAGCCCATAAAACATCACATTGCAAGACGATGAATAAATGTTTGATGACTTGCCGGAGTTATAAAGCATTACCAAGAGTAGTGAGCGGCGTATTTTTAAGCTCATAAAACAAATGGTGCCGTGAAACAGAGGATTTAGTGTTTTTTCGGTCACATCAGTTAACGATTGGTTACTTGTGTCTAGGAATCTAACTTGTAAAGATACCAATGTCAAGTGAACTTAAGAAAAACTTCACCATGAACCAGGAAGATTGCAAAAAGAAATTGCTAATTTGTTGAACTGTAAGCGTGACGTCGTGCAACCTACCACCAAATGAATTGGTCAGACTGGCACTCAGATTAACAAACCATGAACAGGCAGGTGAAGCGAGAAAAAATAGTACGGAAATACATGAAAATCCGAAGAAAACTTCATCAGAACTCGCTGCTGCCTTCTCCGAAGAGGCTAGAAAGCCAATGAGTGCTCGGACTGAAGAAGACATTGGGAAATGGGTCGTAAAGGATGTAAAGCCAGGAAGAAGCAGTGGCTTTCAGAAGCGAACAAAAGAAGTCTGCGAGAGTGCACTCTACGGCTTGGCAAAATGTTGGTTTACGAAGGTCGTATGAACAGTGGAAAGTAGATTAAGTACTTGAAACTGCGCTTGCGTCTTCACTAACCAGTATTTTCGGCGAAACCAACCTAGACGGTCATATATCAACAAGAAAATGCACCGTGTCATGAGTCAGCGACTTGTTTACTGAGAATAATATTGACTTGTTGGATTGGCCTGTACAATTTCTAGATCTAACTCCCATTGAACAACTTTGGGACATTTTGAAGGAGAGGACTAAAGAGCACTGTATAACATCTAAAACGGACTATCTTAAGCTTATGCGTCGCATATCAGATTGAATTAATGCATTTATTAAATCCAAAAGCAGAACGACTAGATTATAAGTTTAGTTTATTCATTTTTGCATCTTTTAATAATAAGAACACATTTTAAAAAGGAGACGTTCTTTTACATCATTTTAAGTAAATTTTAGGGTGCCTAAAACTTCAGGCCAAGGCATTATATTTGCACAGCTGTTCACTGGAGGTAATGGGTTATTTCTTTAGTAGAATTATTATTTCGCCCTGGGTTTTATCACATTGCTAGTAGGTGTTGTACGTTATGTACCTATAAATTCAATAAATATTTTCGAGTTAACACGATGTGGCACGAGAAAGCATATAGGTTTGAGTAGGTTAGCCATGATATCCTGTCTAATCAGTATCATATCCTGTCTTAAAAAATTCGTTACATACTCGTTAGATATCCAACAAAATTCCATATGTTATATCCATCGTAATTTTCGCTTCTTCAGACGATTTTATCTCCTTTATCCATGCTGCGGATTTAAGATAGAACATTTCGTCAAATATAACTACTAAAAGTGCTATTTCTCAGTAGCTTATACTCCGGTAAGTATTTCTATACAGAAGTGACTATAGATTATAGAAAAGGTACACTTCTCTTTTACACATGATAAGATGAATACGACTTCCGAAGACGCTTCCGGAATAGGAAAATAAGTTTAAACTATTGAAATTTTATCCACATAAAATTTTTTAAATAGTTTTTGTGATGGTTACAAGGCAACTATAATCAATCCAATTCGAAGGTAGTTGGATCCGAATTCATAGGAATACAACAATCGAAAGTAAAACGAAATAAATTAGCCTGCAATGTTAACTTTCTATGGACTAGAACATTTATTTTCAAGTCTCAGACTTTAACCGACTACCTAGAAATGAGAAATACAGTCCAACCATGTCTTTTCAAGACTGTTATATCCTGAACAATAAGTCCAGACAAAGTTTACTTTCCATTCATTAACAGCCAGACCTACATCTTTTACAGACAATGGGATCAGATAACAATCTTCCTTTATCAATAGTCTATATGAATTCTGTGTCTCTATTGGTTTGTGCTTCAGGATATTTCAACCGAAGAGACATGCATGAACAAAAGATATCTGCAGGCGACAGACAAGTTGTAATAAAACTTAAAATGTTAAACACTTGCGGAATTTTAGATAAACTCTACACGAAACTACCTAAAGTATTGATCGCGGTGGTAAAGTTTTCGTTTCAAGGCGAAAATATTAAAAAGTTCCTTAGAAAACACTTTCCGTCAGAAACTTTTCCAGCTCGAAGACCATTAAACTTAATTCTTTTGTGTATTGTATAATTTCTACTCCTTCAACTCTAATTGTTCATTAACGCCTTTTTAGGTTGAATAAAGCTTCCATTGCTATCTGGGCCATATGATGGGAATGGCTGAAGCAAGGATTTATAGCGTTAATGGAAGACTATCGTGCAAATGAAAGATAAGATTTAGTGGCGATGCATCTGGGACTTGCTTGACTTTCGTATTCATATATATCCTGTGACAGATGTAATTTGGAAGACTTCGATTACCCAGGTGTATTTGCAGTATTGAATAGGACATTCCAGCAGCATTTTCTGCAGATCCATACGGGTAGACAAGTGAGATACAAGGATAAATGTGTCTGGACTTCCTCTCACGAACTCCTTTCCTGTGGCCGGAATAGAATCTTTTGGTAAAATCTAAAGTCTTCATGCAAACGCATGGTCTGTGTCGGGATGGCTTAGTACATGCAAAGGACTTTGTGATATGTATTATCCTGCATGTTTCGTGTTAAAGTATTCGAGAAATATTCGAAAGTAGATCGAATTTTTGTATTAAAATGATTTTTTATGATTGTGAGTTATCCTCAAGTTCCTGTTCTTGACTGCACGCTATTTCTCAAGAGTCTGCTTGACCGTCATGAATACTCAACATCCCCCCGTCGTCTTCTATACAAAATGTTATAAATATTTTCCTAGCCCTAAGGCATAGAGGGGATGGATATTTTCTTTGATCGATTGGGTAATTTTTATTGGTCGTTTCCCGCAATAAAGTTCACGGATTCTATTTATCCTCGTTTAAGACTTCTACTCCTATTGTCTTGGAACATTCCTCGGCCACATGATCTATGAGAAAAGGAATGGGCCACGGAAAAGGAATATTTAGAAATTGTGGTTGGTCATGACCTAATCATCAGCGCTCGTAAAACTTTCAATGAGTTATGGGAAAAATTGTGAAAAGATGTTCGATTGATCCGGAAGGAAGCTATTGCCGGAACGGAACATTATAGATACAGTCGGTTTTTTATGAAAGTGAGAAATGAATTGGGATTTGTAATGGACGAAATTGTGGAAAGTTTTCTCCTCGTTTGGAAAGTGCGATAATGTTAGTGTCATCGTTAAAGAGTGCAATAATATTTTGGTTGAATGAAGTTTTTGGTTAGTAGGAGTCTTTAAATCGAGAGAAATAAATTGTTGGGTAAGGAATGTTGTTTGTAACTTTTTACTGAATTGTCTAACGCTTATTTTGACCGACTTTGATTCCACATATTTTTCATAATCATATCCTCGCTTTTCTGAAAATTCTTTAATGTCTTCAAGAATTTTTGTTATTTGTTTGTTAGTTAGTTTATTGAGTGGATTAGCAATAATCTTTTCAGTTTCGACAGTTATCCTGTATCAGAATCTGTTGACAAAAAGCAAAAATTTTAACTTCATTTGCTAGTAAGGTCCTGCTTAACTTTTTTTGGTACGAAAAGGTATAGGAATCCGTCTTTAAAAAAAAAATCAGAAACTCGTGGTAGTAGTAGTAGTAGTAGTAGTAGTAGTAGTAGTAGTAGTTGTAGTAGTAGTAGTAGTGGTAGTAGTAGTTAAGTAGTAGTAGTAGTTAAGTAGAAGCATGAGCAGTAATAGTAGTAATAGCAGCAGGAGAAGAAGTAGAAATAGTATTAGTAGCAGTAGTAGTAGTCGTAGTAGTTGTAGTAGTAGCAGTAGTAGCAGTAGTAGTGGTAGCAACAGTAGTAGAAGTAGTAGTAGCAGTAGTAGTATCCGTAGTAGTAGTAGAAATAGTAGTAGTAGTGGTACTAGTAGTATTAGTAGAAATAGACGTAGTATTAGTTATAGCAGAAGTAGTAGTAATAGTAGTAGTAGTGGTAGTAGTAGTAGCAGTAGTAGTGCGACTATTATAGTAATACTAAGCATGCGAACAACTCATATATTTTTACTAATAACGTAACTACCAGGTAGGGTTCAGGGCATCTTAGGTTTTCTATTAGTGCCCATGCTAAATTATTGGCATTGCCGTTCTCCAATGGAAATTGCAGAACGTACTTATTAACGCATGTTTATAAATTAAAGTCTTAAGCCTTGCTCGATGTGAAGGGTGAAGCTGCGATTCAGATTCCACTCGTACAACAGGCCTTTGTTTTGGGACTCATTAGATGATTAAAAGATTTTCTTTTATGTATCGACGTCAGATTCATTTTCCATAATATTTAGGTTAAAGGGTACATTCACGGACTTCCAACCATAAACACCAAAAAGCCGTTCGCAGTAGACAACATGCAGATTGGTGTAATAACAACATCCAAAGGAGAGATAAATTGCTTTGACATTCTAAATAAGGCACAGCGGATAACGAAAACACCACAAGCTACCAACATCTACGTCACTCATATTATTACACAGGTGGTAATTGTAAAAACAACAGAGAGGAGCCTTCCAGCCAAATTTCGATTTTGCAGAATTTCGGTTATCGATTCAGGTTCTTGGGGTGGATAATATAGGACGGCCAACACAGTCGAAATCCGTCCTTGTCGAATTGGTAGTAATTAGAACAACTGGTGACCTTTTTTGATGGAAATCATGGAGCCCGGAAAACGCACATAATAATTGAGATGATCACAAATATTGTGCTAGTTGAGAGCCGATCCGGTAGCTACCGATCTCCAAAATGAATTTCCCTGCTTTTAAAAAAGTTGTTTGATTTGACCAGATGCTAATGCATTTTTGAGCTTATCAGTGGAAGCTGCATGTTCCTGATAACTTGCAATGATATACCTTAGATATCTCAGGTTGATTTAGGCTCTGGGCTCAGGTAGATACGGACAACGGCTTACCACATCTTATACAGCATAAAGGTCAACGTTAAAGCCAAATGGGTGAGTAGCAGGCTTAATAGGCTACGCTCAGTGTGGGAAGTAGCTTCAGTAATCATTCTCTGACGACTTAACTCAGCGCAACACAGATATATTCATGTTATGAGGGGGTTGCTCAATTGATGACTGAGCATAACTTTTAGCCGGTGATTACTAGAAAAGGTGTATTATTACTAAGGGAATGGGTTATACTCAAAAAGATATCTATGAAATGTGGTCTCAGGTAGGGTTTAGATAAGTCCTGGAAGTGACACTGGACATAAACATATTCTATTTTTAGCATAGTCGTATGGACAAGGCCCCCCTGGTTTTATCACTGGTTAGGCTGGTGGCAAATTCGGGTGGTCAGCGAGAAACAAGGCGGTAGATATTGATAGTTAAGACGAAGTATATAATATTTTAAAGTCCCAAAATCTGAGCGCTTGCCATGGAAATCAGCAAGTACAGAACGCAACTATCGAGTGGGCAAGGACAAGTAGCACTGGCAGTTGTTTGCACCTATCAAGTTCTCTTTAAATATGCAGTATCTATGTGTTAATGGGTTATTCCGATAGAATTGAATGTGTTTGAGGTTAAAGATGTGGTCAGACCCATTTTTGAACAATTTATAAGAGACAGCAATACAGAAACGCAAGGTATTCATGATGTTGGTTGATCAGGCACGTTGTACTTCTTGAAACATGTATTAATCTGTAACGGGTGGAGAGAAACTTCTGCCTTTTAACAACTAATGGGGCACATAACTATCTACATGGAATGGAAAATACCTGGTTGTTTTTTGGCCAATATTAACAAGACTATTCGTTCCACAATTGTTTCATTTGAAAGAGTTGCTCCGTAGAGAGGAGCGCACTGCTATTCATGGTATAAGTGATGTTGCGCATGAAAGATACGTGGCCCATAGTCACTTCATTGAATTGATCCTTGCACTAAAATGATAAGAGTTCTATGCATTGGACTTAGATGTGAAAAGTAATTTCTGGAAGTAGGTGCCTTCACATGACATAGAATGGAGAACATACTGAAGTGGTCTGATTGTAGACATACTGATTGTGTAGATCCAGGGTGGCTGTGAGGTCCTAAACTTTTTCATCCTTTGTCTAAGTTTATGTGGATCAAATAACTCAAATGTAAGGTGCCATATGAGAAGAAAAATTAATGTTTTATTGTGGGTTCGTTTGCTGTATACTGTTCTTAATGTTCTTGTATTTTTCCTATGTATGAGACTTAGATAAAATTTTGATTCGATGTGAAGCTATATAAAGGAGAATTAAGCGGTGCTAAATGTTTCGTTCAAATTTAAAATCCGACCAAAGTTTTATTTGACAAAATACCTACATATGTGGTAAGTACTGCAAATAAACTTTTTAGATTGCGTTTTTGAACGGAATTTGTATAGAAAAAAAACCATAAGGCACGGAATAATTAATATCAAGTAATGATACTTATTGATTATTGGATATTACGATAAGATATATTTGAATATCTGTGCGAAGAAAGGCAAGAAGAACAAACAATCTAAAGCCAGAGTGTACAAACTGTGAAATCAAAAGTGCTGAACAAGGTGAAAAAGTATAAATTACAAATTTGTTAAAATTTAATACATTTCTAGTCAGGACACGTCTGTTATCATTTTGATAAACGTTACAGTTCACTAAAATTTGTACAAATTTACGAATTCGGTTGATATTGCTTTAAGTATTAAATTATCCATTGTTAATATATATATATAAAAATAGGGGTGTTAATATGGATGAAATAGAAACAGAGTGTATCAACGCTATCCTTTCGCACGGTCTCTGCACTGTTCACTGGAGTAAAGGTTGTAAGGGCAGTAACATACTCATAGTTCTTTTGTAAAGAAAACTCCAAAGAGAGTACCGGCTTCTCGTCCAAAATCAGGTTCGTTGAGATCTTTAGTAAATCCGCCAAAGTAATATTTAGGGTTACAACCATAAACACACGCTTTTTGAAGCCACTAAGCATTTTTTAGTAATTATTGGGGTATAAACGATGAAAGAACGTGATTGTTCAGCACTTATAAGATTTTTTAAACGAACACCATGCAGTTCCCCTTTGTTAAACTTGACAGACAAATGAAGAGTTGTTATTTATGCTGAGCATATCGTGTTGGATTTAAAACGCAAGACCAATAAGAGGGGTAGCATTAAAGTAGCATCAACTGTTTCTTAAGAATGCGGAGTTGAGCGATCCTTTATTTAGAACAAGCTAATGAGCGTAACTAGAAGTACCAAGTACATTCAAATGGGGAGTACCAGAGGACCGCTCCGCTAATATAAAAAAAAAAATATCACAAAAGGTTCTATACCAAGAAGCATAGAGGCGTACCTGAAAGTTGGTAAACTAACTTGGTATATGTAAGAAGTTGGTATATATAAGAAGCATAGAGGCGTACCAGGAGCGTGGTATATTTCTGTGCCTTATTTTGTTGCAACTGAATATGTAAATGAGATAGTGCAGGGGTTTCCTCCACATCCTACGCGTGTCAAGGCTATCTACGATGAAACGGTAGTGGAGTGCTGAAAAGGGCGTACTTCCCCCTCGGGTGTATTTGATATGGCTGGTAACATATCTAGAGGAACTTTTAAGTGAAACATACTGATGCAATTCATCCTAATTCCTGGCGTTTCACTATTGATAAATCTGCAGAAGTAGTGAATTCAATCGGCAAATTCATACAGTTGGTTCACCTGACGTGTAGTGTTGCATTGGAATCTTCCTGATCCTGGTGAACCACTTTCCTTCCTGAAGGTGGTGAAAACCTTGGATAAGTGAAGATCTTGGAAGTACTGGAAACCTAGTACGGAAAGTTGCGGAATATTTCATATTGATCAGATATGAGACGTTCCTTAAATAACGTAATTTTGGGACGTTATTTTCCCGGAACGTTACAATACGTTCCAAAACGAAGTAACGAAGTAACGCGTTCGATCGTTACTTTGAAACGGCAATGAATAACGTTTCTGAAAGTTTCATCGCTTCGCGTAAGCGCTTTCGTTCCTTCAGTCGTTCTCGTTCTTTTCGTTTTTCAGGGAACGAAAACCTTTTCGTTATTTTCAGGCATTATCGTTTTTCGGAACGCTATCGCGTTTTGTCACTGAAACCTTCTCTCGTTGTGTGTAACGTTTTGCAACTTTCGTACATGTAAACGTGGGAAATGTGTATTTCGTTTGGTTCGGTCTTTGGTGATCGGGTCGGATCAAGCTATTGTGATTCTTATGTTTTCATATGCTTATGTTATTTTTCTATTTTAGGTAGGATTATGATATGATGAACAGAAAGATGATTTCGGAAAGAAAAAATTATAAATTAAATTATTACCTACAAGGAAGGGTTGATTTAAGTTGAAGTTTCTATGCGATTCTTTGGTAAATAAGTGAACGTTAAATAGCGAATTGGCTTTCCGTAACGGCAACAAAACGATGGATAGTATTTGAATTTTTAATGTGAATTTCACGATAGAAGTTTACCTATTGTGGAGGTGTAGAGTAATTTGTCAGGTGAGTTTCTGGTTATTTGCCTATTGCGGGTTGCAATTTTTATATATACATATTACGTTTATATGGGATGTAACGAAATTTGTGAACATAATGGAGGTCGTGATTTTTAGTTTGACCAAAAAATATAGCTCCGATTTGGACAAAATTTTACAAAAAGGTTTATTGAGATGTATAATGAAGCTGACAACAAAAAATTAAAAATCGTACCAGCGGATTCAAAATGGCGGCCAAAGGGCAAAAATTATTCTTATAGCTGTGACCAGACCGTTTAACCGATGTTGATGAAACTTGCATGGTAGAAACAAAAGATATATAGACAATTAAATAAACATTTTTGAGACCAGGTCTCAAATTTCAAAATGGCGACTGGTCAAAGTTCGAAATTTTAAATGCCTATAAAAGTCAAAACCTTATATGTATCAAAATCTAATGAAGTTGCAATTTCGGTTGTCATATAACCGTGGGTTACAAATCGGCGAGAATTTAAAAACGCGATTTTTTGAGATTTTTGAGGATCTTTAGTGACCAAACCACTCAACCGATTTTGATGAAACTTAGTATTGTACGATATAAGATCAAGTCCTTTAATAGTATCTATTGTCAAAATTGTGAAAATCGGACGATAACAAAGTATGTCGAAAATTGTTTCCAATTTTTTTTTAAATTTTTGATGAATTAATGAAATGTAAATAATTTAGATCTAACAAACGTTGCTTAAATCAACTCGGTACGTTAAGTAGTTTCCAAGAGTTACTACATTTTTATACTTTTTATCAATAAAACCTTATCGACTCGATTGAATTTAATCATTTTCCTGAAACAAGATAAAATTCCCATTTTTTTGACCAGCTGGAAAGGAAAACTGGCAATGATAGATACTGAGTAACGCTTTTACTTTTTCATTTGGAATATTTTCAACAGAGGGTCAAAAGCATATAAATTAAATACAATCTAGCCTTGCCAGGCATCGATACTTTCACTCGATAAACTTTTCCTGGAAATTTGATGCAAATCAAAGCGTCCTCGTCCTCAGCGTCCAAAGCGTCCTCCTATCAAAGCGTCCTCGGCGCAGCGTCACTATTTTTGTTATTTATGCATGTACAGGGCATATTTCTCTCGAGAAATTTATGTATCTGTGTTAAATGGGTGTGAAACTCATGATTCAAAAAACATGGTAAAAACCGTTCCAGAGTAACGTTATTTTAGAACGTTATTTTTAGCGTTATTTTTAAAACGTTATAGAGGAACCGTTTTTCCCATCTGTTATATTATTTCTGAAGCCGGAGTATTTTATTTAATGAAAGTTGGCAAAGGAAACCAGTTACATCTGGTGACGATGAAAACTCCATCCTTAATTTAGATCTTTACAACATGTAACGGAAGAACATAGAGAGAATATTAGCGTAGGGATACTGAAGCAAGAGCACCCGAACAACGTTGACTTGATCGGCTACGTAACAGATATGTAGGCATATTAATGTGTCAAGTGTCCAACATTGTTTTGGAGAGTGACATGGTGGTAATCGTTGCAAAGAAATAAGTCCCAAAAGGATATAAATTCCAGTTTCGAGAAAAGGCTAATAAAATCGGTGAAATTACTAGGACTTACAGATTGCCTTAAAGCTGGAATAGCTGCAGTGCAATCGACTTATACCTAAGTAGCAAGAGAGAGAGAGAGAGTTGATGTTGACTTTAAGAAAACGATGCAATTTGCGCAAGACATAAGTCTACTAAAAAAAGGAGCAAGGATACAGAAAGATACTCACATGGCTCACATGGGAGACAGTGTGTACTCAGCAAGCGGCAAACATTTCTGATGAATAAAAAGTTTCGTGCCGATAGTTAGCAAGGCCTATCTAAGTCCTGCGGCTGTAGTTAAAGTCAAGGCATCGTGAAATTATTTTTAATCAAATACAGCGGCAGAGAGTATTTTAGTCTTATCTGTAAGTCAACTGAATGGATTTTTTCCGTTCGGGAAAATTAAGTATTTCTTTCATATATTCTTCTCATTCGACAGATTGAATGGACAGTTTGGCCACTTCTTGGAAAGAGGGTCCCTTTCTCCATGGTACCTCTGCTGCAAGAAGAATTTTAGTCTGCTGTAACAGGTATTTTAGTCTGAAATAAAGTATGCTGTCAGGTGAGGACCTCCGATTGACATGTAGTCTTTAGTGAGTTGTCAAAAATTACTGAACTATTGGAGCTCTTATGACCGGATGTAAAATTAATTCTTGAAAACATTTCTTATCATTTGATACATTGGCATGTTGACTGGGAATCTTCTAAAACGCATTTACGGTTCTTATTACTCGATTTCTACAGTAAAGTCAGATTTGTATAGTTTGGTGGACATTCTTCTCTCGTTTCAAGTTTTTCAATTTTCAGATTTTTACTGAGGAAGTGCTTTACGTAATAAATTCCTCATCTAAAAAATATTCTTGTTCGAATCGTTCGGCTTATAAAGAGGATTAAAGGGAGAAATATATACAGAGATGTCCATTTGATAATATAAAAATTACCAAAGACATACCAAGGGTCAATTATACAAAGTATCCCTCGATTGTTCATCACCATTCATTACGGGGTGATCCATAATATGTGATCACTTCGCACCGTATGGCGATGCTCAATGTATGTGCGTTTTAAGATAAATTTGATGATTATTCTGATATTGCCTTTCTAGTTACTGGATATTGGTCGACATCATATTAGAGCGGCAGAGCTAGCTTGAAGGAGTTTTCTGACTAATATTGGGTATCATCCTATTTACAATAAACTCCACGAAAGGTTGTGTTCCCATGGTCTTTAGATATTTATCTTAGTTCTTAATCTTCTTAGGATTAAGGATCTTAAGGATCTTAGTTCGAATCATAGTGGCCGAGTCTGCCGTCTGGAATATCCTTGCGAATCGTTCTGCAAACTTCATCCTTGTAGGTATGTTGAGGTATCAAGGGCATTTAGTAAAGCCTTATTTGTATAGATGGACCTGCTTATTGGGTAAGTGCCGGGTGAGTATTGGGTGAGTTTCGTGTATGATGGTGGCGTCAGACCTTACAGCATCAGGAATAGCTGAGTTCTATATTTACCTATTTAAAATTTCATTCGAGATCACTATGCAAACTGGTACGCAATCACGATGCAATATGAGACGGTAGTTGATGAATCTCAAACCTTCCCTAAAACAGAAAAAGGTTTCTTTTCTGTGTAGTAATGTCAAAGCTAAAGGAATACTCAAAATTAAACTTGCGATATCATGGTTTTTCAAATGTAGTGCAATCACGAGACCATAACTCTGCATGTAAATTCTTCAGAAGAGGAGGGAAGGCAGAACTACGTAGTGGCTTGATATGAAGTTTACTAAAAATTTGAATGATTTTTTAGATTCTTCTATTATAAGCTCTGTTAACACTTCTTTCACATTCATACTGTTGGAAAAATTATCGACTCTTTTCAATGATTTGCCACAGACTTAAATAAGTGTACTAAATAAAATAAGAAATAAACAAAAAAAAAACAGTGCTTCATTAATATTTTGTGTTCTGATAGCATATTTGCATTTGTGAAAATTTGTTCGACATTAAAAAAAGGTAGGATAACGTTGCGCATGCGGTGCAAAAGTATGTTCACCACATATTGCTACCATGCATTTGGTACAAATAGTTTTAGTCATGCGTTACTTTTTCTAATGGCACTTTCCGCAAGTTCTTCTTTTCCAATTTCCTTGTCCTGAAGATTGTAATGGTTCTTCTTCATTTTACGAACGATGAAAAAAAGTTCGGCTAGGTGATAGTTGGTATTGACTGGTTGATGCTTCCTCTGCTAAGACGCTCCTAATTTTATGTTTGACTTGAGTAGGCATTGGTGTTTTGCTTAATGCCACTTGTAGCCAAGGTTCCACAAGTTGAAAAGACAGTGTCTTGATAAATACTTTGCGTGGTATTACATTACTCCCAGCTGTCACGGAGTTTTGACAATGTGTAATGTAACTTTTTATGCACCCAATATTAATCAATCCATAAAAACGCACATTGGCCATCTACTAGTTTTACCGTTAATGAATGAACGGCTCGATCCTCTTGATATGTGTAGAATATTTCTTGATGATGTTCGGGTCGAAGAATCGCCCTTAGTTTTAAAAAAGATATATTTATTTTTGCCTCTTTGAAGCAAATGAATAATACGTAATGCATTTTCTACTGCAACACTGGAGCCGCTTGTTCGAACTTGTTCCACATTTGATGACACGTTTTGTGGTATACTTATATCACTTTTATCGGAATCAGATGGGTTAAATTTTTCCGTCACTTTCGACGTCATCTTCTATTATGAAATCGTCGGTTTCAGTGCCTGAAGAATCAACTACATCTTCGAAACGAAGTTCTTCATTTATCAAGTTAGCTATCGCAGATTCATCTAACGAGGACATGGTGAAAACCTGCAACATAAACAATTTACCTCGGAAATATACACTGACACTCACATAAAAAAACTAACGGTATTACTGATCATCCGTCAATATGACGGGCAAATACCAAAGATCTCGAAAGCTATTACACCTACCTGTTCTACTTATGCATCACTGTGGCGATCTCGCCGGCAACTGAGTTGACAAGCAGTGACTAAACATTCACATGCAATATTGAAAAGAGACGACTTTATTTCTTTTCCATGCCCATCGATTCAATGGAGGTTAGGTTTCTAGGGTTAAATAGGTTCGCGTCATTTCCCACAAAGTAGGCATTTGTTTCATGATAGAGTTCGTCATTTCAATAAAAAATTTTTACCGCTAAGCCAATTTTTCAACCGGTGAAACAGGAGGTAGTCACTGGGGTCCGAACCAGGCGAATACGATGGTTGTTCTACTGCTCTGACTAGAACTTTGTTAGCTGATTGTTGGGGTGTTTCCTTGGCGTTCACCGGGCAATAACCATTTCGACGAGTGCCAAGTGGACTCCGACGTGTAGTGAGGGAACTGTGTTTCAGCAATCTTTCAAAAATTTCTTTTCATTCTCGCGAAATAGTGCTTTATTTTGCTATGAACGATGAACACGTTTCGCCTTCTATTCAATTCTTAAGAAACACAGCATTCATCGCGCGCACAACTTTCTTATGTGTAAATATTCATGAATGATGTGTTCAAGGCGTTCTTTTTTTTTGTGGTAGGGAGGTGAAGGCTGTGTACTCCCTGAGTATGAGACTCCCAGACGCAAAATGCTTTTGGACTACCCACTAAACGCCTCTCCTGTCAACATGAGAACCTAGCTTGGAACCGTTTGACACATTAATTCGAGCCAGGCCTCGTGTTCCTATGCCTAGAGGCATCTTGGAATTATGGGAATCTCTTCTCTAACGAAAGGAAGGGAGAGGAAGGAAGTGCTAGAATAGAGATCCATCAATCCCCGATGCCTCCCAGCGCTCCAATAAAACTTTCTTCAGTATCAGCACTGCCCGAGCATATTGCGCCACACGATTCCAATTGTCAACTGTAGTTTCTGTAGTTTCCAACATAGTTTCCGGACAGAGCTCTCCAATTTCGCTGAGGAGGTCCCCTCGCTGCTGGCTCCACCTTTTACAGTAGAAAAATGTGTGACAGGGGTCATCCAATTCTCCTGCACAAAACACACAGTTAGGAGACCGTGCTCTGTCAATTTTGTACAGGTAGGACCGAAAACAACCGTGCCCGCTTAAGAGTTGGGTTAAGTTGAAATCGTTCTCACCATGCACTCGACTGAACCACGGCCTCAGGTCAGGGATCAGACGTGCAGTCCACGTTCCCCTTGTTTCTCTCTCCCAGGACTGTTGCCAATTACTGAGAGAGCGACGTCTCTCTTTCTGGTGATCTCTTCTCTTCGGTCTTCCCCTCTGCGCAGGTGAATACTTCTGTGCTCTCCTGCAAGGAGGGTGATGGGTATCACCCCTGCGATTACCAGTACTGCCGCCCCGGAGACCGTTCGATATGCGCATGAGTTTCGCAATGCTCCTTTGTCTCTGCACCTGTGCCAACCGCTTCCGGTGTAACTCCTTGCTGAGAGCGTCGCCCTACAGTTCTGATCCGTAGAGTAGAAGCGACTGCGCAACGCTCATAAGTGTCGTCTCCTTGATGTGGTGGGCCCCCCTATGTTGGCCATTAATAGGGTTAGTGCCATCACACGTGCTGCAGCCTTGTCAGCTGCTGCCCTGATTTGTTGGGAAAAACTCATCTTCGATTCTATCAGGACGCCCAGGTACTTTACTGCTGATTTCGATTCGACCAGCTCGTCCCCAACACTGATAGACCTTACTCTGGGGATTCTCTTATTCGTTAGGATGACCACTTCGGTTTTTTTCTAGTGCCAGCGTGAACCCGTGAGCGGTCACCCAGTCCATTACCCTCCGCAATTACATATTGAGTCTGAGTTGTGCATGGTCTACTGTACGTCCAGCGACCAGCGCCGCGACATCGTCCGCATAGCCGATCAAACGTGACTCATCTGGCAGTTCAAGCTGCAACAGTTCATCGTAGGAGCTGTTCCACAGGTCCGCGCCAAGGATAGAGCTTTGAGCAACACCTGAAGTAAGAATTGTACTTCGCCTACCCTCTTTCGGGTCGTGGAGTAGGCTGTGGTCCTTCAAATAGTACCTAAGAATCCGCATCAAGTACAATGGTACTTGAAAACGCTTTTCTAGCGCTTCCAGAATATCCATCCATCTAGCGCTGTTAAATGCATTTCGGACATCAGTTACATAAGACCATATGCCTTACATCTGGTTAAGTAACTAGATAATAGCATGCAATAAAATACAGGCAAAATGCAAGAGTCCCTAAGACTCATTAGCATGCAATGCAAATGTGTAAGAGTCCCTAAGACTCATTAGCATGTAATAAAACAGAGACGAGATGTAAGGATATTTATGACTCATTTATGATTAAGTCCTAACGACCCTTTAGTTGGTAGGATAAGATGTTTTGTAAGTATATATTAAGCCCCGACTCATAGTTTTAGTTAGTCTTGTAAGCGAAGAGAAATAAAAAGGAACCGTTTGTATTTTACAAAAGAAAAAGGATTGTTTTTATCAACAATTATCGTGGCCAAATTAAACCACGTAACTCATCCAGAGTAACCAGCAGGACGACCCGTCGTGTGGAAATACTGTGAGACTCCGGACGTTGGACCGTGCTCACTACTTCTCCAATTGCATCGATGGTAGAGCGGCCTGCTCTGAAGCCATACTGCCGTGGAGATATGTCCCCGGCAGTACGAATCACATCAGCGAGTCTCCCCCTGATAAGTTTTTCAAAAACTTGTCCGACCGTGTCAAGCATACACAGTGGGCGGTATGCAGCTGGCGACTCGGGATCCCCTTTTCCCTTAGTAATCAGCACAAGTCTCGCTACCTTCCAGCACTCTAGGAACAGCCCTCCGCGCAGGCATGCGTTGAACATGCGGAGGAGCAGGTCAGGGGAAAAATGCAAGACCATTTGTAGCACCTCAACTGGAATCCCATCTGGTCCTGGAGCCTTTCTGGCCTTCATAGACAAGACTGCTTTCATAGTGAACGGCTTCAACGATGGCGGGATGGATGGGGAAGAGAGCCCGCATGATTTCGTCCATCCTTTCAGCCTCGTATGAGTGAGGCAAACTTTGGACACTGAGCTGCCGCATCACTATTTTGTAGCCCAAGCTCTGTTCACGTCGTCCACCAGGTTTTGCCAGTGGCTGGCCTTGCTGCTGTTGATAAGTCTACGGAGGCATTTTCTAGATGACTTGTAAGCAGCCAATCGGATACATGCCTCTTCCCAGGTCCGAGCTCGTTGTGCCTTTCGTCGTAGTTTGTAACACTCCCTTCGTTTTTCGGTAATTTCAGGTGACCACCAGTATACTGGGAGCTTGCTGTGCCGGGGTCTTCGTAGGAACATTGAAGACCTGCAGGTGGATGTAATGATTCTCATAGTTGAGTTAATGACATTTGTTGCCGCAGGTTTTCTGGCGTTGCTTCCGACAGCTGTGATCGTGCCATAAGCACTTCAACAGACTTCTCAATATTTATACTTCTATTCAGAATACTTTCTCAGTATTTCACCGGAGCGCAGGAGAACAAGCGCGTGGTCTTTAGGTCCTCGTCCCCGATCCTGCACTTGGCGGTGAGCACTGTTCCGAACCCAGATGGCGGCTGTACCGGATTCGTCAGGATACCATGTTGTTAAGTTTTTGGTGTGATGTTGCTCGCTCAGCAGTAGTGAGTCAGCTTGCCTGTTTCTCGCAAACTGTTCGAGTAGGTCTTGGGCGATGATGCTTCGATGTAGATTGATTTGAAGGATACGAATCATTGCAGAAACGCTTTAGCCTTGGTTAGGGCTTCTTGAAAGACCTGACACTTCCCTGTGCCTGGAATATGTTTCAAATTATCTGGTCTCGGGTCATACTCCCGGCAGGGAACACTGTGTGACTCTTCTGTGCATTCCTTCTGTTTATGCCCTGTCTTACCGCAATTGTAGCACAAGGAGCTTCGGTCAGTTCCATTACATGCATGTGTCCGGATCCAAGGCACTTGAAATACCAGAGGGGAGGCGTTTCTTGGCGTTTCAAGGCGTTTCTTCGAGATGCCTGTGATGTGAGCTATCTCACTCAATTCACTTTTGGGGTCGTTCAACACAAGGATCGTGACTAATTTTGTGTTTTCCTAAGTTGCTGCATCATGTAGCCTTCCCGATCGAGGGACAGCACTGGTGCTCGCACATTTACAACGAAATTTGGCAAATCGAAATTTCATTATTGAATATGATGGGGTATATGTATGAGAATACTCACCATGCCATGCCTTTGTTAGCACTTTACCTTTTACCATCATAAAACAACGTTTCATCAAAACACGAAGCTCACTTTTCCGACTGTTTCGAATAGTTCAGTGGTGCCATCACTTCAAAAGCTATAACTTGACAATGAGTATACCAAATGTCTTGTGATATTGGCAATATCTAAATTAAGGCTGGCTCTCTACAAAGAGCACATGGACTTTGAACTTGTAGTGCCATCTCTGTCTAAGCTAAAATAATTTTCAGCCCATTTATGTTGTATCTTGTATGTTGTACTACCACACACATTTGATCTGATAAGACTTTTCGGGTAAAATGAAATATGTAACAATATATTTCGAACTGAAATTTCGTTCGCAGATGGGACTTTTGGCATCCAAAATCAAGTTACAAAAAAAAAATGTTTGTTACTTGAAATCAATCTATTGTTTAGTATATTAGAAAATTCAAGGACATACACGCGTTTGAAGTTTCAAAAGAAATACCATCGCACTCCCGCGTTCAGAATCTCTGAACAAGTTTGTTGTCCTTTTTCAAAGTAAATAGTTTGGATGAAAGTTTAGATTTTGCATACTACAAGGATATAATGAAGCTATCTAAGTAATTCAGACGTATTTAAGCGATAAAAATATTAAAATGAAAATATTATCCTTGCGCATATCTTTTTATTGAGTCATTTGAATTTGAAATTGAATAAATTAACAATTATGTCATTCATGCGTGAGCACATTACGCAAAGCTGATGTTGATAAGTTTTTGTAAATGTTATACTCAACAATAGTCTCGGCAAGGATATTGCTTGCTGGCATATTCTTTACTGTTAAATTGCTAGGACAATGCTAGGTACGACGATGTCTTCACTTGCACATTAAATTGAATGTTGGCGAAGACATGTTTCGAGCCTTAATTAAATTTGATGATTTGTTCTGTCATCTCGACAATGTTTGATAATGAAACCATTACAGTTTGCGGTTGTGTCTATTATTACTTATTAAATGTGTCATGAAGGAGGGTTCAATTGATAATTTCATTTCACTTAGTAACATCTTTGCAAATTTTCATTAGAATGAATTTGTAGCACGTTCCACTTAATTATGTCTTTCGATGATCCAAACTTCATTTGCAAACATACACGTTCATCCGATGTAACTTTCAACTTCATAACAAAAGCAAATGTAGAAAAACAAAAGAAAATAAAACAGAAAAAACGTGTTTGAACTATTCGAAATGCTTGAATAAGTCTTTCTGAAGAAAAATCGAATATCCTTAAACTTCACATTAAAATTCTTGGAAAAATCTTCCGCCCTACGCCACATTCAAATAACCATCTGGAAATGGGGTTTTCGACAGAAAAGGCAATTTTATATAAAGATCTAACAGAAAGTTGCTTTCTTCTCCAGAGGGTTGTCTTCATATTTTCAGGCAACAAATCAACGAGTTTCCACATTAGAGGGAGGCTTTTGAAATGCCTACATTACAGATATTCCGTTTACTGTTGTTTCGAATTAGCATCTGAGAAAGCATCATATGTGGAAAATTTCATCACATGGCTTGTCAGGGGAACGATATAAGAACAAATAATCGATGCTTTTGCAATATGCGTAATTTCTACAAACCGCTTGCGGCGTGAACTTGATGTTAAATGCCATATTATAAAGTATTTTATAGAGGTTATGGGTATATTAATATAAGCGTCTCATAATAGGACTTTATGTCTCCTTTTGCAGATTTCTTTTAAGTTTGTTGTGGCAGTTTGAGGCTTTCATTGGCCTCGAGGACTTTTATATGTAATTAAGACTTTTGTTTCTCTTTAGCGTCTCTCAACCGTGATTTTTCACGTTTTTAAATAGATGTATTTGAGAAAGTTAAATTAAAGATAAAGGGGAGTAAAGGACGACGCAGCGCCGCAGAATGTTATCTTGCAGATGTGAATGCAATGCACGTCTTGCAGGAACCATGATAACGTAATATTATTTTCCTTAGATTGGAAACGGCAGTGGAGATGAAAATCCTGAACAAGTAAACCATATTTCCCAGCAATATTCTTGGGATACATCACCATGTTCTGCAGATCATCAGATGTTTGGTAAGTTGTAAGGAATGGTTTTTACTATTGAGAGCTATTTCTCTATCACGAATATTAGGCCGCAAAAGTTCAAATTGATTAAGTTGAAAAACAAGTTTTTTTCCTCAGAAAACAATATAGAATCCGGAAATGAGGTGAGTTGACAGGTTACTCACCAAAACAAAAAACCAAATAAGATTAAAAACACGCTGCCTGCAACTAAATGCCCATACACATATTTTGACCTTTTTTGACCATTTTGACATATTTTGAAAATGGGACATGCAAAAATAGCCTCTCTTTAATCCATCCAAGAATTAGCTTCGATGTGCAATATCCTACCAAAACTACGTTATCATGAAAGATCACGCAAATTAAGAAAAGAAAGATGATCAGATGATTTGATAATAATAGATAATTTTTTGGCATCGAGCAAATAACGCGCAAATGTTCAAACCAGGAATTCTGTGCATTACAGCGAGTCGATTCCAGGTGTCTCTATAACGGGTAACTACATTTACTGTAATGTTATTCTCAGCAGCGGAATTTTCAGGTCGTATGTACCAATGATACCACCGGCTCATAAGGAACAACAAAGTGTGACTGAAAATTCAGTAACTGCAGCAATTTGTTCTTGGGTGCATGCATCGTATCCCCACCGTGCCTGGTGGTCGTTCGGCATTTATTCCTGCACGAGTTGGATTTTTTAAGGCCGCAAACCAAGATCCTTCCGTAATTATTGTTGATTTTTAATTTTTGAGCGCGATGTTAAATGACTTATTTGGATTTTCATCGATACTACGCTATACTTTGGGACGTCTGAATGGATACGTTTTATTGATGAGAGTAAACGTGGTGCGGAAAGAACTCACGGTTAATTGAATTTATGGTGCTGATGGACCATTACTTGGGCCATAAACTTGACGGAGTGCACAATGAGTCCGTCATACAGAACTTGCACGATTTACAGACATTACTGAAGCATCCACATTTTTAAAATAAAATGAAATAAAATAAGAAAACTAACTATAAAACGTATGACAGTTGTCCGAGCATTTGTAATTTGAAAAAGTGTTGCCAACTTAAAGTTCTATATCTCTAACACTCATTATATAAATGCAAGTCTTAAGAGAGTAATAATGCGTGACCTACCGAAATCTCGTAATATTGTCATTTATCTATCGAGTTGCTATGCAAACACCAATGTATCTAGACAATAATTGGTGTGCATTTCGAAGAGAGAGATAGAGCAAGCGGAATTAGATTTGTAGCTGTATTGGGTTATTCCTGGAGCTTTTTGAGTGTGTTATGAAGGAAAGTTAGGCAGAAATATTTTTAAACAAAAGCCAAAATGAATAAATTGCAATAATTTTTTTTGTTATTTTGTCAGCATTTCTCATTACCTTTTGGAATATTATGAGTGTAATATGTTCAATTTCTTAGCATGAATTGACTTTTAGTTGTGCGAGAATATCAGGCTTTTAGGCAGGAACCTTAACTTTCAATAATCTTAGCTGCAGTTAAATCTAGTAATCGATGTGGTCCATCATAACCAGCAGCTTTTGAAATCGATCATCGGGGAAACATTGCTATAAATAAATACATATATTATAAATATATAAATTTCAGGAGGTGCATGTTCCTTCATCTTGCTGAAACCAAAAGTTTTCCATATCATATTCATTTAGTTAATATGTTAAAAAAAACTCGAACTATCGCTGGTATTCATAGATAATTTTCATTTTGAAAAAAAGAATTGGTTGACCGTGTATTGCCTTTTGGGGAATAAAAAAGCACTTCATCAAATGTGGTATTTGTGGTTTTGTGTATTGACACTTCTAATTTCAAAATGTTTTGCATGCTTTTACAGTAATGTGACGTGTCGATAACTTCTGGTTTCCCAGAAGTTTCTGGTTTACCAAATGCATTTTGTGTGAAAGACATGAAAATAAATTTTGAAAATTTTCCAAAAAGTAACTGGAGGAACTCTAAACTGCTGAGTACGTCGATGATTTCATGCGCTGAGGTTTTGATCAAGACCGTTTTTACAACTTCAAAAACATCTCTAAATTGACGTTGATGAACTTCAGTCTTTGCCTTTGATGTTGCCAAAAAACCCTTTCATTTAATTTAGGCACTGGACGTAATATTGTTTTCAGTTTCGTCGTAATTTGACCACTTTGAAATGCAGCTTTATATGTACGTTGCGTTAAAAAAAACTCTGGAGTTGTTGTGAGCATAATATTCGTCAACTTCAACACTTTCATCGGTGTGTTGTGTGTTTGTTAAAAATGTCATTCAATTGATGTTTCAACGCGTGCTAAAATGTGACAACTGACTGTCAAGTCGTACATATTTAACACCGAATGCAATTAAAAAAAAAATCATTCTGTATTTGATGAAACGTAATACGATCTCAATGGAATGTGAAAAATTTAACAATATAAATAAAATTCTATTGTTTTTGGTGGAACGTTCTAAGATTCAGACTTTCTCCGGAATGTTATAGCTGTTTTGTTATTACACAAAGCTCTTTCTAGATCCTAATCACAAGAAAGCGCTGAAATTCTCTGTGGAGTTTACATTAAAAGTTAAACAAGCTCTTCATATACCACATAAAGTGAATTCATGCGTGATAGAAGGCATCAAAATCAAATGATTTCTATAAGTGGAGTAATCTCGATTGCTGGCCTTCCGGATTTACGGATGTTATCCGTTTTTCAACGAGAGAGAAATAAAAAATTTAAATTCAAAGGCATTAGTAATGTGTATCTGACCACATTTACATCTCTGTCCCCTATTCATTTTAAAATATCAATAGATATAGGAGTACAGCGGTCGAATCTCATTATATTTAGGAATTAGTTCTGAGTATAAGTGATTTCTGGTAGCTATTCTATATTTTATTGGAGAGCTTCCATTGGCACTATCAACTCTGGGTGGAGTGTGATCTTCCATCAAAGTCCAAAAGAATAATAAAGCGCTGCGCAGCGATGAGATTTCAGTGGAACTCATTAAATATGGTGGCAGCAGCGTTCAGAAAGTCATCCACAAAATTATCCAGCAAATCTGGCAACAGGACCATATTCCGAATGGAGCCAATCAATTATATTTTCTATCCACAAAATACAGTGCGAAAATTCTAGAGGCATATTACTACTTTGTGCGGAGTACAAAATATTTTCGAAGGTCTTAGAAAATAATATCAGATCATACGCCAACACTATTATTGGGGAGTATCAAGGTAGCTTTAGAGCTGAGAGATCGACCGTAGACCAATTGTTTACTGTTTACGTCGAAAATCAGTCCGAAGACCATTTTAATAACGAACTCACCGACGCCTTTGACACAAATACCGGGCTAAAATAGGGATTCTTCTTTTGCTATTCAATATGGCTCTTGAATAAGCCATATGAAATATAGCTCTCGATAAATGAGGTACTCTATTATACAAGTCAAGCCAAGTGCTAACCTATGCGTATGACATCAACATTTGGTCGCGGTGAAGCTCCGCCGCGAACCAAAACTCGCAAGGCTACGAGTCAATGAAAAGAAAACGAAGTTCATACTGCAGTCGAGAAGAAATGCCTCAAATACTCAAAATATCACAGTTGACGAATACAGTATTGAAAATATTGGCGAGTAACAAAAACGGCCAAAATAATAAGAACGACCAATGAAATAAGTGAAATACGCTGAAGAGTACAGGTTGCAAATACAACTTACTATTCAGATTTGACGATTATGAAGACCAGGTTATTAAGATAATGAAGCTCCAAGTATAAAAATCTACAAAATTAGACCTGTACTATACTTTGGGTGTAAAATATGGACCCTAATCCAAGTATCCGCAAGTATATAGCACTCCTTTGAGCGACGGGTTCTGAAGCAGATCAAAGGAGCCAAGCATGACGGGGATCAAATGTGAATTTGATATAACCATGAGCTGTGTTAAAGTTTTGGTGAGCCGTAGATCTGATCGTTTGTAAGTCTGCGGAAGCTGCAATGGGTTGGCTATTTCCAATGGCCTATCATATGGACGCACAATGGATACCCAAAAAGGTAATCGTTGGGAGAACTGAAGGGCGGAGGCTAGTGGAGAAACCGAGGAAACGCTGATCTGATTCTGTTGACGAAGACCGTTCATCACTGCTCCGATTTCAAAACTGGAGGACGCAGTCAATGGACTCATTAGAGGCGCGCGTTGCAGGAAGCTGAGAGGTAGAGAGAAGAAGAAGAGGTAGAGTAAAGTTATGATGTGGCGCCATCGGTGCTTTCATTGGTTTCCAGAAGCACTATCAATTCTGCCTGATGTCGTGTCGTTACCTACAAGCTTGCTAAGCTGTTAAATTTGGTCACCAGGATTTTCTATCAACATCGCCGCAATTCGAGATTCTACAACGCTTAATCTTAAATATTAGATTTTAAAATTGTCGAGTGCAATTATTATAAATACTTGAAAGTTTCAGTTTTAACTTATTTTCGTATGTGTCAGTAAGTGACGACACGACTTTGTTTCAAGGATGACTTTTTTTTCAAGATTTTTGATTGATACAAAGGTTTAAAATAATTAAAAATAAAATAAATGACTTCGGTTTTTTCGGACATTGATGAATTTGCTGGTGAAATATTTGTAGGGGGCTCTATAAAGCTAAAACATGAAAATATCATTGAAAATTTTTCAAGAGAAAGGCAAACTTGTCATGAAGACCATATGCTTCATGTAAAATTAAGTCGGCAGAATGTTTAAGGTTATAGAGTCGCTGTCCTGGTAATCTAACTTAAGTTTAGATCATTGCCCTTTTCAATATGTATAAATTGATTATTCTAAGATTTAAAATTTTCTGCTTCATAGACTATGAACTTTGTCATTCAAATGATTAAACTTTTGGTCCTTCACGCATATTGACTCAATCTTATTAAACCGATATGAAGGATACGACTGAGTTGAACATATTACTTGTTATTAAATTATCCACGCGCCTCTTAATATATTCCGCATCAAAAATCATTCAACTCGGTACTTCGTTGAATTGTTAACATGTTAAAATACTTGAACATGTTAAGCAATTTGAATTTGTGATGAGTGTTTATTTTATCTGTATAAGTAATATCGAAACAGCGAATCGACATTCCTTGGTAGTCAATCATTTATCCTTGTTGTAAGAATGAGTGAAAAACTTAGTACAAGGTCTCACTCTCGTCACGTTGAAGGAGTAGGCAAAATATTAAATTCATTACCCCCCCAAATTTTATTGTATCCAATTAAATTTAAGATAAAAACAATTTATTTTTATAATATTTATCAGAACCTGTGAAACGGAAGGTACACTTTAAATTGACTTTTTGAATTGAATAAATCTATAATCTATAATGTTATGACGGAATGTAATGTCTTATTGCGTATGTGTTCGATGTGGTTCCGAAACGTTAATTTTGGATCTAGCACCAAACCGAGATAGGATAATTCGTTGTCCCAAGGTATGCATTGGCCCAAAAAGTTTAAGCATCTGCCAGGAAGCATAGTGGGTTTTCGCTTCTTACTGAAGTAAATTGCTCTCTTTTTGCCCACATTGATTTTGATGTGCTCAATGAGCATCCACATTGATGCTCTGTGGAATATCCTCGCCTGAAGCCAAATTGGAAGTTGGGAAGGATCATTTTATCATCGACGTTTTCGGCGATTCTTTTAAGGATCAATTTTTCGAATAGCTTTCCCAAAGCTGGCAATAAGCTTATTGGTCTGTAGCTCGCAGGTACATGTGGGTCTTTACCTGGTTTCAATATTGGGATCACAGTAGCATGTTTCCAAGATAAGGGAAAGTAGCTTGATCTAAGACATGCGTTAAATACATGGCAAGTGAGAACTATTGCTTTCTTTGGTAGAGTTTTCAATACGATGTTGGGTATTCCATCAATACCTGGTGCTTTATTGTTACTCAATTTTTTCAGTGCAGCAGTTATCTCTTCGGTGCGAATAAAGTCTTTATGTGGTATACTTGAAGAGCTCATCTCCTTTTCAAATGATTTTTTGACCATCATATCGGTGATGGAATTATGACTGGATTGTGCTAAAGAATGAAAGGTGTGAAACTTATCGGCAAGGATTTCAGCTTTTTCCTTATTGGAATGTGCCTGATATCCTTTATCATCTGTTAGTGGATAGGGCAAACTGTGTTGCTTTCGTTTGAATATTTTATTTAGTTTCCATACTTTCCGCGAGTTGAAGTCTAAATGTTCCAACATATTGTTCCATTGGCGATTGCGTAACGAAGAGATTTTCTTTCGAATAGCAGTAGTAAGGCTGTTAACACCATTTTTCGTAGAAGCAAGTCGTGTTCTTTGCCATTCCCGTCGGAGCGAGTTTCTTGTCCTAATGAGTTTGTAAGTTTCGTTATCAAGCTCTAGCCACTGGAGTTTACTCTTGAATTTTGGGACACTGTATTCGATATCTTCCCAGATAGTCTTTTTAAGAGAATCAACGGTTTCCTCGATATCTGAGGTGCAGCTTTTCGATCGTAAACCGATTTATGGTTAATTTTTGGTTGATGTAACTGCGAAACTTGGGGCACTCAGCTTTTTTAAAAAGAAAGAACTGATTTGATTTGGCTGCTCAATGGAGCGTTCTGCAGTTCCAATTGTAAAATATACAGGCAAATGTGGAGAGGAAAGGGCTTGCATTACACTAAGCTCAGACAAATTAACATTTTCGTCGCTCAACACTATATCGAGGGTTGAGCCGATTCCTTTTGCCGAGTAGTATATGGGTTCATCTGGCGAGTGTATAAAAATGTTGTTATACTCTATAAGCTTATAGAGTGCGCGTCCTGTAAGATTGGAGCGAGTGCAGTTCCATTGTTGATGCCGAGCATTCAAATCACCACAAAGCAGGTATCTATGGTTTTGTTTGCAAAATCTCTCTATATCTCTCACGAAGTGATTTACTTTATCCTTAGTGTTTTTGGTACCCGGAAAATAGACGCTGTAAATTTTTAAATTCAGCTCTTCAATAAATATTCCGACATTTTTTATAATGGACGAATTCATTTCTGGCCTGAGAGATTGACTTTTTTATGGCAATCGCTACTCCTCCACCGATTTTATTTACTCGGTCTTTCCTATAAATGTCGTATAAGGGATGTTTTAATTTATTTTTCTTCCCTAACCATGTCTCTGTTATTACGAAAATATCTATGTTATAATTAGTTATAAAATTAAATGTTTCTAAACTTTTCTAAAATTGGGAGTCCGGTTAATTTGCTTCTAAAAATTTGTTACTTTTCCGAGTCTTTCTTCTGTTCGAAAAACGTATAAATTTCTGTTGCTGTTTTATATTTTATTGCCCTGAATCAAAATAAAAACTTTTTGTAGTTTATATGTACATGCCAGTGATGGTTCTCGAAGTTATGATCATAGGGGTTATAAGCATACTATTATCGATGTCTTCACTCTTAAACACTACGTCGGGCGCAACTGATCTGCTAGGCACAGTGGGAACTAATTGGCTTGCCCAGCCTGGTCTATAGGTCGCCTTGGGTTCCTCGGCTCAGTAGCTGCCTCTCTATCAGTGCCACTGACAGTGGCAAGTTCAGTTGGTGATTATCAATTAGTATTACTGGTTGACAAGCGGAAAGATCTATTCGACACATTGCGCCCGATTGTGCATTTGGTAGTAGAATATTTTAATATATATATTTTTTTAAATTTATTGTGAAGTTCATTTTCATTGAACTATCGTAAATGTAGGTTTGTTGCAGACATCAATATATCAAAAAGTGTACGCTATGAGCAAACTTGAAGACGTTGCAGAAATACGCCGTTTATTAGAAGCATCCGACGAAGAAGATGACGGATTCAGGGATGAACATTTTTTAGAAGAAAGCGACATTGATCCTGAAGACAATTTAGAAGATCGTCGAGAAGGATCAGAAACGGAACAAGAATATAGCGATAATGACGAAGACCAAATTACAGAGGATAGCAATTTTTATGTTTGGAGAGACAAAACAACTAAGTGGTATAAGACTCCTCGGCGAAATAATATCCGTAGGAAGGCTTATAACATATTTACAGATTCAGCCGGATTTACTGGTGCAGTGAAGTTATCAAAAACTCGTGTCGAATCTTGGAACGTCTTATTTACAGAAGATATTTTAACTGATATCATAAAGTTTACTAACCAGTATTTAAATACCATCAAAGAATCATTTTCCCAAGAACGAGATGCAAAACAAACCAATTTGGTCGGAATACGAGCTTTCATAGGATTACTTTACTTAGCTGGAGTTTACAAATCGAACAGACTCTCTCTTGAGGAACTATGGGGAACGGATGGCGACGGCATTGCTAAGTTTGGTCAGGTAATGAATATCAAAAGATTCAAATTTCTAATCCGGTGTCTCAGATTTGTTGATCGAGAAACAAGATCTGCTAGGAAAGAACTGGATAAGCTTGCTGCAATAAGAGATGTATTCACAAAATTTGCAAAAAATTGTGAAGCAAGTTACTGTATAGGTGGTAACGTTACAATCGACGAAATGCTTCCTGCTATCCGTGGCAACTATCCTTTCTGTCAATATATCCCGTCCAAACTCAATTCAAAAACAAACAAACAATTTAGTCAAGCCAGAAGTATCATTTGCACTCGCTTCTAGAGGACCGGCAGACAATGCTATAAAAAATGTAAGTAATGCAAGTGGCAACAGTGAGCTGCTTCTTAAAATACAACCAGCAACGGAATTTTCTATCGGAGAGAATCAATAAACAAGATTCAAAAAGGTTTTTCAAATGCCTTCTAATAACTTGTCATCCAGGAACATTCCCATCGTCTTATCTCGATCAACGTCAACTGCATAGTTACATAGTCTTATCTCGATCAACGTCAACTGCATAGTTACATAGTTACATTGACGAAACCTGATCCTTGAATTCATTGTTAACAAAGATCATGATATAATGCTTCTCACATTTCATAGCCCACCACCCCTTTTAATGATTTTGAATTCATAAGAAAGGGTGATGGTGGAGCTGGCACCGGGATATTGGTTAGAAAACCCTATTGCTTCCAAAATATTGAAAAAGTCGAATTCGAAAAAATTGAATTCCTTGAAGTGACCTCTACCAAAATTCCGCTACTACGTGAGGATAACCTGGCCGAAAGGTTCCCAAGTTCAAGGAGCAGATTAATTCTTTGTTTCAAATACTTGAAATGGACAGGTGACTTAATCAATTTCAGAAGTTTTGGTAGATGGGACGCGTGTTCGAAACCTGCTTGAGCTCTTTCTACCTTTCTCAATATTAAGGTGACTTAATATTTATACTCTTGCCATTGACCTGAATGTCCGGCATACATCATGGCTTAGCGCCAAAAGCAATCAAAAAGTTATATTCCTGAAGTCGTGATTAACAGAGAACCAAACACATTTGAAATCTATATGGGTCAGAGTTTTCAACATATACTAGGACTTATTTATACTAACTGGGCTGAAAAGTCCCAAGATTTCTAATGAAAAATCATTTTTTGGGAAAATTTATTATTCCTTTTTATTATATTCTTCCAATATTTATTCCTCAACATCGTTCAATTCGGGGGCGATACACTTTGTTTAGCGATTTTCCAAAATTCCGATGTCCTTTCTGTGATATTCAGTAATAATAGTCGCTAAGGGCCAAGTCGCTAGGGGTTCCACATCCAAGAGACACGGTGGATGTGGAATCAATTTGAATCGTAATTGGTCCAATTTGGCCATCGCCTTTGAGGACGTGTGTGATGGTCTCCGAAAATCCCCAAAATATCATGCAGAATGTATCCTGCTCCTGCTCATACCCTCGGCCTTACCTATCACGCGCATCTTCACTTTACGATCATTCAAAACGATTCGATATATTTGGTTTACCATTTCCTCGTTCGTAGCATCTTTTTGCCTTCGAGAGCGAAGTGCGTTTTCGGTGCTTTAACAACCCATTTTAAATTCACTAAACCTGATATAAACTGTTGTTCTCAAAAGAGCAGATTTAGTATACCGTTTCTTCAACCATTGCAATGATTGTTCAAAAGTTTTTCCCATCAAAAATTCATCAAGATGCGATATCCCTGTTTTTCCATTTTGCTTACGAAGACGAAAGTAGCGTCACTCAAACGACTGTAGCTTCTAAACAATTAAACGAAGTGTCATGAAACTTCATACATAAGCTAGTGGCAGATGAGCCTCTCGAAATGAGAGGCATTATCCAGTGCATTATCCAGTGGTGCCACCTATTTGAATCAAAGCAATCAGCTTTGATAGTCCTCAATGGATACTGCAGGTGTTTCGTTACGATGGCGACCATAGCGCAGTACAAGTCAACAGTTTTCCAGTTCAACATGAAAATCGTCGGTTGAATTTAAAAAAAAACGGCTTGGGGGAAGTTCCAAAAAAATTTTAATCGGGATTACCGGAAGCAATGTCTTCCTTCTCATGATAGCAACGCTTGCTCAATGGTTGCTGATGATAGGAATCTATCTAACAATAGCACCTTTTTGTATATATATATATATCTATTTGTCGAAGTTAGAGATGCTGACGTTTGGAACAATGGAGAAAGTAGTTTCTTAAGATGAAGTATCGAAACAATATGGAAGGATATGAATAACAACTAACACAAGGGTAGAATGATTAATAAACCTTCTTCTCACACGCGTTAAAAATATTTATCGGCGATTCCTCCCTCCATCTCCCGTTGGCTTTATTGGAATCACACCTGAAGAATGTTGGTAACTTAAACCGTACATATTTTAGGAATCAATGGGCGGAAAAACTGAGGTGAATATTTAAAAAGCGCCTAGATGTCTAGATTTAGCCTTGATAGCGTTTTCATGAAAGGGAATAACTTCTTCCGCAAGAAGTATCGAGTAAAGGTATCGGATCTTGGAGTCGCTAGTGATGAGATAAATTTTCTCGATAGAGCTAGTATCGAAATTGATAGTACGACTCCAGATAGAAATGCAAACAGGATTATATGTGACAGATTGCAAAACTGTGCATTGATTGGTTCAAATTTTTAATTGGTTCAACGGGCATACTCTGTTATGTATTTTCAAAAAAAATATTAAAATAATAAATATGTAATAAATAATGAATAAATAATAATCGAGCAACCGATCGGTCGAACGTGTAGCGAAAGAAAGGAACAAGTTTAAAGAGACAGGGTTATTTGAAAATACAAAGGCCGCATAATGGCGGCCGAAGAAAGTTACTTTAGCTCACCGCGTGGGCGTGGGGGTTAGGATATTATTCAAGCCCTGATCCTTCCACGTTACATGCACACACACACACAGAAGAAAAGCTCACTCCTTCATATTAGTTTAAAATAAATGGATCAAAAATCAAAAGATGTTAATTGAGAATTGTACACCTGTGAATTGTGCTGCGCTGATTCTGACCACCTGTCAATTGTGCTGCGCTAACTCTGAACACCTTTGAATTGTGCTGCGCTGATTCTGACAACCTGTCAATTGTGATGCGCTGACTCTGGACACCTATGAATTGTGCTGCCCTGGCTCTGAACACCTCTGAATTGTGTTGCGCTGATTCTAATTGTGCTTCCTGTAGCACGAACCTCCACTTCAGCTGGTTTCGGAACTTCACTTGTTCTGCTGCGCTGCATTTAATCGTGCTTCCTGTAGCACGAATCTGCACCTTAGCTGGTTTCCTCGGATTGTGCTTCCTGTAGCAGAATCTGCACCGTTACTGGTTTCAAGATTCACCTGTTCTGCAGCACTTCCTCGGATCGTGCTTTCTCTAGCACGACTTTGTACCTCAGCTGGTTTCACGATTCCTCGGTTCCACTGCGCTACCTTGGATCGAGCTCCCTCTATTGATTGTATGTCTCGATACTTTACTCGATATTGAATTGATTCTGCTATTGGCTATCTGTCTCGATACTTTTATTTATACTTGAATTGATTCCGCTATTGGTTATCTCGTACCTCACAATTTCTATTCTATTTATACCGATACGTACACAACAACCTTGTGAATCAAATCCATAGAAAAAATTATCGCAAATTACTTCCAAAAAATTTTTTTTTGGTTTTTTTTTGCGACTGGGAATATTTTTTTTTGTTTGTGATCAATATTATTTAACTTAATATCCAAATCTAACTATAAATGTTTCTATTTAAATTTTATTCTTACTTCAATTTCATCTCGTATGATTTTCTTTTAACTTAAAAATATTGGTCCATATAAAAAACTTAACCAAAACAATTAATTATTATATTCAAAATTAATTGTTATTTCATTTATTTATTCATTTATCATTTAAATGTTTGTTAAATGTCGCCTACACCTCGGAATACGTAACAACTCTGAGAGAGAGAATCACATATTTTCAGAGGCCGTTGTAGTGAAAAATTCCAACTAAAAATCAACCTCATACCGAGCCTGAATCTTGTGGATTATTATGTCAGCTATAAAGACCTGTGTTTCGTATTTGACTGTGGAAAGAATAAAAGTTTTCGAAAGGAAATGTCTTCGTCCATGTAGCGGTTTGTACATAAAGTCTGAGACAGATTGGAAACACGATATATCGAAAAGAAAATGAAACTGCTAAAGTGATGAGTGGTGATATTTTCATATTGAAACTTCTTTGGAATCATACCGCAAAATCTGTAGCTGTGAGAAAACGCCTGGCTTTCACAGCCGTTCCAACTTGTAGACGGGTATATTGCATTCGGGTATTTAGACATGGATTGATATGCTGTGATTTTGACGATATCCTAATTATATATCAGATATATATGTGGGCCAGCGATAAGAAGATAAAATATTTCCCGAATTTGAGTTCACGAGACCGACGATTCCAATGAAGATTCTCATGTGGATTCGTTGAGGCTGGTCGAGCTGAGCCGTTGCAATCTACGTATTGCTCATTGGTATGGCTCAATAAAAATGTCTAAATTATTGGTGAATTATTTCTGTTTTATGTTTTTCAATGCTTAGTTTTTGAGTTTCAACTCAACTTCACTGATTGAATCACCAATTGAGCTTTTAACTTACCGTCGTATATAGCAAACGCCATTCCAAGTCATTTAACCGAATGCAAACAAGCGACAACTGTCAAAAGTTATTGTTTGAAGCCATGATTGATTTTGGAACTTAATTTATGTAATTTCTTCCTGACGATATACCAACAAACCCATTACAATGCTCCCACCATAGATATTTTACTGCTACATCAGAAAATTTAATCATATATACAGAAAATGTCCTGGTCCTTCTTGCGCAAATATTCAAGTTCAGCAAGTGGTAATTTAGCAAAGCAAAGTACTTCCTACTACTTTAAATTTATAAATAAAATCATAAGCCAGGTGAACGAATACTCTCGAATTTAAACGCAAGTGCAACCTTCGCACGAAGATATCAGGCGGACACCTAGCCATTACTATGAGCATAGATTGGATGACAAGTTATAGAATAATGTTAAGATAGGTAAAGCCTCTAGTTAAAATCGGGTTAAGCATTCTTTATTACCTATTCATGTTAAAAATCGTATGAGCAAACGGTACGCACTTGGATGTAAGCATTCATGTCAAGTATATGCTAAAGCCGTATGATGTCAACACAATGACATTTGACATTGAGTGTTGTCAAATTATAACTTGTAATGGTTTTATAGCAAATATGTTCAATAGAAAGGCTCAATAAAATATTACTTTTTCTACAACAACCATTATTTGATGTCATCTGTAAGATGAGGTGTTTGTGCTGATAGAGTTGATTATAAAAGGCTAGCTGACGTATGGGCGGAGTGAAACGTTTGATAGTAGTTGTTTAACTGAACAGGAAGACTCGCAAAAGCTTTGAACTATGAATACGATGGACCTCTTCTTGTGCCAATTTCAAACAAAGTGTGATCGTTCGATGAATATCTCTAAAGAATCAGAAAAATGAGATTATTTTATAATCGTTTTTACTGAATTAAACGATGCCGCATGTGACACAAACTGTGACTTTCCAAAATCCCTCTGAGAGTGTGATCGCTATTTTGTTACTACGCTCTGACCAGGATTTTATTGACTGGTGGGATTTTGGGCACTTCATGCTGTTCCACTCGAAAATAGATGAGAATTTTTTGAAATTATATACTTCCTAGAGTTTCTATTCTTTATATAAATTTTCTACTTTGGATCATATAGAGTGCAATTATATACATTAAAAAGTGTCAATTATATCAAAAACATTGAATAAAATTGCAATTGTAGGTGTCAACATTATTTCAATTCATTATCGCGTAAAAATTCCTACAAAACATCATGCAGAATAATTGAATTTTTATCGAAAACGTCCTTCTGAATGTACAAATCAAATTTCCTCTGGTATGTTTACGAATTTCAAGTGTACACAAATTTCTACTCAGTTCATCATTCCAGCCACATTTCCACCGACTTTCCATCCACAGTTTAAACATCGAGTGGTCATCGTTTGAATTTCCAGAACGATCCAAACCAATCTAACCGAATACTTCACTACTAGGTCCTTGTTAGTCGATAAAATCAACTACTGCTTTTCCTAGTTGATAAATTGCTACATCCTGTCTCCTTTAGAAACAGTATCTAGGTGTTATTTAGGATCATCCTTGGGATTAAGTGTGAGATGCATTTCATCTCCTCTCTGGTTTCTCTTTTACTAGTTGGCCATGTCGTTGTATCCGTGTTAATTACGACAGGTCAGGTTCATTTGATTACGTCTCTAATTAAAGTAATAGGAAAAGAAATTATCTCCATCGATCGGGATGTAAGTCGCAGAATAAGTTCATTCCCTTGATGATGAGTTCAGGGAATAACATTTGGTTTTATGGATGAGAGTCGTAATTTACAGGACAAATTTAAGGTATCCTTTTTTTAATTTTGGGAGAACTCTCTTTAAATTATATTATGAGAATAGTAATCTGAAATATTTGGAAATATTTGAAACAATAAAATTTTATATGCACGGCAAAGTCATTTAAACAAAATAAATTTAAATGGGACGCTTGCTCCTGGTATCCTGCATAGTACGCTGTTGAATAATTTATAATCTAATATGCTTCAATTTATTCATTGACCAACTTTGACCATAAACTTAACCTTGTTATTAGCTGGGGAGAATGTTGACAGCAATTTTTCATATCCAATATTGCTGTTTTTATTGTTGATGAGTAATTTGATAAATATCTTGAATCCTGTTGTTAATGTTCGTTTGGTAACTCAACATGCTGGAGTGCGAAGCTTTTATTTTTTTCCACTTCCACATGATTTAGCAACTCGATACATTCCAGTCACGAAAGTTTGGTGAGAGCGAGGAAACTCTGAGATGTCCTTAGATGTTAGATTTTATCTTAATGGAGAAAAGAATTCAGACAGTATAGTGATTTGATAAATGATTGCGCGTTAAAAGTAGTCCGGATTCGAAGTGACCAAGTCATTAAGGCATTTTTTGTGTCCTGTCATTTGGGTAAGCCACGTAGACTTGTGAAAATTTATGCGATAAATAATGATACCTTGCGTAGACGTTTAAGATAATACATAGACGTTTTTCAAGGACTTATTTTTGGGACAATGCTATCATTCTGAAGCTATGCGTGAGATTGAAAAACTTTTCGATTATTCTGATTAAGAAATTAACTTTCCAATTTACAAATGAAAACTCAACATTTGATTTTAAAATAATGCACAAAGTTAGAATTAACTGCTCATATTCCTTATCATTAGTTTAATTGGAGGATAGTGGGAATAGTGGGAAATAAAATATAATAAAACAGAATATGGTGCTGAATATTTATGAAATGCATAGAAAAATACTTCAATTAGTTTGATCAAGCTTGCAAAGGAGCCTCATCGCTAAATAAAATTTTCTTATGAAAAAAGGGATCTGCAGCAAATCGTTCACCAGCCAATTCTTCGAATATTCGCCATGCCCGGTAGTCATTTTGCTTCAATTCCTGCACGAGTTGCCGTAAAATCTTCTATAATGTGGACGGTCACAGGTTAAATTGTTGATTGCGATATCAAATGGACACAATGGAATCCTTATCGATACTACATTTGACGTTGCTATGGTTTCTTCATAACGCACAGTACGAAATCGGGTTGGATGTGTATTATCAGTGACAGAAAACGTAGTGCGGCAACGATTTATGGAATATTGAGCATATTGCTCTGATCGTATCGGTCATAAAATTAATGGAGTGCGCGATTAGTTTATCGAAATTTGCACAATTTCTTTGGCTTTAACCTATTCATTTTGAAATGGCAAACCAAGCTAAGAGTAAACGTATGGCAGCTGCCACATCAATCGTAGCATTAAAAAGTGCTTTACACTTAAAGTTCTATACCTCTCAAAACATGTAGGCATATAGGCAAGGATATAAGTGCAGTGTCGATTTGTTGAATCGTTTTAGCCTTACAAAAGTATTTCTTTAAGTAAATATGTATTTAGGCAACTGGTGCCAAGTTTGAAATACGAGCGCTGTGTTTTGTTAAGTAACTGATTACAATGATTATGTAATAGAGTGACAAATTTGAGTTTGTCGTCCACTTCATTTTCAAATAATTGCTCGCCTAGAGCTAATAAAATGTGAACTAATTGTAGCGGGTTTTCCGTGGTTTGAAGGCAATAAGGACTGGCAAAGTCATTAAAAGGGATGGGACATCGAATAAGGTGATACCTTCATGGAATCATCATTTCACTTGAGAAAATAAAAAAACTATGAACCGTGTAAGATAACAGTTGAGCCATGTCTTTTACTTTGGTAGCTTTCCCTTTCTTGTGCAATAACTTACTGGCTTGGTTGGATTTAGCCACCACACTGGTGGTCAGACAGTCCTTTGCGGATGCCGATGTTACTCTTACTCTCGCTTGCAAACCTTAGTAGAATCTTTCTATCGACTGACTTGTAGTATGCTGAAGGAGGATGCTGAAAAGGATGCTATCGGTGAAATGATGCATTGTCGTAGATGCAGTTTTCATGTTTTCAATCGGTTAGTCGAAGAAAGACAGTGAATTGCCGTAGTTTTGTGCGCAGTGTAAAAATAATCAGCAAGAACACATCCGGATGGCTTCTGGCAGACAGCGATAGAAGATAGAGCTATTTTTGGTTGAAAAATTGATAAATACAAATTAAAATCAAATATCTTTTTCTGAATTTGTTTTCCCGCTATAGTATCATGTTTTTTTGATGAGTCTACGTTAACTTTTCGAAATAAATACAACGGAAAAGATGTTGTCCAATTATTTACGTATTTGTTTTTAAATTTACACAGAAAGATGTGTTAGGGAGTAGGAAAAGATATTTGGTATTTCGTTTTTATTCATATCAACTTCATATATGGTTTGTGTCAGTGACGGTGGGAGAAAATGCCAGGTGACAATTTCAGGTGACAAAAATTTTTTCACGTTTGTGTGAAGTGAAATTCTCAAATAGGTCGAAAGACGGCTTGATGAATTCTAAAGAGATGTGTTGGGAGGTGCTACTTGTAAGCAGAATAGAATAAATCTTATTTTTTGTTTATTTTTTATAACTTCTATCTGCAAGTATCCATGAACAATTTTCTATTTTTCTCGCTTCCTTTACGAATCAGGTATTCGAATCAGTTTCACCTCTGAAATTGAGTAAAGTGCTTGATGTCCGCAAACATTTTTTTTTGGGAATCGGAGGATATTGTTCAGAAATATTTTGCAAAGATAAAGCTAATGACGAACAGCGGGCTTTTAGATAAGAATAGATTAGGTACATAAGATGAGTATATCCTTTTCTTTTGCTAGTAATCTAATTTAGCAGCAATTCTAACAGCAATTTAGCAGTCTAAATATATTTCTAGTGCTATTAAATACAGGGACTCTGCCTGATGTGTAGTTCAACTTATCAAAATGCTTCGGTATTGTATCTACTTACCTCTACATCGGCAATGCATGGCTGCGACGCTCCGAGGAAGCTTAGCTACTGAACTCTTCAGTTATGGCTGAGCCTCTAGGATACAGCGTCCGTACGAAATAATGATAACACCTAGAAAAAACTCCTGATTTGAATGCATTCAATGAAAACAGGTAAATTTGTGAGTGGATGGGTAAATTTTCGAATTATTTTACTCATGGCAACACAATACAATTTCTACAATTTCTATCTCTTTCTTTCTGGTTTTTTCTATCTCTTTCTTCCACCAACCGCCCGGGAGTGTTATCACTGCTTGCCCTTATACTCGGATAGAATCGCATCGGATGTATGTTGAGTTGTTCGCGTAGTCTTCAGGGATTCTGGGTTAAAGTTTTCTCCTTATTTTTGAGCTGAATACAAAAATGAAGATTTAAATGGCACCACAAGTGCCATGAAAGTCTTTTGCTTTCCATGCAGCCATCTTCATTTCCTTTTGAACCAGCTGATGCTTGCTATATACAACGGAATCGCGTCCGCGAAAACTAAAAAGGCAGGGTCTGATAGACTTAAGCATAAATGAACAATTTTACACCGCCGGCGTATTTTAATTTTAATTAATTTTTCGTGGAAACCTTACAAAAGATGATTGAACTGGATTTTGATGAATGTATCGGGAGAACTGTCTTCGTTTTAAAACAATAAATGAGTCACCAATTTTCTTACTTGGAAAACGACATATTCTTTGCTGCAGCAACCTATATTGATTCGAGATACAAATTGAAATTTTTCAAAAATCCTTCAACCGGTCGGATTTTTCAATGCGTCCTGTTGAAGGATTTTTGAAAATTTCGACCTTTTCATTTTTGATTTTTTTAAGACCTTCAATCAGGTTTTTGGAAAATCAAAGTCCAAATCCTGAAGAAACATTGGGTATAAAAAAAATTAATAAATGTATATAGGATAAACATAACGAAAATGAAGAAGACCCCACTACTTTGGTGGAAGGTTAATAGCATTAATATGGTGTTCTTCACTTGCAACCAGCGAATATTTGGTAACCCCATCCTCAAATGTGCCATATCAACGAGTTTTTAGTGGAGCTTGACTTCGTTAGACACCTCACAGAAACAGACTGTATGGACAAGGAACCTCAAAACTTTTATTTTGAAAGTTTAAAGTTTTTTGACGATATTTTTAAATTATTCTGGTACCTTCTGGTACCTCTGGTACATGTTAAACTATTCTGGTACCTTTGAAATAATAATCAAGGTCGAGTGTGATTCTGACCAGACCACCTTGTCTTGCACCTTTGGTCTGCAAAATGTCTCTCCAAAACATCCAAGACCCACGTTCACAACGTAAAGAGTTTATTCAAGTTAACATAAGTATCTAAACTTTTTTTTATTTTCGATGCATACCAAAACGAAAGCTAACGAATTTCTGGAAATATTCAAATCTTTTCACAATGTTTATTATCACTGATTACACTCCACACAAAATTATTTTTATGTTTCTATCTTTCCTTGAGTCAATTCTTACTAATTTTGCGATGAGAAAAACGAATATGACAAAGAAAAAAATTTATTAGCTCTAGTTTTATGGATACACATTAGGTTTACACATACTTATTTATTCTATGACATTGAAAAAAAATGCAATTTTTTAAGGTATTATTTCAACGATATTTCAAGTTTATTCATTTTATATGAAAAAAATACTGAGCACTTCATTAAGACTGGAAAATTTCTGCTCGCCTCTTGTATTTTACATCAAGAGCATCTCTGTAAACAAAGCAGCAGAAATCCGCAAGCATAGCTTCATTCTAACGGCCCTGGTATCTTCGTTCCATTGTACAAATATCCTGATGGAATCTTTCTCCATGTTAGTCACTCACAGTGCCACAACTAGGAGGAAAAAAGTCCGAACGGGAATGGAGGAAATGTATTTTCAGAGACATGTTACATCCGAGTTGCTGATTTGTTTGCAGAAGTATTTGTACAAGTACATCTTGTTTTTTGCCCATAAATCCCTTAAGAACTCCCTTAAGAGCATCCAATACTTTTTTTCTTTCCCTTCAAAAACTCTGTCAAACTCAGGATCCTTCATGAGGAGACGAGTTTGTGGTCCAACGAAAATGTTTTCTTTAACCTTTGCGACACTTAACGTAGGAAATTTGTCTCTCAAGTACCTGAAGGCTTGTCCGTCTTGATTCATTCCTTTGACAATATTTTATATTAGACCCAGCTTTGTGTGCAAGGGAGGGAAAACAACGACTTTTGGGTCTACGAGAGACTCTGCAATAACATTTTTCTTTGTGATGTTCCGATTTCTTGCTGGCCAGTCAGATTTAACATAATGAGATATCCCTACTACTCCATATGCATAAAAAACAACAGTTTTTAGTGTATCCCGATCGCATTGCTAAAAATACAGCAATGGCTTTTAGATCACCACAGAGTTTCCATTTTTGATAGACCCGGGAGGGCTTTCAGATTTGCAGAATTGTCCTTCATATGAACTGCATGGCGAACACGAACAGAAGGAATCGAGTTGCCATTGTGAAGTAAAACAGCTTTCAAATGAAGTTTGGAGGATTCTATGAATAGCCTTCACTCTGTTGGATTGTGATTACAATTTAGACATTTCGTCATAACTTCCATGTCGCAGAAAGTAACAAGATTTCCTTTCTTCTCATAAAAAGAAAGCAGATCTCGATGATGTTTTTTGTCATGTGGGACCTTGACATCTAGTTGCACAAGATTTGTTTACGAGATTACTTAATTCCGCTTGGGTCATGCTGTGCGGCTTAATGTCTTTTATCTAAAAATCAGCGTCATGTGATGTGGGAGGCGTGGCAAGTTCTGCGTACCCCGCACTATTCTCATTTACTCGATCCAATTCATAATTTTGAGGCGTGGTTGGAACTGGTAGGGTGTCCGGATGTGGGTTGAGCTTTAAAAATAAACGTAGGATCAGGGTATATAACTGTTCTTATTTTCTTCATTGACAACCTGTCTTTATGGGTGGAGTCAAGCAGAAATAACAAGATTCAGTGTGAGTCTAAGTCTCGCGCCAAACCATAGGAACAGCGAAAGTCATACATCGTTTTATGTTTCAAAGCCATCCTTTTCGAGTGACTGAGCAAGAATTACAACATATAAGTGGAGCCTATGACACCAAAATAACGCTGATAGGCCGTTTTAACAGGAGGCGTATAGTTGCGTTTCTGTGATGAAAATGTTATTTCACCGCAAATGCAACAAAAATTGTTCTCTGAGTTTACACACTTCCGTGGTATATTAATTTAACAAGTTCAAAACTTTCAAAATATTAAAAAAATGACATATCCTACACTTTTAGAACACCAAGAAATCCAGGTATCAGCACTAACTACAACATTACCGGTGAGCAAGAACAGCAAAAATGAACAACTTGATGTTTATAAACTAAATACAGCTGATGAACTGTCAGTTGACAGGTATGCCAACCCGTAAAAACAAAATTTACCCGAACCTGAAAATTTGTACTTTAGGAAAGAACATGTCAATCTATCTCAGAAACAAGATCTAAATGGTCTTTTTTGTAGACTTATTTTTGGACTCAGCAGGGGAAAATACACAAGGGTTAGCTATTTTTGCGCACGAAACATTTTCGTTGTTGGGCAGTGTTATTTGTGTTATCATACCATCAACTGTCTGACTTCTCTCTGGAATGGAGTCCAAGTTAGCATACTATTTTTCTTGATATTCTGCTTTTCAAGCTTATGTGTTATCCATCGACAGTTGAGGTTGAAAATTTTTCGCTGTAGGCTTTTTTGCGGGTTTTCACTTTTGCTGCCTTTGTACAATTATTAACTCTTTTAGGAGGCGATTTTCTAGGAGAACGTATTTCTATAACAACCACAATAGAACTGAGAAACCATTAAATCTATACCGCTTTTATTTTGCAAAAAGGAGAATTTTTAAAGCCAAGAGAGTAGCAGCGGCGTAGAGCAACCGTGGCGATTCGAGAGAGCGCGCTCACAAAAATCGATGTATCTTGCTTTTGGTTACGAATGTTCGTGTAATATTTAAGGAAGTTAGTTCTAAAGACCTACGGCATCGAAATCCGTAAAAAAATCAATTTGTTCATAATTCTAATAGATGATAGTTCCTTATAAAAATTAAACACTGTTTGATACATTCATGATAATAGTTTTATCATGCCCTAATGAATGTACTCTAGAATTAATGTATGTTTTTCAAATGAGTTTCATATGAGTATTTTATAGAGTTCCTTTTTTATTTTGGGGCTTTTGTGGTTATTTCGGTTTGTTTGTAGGAACCACCATAAGTATCGACTCTAAAATTTTACTTCCTGAAGCTTGAAACTACAAATAAACTCGCTTTTTCGTGTTTGTTTTCAGAAAATCCTCTACTTTCCAAGGAATTTCAATTGACAAGGGTTCAAATGAACAATTAATTGAGCTTTTCTGGGTAAATTTTGTTTGCTGAGACATATAGTTTACCCATTTCGACGAGACATGCAAACAAATTTATCAACCAGGAACTGTAGCATTTTATCGTTTTCCTGAACAAAATGACAATGAAAAATTAAAGCTTAAGCTTGCCGGATACACACACGTATAAATAGTATCTAATCCATGGCAGTCGTAAAATCTAAAATAGAAAACTGGGAATCTCTCAAAGCTTCTACCAGAGCCCTAATGCGACAAGTTGGATGCCAAATGGTCGAGAGGAATAAAGAAGAATTGAGGTCAACGGATGGTTAATGGTCAGAATGACATTATTTGTCTTACATAGCGTTACCACAAGTACTCCACAAACTATTTCAAAAGGATCCGAGCCATGACTCCTTTGCAAAAGCATGCATAACAGTTTTTGGTTTACACCGTGGTGTGTCATGGCTCACTTAAGATTCACAATTAGCGCCAAAGTGCAGTAATATATGAGAACTGATTTAGATACTTATGTGTTGCATTGAGTTTCAGCCACGCTTTAAACATGCATTTCATCAAACAAAAGCACCTATTCAGGAAGTTCGCATTGAATGGTTGCAGTATCTCTGCATTTCATGTCCCGAATAAGACACTTCATGACTATTTCATGGAGTCAACTGCCAGGTACGACGCCATCCTTCACGTTCAGCACTACAAATTCATTCGTGCATGGTTCGCAGTTCAACTTTAAGGATTTATGACTGTGACAAAGCTAACGCAGGAGATAAATTACATCGCCGAGCTGCTAACGACCGATGTCGACAGGCAAAGTTTCTTGAGATGAAAGTCTGATGGAAGGATGACAAGCGCTTCAAATTGTTTCTGCTTTACCAGACAAAGTTCATCTACGAACAATGTTTGGCATGTATGTATGTATGTGTGCTACGATCGCGACATTAAGCTAAGAACAGTTAACAGTGCTGATGTGCGAAAATGCAACCAAGCATAATTGTATGAGTTTCCTTTGAATATCCTAACGACGTTCATTCATCATCAACGGTATGACTATCCATTGTTTAGAGTTTTTCGTCGTTTAATTTAGATATTGCCATTCCAGTCGTTAATGCACGGATCAAAGGACATTCATATAGCTGTTCAGCACATAGCGCGTCATACAGGATTCCTTTGTGATTGAATGTTGTATGACTTTATGGACAGGATGCAAACGCACGCAAATGTATAGCGACGGTATTTTACGACGTACGATAATATTGCTGTTTATATGCTGATGTGCTGTTCCATCCAACAATGTCCCGATTCACGTCTGTTCGAATCAGTTAACATTCTTGAAAGTATGAGGAATTAACTGATATGATACGATACTTACTATGTTTGCGGTACCTTCTGGGGATATGAATCCATTTCCAGTATTGATGCATTAAAATTCAGATGTATCAACATCAGAATATGTTTCTATTGTATGACTTGAATGTGAGATCTTCAGTGGAGTCAAAGAACTCGTTTTTCAATACGAAAACACTCCTCATAAGAGTATGTAATATTCCAGTTATCTTATGTAAATTCGGAAACTTCGCGACTACAAAACGAAGATGGTGCAAAAGTTGAATTGAAATGGAATTGAGTTGAAGTGGAGTTAGTTGTAGATAGATTGTGACGAGATTGTTTCAGGAAATTGAGTATTCGCTCATACTTCAAAGTACTTAATCCAGAGACTCAAATGTTTCTTTACTTTGAAGGAAATTAATAACACGGGTATGCAATTGTTTTCCCCTTTCATTTCCGATTATTAATTTTGACAGATTCTGGGACACTGATTACTGGAAAATTTTTTAAAAAATTCATTCACGTCAGAGTTTTCCGTTATTCAGCATCGTTTGTTGCCGGAATTGCCTAGACCATCCTGGTCATCAATTAATTTTAGAAAAAAAAAAAATTGGAAAAAAAAATTGCGAATAAATGAAAACTTAAATATAATTTAATTAACTGAGTCGCATACCCTTCTAATCAACGAAACAGCATTTGAGGGAAGTGCTGCTTTTTAGTTTCAATTTGTCAAGAAAATGTCAAAAGTCAAGGAAAGTACTTCCACTGCTATGTGAAGCATATTATTAGTGTACTCTATCAATAAAAACAGGTGAGTATTGGTTCCGCCGTTTTACAAGCAACGACATTGACATTAGTGACATAGAACCTGCGAAAGTAGTCCAGTAAAGTTTGACAACACAAAGTGGGAAGCATCGTTGCATCAAGATTTACGGCAAACTTAAGAGGAGCTTGCTGAAACCTTGGATGTGTCCTAACAAGCGATTTCAAATCGCATTAAGGCCATGGTTATGTTGCAAGTTGGTTATGTTGGACAAGTTTTGCTACATTTGTGTTTGTTTTGCAACACACTGAAGACTGCTATTGCTGAAGAATACTTGAAATATCCGACATTGTAATTAATGACTTCCACTGTGCATTGAGACCCCAACGTTGTACCGTCAGTGTCGCCATACTTGGGATCATAACAAGCTGAAGACAGAGATAGTGATGTCAAGGAGGTATCCTCAACCTGTTGCTGACGCCAACGAATGACTTTCTTCTTAAAATTATCAGAAGGAGTTTTGATGGCTTTGAGAACGTTTTTCTGCCAGTTGCCCATTTTGAACATTTAAAGGAATTTTATACGTTTTGAAAAGCGTGAAGGAATGTTCCGACATTTTGAAAAATGTGTTGGATAAAATAAAGTAATTAAAACACTGTTGGTTGGTTTGTTGAGATCTGAATTTGAGTACATGTGCAACACAATGATTTTCAGTGTTAGTTAGACTGAATGAGATCTAAACCTGCAAAAAATTTTCTGGTGAGCTGCTCGGGCCAAGAAGACTAACGAAAAAGATTAGACTTGCTTCTGGCACTTCAGCTTTTTGCTATCCAACCAGAGAAGAAGACTTTGTACTACATTTATCTAAAGATCGTGATTAATGCGAAGACATAACTAGGTTACTGGGATATTGAATATGACTCGAATGAATTTATATTGTTCTTAGACTTATCAAAACGAGTTTCAAAAGCAGTATTTTTGCATGACGGCTTCACCACCAGTTGCTGATTTTGGAATTTGAAAGAAGGAAGAAAAAAATCTGTAACATTTCAAAAAAGGGTGTTGGGCAAAATGAAAGACATTAAACACGGTTGGATGGTATGCGTATTGTATGATTTGATGCTGGTGCTTCGCGGCCAGGTGGCTATATGAAGTACCCTTAGTTTTCTGCAAGAGAAATAGTCAAATAATAGGAGTGAATCAGTCCTTGGACCCAAAAATTTAGACAATTTGCACCCCCGAAAAAAATATTTAATTACCCCCTTTAAATATAATACTGGCGATGACGCAACAATTTGTGAAGACACAGAACAAAGAAAGAGAAGCTTATAACTAAAAACACCAAATTTTGCAATCAATGTCTGTAAGTCTACTGAAAAAAGATATTTGCGTTGGCCCAAATATAAAACAGTTGATGAACGATAAAACTTTCGATAAAAAATTTTATGAAATTGAACTAAGACCCTGACATTTGTTTTAGGAAGAAGTGAGAAATTTTTCTAGAGACATTCAAATTATGAAGAAAAGGATAATAAAATATTTCTTACATGTTTTTTAAATATTTTAAAGCTATGAAATTATTTCTTAACTTCGATAAAAAATTAATTATTCCCTAATTGTAATAAGAAAAGACAGAATAGTTTTTTGGCGATTTTGCACAAGCAAATTTAAGAAAATGAAGAAAAAGAGGAAAAATCCAAAAGTCAAAATTTTCAAAATATCTATAATCATTCGATACTTAGATGTTTTATATTTCAAAGTGTTAAGATTTTTGGGTCCATGCATAATCGAAGGTTTTTCATATTACACAGTTCATATTTGACAGCCCTGTGTGTATGTATTTATATGGAATATATGGCTCAGTAAATAACAGCCAAACATACCAAAGATACAATGAAACATTTCAAAGCTTCAACGGAAGTCTTGTAAAAGGACACTTAATTTGTTACTTTTTATAATATAGATTTTATTTTATACAAATTTCATATCATAATAAATTTGAAAATGCTGGTACGTGACTTATGTAAAAGTAATAATAGTTTCCCATAATTGTATGGGATCCAAACGAAATACAAAAAGTAGCAAGATCAAATATTTCATGTCCACAATTAATAGGAAAATATCAAAATCCGGCCGAAAGTTTTTTCAAAAATAATTCTGAGTGCCGGTAACACCGTTGATTTTTTTCCCGTTTTTGTATAAACGTTTCAATGACAGTGAATAGTTTGTACGTTAGAGCGACAGTGAGCAAGTTATACTGCGAGTTTTCATTTTCTTTAAGTTGAATTTGACGTTAAAGGATTTAAATGAAACGACAACATAGACAAACAACTCTGCAAGCTAGAGAACTGGTAATCAAGTCTCGAAATGAGGAAAAATCGATTTGAGTTATACAAAAAGTAGTGAATAGATCACATTCAACAGTTCATGATATAAATATTAGGTTTAAAAGGATTTGTAAATAAGCAAAAGTCCAGCATACATAAAATATGTTCTAACGACAAGGAACGATAGATTGTGTTGCAATCCCAAAAATACGCCAAAACAAGTGTGCTAAAGTGTCTAAAACTATTCAGATACCTTGAACTCTTTACGAACTCGTACGTGTATATATTTTAGACCATACTTTTCAAAAAATTTTACCATTATTTTTAATAATGGCTTTCAGCGTGAACAAAATCCAGGGCACAAAAGGAAAGAACGCAAGTACAGAGCAAAAATCGAAATTTCCAGGATTTTGTGGTGAAATAGGAAAGGAAAACCCGTGGTGAAATAGGAAAATCCATAAGTGTGACAAAGAATTGTGATGAAGCAGAACAGCATCAAGTATAAGAATATTCAGTTTTCTTGCTGATTTCTTTTCACTGCTGGGAATAGATGGCATCAAAACGCTGCATTAAGAGGGGAAGATCCTCTACAAAGTTCAATTTTTCCCATTTTTTTTAACTTTAAAAATTCATTTGTAACGTAAGGAATTTATTTTTAATGTTTTAAGCTCAACGGAGAGTTCATAACGTCCCTTGAAATTGAAAGACTCAACATTATCGATAACGGGTACGTAAGCGCCTGTTTGTTGCGGCCTATAACCTCTGACTTCTCACCCAAAGCAGGTTTTGCACTAGCGGGTAAATAACGGGTACTTTGGACATTATTCGCATTGTGTAGCGATTGTTGTTGCTTGCACCTAGCTGGGAATACGCCACTTCGAATCAAGTCCATTTATTCATTGTGCTTAAGAGATATAAAGACGTGTTGTTCCAGCAACGCGCTTACTTGGTGTCGCTGAAGAAGATATTCAGATTTTTATGGCATAGTGAATTAAGGCAGCGGAGGAAGTAAACATGCTTATGAACGCATTACCTAACACGTACATACTTCCGTCATGAGAATGTTTCAAATCACCTGTAAAAATGTAATTGTGACCGAGAAAAGACAAAAAGCGGCAAAGGAAAAACCTTTGCTAAATTTCACTATGAGCGGTGATGGATCTTGAAGAAGTGGGGCTTTTCGTCTTTGTACGCTGATAGCCTTTTATTCAGCAAAAATAATTGCTTTAGTTGTGAAATGCAGTTGCTGCCAAGCATGTAAGTACTTTAAAAATAACGCAGATAACCCAGAAGGCGTTGATCACGAAGAAAGTTGTACCATCAGTCATCAAGGTTCTGCAAGCACGATAGAAGTGGCTTCGATTCTTGAGATGTTGAGCGATTTAGCGGAAAAGTATGGAAAACGTATCCTTTAAAAATTAATTATGTTGGAAATTTGGACACAACAAATTTCTTTGTTATATTAGATGCTAGTCCGAACGTAGATATTGAAATTTAACTCCTTCGGAATTGAGTGCGTAAGTTGCGTAGAAAAGCGTGTGGGAATCCGCTTTCGAAATTTTTAAAGACCACAAAGCTCGATGTAACATGCAAACAAACGGATGCTTTCATTAAAATATAAACTAAAGACTCTACTGCACAAAAACAGAAAAACATTCTGTCAATTTATGAAGACTTGCCACGGGAGGATTTGCTTGAACGTCGCAGTTTAATCCAAAACGCGAACGAAGAAAATAAATCAGCAATAGGTCTCTGGAATCCTGTAAATCAGTGGCAAAAACTTTCACAGCAGAAATATCCATTTTAGGAATCCACGATGTTGCTTTTCAAGGTTATCCCCACTCTATGCTGACCAACTTCAGCTCCAGGGTGAATTGCTACACACATGTGTCATCACATGTTACAGTGCTATGTCCCAACTTATCAACGCCCTATGTTCAATGTTTTGACGGCTGTCATATACAAAGCAAGATGGTTTGCTGTTTGTTCGTCCTTCGAAATGCGAGGAGCTCATCATTAGTTCTGCTGAGACATGGACGAACTTCCTCTCTTTCTCTCGACACCATCGCCTAACATATGTCGATATATGGTGTCACTTCTATTAACTATTGCGAATTTTACACTCTAAGTCGTAATTGATTGACCTTGATTTAAGGTAAAAATAGTAAAATAATAATGACGGTTGCCTTTTACCATTTATAAAGTTAGTAGTTATAGTTTTTCATGAAAAAAATCGTTACAAAAAAGGTATTCACAAGAATCCAACAACAACCTTTTAACATAGAGAACAATATGCTGATAAGGTTGCATATCCAACCAATCCAGAGTTATCCTTTCTTTAACAATGGTGTAAATCGTTGGAACCGACTTTTCATTCTTGTCAGCATTCGCAGTCGTAAAAGTATCAGCGTATAAATTTCCATTACATTCATATTCGAGAATCAAAATCCGCAGCTAAATCTCCTCTTTCTATTATGTAATATCCCTTATCGCATGATTATCTGTTAGGAATTATTGTGCTCATAACTTTTAAGAGTCCTCGTGGAAGGTTCAAAGAGATCGTTCCTTTCTGCTGACCACAAAATTCAAACTTTACAAATTCGCACAGAAAAAATTTTTCCGGCTTTCTCTCCAACATAAAATCTATTATATCTACGAACATGGAATATATATTGGTCAGTATGTGGGAGAAATTCCATTTGAGTTGTATCAATTGATGTTTTATTATGCCCAAGGGCGTATTGTAAAAAACACATAACATGCATGTATTATTGTGTTTGTATATCACACACTTTTATATAAAAGGAAATATGAAAGAGGTGTAGCCACCTTTTGATCAATCTTTAAAAAAAAAATCCTGCCCAGCTAGCATGGACCAATAGGTAGGGGCGTTTTTTTTTTAAAGTGTTGTGTTAAAAACGAAAATTAAATTTTGTGACAGGGTGAAAACTTGTACGTACTAAATTTGAACATATTGTTTGACTGCGACAAAATGAAGTTCAGGACTTTATACAATACAAACAATAAACAGGAACATTTCGTGCTGGCGTCCGTACATGAATGTCTACACAGTTCCTCTGTTTATTTTATACCAGGAGCTATTAAACTTCTCTTTGTATGTAAAATTGCCTACAGCCCCAAAGGAAAATGCCATAGGACATTGGGAAGCTCCGTTTCCACTTTATAATCAATTGTAATTGTTGGCAATGGAAGCCGTACCAAGTGAAATTGGGCGTAAGATTGAGATATGAAGGCCAGCCTCGTACGCTTAGCACACACAATCAAGGATTCTCCGACATGGAATTGCTTATACGAATAGTGAAGTTTACAGAACGATGTATATCATGTATCTTCATGATGAATTGTTCTATAAAAGCTTGATTATGTAATGTAACACAGGCACAAGCTGAGATTTAATAGAATTATTTTCTTCAACCTTAAACAGGAAGTCTTATTTCAAGTTGGAGTTTGAGATGAATCATCGCAGACAAAAGTAGGAGGATATTAATTACTGATCACATTATACATGGTTCCAAGTGTTGAAAATACGTGTGACGCAGCTTCTTCTACATGATGGCTAAGAGTCGATGTGTGATATGTATTTTTCTGAATTTACACTCAAAAGAAATTACTGAGGATAAACAAATTTTAAAATATGACAAAGTCATTTACTGTGCAATTTTTGCGCCATATATACCTACACAATCGTTGCATTACTTAACGCATTCAATAAACACACAAAAACAATACTAGATCCTGCGTCCGTTACGCGAAGCCTACGTGATGCCCAAAAAAACTGACTCATACAAAACTACAGCCCACTCTATTCACTAAATTGCGCGAGCTTTTTAAGATAGAGAGCTTCAAAATTGGGCATGTAAGTGAGTGGCGAGATCACCATAGCTAGCTTTCTAAGCCTGAACATCTGTGAAAATTAGTTTCCTGTTAAATAGTATATATAAGTCACTATGTTTGAATAAAGAGAATTTTATTGCGCAACCCTTTGATACAATTTATCCTATTTTCAACAAGTTTTACTTACCAATGCATCTGGAAAATTGGATTCGAATATCGTCAGATTGAGTTGGAAGTGTGTGGTTACTTGTAAGTGGTTAAATTAAAATTCGAAGTGTAAGCAGTATACAATCGCTCTCCATCATTGCAAGAATCAGATGATGAAAATGTAAACATGATAGAAAATGTGTTCTAGCTATAGAACACTATCTAATGCGCCGGATAGGGAATTCGATGACAACTCATGGGTTTAACATAGCGTTAGAAAAAACTGAAGTAGTCTCCCTGACCAAGAAGAGGATCCCTAGAGTAAGAATGGTCCGAGTCGGGGACACATAAGTAGAATCGAAACTGTCAGTTAAATATCTGTGGTTGCTGATAGGCTCTAAGCTGAGTTTCTTGGAGCAAATCAAGGCAACGGCTAACAAGGCCGCTACAGTGGTTCAATTAGTTGATTGATGGTCAGTCATGGGGAACCAAGTCCAACAAAAAGGCGACTGCTGATGACAGTCGGACAATCTACACTTCTATCTGGAGCAGAGATATGGAGTGAAGTTCTCAACAAGGAACTGCACCGAAGACAGCTGGCACAGGTGCAAAGAGCAGGAGCACTACGGATTGGATCAGCATACCGTACAATCTCTGAGTCAGTGGTGTTCGTAATTGTAGGTGTGATACCCGTCGCTCTCCTTGCAAGAGAGCTTAAAAAAATCGACCTACTAAGGTACGAGGGTAGCAAAAAAAAAGTTGCTTGTGATGAAAGACGATGCACTCCCGACTAATGGCAACAATTTTGCCATTAGTGAGCTAAAAGGAAGATGGAATGCGTGGCTCATCAACGATTTGAGATCGTGGCTCAGTCGAATGTATGGTGAGACTGACTTCTACCTGACCCAGCTACTAAGTGGGCATGGTTATTTTCAGTCATACCTGAACAAGATTAAGTACGCAACAACAACAAGTAACAAGTAATTAACAAGTAAGTCACGGTCTCCAGATTGCATATTCTACATTGGGGAAAAGGATGACGCCTATCATACTTTCTTTTCATGCAGAAGATGGGACAAACAGCGCGGTGATCTTGCTGAAAAGGTGGGAGAGCTTCGTCCAGATAGCCTAATGTCCAGATAGCCTAATGGGAGGCCTAGCTCGAAGTAATGTGTCAAACGGTTCTAGGCTAGGTACTCCTGGTAGTCCAGTAGGCTTGTTGTGCCATTTGGAGTCCGACACTCAGGTTTTAAATACCCGTCACATCCCTATGCAAAACAAAAAAAAAAACTAGTTCAAAAGTGGAGTTGGAATAATGTACCGACAAAAACACTGGTCGAAACTACAACAACGGTTACATCTGCCATATGCTGACTAGTTTAAATCGCTCATTGACTGATTCTCCCTAAATTTCTATTTATGGCAAAATAATGGTCTCTCAACTGTTGCTAAATATCATTCAATAACAAATTTACCGATTCCAAAAAGAAACCTTCTTCGAACATTCACCAGCAACCTGCTTAAAATATGTAAATTATCGCTTAACTCTTCGTAAATTTAGGTGCTTTTGATGCTTTTTGATTTTGACGTTTGACTCATAAGTAGGGCAAACGTTTAATGATTCCAAAATTTCCTCTTACATCACTTGTCACTCGCTCACTTTCGAGAGGGTCACATCACTTTTAACAGGCGCTTTTCTTCCGAAAAACACTACGATAACCCAACGAAATCGTTAATTTTTTCGGACACTATCCGAACGTGGCCTGAAAGTTTTCATTCTCACTAATCCACAGGTGGCCATCAGGAGGCCGAATTATCGCGAAAATTTGCACGAGAGTTTTGTGACTCGTAACGCGATCTTTTTGGGGTATTGTTTTATTTTCGAAAAAAGTGGCAACCGCGCTCGTGCGATGTTTACACAAACAGTTTTCAAGAAAAAACGGAGTGTTTAGTGAAAAGCTGAGTGTGTGGCAAGTGTTTGAAATAAAAGTTAAGTGTTTTGTTTACGTTTCGATCGCGTTTATGAGCGAAATGTCAAGGTGCCCTTGAAACATTTGATGCTCATGAAAAAAGTAGCACTATTATTTTGTCTAAGCCCGTGGAAAGGAAGGAGGGAGATGCTCACGTAAGTTTTTTAGTAGCGTAAGTTACTAGAAAACGCAGAAATTCGCACTTCATGGTAATGACGGTCGGGCGATGGAGATTTCATGGGCAGTGATATTTCATTTTCTATGCAACCCAAGTAGGCCACTTCTACCATCAAAGTTAGGGGCTTCAAGGCATATTGATACCTATGACCTCGTAGTTTAAATGGTAGGGTGAAGTTGTCAACAGCTTTCGGTACCCATTTTTGAGTTGAATACAAATAATGAAGATGATATCGTAAACTGGATGGATCTAAATGTTTCAACTCTTATTATGGATCTGAGTGACCTTTTCGACGAAAATTTCTGGTTGCATCAATCGGTCCTCAAGATGAGTGTGAAATGTACCTATGAATCAGGTTTAACAAAAAAGCTCTTCGAACACTTGAAATATTGAAATTGCTCCGGGATTAAGGATTAACCTGAGATAATTTCTGTATAACTACAATATTAAACAGACTGGAATTTCCGTTATGATCCGTTTATAACTTATGTCGATTTGTTGGCAGAAGAAACGTGACTGGTAACCTACGTGGAGTTCTACGTGTATTAAGCAAAAAAGTCCTTAAATGACAATAATAGTAGATGTTGCAATGAAATACATGTTGAAATACAAAATACAAATGAATGAAATACAAATTTTGTCTAGCGTGGGAATAATTGTTGATGTGTTACATAACTTGTAGAGTAGCTTCATCCCTCAAAGAAGTATTATATATAAACGTAAGAAATCTTGATTATGCAAAAGGGATCGAATTCAAAAGCGTGCGTGGGAAACTACTCATTTTGTTGTAACGTAAGCTTATGAAGACAGTTGTTGATTTGAAATACATAATAAATAGGTGCGTTGGCGAAAGTAAATATGAACTTCTTCCAAGTTCCAAGATCAATTATGTTTACACAATGTAATGATTATTGAAAAGTTATTTAGTATAAAATTTTTCAAAAATCTTAAAAGATATTCAACGATATCTTATAACAGACTAGCACCTGGATCATCTGGAAAGGTATTCAGGTACTATTGTTACGTTCAGAGAAACTATTGACACAATCCTGAATCACCTGCAATATAACATGGTATGAAGCATTTGATAATAAGACAAAACCGTCATCATCAAGACTATTTGCTTCAAATGATTATGGATTTTGAAAATTTGCTTTTAATATAATCAAGTTAAAAGAAAAAATAACGTTTGGATAGTTCAATGATAGAAAAAATTTTGAAAATTAAATGGAAAACAGAAGAAGCTGTGAAAGTTTCATGTGATGATTACAATTTTTCATCAAAAACACAAAAAAAAATCAATCAAAAATATCAAAAAAATTGTTTTAGCTTTAAAATGATGAACGAATGTTATGATGTATTTTCGAAAAAAATAGAATATAACTAATAATTAATAAGTATAATAATGGTATTATTGTTGCAACCCATAGGTCGCACCTACAGCGAAAGAGGAAAAAGGTTAGACAGATAGGGTTATTTGAAAATACAAAGGCCGCATTATGCTGGCCGAAGGAAGTTCCTTTTAACCGACTAGCTCACCGCGTGGGCGTGAGGGTCTTAAGACATTATTTCAGCCCTGATCCTTTCAAGTCACATACACACTCACACACACACACACTGAGAAAGAGCTTGCTCTTTCATATTAGATAAAATAAATAAATAAAAATGATCAAATAAATAAGTAAATATTTCATTTAAGTGAATTGTGCTGCGCTGAGTTTGACTAGCTCTGCTTGATTTCGGGACTTTACTTGCTTCTGTTGCGCTGCGTCCTGACCATATCTGATGCCTGCTTAGTATCTTCTTGGCCTCGATAAAAATGTTCTCTTGGGCTTTGTGATTCAAAGATTTTGCTGCTCGATTACTTCTGGGGCTAAATACTTCCAACAGCTGCTTATACTTCCTGATTCACTTAATTATGCTCAATAATTAATTGATATCCTTCATTTTCCATCACTTGATACTGGATTCCTATACTTTATTTTCCATAACCTGATACTGATACTTCCACCCTTAAATCAAAATTTCTATCCTTCTTATACCGATGTCTTCACAACAAACAAGTGAATCATATCAATGGAAAATTTCTTCCCGACAACGTTCCAAGAATTTTTTTTGTGTCGTTTTTCTACTGAAAAATTTTTTTTTGGGACTTTATTTATTTTTGTTTGTTTGTTACTAATATTATTCAACTAAATATTACTTAATATCTAAATCTAACTATAAATGTTTTTATTTTAATTTTATTCTAAGTTCTATTTTATCTCGTATGATTTTCTTTAAACTTAAAAATATGGCTACAAGCTAAAAACTTAACCAAAACGGTTTATTGTCATATTCAAAATTAATTGTTATTTTATTTATTTATTCATTTATTCATATATATATTTTTATGTTAGTTTTTATGCCACCTACACATCGGAATACATAACAATGTTCCATTTCGATGCACGCGATCCTGTTCGTTAAGCAAACGGATCACTACGATATAAAAATCAAGTATAAGTGAGTTTACACCTGCCAAACGTTTCACAATTGCAGGGCAAGATCCTCATCTGGATTGAAAATAGAGTCGTTTTCCGTGCACATGGATGTAAAATTTTGAATATTTTGATCATCCTGGTAATTCCTAATATTAATGGTACTGGCATGAAAGGTGAATCAGAAGGACACGACGAAAACAATTATGCTGGTTATGTTGATTGGTAAAAGTTAAAAAAAGTTTAGAAAGGTAAAAAGTTTGATAAAAGTTTACGTGATGTTAACCATTTCGTATGAAAATAATTTTCATGATGAAATTCCTTCAGCAAATACTAACCAGTGTCAGTCGAAGGATATTTGGAAGAAGTATAACTCAAAGTTCATGCTGTTACCAGTCGAATGATAGACGTCATCGCGTTTGCCTTGGATGATGGGATGGCTGAAAGATTAGTGTCCTCTCCAATGTAAAACTATAGCAAGCATCCAGGATCACTTCAATAAAGCTGAGTGTTATTCTTTTACTGGGTTGGTTCTGCGTAGCAAGCTTATTCAGTGTACCCCGTTGAAGCGACCTCCTATGTTTATTTATTATGTTTGAGAATTTATGACTGGGGTATCCATTTAATCTTGCATTCTTCGAAACCAGTCTGGTTTGTTCCTCTTGTACGGCTGGAGAGATGGGGAGTATTAGTATCCAGTGAATTATGTGATAAAGGGATGTACCCTTGCGCCGATAGCAATTGATTGAGGTGCTAGAAATTATCTTTCTGGTGTACATTGGTTCCCATATATCACTAGTTCTCTGTGTTCTTTAAAACAGAATATTAAGAAACGGTATTCGTCATTCTTTCTTGGTTTCTTATGTGGAGTTTATGTCTTTATGTATTCAATTGAGTGTGACTAGACTTTGTCTCAAATTCTTCATTTTTAAAATGGAAAAAATGTCGTCTACGCATCATTACCAAAAGTATGACAGTAGGTTTTGACAGCTGCTAGATCCGCTTCTAGTTTTGTTATAAAAGTTTCGCTAATAAAAGGAAAAAGTGTTACCTGTCGAATATAGTGTTTATGATCCATGATGCCTTCAACAAATACTAAATTTTCATCCCCAGATGCACTCATGCACACTAACACAGAACCTTCTCCATGTTTTACAGTTGGACATAAATTTTGCTCATGCAGCTCTGTGTTTGGTTTTCTCCACACCATACATTTTCGGTCGGAGTCAAAAATATTGTATTTACTTTCATCTGTGAAAGTCAGTCGTTCCCAGAACTCTACGGACTTATTTATGCACATTTTAGCGAGCTCCAAGCCTTTCTTTCGATTGCCCTCACTAATGAAATATTTTCGCCAGCTGTACCACCACGGTATCCAGCCGATCGCAAGACATTCCTTACGGTACCGCCAACACATCAACGCCTTTAGTTTCTAGGAGCTGAGAAGAAATTCGTGGTTCACTTATTTTCAGGTTATCCCTGACTTTTCAAATGATTTTACGCCGGTTGTGATCATTTAGAATACGAGGACGGCCATTCCGGCGCTTGTTTACAACTGTTTCTAGTTCATTTTTACTAACTTTTACTAATTTTTCACTTAAAGAACGAGACACTAGCACTGAAAACAACTAAATCAGGTCGGACCATCCTGCTGACTGACCAGCGGTTGATATATACGATAGAAGTTCATTAAATAAAGGGTCTCATAGAACATACTGCGTGTAAAGTGCAACCGTACGAACAATTTTTACGCGTCTTGGAGGGTGAATTTAAGTTTTGTCGAACTTTTTTGCATTACTGGTTTTCTTTTCTTCTTGCTTTTGAGGGAGGCTATATTTCTTAGACTTGAAATAATTATATGATGCAAAAAAAAAAAAAATTCGCATGGTTTTGTGAAATATTCATTTTTTCATTCAAAACTGTTGGTCGTACGTACACTTTTTGTACACTATACTCAATGTATATCCTTGAGTTTCTGTATTGTTCTCATCAATCTGATGAATTTGTTTGGTTCTGATGTGGCCATGATTGTCAGATATAATTTAAGAAGAAAACGCTTTTGTATTGGAATTAATTTTTTAAATTTAAAGAGAGCAGATTTAAAGTTACTAGTAAACTTCCTATAACAGTTCAGTTAACAATTGGCAACCGGCAATGACAATAACGTTTTTTAATACCCACAAACCACCAGTTTTCAGAAATTCATCGAGCGAAGCAGCTCCAAGCACTTTCCAAATTATAGAAACATCAGTTTGGAATCTATAGTATGCGAGCACCTACAAGCATAAAAAGGACTATACGCGATATCTTTGCTCAAACGAGCTCACACTTTGGATGCCGGAAAGTGGTCTGTAAAATTTCTGTGAATCCTGGTCGGTTTTATAAGGTTAAAAAAGTCATATTTAGATTTGTATCTAAGATGGGAATATGTTTTAAGCCACTGTAAATGTTTTAATTGCGAGTTTTGGGGTATTGGACATGACGCGAAATTTTTACTGAAGCATGCGCTTACGACTGTTGTAATTCGCCTCTCAAGGGTGGCAATTCTGCTGAGATTACACACTTAAGAGTTACAAGTTTATCCAAAATTCACTTCGCAAGTGTGACAATGCCATCAGGGCGCCACTCTGGCGGAAGAAAAAAGCCACCACGACGAAAACGCGGCGGATCCCGTTGCCGATAAGCGGTTTTGTGCTTGGCGGAGTAGTGCATCTTCGTGCGGGAGAGAAGTCAATGTTCGTTGGCGAGTCAAGCGCCGCGAATTGTAATTCAGTGGTCGAGGCCTGGTAGAGTGACAAAAAAAAAGTTTCGAATTCATAATTATCGGTGGAACGTTGTGCATCTACCGGATGAATTGGATTTCGCATATACGGTGTGGTAGGATTTCCTAGATCGGGTAGTGGGATATCCAGCAAGAGCACATTTTTGGGATGACTCAAAACAAATCTTGCGGTTACACATCAAAATGGACAAAATACTATTCCATTGTGTTAACGAATACAGGTTTTTATCATCCCTACTACAACTGTTTAGACACTCACTGGTTGTCGCTGTTTTAGACTCAGTTCTCTACAAAGATCCCGTATCTAATTTGAGGAAAAAGTATCGACAAATCGAGTTGGTTGGCAGCTAGCGTTTTATGTATACTACATACACATAAGTCCAACTGTGAATTAAGTCTAAAGATCTTTTTATTCCATTTTTATTTCATCTTAATCAGTTAATTAATTCTTAAGATTTTTTTTTCATTTCGTTCCACTTGGCAGATAAGTTCTTTTTTATAAATATTTTTTTATACATTTTATTAATCCATATACAAATACGTTTATATTTATGTATCTATCGTGAAAACGATTTGAACGCGCGCTTTTTATTCATACGGATGATAAACAGAACAATAATCGCGATCATTCAAGAAAAAAAGAAAAAAATAATGCCTCCGAAATAAAGGTAAAATACAAGACAAGAATGTCCTATTGGTCAAATTGATTCCTATTTATATCACATTTTGTCCATTAAAGGAAAATCTAGTAAATACCTGTCTCGTAAATTCATTCATAAATGTTACTTTTGTGTGTTTCTGTTCCGTTTTATAACAAAATCAATTGTATAGTTGTGCCTGAATCAATTCTTTGTTGTGCACCTCAAACGGGATTGGAACTAAAAGTCATCCTATAAGTGGTATTGATTCAAATGCAGTTACTTGGAGTATATTTGACTAAGTATTGAAATTCATTTGGGTTTTAGTTCTCGTCAGCTTATGGATGAATTCGCTGTATCATTAGAATATGCCCAGTTCCATTTTGATTAACGATTGTCTAGGAGAATTTTTTTATTAATTTTGTGTAGTATTGTGTATTCAAATTTCTAAATAAATTAGAATATTTTATAATTTAGTTCAGTAGAATTATATTTAAGTGTATTTGGGTAGAGAAATGAATTGTTAATTGGAAATTTATTCTTTCCTTCCATCGGACCTTCTTGTTTTCAGGAGGAAAGTGATGGCGCCAAGATAAGTGCAGGAGGATTTAGGACCACACAAGTGTTTCGCCGGTTTGGGTTCCACGGTGCTGTAGTTTAGAAATCCGGGCATTAATCGTGTTGTATTCGCGTGACAATTTAGAATTCGCAGTAGTTGTCTTAACGTAGTTTACTTTCGGGCACCGCGGAGTTTCGGTTAAAAGATACGCGATCATCATTGCGGTTTTTTATAATGTATTTGAGTAAGAAAAGGATAACGTAGAGTAAAATAATTTTCGAAATGCCACATTCGGAGAATCGAGTTTTTCGGTGGCTGGTTCAATAATTGAACCAGTGCGGAAATTCACTCGGGTCCGCCCCACGTCCGCAAAACTCGCCGCACTGAGCTAGTCCGCCAACAGCCACCAATGTAGTGAGCTTCCGAGTGGCCGAGTTGTTGACCATCAGGGTACAACTCGTTGCCACGTCTCTAGAGATTCAAGTCCGGATGTCGATGCATGGCCGACTCGTCCTGCATTCGTCACCGGGACGATTGTGGATTAAAATCCATTACACGACCAAAAGTAAAAAAGGTAACCTCATTCGGGCGATAAATAATCCCTACAAGAGTTTAGAGCTCAACGTTTTTATCAGTTATACTTTTATTTAGAGTTTTTATGCTGCTTTACCTTTCTTATCTTTTATTAGCGGACCGTGAGTAACTTCAAGTGCATTGAGCACCATCTGAATGATAAAAAGTAAATGCATCTTTTTATGAATTCTTTCATCTTTAAACTAAATAATTTTACTTTTACAACACATGCATTTAGAAAATACACCGACGTTTGGAAAAGTCTTCAATAAGGCGTGTAAATTCTAGATAATTATAAAGTCAATAACCTATATAATTTTCGAAGAAGTTTTTTCCTGGTTGATGTAAGTTATTTGAATAAAAATGAGAATTTACCGGATAAAGTTCCAACATGAAAACATAATAAAATTTTATTCTGAGTATTTCTACCCATCCATTATTAATTATTATGTTCACTTGGAAAGTTTTTCTCATTATTGCGAATATGAAAAACTTCGATATACTTGTTAGTATCTTGTCCCTTAATATTTTCGCCATCTGGAGAGGTATTTGGTTATATTAAGAAGTTATAAATTCTGCAAGAACCAACAAAGAATTGACTCTTCCAAGTGTTTTTCTTGTTATCTTCACTCGATGACCATATCAAACACTTTAGTCTATTTTGTCTTCAGCATTTTCCAGATGCTATAAAAGTGGTTTCGTGGTACTTTTATACTTACGCGCGCTAATCACGAAAGCGAAGTAGTGAGTAGAAAATTTTGTTAATAAACCATTCATGGAGACAATAATTTTAGTTTCAAGCTCTAACATATTGTGGAAATAAGAGTTTATATTGTACTTTGAATAGGTCAGAAATATTATTTTCGGGAAACTCCTCTCATTAGACCGAGCAAATGAGATATCAATTAGTTTTAGAAATAATTTGCTGGCTATTTTCATATGTTTGTATTCTACTTCCAACTAAATATCCATTCAAACTTTCTGCGTAGTTCTTCTTAACAACGATCCTTCTCCATCCAGAATACATGGTCGTTGTTATGGGATTTGTTTATCCTGTGAAATTGGGCTCTAGGTGTTGAAATTCATCCAGCGGTGGTTTGCGAAAACTATAGTTTTCTATTGAAATTTTCCGAGTTTTATTGTGGAAAACAACGTTAAAGTTTTCTAATAAAAAGTTTTCGTTTCGTTATTCTTGGATATGATGATGAGAATAGTATCAGATGGTATGAACTGTTTTTACTATCATGAGTGTATAAAGTGTAGTGGAAGTTGTTGAAAACGAGACAATGGACGTGCTGGTGTAAATAAAATATAAAAATGACGAAAAAACTTGTAATTGTTGTTGAAAATGGTTGTAATTTTTATTTAAGTTTTATTTAAGCTCAACTTTATTTTAATGAAATGGTTTGAGTTATTGTTATCATGTCCTCATTGATATTTTTTTGCAATAGAGTTTTGGTTCGATCCACCTAATATTGAGCAGGACAGTTCGAATGTTTGGTATTGAAAATAGAATGGCCTGAGCCGCGAAGATGGTTGGAAAATAACAAGAATAATCAAGGAATACCTACTCTATCAGCGAGCTAACATTCCTTCTCTTCAGGAACTCACACCGCTAACCAAGCACTGAAAAAAGATTGAAAGTTCTGCTAATATTTTGAACAGTTAAAAGACAATCCTTTTATAAAAGTCGTTCTGAAATTTTTAACAAAAATAGTGAAAATTGTTTTGATTTAATTTTTCCATATTTCTTTATGTTTATTAAGAAATAGTTGATCCTTTTTGTAAATATTAAATTTATTTTTGACTTTATGTACCGGCGATGATGATTTTATGACTAGATGTGAAATCATTTTTTCGCTTTTGTTTTAATTTCTGAAAGATATTTTCATAAAATTACATAAAATTTTTATTATGGTGTTTCATTTTATAGCAACGACTCAGTACCTTTTAAGTTAGTATTCCTGTTTGACAATAGATAAAAGTGAATGTGAGAGATCCAACATCTAGCTTTTGTGCTGAGCAGACGTGTTTGATTTGTGCTCCTGTTTAGTACGAACTTTCAATAGTAATCAACATATTTGTTGGAAGTTTCAAAGGTTTTTTTGGAATTATTATCTGCGTTAACTACTGTTTAACAAAAACCAACCACAAATCAAGATGTGCAAGGCTCTCGACAACAATCAAAGTCGGGTACTTTTTCAAGGTTGAGAAAGGAGCATGATTCCTAAACTATGGAGCGTTTAGATGAACAAAATTTTTTTGCCAGTGGTAGTGGTAGATGTAGCCAAAACCAGTGGTAGAAAGATGCAAATACTTCCCTCAGAGGAAGTGGAAATACTGTGAAATGACGGGATGAAATAAGCTCACTTGAATAGTAGAAATCATTATAAAAATTGCGACTGAAAGCGGGACTGCTCAAGCGAGCGAAGAAAACAGCAAAAAAGTTCAACGAAGGTGCAAAAGGAACTGCAGAAAAGGTAGCAAAATCTGACGGCATTAAGACGATCTTAAGTGAAAATGGCTACGACGAAAGTAGAAATAAAATAAATGTCTTAAAATTACAGGAAAAAACCAACTGACGTTGGCCGTCAAAAATAAGTTTATAAATGTCATCAGATAGCCGGGAGGGGCTATGATTTAGCTGTTGGTAGCTGTATATAAGCTCAATGACTGAGGTAAAGCGCGTCAACGGAGATCATATCTATCTTTAGATAAAACCTAACATTATTTCTACGTTCCGAGAAAAATCTCAGCTTTCACTCCAGACACACGGAACGGAGAGCCCTTCTTCACTACCCCGGGTACGTGGTAGATTCTACATCTTTAAGTCCACATTTCATTCAACAGGTTAACTTCTCACTAAGCAGGAGTACTAGTCTTGCATGAACACCATCAACATGGTTGATGTTGCAATGCGAGCTTTTCGACCTGCTATCAACATTGAACGTCGATATATCCACATGCAACAGAACACTCCTTTCGTCACATACAGCTTCAGAAGTCGTCTCTCGTTCCCCAACAATGTACTGCTAATTGACAATTCAATTTCAACAATTTTCCAGCCTTGCGTCAATTAACTTACACATCTGTTAACATACTGTCCGTGAATTTCACACTAAAGTCCACTGCAAACTTCTTGTCAAGTCTAGTCATCAGTCAATTTTATCTAACGGTTCAGCTTTTTTCAACTTTCTCGTGATACGCCCAAAGTTCTTTGCAATTTAGAACCCCTTTCGGCGACGTCAATAGTACTCGTTTCAGTCTGTCCTTTCCTCTGCGATATAGACTACTTGGACTCACCTTTCGCCAGTCATCTTCTATCCTTCAGTTCATTATACAACGGTCAGGTTACATCCACTTTCTCTAAGTACACCTCATGCGGAAAGGGCTACGTCGTCGGTATTTGCTTTAGTCTATCCTTTCCAACTGTCTTCCATCACTCTCCCTGCACCCCACAGTACTACTTATCTCTCCACTAGACGACTTCTCCCATCATTACATCATTTTCATCATATTTGAGCTAAACAAGTACATCATTAATTTCGTTCAACAGTACGTCTGTCTTCTTTTCATATTTTCTACAAGTTCACACAACAAGAGACCAAACGAATGCAATGTCTCAACTCAGGTTCAAATTTACTTTTCGGCTTCATTTCAACTTTGCTGGACAACGGACTGCTTTCCATCTTCCCTCCCACTTAATATAGGCTTGGGACTGTCATGATGGAGCCGCAAAGGGAAGTCACAGCAAGGCGTAGTTTTCTCATATGACTGTAAACCAAGTGACTGCAACATGTAAGGTAAGTAAAGGCCCAGATATAATACTGCGTGACAGCGATGCGAGAAAGCGATGTGATTCTCGCTCGTCGTCACGCAACGCATTCAATTTACAATGCACGCGATGCGAGTAAGAATAATATTCAGATGACAAATGTCAAATTAGTGACGTGTCAAATGAAATTTGATTAAAATTGTTTTTGATTTTTAAAAATTTGAAATTGGAATTTTCCTTCGTTTGGTGAATAATAGCCTCAACAAGGATGCAAGAAATTTTCATTCAAAATTCAATCCGAATAACCCTCGTACTTAAAAAGTAATAAACACGTTTGAATTTCAAATTTCATTTACGCGCCATCAAGCATCTGACAAACGCCACGCACCTCGTTGCGGGAATTTTTCGTTTTTCCGAATATTTCTCGCCTCGTATCGACGCATCGCAATCATTGTACGTTGTCGCATACAAATGCATTACGAAAACTGCTTGACTTTTGCTGCGAGACTCTCGTCGCGCTCTCTCATCGACGTCTCGCACTATTGTATTTCGGCCTTAAACTTTAAAGTTCTGACTTGGGATACCTCCAAAAGTACGAACCTGTTCTTCCGCTGTCAGAAATTTGGATACTCCGCTGGCTAGTGCGCCATGCGTATATCAAACGGCGAGTACAAATTGGCCAAGCTGGTGTCTATTCTGATCTGTGTATTCACAATTGATTGTTTTGATTATAACTTACTATAATTACATTATATAACATACTTTTCAATACTGAAAGAGCCTTTATAAAAAGCTTCAGTTGCTCCAGAGTAAGTGACTTCAGTGCCGAACGAACGAAGACTTTTCACTTTAAACAAATCTTCAGTCTCACATTTAGCTGGACCATAATATGTGATTACTTAAAACATATGCCCTGCTGCCCATATTTAAAATTCTCAATCCATTGTTCGTTACGATTGGGCAACATATAGAGCAAGCTGATCTGGTTTAAAGAAATTTCCTCCCAGATTCTGGGCTTAAATTCTGCTTGCAATTATCCTGATGGAAGTTGGTAATCCCACGGCTCTTGACGCTTCGTAAAAATACAAGAACTAGTTTCTTCATTCATAGCAGAGTAGCAAAACGTGCTATATATAGTTCATCATCTGTGCGATTCTTTCATTCAAACTCAACCTTTGAGGATTATAATGAGGTACCATGGTTGGTTGGTTGATATTGGCTGGTAGCCTTCGAAAGTGTGGATAGACTAGCTTGCTGGGTTGCCGGATTTGGACCTTGTAAGCACATTCTTACTGGCCATTATATATTTAATGCAAATATCATGACGGTGGGAATAGCTGTTTCCAGCGTTTTTTTGTATTGTATAGTTGTTGGGACGAATGGAAGACAACAAAAAGCAAAGAAAATCTAGATCTCCGGTTTAAACAGCACGAGCTTCATGGATACGAACAAGCTCATCATAGCAAATAACACAATAAAATGTATCTTGGTGAAAATATCCAGGACTTACCTTCGAAAAATTACACCCATTTATATTGGAAAGAGGCTAAAATACTTTTCATACCAAGGTTGGTACAAGCCTGTCACTATGAAGTAACGAATTCGCGACCCATCAGTCTTTTATGCTGAAAATACTGAACGACTTGTAAATGAGGACTTTAAAGGGGCTCAATTCCAGCCAACACACATAGATTGCAGGCCTCTCCACAAACATATAATTGTCTCATATTGTTGCGCTTTGCCAGGTGTGCGACCTGTTTGCTCTTCACAAACATTTGCAATAGTGAATAAAACACACTCGAATAGTTTAAAATTAGGTGCTTAAAATTTTATTCTGATAAATCACTTTACAATTATTTCACTGAATCACTACTTCACTTTTTTAAGTCCACCTTTAAATTAATTAATCAATCACTTTCATAAGTATTTATTAAACGTAATCAATTTTACTTGTTATTTAATTACTTGACCGCACTATTTTCAACGCGCATTGTCGCTCGCTGCTTCGTTTCATTCACATGACTCCCTTCGTCGCTCGCCATAGTCGCTTTTATACAACAACCAATCAACCCAAAATCTTCCATGTGGATTTTTCTCGTGTTTACGCGTTGAGTCGCTTGCACCGAGATTTGTTGTACTCAATGCACGCAACGTGTTTATGTTTACGCTTTCGAGAATTATCGATGTATTGCTAGTTGTAAGTTGTAAGTTGCTTACGACTTTTCTCTTAAGACGACTACAGTGGCGTAACCTAGCCATCAAAGATAACACATGGGCGGTCTTCATCGACATCGAGGATACCTTAAATAATGTTAAAATGCAGAGCATAGTGCGGAACGGATTCGCATTTAAATCGTATTTATGACGGATCTACTAATAAAACAAAGATTACAGCCCAAGAAAATCGAGTAAGCTTGATGAAATGGACTACATCACTGCATGGCATAGTATCCCAACTTGCTTGAACACTAACATTGACCCAAAAAGAAGTCGGAAACTGGCAGGTTTTTCGAGAAAATGGGTATAATGGGTATTGTCACCTTTTTTATTTTTATTTGATTTTATTTATATATACAATTCATTAATTACAATTAATTCACTCAATAAGAAGTTTTAGTATGATAATAATAGTATGATAATTAGTATGATAATGTTTCAAAATAACATTCGATACACAATCCTACATCACAATCCGGACAATAATGTCTTGTCTCCTTTCAAATCTTTTTCCACTTGCATTTTTACATGAGCAACACAGATACTTTGCAATGTCGAGAAAGTCTATCTTTTTTTTTGCAGTAGATGGTATTGCTTCTATAAAAATATACCAATCAAACATTGTGTTGATGATTATATTGATGGACGTCCAGAAGTCTGTTGGTATTTGCCAAATCTTTCAATAATTTGTTGTACCAGATCTGATCTGGTACAACAGATTAGGTGTTGATCAACTCTATCAACAACACCAATCGAATTGTCATAATTATTTAAAACTTTAGGCATTTTTTGGGGTCTCGTGTTCATTCAATTTGTACCATTTGTGGGTCATGAATAGTTGGCAATAAGATGACTTTCTGTTTGTCCTTTCTCTTCGTAAAACAAACTTATCCTCTAAGATATGCCATTATTTCTCCTTTATTTAGCTTTTTCTTTTGTTAATCTCTTGGCACATTTTGCACCGGGTGTGAAAGGGAACCATGTTGGAGGAGGATGTAAACTTGATATATTTATTTGACAAAATTCTCTGAATGGAAGTACGACCTCAGTCTCTGATTCCGAATCATATTCCGAGATTTCTAAGAAATCACTTTCGTTGTCTGATTCACTAATGAACATTTCCTCATTACTTTTATAATCAAACTCAAACATTTTGAGAACCTTATAATGTGTAAAAAACTGAAAATAAAACCAAATATAAATGTATACAGAGCATATATCGCCTGCGTCTGAGCTGTAAACAAGAACTGCATAAAAGGTAATCAAATTATAACAAGCTGTAATACGAATAACTGCTAGACGAAACGTATTAAATGCAGTGGCGATCTGTAAATGAGTAAACACCCTTACAACTATATACCGCTGTCTATTATTCTTAAATACTCGTACAAATCACTATACACATGTTAAAACAAAACTTGCCCGAACGAGACTGGGGATCGTCAGTGTGCGTCACAAATGTCTAGCCCGAGCTCAAACTCTTCAGTGGTTAACCCGGCATCTTTCGAAATATTCTTCAGGCTGGGAATGCTGTTGATCATCATTGTACTTTTCGATGATATTATCCACATAAGATTTTGCAACTTGCAACTTGCTTTATGAAAGTATCTACTGCAAAACGCATAAGGATGCTTACAGAACCCTAAGTGACAGTTTAAATGTAAACTATCCTAGAAACTTGGCAGCATGTTAACAAGTTTTGTTCTGTCATTATTACTTGTAAAAGATATTCGATTCAGTCATGGATTGTTATATGAGGGAGCTAATCGTCTTAGACAGCTAGTCGAAGTCCAGGATCCAGGACATACAAAGATGTAGAAAATATCGATGAATCATCAGATTTTGACGTAGACTTTTGCCGATGGAGTGTTTATAATTCTGAATCTGGAATATCAGTGGAATACGATAATGAAAACGACTCCGGCGATTCAAATTTAAGTCCTGTGTGTGGAGGGAGGAAGCAACTGTATAGAGAATTACACCAGGAAAGACAAGTGTGCGTAAATATAAGTAGTCTAAACATTGATGTTCACTTACTCTTAGTAAATTTATGTGCAAATAATGCAAGACCGTTTCGAGTGTTGGATATGATAATGGTTAAATTCTATCAGGAAAAAGAAGCTGAAGCAAACACATAATATGCTTGCTAATGCAACATGCACTGCCAAAGTCAAAGTTTTATTTGCGTTGCTTTTCATTCCTGCCGTCTTTTGTTGTAAGGGTCGAAATACGGAAGAATTGTGGACAGACGGAAGATTGGTCATTGACATTTTAAGAACTACGATAAACTTGAAATAAAATCATTTGAACACTCATATGTCTTCGATTTGACAATATATATACGCAAAGTGTTCAACGTAAATTCGATAAACTTGCGCTGATTAGAGAAATCCTCAATTTTTTTTCAAGACAGCTATATACTCATTAAAAGGCATACTCATAACTTGGCTTTGTATGGTTGATGAGCAATTGCTTGCATTTCAGATACTACTCATTTCCCCAATACATTCCAACCAAGGGGCCAAAATATGGTAGATAAATATTACCTCTAGATACGGCCGGGAAAGTGCTCCAGAAACTGATAAAGGGAAGACTCACTGACGTTATCCACGCCGCTGGGGATCTTTCTCCAAGGTAGTACGGTTTCAGAACTAGACGTTCCACTATAGATGCAGTCGCGGAGGTGGTGACTGCGGTCCAGCAGGCGGAGGTAAGCAGTCGGTCCAACCAGCGGGTAGTCTTTCTAGTGACGTTGGACATAAAGAACGCATCCAACTCCGCTAGATGGACGGATATTCGGGAACTCCAGGAAAACTAATTCTAAGTACCAGAATATCTGATGTGGATCGTTCGAAATTACCTGAAGTCTGATCTACGACACGGTGCAAGGTCGACGGAGGATGCTAGTAATAACAGGTGTGGCCCAAAGCTCCATCCTTGTGGAACGTCTCCTACAACGGACTGCTCAGACACTGCCGGAAAAGTCGCAACTGATCGGCTATGCAGATGATGTTGCAGCACTCGTGCTTGGGCGCACAGTCGATCAAGCGCAATTAAGGCTAAATGTGTTAATGCGCCGGATAGGGAGCTGAAAGACCACTCATGGGTTTAACCTAGCGTTAGAAAAAACTGAAGTGATCTTGCTGACCAAGAAGGGAATCCCTAGAATTAGAATGGTCCGAGTCAGGGACAAATTAATAGAGTCAAAACTATCAGTTAAGTATCTGGGCTTGCTAATAGACTCTAAGCTGAGTTTCTCGGGGCAAATCAAGCCAACGGTTAACAACGCCCCAACAGGGGTCTCGGCAATTAGTCGACTAATGGCCAATCATGGGGGACCAAGTCCAACAAAAAGGCGACTGCTGATGAGTGTCGTACAATCTACGCTTCTATATGGAGGAGATATATGGAGTGAAGCTCTCAACAAATAACTGCACCGAAAACCGCAGGCACAGGTTCAGAGACGAGGAGCACTGCGGATTGCATCAGCATACCGGACAGTCTCTGAGCCAGCTGTGTTGGTATTGCAGGGGTGATAACCACCGCTCTCCTTGCTAGAGACAGTAAAAGAATCTACCTCTGAAGGCACGAGGGAAACAAACAAAAAGTTGCTCGCGATGAAAGACGATGCACTGTCGGTGAATGGCAACAATCATGGAAACGTTAGCTAAAAGGAAGATGGACTGCGTGGCTTATCCACGATTTTAGATCGTGGCACAGTCGAATGCATGGGAAGACTCCTCCTCTTTCTCTGTAACCCAAACGCGCCAAAAGACTTCAAATTGGGAGGCCTAGCCCGAAGTAATGTGTCAAACGGTTACAGGCTAGGCTCTCCGGTGTTTAAACATCTCCAGAAGTGTTTAGTCGGTAGTGCCGTATGTTTGTTCTGCCACTGGGAGTCTGACACTCAGAGCATAAATAGCCTTCACCTCCCTACCCAAAAAAAAGATGTCAAAACCTCCAAATCAATGATATAAGTCTGAAAACCATATGTAGTTTCGGACATTGCAAAGAGCATAGTAACTAGCTTTGGCTAGTACCACCAATTGTAAGTTCCAAGCGAAGCTAGCAACATAAAAGAACCGCCAAATATAATATTATAATCTGCCCCAGAAAAAACTATTTAAAATCAAAAATATTTGTCAAATATGTCATGCAGAAATGTGTCTGTCATGCAGAATGTGTCACATGCGCTATATCTACGAAAAAGTTGCTCACGAAGCATTTAAAACTGATCATAAATCTGAAAAAAGCAGCTAGAAGTATAAATACTTTCTCTTATCTGTTTTCATTACGTTTTATAGGATAATTTTATGCTTTCCAAATGTAAATATAATTCCAACTTTATTTATTTCAAAGCTTCGACTATTACAGCTTGTATTATGGATAGCAAATGGTAAAATTTTGTAAAAATTCACTGAAAATTCTCAAAGTACATCGAGTGTCTGTGAGATCCCCTCGTGGTGTATGGCGTGTTAAAAATGTATGTATGTAGTTTAACAACGAGTTTGCGACTGTAGGCAAGCCCCAAAAAACGCAACAACCCAAATAAAGACGGACCCTAAGCCCTATTTTTTGTCCGGAATCGCCAAAACTTACGCATAGAAATGCAAATTCTGAACTGTGGTACCAAATATTACAATATTTGCTTGCGATGATACAAGGCCATGTTTTATTTTGATTTGCATGGAGTTTGCAAATACTCTAAAACAATATTTTGTCCCCAAATCAACAAAATCACGAAAACATATCTTCATATTAATTGCCCCTTCACCACGAAATATGTACTGCCAATGGACACAGGCAAATCGAATTAACGGTAATTTTGATATCTCAAAGAATTAACCACCGCTTGTTCCATACGATTTTGACAGATGCACGAGTTCGGGGAAATTGCATTCTGAAGCTGATTTCAAGGCTACACAAAGCTAATCTAATATGTTCAAATTATTAATTCTTTTGTTAATTTCATTGATGAGCATATCATTATGCTAAATGAGAATTAAGTTGCTTTATATGTTTTGCGACTCAAAACAAGAAATATATATACATATTTTGTTTTCCATCAGTAATTTCCCGGTTCAGGGATTCAATTAGTGAAGTAAGGACCAATCCTTCATTGCGCTAAGATTGCGATTCGACTTGGCTACTAAAAAAACAAATTTTGCCGTCCTACGCATTTTGTTTGACACAACACACCTGGACACTGGATTATTGAAAAAAATTGGGTCCTTACTGAATAATCGAATGAACTAATTTAGCAAATTTATCACTTAATTCTTGGAATTTATAGCAACAATGGGAAAAACAACGCAATGGGAAAACAAACACTGCCAAGGATTCTTGCGTAAATATTGATGGTAATTTATGTTACTTTTAGTACGGTTCCCTTGAGAAATTATCTTGGAGTTGTGAAATTTTATTGCAACAGCCATTATTATATAATTACAGGCAGTGATGCTAGCGGCATTGTTTGTTCTCGTGGGACACGACGGTCTAGAATTCTCACCTGTCACAAAACAACGCCATTAGGATTATGTTATTTTGTCGAAAATTCTTGCTTTTAACGAACGTTATCTTTTCAAAATTTTATATGGTAACAAAGTAGAGTTATGTGAAGGGGATTTATCTGAGAATGATTTCAAAGCAAGAAATGGAACCAAGCCACCTAAGCGGCTCTAAAGATTATCTTTTACCTAATATGTCAGAACGACGTCGTCTGCTAGTAACAATAATGCTCCATACTTAAAATAGTAAAATCGCCATCAGTATGGAAAGAATCCACTTCAATTAATCTCCTCCTTAATGAATAAACTTGGCTAAAAGTTTCCAAATTACAGCGTGCAAACTGCAGAGCATTAAAATGTGAATGTGCAGCACACACATACAAAAATAAGATCCGTTTGAAATAATGTTATATAATAAAACTCTAAAGCATTTTTCACGACGTGAAACATGACATGATTTTCCAAAATATATGCTTGCATAGATAATTCACATGAAATTCGTGTATGCCTGCATGACTCCATGACGGTGAAATAACTCTTTCGCGGCGGGAAGAAATGCAGACATACACGAGAATCCTTTAAATTTATTCAAGCATAAAGCGATGAAATAAAAGAGGGAAAGTTACAGGATGAGTGCACCGGAACACACTCAATCTAGAACAATAGAATTTTATATGTTACGGTTTGCCGGTACTTCTTTTTCTGGAGTAGAAGGTAGTTGAGACATGGTGTTCTATCATTGGACCAAAGTAGGTAGAATAAATATTTAATGGTGGACGGTTTTTAAGTAAATTAATCTGATCAACTAATAACTATCTCGCAAATATAATGAAATTTTAAACAAATGTACAGTTCAGCTGAACCATGAGTTATGAATAGTAACATTTCACAGTGTTTGGCAGAATCAGTGCAGCAGTATGTAGAGACTGGCGTTTGGGTGTTGGTGGGGGAAGGTAGCTGCACTCAGTCTTGTTTTGTTCTATCGTCATCCCTATTTTAGTGCTTAACATGGTTTGTTCCGGAGTATGTCGTGGCTATGCTGTGCGTGAGTCTCATGAAAACCACCGCATTATCATTGCCACGAGCTTTGACTGAAAAGAGATTTTCCGTGACTTTTGGCGACCCCTTTTAATACCAGTGCCTGATATCACTACTGTTAGACTCAGTGAATGTGGTGATCGACCATCATATAACACATCAACTGCAATAATCTGTTGTCTCGATCGACCATCGTCATTTGGACGAGAGATCCTGTTTTATTACTTTACGTCAACTGAGGATGCTGACGGCTTCTATAGATCTTAAATGGATACGCGCCTAATGGTGAAGGGCCAACTAATGTTTATGGCTTAATTTGCATTTTACAGAAGTTGTAAACTATTTCCACGTTAAGATATATTAAAAGTATTAACAGATTATTGTTACTCAGATAAATCAGGAAAATACAGATAAGATGTGAATAAAATTTAGGATATCATACATAGGAAAAACATTGGATGTAAATAGTGAGTAAGAATATGATCTTAAGAGAATAAACACGTAGAAAGAAAAATAAAACATTTATATAACGGGATGTTCTAGGCTTTTATTATGAAAAGTTTAAACATAATAATCCGTCACAGTTAACATGATTCGGCCCTGCAATTGAAGGAAATCAGAAGCACACTACAAATAGGTTCGGATTGCTGAAAAACATCCATCACAACACCAGAAAGTGTGGGATAAGGGATAATATCAATTCTCTCTTAAGTGAAGAGAGTAAGAGTCTGCTGTAAGAGAGAACAGTAGTCAAGAAATCACCAAGACGTTCTGCTCAAAGGATTTCAGAACGTAGTTTGAAGAAAAGTTTAAATTGAAATTTGAATTTTAATCTTTTTAAAATAGTGTTGGTTATAGAATTGAAATCAGAAAGAGTTCGGCAACCGCCATAATCTGATAGAGGAAAGCTTTTCACCAATTTTTGCATGGAGGCAGGATATTTCAGCAGCGACTAGGTAATTTTTCACCTGAACGGAATTGTGAATAAACAAAATTTTCGCTATTGGATGCAAAACAACCGCCAAAACGTTCTGAAAAGACCGCAATCGGTTGCGTTCAGTACCACAATTTAGCATAAGAGGCGCGTACTTTTTTAAAGAGGGTGGTGTGATCGGGACCGTAAATTTCGGGCGTTATGTTTCACTGTTGCTGTTGATTGAAAGTGTTTAGTGAAGAAGAGGGATAAGGGGACTTTTATTTCCGTCAGGTAAAGGGGCTACAGCCCACCAACCCGGAAATTTCCTAATGTCCCCCGAAAGAGTAAAAAGTTGAAGGTTCCTGCAAATCACGATTGTTTTTGTGTAGCAAGTATATATGGAAAGCAAACCTTTAGAAAGAAAGAAAACAAAGAAACCTTTCTAAGAAAGCAAAACCAGAATAACGAAGCTAGGTGAATTGATGTACCATGACTTGCGGTCTCAATGTCGGGGGAAACGCTTGGCAAAGATGGTGGCTTTGTTTGTCGATGATTATTTCGGCATGCACAACTACTTAATTTAACTACTACTTAACTTAAATGCGTAGTAAAACCAAAAAGACATCAAAATGGAACGAGTAATCAAAGGATGTAGAATGTGAGAGTCAACAATGTCAGATGAACTCATGTCACTTGAGCGTTTTGAAACTTGGAACTTGGTCGAGGCACAGAAATATTTATGATCCACAACAGCTATTAAGATAATGATGTCTGCCTCTATGTCTTTATAGTATAAACTTTCTGTTTTTGTAACTTATCTTGTAGAGGACGACCAGAAAGTTCAGGAATAATATGCAAAATTCAACTTTCAAAACAATAAATAGTTTATTCAAAAAACAGTAGTGAAAAATAATTTTTAATCATGAAATCGTGGGTTAACGGTAAATTTGCTCTCAAGGTGCTGCGTATGGCGTGACCGTACGCAGGCGACTGACTTCTCCTACACAGTTGCCATGCAAGCGCGCGTTTTATGCCTAACTTCTCAATTTTGTTACCACCAGCGCGAGCGAAAACTCTCTTTCATTTGAACTGTAAAATTTTAAATCGGCACAAAATTCGTGCATGCAGTAGCGTGAATACTTGCTGATTCAGGAAGTACTTTCATGAAAACATGTTTACTTTCGATTTGGCCATACCATCATCATATCATACTTTTTAGCCTTCAGTGTCAGAAACCTGAAAAAGGAATTTTTTTCCACGAATGCCTAACTATTACCTGCATAAAATTTTGTTTGTGTTCAGAATACCAATAGTTCAAAAATAAAGATAAAGATTTTCATACACATGCAAAGAAAACAGTACAACAGTGGATACTTTTCTAGAGAAGATATCAACATCTCCATCAAAAAAGTAGCTAATTTTCAAAGACCCAACAGCCGCTCCTAACTCTTCAGCAGAAGGAAATGAAATGCAGATTTTCGGAAAGCATATTGGTCTCCATATATCTCAAACATATATATGGAGCATATCTCAAACAGGTCGCGCACCTGGGAAAGCGCAGCAATATGAACATGTTTAAGATTACCAGCTTTCCTTGGGTTTGCTAACTTGTGGCAATATAATGTGGCACAGACGAGTTTTTCTCAATACGCTTATATTGATAATCACTAATTATCAAAGCAGACACAACACTTATGATCAAACTAATACCAAACAATTGTTTAAAAAAGATTACAAACAAAATGATTCTCTCAATTTAAAACAACATTTTTTGATGCCTGGTTTATTTAGACACGTATATTTGTGTATAAATAAATGTATGTGTATGTATAAAACGCTACATCTTGTAGCGTTGCAGGCTGAGCATCTTGTAAACCACCACTCAATTGCACAATTTAGCCAGCCAGCTTTAGCTAGCTAGCAGATATTTGGCATTTCGGCTAGCATATTTTAGCTGCTAAATATTAGCGTAGCCCGAACTGATTAATTATTGCTGACTTATTAACTTGCGGACTGTTCCTCGTGTCTGATTCATTTCCTTGACTTACCCTAACTAGGTCCAGATGGTTTTTAAATATTTATTCCGGCAAATTCGTGTTGCCAACAGGATGATTGGCAAGTGGAACTAACGGAAAACTTTAATTGCTTTGTTTTTGACACTCGCCATTTTGGCTTACATTTATTTTGCCCTCCTGTATGAGGGGCTCACAACATTGTCTTGCGATCCTATTACAGTATTTTAAACCGGGAAACATGCTTTTTTTAAAACGTGTAATTAATGTGTTGAAGCAGAAAAGACGAAAAAAGAGGTGGACAAGAATTCGTTGAACATAGAATTTATCTTATTCGCTATAATTGCTGCACTAAACACCAATCTCCCAAATCTATCACATAATATGTTTTTTATAATTTTCATGTATTTTACCCAAAGTGACGATTCGCAAGGTATACTCCTAATCTTGCTCGTTTTCTTCAATTGGCGATGCGGCCTATGAAAGTGTATCATAGCTTACTACGCGTTTAAATCCTTAAACTGCTTTGATATGTTCCATGAAATGTGATTTTAGCTGTGATCAACTTATCTAAAGTGCAACAAATCAACTTTTCCAGATAAATTCAATCCATCTTATCTCCACATTCGATATCGTCTCACTATCTAAAAGCAGAAAATATCCATCATCATTTTCTCATTTTCTAGTTCCAATCAAAACAATTCAATCCCACAAATTGATCCACCAAATTGAATAAAAGCTTGGCTTCCTGAAAAGGACAAATGGGAAAAATCAAAGGAAAAGACTTTCCAGTTTTGGCTCAATGCGAACGAATTGAAATCGAACAGAAAGCAGTTCCAATCCCATATCATCTACATGTACGTGAGTGACTTGCACAACATGAATATGAGTCCTTAGCCAACGGTCATTTGTGGGGATGTAAAGCATCAGGTGAGGTGTGAAGCATTTCTAGCTCGACTTCTTCAAATATTTTTCCGTTCAGTTTGAGTGATTTGCTCTCTCTTTCTCTCAATTTGACGACACATTAATTCTGATAAAACTGCGAATCGATGCTGGACACGTTTGCTTTGGGTTTATTGGTGCCGTTCGATCGGCTCCCAACTTTTTCGGCACATATTCAATCAGTTTTCTTTTTCATTCACCGGAAATCCTTGATATGTTATTTGATACATGAGGTTGGTCCTATGTGTAGTTTATGTAGTTCAATAATGTATGAAGCAAACAGCTAACTGAATTGAAATAACGATTCCACATGCTATAGTAATTGATTTGCGTTTTTTGATTTTTTTTTTCGTCGTGACAGATGAAAATTCAATATTTTGGCTAACCTTTTCCATATGCTGAGCATAGAATTGTTCTAATCGTAGAACATCATACAATCAAATCCTACATCGTATCGATTATCGATAAAGGAGGACGGATGATTTGAAATTTTCTTAAGGATTTTATAGCTGACCAATAATTCGTGAGTCCTTCCCTTTGCAAAAATCCAACCGAAGGCTAAGGTATGTTCTAAGCATAAACCAGTAAGAACACTTCCGGTTGGCTTCTGACAGAAAGAGATAGAAAAATCTGCAGTATGTTTTTTTTCATTGCAGTTATACTCAAAAATTTTCAGTGTATTACTCTTTTTAAATGAAATGACTAGAAACATTTTTTTTTAAAACGAAGAATTCCAACATATTTTGGTTAGATCCCGTTAGATCCGGAGATTGTTCGAAGTGTTCTCCTTCACTTCGCTCCTACTATGTTTAAGTCATTTTTCTCTGAACTCATTCCCAACTGTAGAAAAAATAATATATTAAAAAATGAACTGTAAGTTGAACTGTAACTGTTTTACCCATGACAGGTTACTGCCAGTCCCCCACACGGTGAGGAGCCTATCCTGGCTGAAACGTGGTGGTTGTGGTTTCGAAGGCTAGGGAGTGGTGGTAAGTTTCACCAGTTATGTTCGGGAATCCAGGTAGCTTTGAATAAATTAGGACCTAGGAATGAAACATGTTTCAGATCTCAGGGGTGGTGGTTGACACATTGTTTCAACCCTGTCTATAGACCGTGGAATTAAGCCATTACGGCAGATGTCCACGTTAAACCACGTGACTTCATGTAACCGTTATAAAAATCTCGAAACGTTAACTTTTTATATTACCTAAATCAATTAAAGGAGAAATTGGTATAAGATGAAGACGCCGAATGAAGGGTGACAGGAAATATATAAAGCGAAGCAGATGGGAGAGAAGCGTCTATGCTGTTCTCGTTCTCAAAAAGTTCAAATGACCGTAGGTACGATGTCATCACGGTCTCCAAGTAGCATGTTGTTTTGACAGAAAAAATCTCCCGAATAACTAACTATATAATATCATGCTCAAAACTGAGGACAAAGGTACATAAGAGCAACAACTGGAATATCCTAAATGAAGCAACAAACATATCATTCAAATGTTCATTGTCTTCTAATGAATAGATTTCATTGAGTTTTAATGAATAGAGAAGACTAACTCGTGTTATGTAACTTGCAACAGTTTAACTAGAAACAGGACGAATTGGATTATTTAAAAATATCTTGACATAAAGAATTGGTAAGTAAATTTAAATTGCATTACATGCTACCTATCATAGAAATTAACGAAACTGAGAAGCAAGTAAGTTCCTATCTGAGCAGGTAAGGGTTTAAGAGGTATAGAACTCGAAAATTTTATAAAATCCAGATTTTAAAATTTGATTTTCAAAACTATCAAACTAGTTTTATTGGAAACGTACTATTATAATAAAATATTATTTCGGGCATGTCAGCGATAGGACTGGTACGGAGAAAGTCCAAATGAGAGGTTAAATTTTCGACTTCTCTAATCAATAATTGGAGCCGTATATCACCAATAACACGGCGGATGTTGTCTTCCAAATGATCAAGCGTCACGGATTTGTCACTTTAGACGAGTGGTTTGACGTGTTTCCACAAGAATTAGTCCAGAGATATTAAATCACAAGATCTTGCAGGCTAGTTCACAGGTCCTAATCGAATTCTTCTTTCGTTTCGAAGACATATGGACCAGTGATTTCGCCGGCCCAGAAAGAAGACTGAAGAGTAACTTTCTGTGGATACATCTGTATCCTAATGTTTACATCTGCATCAGAAACTGCCTGTCGTTTATCATTATGTTTATCATTATGTATTATCATTATCTCAAAATGTTACAGTATTTTTTATTGACGTAGCCATTCAACCGGAAATTAAAAGTCTGCAGGAATTTGTTCGTGGGTCTTTATCCCGAATCTACGCCGAGCCCGATGGTCGCTTCGCTTCAATTTCTACACGAGTCGCATTTTGTAAGTCTGCAAACTAAGTTTCTACTGGTTTCATTGTTGAGCACATTCCGAATGAAGTCACTATGGTCTTTACAACTGCTATGGAGTCTTCATTATACACTATACGGTGTCGGATGGATGCGTTGTATCAGTCAGAGTAAACGTGGTGCGAAAGCGATCCATCGTTTATTGAATCAATTCTTCTGACGGAAATTATGTCGGTTATAAAATTGACGGAGATAGAGTTTATTGAACAGGCCTGGTTTTTAGAAATTAATTTGCAAAATTTGCCGACGTTGCGCAGGTGTCAACCTATTCATGATAAAATGGTGAACCAAACTATCCATGAACCGTGTGACAGCTATCACATGATAGGTAGCATTAAAAAGTGTTGCCGACTTTAAGTCATCTTACCTCTAAAAAAAACACTTTAGAAGAAATTAATGTACTTAAACATCAAAAGATTGTGAATTTGGGAATGGGATCCTTTTCAACCGTTCTTGTCATTAGAATAATGATCTTTGTATACTTCTTTGCAAAGGATTCAAGGGACTTCTCACTCTAGTGAGGAAGGAGTCACGTTGAACAAGGTAACCAATACCTTAAAGTAATGTGACCTCACCAAGAATTCTATATCGAACGCACCATTAAGTTCAGCCAGAGAACAGCCAGAAACGCAAGTTACAGTATTTCAAGAATTTTTAACGACTACGGATTTCCTGGGAAGCGATTCTCCGAAACAGAAAAAAGCAGACAAACGTGATAAATAATGTGAAATTTACATTCAAGTTCATAGTTTGATAAGATTTCGGGCCAAACGAAATTCGTTTGAAATTCTTCCTCAGCACTTTTTAAGTTGAGTACTGTGAATCGCATTGCCAGCATCTTCAGCAGCTTGGAAGATGTATCCCAGCAATAAAACACACTTTTACATTTAATCATCCAAATTTATTTTGTCGCCTTCAGAGTATTCCCCATTTGAGGCAAGGCACATGTGCCATCGTTTTTTCCATTCTTCAAAACATTTTTTATAAGCACTTTTGGGATGCTTCAATGGACTTGAAACGTGTTCCACGGAGGTGAAATGTTAGTTTCAGGAACAGAAAAAAGTCGCACGGAGCTAAATCAGACGAATACAGTGGTTGATCAATGGTGTTTATCGAGTTTTTTATCATTGTATTCATTCACAATTGCAGCTCGGTGCGACAGCGCGTTATCGTCGTGAAAAATCCACGAGTAGTTTGCCCATAATTCCGGCCATTTCTTCCGAATTCGTTCACGTAAATGCCTTAGTACGCTCAAATAAAACTCCTTATTCAACGTCTGGCCCTCATGGGGAACCAGACCACGGACATTGCAGAAAACAATGAACATGACCTCGATTTTTGACTGACTTTGACGTGCTTTTTTTCGGTTTCGACTCATTTTTAGCGCATCATTCAGAAGCCTGTTGACTGGTGAGAGTGTCAAACTCATACACCTATGTCTTATCACTAGTTATGATCCACTCCATGAATGTTGGGTCGGAGTTCGAGCGTTAAAGCATGTCCAAAGAGACTTATTCACGGTACTGTTTTTGAAGAAAATTGAGCTCTTTAGAACAAGCCGTGCAGCGACGCGTCTCATGCCCAAATGCTCAATCAAAATGGTACGAACAGACTCGTGAGAGATATTGAGGATGCTGGCTATGTCTCTTAAGTTAGCATGAAGATTTTCGACAGCAATTTTCTCCGCTACATCGACGTTAATTTCTGTTAGAGTGGTCGAAGGTCGTTCAGAAGGAGGCATGTCTTCGAAGATTTAGCGGCCCTCTTTGAATGTTTTGTAACACTCATATGAAGGGTTTTGGATGAAATTGAATTAAATTCAATGCGTCAGCACAAGAAATTTCGTTTGCAACACAAAATTTAAATTTTAATTTCGTTCATGCAAAAAATCAGCACGCACTAACGGGATTGACAGATTTAACCAGCTGCTGTAAGCAAACTGGATGACAGATTGCTCTCAAACTTGACATAATAATGAATGAAAGTCCTGCTAACCTAAGAAAAAATAATTTCAAGATCCATTCAGCGCAGGCGTTTTTAATAACGTATTCCTAGATATTTTTTTCCAGAAGGTATATCAAAAAGGATATGTAATAAGGACTCTGGAGAGTCTCTTTATTCCCAAATAAAGGCTATACTATTTCTAACGAAGAAACGAGTTTCATTTTGCCTCTTTTGTTCAAGATCGAAGTAATCGTGTTTGATCGAAATAATAATAAATTTAATATTTCATGGGGTGGTAGCCGTACCAGCTCGTCTTAAGTGATAGCTTCAAAAACAAACCAAAATCAGAATTGGAGTTCGTCACCGATGATAGTTCCTCAACGGATACAGAAGGAAAACTAAAATTGTTATTTCGGTTTTCATGAAGCAACGAGGATTTTCAATCATCCCTGATTGCCAAAGTCAAGGCGTAGGTGGCAATTATCCTATTATATTGTCAGATAAACATCCTAAAATGAAACACTTGTTTCTTTTCAACTAAATGCAAACTATTGTTATTGTGTCTCCTTATTTCCCAATATCATAAATGTTTAAGGACATATCAGCATTAGTATCAGCTCAATCTTGTATGATCAAAGTTATACAACCACATTCAGTCAGCAAACATTCATACGTAGCCCACATGAACCGAAGGACTATGAAACAAGTCTCGAAAACTAAAGTCGTAAACCAAGTAAATCGTCAAGTTGAGCAGTTAGCACAAGTAAATGCATTGTCCTTAACATTCGTCCAATTGCTTCGAGTAATATTTCCTATTAAGTGGCAAAGTTGTACAACACCAGATCCTTGAATGACATGAGCGACACCGAAACTTATGTTCCATTAGATTGAATGTTCCAAGCAATTGAATAAGGTCCAGGAAGACTTTTGTAATGTACGACGATTAATCAAACCATCAAAATCATGAACATATGTACATTTACTTGCTTTAGTCAAACTATTTGACGCTTTGATGTTGCTCCTGGATTATTTCGTTAGTTATTTCTTAGTTGAAACGTTTCAAAACTTTGCCAATAAAAAATACCACTTTTGCAAGTATTACAGCATTTACTAGTTTGTTAGAGCTTACGTTGAATATTTTCGGGAATTTTTGTTGTAAGCATAAGGAGAAAAAAGTCTGTTGAAGTCACGTTTAGTGCCATTTTATATTTGCCAAAGGATATGAGAAACCTAATAAATATTTTCGACTTTTGTAGCGAAGTCCTGACCAACATAACTGCCGAGTCCGTCAAAATTATCAATTTCAAAGTTTAGAAAACCAACTTTTGACTTTTTGTTCGGTTATTCTGGAGTAAACTTTGTTCATGAATATTCTTTATTTTTCCCCAAAAAGTATTTTATGGTCTTCCTCCCCTTGAAAATCTTCAGAAAACATTATTTGCAGGACACAATACAATTCGGTGTGAAAGAGTACATATTTCAAGCTCTTATTTTGCCTCTGTTAAATTTTGCTCTGGAAATAAAAGGTGACGGTTATAGCCAGGACGAGACCCTGCTGAATTTTCTATGTGAATGAAAATAAAACACCATCGAGCAATATATTCGTGAAGTTGGAATCGTTAAAATTTTATGACGGTTTAAGACACATTTGGCAGAAACACATATTCCTAGTTTGCTCTAAACATAAAATTAACGCAGTCAGCTTGACCACCATTCCAATTACCTCAGCCGCCATAAAAGGGAGCATTGCAAAAGTTTCAACAAATGTTTAATTAATTTCTCTAACCCCAGCAACCAGCATTGGCCTAAATAAATTTGTTGAATGTCCACTGACATGCTTTGTCAGGATATCAGTGAATTCGTTTGTTTTTCATCAGCAATGCAAGCAAATCTCTTAGTCCTTGTTTTTGGAGAACGCTCCATCCAATCCATTGTGGGGGAGTTTGTTCAGGAAATAATTTTGGGAAGACTGCATTTATTTGCTTGAATAATCGCTAGCACCATTTTTCATGAATCAACTCGTAGTCTTGCCGTAAAAAAGTTTAGTTCAAAGTTGATTCACACTTTTAAGGGATTCCCCATAAATTAAAGTAATAAAAGCTGATTTATGACCCATAAATACTTTCGGCGACTATAAAACCATTCGTGACTCTGCTTTATTTTATGGAGTGATTTTATGCACGTTTTAAGTTGGGATATTTAGAAATCTACCTCCGCTTGAAAGTGCGTTGTTTTGAAGTGGGGGAATGTCCTGAGAACGCAGCGTCTTCAGAAGCGTCTAGATCTTCGCAAAGCATAATCTGAACAACTTCTTCGGGAACATTATTTTTTCTAGCTAAGAACATTTTCTCAAATTGGCGAAATATTTTTCAAATGGGGATCTCAGTCATGAAATAATTCTTCCTTAAAACATTCTCTTGCTCCAAACGCAATAATAAAGCATAATTTTTAAATTTCTCGACCTATTATTTATTATAACATAAATGTTCTCTAATGTCCAGGATAATATTTTAAGGACTGCAAAAGAGAATAACCGGGAAATCAATCGATTTCCCGGTAATGATCTCATATCCATTTTTCAATTTCGTCTTGACTGCTTGCGGCGCTATTTCATCGCCTTCCGGATGTTGCGTGGAATATTTAGGGCGGTAAGTACCACGCAAAGTCAAGGGCTGTGTTTGGTACGACAATGAATTGGCCACTAGATGGCTGGACAGGATATTTGCAAATTACAATTAGAAGAACCAGAGCCATGTGTTCGAATCGGGTAAGTGGCGATCCGCCAGTTTGAAATAGGAAGAAATACTCTAGCTCTAGAGATGAAATGCTCTTGTCCTGATGCTCTATTGCGATTATTGGATAAATCAAAATACAGATAAAATCGCCGTCCTTGTTGATAACATCAACTCTATACGTTTGACTTGATACCGAAATAAACGAAAGTCGACTCGTTTTTCTAACTGAAGTGATAAATTTGCAGGAAATCGACAGCTTTGATTACCTTTATGTATAAGAAAACGATTTAAACAAACTCTAAATGCTTCACGGATGAATTTTTAAGATGCGCATGAAACAAAGTTTTTCGATATTCTAAAAATCGACATGACATGTTCCCACATGAGATGAGCAAGTCGTCAAGGACGAATTTCATAGAATTTTAAACGTGCTTACCCTACAAGATATATATATATATATACACATATATATACGTACAAACTCAGGGACAAAAAAACGGACACTCGTTTTTCTTTTGTTAATTTTATTTTATAATAGGATTTGTGTAAATTTTTTTTTAAGTACAAAATGTTGTACTTAAGTAAATGTAAACTTGAATTAACGAGGGAAAAAAACCCATGAGTTTTAATTTAAACAATTTCACGACGACACTGATTAACTTAATAAATGTTTAAGCAACAATTCTCACCGGGTTCGCTCTTGATACCGCGCATTTCCTCCTCTGCCTTTGCGGAGGGCTTCATTTCTCGTAGGCATCGAGTAAATAAGCGTCAGGATTTCATCTTGTGAAACAGAGTCCCACTCTTCAACAAGCATAATTTGAAGCTGTTTGACATTTGTTAGAGGTGGTGAACGACGTCTAACGCGTTTCATTATCATGTCCCATAAGTGTTTTATGGGATTCATGCCAGGAGAACGTGCTGGCCGATTCATTGTGGTAATTGTGACTTCATCCAAGAACTGGGTGACTACTCGAGCTACCACAATTGGACCACATTTTTCAGAAGAACTTCCTCAATGTACCTTAAGGTGGTCAAGGATCCATTTTGTATTACCTTTAGGTTGGTACGGGAATGGGCAATGATTCCAACCCATACTATAACTGATTGTCTTTGAAAAGGCTGTGACTCACGCATGGCACATGGAGCGCTCTCCACGTCTTCTCCGCACACGATCCCGGTCATCTGATTGCCAAAAACCAAACCAGCACTCATCTGTGAAGAGAGTAACCCCCCTTTGTTCAAGTGTTTAAGTGAGATGCTCATTTGCAAATAGCTGCCTATCTTCTTGATGTCTCTCCAGTAGTAGAGGTCCTGATGCGGAAAGTCTATACACAAAGTAATTTTCACGAATTCGTCTAAGAACCCAAAGACTACACTGCAGGAGACCTTCCGATCCAACCCAGCAGGTAGGCAAAGGGTGAGAAGTGAAGCGAAGAGGTAACCAAACAAAAAACATGGAAGAAGTACAACGCGAATTATCACACTGTGTACCCGGCATACGAGGGAGAGAAATCTCCGGGGACCGGACAAATGGCGTGATGGCACCAAGCACTAGTTGTGTGCATTTGCCGAGTGACTGCAACAAAATAAGCGCAATGGCAGCTACCGCACCCACTGGGAAGAAGCGAGCATCAGCCAGAACGCTAAGAAGAAAGGCGAAAACGAAACTGAAGCGTCAAAATAAAATCGGGGAGAAGAGCTTCCCAACGAACCCTGGCAGCAGCCAAAAAGTGGTGGCCAACCAAGGGAAACCTAGGAAATTAGCTGCTGCTGCTAAGAAGCTATGCAACCAACCGCAAAGTAGAAGAGTAAAACCGGACCTAAGTGGATGAGACCGGACGATAGCAACTAAGACACTGGTAAAAAGGAACGGAGGGTAGTCCCCGAACCCCAAACTCAGGCAAGGAAGTCCCATCGGGACGCAGCAACCGATGTCCTAACGGTAGCGGTGATAGAATATCTCATTGAGACATGTAAGATCTAGGAGGGTCAACTTGTGAAGCGGCAAACCACCCTGAAGAAGGACCTCTTCGAGCACTTCCGCAGCAGACCGGAAGAAATCCCAACGTTCAGAGGAACGAGACCGATAGCTGGCCATCTGGTTGTTACCTGTAGCGAAGAGCTACAGGTAACAATTCAGTCTCTAGAATATCTAAAGACTGCAGTCGCCAAGGTAAACACCACCCTGAACGAGGAGTTTAGAGTCGTCCCCATAAAGTAGGTACCGCAGTTATGCACCGTCAATGTATTTATACCTGAAACGGTGCAGCCACCGCAGGAAACCTTCAAGACGCTTAAACTGCAGAACACAGGGTACGAAACAGAAACGTGGCATCTCTTCGCGGAGAAAGAAGTCACCGACAAAGGCATGGTCCTGGTACTGTGCATGTGAAAGGAAGACGTCAGCACTCTAAGAGATAAAAACGGGCGACTGAGTTTTGGTTCCACCCGGGTGACTGCCAGAGCTAAGGCGACCGAACCCTTAGAGCAAAAACGAAAAACTGATGCAAGTGACCCAAGCAAATCTACACCACAGCAGAGCGGGAACAGCCTACCGTCTGTAGCATTTAGCAGATGGGAGCACCGACATAGCACTGGTACAATAGCCTTACCAGCTGAATGGAAAGATACTTGGAATCAGTGCAAACAAATTTAAAATCTTTGCTACAAGCGGGGTAAATAAAATCCGTAGCTGCATTATATGTCAGAATGAAGTTAATTTAATTTTTCTACCGCATTTCAGCAACATGGACCTAACATCAGCGGTGTTGGACGGAAGGGACGGGCAGGTAACGCTGTCCTCAGCATACCTTCCGTTTGACGCTCCGATGACGACCACCGAATTCCGCACCCTATCAGAACATATACGGGGGAAACGGGCCATCATTGGATGTGATGCGAATGCGCAAAACGAACTCTGGGGAAGCACCAAGTGCAACGAAAGAGGTGAGAAGTTAGTCAATTATTTAGTAACTACTAACTTCAACTTTATTTGCTTACCCTATAAGCAAATAAGGGCAACATACCGACTTTTATAAAAAAAGATAGAGCGGAAGTGATTGACGTCACTCTAATCACAACAGAGGCATTGGAGGACCTGCACGACTGGAGAGTATGTGAATCACCTGGCCTGTCGGACCACCAATGGATCACCTTTGAAAGGATAAGAGATGAGAGAACCCCATTGATCTACTGCAATCCTAGAATTGGGACGGCTGCACAAACGCTACTAAAAGAAATTTAGGTTCACACCAAGTGAGATACATCACAAGTATACTGGTTAATAGTTTCAGTGAAATGTATGCAACCACGGGAACTGGAAGAGATCAGGAAAAAAACTCAAAGACTATTCAGAATAGCTCGCCTTACAAACTGAGACACATATTGGGAGGACTATAAGCGAAGACTATAAGAAGAGAGAAAAGGAAACCCTGGAAATTTTTTTGCAGCAAAATATTGAGGGAAGAAGCGAGACATCTAGGCTAAGCAGGGCTCTGAAAAGAGAACCACATAGGAGAAGTCTGACGAAAAGTTACAGCCGCGCTCTTCATAATGAAAAGGCTTGTGGGGAAAACCTGAGGAATAAAACGTAAAATTGCCCATTGGACTTACACAACTGTAGTGAGGCCGGTAACCACTTACGGGGAAATGGTTTGGTGGCAGGCCTTACAGAAGAAAACCATTGCAAAAGAGCTAGAGAAGATCTAGGCAATTCCCTGCCTTGGCGTCACAGGTGCGATAAGGACTACGCCAGCTGCTGCAATGGAGATAATGCTCAATCTCATGCCACTCAACAAATTCATCTTCAGCGAGGCATCGCTTGCGAGCATCAGATTAAAATCCACATATGGGTTATCTAACCGCCCATAAACGGGGCACGTACGCATTTTGGAAAAAAATTGAGAGAATGGCCCCGTCAAGCAAAAGGGAGCTGGATAGAATTCAACCGATAGTGGACACAACAATTCCATACAAGATCAGCATTCCGACCAGAGGAGGGTGGAAAACGGTGCAGAATTTCACATATGGAAGTAAGATTTTGATATACACTGATGGTTCCAAAACGGATGAGGGAAGCGGTGCCGTAATCTTTTTCCCAGATCATCCGCAGCTCAACTGAAGTTATAAACTAGAGTGCCATACCACAGTTTTCCAGTTAGAAGTGTTTGCAATAAAAGCGGCTATATACAAACAACCATAATGGAAGAATACAAATTCTCTCGGACAGTAAGTCGGCACTGCAGGCGCTTGCCTCTAACCGCGTAGTTTCACAACTGGTGCAGGATTGTAGGCAGGCTCTCAAAACCGTAACAACCCGAGTGATTGTAAAGCTGAAATGGGTCCCTGGTCACAGCGGTGTAGAAACGAAAGAGCGGATGAGCTAGCGAGAGCTGGATCAGCCGACCAAAATGCCACTAGAATCGACACAATTAAAGTGCCACTAGCAACGGTAAAAAGGGAACTAGACGACGGCTTGGAATGTCAGGAACGACTGCAGGATTAGCTGAGTCCTTTGGCCTCACCCTAATAAAACGAGGACAAAACAACTCCTAGGGAAAAACCGAAATGGCGTTAGAACATTGGTGGCAGTATTAATGGGCCATAATCTTCTAAGTTACCACGCAAAACGAATAGGAATCCAAACGAATGACACCTGTCGAGGTTGTCGCGAGAGGGAAGAAAGTGCAGAACACTTCCTCCTACATTGCCCGAGTCTAGCCAACAAATGCTCTATTGTCTGGTATGTACTGGCGTAACAGAATTGGAACACTTCGCGACCACAGAGCTGGGGGAATTCCTTGGTTTCTGTTGGATGCCAAGATGGACCACCTGTAAACAATAGTACTACGCATGGGGAGCTAAGGGCTGATTTTGGCCTATGCTCTTTTCCAGCAAGTGGAATAAAAAAAAAATATGAAAAAGACGTATGGCTTCGATCCTCAAAAGCTGTTAAATGACGGTTGCGTAATGTAGTAAGTGTAATAAAACGTTCGTCTCTAGCCGTCGTTCATCGCGGTCGACCACGTCCTTCTCTTCGATCGAGACTTCCCGTGGCCCTAAGCCGCTGTAGAATATTGGGATGGTAGCACGCGGCACCTGAAGGACATTGGCTATGTACCGGATGCTAAGACTCACCCCAGCGAGATCTTCTCGACTGAAGACCACACTTTTAAGAAAATAAACTAATTATTTGTAAACAAATTGATTTAACTTATTGATTATTTGCCCGAATTTGTGTAGAACAAAAGCGAATATTTACGAATCTTTCACAAGTTGGTTCAGGAAAGAAGGAAATTGAACTGATTTAGGAATTTGTTAGTCTAGACGGCTATGAAAATTTATTAAGTAAACTAGAACACGCCAATAATGTTTTGTTTACGTTTTAAGAGGATTACTAATTGTTGCAATTATGTATTATGGAGAATAAATATCGGATAAAATACAATTGTCCAGTTTTTTGTCCCTGCATGTATGTCAAAAAAATAAAAGTGGAAGTACTTGCCAACGCTGATTTGGAAAGAGGACGACCGCCAATAACGCAAAGTTAGCTCATCAAATTGTTGATAAGAGAGAAATCGAAGAGAAAACTCTTAAGAAATGTATTGAATACAAATCATCGATAAATTGCACAATGTAACAACCAACCATGACATCGCAAAGCTGTTCGACGTTATTGCATTAGAAACAGTCATTTCTAACGGTTGATTTTAAGAAACTTAAGAGTGTTTTTCAGAGGGATATCATTTTAAGTTGGCAACACTTTTAATCGAAGTTTTTGGTAGATCAATTTTTCCATTTTCACTTAGAACTTATAAGTGATTTATACCCTTGCTAGCTAACTCAGCGAAGACTCAATCTGGAAAATAGGACAAGTTCAAGCTGAGAGCAACAATCATAACACGTAAAAATAACCAGACGACATCCACTTAGCTGGTAGTGCCAATTGATGCGTCCCAGCCTGTGAGTTGGCACCTGATGAGAAGCGGCAGGGACGCGTGTTCGAAACCAGCCTCAGCTCTTTCCACCTTTCTTTGTAAATGAACACTTTCAATGTTACATACGTTTTGCCAGTCGTAATCCGTTTTTGGTTAGTTTGGTTAAACTTTGACACCTGAGAAAAGTCTGCAAATCATGCAGATTTATTTAAAACATAAAAAGTGTCTGGTCGCAGAAACTCGTCGTAAACTCCGTCAATTTTTGCAGCCGACAAAATCTTCCGTCAGGACAATCAATTATTTTCTTCAGATTCTTCGTTATGCCGCCGATAATTATTTGGTTCTGGCTCACTAGACACTGGTCAGCGTTGTAGCTCTTGTTTGTATTGTGTTAGATCCCGTTTGGGTGTGTATCTTTGACGATTGATGGAGAAGTTATGGTCGTAGGAACCTTATTCCGTTGGACTTGTGATGTATCATATGATGTTTTCTGTTAAGGAAGCTGCATAGTGAGTGTAGAAGGTCTTTGTCTTTTTAAATTACTTTATCGTTTATGTTTTTATATTTTAAAAATAATTTGAAATAACCCTGAGTTCATCATACCTTGTGCATTCAAAAAATTTTCGGCTTGAGGTGTCTATTTTCTAACATTGGTGGCATTCGTAGGACGTTGTTGCCTTTATTTTGTAACGTCTTACTTTGTTATGTGTTTTGTTCACAATCTAACTATTTATTGTTTTGGCAGGTCATTGGGGTAACGTTTCTTCTGTAAAACCATGTTTTTGGTGTCTCCGAAGTGTTATGCGTTTTTCCAGGAGCTTAGTTGGAAGTTGGTGATAATACTGGAAATATTTCGATGCCAATTACTTTTAATCTTAAGTTGGATTTTTTAGGACTTTATCTAGTTCTGTGTGCGTATGTTGTTGTTGGGGTTTGAGAATGTCTTATTTTGCCCAGTGTAGCAACTTCTTGGAATGTCTCAATTCCACCATCTCCTCGAACCCATTTAAAATTGAACAGGACGTTTGCATGTTTGATCACATAATTCCCATATATCCTTTACTATTCATTTGTTGTTCTTATCTAACCTGATGTTCTGTAGTGCGTTCTTTGAGTCAGTGAAGATTGCGCAACAGCTTCGTTTCCTGTAGAGCAGTGTGGACCACAAAAACTTCAGTGTGTAGGATTGTGACAGTTCTTCTTATGATGTATGAGTTTGTATGATTTTGAGTAATGCCCTTGTAGACAAGGCTTGTACAGAAAAGAATTTTTTCTGTTTCAGTTATTATTATTCTTGCGTTTTTTTCTCTTACTTGCTGAATGTGTATGTCAACAAAAGATTTGTTGAGTTCATTGGGTTTTGTATTTTTGTAGTTGAGACATATGGTGTTATTTTGGGTCCAGAAGCCAAAGAAGTTTTGGGGTATCTTGATATGTGGTATCGGCGTAAGATGTGTCAGTAGTTGTGGATGTCCTTTGAGTATATGCTTGTGACTATTTTGTTTGGTGGAGTTGATTTAACTGCCGCTGGTTTTAGTACATTCCTGTGTAGAAGCTTTGCTGATTTCTTTGGAAGTAAGCAATTCTTTCCTTTCTTTCTTGCGCGTTTCGTTGGCAGTATCGAAGGCGTTAATGTTAGGGATACTGGGTGGTAATTCTGAGCATTGTTTTATTATTCCTGTGGACAATTTATCTGTATTCTTGAATTTGTAGTCCGGAGCATGGGGTATTGTGGTTATTGCCTATTCAAGTTTGGACCAGGTCTCGGTTCTATAAATATTAAGAGCGGTACCTGGCCTCAAAGAGTTTGTAGGTTTGCAGAGTCGTTTTATTATGTTACCTCTATTGCCATATGTACTGTAAAATTCTTCAATGTCTCTGAAATTACTTTTCATTATTTCTAATTCTGTTAAGGTTTTTTATTCTTCTGCTCCAGACTACGTTCTTCTCGTTTATTATTTAAAGGTTCTGGTAGAAGTTTATCGTATTGCTAAAAATGATAGCTTGTACTTTAAGTGGGTTAATGGGGAACATAAGAGTATCACAGATGTCAAATATCTTTTAATTTACTCCTTCATTGCTGTTAAGGTATCTGCTACTCATGTTTTGTCTTCTTCTCAAATAAGAAAGTCGTCTGCATATTGTCGTAGTATTGTTGTGGAGTCTGCGTATAGATGTTAAAAAGAGTGGGTCAAAGTACATCTCCTTTGGGAAGTGCATTTGGGTATTGGTTTTGTTGGTATTCAAGCGGACTTGGACTTCAAGGACTTTTCTATTATTGTATTGTTGTTGTATCCAGTTTATGAACGTCGTTATATCTGCAGATTTTTAAGGGTTGTTTTCCACTTTTTCATGAGCATTCGTGATGTCTATTATTAATGCATCTTGTCTGTTTTTTATTTAAAATCTTGTAAAACAAGGTGTTAAGGTGAGTTGATTTGTTTTTTGAGTAGGCAATATTGTTGTTCGGCATCTAATTACCTTTTTGTAATATGTTAATGATTCTATTTTGTAACCAAGTAGTCTATTATTTTGATTTGGACTCTGAAGAGGCGAGGTTTTGGTCTGTAGTTGTTTATGTTTTCTTTGTTTGAGAGTGGCTTAAGTATGTTTACTACTCTTATCTGTATTGCTGTGTCAGATATCAGGCAGTTGTTGAGGGCCTCATTGATAGCTTCTAAAAATATGACCGGGCGATCTTCTTGGACTGTTTTCATGGTTTCATCGGTTATTTTATCAAATCCTGATGATGTGGTTGTTAATTGTGTTAAGAATACCTCTCCAAGATATTTGAGCAGAAATGTAATTTGCTCTTTTTTTTAAGGGGGGGGGGGGGGATATTTGGTGTTGAATTTTTAGAGATGCTAAAGTACTTTTGTGAAATTGCTTTTTTTCTGTTAATTCCAGACATTTTTTTGCTTGTGCATTCTTGGGGGGTGTTCATTATTCATGTTGAATGGTTTGCAGCGTTTGATGAGTATCCAAAGTTCTCCAGTATTACCGTTGCTGCACTGTTCCTTGATTTGCCTTTCCCATCTCATATGTTTGGCTTCCTGTAAATTTTCATTCGTATCTTAGTTCATTAAGCTCTGACCAATTTCTTATCCTTTTGATCCTGTTGAGTTTATTGAAAGCTTGATTTTCTTCTTTCAGAGTATTTTATGTGTATTTGACCACCAGACGTCGACTAGATATTTAAATTTCTTGTTGGTTATATTATGATTAATAATCTCTAAAGGTTGCTTCTTTTGATTGCCTGTTTGATGTTGATTTACGATTTGACTTATTTATTAGGGGGTACGTGTACAGAGCTGCGTATCGGCTCAGTTTACTTTTGCAGATTTCTTTTTTGGTTCTATCCGGACGACATTGCTGTTTATTATGCTGCATAATAAAATGTCAAGTGACGATTGTGTGGTTATTCCATCTTTGCTTGTTCTTCTGTATGTGTAGATCTTTGTGTTTAGTATGTTGAGATTGTTGTGATTGATCCTTTCCTGTATAATCTTACGTTTAGCATTTATAATGTAGTCACAGCAGAGTTTGTTCCTTGCATTTAATTCTCTTTCCAGAATTAATGGTTTCTGTTAGTTCAGTACACTGTCCAGCTATCCAAGCTCCAACTTCAGCTCACTGGCTTTATACAAAGATGGATTATATTGTTTTGCTGGTTGGTTGTCGTAATAACTACTGGTTCCAACTCACTGTGGTAAATTAACTGTCTGTATTTTATTCATTTTTTCAAAAGAATTCCAACGTTATTTGTGTCCAACGTGAAAACAGAAGCCAGCCCTTTGTGTGGAAGACTATTTTAAAAAGTCCAACAAACAGTAAACTATTATTTTATTTCTTTATTACTAAAATAATACTTTATTATTTATAGAATAATAAATTATGAAAATATTTATATTAGTTCAAATTATTATTTTATTAACTTGTACTCATTTTTATAATTATATTTTTTGTTCGTTTTATTATAAATTTTCTGCTATTATCGAGCCGATTTCTATGCCTATCATCGAGCAACTACTTTTTTACGCTCTCGTAACTTTCTCTCAAGTCCGGGCACTCATCCGTCCCCACAACTCAATTATTCACACAATCCCAACAGGCTCGAAATAATGTTCTCATTCGCTTGTGACTCATGTGTCAAACGGCGCTACAGAGATTAAAAGTTTAAAGGCTGAAATAAATACTGCGTGACGGCGATGCGTGAGAGCGATGCGATTCTCCCTCGTCGTTACGCAACGCATTCAATTTACAATGCACGCGATGCGGGGAACATCAATGTTCATATGACAAACGTCAAATAGGTGACGTTTTAAATAAAATTGTTTTTGATTTTTGAATTTGGAGTGTTCCTCCGTTTAGCAAATAAAAGCTTTAACTAGGATGCAGAAATTTTCATTCAAAATTCATTCATAATAACCAAAGTACTTAAAAAATAATTAAAGCGTTTGAATTTCAAAGTTCATTTAAGCGCCATATTGCATTAGACAAACGTCACGCACCTCGTTGCGAGGAATTTTAGTTTTTCCGAATATTTCCCTTTTCGCATCGACGCATCGCAATTAGTGATGGGAAAAATAGTTCATTCCGGTGCCTCAGTATATTCGAATCCTTGGGTTTTAGTGAACGAAACAAATGATTCGGTCATTTGAGTCATTTAAATTTGGAGTTGGCTTTGTATTTCATATTTCATTCGAATACGGGTGAAATTTCTTAAACGTAGCATTTAACTGAAACGATTTTGTAATTAAGCTTATCACATTATTTTATTCTTTAAAAAAAGTAAAATGTTTAATACAAAACCATGCATCATTCGATTCAAAATTGAACTTAAACTTAGAAAAGAGTCAGTCTTCATCTATAATATATTCAGTCTTTTTAGATGAGCAGGTTGTTGAGAATTTACAAATTCCTAAAATTTTCAAATAATTAATATAAAAGTGTAACATCAGTAGTACTGACCTGGCTTTAGGAGTTGTAATTAAGAAATAAAGAAAGAAAAAAGGTTGGAAACTTTTCCAGAGGAAATGCGATTTCTGCGATCCGTTATAATTTGCCCTGCCTTCGAAAAAACCTTTCGCAGGAATGCAGAGTTTCTTTTGCATGACGTCATAGAGCCTCGGATACAATAATTTTGTCACTCCACCACTTTACAGGGTTCATTTCAAGACCAATAAAAGGTTCATTGGGATACTGTTCTATTTCTTTGATGGCTTCTGCTTCCGGAGTTTGCTTGCAAATTGAGTTTTGCAGCAGCACATCCGAATCGAAGTCACCCAAAACTAAGGAACAAGATGCTATTTGGTTATTTTCAATAGGAGGAGATGTCTTCATTTCCAAATTGTCTTGCTGTATTTGCAGGTTTGCAACACAAAAAATGGCTTCGTTTATAATGGACTGCTTCGTTTTTGAAAACTGATGCTCCTCATGAAACGCTGGCTCCTCATGAAACATTGGCTATAAAGATGGTTTTGCTCAACGCCATTCAATCTTGTCGTTAAATCTTTTTGAATGCTGCTTACCATATTTTCGACCTCTTTTGGAATAAATGTTGCTCTCATAAATTTTCCACATATTTGAGCAAAGATCTTTTAAATAAAATAACCTTTGAAAGGGTTACTGTTTTCTCACTGGATATTTCTTCTGTGATTTCGAAGAAAATTCTCAGTACTTCGCAAGCTTTTTCCATGATAGCGAAATTTTCCTCAGAAAGTGCCAATGAACTTCGATTGACTTGGCTTTACGAATGAAGCAATGGTTCCTTCATTTCTACAACTCTTTGGAACATCATGTACGTTGAATTCCATCTAGTTGAAACATCTTTTATCAGCTTTTTCTCGGTGCCTAGCATTTTTTTTTGCACAGAAATAAACTTGTTCATTGCATGAGGGCTTTTTTGTAAACTGGACGATAGATTTTATTTTTAATTGTGTTGTTTTGATTTCTTTAATACCATTTTGAACAATTAAATTCAAAGTTTGGACAAAACATGGAATGTGATCCCAATTACCTTGCCGAATGGCTGCGACAATATTGGGTGTATTGTCGCTTACTACATTCACAACTTTTTCGTCCAAATCCCATTCCTTGATAATGCGTTTAATTTGTTGACCTAAGTATTGCGATGTATGGAGTTCATCGCTACATTCAAAGCAATCTAACAATGCTGATCGCAAATTGGTTTCATCATCATCACCAGATATAAAGTGAGCTGTTAAAGCTATAAAGTTTTGATTGTTTGATGATGTCCATTCATCTAAGGTCAAGGAAACATAATTTGCACTGCTCAACGTTATCCTCAATTTTTCTTTTATTTCATCAAACATTTGTGGCATTAAAACAGTGGATACTGTTTTTCGGCACAGGAGAACATAGTTGGAATTCAGCAAGCCGACGAAGTTTTTAAATTCCACACTTTCCACGAGAGAAAAGGGCTGATATTCTTTCGCCATCATATTCACAAGCTGTGTATCAATTTTCTTTGACACGCTGATATGTAGTGGCTTTTTTAAAAAAGTGCGCGATTGATGTCTGTGGTTTGACAAAGCCACTGATATTATTTATAGGATCCCAATTATCGTCAGTAAAGTCTTTGCCTAACTTTTCATTATTGGAGCTGCTAGCAACAACGTGTTTATTTGCAGGGGTTGCTAGTGTAGCATTGATTTTTATTCTCGAATCCTGTACGCCTAGATGCTTCGTTTCCAAGGAAGTACAGTTGGACAAAACCCACATTTTGCCTTATCACCAGCAATTTCGCTAAAACAATTCTACACTGCACTTCTTTTTCGTGGATTCTGCATATTTCCGCTAGAAAACGAGTATTGGTAAATTTTTTGGCATTTTAAAATTCACAAAAGGTGTTTCTAATTCTCAATATAAAAAATAACTCAATATACCTTCCAAAGATTCTAATGAGGATGTTCAACAAAATGCTTTTAAATTTGAGTTTAAAGTGATTACAATTATGTAATTCTGATCAAAACTTTCAACAAGAATTAAATAGGAATACGTTACCTTTTGTCTGAAAACTTCTTTTTGTGATTACGCTGAAAGGCAATAAAACCAATAATCCTAATTTTGCACTAACACAAATCAATCACTCCACTAATCAGAAACTAATGGGGAAATGTGTTCACGTGCAAAATCATGCAAAACCTAATCATCTGTATATAATTTTTACATAAATATATATGCATTCAAAACATTTCATCGATTCCAATGTTTAGTTGGTTGGATACCATCGAGAAACGATCGGGCAGAAGAATTATCAAAACCAAATTGATCTAGATTCTACCCTAAATGTGACTCAGTCGCAATAAACAACATACATCATCTTGCCCAGTATGAATGGGTCGCACTAAAGAACGATTGGACTCAGCCATAAACTGGTTGAGTCGGTCACAAACCAACAGCGTTCATAATAGTGAGCTGTACAAATGAGTATACGGTCATAAAAGTGAAAGCAAAGCTTACTAGTTGAACAACTGTGTGTGTTGTGATGATGTCAAGCGCGGGAAAATAGTGAAAGTGACTCTAACGAGAATTTGTGAACTGTGTGTACGATTGAGTCAATAGCCATGCATGGCGATATTGAACGTTTTAGAATTATGATTTCCTTCGCGGATTGGTTTTAAAAACTAAGAAACTGTGGAAACTGTTTTGAACTTGTGACGTGTGCATTGATTATTCGTGCTTCGAGTGCCGCGATAATCTGTGTGAATTTCATGCTATCGAAACCGTGTGATAAACGGAGTGGTGTTACTATCGAGTTATCCCCTAACTGGCCCCACGGGGGCCTGATTGTGGAAAACCATTTATTTTATCGCCCCCAAAAGTGTGGTGAAGGGCTTGTCCCTTTTGAATTTTACTGTATCCCATTGAAAAAATAACAAAAGAACAAAATGAGTGACGAAAATCTCGCGAAACGTAAGAAAGTCGCGTCGAATCTTGTAAATCGTGATGCGCGACTAGTGGAAAACGCGCGGTTGAAAGAGGAAAACCAGAAACTTAAAGGCGAAATAAGTGAAATAAAAGAAATGTTAAAACAGAGCGACGAAATGTTGAAAAAACTATTAACGCAAATGAAAAACAACAAGGAAGTGCCATGCAGCAGAGGAAGCCCTGTTAAGGAAAACGAGCAAAAAGTGGATGGAGTAAAGAACCAGGATGAAGCGAAAGAAGCGAACATGAGCGAAGACGAGACGGGAGACTACACTACGGTAGTAGCCAAAAGGAACAGGAAGAAGCAGAAGGCGCAGCAACCCGAAAACGTGGAGGTACAAACTATAAAGACAAAAGTAAGTGAGCAAGCAAGCAAGCAAGCTAAAAAAAATAAGTTGCCGCCCATTAATGCGTTCCACCAGGACTCTAATGACCTGGTGAAGCTCATTAAAGAGTGCGCTAAAACAGACAATTTCACTATTAAAAAAATTACTAATTCAAAAACACAAATCAAGGTTGAGAAGTTGGAAGATTTCAGGAATGTGAAGGAAGTCCTCAAAAAAGCAGAGGCTCCCTTCTATTCATTTACTCCAAAAGAGGAGAAAACGCAGACCTTCCTACTGAAGGGACTCTGTCAAGGGTACGACCCCATTGAGCTTCAAAAAGAACTTGAATCCAAGGCTGAGACAGTGAAATTCGTTTCAGTGAAACCTTTCACTACGCGTCGCTCTATAGTAGAGAAGCGAGTCCTCCCCATATATCTCGTGCAAATATCGCACGAGAGCTCTGCAGCCGAACTACTCAAGTTGAGGTTCCTCAACCATCAAGTAGTCCGGTTTGAGAAATTACAAAAAAAAGACATCATGCAGTGCTTCAGATGTCAAAGATTTGGGCACAGTTCGGCGAACTGTAACATGCAGTTCCGCTGTGTCAAATGCAGCGTTGTTCATGAACCTGGCAAGTGCGGGTTGGGGGAAAATGATGGCAAAGACAAGATCTTTTGCGTTAACTGTAGGACATATGGACATCCTGCTTCCTTCAAGGGCTGTCCAGCATACGAGAAAATGAAAAAACCAATGCGAATTGAGCGCGCCCCACCAAGCCGTCCGCTGATAGCCCCGGCTCCAATTACCCCTGGAGTATCTTTCGCAGCTGTTGCGAGGGGTACAGTTGGCCCAGCACCCCAAAAGAGGGATGAAAGCGATTTAACCGCTATGTTCAAGATCATCTTGGACAGATTGGGTAAAATCGAGAACACCCTTATCGATCACAGCTCCAAAATCAGCGGCCTTATAAGCACGTCTAGCTATTCCCATGACCAATACTAGACACCTCTCTGCAGTGTTGGCTCGAGATGAACTTCATTTAATAGCTGTGAATGTCAACTCGATAGCGAGTGTCTACAGGAGGTCTGATCTACTGGATTTTGCGTCTGAACACAAACCTGACATTATACTGCTGAACGAGACTAAACTCAACGAAAGACATAACGTACAGTTCAAGGACTACAACTTCATACGTACTGACAGACCCAACTCGACTAACGGAGGAGGGACAGCAATAATGCTCACACGACACATCAAGTACGAACACGTAAACAGACCAGAATTCAGTGGATTTGAAATCCTAGAGTTGACATGCATAAAGCTTGAAATGCAAGGCGGCCAACGTCTCTTTGTTATCTCCGCATATGCATCGAGTACGAAAAATTTGAGAACAAAGTTCAGGGAAGAGTTCAGCCTCGTGTTTGAACTTCTTCGACTAGATGATCCCAGTAATTATTATGTTCTAGCAGGTGACCTGAACGCAAAACATAGCGACTGGCTGAACGAGTACGCCAATCCACGGGGAGTATTTCTAAAACGATGGATTGATGAGAATCAAATGGAATACCGATGCCAGCTTGTCGGGCCGGGTACTCCTACATTGCCTCGATCTGGATCGTATCTGGATCTTTGCATAGTTGATATGCGTTTGAATCTTACTGGCTTGACAGTGGACAACAAACTGCAAACGTTGCACTATGACAGCGACCACAAAGCAATTCAAATAAAGATTGCTAAAGAGAACAGTGACTTATTCCTACTTACTGCCGAACAAACACCCAACAAATACAATTACAGAAAAACAAATTGGACGAAATTCAACCAAACATTAACACAAATACACGACCCACTTGTACAAAACTCAACCACCTACATTCCGAACAATACAAACTTGACTAATGACCAAATTGACGAATACATAAACGAAATAAACAAACTGATACTCACTGCAATGGACGAGACCATACCAAAAATCACACCACGAAACAACATGGACCAATACCTGACCCGACGCATCAAGAAACTTAAAAAGCTCAAAAGTATGATTCTGACGCATATTAACAGTATATATAGGAGTTCCGCTGCGAGATGGCATCCGCATTTAAAAACTCTCAAAGAAATCATGAAGGCTGTGCGTTATCTCATCAAGTTGAGCTTTACTCGAGAAGTAAACCAACAATGGGCTGAGAAAGCACAGAGCATTCATCCTCAGGATCCGGATGGAATGTTCAGCCAGATCAACGCTTTCTTCAGGTCGAAGAAGCCGGCAACGGTGTCGACTTTGAAAATCCCGTTAGAACATGATGAATATAGGATCATAGAAACAGATGAACCTGACAACATTCAACCACCCATACAATACAAAACTGTCACAAACGAGACAGAAAAATTAGATGTAATTGGTATGAGTATGGAATCAGTCCATCGACAAAACTCAAATCTAGGTAGTTCTCGATTGATAGAAACGGTCAAAAATAAAGTTGAAGAATTCCTGACTTCTTGCAGTCGAGAACCGACTCTCCATTTCAGTGAGTCATTAAATTCAAATTTGCTACCACAGAACAGTTTGAAAGACTATTTTGTGTCGAAGGAGGATGTACAGCATGCCTTTCGGACACTTAATAACAAAAAATCAACTGGAATTGATGGCATACCCAACATTGTCCTCAAACACTTACCAGAACCAATAATGACGGAATTTACTTGCATTTTCAATAATGCACTCAACAACAAATATTTCCCACGAAATTGGAAGAAGGCCAGTCATTCCAATTTTGAAGAAGGGAAAAGATCCCAGCGATCCGAAAAGCTATCGACCGATAAGCTTATTGTCGAATGCAGGCAAAGTCCTTGAGAGTTTCTTGAACAGAAATATCAAGAAATACCTCGAAGACGAAGATATCATCAGCAATAGTCAGTTTGGCTTTCGCAGAAGTCATTCTACTATCCATGCTATCACGAAAGTGACGTCAGATATCTGCTGGCATTTAAATGGAGGAAAATGTGTTGGAGCATGCCTCATTGATATGGAGAGAGCCTTCGATACAGTTTGGCTTGATGGACTGATTTTCAGACTCATACAGAATAGGTTCTGTAATGATTTGATAGCCATACTAGTGAGTATGCTGTATGGAAAAGAATTTATTGTCGAAGTCGGGGGAAACACTTCCAGTAGAGTATTTCAGGTCTCTGACGGTCTACAACAAGGAACAGTGACGGCACCAACGCTATTCTCGATTTTATTGAATCCTCTTTTGAAGTCATTTGGCTTCAACGATAGTCCTAAACGGATGATTGTGGCGTTTGCTGACGACTTGATTATATACACTGCAGACAGCAAAGCTTCGGTGGTTCAAGATGAGCTGCAAAGTATGTTTCAAGATGTCCAAACGTTCACGAATGCTTGGAAGATGAGGATCAATGATAAAAAATGTGAGACTATTTTGTTTCGTGGACCACTGGCAAAGGCCGGCAGAGACTTGAGGCGAAATTGGAAGGATTTCCATATTAAGTCGAACGGAGAACGCATACCACACAAGAACACCGTGAGGTACTTGGGCGTGTTCCTCGACTATCGCTTGCAGTACATCCAACATGCGAAAATGCAGCTCGAGAAAGCAAGAAGGGCATTTATGTCTCTTAAGAGACTTTTTTATGCGAAACACCTGGAGACACGTGTGAAGGTCATATGTTATCAATGTCTCGTAAGACCCATTATAACATACGCGTGTCCCATATGGTTTAACCTGAGTGCTTCCACCATGGAGAAAATCAGGGTGTTTGAGCGAAAATGCTTAAGAGCTTGCACTGGATTGTACAGAACAGCGAAATCCGACTTCAAGTATTATTACTCGGATAGGGAGCTATACGACGCAGCAGGTATCCCTAGGGTAGACTCTTGCATTATACATCAAGTAAGGAGACATTGTCTGCGATCAAGTATGACTGACGAGAATATATGGATCAGTCATCCGTACTATCCTAATCAGTTGTACTTTGACCGATGCAGGGAGACAGGTTTCATACCACCGGAAGCATTTCCTTACTTAGATGAAAAGAGACTTATCGTTGACGGACATGGAATACCTGTTATCTACCACATTTACAGACGAAACACTGACAAGAGACTTATATACGACGACAGTATAGACACTCACAATACTGAGGTAGACTTACGATATTCGACGCATATGTGGCATAAACAGGGAAACCACCAACAGTATTGGTGGCTGGAGTGAGATTCTAGTGGTCAGGCGAACGGTTGGCGTGTCTATGATAAGCGGAGCTGTTAATTGTCGTGTTTTCATAATGAACATAGCAGCCTTGATTTGTGTTTTTAAGTTGAATATAATATAACAATATAAATAACTTGTACATAGTAAGCTTTATTTAGTTTTTTCATATCTAGTTTAATCTAGTATCCTTTATCACAGGACAAAAAATAAATATAGATATAGATATATATATATATATAAAAGTGAAAAATAAAAAAAAAAAAATAAATTAATATGAAACCAATCAAAAACTAACAATAAGCGTAACTCATTAAACTATGACGTAAGAAACTTTAGCAATAGCCAAATTATACATGTAATTTTACTTTCTGCTCTTATATGTCTTCTTCTCTTCCTTCTATTGTTATTATTTATTTGTTATTTCTTCTTTTGCTTCAATTTTCCTCCTTCTCTTTGTACATAAGGTAGTATTAAGATCCGAAATAAAACTAAATATAATGCGTTTAAAAAAAAAAAACAAAGAAATAAAAATAAAACAAAAAAAAAAAACAAAATATTAAATTAGAACTATAGAAAACTTAATAGTTAATAGCTAGATTAAGCTCTATTTCTAAATAGGATTAAGTAGACTTAAGTTAGCGGTAGTCTTTGAAGTTTTTTTAAATTTTTCTTCAAATTATTAATTGTAATAAAATTAATTTAAGCAAAAAGTGTCAGGGGACATCCCCAATATATGTGACTGACTTAGACAAGAGTGCCCTCAGTGGCCATAGGTTTAAATAGACGTAAGATAGCTTAACCATTTTTTTTTGTTCTCTTTTTTGTGGAAACGTGTAAATTGTATGATATTATATGAAAAATAAAGAGATTTTTTGACTTTGACTTTGACAAATGAGTATACACATATCTTCCATGCACTGACCGAATGAACGACTAATACTTAATTGTATAACCGAGTCATTTAGGTCATTGCAACTGACTCGGTCTTTAAGACCGAATCGTTCGCGACCGACACATCACTAATCGCAATCATTGTACGATGTCGCATACAAATGCATGTTACGAAAACTGCTTGACATTTGCTCTGAGATTCTCATCGCGCTCTCGTATCGCAGTCTCGCACTATTGTATTCCGGCCTTAAAATAATGTTGCGACGTATTCATTTAGTGGAATGAAACGCCAGCAATAAAGCATATCAGCTGCTAAATAATGTAATAATTACCAAGTATAATTCCAATCCATCTTGATGATATATTTGCCATTAAGATTTTATAAACTCATAGTCTTCATTAATCCACCTCATATGGTTCTAAGTTGATCGAAATAAAATACGAAATAGTTCTCTCTTCACATTAATTTATTCGGTCATATGTTCAACATTCTTTTATTAGTCTTACAAATTGTTTCATAATTTAAATCATTGAATTATCTACAAACATCTCAAAACGAATGAGTCCACTATGGTTGATTACAACAACAACAGCGTAATCTTGTAATAGTTGTCGTCTTCAACTGATTTTGTTTCTTTTCGCTCATTCTTGAAACTTTTCTATCATGGCGAAAGTTTTAGCAATTTTCAAAGAGAGTCTTTTCAATAGTATAATATTTAGCCTACCATGTGTTTTTACCAGTTACAGAAACAAAAAAAAAAATGCTGCTCAAACAATCCCCGCAAAAATGCTACAGAAACGAAGAATACAATATCAGAAATATTTTATTAATTTACAGGAATAAAGTTGAAAAACCGAATAAATTTATTACATCAATTTAAATAATTGCACCGTCTGGCGTTCATTTAAATCGGCAATTAGGGCTCAGTGTCACCAATTTAAATGAAACAGAGTAATCCTATACCTTACAACAAATTGTTATTTACTAGCTATTCGTTTTAGTGCGGGCTTTATTATATTGTTGTTAAGAAGTGAAGTGTCCATTTTATATGGAAGGAAAGCACAACTTTGTCCTTATAGAAAAGAAAAGTCCAAATGAATTTCCTTGCACGATATCGCTAATTGATATTTACACAATTATTTACAATTAACAATTTAAATGAATTGATTATTGTTTCCCTATTAAAGAAATTGATAGTAACAGAATATCAATTAAAAACAAAAGACATCCAGTTCTACCTAGAGAACTGTTTCGTTCGTACACGTTCGTGGTCCGTTGACCAATGAATATTTCGATGAACCATCCTTGGTTGCGACCGCTCGGCGTAAGAAAATTTCCTTGAATGTCTCCCGAAACTGTCGTGACATCCCGCAATAAATTGCAAAATTGATCGGATAACTAACAATAAGGAAAAAGTTTGTGAACAAAATGAATAAATTTGCAACACGGTAGTCCAGGAAGTCAATGATGGCGGCCGAAATGATATGTAATGCGGTGATGACGGCAACCGGAATTTCCACTATCAGGAAAACAGTCACCACAACGATAAGCATTAGTGTGGTGCAGTTTGCATCGCGTAACTTCTTCGACTCCTTTTTACGATTCTCCCGGAACAATTTTTCACGCTTCTCCTGGGCTTTCTTCATCGCCCGGAACAGCAGGATGTTGAGTGTAACGAGCGACGCGCACGGTAATAAATGTACAAACAGGACACGGAAAGAGTAGAACACGACAAAGTAGGCATCCTCTCCCAAATACTTGCTGACCCATGGAGCTGTATCCGTTTTGCAGACTTCAGCCGGTCGTCCATGCCAATCGATGGTGAGTAGGGAGTAGGATCGATCGAAGAATCTGGTACTTTGGTGGAGAATGGCTGCAATGCTTATGTAGATGATGCAACGCTTCACACGTGGCATGGTACACCATGTTCGCGCTACTGGAGCGTGACACACGTAAATGTATCTGGAAGAAGTCAAAGGAAAAAAGTGAGTGACTCTGTCGATATGCAAATTTAATAGCAAAGGACTCTGCACAGGCAGTAAAAAAAGTCATTGATTGGTATGGTAACGTATGGATTTCCTAGGTATGGATGAAATTCTCAGAAAGAACAATCTGTTATGGACAAATTTTCAGCCCAGCATCTCAAATATCCAATTTAACATAGTCATTAATTTCGCAAGGCCAATCCTTGATGATTGAATTCGTAGTAATAAGTAGGCTTGAGTTGTTTTCGTATTTTAGTCAAAAGCAGATTAATTTCATTGATTCGCTTATAGTTAAAAACGAAAGCGTGTTCATTATTCATTCTGTACGAGCCATAATCAAAATTCCCAGGGCTACATTGCTGGTTTGACTTAAGAGTTTTTCAGCGGGTCTATGTCAAAATATCGGAGGCTCTTGGTGCGCTTAAAGAGAATATCTTTGAAAAATTCGGGATTCACCGCTGGAAGTAAGATATTGTAATAGAAAACAAAAGTGCCTAAGTTATCATCAGTTCTAGCGTCTGCAACTTAGTTAATTTCATGTTTCTGACTTAATGGAATACCATTTTAAATTTGAAATCAAAATATTTCTTAAGGGAGTATAATTCTTCTTTCATGAAAAATTACTGGCGAGGAACATCGAGCCATAATTTGTGTGACATTCGTAGTAGCCGAGCATTATTGCATTGCAACCTAGGGATTGTTGCACTGAAAATTAATTTTTTAATTACTTGAGCATGCTCTAAACTCCACATTTCTGAGGACTCATACTCAAGTTTTATGAAATTAGTTTCACTGAAACTGGAATGAATATTGTTTATCCAATTGAATTACGATTCTTTTTCAGACAGATTTCATTCGCCTCCATTAAATTTTAGGAGTTTTATATATGTGCAATCAAATTCATATATGGTGTCCTTGTCAGTTTGACTACAACCATTACAAAAGCGTATCGAACCAGTTCAATTTTCGCTGCAAAAACGATGGCTATAAAAAATGTATGTAACAACTTACCTCTGAACAGCTAATGCAACTGTCAACCATATCGATGCAGTATGGAATACAGCAGGCACCATCTGGTAAGGAAAATAAGGAATTGAAAAGTTTAAAAACATTCTTTCATGTGGAAAAATTCACAGACAATTAAGCAAATTTTGATTTAATCGAATGAATTGTGAATGCGATAGTAAAGATTGCGATAAAGTGTTTTTCGTTCAATCTTTTTCTTGTCAGTGAATATGACGGAATTTAGCCATAAACATCGGCGATGATAAGACGAAAGAGAAAACTGTTTATTGAGGTCTTAAAGTTTTTATAGAGCAATAATTAATTTGCATGGTTATTCGTTCAAAATCCTTTGGTATTTTGAGACAAAAAAGGAATATATCATCTTGTGGTTGTTTTATTTTGTAGGATAGTTCTTGTTACGGCGTCGCTTTGCCTCCTTCGGGAGAATTCCGCTACATCGCCTCGAAGAGAATCTTGCGAACGCGTTTACTCGGAAATAACTGAATTATTGAGGAATGAAATCAATGGTAAACCATCACTATTAGTCGATCAGCAATAGTATGATTTAAGATTGTTGTTCGATAACTACGCGGGATAGTGTGGAAAGAGAAGCTCGCAAGAATTAGTATTGTAGTTAGTGTGTAACTTGTCAAAACATTGTAAGTACTCGTAGTAACGGAAGCGCACAAGAACTCGAATTGTGGTTCACTAACTAATCCAACTAATTGTATAGAACTAGCAGTATAGGGAGCTCAATCGATGATGGAGGCCAGCGAGCAGCCCTAGAGTTCACCAATACCCCACAAGAAGATGCTGGCAGACTTCCAACATCAATGGGACAACCAGAACTAGCACGAGCGGTTTTACTCTGACAAGTTATGTCGAACCAAACGTCTCAATAGCTCAAGTTGAACATTGTGCGGAACAAAAACTCCACAAGTAAGTGGTTGTTGACGAATCCTACATAGTATCAAACTTCGTGTGCCGAAACCTCCATGCAACCAAAAGAAAGTCAAGGAACTGCTTGTCATCAAGACGACAACATAGCTGAATCGAACGACCCAGTCCGGAACTTAAATTAGTCAGGGAAAATGAAATAGGCACATGTCCGCGAACCGCGGTCATTGGCTGGACGTAAGCGCCAGAGTCGTGAAAGGGAATCACTACAGCTATCACTTACCCCTATCCAAATCGCCACCGATAACTTTATATCTACGCTACACTAAATATCACTTAAGGAAGTAAGCACTGTCATTGTCACTGTCACCTGTCAGATGCCACTGGGTGAAGCAAAGTGTGGTGAAAGGGAATTTACCATACATCAGGTGAGGCGAAGTGGGGTGTGAGCCGGGACAGAATTCACGATACCAAAAAAAATACCGCGGTGCATCCAGTGTGGATCGTGTCCATCGTGCCCCAGCGGTGAACGTCTGCAGCGGAAGGACCCGGAATCCGCTAAACAAGTGGAAATCGATTGGAGTGGAAGAAACGGTTCTGTCTTCTTTTGTCCGTCTTCTCTGGTGTGAGCGCGGTGGAACATTCGGCGGGAAATTGGAATTTTTCACTGTTCGGAAATTAAATTATGCGAACTAAAGTCGGAGTGAATAGCTTAAATTAAAGTTGGTGAGAAAAGTACACTTAGTAAATGGTAACCGAAAAAAAGTTAAAAAGGGCAATAGTATCTAGTTGATTTGGGCCTAACACGGTTACTACAACTGGAAAGTGGAGTCCGTCCTTAGTTGAAATTAATTAAAAGTAAATTACAAGAACTAAAGTCGAAGTGAATAGCTTAAATTTAATGGACAACGACGGGCAGTAGACTAGAGTAATACTTAAAGCAACTTTTGGTGAACCGCCGGTGTAGAAAAGCGGGAAGTGAATTGCCGTGGAAAGGGCAGATTTCGGAGAGTGGGATGTAGAGCGGAAGAGGACAGCGAGTGGGCCTACCATCAGCAAGTAGGAGCAAGCTGCGACAAGTTCACCGAACCGTTGTTACTGATCTAGGACATAAGTTTCATTTATTATTTTGTGACATGTGCGGAAAAGGTTACGCACCACTGCAGTCGTCTTAAGAGAAAAGTCGTAAACAAGTTTACGACTACCAATACATCAATAATTCTCGAAAGCATAAACATAAACATGTCGCGTGCATTTAATACAACAAATCCGGGTGCAAGTGACTTAGCGCGTCAACACGAGAACAATCCACATGAAAGATTCTGGGTTGATTGGTAGTTGTATAAAAGTGACTACGGCGAGCGGCGAAGAGAGTATTGTGAATGAAGTGATGCAGCGAGTGACAATGCGCGATAGAAATAGTGCAGTAAAGTGTGGTGAAATAAAATAATATTCGAATATAAGTGATTATAAAAGTAAAGGATTAATTAATGTAAAGGTGAACTCATAAAAGTGAAATAGTGATTCAGTGGAATAATTGTAAAGTGTTTGAAATTTTAAGAATAAATGTTAAGTACATAATTTTAAATTATTCGGGTGTGTTTTATTCACTATTGCTAAAATTTGCGAAGAGCAAATAGGTCGCGCACCTGGCCAAAGCGCAACAATATCAAACCGCTTCCATAACTTTTCTTTATATCAAACTGTTTCCATAACTTTTTCTTTCTTCTCAATAGCCTAGCATTTAAGTAAGGATTCATCGAAATAGAGTGTATATGTCAAGATTTACTCGATTAAATAGTTTCTTTTCTTTTCTTTTCTTGCGAGTAGCGATCAAAAAGTGTGATAGGTAAGATACCGGCGGAGTCCAATAAACCATAGTCTTCCAGCCTGGTGTCTGAATTGTGTGTGTGCGGAAGTTCCTACGAGGACTGTGAACCGACCCGTCGCATTTGCGCTTGGCGGCGTATCAGAGCTCGGGTTAAGCGAGTGGCGCCAACGTCCGTCTCCGGCGAACCTGCCTGGAACAAGAGCTCAAACTGGTCACTCCTCAGGATCGCAGCTGCCGCGGTAGTTACCACCTTCGGAAATTACGTCTCAACACGACGCGTAATAATTCTGACATGTAATATTCTCTTAGGTCAAAATTAGACAAAGCCATGACACACTTGCACAGCTTCTTTCAGACAGAGATAGAAAAAGCACAAGTTGATACATTCTCAGAGTACTGCGTTTTACAAAAAATCTTTAGAATATTTTTTTTCGTTTTATGCAGAAATGAGAGAATGATAACTTACCGTAATAAGATTTCAAGCTTAAAGTTGAAAACCGTTACAGTATTAGTTCGTGTGAAGGGTTAAAGCTGATCGGTAGCTACGTTATGCTATTGGTTTATACTCGTGTTAGACAGTGGGTCGCTAAATCCTTATCGAGGATGTGATAAGTTCATAGGAAAAGAAGTTTTCCTTCTATCCTTACATGATTAGAGGTCGAATTTGAGGTTATTGAATACATCCATGTAGTTTCGGCTGAGGCTATCAATTCGTAAATTCGGTGTCCTCTACCCGGTCCTCTATCAGTTTTTATAGAGGTTTCGGTATAGCAATCAGTCATATATTCAATACATTATTTGCGAATGATTTTAAATAGATCCACAAATCGTTCCAGAAACCTACAAAATCCTATCGTTCTTGTATTTGTAATTCATATCTCTCCAATTAAAAGACGAGTTGGAATGTTCGGAGGAATTATTCTCAGCGAAGTAAATGGTTTTTAAAACTAACGCCTTAATTCAAAATGCAGTGGTGCCATTCACCTTGGAATTTAGAACTTAACACTTACCCCATTGTATGTTAAGATTTCATGACATTTGGTTGACAAATAACGAAGGCATGACAGTTCTTCGTAGACAAACAAACAAACTTCGACAGTTCTTCGTAGACAAATTTTGATTCAAATTCAATTGCAGTTATGAATTTTACGTAAAACTTGGTAAAAGTGCATTAGACATTTTACTTATCCTTCACTAACCGTACGGTGATAATATTTTAACTAGATAAATTATATTCCTGTTGCAACTATGTTTTTAGGAAGGTTGAAAGACAATGAAGGATGAGGACGAATACTCGCACCGACCAAAATCATTAGTGTTTTTCTTGCAAATGTGCGCAGTGCTCTGCGAAGAAAAGGTAGAAGAGGTTTTAAACGTGCAAGCGTATAAGGAACCTTTAAAGCGTACAAGGCACCTTTCCAGAAAATTCTTCTCGTGATTCAGAAACTAATTGCCTCAAGCAAAGTTCACGTGCTAAAAAATTCATCTGCCACTTTTAATCTACATTTCGTTACGCTGTAATAAATATTGATTGCAACCTTTTGCTTTACTTTGAACTATCACTAGGAACATTCTGGTGGATAAACAAAACTAACTATTACTCTAAGGGACATGCGACACTACCGTTATGTTGTTTTGAAAACCCAAGTGAGATGTCGGCACTCTAACGTAACGAGTTGTAATGAAGATAAAGTCAAAAGAATTTCACTAGTTAGTATAGTATGTTGTATAGTTAGTGCAAATACTAACATAAAGTCATAAGTTTACTTGTTTCTTGCATAGCATCGAAATCCTGGCATGAGCATGACAATCAGAAATTCTTCGGAAATGTTATTTAATGTATAGGTCAACACCAGACAGTTTTTTTCTTATAATGACTTCATTTTATCCCTGTCTTTTGCCTTTTTAGTATAGGTTTCCGTCCGAGACCTTTTAAAGGAAGAATGTGTCGCAGGGGAGCAGGGAAGACTCGAAAGCAGATTTCAGGTCATAGGCTAGTTTCTAATTTCTTGTAGGAGTATGAAGGAATCTGTCTTCTGTTTTATTCTTCCGCCATATTCCGTTTCCACGATTCTTTTACTATCTGAAACACAATGCCTAGATCTTTTAAATGGCTCATTAAAACCACATATTTAGCTATCTCTATAAAAACAAGATATCAATAACAAATTCACCGACGGCTTTGACAAAAATACCGGGTTAAAGCAGGGAGATGGGCTGACCCCTTTGCTTTTCAATTTGGGTCTGGGATATGTTATAAGAAAAAGACCTGCCGATGCAAGAGGCACAATATTATACAAATCAAGGCAAGTGCGGATGACTTGAATAATTAGTTACAGTCGGAAATGAAGTCGGTTATTCTTTGGAGCCGCAAAAGAACTCTTGATGAAACTTGATCGTGAAGCCAAACTAGTAGACAAACACTTGTGTTATGCTATGGGTCCCTAGCCTAAGCGTATGCAAATATGTTGAACGCCTTCGAGCGGCGGGTCATAAGGCGGATAATTAGAACGAAGCTACACCCATGGCGAATTTGACACAACCATGAGTGTTATGAATCTGTTTGACGAGCCGGAGGTCCCAGCGGTTGTAAGACTACGAAAGCTGTCATGGGGCGGCCATATGAATCGTATGGACGATCAACCGAAACCCTAAAAAGGTATTCGTTCGTAGAACAGAAGGCTGCAAACCAGTGGAGAAACCGCGGAAACGTTGATCTGACTCAGATGATGAACACAGTTCAACGCTGCTCAGACTTGGAAACTAGAGGACGCACTCAATGGACCGAGACATTTGAAGGCGCTTGCTGCGGGAAGCGAAGACTTGAAATGGGCTGAAGTACTTACAACAAGCAGTAGATAAAATCAAAAGTTTGAGTCTGAGCTCCTTTTGTAAATAGAGTACAGGATAGAAACTCAGTATTAGGTTGCTGCAGATGAAATGGCCGATTTAGTAATAAATTTTAAACAGCTGTAACTTTTCATAAAGCCAATTTTTTAATCAAAATAGGTACCAATAGATGCAACGCACTTTATTCAACGAGATACAATTTAATTGATTCTAGTTTTGCAGAATTCGAGTTTCTGGTTCGAAGAAACTCCTGGAAGGCATTTTTGACAGCAGCATCATTATTTAATCTTTTTCCTGTCAAAAAGTGATTCAAATGTTTATAGGAATGGTAATCTGTTGGTGAGAGGTATGATGAATATGGAGGGTGAGGGAGAGTCTTAAAGCACAACTCGTTTAATTATTGTGCCTTTGTTCTCGGTACATATGGTCGTGAGTTTTCATGAAGGAGTATCACTCCATCCCTTTTGACAAGTCTACGTCTTGGGACTATCAATTTCTGATACATTTCATCCAGTTGAGCACAGTATTTCTCAGCATTGATGATTACAGGAACGAAACCTAGATAACTCCAGATATAGACCACTAACCAGGTAAAATCCACTTTTCATCGCAGGTTACAATTCGTTGCAAGAACGGTCCCTATTTGTTGCGGGAGAGAAGACACGTTATGTTTTGCTCGGTAAGATCATACGGATGCCATTTGTCAAGCTTTTTCACTTTTCCTAGTTATTGATCGTCCAATTTCTCGACAAGATGGTTTATCGTTATGCGCGGGTCAGACTCCACTAATGCATGCAGCTCGTCGTTATCGATCGATTGTCGTGGGTAACCACGTGGCTCAGTTCCAAGGTCCATATCTCCGGATAGAAATTTTTCGAACCACAGTCCAGTGGTTTGTTCGCTAACTGTATCAGGCCCAAACGCATTGTTGATATTCCTCGTTGCTTCCGTTGCGCTCGCTCGCGCTGTTAAACTCGTATAGAAAAAGTAGCCGTTTTTGATTCACTTCCATGTTCATTTTCTCTTTTTGTTTTTACGATCACGATGAATTGCAAAACAGAAATGACAGCATAAACCAAGGCAGCAATATTTATACTTCAATATGTCATATCATTTTCGCCGCCTTGTGCCAACATAATACACTAAAATTGCAGCCAACTTTACAGCGTTGCTAAATCGGTCATTTGATCTGCAGCAACTTAATATATGTTGTGGATCGTTAGTTTTGACCAGTTAGTTTTGTTTCGACTATCCCTCAAAAATCAAAAAGTTCGGGTGTGAATTTTCATTGCAAACAGGCCCTTTTCAGTATATCATGCAATGAGGCTCTTTCTTTTAATTTAAATAAGTGATTTAAATAAGATTTAAATAAGTGTTCGGCCAAAATAAGTTGAACTTTATTTGGATTGGAAAATTCACTCTCTTTTGTTCGTTACAAATCAATACCTCCCCGAATGATCATGATGAGCTATGATCAGTTATAACATTAAGTTCATATATCTTTGTCTCTGTTGACTTGTTTTATGGTCAGGGGTAGTATCTGCGACGTAGAGATTGCATAGGCCTATTTCCCAGGAGATGCGTAATGCACTCCACAACTGGCAATAGCAAGGTAAATTTTTGATTGTAAGAGGAAAAAGTATCCCCTACTTGATTCGATGCGAAACTCATGACCATAATGGCTGAAAGGATATGATTCAAACAGGGAGTGAGCTAGAGCATCAACTCAGTTTGTAAAAAATTATACCCTGACATTCTGAACACAATCAAATGGAATATGATGGTCCACTGCGGAGGGAGCACTTCTACGTTTGTCACAGAAATATGTGAGGAGGTTCTACATATGCCATATCAGACTACTTACAGCAGTCTGACTTTGGGTTTGAGAAATATGGCACTATCCGGTAAAGCCCGTATGGTTCATGTATGTCGTACCATACAATTCTGAGGTACAATTTGCAAGGACTGTGAATGGGCCGTACGATTAGAACAAATACATTAACATTTTTAATATCTGTGACACTAGAATACATAAAGCCATGACTAACCACGGAAATAACTTTAACATATCACTAAGGAAAAGTTTCGTTAGCTTCACGGAAACTGAAAAAGAAACGCTGAGAAACGCACTCTATTGCTCAGAGGATTGAATTACTCAGGAAGCGAATAAATGAAGGAACTGATGATATGGCATAAAAAATTAGACCCAAAAGCTTGAAGTTGAAGGAGGCTGTGATCATCTGCTTAGAAACACATAGAAAGTGAGGTTTAAATTCGTTCCCACCCTTAAATTTACCAGAAATATATGGGGTTTACCAAATCCTTATTCATAAAGGTCAGCATTTGCTAATGCCACATCGGATAAATCTCTTTAGAAGTAGCCTGACATTGGGAAGTCTACCGTAACTATGTCGGCAGGCGATATTTTCCACTTAAAGTTTAGAGGAATTATAAAACGAATCTAAAGATGTGCCGCGGGATGTTTGAAGTTTCGTTTAGTTTCACAACCTTGAAGGAATTTGAGTGTATTTAACCGGACGAGAAAATCAACATGATATCGCCTTGTACGAGTGAATTCGTAAAACCAAAGAATCCGCATACATGGAAGAGTCGCACTAGGAGCTTTTCTTGGCATTTAAGAGCCTTTGAAAATAGCAGTCTCGATGCAGTAAGCCCTATAAAAAGCGAAGTGAACCCTGCCCTCATTCACTGGTTGTCTCGATCCATTGGGGGCAAGCATTCGTGTTTAAAGCAGGATCAAGCACCATCAACGTTGGTATGATTCATGGGTGTTGACAAAGAGGTCTCGTTTCATTCCTGCTATGGACTCTTGTGGCAGATGAAATCTTTGTCAGGCCGTTAGATGGTAGCCTGATATGGTAGCCATATTTGGGTAATATCATGTCTATATTTATCATATAATATTTGTATCTAAATACGAGTTTGAAGTTTCAAGTCTGAAGTTTTCACCACTGTGTGTTAATTTTTTTTTTGGGTAATTTGATAGAATACTTGTAATTTCTCCTCAAAATTTAGACTCTGCTGATATTCTGCTCCTTTTCACTTTAGTCAAATCGTTGGCAAACATTAAAAAGTGAAAAATGCAAGACCGTTGCGTTGGCAACGATGCTAACTTTAGACGCCTCTTAATGGGACGGAGATTGGGTATGAAAACTAGATAAAATATCTCTAAAATATAAATCAATCTAAAATATCTGATGGTCAGCGGGCTCTCGTAGAACACACACATCAAAAAAGTGTCTGCTAAAGCTACCAAAGCAATGACGGTATGAATAAATATGACAGAAAAGCTCTGGGGCAACTCGGGAGTCTTGCGGTGGATTTACACCATCATGATGAGAGAGTAATCGTCTCGTATGAAGCGGAAGACAAGAACGCAAAACTAGGCACAGACTAGATCGAATTCTGCGCTTGGCGTGTGTCTGTATCACCGGAGTACTCAAGGCCATGTCCAATAGCAGCCTTGTTAAAATGTTGAGGCTATTGCCACTTCATTGGTAATAGAAATAGTAACAACATATACAATGCCAAGAATCTACCATGTAAGAAAAGAAAATGATCTCCGAATTGGCCACAGAGAACAACTTGAAAAGCTAAGGTGTCCCCAATAACATATGCACCGTCGGACTCATGCCGGCCGTATTCAGCGTTCTCACGTTCTCACAAATCTCATGTTACGCTGAGTGACAAGTGGGAATGGAGCATGCAGATGGTTTCAGGACATGTGAGGGAACAGGAATTGGAGTATTAGGGCCTACCATCAAGTACTCTTAACCGATGGAAAATTTGTCAAATATCTTCCCATCGAAGGTTTATGCCATTGGGCACACAAATCAGAAAAATACAGCATCGAGAATTTAGCTATCCGATTCTTAGACTGACAGCTCTGCGTAAGGCGTACCGAAACTGGGGGCACAATCACAATAAGCCTTTGAATATTGATTTGTATTCTTCTCGACATTAGTGATTAATCAATCCAGTTTACAGAACAGCAGGAACTTGTCCCGACAACCTGACTTATGGTCTTTATTTTAGGTTGAGAACTTCTTTAGGTGGAGATGATCTGATGATGTTTCATAATCCGACTTTGTGAATGCGAACTTGTTCTGGTTTCGGCAAGCACCCACGACAAGTATTTTGAATTTTATGACATCAATTTATGTTCGAAATTAAAAATTTATTTGGTTACGGGATTTGATTTATAGTGAAGATTTAGTCATTAATATGCTTCAGAACATATTTTTTGCGGTTGATTTGTTCTGGTCTTTCGAGAACTCCTCTTTGACGTAGTGTGTTTGGATAGAACTAAAGAGTAAAAACCGGAGTACTGAACAGGAATTTATAGTCTGAAAATCATTTTCTTAAGTTTACAGACCTCTGCCTTATCTGAAGGTTTAATTTCTTAAAGAGCTTCTACAAAAAACGATAAGATTTTCATCCTGCAGCAATTTAATTCTCATGTAGACCAAATCGATTGATACAATCAAAAGATATTGAAAAGACGCATTTGTGTTCGTTGCGACTCAAAATGTTGGTTCTATTTGCAGACGTTATTTAACTGCGACAATTTTTCCAAGAACCGTAGAGTATTTATTTAATTAAATATGATATTCCTCTCAAACCCAGAATTTCTCCCATAATTATACGCATCTAAGTTGCCTAATTTACTGCGTATTTCGTGAACATATTTTAGATACTTTACACGAAATACCGCGACCTTGAGTTCACACCATTACCAAACGTGGTTGATTTTCCTTTCATTTCATATTCGAATGGAGTTTCGCGCGATACAGACGCGTATTTAGTATTCAAGGCGGAATATCAAATTTAAATGAACCATAATGCAATCCTCCTTTTGGCAAGCAATCTAAGGTAGTTCATTTCACCTCAATTCACGTGTTGTGTCACACCACCCGGGGCCAGTGAGGATAAAAATAATTTGAAGGACATTTCGCTGATAAATTTACTGATTGAAATCAAAATAAAAGGTTTTTCCACTTTTCATTTGTTTAAGAAGTTTACGGTGAGAACTTTCATGTCGCGCTTGCAATAAGGGTAAAGAGAAACAATGCGGGAAGTAAACGGGGTAAGAGTAATTGATGAAAGCCTTTCTACAGTCTTTTCAATTTGCAAGTTACCGACAAAAGGAGCGCGAAAGAAAATAATTAAAGGAGGCTTCCAGATATCGATTGTGTTTGGAATGTGGGACCGAAAGATTGAAACTAGATAATGATGACATCGGCTTTTGATTGTAGTTAAACCATCATGTCAGTTAAAAATGAAATCATAACCAAACTCTAATACAAAGGATTCAAAACTAAAGTTGTAATTTTTTCAATTGCTAGAATGATTATTACTGCTTTTTTTTCTATTAATGAGTATAAAGTGGTTTTGTTAAATACACCGTCAATGCAGATTGAGTGACATTGCATGGAAGTCGTTTGTAAAAGTGAAAGAAGTATTTTGAATATCTTCATTGTGAAGCCATAGCAAAAATAGGCATTCCCAACCGTTAATACATTATGAAAGATCAAAAAAGTGTTCCTGAGGATAACCGCATGAAACACCGATTGACGTTACTTTTGGGAGCTAAGGCTAGTGGTGATATAAAACTTTAATCACTTCCCATTAACCAATTTGAGAACGCTACAGCATTCTAAAATCAATAAAAAAAAAATAAAATAAATCGAATCAATAATGAAAAGAACACTGCCAGTAATGTGGGTATCGAATCAGAAGAACTGTGGGTATCACGCAGGCTCTTTTGCTGTCCATCGTTCGTTCAAGAAAACGGAACAGATCAGTGAGACATCCCTGAAGTCATGGGTGAAATTTAGACAGCTGCTAGAGATCTGGAATCGAAGGTGAACGAGGATGACATAAAAGAGCTTATAATGGAACATGAAGATGAACTGAACAATTAAAGATCTTTGGGGAGGGATGGGGGGATGTCGGAGCGATGGTATAAGAATGATACGCAAACCAAGCTGATTTCAGTAGGGTTGGGGACCTTTTCGCCATTGTCTTAGTGTAATACGTAAATAAGATTTCAATATTGAGCATGGCTCCATAATTTTTATGCAACTATGCGCTTTTTTTCTCAAGATTTTGAATATTCGATGACACGTGATGCCTTTTACTAGCGGTATATATATATATCTAGGAATATCGGTCGGCCATCTTATCGGCTTGCCTGAACACAATGGACAGTGCGGCCCACGCAGGGTAGTCAAGTCGCAACAGTTGAAGTGTACGCATCGTTTTTCACCAACGCTCTTATCATTGAAATTAGGTATACCGTTTTCGTCGCGTGGCGCGTTGATTTCTGGTAGTCAAAACCTATAATACAGGTAAAAAGTTGGTACTTCCCGTGTGGTCAGGATATTGCGATTATGATGGTTTCATTCCGTCGGGCGGGCCATGCCGTTGTCAGTCATTACCATGGTTTGGTCTGGTGAACAACGGGGCTTCGCCGTTTGTACGTTTTTTGAAAATGGTGAGCGAGCGAAAATTCGACGAGAGTGAGAGAAGCTATTGTGCAGTCACCTACGCGTTCTGCCCGGAAATATTCAATTGTATTTCTAACCGCTCAGTAAGGAGCTCATTTTGCATCAAGACTTATTCTTTCACCCCTACTAGATTATGATTATCAAAGAGCTGAGTCCGCTCGACTATGAAAATCGCATGAATTGCTCACAAGCAATTTCGAACAGGATCCATGTGAGGTTATTTTTTTTTCAGTAGTGACAAGGCTACCTTTCATCTCAGTGGGGCAGTGAATAAACAAAATTTTTGCTATAGGGCAGAAAATAATCTACGGCAGATTAACGAGAGACCTCTTCACTCCCCAAAAGTGACTGTGTGGTGTGCGATTCCAAAGCCTGGGGTGATTGGGCCTTATTTTTATGAGGAGAATGGAAAAACCGTAAAGGTCAACGCTCAACGTTACGTTTCCAAGTTGGACAATTTTTCTGGACCTCAATTGGAAGAGCTAATGGAAGAAACGGATATGGGAGACATCAAGTTCCAACCGAACGGGGCTACGGCACATACCGCACGAGTTTCAATGACGAAGCTGAGACAGATGCTCCCTACGCGCCTCGTCTCTCTGAGGGGTGTTGTAAGGTGGCCCACGCGCTCACCGGACTTGAGCATTTGTGACTTTTTCTTGTGGGGCTACCTGAAGGAAAAGGTTTTAAAACATCGACCTCACACCTTGGAAGAACTCAAAGAGCGAATTAGGGAGGGAATAGGCGCTATACCAGGTGAAATGTGTAAAAATGCGGCAGAAAACTTCAGAAATTGCCTTCATCAATTTATCGCTGCTGGTGGCCATCTTCTTTCTGGTGTCATTTTTAGAACTTGATACATAAGACGGCACGATGTACTGAATATAATTAAATAAATATAATTTCTGTCTGTTTCGCCCCACCTTGTACAAGGTCGCTCATATAGTCATCGTCCATTTATGGAAAACGATCGAAAATTTTGGATAAGGAATACGCAGTAGCAAAAATTAAAAATTAAAGCCGAACTAGAAACAGTTGTTAGTTATTTATATGATAAGTGTCCCGAAGTACGTTATCTGGTTATGAGTTACGGCACGCAGCAGCCGTACACAAAAGTGAAGGAAGCAAAATCGCTGTTCGGCGCGTCCCAAGAGCAGAAGATTCGACAACTCCTTGAAGCACGAGGAGATCGGTGGTCGATCCACCTCAGTACCTCTGGGAGTTATGTCCTTTGGGTTCCAAGATGGATTTGGGCGTTCCAAGTCAGTGCATATAAATTTCTATTCCTGAGCTGATTACAGAATAAACGGCCCGAACGATCCTTGCGGTTCAAAAAGAACTTTCATTGCATCAACACGCGTGCTTGGATAATAATATTGTACAGAATCTCAATCCCACACCACATGCTATACCGGACCGGTATCCTGTGCGTCATATTTATGGTTTTGCCCAGTCACTCAGCGGCAGGAAGATCTTAAGAAATTAGATCTCATGCTTGTTTATCACCGGGTATTCGTCCTAGCACGTACCGCTGATCGCTATCACAACTACGGGTGTTGTTTCCATATATAAGCTTCGGATTATGTGAGCTCAAACTTTTCAAAGATTTGTGATCTCCATTTTTGGAATTAATGGGCTACCATGCTTGGTCGCATAGTAACAAAATGGCGTCGAATCGCAAGGATATTAACAAGCGGATTTCACCTGCAACTAAATAATTTCAACGAGCAACAATCATTTCAAATTTCAGGATACGCGCAGAGTAGAAAGAGGATCTGCAAGCAACCTCTGCAGAACTAGTGTATGACAAAAGTATACTGCTAGATTAATTTTTTGTATCGCCAGCAGGTAGAACTATTAGCTATGACTGTTTTTCGCAAGATTTTAGGCGAGTTTGATAACTTGGACTGGAACCTTTTAAACGTCATGGCGTGCCACACTCCCGAAAGGCTTAAAGCTCGATAAACATATCCAAATCAGCTGAAAATAATATGGAACATAAAAGACATATTAAATTCGGCCAATGGAACGGCACTAAATTCAACATGATTGATCAACAAGAAAAAACGAACACGCTAGTTTTAACGGACTCAACTTGTGGGTGTTTGTAGGTAAATGTCAGATAATTGAAATAGTGTATGTGTCAAATTAATAGGCTGCGTACTTTTCGCTGGCGCTGAACTTCATTTTAAATCATATATGATGGCAGGATATAATGATTAGAAGACTAGGTTTCAATAGTCATGTGTCTGTGATGAAGTGTTCTTCATCACATGTTACGGTTCACAATCAGTAAAAGAATTGTCATTTTTAAAGTATGACAATTGTTCAAAGGAAAAGGGTTTAAATGTTATTCAAAGGTAAAGATAAAAGATATTATACTTAGAAGTTTCTGAAAGTAATAGTGTAAAAAATAAATGTTAATATAATTATTTACAATCAATCATTCATGCACCATATAAAAATTGGTGTAAAGCAACTTGACTGCTCTCCAGATATGTGATAAGTAAAAAGGAACTTTCATTATTTATATGAACTAATTAAATAAAAAGAACCACGATGAACGCTTTGCAAAAGTATGCATTAAAAGAACATATAAATTATGCCAAATCCCTCAGAGATATCTAATAGCTTGAATGGTCAATTTCTCTGATTGCATTTGGTATTATTTAAATTAAGATTCGTGTGTTAAACACAATCGAATCGTTTTCTTGATATAAAAACTTCAACTTTAAGACCACTTTCATGTGTTTGTTCGTTAAACTTAATTAGCAGTGTGGGTTTCCTCCATTGATTTTTCGTCCTTTCTTTTACACTAAACGTTAAATTTACGAGACCATAAACTTTGTGCATACGTGTTTCACTACTAACATTATCCGCAGTGAAGAAGTATTTCTGTTTGGACAGCTCTTTTCAGGATCAAGTCTTTTCGAAACCTCAATGTAAGAATTTATGCTACCAATTTACGATGTTTTTCCAAAGGAACACTACTTACATCGCTTTGTAGGATGAAGCGTTTTCAAACCACAAGCAACCAACCGGGGATGGATAGGGACAAAGAACAGTGAATAGTCGTGTGAGGAAGGAAATGAAAATATATACAATGATATTTAGCCACGCATTTACTGGTCATTCAACGAGCAGGTAATACTTGCTTCAATCCTTTCAAAAGTATGCCTCATGGAGTTGAGTTAGATTTTTGCCAAAATTTTTGATTACGAGCATACTCGATGACGAGTTTTTATAATACTTATTATTTATATCATTATAGTTTTTATTTCTATATATTTTTTATTATGTTTATAAAGAAAAGAACACTTTTAATAGAAGTCAGCGGGTATTGATGTTGGATTGACACGAGTGAAAGGTTTTCAATGTTAAAATTACAGATTTCAAAAGCGATGTGTTAAATTGCAGCGGGTTTAAAAGAAGAGATAGATCATTACACCCCATGCACTGTAAGGTTGCCTAAGGAACGCAAAAACTCTGAAGAAATATGTGTATGTAAATAACTACGACTCATAAAAAATATAGATCAAGTTCCTAACAAACAAAGCAGACCAAAACAAAAGTTCTACGTCGAAGCATTTCAAAACAAAACCCATAAAAAGAAAATTTGATTTGAAACCATAATGCGTGTTTACGCTGCTTAATATGCTGGCTGTCTACTCAAAATTATGGGACACAAGCCTAAAACTCCACGGGCTTACCAAAATAAAGGAGCTCGTTAATCTTCACATCTACTATACCATACACATGTATCACAAAAGTTGATAATCAAGTCTTATCAATTTTTTTGCATTGCACTCATACAACAACCCAAATTAAGGACACGAAACTATTTTCGTGTCCCAATCTACATTTCAATCTCTATCATATTGTACTGAAATGAAAGAGTGACATGACAAGTAATGTTGACAGCATGATTATTTTGCGAAAGAAATATGCCCCATCATGTCCTTTTAAAACTAACCTAAACCTTGGAAACTTATGAGTAACTGCAATTAAAATCCAAGCAGGTTTCTACGAGTTTAGTATTGTTTTCTGGTTTCACAAATTTTTTTGGGAGTGGTAATGACCCTCGTCAACTTGTCAGAATCTATCTTTGAATCTAAAGATCTGAATGTATCGCCAACGAGAGTGAAGCAACCAAGTTGAGACCCATCATAAAAGATTCCAATAGGTAAGCATCTGAGCCTCTACAACTCTAATGAAGTAATATGCTGCAATCGATAAATAGTTTTTCACATGTATCAGACTTTTTCAGTGATTTTTTCATTTAAAAATTACGTGGAAGCTTTTGCTTTTCCACGTGGAAAGTCTGCCTGAAAATTATAAGAAACAAACTGCCTTAAATACCATCTTAGACACCGCTGTGTATTATAAATCCTATGTAGTTTTAATGAAATTCAGTACAGATGAAAAAAGTAATTATTTTTACTTTAAGTCCACAAATAAATTTCAAAATTCAAAGGAGCGTTAGTGGAGGATTGCCTAGTTCTTGGCCAAAGCACAAGGACCCGTTATTATTACCTGTACAAAAATGTTTTAAAGTATTTTCAAAAGAAAGCGTCACTGACATTTAATCTAATTGGACAATGTTGCAATCAACTTCATGTTGAAGGCTCATTATTAGGTTTTTTTTCAGTATGTGTCATTTCTCTGAAGTGTTAACAACATAGTTTTTCTGTACTCCGAATATGTCAACTGTTGTGCCAACAAAACACAATTTGCGGGAAGGATTACTTCTTTGTTTTTATTTGAAGAAACCTGCAGCTGAAAGTCATCATGTACTACAGTAAGTCTATGAAGGTCATGTTCCATCGCATTCTATTTGTGACTACTGGTTTTGATGTTTTAGAAGTGGTGAATTTATTAACGATGACAAAGAGCGCAAAGGACAATCAGAAAAGCTTGAGGATGCCGAATTAGAGGCTCTATCGGATGAAGAATCGTGCCAAACTCAAGAAGAACTCGCAGAAGCATTGCAAGTGACTCAACAAGTCTTATCTGTTCGCTTATAAGCCACGGGAATGAGCCAGAAGGTAGGACTTTGGGCGCTGTATGAAATGAAGCCGCGAGAAGTGGAACGCTGTTTTTCCACTTGTGAACAGCTGCTTCAAATGAAAAAGAAAGGGATTTTGCATCGTATTGCAACTGGTGATGTAAACTGGGTTCTTAGTGTTAACCTAAGCGCAAAAAATCACACGGGCCACCCGGCCATACGCGAAAATCGACGTCAAAGCCGAATATTTACGGTGGCAAGGTCATGCTCTGTATTTGGTGAGACCAATTGGGCGTGGTCTACTATGAGCTGTTAAAAGCAGTTAAAGCCATCACAGGGCAACCTTTCCGACTACAATTGATGTATATGAGCCGAGCATTCAAACAAATACGACCGCAATACGAAGAAAAACACGTTTGTACCACATCTTACAAGGCCAGTCAAAACAAACCTTGAAACGCTTAAATGAGATGTCCAACCCCATCCGCTGTCTAGCCTGGACGTTGCCCGTTCCGACTACTATTTGTTTACGTTGCTGACGCATGCCCTTGAGGAACAGCACTTTCGCTCTCTTGAGGAACTCCAAAATTGGATCGATTTGTGGAAAGCCTCAAAAGATGAGTCGTTTTTTTGACGAGGAATCCGAATGTTACCGAAAAGATGGGAAAAAGTAGTGGTTAGCGATAGACAATATTTTGTAAAATGAATTTGTAACAAATTTTAACACAATAAAGCATCAAACTTGAAAAAAAAATCCTTTAAATCTTTTTTTACAGGCAATACATAGGAATTTTATGTCAGTAACAGGTGTGGTTGTGTGTGTAGAACTAAAAGAAAGATTTGAACAAATTAAATCATGAATATTCATCAAAAGAAGCTTCTGCCAAAAACTGAATCTGAATCTTGAATAAAGCTTTTGTCAAAAGGTTAAAAAGCTTTGAAGACTTTATCAAGTAGAGTCTATTCTGAAAATAGGTAGTCTCCAAGTTCAAATCGTATCGTACTTCGTCAAATATATATAAAATATTCAACGTTCATAAAAAAAACTATGAAAATTGATAAGATAAGATATTGAAAAGCTCAACTCAGCCAAGTCACACATGAGTTCAACGTTCAAAATGGTGGATCTCGGGCCGATCAGCGATATTCTCGGGATCAAGGTAGAACGAGACGGAGCAACAGGGAAGATGATATTATCCTAGAAGAAATATATTCAAGATTTGCTCGAGCAATTCAACATGAAGGAAGCGAAAACTGCGTCGACTCCGATAGAATCAAACGTAAAAATTACGAAAGATGTGTGCCCTGTTTCAGTTGATGACAAAAATGAAATGATATAGAGAATTAATCGGTGGTTTAATATATTTAGTGAATGCGACGCGTCCGGATATTTCGTTTGCCGCTAGCACGTTAAGTAGATTTTGTTCAAACCCAGGCAAAGAACCTTGGATTTTAGCCAAAAGAGTTTTGAGGTACTTGAAAGGAACCGCGAGTTACGGAATATCCTAACGCTCTTAACGTTGAAAAATTAAAAGCATATTCGGATTCAGATTGGGCAGGAGATATTGATGATCGGAAATCATGTTCGGGAAACGTTCTAATGTTAGCCTCCGGACCAATCAGCTGGAAATCTAAAAAACAGAAATCTGTGACTTTATCCACTATGGAAGCTGAAAACACAGCTCTTTCAGAAATTTCTCGTGAAATCGTTTACGTAAAAAGACTCTTATTTTACATGGGATTCAAAAAATACGCTAAGTCAACGATAGATGTTTTTTGTGATAATCAAAGTGCGATCGAATTATCAAAAAATGCTGTTTTTCACAAGCGCAGCAAACATATAGACATATGTTTCCACTTCACACGGGAATTAGTTGATCAAAAACAAATTGTTATTCATTACCTGAGAACTGATTCCATGCCAGCAGATATTTTGACGAAATCATTGACTAAATATAAACACGAAAAATGTGCTGAAATATTAAATTTAAAATACTTATAATTTTTTTATTTGTTTGAGCACTTGTCGGTAGGAAGAGTGTTAGAATTTGATATGAATTATGAATATCGAACAAGTGCTACCAATATGCTTTCTTAGTTCTTTTAGGTTGGCACGTCCGTACTGTGCACATCTTGCTCTATTAATTTTTTTTTGTCTAAATGTTCTCATATATAAATCAGTCTCTATTGAGCAGCCATTGTATTCACTTGTATACAGTTTATAATAAACAGGTTCTTTCTTAATTATGGGTTGCGTTTATTTTAAACCATTAGAAATCTGTCATATAAGTATAACAGCCGATATTCAGCAGGGTTCTTCCCTACGTCCACTACTTTTTAATATATATAAACTGTAGATATTCCTTTGTATAACCCTTGACTTCTTTGAGCGATTGATGATGATATTTATTTTTAAACTGTGTCCTTAGGTCCTAGTGTGATTATAGAAAATTTTCAAAAAAAGAACACTAGACAAACTATATTATAAAATTCAAGAGATTCAAAACCAACCACTAAAAAGTCAAGTGATCTTCTTCACAAAGAGAAGAAAACACAATATATTGTCTTCTCAAGGAGCGAAACTTTTAGATCATAATATTTGAATATATTCAAATTGCTTTTCTAAGACTTTCTCATCTAGCTTAATAAATTAATTTTTAAAAATCAAATTGAAGTCACTTGTAACGAAGTCTTCAAAAAATTTTCTTAATAATAGTGTTATTAGCCGGGAGTCTAAGCTTCATAGTAGTTGGAAGCAAAACTATTATCCTTAAACTGTTAATCCTACCTGTAATATTTCTATTCGAGTCAATGCGTCAACTCTTCTCGTTGTCTACTTACGAAAATTTGAGCTTTAAGTCACCAAAACAGCTGCCCCTAAATGGTCCTCAAATCCTTCATTTTCTTGACAGAGAAACTTCGTCAACTTACCTTCTATTTATGTGTATATTTGTACGTATACAAGGCTGCAACTAACCCATTTATAACACAAGTTTAAAAATTCGGGTTTGCTTTTGGAACACGAACAGATGCGAAAATTCTTAACGTTATTTGATGCCCTAAACTTAGATCTTTAGCCCATGTATCAAGACTGGTACTTGTTTTCGTGTTCGGGTATGTTGGCAGCATTGCATTCTTACATCGCCTGTCATCTGAGCATGCTGCATAAAACATCATTTGGAAACTGTTTTCGTGCTGCAACTGTACTTCGGAACATGTAAAATTGAAAAGAATCGTTGCAAAATCGATTCAAAGGGTTTTGTTACGTTTGTGGGTTTTCTATGCACGCAAAACGTACCAAAAATATGCACTCGAAGATGCGTATTTGTAGAAGTTTGGTTTTGATGTAGTAAACACTGACAAGCAATGGGTACTGAAATAGTTTGTAACGCCTGCAGAACAAAGTAGCACAAGAGGTCACTTAAAGTAAAAATTCAAGTAATTAATTTCGAAATTAAAGCATTGAATTTCGCAAAGTAAACTGAGTAATTTGATTCGCGATTTTAATTTATCGCAACAAAATGCACGGTGGCTTATGTCACCGTTAGAGGAATGGGAACATCCTGAACGTAAAATGCATATCACTATGTACAGAAATATAAAGTATGCAATTTTACAGTTCTTCTAAAAAGACGATAACATATAATTCTGCAAATTAAAGGATTAGTTGATGTGATGAATACACCATATGATCGAAATGGTTGTTGAAAATACAGTTTGAAGGCGGCTTTACACTACATTGAAAGTAAAAATCTATCCATTCCGATTGCTCACGCAGTACAAACTAAGGAATGCTACGACATAGTACGTACACTTTTGGCGAAGATCAAATACAACGAGCATCAATTGAAAGATTTTGGCGATCTGAAGGTTGAAAAATGAATCAATTTATACATAATTTCGAAATATATAGTAATTGACTTGCATATTCATTACAAGTTATTGTGTTTTGGTTGAAATGCAATACTGTTTCACCAACTTTTGTTATTCTTATATCTATGTGACAAAAGTGCAGTGGATCGTCATTTTGTGAGAAAGGCGTGGCTAAATCATATCCATTATGAGCCAGGATAAAAAAAAATCTGTCCTCGATACCACTTGTGCACTTACAGGACATTTCATGGCCACCTCTTCACATTAAACTTAGCCTGATTAACCTTGGCCTTTGTCAAGGCGCTCAATAGCAAAGGACCGGCTTTCCAGTACGTAACTAAATTGTTTCCAAAACTGTCATACGCCTGAATCAAACGAGGAATATTTGTTAGATCTGATTTTCGAAAAGTGATGCCTAATGCAAAGTTTCCAAAACGATAAACACGTGAAAAAGCAACAGCATGAGCATCCAAAGCATGTTGCTCACAAGTTTCTCGGTAATCACAAGTCATCGAATTCCAAGGAACCAATCGACAATTTTTTATGCAATATCGTCGGAATTTTGATGTTCAAATGTATCTTAATTTCAATCCCGATTTTTTTTCAACAAAACATGGGTGACAGGAGTGACGAGCAAGAAGACCATGCTATAAAAAATATGGAAGAAGGCATGATGAGCGACCATTGTTGGACTCTTATGAGTCAAACCGATCTCAAGCTGTATATAAGACCTACGAAGCCTTACAAACTTATTTTTAAGATATTTGAAGGTGCATAGCGATATGACTCAATTAGGTTTCTTGTTAGTTTTTTGCTGATGAATATTATTCCATACAAAAGAAAAGAAATTAGTTACATTCAGATCGTTCTCATATGAGATGAATTCGCTTACCAAAGAAATGAATAATCAATAAAGGGAGAGGAGGAGGCGAGAAGGCAAGCGAGAAGGACAAGGAGAAACAGAGAAATAAGGACAGAGAAGAGTGACAAGGAGAGAGGAAAAAGAAATGGGATATATTATTAAATTTTTGACTAAAATAACACTGTTTATGGTTCCTCATTCTCAAATATGTCAATAATGAGGAGATTTAATAATGTCTATTGCACGATTGAATCTCGCGAACTATTCTGCTAAGCGTTTCCATCTCCCTTTATCCTTTATACCTCATTTATAACACCATTAATTAGTTCACCGACAGGCGAAATCGTCTGACCACTGTTTTGTGTGTTCAACAAAGCCAGCTGAGTAAGGATACTTCATGGCAGAGAAATATGAGCTATAGACAGTTGTAAATAGACAGTTTGTATCACAGGATAACAATTCAAGAAACCCACTTGACTTTAAAGAGATACAGGATCTAAACTATTGAAATACAGAATACTTAGTTCTCATTCTTCGATTAAACTCAAAATGGTCAACTTCTATCATAAATGGTTTGCCATCATTGGCCAGTCGAGCGTCCACTTCAGAACACAAAAACAACTTATTTTTCTAGGTTACTTGAGTCACTTTGGATGCCATTACGTTTAGTCGCAATATTGATGGATGATTATATACTTGAAAAGCAAATGCGTAGATCGATTTCTATGTCAATGGAACTTTGAAAGGTTAACGTCAAAGTAAAATTCATGCTCTAACGAAAGCATGAGGCGTTAAGTTATTTTTTTGTCGTTTCCAGAAAAATAAGCAGATTATATTTCAAAAGCTGAAAATGATTTAGGTCAACGGCCATTGAAATTCTTTAACGTGCGTCTTTTCAACGAAACGGATAAAGAAATATTTTTAAGGTATTTTTCCATCCTAGTAGTTGTTCAAAGTGTTCCTGAACACTAGTGACACTCTATGACGCATCTATGACATTTGTAGGTGAAATTATTGATATAATTTTTATCACTATGTATTATCGATTAAAGTTTCTACTTCCGGTTCCATATTCTCAGAGATAACCGTATTCATTCAATATCAATGGAGCACTAATGTTTGATTCGCATTTTTGACACTGTTTGACATAACTGATTTTTTATTACGTTTCACTTGATTTGTCTTATAATGTCTCATGTCGCAATGTCACAATGAAAAGGATATCATGTTGTCATTGATTGAGAATTGAAAAGTTGTCAAATTATATTCGTTTGGAACTTACCTCGTTGAAAGTGTTGAAGGCATAGCAGGCATATACCGGCGATAAAGGTTTGTAGTGGTTTCCAAGCGTATACATATAAAACATCCCTGGGGCAGGAAACATCACTGTGAGCATATCGCATATTGCCATGGCTGTCAGAAATATTAAAAAATATTTGTGAGTATTAACTTTTATATCAAAAACGTTTCAAAGATTTTTCAGGAATCGAAAGTAACAAAACAAATCAATGAATGCAGTATATTTCCTTTATATATATATATAGTATATTTTGACAAATGTTACGAACACTTCTCAGCATAGATTTAATTTTAACAAATAAACCTCAGCACAGTTTTAGTCAAGTTAAGTTAAAACAATAAATTAGTTTATCGGTTTTTTAATATTTTAAGAACATATTAACATTTTCAAACATCAAATATCATGAGGATATTGTAATTATTTTTCATTAAGGGCATCTTTATCCGAGGCATTTGTTGTTATAATAGTGTCAGAATGAAGGAATGAGCATGGTGACCGGAGCTAACCAATTTGCGTCAGCAACGGGCGAACTTCTATATCGATCACTAAGACCAATCGTGCCACCATGGCGAGCTCCAGAAGTGCTGCGAACTCATTAAGCATGACTTAAAACAGGACTCCGGCTTCCCATCTGCATTCGCTTACCACTTTCACATCAAATGTCTCCAGATTGTAAATAAAAAAGTACGTAGAAATAAATGAGGAGTTTGATTGAAGATGTAAACCTTAAATCGAGGTTTCTTCAAGGTGAAATAAGGAGGAATTAAATAAGAAATATTCGAATTTTATGTTAAGCATCGGTTACGACAAAATCCAAAGAAATAGCTATTTGCCAACCTGCCACTGTTAAACAATAGAAAGTGACTGGGTCACAAAACTTTCTCGTGTTGAAAATGCCGACCTTTATACCGAAAAAGCTGCATTCGCAGGACGTCTTAGTGCATTATTTCATTCTCAAGAAAAGTGCTGTGGACACATCGTATAATTGTCGGTGTTTACGGTGATAATTCTCCATTCTCCAGAGGACTTGCAGAAAATGGTGATTTTGACGTGACTGATAAAGATCGTGGAGGGGCATCGAAAAAGTTTGAATGAGGTGAATGAGATTAAAAGACGAATATTAATGTTGAAGCCTAGAAGAATTGTCGCAGGAGTTAAATGCTGACAAACATACGTCGGTAGGCGTTTGCGTGCCATGGGAATGTTCCGAAACCTGGGACTTGGGTGCCGCATTAACAGAGAGAGAGGGACATTGCACGGCGTTTGGTGACGTGCGATCAACGACAAAAAATAGAGGGTTCCATGCATCAAATTGTGGCAAGGGATGAGAAATGGATGTACTACGACAACCCTAAGCGTCCAAAACATTGGGTAATGTCAGGTGAACCAGGTCCATCGACGTCAAAACGGAATATTCACGCTTTCAAGGTCATGTTGTGCACCTAAGAAGACCACAGTGGCGCCATCTATTACTAACTCCTGGAACCATCTGAAACAATCACTGGATATGTTGTTACCGCGATTACTCCGGTACGTCTAGGACTTCGCGCGTCCTAGGCCGAAACCCCTCCGGTTGGGGCTCTGGGCTCCGGTAGCTCGTCGAAGACGGGCGTGGGCGCCACTCGCTTACCCAGTTAAGCCCCGATGAACCGCCAAGCGAGAATGCGGCTCGCCCGGATTACGCTCCTGAAAAAAAGGGAAGAACACTACCTGGAAACACACGGTGCGAAGCCAGAAGAGGAAATTGTCGCCACACCAAATCAACTATAGAGAAGACACGGATTCCTCACACCACCCCCCGACGTTACCTCCGTGGAACCTCCAACCCACTGTGTACGCGCGCTCCGCGTTCTCGCGCACCCCGCTTCGTCGCCACTCACAAAGCCGGAAGGAAACCTGCAATACAATTCATAAACTAGCTCTCACCTAAGGGAAAAATAGAGATCTTTCGATAATATTTGACATTTATTTCAAAGAAAAGAGAAGAAAATAAAAACAAAATAGCGAGAAAGACAACAAAAGAACTTAAGGCTAGCTTACGGCTAAACCGTCTTCCGCGATGGGCCCCTTGCTCCGGTCCGGTCGCGCCGCGCACTCGCGAATGGAATTATCTTAGTTTGGTAGTCACTATGAGTTCCGTGTCCTGGATGACACCCACTTCACTTCCTTTATATTCGGTTTATATGCTGTCCTTGCAAGGTTTTGTATTTTTTTTTTGTTATTTAATTAGACAATTATATTCGGAAAACCACTTTTATCCACTTTTATCCACTTTATATCCACAGCACTCTCCCGACTTTACTCCTTCTTGTTGTTATTCAAAACCCCACTCACTGCTCGTCCAACTTGTCCCATTCCCTTCGCTAACACCAAAATTGAAAAAGAGAGCGCTCACTAGTCACCGTCGTCCTTATATTCTGTCTCCTTAACGGCTACCACTAACCAAGATCCCGCTCCTCGGACATTCACCTCTCGTTCGAACCAAAAATTAACGTTTCCTTCGCCTGCCACCGCTGTAATGCAAATTCGCCGTTGATCGCCGCAAATCTTCGCCGCGAACTACTTTACCCAATATTCGCCGCGATGATGACAGTTCGCAATGATGACAGTTCGCGATGATGACAGTTCGCAATGTTTACCAAACAAAGTAAACAGCGACTCCACCATCCAGAAGGAAGTTGGTGAGTATTATATTTATTTCTATTCTTATTTATTTCGATTTCTATTTTAATTCCTATTTTTATTCCGGGTGTTCTTAGTGGCCTTCGTTTCCGCAACTTTCGACGGCGGTAATGGTCTGGATGAAGTGCCCGTAGTGTGTTTTGTTGTTGCCGCAGCTCAGTTGGTGAGTATTATATTTATTTCTATTCTGATTTAATTCTATTTTAATTCCTATTTCTATTCCGGGTGTTCTTAGTGGCCTTCGTTTCCGCCACTTTCGACGGCGGTAATGGTCTGGTTAAAAGTGCCCGTAGTGTGTTTTGTTGTTGCCGCCGCTCCTCATGCCTGCCTTGGTAGCGTCGTTCCAGTTTAAGCGTCGAAAAACATCCTCGCCGTGATGTGCCCGCGACATTTCACTCGGTCCCAAATGCGTGTTCGTATTGCGTGTCGGAAGATCATTGCTTAATGCTACTGTTATTACCTTAACGCTAACTTACTGATGACAATGTAATCTTACAACTATGCTCCTTACCTACAATTCTGCTTCCCCTACTCCGTCCAGCATCGTGGCTTGAAACGTGGTGGCGCTTCTTCCTCCAACTCCGGGTACCATTCTCGTCCGAATCGCGTGGTGACCGTGCCGCGGAGGTCTCGGGAAGGGGTGAAGTCAACTCAACCGTAACAATTTTCCCCCTCTACTTCAAGTGGATTTCCCCGAAATCCACTCACTAAAATCCTTGAAGCTCGTAGAGGAAAACTCGAATTTACTTTAACCCTTGACTTCCTTACAGTTTCCGTTTGTTAACCGGGGATGTCGACCCATACTAATTACCTACGCTGCTTTCTCTTTTAGCTTCGCACGAGACGAACCGCCAATCAGCATTCAACCTCAAAGGACAACAGAAGGAAGGGAAAAAGAAAAAGGAGCCAAAAAGAAAAAGGAAAAAAAAACAACTTACTCCAGGTAAACCCTTGCTTCAAAACTAACTACTATATAAACTATACGCTACTAACCTCAAATTATAACGCCTGCAACTCTGTTTCGCGGCTGCCTGCATTCGCTTAACTACCTCCCCCCCTTATCCTCTCCAGCTCCACCGCTCTACCTTCCGGGCTTAGTTCTGCCCGCGAGGTCCCTGGCGCTTCGAGCTGGTCGTGAAATGTCTTCATCACCCACATGTAGTCTCTCACGGCGGCTAATCGTTACTGTTCTTCTGGAACGGCTACCGTACGCCTCAGACGACATAAGATTTAAGGTCTTTTGCGTGCCATGTCCCTGCGTTCTTACCATTCATATCACGCAACCTAAACAAGGATGGGGACTCGTGTTTCTCTATTTGAAATGGCCCGAGGTACTCCGGTGCCAGTTTGGCCGAGTAGTACTGGGTCGCATCCGATAACGAAAAATTTCTCCTCCATACTAAATCATTAGGCCGAAAAGGCGGAGTTCGCAGCCTAAGATTGTACCGTTTGGTGCTTTTCCTTGCGGTATCCCTCAGGAGCCTTACCACTTCCCCTCTTATTTCCGCAAGTTTCGCGGCTCGCTCCGTTGGGTCCTGCAGAACGTTCTCCTCCGCGGGCGGCTTTGGCCCCTTCCGTGTAACCACCATATCTCGTCCGAAATTAATAAAGTACGGGGTGCTTCTCATGGCTTCATGCGTGTAAGTCCGCAGGGCGCATCCGATCTTGGGTAAATGCACGTTCCATTTCCGATGGTTGTCCCCTACATAAGCCCTCAGCATCTGCTTGATTGTCTGATTGATCCGCTCTGCGGGGTTGGCTTGTGGGTGGTAGAATGGGGTAAATTGTATACGACCTCCATACCCCGTCACCAATTTATCCAATTCCTTCGACTTAAATTGGACCCCGTTGTCGCAGACTACCAACGCAGGTACTCCGAACAGCAGGAACACTCGTTCCTCTAGCAATTTCGACACTTTCGCGGCCGTAGCCTGTCGGAGAGGAAAGACCAGAGGCATTTTGGTGAAATAGTCGACCACCGTCAATATATGGGTATTCCCCTGGGTAGACCGTGGCAAGGGTCCCACCAGATCCACACAAATAACCTCCCAAGGTTCCTTGGCCTGACCTGCCCTGGATGTCATCGGCCCATAGGGAGACTTCCGCTCCACCTTGGTTGCTTGGCAAGTTTTACATTTCGACACGTACCGCTGCACATCTGCCCTCATTTTTGGCCAATAATAGCGTTGAGCTACCCGGTCATATGTCCTGTTGACACCCATATGCCCCGCCGTGGCGTCATCGTGGCACTGTTGAAAAATGGTTTGGCGTTCGCATTTGGGAACTACCTGTTTCCATGAGTTACCTGTCAGCTCTGCATGCCGCCCGGGTACGTGATGCCATATAAACTCCCCGTCGATACGCCAATCTGGGAATTTGGCTGGGTCCTTCCCTATTTTGTTCCGCATGCTGAGTACCCACTTATCCCCTTCTTGACCTTCCACAGCCGCAGCAACCTCTGGAGTTAACCGGGATAGAGCATCTGGAACCACATGCTCCTTACCTTTCCGATGAACGACGTCGTAATCAAATTGCTGCAGTCTAACCGCCCATCGAGCCAGACGACCGTTTGGGTCCCGGAGATTATTTAACCATACCAGCGAATGGTGATCTGTGACCACCGTAAAGCGTGATCCTTCCAAATAGGGCCGGAGTTTCTCCACTGCCCATAGCACCGCTAAACATTCCTTTTCGGTGGTTGAATAATTTTGCTCTGTCTTGGAAAGACCCCGGCTCAGATAGCATACCACCTTTTCCCCATCGGGGTGGCTCTGGCTCAAGACCGCACCTAATCCCTGATCCGATGCATCCGTTTGGACGTTGAACGGCAACGAGAAATCTGGGCAGGTAAGAATGGGCGCCGTGGATAGCAACGTTTTACAGCGGGTGAAGGCTGACTCGCATTGGTCCGTCCACACAAATTTCTTATTCTTACGTAGTAAGTTCGTGAGTGGTGTGATCAGGGCTGCATGGTCCGGAATGAACCGTCGGTACCAGGACACCATACCCAGAAACTGTCGTACCTTTTTCACGTTAGTCGGCTGAGGGATACGTAGTATGCATTCTACTTTCTCCGGGTCAACGTGCAGTCCACTCTCGTCTACCACATATCCCAGGTATCTTAGCTGGGGTCGACAAAACTCGCATTTCTCCCGAGACACCCGTAACCCAGCGTCCCGCAATCGTGATAACACTACCCGGAGAATCTCCAAGTGTTTTTCGAAGCTCTCTGTAACCACTATCACGTCGTCCAGATATACAAACGCATACGGTTCCAGGTCCTGACCCAAGATTCGATCTATAAACCGTTGCCATGTAGCCGGAGCATTGTGCAACCCGAAAGGCATCCGGTTAAAATGGAATAGACCCCGACCGGGTACCGTGAAGGCGGTCAGTGGCTTAGAATCTTCAGCCATGGGGATCTGCCAATAGGCCGACTTGATGTCCAGGGAGGATAGATAACGCGCGGCTCGAAGTTTGTCTAGCGTGGCCGAAATGTAAGGCAATGGATAGGCGTCCCGTTCCGATACGCTGTTCAGTTTCCGAAAGTCCACGCAGAACCGGAATTTGCCATCCTTCTTCTTCACAAGCAGAATAGGTGATGACCACGGACTCCCGGAAGGCTCTACCACTCCCAACCGCAGCATCTCGTCCAACTCCTCACTGATGTGTGCTTGTACTGCTGGAGACACCGGATAATAACGTTGTTTAATGGGCTCAGACGAGGTCCTGATAACGTGTTCCACCCCCTTTGCACAGCCTAGGCCCTCCCCCAACAGGTTGAACTCCTCCCTAATCAGCATCTTAAGGCGGGCCTCATCGTGTGGGCTCAATCTTGTCCTTAGCTGCAATGAGTCACAGGCAGCTAGTGTCGTGAAGTCCCAAGACTCCCTGCCGAGATCCAAGACGATCCGGAATGCCCGTAAAAAGTCGACCCCCAGGATGAGTGCTTGTGGGACTGCGGACACCACCAGAATCTCCATCCATTTGGTTACCCCCTTTACCGTCACTGGTGCCCAGATCTCCCCCTCGGTCGGTACGCAGCCACTATCCGCTAAACGTATGGCTGAATGCTTCGCCTCTCGAAGTTCCAGCCCTTGCGCACGCAACACTTCCCAACCAGGTCTCCCGATAATGGTATGGGTCGCCCCCGAATCCACCAACCCCACCAAAACTTGTCCAAAAACATTTACCTCTAAATGTGGACGGTTATCCGCTACCGCCTCCTGTAGTGCAAAATCCACCCTGCTTTCCCTTGCGGCTGGTAAACTCTGTTTCCTCGCACCCTCTACGCCGCCTAGTGGGTACGGTTCCCGTTTCCCGGATGTCTTTTACTCTCCCCCTGGTAGGGCTCGCGTTTTCCCCCAGGTTTTTGCGTTGAACAACTTGGACACGTCGCTCTCCTCACGCCTACGCGGCCACAACCAAAGCACTTCTGAGGCTCACCACAGGTCCTCGATGTATGCCCTGACCCCTTGCAGTTCCAGCAGCGGATTTCTTTAGAAACATCTCGTAATGCGGCAACCATTCCTCCTCCATTCACCTCGCAGTACGCTAAGTCTGGTTCTAACAGCCGCTGGCCCCGGATGTTTGGCGGAGGGATGAAGGCCTCAACTCTTGCTCTTGTAGTCTCGAGCCTCCTTCCTAGTTCCACGAGTTGAGCCACCGAAGAGACCGATACCAGGCTAAGCTGGGTTTGATAAAAGGGTGTGATGTTCCGCAGAATGCGACGCAGCTTCTCTTCCTCCGTACATTGCACGTTGAGACGCTGGAAGAGCCCTTCCATCGCCGCCACGTATACTCCTATTGACTCCTCTTTTCCTTGGGTTCTATGTCGGATCTCGTCCCACAATCGGTCATCGTAATCTGGCGGTAGGAACTCTGCCCGTAATTCTCGCTTAACGTCTTCCCAGTCCCTACATCGATGCTTCACCGCTCTGAACCACGTCAGCGCCCTGTCCTCGAATAGAAGTACGGCTGATTTGAACAAAACTGCCTCCGTTACTCCCCTAGCTTCTCGAAGCTCTTCCACCCTGGTCAGGAAAGAACTTACTGAGCCGGAGTCTCCCGTGAACCGTATACCCCACTTGGTCACCTCTTGATGTTTTGGGATCAACTCACTGGCTCGGGGGGTTGAGCATAAGGGCACCGCTGTAGTGTTCAGAACCGATTCAGCCTCCCGAGCGTCTCCAGGGGTGGTCGCGGCTAGTTCGTCTACACTTTCGTCCCCTTCCGCTTTAAGGAGTAATTCCCCCATACTCATCCTGAAGGCAGACCTTAGCCTAGCTGCTTCCTTGACGAAGTCCAACCCATCCTCCGGTATGTTGCCCAACCGCCTTAGTCCATAATCAACCTTGGACTTGATTTTTAAGAAATCGCCGCTCTCCGTTCCTCCCTCGAAAGCCTTTATTAGACCTCTTATCTCCTCCAACTTTTCCCGGACCGCTTCCACGTCCTCCTGGGCCGAAAAGGGGTAAACGTCCCTCTCTATCATGGAACAATCCATCGCTCGCTCCGCTTTGAGCGCCATACGCAGCGACTTCCTCATTTCATCCACCGTGCCCAACGGTTGGTCCCGTATCCTTAGTTCGTAGCTAAGCTCATCCCTGCTGAGCCGGTCAACGAGGATTCTTCCTTTTGACGCCATGATTACCCTATCTTTATCTCCCCCGCACCCTAAATAAAACAACTGCTTTTTAACAACTGAAATCTCTGTTCAAATTATTACAATACAAGGCTAAAATTCACTATGACTACAGTTCCACCGCACTTGCATTGGTGTCTCAAATCACCAACAGCGTTACACTAGTCTCTGTTCTGTTATGTTCCACAATAGTCTCACACCAAATACACACTCCCGCAATTTCAATATCACACCACACTATATCGCTTTTCGCACTATTGCCACTATAATACACGATATCGTTCTCACTACGGCCAATACCTATCGCGTTGTTAACCGAGTCGACACCCTACTAGTGTTGGTACCCACTAATCCCAGGAATTCTGATCACACCCTGGGCAATTGATCAGCCTGGATTATCAGGATCGTTTGCCGATCGATGTACGATGGGGTCATTCTCCTCTCAAAACTACGCAAGGCTGATATCGCCCCACGTTGGGCGCCAATGTTACCGCGATTACTCCGGTACGTCTAGGACTTCGCGCGTCCTAGGCCGAAACCCCTCCGGTTGGGGCTCTGGGCTCCGGTAGCTCGTCGAAGACGGGCGTGGGCGCCACTCGCTTACCCAGTTAAGCCCCGATGAACCGCCAAGCGAGAATGCGGCTCGCCCGGATTACGCTCCTGAAAGAAAGGGAAGAACACTACCTGGAAACACACGGTGCGAAGCCAGAAGAGGAAATTGTCGCCACACCAAATCAACTATAGAGAAGACACGGATTCCTCACACCACCCCCCGACGTTACCTCCGTGGAACCTCCAACCCACTGTGTACGCGCGCTCCGCGTTCTCGCGCACCCCGCTTCGTCGCCACTCACAAAGCCGGAAGGAAACCTGCAATACAATTCATAAACTAGCTCTCACCTAAAGGAAAAATAGAGATCTTTCGATAATATTTGACATTTATTTCAAAGAAAAGAGAAGAAAATAAAAACAAAATAGCGAGAAAGACAACAAAAGAACTTAAGGCTAGCTTACGGCTAAACCGTCTTCCGCGATGGGCCCCTTGCTCCGGTCCGGTCGCGCCGCGCACTCGCGAATGGAATTATCTTAGTTTGGTAGTCACTATGAGTTCCATGTCCTGGATGACACCCACTTCACTTCCTTTATATTCGGTTTATATGCTGTCCTTGCAAGGTTTTGTATTTTTTTTTTGTTATTTAATTAGACAATTATATTCGGAAAACCACTTTTATCCACTTTTATCCACTTTATATCCACAGCACTCTCCCGACTTTACTCCTTCTTGTTGTTATTCAAAACCCCACTCACTGCTCGTCCAACTTGTCCCATTCCCTTCGCTAACACCAAAATTGAAAAAGAGAGCGCTCACTAGTCACCGTCGTCCTTATATTCTGTCTCCTTAACGGCTACCACTAACCAAGATCCCGCTCCTCGGACATTCACCTCTCGTTCGAACCAAAAATTAACGTTTCCTTCGCCTGCCAACGCTGTAATGCAAATTCGCCGTTGATCGCCGCAAATCTTCGCCGCGAACTACTTTACCCAATATTCGCCGCGATGATGACAGTTCGCAATGATGACAGTTCGCGATGATGACAGTTCGCAATGTTTACCAAACAAAGTAAACAGCGACTCCACCATCCAGAAGGAAGTTGGTGAGTATTATATTTATTTCTATTCTTATTTATTTCGATTTCTATTTTAATTCCTATTTTTATTCCGGGTGTTCTTAGTGGCCTTCGTTTCCGCCACTTTCGACGGCGGTAATGGTCTGGATGAAGTGCCCGTAGTGTGTTTTGTTGTTGCCGCAGCTCAGTTGGTGAGTATTATATTTATTTCTATTCTGATTTAATTCTATTTTAATTCCTATTTCTATTCCGGGTGTTCTTAGTGGCCTTCGTTTCCGCCACTTTCGACGGCGGTAATGGTCTGGTTAAAAGTGCCCGTAGTGTGTTTTGTTGTTGCCGCCGCTCCTCAAGCCTGCCTTGGTAGCGTCGTTCCAGTTTAAGCGTCGAAAAACATCCTCGCCGTGATGTGCCCGCGACATTTCACTCGGTCCCAAATGCGTGTTCGTATTGCGTGTCGGAAGATCATTGCTTAATGCTACTGTTATTACCTTAACGCTAACTTACTGATGACAATGTAATCTTACAACTATGCTCCTTACCTACAATTCTGCTTCCCCTACTCCGTCCAGCATCGTGGCTTGAAACGTGGTGGCGCTTCTTCCTCCAACTCCGGGTACCATTCTCGTCCGAATCGCGTGGTGACCGTGCCGCGGAGGTCTCGGGAAGGGGTGAAGTCAACTCAACCGTAACAATGTGTACTGATGGCAACTCATCCGTCTAAATCGAACTCTGAAGGAAAAACGGGCAGAATGGAATGACAGACATGACAAGCTGATCTTGTTGCATGACAATGCAAGGCCACATGAAGTCAAGCCGGTCAAAAATTATTATGACGGTATGAATGGGGAAATCATGCCCCATCCGCCGTATTCCCCAGACATTACTCCTTTGGATTTCTTGTTGTTCCGCTCCATGCAATATGAAGGCATCAATTTATCGCTCGATGACTGGATCGTATCGAAGGATGGGTATTTTTTCCGCCGAGAAATCTATCTACTACCATGGGAGAGCGTCAAAGTTTCAAGTGGTGCATGCTTTGAATGACTTGACTATGTTCATTAATGTTGAAATAAACTAAAATCTTTGTCAAACTATGTATCGTTTGTACTGGGTATTCCTATACCCAATACATACGATAATGTTGACGATTCGGTCGACCTTGATGTAAAGCTTGATAAACACTCGATGAATCAGCTGTAGTCAATAAAATGGCACAGCCGGTATATAAGACACAATTCAGAGTTAGCTAATTCCTAAGTCCGGTTGCATACACAGGAGAATAATATACGATATTATTCCAAATATATTCATCATATAAACATAGAAACATATGAATATGGTTTAGTCCTTCATCAATCGCAACTGATCTGTTAAGCCTAAAATTAGAGCACCTCAACCGCTTTACAGTGCTGAGTGCCAAAACGCTCTCTCAAACCTATTTAAAATAGTAAAACTATTAACCAACGCAAAAACATCGGAAAATTTCCAGATGTAACGGTAATCTACTCAAATTTCCCAGATTCATTGGAATTTGTATGTAAAACCAATTGGAAAAAGGAGGTAGGGATGAAAAAGCGGAGGGATACGCATTAATTCTCATGAAATGTGGGCTTTTACAAATCGCATCTATTATACCATTACACTCAAAAAAGCAAAAAAAAAAAATTTCACACACTTTTAAGATCCAAAAGCTAAGCATAGTGATTTCTCCTCTCACCAACGTATTTTATTCAATGTAGAAGCTCTCTATAAGAAAAAGCTCGCTTTATTTGCTACATGAGGTATTTTTATCTCTTTCTTTGAAAAAAAAAGAGTTCTCTTATATACGTTTCAGCTCTTTCTCTATCAGACAAAGCTAGCTTTACTTCGAACATGAGTTATTGTTTTTCTTTCTTCTCAAGCACGCTTAAGCTCTCAAAGCTATTCATAGCGACATCGTCACTCCCCTACGTCGTTTAGCATCGAAGCACTCTATCTGGCAAAGCTCGCTTTAGTTCCAGCATCGGATATATTAATGTCTCATTTTGTGAGAACTCTCACATAGTAGTTACGCTCAATTGCTTTTCTATCGTTCCACTGCAGCTATCGCTAAATGGAGCGCAAGTGGAAGTGAGACTCCATGGAACTAGGAACTTCATTGTGACCAACGCCATCAGGGTGTCTTCAGGTGTTCTCCTAATCTAGGCAATTATCATAGATTTCAATATTTATAACGGATTGTTAGGTTAATTCGCCAAAATTGAAGAAATTATAATTGCATGGCATTCGTTTTTAGAATAGCGTAATTTCCAAACGCATCGCATTGCAACTCGTTACGACTTTATTGTATGTAGTTTCTCTTTTATTGTTCATTCTTCTAAATCAGAATATCTAAAGGTATGTCTGACAAGAAGTATTACTTCAGTAACGAGAAAGGTATGTAGGAGGAAAGAAGACTTGGGAAAGGAAAACATATTGCTTTTGAGCATAAGGATTTAGGTATAAAGCAGGGCTGTGCCGACGAGACTGGTGCTGAATATGCTTATGGTACTGGACAAAGAAGGAGTATTTGTATTGAAGAGGTATAAGATTACCAAATTGATGAAAAAGGCAACACTGAACGTTAAGCAAATATGACTAGAAGATTTTTTAATTCACTTACCAGTCATTCTTTCAATGTTGACATTATTCAGTTAGTGGTTAAATGCACCCAAGGATAAAATTTGCTGAGAGCTAAAGTTCATAAATATCATCGAAGTGAAGGTATTCATAGTTTTTCTATACCAAACGAGAGCTTATAAAGGCAATACGCAAAGATTCGAGGGATTGTAAAGAAAATAAGGATATAGAAAAATTTAGTTTGGCGTTGAGTTTCGGCCAGTTTGAATTCCTGATAAACTTATTAAACTTGATCAGCGTTTCGATGACTTAACTCCCCGACTTAAACGAAAACAGTGACCGATTCACTTTCAATCGAGAAATCCTTCAATCATTTATCACAATTTGTCCAAAGAACCAATCTGTTGATTAGCATGTCACTATTAATGAAACACTCCTAGGTTTCAGAGGCCGCTGTTTTCTCGACCGATTCTATCCTTGAAGACCACATATCAGGAGAGTGTGCATACGTTTTTCCGATTTTTCGGTTAAAAAGAGATGTAATTTTCTAGGGGAGAAAAAAATTTTTTTATTCAAAATACTAGCCATCGGCTTCTAAACATTTTTCCCATTTTTCAGGTAATTTATGAATGCCGTGCAGGAAAAACTGTTTTTCTTTTGCGGAAAACCATTTGTCACGCCACTTTTCAACTTCCTTGAAATCACTGAAGTGCTGTTCCACGAGCGCGTGCTCTATTGATGCGAAGAGGTGATAGTCAAATGACGCTAAGTCTGAGTAGTAAGGCGGGTGTAGATTTTCTACTTCTACATTTTCTACATTTTCTACTTCTATAGTGATTTTAACACTTCATTGTCTACTTCTGTAATTTTTTGTAGTCACAGCGCAGAAGGTTTCACCACAAAAGGTTGGAACAGGAGTCTATAGTTCCAGAGCTGAAGAGAAGGGTCCGAAAGAAATTCGGCATTCTCTCTAAAAGCATCCCAACTTTCTCAATATACATGTAAGTGCACAACATGTACGGCTAAAACTGGTAGCAGATGACAGATCAAGATAAAATACCTTAATTTCAAAAAGCCAATCGACCGCAGATTAAATTATCCCGACTACTTCGGAGACACGTGGATCAGGAAAATCTGAAATGAACTGAATAGATCGATATATAGTGACTGTCACGTAGATGTTATAAAAACTTTCGCAAAAATGGGCTTTAGACTGTTGTGTTCGTCGCTCATTTAAATCAATTTAAATCGCTCCTTCATGTAGATTTATAGGAAAGCTTATGAGTGTAGGGAATGGCACCCAACTTGAGTGGGATCATAGTTATGGAAATAAAAATTGTGTATCTGTTGGGTTCAATGCGACAAATCTGAGGCGGAATACCAGTGTGACCAACGTCAGTTGAATTATAACAGCAAAACATGAACGAGGAGAACTGCTAATAAGGTGCAGGAATGTGCAGGAAATGCAGAAACTGCAGGAATCTTTTGACTCTACCTTAGCCCGGGGGTCTGCTAGAATTAGAGTCTTTGAGTACGTTACCAACGTAACGCTGCTGCGTGGTTAACCATGCAACTGCACATTTGAAGTTTGTAGCTCTCTGCAACATTCGAATTTAAGTCTCTCTCATTGCAAAGTGATTCCAATGTGATTGAAATTTTTAACCATAGCGTAACTACTGAGCAGCTCCAACAGTCGGGAGGGGCATCACAAAGAAAAAGAGATAAATCAGCAGACAAAGTGAGCTTTGTAAGATAGAGAGCTTTGCAATTATACAACGTTGATGAGTGGAGGTGTGACTATGCTCTCTGAACTTTAGTGTACTTCAAAATAATATATAGATGTGTACATTATATCTTTATTATTGTGATAATAATAAAGAAATTTTCATTATATCTTTATTGTGATATATCTATATTAATTTAGGGTCTTTCATTAAGTGCTTCCTATCATTGAATTTGAATAAAGCAAAGTGTGAGTGATATATCACCGAAATTTTTCATTTGTTTGGGAGACCTATCGGTGCCATTATGTATTCCACACAATGGTTTCGATAACATAGTTCAAATGTCTGCCGCGGCTACTCTAAGTAACGCATAGCCGAACTACCCAATTTTCCAAGACTCGCGCATAAATCAGGCTGAATTTGACTAATGTTATGGGTTATGTTTGCTGTGGGACCGCTGTTATTTGTGGTTTATTCGCATAGACCTGTAACATAAGAAAACCCAAAAAGAAAAAGTGTAAACGGGTCAAATCGCACGATTTCGGTGGCCAGTTCACATCACATCACCTCTACGTGAAATGACCATGCCCTCAAATTGCTCGTGCAGAATGTCGAATAGCACGTATGAATGAGCTGTGGGGCACGTAGCACCGTCCTGTTTCAACTACATGTCTTTGGTGTCCATATCATCCAATTCAGGTCAAAAGAAGTTGGTATTTATTTCTCTATAGCGCTCGCTGTTGACGGTGATGGCCTGGCCAACGTCGTTCTGGAAGAAATGATGACCGATGACGCCGCCAGCCCAAAATCCACACCGAACAGTGACTTTTTCGGAATGCACTGGACGCTCTTGGATCACATTTTGTTTGGTATGGACTAAAATTTGACAATTTTGTTTGTTAACGTACCCATTCATCCGGAAATGGGCCTCATCGCGAATTTTTCGATGAAAATAAGGGTCAGTTGCCAGTTGCTCTAGAACTCATTGAGCGAACACACATCGTTGTCTATGGGCATTTCCATTCATCTCCTGGATCAGTTGAAGTTTGTATGGATGCAGGCCTAAGCAACGACGCGAAATACGGCGAGTTGTGGTTTGTGAAAAGCCGAGTCTTTCTGAGCGACGCGAAATCAACTGCCTCTTGCAGATCTTGCGTTTCGTCGATAGACGGGCGTTGATTGATTGTTTACTGAACCAGTGGGCTCAAATTAATCCACCACACTACCAAAAGCCCTCTCAGTAGGACGATTATGGCGACCATAAAATGGTAGAAGCGCGCAGAACGTTGCCCGAACAGAACACCCATTTTGACAAAAAAAAATTTATCATTTGCACGTATTGTTGAACGCTTTATCTATCCATTTTGATTTGGAAAAACAGATTGAATAAACGACAGCCATTTGACAGATGTTGCTTCAACAATAAAGCCGCTATTAAATGTGATCGTACGGAAGTCTTGGAAGTATTGCAAGATCCAATAGAATTTATGAAGATTTTTCTGTGAAAACAAAATTCGGGAGAATATCAATGCGCATCTCTCCTTATTTTTATCTCTATCCCATTTATTAATGAAGTTTTCTCACAAGATCCAAAGCATCTGAAAAATTGGATTTGAATACCGTTAGATTGGATGTTTGAGCGAAGGGCTATCGCTTGCACCGAAACTGCAGCCGATTTCCCCTTTAGTATTGTTAGCTTTTCACACTCGTTTGTTGTTAGAACCGGAATTGAACTTCTGTGAATGTTTTCTTTCTTAGTTTAACATTAAACCCTCTTCTTAGATCAAGTTACCAAGCTCATTAATTCTATGTTTTCAATATCTGAAGATGAGACTTTTATGCAGGTTTATCATTACAAATTTTATAATGTTTTAAAATCTTCGGAAAACCCTTAAACCAATTTGATCATTTCATATGATTTTTTTACTACTTTTTCAAAACGACGAGGACCTTTTGTCCAATCAGCGTTCATATATTAAATTCTAATAAGCGTTACCTCCTTGTTTGTTTATAATGAGTTGAAGCTAGAAGTGTTTAACATAAATGAATTCAATATGTACAGCTCTGTTAACAAATATAAACAATTTTTCATTAAATACTTGTTTCCAGGATATTTATTCATTTGAGACAAGCAAGAGACCTGCACTTCATTACTTATGCTATAATATATGGAAAACTTCAAATTAAATAACTCACTAATTCAAGTACGGGATAAACATTTTCAATTCAATATAATCAGAGGTACTTACCCAGAAGAACAACATTCGTTGGACTAGCCATACTTCGCCTACTCAAAACCAGAACTATCATCGTATTCGCTATAACCGTTATAAGTAGTAGAAAAGGAAAACAATATCCATACAGCGGTAAACTGTATTCAAGAGGATTATCACAGGATACATTCATATACTCTCCACTTCGTCGCAAGCAATTTTCTTCACCATTGAATGGTTGCATATGCGATTCATTCCAGTCGCCATAGTAAGCGTACATGGAGCCATTTTCGTATCTGGTTGCATTTTCGACATCCTGCAGGTCAAAGTGGTCGAAATCAGTCTGTTCTAGGGCACCCATTTGGTTTGCAAACAAATACCCAACAACGGTGTCCGACTTCACTAATTTCGCTAACAATCTAGTTTTGTTCCAGCTGTGGTACTTGAACCAATTAGTAAGGGCTGTTTGTCGGGATATTTATTGGGGTGGTTGCTGTTCAATCCTTTCTCGCTTGATTTCAACTCAATCTGGATAAGTACCAATTGTTTTCAAGTAAACATTGCTTATTTTGTGTTGATTAAAGTCATTCGCGAGATCGGTTCAAAAGCAGGATTTCATTCTTTGATAACTGATTTTCCAGAACAATTATCCTGCTACTGCGCTATTGAGTGGTGGTTATTTAGTTAAGTTGCTCTGTCGCCAGTATATCATAATATTTGTACCCTTTTCATACCATTAAGCTTTTCCATTTTCCCGATGAACAGTCTTGTATTTGCTTTGATACAATGTTTTCATGTTCTATCTGAAACAAAGAGGAAAGTCCTTTTTATGAAATTGTTATCCATTGTGTTTTTTTAAATATAGCGAAATAGGATACGAGTTGAAAAAAGGATTCCAGGCATCGATGATATTTGAATGCATGATTTAAACGCAGGAGGACAATCACATTAGGTTTGCATGAATATTTTGAATATTTCTTTTATATTAATTGAGTTTACTAGGTTTAAATTCATGAACGACACCAGCAAACATATATCAAAAGCATAAAAATAAATTGGCCTACATAACTTTTTACATTCTAGGGTATGGACTAGTATGTCAGATGATAGCAAAAAGGACAATATTACGCAACTTCGCAGGAATAATTTGATTAAGCTATAACTTTGCTTCCACGTCTTTTTTGAAATCGATGTTAACTTTGTTCAATGTACGAGAAAGTCTCTCCAGATTTTTGTTATAATGAGGTGTTTGTCACTCATGTCCCACTGCAAAGAGGTTTGATGAAAACCTGTTTCGTGAATTTCGTGAGTTTTGAAAAAAACTAGGATGTAAAGCTACAAAATCCAAGTTCTTCACAAAAGTTACAGAACATAAATTCAGTACCAAATTAAAAAAGGTTGAAATTGAATTATTGCTGGGAAAAAGAGATTTATTTCACATATATTGCGCCAAAATTTAGCAATTTGTTTTTGCTTAATGACAGTGTTTGATTTGCTTTCTGCGCAAAGTAATTAAAAATTTCTTGAAAGATTTGTAAGTAGTTGTGACCTCTTGCACCAAAAGTATATGCTATGATTATGATCCAAAAGTATACTCTATCGGACCCAATCAAACGTAAAATGTCTAGCCTTAGAAAAACATGTCGGAATAATATGTCCTTTTATCTTGTCTATAACATTTGACAACTTTCTTGAAAATAATCTAAAGTTTTAAAACCTGAACGGAACCGTGAAAAAAAAATATCTTTTACTAGCCCACTCTTTGCAAAACGATAGCAGTGATACAGTTTTTTCAAACGACGGGAAATCAGAAGATCTGGTTGAAAAGTTGCACAGATTCCATGACAGTGAATGCAGTAAATGCAGCTGTCCTCAATCAAAAAGCATCCGTTGGTATGTCAACACTAGATATAGAGAAAGGTCTGTCTGGCAAAAATGTCTTCTCCATAAAATTAATCGCGACAATACTCCACTATACCTAGCTAATTTGATCAAATCTTTCCTCAAAGGTAGGACATACAACATGAATGTTAGAGGAAGCTCCTCCTCTGCCAAAAATATATTTTCTGGCGTCCCTCAAAGCTACTGTCTGAGTCCCAAATTGCTTAACATTTACACCTCTGACATCGCTACCAAGTCGAACTGTCGAATAGCAATATTTGCTAACGATTCATGCTTACATAATTCCAATATCAGTCCAAACAACATTGAAAGAAATATAGAATTCAATTTGGAAAAAAACTGTTAAAAATGAAAAGCAAAAAAAGTTAGGAAAAAACAATAGTCCGAAGAACTGTCATACTTTGGATTGCCATTGGCGTAGAAGTTAATTTTCAAGATAGCGTCGGTGGAAAGGCCTTTAAGACAATAAAATCGGATCTAAGTATATAAAATATAGTTCTCGTAATCTAAGTCATAAACGCAGCTGGAACCAATGTGCCAAATACTTGAAAAGCAAGCTTCATGTTACACAGAGTCGATACCTTAAAATGGCCATTGATAAACCTTTTTACTTCTGTTCACACAAGTTCCGCAAGATGTCCCGAGTAAAAAAAAATCATACACTCGCGAGAAAAGAAACTATTCGATAGAGCCAGAAGTAAATCGAATCCTTAGATATAGAAGTTAATGAACTGGCCAATGTAAATAACCGAAAACAATAAAATAAAATTAATAAATACATACATGTATAAAGATACTATATTTTTTTAAGTTTTGTTCAAAACATGATGAACATTAATTTTGAAAAAGAAATTTGCTCTACAATAAATGGCGACAAAGGAAGCAGATAAATTTGTTATACATTTGTCATACGTAAAGGAAAGGCAGCAACAGCAACATTTTTTCCTCTTCGTTTTTCAGGGCGTTCTGTCCTTGAACGTTGGAGCGAGGATGGATTCCAGTTTAAACCATCTAGCCCTAACATCTTGTAAGCACAAAACAGAAAGAAAATATCAAGAAAACTTCAGATTGGAGCCGATTCAAACTGAAGAAGCGACTTGTAATGGTAAGTGTCCTTTCATTATTTCGTCGAATAAGAATAACTCTCTCAAAACTTTTGAGTAAAAGTGCAATACAAATATGAATCGGCGATTGCTATTACTATCTCTCTCTGCTAGAACTGGTTCGGGTGTATTCTTGCTTATTCTTCTATTGTGTTGGTTACGTTATAATTGTTAGCTTCAACTTTAAATTCAAAAAAGGATATATTCAAAAAAGCTTATCATTTAAGAAGAGGAGCGCCGATGTAAGACTTGGGAGCAACAACACAAGAAAAGGATACAGCGTTTTGAAAAGTTTGAAACGAGGTTATCAGCTCAAGACCACGCTCTACCGTGATTATATCGGCAACACCATCAGTGTACAGAAAGTCGCCCAGCAAATCTAGCACTAAGAACACACGCCGAACAAATGGAGCCAATCAATGATATTTCTTATCCAATAAAGGGGTTGCCTATCCGAAAGAGGGGTTACTTTGAACGGCAGACAAAATATTTTCGTAGATCTTAGAAAATAATATCAGATCAAACGCCACCATTATTAGTGGCGAGTATCAAGGTGGCCTTAGAGCTGGTAATCGACAATATACCATACGTTTAATTTCAAGCAGCTTCTTGAGAAAGGCTGGGAACCTAGACGTTTTGCAGATTTTCTTTGACAATAAACAACCGTTTGACAATCTTCAGCATAAAAAAATGTACCAATATCGTACCAAAATGACAATGACGTCAAAGACCTGCCATGTTCGTATCAATAAGCAACTCACTAACGCCTCGGACACTAACGCTTCTGACACGAATACCGGACTAAACCAGGGCTTGTTCCTTTCCTATTCAATTTGGCTCTAGAAAATGTCATAAGAAAACTACTTGGCGGTACAACACGCACACTATTATAAGTTGAGCGAAGTGGTAGCATACGCAGATGACGTCAAAATTTCGTTACAGCCGCTCGTAAGCGTCAAAGAAATTTTCATGAAATTCGAAAATTTCAAAACTAAAAAATCATTGACAATAAACCGCGAATGAATACGCCACGAATGAATACGCCAAACATCCAAAATATGAAACCTGGCAAACACAGTATCCGAAATGTGGGCGAATTTGTGTATTCAGGCCCCAAAATAACGAAAACCGCTAATGAAAGAGGCGAACCGTTCCCAATCTACCTTTTGGTGTAGGAGCGTTTTTACTTTTAAAGCCTTTTTGAGTTTTCTTTTCCTTCCTTGACGAGACTGTTGAGAACCTTTTGGCTCCCAAAACATCTTCCCCTAGGATGACTTGGAGTTCTTCCTTGACATCATTGTCTTCGTAGGAAGTGTGAACACCCCTTGGTAACAGGGTCAGTTTTTTCTCAGTTGGGATTGCTTAGGTGTAGTTTTAGTACCTTGTCCCATTTTAAAGAATCAAAAAGGCTTTTATGGTCCTCTATCGTTTTCGGGTGTAACGATGTTCGTGTAGAACTGTTAACCGTTACATCGAATTTTGGGGCCTCGAGGTCATTTTTCAGACATGCTCGTTCAACTCTTTCCCTGAAAGGCTTAAGATTCAGCCTGTAACATACAATGGGAGGAACCCTTTGCTTCCTTGTTGATCGCTGGGCGGAGTTTTCTTAGCTCTATCCTGCGCACTGGGGTGGATGGAATTTCGGCTTTTCTTATGCTTGCCGAAGCTTTGGAAACGGCAGCGTGAAGTTTGGGAAAGTTCTTTGCATTCAGACTTACTGAGCGCTTAGAAGTGGGCTCTGTGGTTGGAGACAAAATTGGTCTTTTCCGATGCGAATGATCTTCCTGGGCCGTCTCCATCAGCTCTTCTTGCTAGGACTCGCTGTTGAAATCAGCTGCAGCATCTTCTTCGGTAGTGGGAAAATCCTCCTCTTCTACTCGTATTCCCTCTGAAAGTAGTTGTAGTTGGAGCTTGTAACTTGCTAGTAAGTCTAGCAAGAACTCCTCCCTTACATTCCCTCCAAACTTTTCACAAAACTTTTGTAGATTTTTCTTGGCTTTCCGCGTGAAAGCAGCTTTTGCCGCGGAGAACTCCTACTTCGCTCCCACGTCACCCATTCACGCTATTTCCAAGACAGCGCTTGGATGCGGGGTTAAATTAAAGGGACCCCTTCTAGACAATTTAATTAAAAGTTAATGATATTCTAATTTAGTTAAAAGTTGATGATGTTCAGCAAGAAATTAAGGGCTTAGGCCTCGATTCGCCCACTGTCCTTATAATACTTAAACTAATTATAAAACCTAACTATAATAAAGGAATGAATGGATATTATCAGCTTCTTGCCAGCCTCTGCAAGAATTTAAGGGCTTAGGCCTCAGTTTGACCACTGATAATAATTTCCCTAAGCAAATTTTCCCGATCACTTTTCTAGCTTAAACATATTCCTAGCTAACACAACCTGTCACTCCAACGGTTTTGACCTCTTTTCCCAAGCATCCGCAAATATATTGAATGCATTTGAAACCAATGGCGATTGAATGCATTTGAAACCAATGGCGGATACGATGCAACCATGAGCTGTATGAAATTTTTGACAAGCCGGAGGTCTCAACGATTGTAAGACTTCAGAAACTGCAATGGGCTAGCCATGCTACAAATTTTGAACAACAAACTCTAATGCCATATTGTGAAGAGCAAATCAGGGCTCAGAAACGACGAATAAAGAAAGTTCTGAACTATAATCGAGTAGCGATTGAATAAGGCAATGAGTTGGGCCATGAAAATTAACATTTTAGAGATTTTGGGTCAATCATATCTAATCCTAAGTTAGTTCAAATAACAACATCTATTAATAGTTTAATTCAGATTTTTCGAATAGGCAACATTATAAAATATCCTAACAAAGGATACATTGCTAAGGGTTAACTAATTTATCTTACAACAGTTTATACTTTACAAAAGAGTAAAACGTCAGCTGTCACATTGATTTTTTTAAATACTTAAGAATGAAATTCCTTATCGTTTTTGGGATAAATCTGTATTTAAAAGCTTTTGTTTGCAATGCTCGGCTTACTAGTTTTATTTTGATCCTTGAAACGTCTTATTTTCTGAGATATTGTTCCGTGCAACAGAGCGGACATATATTATGTCTTTATTTTTCTCTATTGTCCTTTTTAGGGTGAGGGTTTTCTAGGCCAATGCATCTGAATTTCAAATATTGGCGAAAAGATCAGGCTGCAAAAATTAACAATCACTAATACAACTTTGATAATCCAACATAATTCCAATTTAAATTGATGCTGTGAAATGCAAAAGTGTAGAAAGCAGTTAAAAGCCAATTCGAACAATAATTTCACGTCATTTCAAATTAGCTATTACCAAAGTTCATGAGCCAAATTCGCTGATGTTCAATTGTTTCATTTTCTAATTTGATTGCTTTTCTTTGAGATGTTACCGCCTTGGATGTGTTTTCTGATTCTTTTTATGTGCTCGGGACGAACGTTTCACTTTTATTTTCCTAATCAAACGATCATAAACTTGAAATTCAAGAAAATTTCAACAAAATCGTTTAACTTGTTCATTGTAACGGATTGTATCCACATGCTGATGGATGGTCCTTTGGGTAACAACGGGTACCGAAAGTCTCGGAGAAACCATTTAAAGAATCCCCTGGCAAGCGGAATTTGACTCTTCAGACGTACTTACTGACAAGGTAACAAGTTTTATGGCTCGTCTGTCGCAGGAATACTCCTCATTTTCACACCAACCTTACGTGCCTTTATTGCGTCTTGTCTTGAGACGCGATGATTGAATAGAAGGATAAACATGACAGTGCTCAGCTTGCATGCATTGCGCCTTCTTAATAACGTTATTATCAGGACATTCTACATGTCTGCTCTAAGCTGGCTAGTTTATGAACGGGTAGAGGGTTGTTTTTCGGTTAAACTAGCTCGCTCGCTCCTCGTTCACTTCGCATAAGAATCAAATTACACGGAACGCAACCCTATGGAATCCGGATCAGAATCTTTTTTGATGAATAAGGGTATCATTTTATAGTTAGATATGGGAGACATCTTTCGACTTGAAAGAGCCAAGTGCACATTCACGTCAGGATATTCTGACCCAGACCTTCTAAAGCTGATTTATGGCTTCGCCTCAAATGTGTTTTTGCCATAAATTTTTATTATAAAGCCGAAAGTTTTTCTCGCATGTACATCTGGGCTTGTTTCTGTTTAATTTGATTGAATAGATTCATCCTGCACGGTGGAATTTCATATCGATGAACATCAATTTATTTTTGAAGGATGAAATATTTACCGGGGGTTAGAATCTTTCTAGAAGATTGTTTTTAGGGTACGAGGAGAAAAAGGCTGACGATGAGATAATTTCAATCGGATTTAAAATGAAAAATATAATTGCTAAATGCATGTTAAATAGATGACATCCTAAAGCAACCTGACATTTCCTGCTTTCTAATGTGAATCATTCAATTCGCTGGAGAAAACAATATTATTTCATGCTTGAAAGAAGCGACGGCCCAGCAGCCTCATCTTAACATCCTTACAGGGGTTGCGAATTTTGTGGTGAGCTCCATTTGTGTTGTTAAAGTATTTAGTCCTCATCCTCTTCAAGAGGACTTATGACGGTCAAAAAGGACCGTTTCGTTTTGCCAATAATGTTTCGTCTTCCCAAGGATAGAGGCCTAAATGCTCCGCAAAATTGAAGCCCGAGATTTATTGTTTTTTATAATTTCGTTTACAACTTCCATAGATAAAGGCTGAGAGCAAAAAAAAATCAGTTCAATGAATTTGTTGAAAAATATACATCAGGGACCTACAAAAATTGGCATGTGTGGGTCGGGTAAAATGTTTGTATGCTTTCCGAATAAATAAATTCATTTCTATTGTAATCAATATTTAGATATCATATCAAAGGGTTTTTGGTTGTTGAGTCGTTACCAAAGAAAGTTTATGGTAAAAAAAAATTGTTGGAATGGGAAATAATCGGCGTAATCGTTCATACTTCCTTTGATATTAAATATATCATGCAAAACATGTGTGCTATATTTATGAATTATCTTGTCGTGTTTTGAACAGATTATCATGTGACGGTTTGGAAAATATTTTAAATAGTCCTAAATTCTTGTTTTGTAGCTCAATCAGTCCTTTTTTTTGCTTTAAAAACGCACTTGAGGCGCTTGTGCTATTACGCACCTGAGCTGAAGGAAAACCATTGAAGGACAATACGTTTTCAGTGAGTGTTGGAAGATCAAGGAAAAAAAAATTATGTTAAATTGTGAATTAATCGCGAATTGATCACATTTTGTCTGTTCGTCTGTTGATGTGCAACAAATTTCAAGATTTAGCGCCAAGTCAATTTATCTTCACTTAATAGGGGGATTAAAAACAAACCTACCTTGTGCTTAGTTTCTAATGCATAATGGGATGTACTATGTGCTTTCACGTATGTGTCACATATCAAAAACTCCTAAAAGTAGTACTAGACATCAAATTTTGCAAATTGTTGTCCTTAAAAGGTCTTTTTTAATTTTCTAACAGTGGATTTACGAAAGAATATAGAAGCAGAAAATCAACAACCATTTAACGAAAAAATAGTTATACTCGTTTTTGACGCATCAACAAGGGGTGCATATGCTTCTTAGCTCGAAGACCCTTTCAAGAATTCGAAATACTCAAGAGATTTTGGAACTGAAAAACTTGAAGGCGTTTGGCTCGTAGGAAAACTAACGTGTAAATCCAATATAAGAAAAAAAGGCTCTACGTTCGGAGTTTCACGATAACGTAAAACCCGTGTATTAGCGAATGACTAATGGTTGGAGAATGATTGGGACGTTGCTGAGAAAAAATACACAGAACAACAACAAGCGTTTTATTAATACACTGTGGCCGTGGTTCCTGAGAATATTTTTGTTTGAAAAAGAAGTCCCCGAATTGGGGGCTCAATTTCATTTTAAGTATTCAAAATTATGTAACGCCACACCATAAGGTCAGTTTTATAGGAATACGCATGTTTGCGGACGCTGAAAGAGTTGCAATCACCGATAAAACCAGCGGAAGTGCAACAAAAAAAGAGCATTTAACGAGAAAAGAAGTTCGCCAGCACCACTTAACACCCCAGTTATGAAAATGTAAAGGAAAATCAATTTTTCCAGAATATGTTCAACTGATCCAGTTCTTCTGAACGAATCTACTGATTTGGTTTTACAAGCGATGCATTGTAACATTTTGACTAGGGTCCAACTCCCTACGCTTCTAACTTTCTTGCCGACATTCGCTAATCCATATCTTCGAAAAATCAATAAATCGTATGGTATTCCTATGTCTACCGAATTCGTATTGTCCTTTCCAAATGATATTACTCGGGAACTTGAAATAAGCAAAAACAACAGAACTTGTATCTTCGATGCGTTTCTTTTTCTCGCAGAAGTAGACACTTTTTCATTCTGCAAGGATTCCAGTGGATTCGGATCTAGCAATGATTTTGGATTTGAAAATATTGATGGGAACGACACATGAGAAATTTTACATTTTTTGTGTAATTGAAAAAGTATTTGATTTTCGATTTATTCGTGTTTTGGGAGGTGAGGAGAGGCCTCTAACTTTTGGTAGTCATTTTAATTCAAGAGCAAAATTTTTAATTTTTTGTTAGTAAGATGATCCTCCGGTATTTAACCAAGAACGAGTTAAGGTCGGTTTTGGAATGACGAAGGCAACCATGAATTCTACGATGACATTGTTTTGGGACGAACGTAAAATCTTGAAGGGGAAAACCAACTTCCAGACAAAATTCAAAACGCTAGGGTGACTGTCCAACAACAGATAATAAAAGTGTATTCACAGAGCTCAATTTTCTAAACCGCTTGGATTAGGTATTATGAAAAAGCCATGAATGGAGAGATATGCTAACGTCGAAGAAGTAAGTTTTGCATCACGATCCAGTGGATTTCTGTTCCTATAGCTAAACAATTAAAATGACCCCTCTCTTGGAAGAGGAATGACTTCGCTCCAACTTTTCAAAAAACAAAATTTTAACGATGACATCATAGATCATATTTTCCATCCCATTCTATTCCAATCCAACTTTTATCAGTTCAATAAAACGTTGATGAATCACTCACCACAAACATTTCTGCATTTCTGGGGATTCTGATGCTTCCTGAGCAGTTAGCGTTCCCAGTAACAAATTGTCCTGGACAAAATCTGCGATCAATTCCAGAAAGTTAAAACAATTCTTCATTTTAATGATGATGCACAAATGAAGGTGAGGAATGAAGAGGGCTACGACAAAATGTTTGAAGTACTTCCTATTCCTGAATCCTTTTACATTCAAATGTAAAATGTCAAATTCAAATGTATCCTTCAGATTTGAATCTGAAGGATAACATTTTTTAAACGATGTCCTGATTCTGTGCAAGAATAATGTCTTATTCAGTATGCTAATAATCAGACTTATAAGTTAAGTATAGTTCTTTGCTAGATGGGGTACTTTAGTTATACCAGGTAACTACAAAAGTTGTTTCGCTTAACGCTAGGTGACACATCCGAATGTCCAGGGTGCCACGACCATTTGCCGAAAGAGGACGCAATTATGGTTTCCTAAAAGCTCATCCAGTAGTGTTTTGTTTAAACTTGTAGACGAATTTGTCTAATCGACAGAATTGGTATTTGGTAGCAGTTAAGATGTCTGTGTCAAACGCGGTTATTGCAGAAACGCTGCAGAAGCGACCAGACAAATTTGTAGCGCGTTTGGGAAGAATACAGTGACAGAGTGCATTGCACAAATCCGGTACAAAACGTTCAGAAGTGGTGATACGACCTTAGACGATCAGCCTCGCTCGGGTCGGCCTTCTTCGTTTGAAGTGATTCAATTGATTCAAGTGGATTCAAGTTTAACATGCCAGGAGTTAGCGGAAAGGTTCAAGGTATCCGATGAAACATGCATCAACTTGGAACAACATGGCGGCTCAGTAATTGGGTTCCCACCTACGGACCGCAGCGAAAAAACAGCAGAGGCTCACCATATGCTCATCGCTGCTCTCTCGTCACAAGAAGGAACCGTTTCTCGACCACATTGTTACGAATGATGATAAATGGCTTATTTATGATAACAGGAAGCAAACGTACCATTTTTTATCAACAAATGACCCTCCCCACCTGACTACCAAACATAATCTTCACCAAAGGAAGGTCATGTTGAGAGTATCGTGCACGACGGTCGGTGTCGTTCATTTTGAGTTCCTCCCGAGCGGCCAAACCATCAATAAGGATGTGTACTCGGACCAGCTATGAAGGGTTGCAGCGGCAATTCCAAAAAACAACCATCTTTGGTGAACAGGAAAGGTGTTCTGTTCCATCAGGACAACGCCAGGCAACATACAGCAAAGACGACAGTGATCAATTCGCTTGGATCGGAAATTCATCCACATCTACCGTACTCCCCTGACATCACTCCATTGGACTACCACTTGTTCCAAGCCATGGACAACCATATGCGAAATCGCCAGTTTCGAACTAGAGAGGATGCCGAAAACAAAATTAAGTTGTTTCTTGCGTCAACGAATGTGAAATTTTATAAAAGTGGCATTTATGATCTTGTACAGCGTTGGCAGAAGATCACTGAAGTAAATGGTGACTGCTTCCCCGGATAAAAATGTATAATTTGAAATTTGTGAGCTTTTTATTTTGACAGATAAAAACCGAAAGAACTTTTGTGATTGCCTAGCACTATTATACCTCAAAATGTATACGGAAAAAGACTCTAATCACGATGTTTCTAGTCTCCATGTAAGTGGAGTCGTCGTCGTTCACTTTTGAGATGACTTGCTGAAATATTAAAACTTATAAAATATACTGAAAATTTTTCAAGTTCTTGTAGTTATCGAAAGAAAATAGAATGCTACTGACTAGACGTTTTCATCCTAGCGCTTACAAAGATACGGCTAGCCTTCGCCAAAAAAGAGTACGAGGCCCTTTTGATTGTAGAAAAGAAATGTTTAATAACATTATAGCTGCTAAATGGTAAGAACCAAGCCTTGGGGTTAGAACCTTGGTTCTACCTCATGACGGTCCCAAGCCCGTGTAAATGGGGAGGAAGGAGTTGTGTGTCGGATGAAGTTGATGGAAAGCTGAGTAGGGAAACAGGTGACACCTAATAAGACGTTGTCCAGATGTCCTTGAGAGATTATGGTATTGCTGGAATTGGAAACTGACGGACTGTTGAACTGTTAGTGTTGTCTTGCTGAATTTATGAACCTGTTGAACTTAGATGAAGAGCCGCGATGTAAGGGCGAGGTGCATATTGGAAGGATGGAGCGACGCAGGTACCAAATATGTCACTGCAGGCTATTTCGGCTCTTGCGGTCAAGGTGAGTTAGGAAAAGCTAGTGGAACCTTCTGATATGCGGTGACTGGTGGAAAGAGGAAAGAGGAAGGATGTACTAGAGACTGATGACTTGGTGATCCCGGTGACTGACGTATATGCTGGAATGCTGATACGCTCCACAGTTGGACTTTTGTAATAAAGACCGATGACTAGTTGACAAATGAAGTTATGATAGATGGAAGATGTAGATGCATGATGATCGAGGTAGACTTGATCGATGTTGGGAATGCACGACCGAAACGAGTACTTATGACGTCGCTAAGGTGGGCGTACCGAGGCAAAGGGCTTTCGGGGACGATATTGATGGAGAAAGATGTGCTGAGAGTACTCGATGTATAGAAGCCACGATGATGAAGATTGAACTGAGAAACTGATTAACTTACTGTGTGTAAACTATTGTGCTCTGAATTGAAAATGAAACATTGATCTATATGCTGATAAGCAGATGATCGAGAAAAAGCAGAAGAGGAAGAAAAAGTTTGTCGAAGAATTAAAAGTGAAGTTATGTGCCAAATTCATATCTGTTGTGTACCGAGAAAGAATGACAGATGACTAAGACTAAATGTTACGAACTAGTTGGGTGTTCGATGTAGACTAAGAGGCGTTCATTGTATAAGCAGTTGGAAAAGCTCGCATCGCCACATCAATTTGTTGATGAGGTGGATGCGAGACTAGTACATTGCTAAGATTTTTTGTCCAAATGCTGATAAATGTTGCTCGATTCTTTATGTACATATATGTTGTGACTTTGTTTAACCCGCACCCTAAAGACTTGTTCTATAGGACTCCGGGTGATGCAGGGGGGCTGATGATCTAAGCTTCGGCTTGTACCATTCAGTCTTTGGGGAGTACTGTCCCCACGTACCCGTGGTGTGAGGAAGGGCAATCAGTTTCTTGCGCCTGGAGCCTGGATTTTTTCTAGGATGTAGAGAAGCGCAACCTGATCAGAAAGTATCTGACCATTGGTTAAGGGGACGCCTATGACAGGTTACTTTCAGCCCCCTACACGGTGAGGAGCCTATCCTGGCTGAAACGTGTTGGTTGTGGTTTCGAGGGCTAGAGAGTGGAGGAGAGCACTCACCAGTTGTGTTTGGGAATCCAGGTAGCTTAAATAAATTGGGACCTAGAACTGAAAATTGTTTCAGATCCTAGGGGTGGTAGTTGACGCATTGTTTCCACCTCGTGTATGGAGACCGTGGAATCAAACCCACACGACAGATGGCCACGTAAAACTTCGACTTCATGCTAAATGGTACCACCGTAAACCTAATCAAATTGTACCTTCCGGTTTTCAGCAAAATGTTGTAAAATGTTGCGTTGGATTACATCTAATGACATTGAAACTCCTTACGAATAATTTACTGTTTCAATACATTAAGGGCCTCTCTCGAACTTTCTCGTGTTTTCCAACTCGCCTGTTACAGACCGTTCCCGAGTTTTCTCCTGTCGCGAGTCCCGTCTGTTGCAGATGGATCACGAAATAGCCCGTGTTTTTTACACGCTGTATTTGGTATACATGCGGTATTTGACATATTATATCAAGTCATAGTCATCACTGGACAATGTTTTAAACTTAAATCCTTGGTCCGCCAAGAGTCTAATAAAGCACCGATTGTTCGCCTTCGTTTCATCTATACCGAGAGAATCGATCTTGTTAGTGGAAACCGACAGATTTGCTTCAAAAAACAGTACGAACGCAAAAAAGTACAACAAAATCTGAGAGGGAATCCAATACGTTGCATCGCAATTTGGTGATTCAGAAAGAATGTATCGAAGCTTTTAGGAATGGCCTCCATCATAAAAGACATGGAAATGCTGTTTGGTGAAATACTTACTTTTACTTTTATTACTTACTAAGTATTTATTTGGTGAAATCAAGCCTTTTACGATTATTCGTAAGACTTTTCCAGTGAGGACCAAGAACGATTGCAATATCAGCGAAATTATTAGACCTTGAATCAAGAGTAAGGAGGCAATATTTTAATCTGATAGCAGACTGAGGAAGATAATAATAATTGTTCGACTGAAATCGACGCACCACCACATTTACAAATATTTGGATATCATCCTGGGATCCGTACATTTCCATCACACTGTGGCTTTGCAGCATTTGTAACTGATCGATAAATGTTTTGCAAAAAGCTGTCACGATGAAACCATAGTGAATTGCAAAACCCCATCCAGAAAACTCAAATGTTCTCCTGTTACACAAATTAACATTAAGATATTCCTTTGCCTAATAAAACTGACGGACCAAACAAATAAAGACAGCTGCCAATAATATCTTTTGATATTTGCACAAGCAACGAGCTGCCATAGCTTTGAACAAATATAGACATTGTGGCAAAGACAAAATTCAAATGGACAGTTGCTTGGAAGGACTTTTCTAAATTCAGACCGTGCTGAATTACTGTCAAAAAATATTCAGAAAAACAAGCAAGGAAAAATAACAGTTGTCCTTTGAAGGAGGATTGATTCCAATGAGAAGAGGCCTAAAATTTTTCAGGTTAAAACCCAGAAAAAGTCAAGATGTGGTTGACATCCTCGGATAGAAAGCGTAAGTGACAGTTGCCACATAGGCAAAATAAGAGGAAAAGGAAAGAAAAAAAATGGATCAAACTATTGTTTCAGTTCTTGTTAAGTGTTTTCGGTTTGACACCATATTTATCAAGATAATTATTATAATAGTGCATCGACCGCGGCGTCGCTGCTCCAAAACAAAATTTCAGCATGTGGGACTGTATGGGAGAGTAGGTCCCTACTGCCAAGTTTGAAAATAAAGATATCAACGATGAAGAAAGGCATTATCATTTTTAGAGAAAAGTTTGTAAGACACGCGTAAGGTAAGACAAGCGGGTAATCAGAATGATCTCGAAAAACTCAAAACACAAATATCGACCTGGAAAATAAAAATTAAATCGAAAAACAGGAGAGAATATTGTAATACCTATCTGCATACATGAACATAATGACCATATGAGAGGGTTTGACCGTAAGAATGATATCGTTTCATATTACCCCATTGTTATGAAAACCATTTTTTTTGCTAAACAAGGCAAGGATGACAATAATGAAAGTGCTGCGAAACCAGAAAGAGGTTTGCCCAACTCTTCCCCTGGGAATGCAGGCAGAGTACGACGTACAAATCTAACAGGAAGGTTGACAGCTGATGTAAATCACAGTCAACCAACTGCATTTTTGCATACCCTGAAGAGTTTGTGCCCCAATGGAAAACAAAGCAAATCAGGAAATACAGCCATGGGCAAAAGATTGAGGTGTCCCAATTATTTTAATTAATTCTTATAAGTTGCCGAATCGGGGGTCTAAATTTCATTATCAGTGTTCAACGAAGGAAGAATGAGATCGAGCTTGAGTGGACCGGCTTCTTACGAATATGCATGAGAACGAGGAAAGAACTGCAATCCCCGATAAAGCCAGAAAAAATGCAACAAAATAAGAGCATTTAAGGAGAAAAGAAGTTCAACAACTGTTAAATTTTTGAGTTATGAAAATGTTAAAAATCGGTTCAGTTGGTAAAGTCGGTTTTTCAAAGAATATTTCCAAACTGATCCAGATCTACTGAACGGATCTCCTTCGAAGAATCCTGGTAATGGTATTTGCCAGAGTATCTTTCATTGTAATTTACCAAAATTCGACCGGAAAATTTACAAAACACTTTGTTCTAACCTACGAATAAGATGGTTTCTATTTAAAAGTCGGCCATTTTCGCCAACGGATTTTTTATTTGAAAACGTTCGTGGACTTTGATGTCAGAGGCCTTGTTTTTAAGAGTTCAGTTGAATTTCTTTTATTGATGCTTCTCAATCCATCGCTTTTTTGTCAGAGTTTAATTTCAGCGCTCTTCATACAAGAGAAAGATCAAGAATAAATTCCTTGTTTGTATTTGTTCATTTTGCTTTGTAATTCTCAAAATTAAATTAATATAAAAAGTTAAGATGAAATGATACGAAAGAGTAAATTAATATCTATCAAAGTATCTCAGGAAAAACACTTGAAAAGTGTCCTGTTTTGCATATCTTTTGTATGGTATCTTGTTTTGCCTTCTAAACTCAAAATTTTATATTTCTATCTTGCTTTAAGCAAAGAACTCATCTGATTGCTAAGCGTAATTTCCCAATATTTAATTTCGTAATTCAAATAGTTAATGAAAGCATCGAATTGCGATTAACGACTACAAAGATGATATGTTCAGTACGGCAGTTGTTGTTAATGCTCCAGAAAATAAATACATATCTTCCATCAAACGCCTACATGCGTGTTGGAGCATTCCACAAATTGGTCTTTGTACCGTCCGTAAATACTTTACTGGAATTCCAAATACCAAGGCAAAGATTTCAACGAAGGATGCAAAAAAGCTTTAAGGCACAACATGTCTTTAAGGCGCGTCTTTTCTGTCCTATCCAAATACATGGTGTGAGTTTGTGTGTGTGTGTGTTTTTGTAGAGTTATCCACATGTTGCGGGTTGATTGCGATTCGTGATGCTTTAACATAGCAAATTACAAGGGTAGCAAACCAAAAACGTGAGCCATATGTGCCATGTTAATTTGAATGCAAATAAGATTTACGCCAAATGATGTTCGGAGTTCGACTCGAATTAGCTACATGCAAATTGGAAGCGTTTGATTATCACCACAGGTTGAAAGTTCGCGTATGGATAAGCTATCTAAATTGAGTTAACTATCTGTTACGCTATCCGTAGTAAGCGGTTGTGGAGAGTTAAAATTGAAATTAGATCTTCTGATCCTTTTTATAATTTGGATATTAGGGTTGTGAAGGAAGCATCGAATGATAATTCTTGGTAATTCTTGGTATGCCATTAGCTTTGTTCTAGTTTCTCTAAAGGCTGACTGAGGTGAGGAACAAAGGAGTAAGGTGGATTTCGAAGACACAAGTAAACAACATTTTAATTTTTTTTTATGCTATATCAAAAGAAATTACAATTGAAACACAAAATACAAACAATCACACATATTGTTTCGTTTTTGCCTTTTTCAATCGGGGGTCAGTAGATAGTCACGCTCTCTCATTTCAGCATAGCGCTTGCACCACTATTTTGCCCAAATGAGAACGTTCGTTTTGTAAAGTCGATAAAATTTGCTTAGTTCTCAACACATTCTATAGAATACTTCCCGTTATTTACAAGTTCACGGAGTTAGTAAATGAGTCAACATTGTATTTAACTGATTTAAATTCTTTCGACTCTCGCACAATTCGCGTGATAGAATTAAACTGAAAACTGTTCATCTAACGAGTCATTATTTATATCAATCACAGCTTTCTACTATCTTCGTTGATTGTCGTACTAGTTATCTTTGGAAACAAGATATATTATTTTGACTGACGTTTTTGAATTAGCTGGTATATATACAGTCGTAGTGAAGAATGTTTTGATCCTCCAGTATTTAAACAATACATTTTTAATTATTCATGTGAAAATTTTGAAAATTCAGCAATTGGAAATTCATTTCCTCTGACCTACTTATGACAGACTATATCCCATGGCGAATAAATATCTTCATTACATATTCTATTTTATTTCATAAATTGAGAAAATAAAGGATTTCAACTCTTGCTTGAACGATAAAAAGAGATATCGTCATTTGTTTTTATATAGAGTTGAACAAAAAATCGAGATGCAAAACAAAGTTCTTTTTGAGAAATCTTGACCAATTCCTTGGAACAGCCTGAGTAGGAAGTAACTCTATTGAAATAACAGCAAAAAAATAACACCGAGGACCACTGAGAAAGAAACAACTGAATCAAGCAATTGAAAATGAGATAACGAGACATAATTTTAGAAAATTAGACAAACGTTCTGGATTTCTGCAAGCTGCAAAGTTCCCTATATTTCATAAGTCAGAATTATGCTATAAGTTATCATCATATGTAAGTTGACTCAGATACAAATAAAATTTGTGGTCATCGAAATTGTAATTTTTAAGTTCGGTATAGTGAAACACTATGTTTTCTGTTCTATTTGCCACAATGTTAGGATGACAATACTTCTGTATGTGCTAGTGGCTACCAAATAGAGGCTGATATAAGTGTTAATACTTTGTTGAAAAACAAAAATTAAAACAAAAAGATTTGAAAAGTAAGATTTCCATAAATGACGATTGTTTTTAGTTTTCCGATGAAATTTTTTTCCAAAGTTGACATTTTTAACACGGTCGCAACGATATATGCAAATATGTGTTGGAAATTTTCCGTGGATCGATCAAATAAAATTTTAAAAATTGATTAATGATTTTTTGATATAATTTATGTTTTTCTTGGTTTTATTTACGACATTTGCTTTGAATTTGGTCTTATTGCTTTAATATTTAAGTACAGTGGTACAACGTCTTGGGATAGGGTGGACTAATGCTTATCACCCTTGAATATCCTTTCTAGAAGTACCAAACAAAAGTCTTTTGACTCATCTGTCAATTTAGATGTCGTTGAATTCAAATGATTTTAAATTCCTTCCTTTTTTATGTGAATCTCTTTCAACACTGGTACTTCCCTAGGACTTCTTGCAAATATGATTAGCTTCCTTCAAACTGTTGACGCATATAAGTTTAAGTTTACCTCTTCTTTTATTTTGGTAGACGTCAAAGAGGGGTTTTTCTTAGCCAAACCATTGCTTGGGGACAATTTCTGTTTTCTACCTCTTTTTCCACACTTTTTCTTCCTCGTTTTTTCTTCTTCCTTCTTTATTTTTCTTCTCTGAGGACTTTTTGTTCAGATAATAATTATTTATAAGTAAGCGCTTTTCGTTGTTATATGTCTATATCCCATTTTTGTTGATAATTACGTCTTTTTATAATTAAAACATTTTAACAAAACTTAACTGCTTGCATTCGAATATTTAAATGTGAAAAGAATTTCGAAATACAACACTCCACCAGCAAAACGGTCAGTAGAATGACGAGGTGCAAATTTTACACAGCAGAAATCTCTTATCGATAAGTATACTTTTTAATACAACGTATGGTGTGATACCTGTCATACGTATGACGGATAGTTTGCCTTGTCATTTTATCATAAAAAGGTTCACACCTGAGCAACGATACGCACATTGAGCAGATTTATTTCGAAAAATGGTTCTGTTCTAGAAACGTATTCCGCACGCTGCAATTTTATGGCGGACATATCCGTTTACCAGATTCAATAACTTGATTAACCTAGGAGCGTTTCCGCCCCACATTTACTCTTACTGATAATAATCACAAAAAAAAGGAACCAAAGCGGCTGTAGAGCGTAGTATCGATGAAAACCCAATTGTTTACGTACGGGTTTACAAAAGCCAACTTGCGCTGGACTTGAATCCGAACGAATATCGGATAACGCGTCGATTCGGCGCATGGGCCCAACAACAAATTGCTCCAAATCCTGAATTCCATAAGAAAATTTTGTTTAGTTTTGAGTCTGATTTCTGGTTGGATGGCTACTTCAAGAAAAAGAAACTACCATATGAGTGATGACTGATGAGCAACCATAAGCAAATGTCAAAACAACGTTGAATCTGGTCAAAGTCACTGTCACTGCTTTATGAGCTGGTGGAAACATTTGTACGTATGGCTTCAAGAATGTTACTGGAAATAACAGTATAGTCAATGGTGACCGCTACAGAGCAATGATCAATTACTTCCTCGTTCCGGGATTGACTAATCAACATGCAGGGGTTCTTCTGCTTTCAACACGATGGTGCAAGATGCCGTACAACTCATGCAGCTATCGTAAAAGCATTTGTCTAGTGCATAATTTCACGTTTCTGACTTTTGAACTGGCGCCCAAGATTTAACACCACCCGCTATTCCTTGTGGGAATACGTCAAATCACTCGTCTATGCCGACAAAACCGAAACTTTTACCATTTGGAAGACAAAATTAGCCACGTTATTGTCGAGATACGACCTCAGTTTTTGGTTTAAATAGTCCCAAATTTGACCTCTTATTTGGATTTCTTCCGCGCCAATCCTGACGCTCACATGCCCAAATACCTTTTGTAGAAAAACAAAAATGGCAAGAAATCACCCTTCCAGCAAAATCAATTCCATGGCAATCGAAACAATTTGATTCTATTTTATTTCATTTTGAAATTCTATAGCTTTAAAAAATTACCCTTTGGTAATTAAGTAAGCTTTCTTTTGCTGATGTGGGGAAAAAGTTTTTTTAAAAAAAAGAAGTCTACAAACGTTAATAGAGAGATTGTTACCAAGTTATTACAGTATTGTACAGATTTGGATGTTTTTTGACCTTAAACATTCTTTTCCTACGTTCCCACCTCAACTTGCTCCTAGAAACTTTAGGGAGAGTGAACGACGAATACGGTGAAATATTTCATTTAGAATTCATGGTGATCGAAAAAGATCAAGGGAAATCGTGCTGAAAATTGCATATTTTTGTTGGACACTAAAATGAGGTCTCGTAAAGTGTAGTCTCACGAGACCAGCAAACGATTTAAGAAAGCCTTAGGGTAATTTTCCCAAAGATGGGTTCAAAGTCACAATTCATTTTTTCCAACGTTTTGAACGTCCAATTTTCAATTCAATTTTTTTCAACTAACATATTATGATTAAGCTTTGGCGAAAGTATATGAGAACAAGTTGCGAACCTCGGTAAAAGTATTTTGTTTTGTTTTCCAGGATTAATTTATAGTTTCCAGTCTCTAAATGCATTTACCTGGATCAACCCACTAATAGAAGTCTAAATTTTCTGTTAAAATAAACAGTGTTTACATTTTCATGAGAGACGTTTCATTTTTACGTTTTGTCCTTAAATCGCCATACTAATATAAATCTACTTATGCTTTTTCTATCTCTTCCTGCTGGAAGTGCTAAGGGAATGCTAGCGCTGTAGGATGCAACACTGTGTTTACGTAATGTCGGTACCAGACATAGATTATCAAATTTTTTTAATTCGCCAGATAAAGGAGCTCATGCCACAACTGTGGGATAGCAGTAGAGCACTTATTGGTTGAAGCAACGAGATCAATGCAACTAGGTGGTTGTTAAAGAATTCAAGGGATCGGTCGCATGTGAAAAAAAGGACAAAATCCTAACAATTTTATGGCATGGGTTTTTTCATTCTCACCGCATCTATAGATATCACGACGCATGTCAAACTCGCTAGAAACCGCCAAACATGAGGCGCACACATGTCAAACTTTCTAGGTACTGCCCGAAACTTTTTTTGGGTTTTGTTTGTAACTCATTCTTCAGTCGTTTCTGATATAACAAAGTGTGCACATCGTTACAACGCAAGTGAGGCATCGTTATGACGCAAGTTTTTTTGTGTGGCGATCACCAACGGAAAACGTAACTTCGCATGCTGCATACATTAAATATTAACAGTAGTCGATATAAATGAGAATTTCATGACTGACAGGTGTGTCAGAAAACTTGTCTCTAGAGAATTGTCCTAATTCAAAAACAAAATATGAAATTATTGAATTGTATGAATTGAGAATATGAAAAAAAGAAACACAAGAGAGAGAGAGAGAGAGTAAAATAAACCAGTTGAAATCCATAAACTTCTACGTACATAAACGAACCAGAAGAATTTGGTGAATGATACAAAGATTATTATTATTGAAATATATATTTTATATTATGCATTTCATCATAATAAGTAGTGAAATAACATAAAATCAATACAAGTGATGTCATTTAAGTCATTTAAAGGTGAAAAAATAATGAAATCCCATAAAGACTACACTCTAATGCAGTCTTATCATACAAATGGTGACAATGTGGAATAGATAAAATTAAATTAAAACCAAAAAAAAAGTCTAAACTTATTGCTACACCACCACCCAAACAAAACTCGGCATAACCATTATCAACAGGAATTTAATAAAGTGAGAAATTATTTAGGGAGGCACTACCCGCATAACTTCCAAGCTCAAGGATAGAACAATTAGATAGTTGCAAATAAACAACTAAACTTCAGAAATACAACAAACAAGAGTTGTTTTTGTTTGATAAGTCGAGATTCCTTGTTTCTTTGAGGATGAAATTCTATGAAATGAAGCTTCAAGTTATGCAAAATGAATCCAAGTTCCAAGCTACTCAACTGTTGGACTACAACTGGCATTCCTTTCCCATGCTACAAATCTTTCCTCCGTAAATTAAACTCAGGCTGTTTAGTATATCGACCCAATCGTGTTTGTGGAAAATTCTCAGGAAGTATTTTGATTTGGTCATCGAAAATCAAGGAAAATTTCGTACTAATTCAATGTTGATGCATTTATCAGTTGCGAACAAGAGAATTATTCTACTCAAATGTTTAAACTTTTCACAGGATTAGCATATTTTCTATGTTATTCAGAACGGTGAAAAACGTTAAAGCGTTCTGAGAAATACGATGTTTACAATTCGCAGCCCGTACTGTACGAGACCTTGTATGGTGTTTGCCAAAAAGAAGGTCCTTTATATTCAATGGATTTATTCATTGAATGGACAATGTACGAATGCGACTATTATTTATCATTCATCATGCAATCACAAGTTATATTAGTTAGCTTTTGTGGTCGTAATCTGCAACCTTGGGTTTCCCAAAAAGAGAATTTAGAAGGTTTTTAACTTTGTGGATTGGGACTGAAATCAAATTGAATTCTCTTGTGTTTGATTTGCAATATTACGAAGAAACAAAGAAATTCTTCTAGTCGATTAGTGAAGTGAAGGCTATTATAATTCATTAACTAATTTGTTCTTAAAACGTATCATATAGAGGAGTGTGGCTACTAGAATGTATTCAGGTTTAAAATTAATTTCATTTTGACAGAGTTTGAGTTTTTTTGACACACACCTTCAACTCTGGCCTTAAGTTTTGCTTTTGTTGCAGGGGAAAGCATATGTTTGATGGCATTCTTCTAGCAAATATTCTCTTTTTTATCACTTTTGTTTAGAGTTTAAATTAATATTTTTGAGTTGAGCTATCACCCATAGCGTAAACACAAAATAGTAATAAACTTCGAACAAACTCCTGATCTAATGTTGTTCAACCAAAATGAGTGAAACCTTATTTTGGTTAGTAGATTGTCTCTCATCTTTGCGTAAACAAAAATACCCCTAGTAATATTTTGCGTATAAACGCAATTCATATATGAAATTAAGACTTTTTCGATCTCTGTCTCTTAGCAGCCACCCGTCTGTGTTCTTGCTGTTTGTTCTTAAGCTATGGTTTTTCTTCCTGACTTTACATTTGAACAGTAAGTAATCTGAGGAGTTTTTTTGTGCCAGATAATATGAACCTCAATAAGATTTCGGTGTTTACTCGTTACTTGCATTCACAGAAAAAAACAATAAATAAACAAAATAGTAAAGATTGTTAGAAAGGAAATACACAGTTAAAACTTTTTTAAGTTCTGATCATTTTTCGTACTTTTATTGATACGCAATGGTTACGCAATCCATACATGAATTCCCCAGCAATTATCCTAGAAAATAATGAGCTTTGTAAATACGTAGCAAGTTCAATGTCCGTGTGGTTTGACTTTCTTTTATCCTTCGACTGATAAAACATAGTAATGCACAATAAGTTGGATAACTTTGATGATAAACTTGATTTTGTCAAATGCATAGCGAATTGATCAGCATCCGATTTTTATGCGTAGCTGTTCCCAAGGAATTCGCATGCTGTACGTAATATATCATATACATTGTTTTCTCTCTATCTTTTTGAATCTAATCATTGCAAATCGACAGCAAATATAAACGGTCTTCAATTCGAAGGTTTCGGCACGAAAACCTTACGAAAACTTTTCGAGAAAATCTACCAATGACATTTGGTCGTCTTGATTTCTACACTGTAACCAGGATAGCTAAATTTTTGTCAGAGTTATGCAATTATTCTTATACATACATACTGTCTCCGTATAAAAGCGAACATTTTTCAAAATTTGACTGATATACGTACATGCCCCGACCGAAGAAAAGGACGAAGAAACAAAGGAATTCTTCTAGTCGATTATTATTCTAGAGATTAGTCGACTCGTTGCCTCAAAACGACAAAAAAATTCATCCTGGGCGATTTCAACGCCAAAGTTGATACTAAACTATCTCCTCGGGGAACGACTGGAGGCTACAGCCCCCCACGATGTAATAACGAAACCTGCCAGTGTCTGATCGACATTACATGTAACAGAAAATACTCTTTCTAGCCAGTTGTAACTCAGTTCACTACTTGATTAAACTCATACATATATGTCACATGTCAAACGCATATTCGACGAAGACCAACCCTGTCTTGATAATGACAACTAGCTGGCGCTGATTCTATCAGATACCTCGCTGAAAATAAGCAACGTAATATGGGAGCATGTGAAAGCAGCAATTGAGACCGTAGTAGAACAGTCGATCGTGCATCAAGCACGGCGTAAAAGACAATAAAGGAAAACCACGACGAAGAGAGAAGAGTATGAAAATCTCAACGAGTAGCGAGAAACAGCACAAGATTAGCATAGAAAATTGTGAATAGCTTGAAGCGAGGTTATCAGTCCAAGACCAGCCTCTGCCATAATGACATAGGTAACACCATCAATGATGAAAGCATGATTAAGAAAAAATAGGCTTAATGTTTCAAGAAACTTCTTAATGTTTCACGCTGCTCGAGAACATTGGAGCCTATAGATGTGGCTATTCTTGGATAGCTTCTATTGTAACAACCAATCCTGGATGAAGTCAGTTATACCATCAAAGCCCAAAATAACAAGAAACCGCCGGACATTGATAAGATTCCAGTGGAGATCATTAATTATGATGGCCGTAGTGTTCACAAAGCCATTCACAAAATCATCCAGCATAGCTGGCAACAATGACATTTGCCGAACGAGTGGAGCCAATCAATTATATTCCCTATCCATTTAAGGGGTGACAAGTAACAGTGCGAAAAGACAATAAAGAGACTAATCACTACTTTATACGGAGTACAAAATATTTTGGAAGATCTTTGGAAGGAAAATCAGATCATACGCCTACACCATTACTGACGATGGTCAAGGTGACTTTAGAGCTGGTAAATTAACAATAGACCAACAGTTTACTGTCAAACAGGTACTTGAGAAACGCAGGGAGTTCAGCAAAGACATTTGCCACCTTTTCGATGCCTTTAAGCAAGTATACGGCAGTATTGATCGTAACATACTGCATCAAATAATTTTTCTCTTTAGTATCCCAGCCAAAACAAGCCCATCTTACCAAAATGACAATGAGGTCGACAATATCATACGTCCGCGTCTTTGACAGAAATACCAAAATAAAGCAGGGAGTGTGTTGGCCCCTTTGCTATTCAATTTGGCTATGGAATTTGTCATGAAATGGCAACCAAAATGTGTCAAGTGATAGCCTTTGCGGATGGCATCAACAGTTTGCTACGGTCGCTAATAACCACCAAAGAACTTTTTCTGAAAATCGGAATGGAAGCAAAACTGGAAGGGTTACAAATCAATGAAGAGAAAACATAGCTCATGACATAAAGAGAAAAAAAAACCTCAAATGCCCCAAATATCAAAGTCGGCAAAAACAGTATTGAAATTGTGTATCTAGATGCCAAAATAACGAGACCTGTCAATGTAAGGTAAAAAATACGCCGAAGGGTACAGATCGGAAATAAACAGTTTCACCCAAGAATTAAATACATCCGATCATGTTCAAAAACATCTAGAGATAGTAACGAATTGTATCAAGCAGTCAAAAGAGGACAATACAGTTTCCAGTAAGGAAAAACAATCCCTACGAACTTTCCCGCGAAATTAAAATCATGATAAGGTGAAAGAATCACTTTCGTAGGAGAACCAGGAACACGGAGAATTCTAGGCTATGAATTAAAGCTTACTGGTTGACCAACCAAATTGTAGATCTTGTTCATTTGTTTCGTAATAAACAACCGGAGACTTTGCTGCAGAGACTCGTGCCTGACCAAATACTTCCTTACTAAGTAATAAGATACCTGTTCCATCCATACACAGTCCAAATGGTATAAAGTACGACAAACTCGGAAAAGTCACCTGATGCTACAATTTGAGAAAAATACCTGCTGGTTTGAGGAGGAATACCCCTTGACAAAGAGGATATTCTGGATAGTCTTCTCCTTGTTTCTTGTTTTTGCGGGTCGCTTCGTTTGCCCAACCAATATTTCTGGCATGTTTGACATGTGATTGTATAAATTTCTCATATTACTTCCTTCTGCTTTTTATTTTTGAATGTGCATAGTCTGGAGACCATCATAAACTGTTGGCTGGTGGATGTAGCTACGATGCCGACTCTTTCTATGCCTACTATGGTCTTTCAAGGAAGAGGTCAGGAAGAACTTTGCAATCTTCAAAGACCCTATATGTCACCACTGCTCTTCGATTCTGATCAATTACCTTATTCTGCTCGTGAAAAGTGGTTTGTGTCTTCTCTCCATCTTTTTTAATGTTTCATATTGAAGACGGTATTTCATTCTCGCGCTCTAATTCCATTATGAAGGTGATATTTATGTGTTTACAATTTATCTTCCTTAGATTATCTTCTATTCTATCTTTTTTAATATAACAAAGACGACATCGACATATCGTCTTCATGCCTTTAGGCAGAGCTTACTTCTCTGTGATCTGTTTTCCACCCATCCAACAAAAATTTCACTTTCACAAGAGGGGAGACTGTGAATAAGCTATAGCTACACCAACCTTTGGTTTGAAAAACCTTCCTCTCGAGGTGAAGTACGTTTCAGACATACTCAGAGTCGCCACGTTAATTTTATATTTTCAATATAGAAAATAAACAAAAAAAAAGCACCTGAAACAGACTCAGTGATCAACACAATGCTTAAATGGCTCCCAAACAACATCATGACTACCTTGAGAAACATTATCAACAAAATGCTCCCTTACGCAGGCTCCCCGAAAAAATGGAAGTCGGCTATCAGTAATACCAAATCCCGAAAAAAACCAAGCCACTCCTCAAAATTGGAGAATCATGAGTTTCCTCTCCTTAACCTCAAAAAAGCCAAATAGCCACACGTCATGCCTGATGAACAATATGATTGTGGAGAAGCACTTTCGACGTAACTCCAGTTAGTAAGGGTGGCCCTGCACGTAAGAAATGGATTTACGCACAAGAAGTCAACAGGCTTAGTTACTTTTGACATATCAAGAGCCTTTGTCAAAGTCTAGCATGCAGGAATACTCCATCCCTCTATCTTACATTCAACTCATACACAACTTCCTTATAGTTCGATCTTTCAGAGTTAGGGAAGAAGATAATCTTCCGAGCCTGCGATGTTTTAACTACGCTGGAGTTGCACAAGGATCACCCATTTCACCAATAATATACAATATGTACACCGCAGACATCAATTATCACTACAAGCAGACGACACTTGCACATACTTTATCTACAGACAGGTGGAAGTTTTCACCTCAAAACTTTAACTCTCTTAAGAACACTCCCATAAATGGAAAGGTACGACTGACAAGGAAAAGACATGAGCCATTTTTATCACCAAACGTAGAGAACAACTTCCAACAGCTTTGGCACAACAGCACAACTTCCAACAGCTTTGGAGACGAGATCGAGACGAGACAATGCGATGGAATAGAACAGCCAAATATCTAAGACTGACAGTAGATAATCGAATTACCTGTGAAGACCACATCTTAAAAAGACAAGCCCACTGCCTAGGAGTGCTCTCGTCCCTACAAACTCTTCTCAGTTCTGGCTGCCTAAACATAACAAACAAAGTTCTCGTTTACTTTCATAAATTGGACTGACACTACATATTTCAGTAACACTTTCTGTCAGACTGCCAAAACCGACAAAAAAGCACTTCAATCCTTGTAGAATTGAGACATGCGGCGATTTTTAGAATTCCATGGTACATTAGGAACATTGATTAGAAACTATAGAGAAATACACACAAGACAGATAAGATTCCTAACCACGCCATGGAAGTCCTCAAAGTCCCGGCTCACACACATTGAAACTTATAGTCAAGCGTCCAATCGATCACACAAGACGAAAACAACAAAACTTTTTGATTAAGTGATGCTAAGTGCTCTCTACTCACAGACATGAATGAAGCAAGGTTGCTCAGTCGCCTACGTGATCCTTTCTCCGCGTGATCCTTACTTCACGTGATCCAAGGCACTTTGGTTTCAATTCTGCTTGTTGGTGTCAACCCAATCGAAACTAATCTTCGTGGATATTTCCTTTTTTCTGAGAATTTAATCTCTTCACGGTTTATTTAATCCCTAAGTAGACTCAATTCAAAACTGATTTACGAAATTATACCGTTGTGAACTACAATATGAAGGACGATTTAATCGCATAAAGAGCGAGGGATTGCAGATTTATTTTCCCTGGTAATAATCCTTTTGCATCATTCCATTTACTGCTAGTTTTTTTGTAAGGACTATTCAAATCTAGCCTTGGTGTTACACCATCCACAAATGAAAAACCAAAGTGAGAATATTAAATTGAAACAGCTTTTCTCTATTCATTGAGGAGTTCAATCCTGTCGTAGGTGTGGGAATCATGAAGAACGATAATCGTGTTTGAATCTTCGATACATTTCGTCTTGGTTTTACAAAGTTTTATTTGCTTTGATGTCAGCGGGAAGAGAATTAGTATGAATATTTATGATAGATGAATCTACTCTAATCTAACCCTAAGATTTACCAGGAATATAGTTTTTTTCCTTTGATAATTGTAGCGTGTAATTAGATTTCGAATAATCTCTTAGGGATGGTCGTCTGTCTTCTTTGCCTATTTCTGTGCTCAATTCAAGGCTTCCATCTCTTTCCTTGAATATTCGTCAATAAATGCGTTAATTATACAACCGGAACATGGACTCCTGTACACCCGGATAATGGACTGAATTCACTGGAGATTCAGTTCTAACTACTGAGAGAGTTTCACTAATTATCGACAATAAAGCAAAAATAATTGACAGGCTGAAATAATTTGTCCGGAGTCTGCACTAAATTTTCATTTAGGAAGTGCTTTATTGTCTAACCGATATTGATATGCCCGATATTGAGAGCGTTTTCGTTTTTGGTGAAATTGAGTCGCATTATCGACGAGTGAATTTCGGTATCAGCGTTCCTCCTCCGTCGAAATAATTATTTATTTGATTGAATGCAAATTGATTTGTAATATGCGGTTGGTTTTAATGTCAGCAATAATGAATGTCAGATTAAGATTCATTCAACGCTGCACGCGCATTCAAAATTAGTGTTACATATTTGGTTTTATCTGTTGATTCCATAAATCCTCTCAATCATGAAACGCACCACAGTGCAGAGGCAAATATAAAAATCAAAAGTGGCAATAAATTTCGATTGATTTTATAATATATGACAAAAATAACCTTCACATGTTGGAGCCGACAGGATATCTGTAGCTTCAATCGAAAAGTTGAATATGTTAAATTTTTACCATGTCTCGCTCCCTTCTCGTTTTCAGGTTGGTGATACGCTTTCGCTTGAAAAAATCCATGAAATCACAAAATTTATCCTTACTAGTGGTTTCGCGTTATTGACGTTGTATGGAACTTAATTTATGGATAATTGCTTTTCAAGCGTTTCGTGATTGGTTTATTTATAATTAACTATTTGGTTCTGATCAAAAAAAAAACCAACAAAAACAAATAGATCGAAAGTCCTTTATGCTTTACTGATCAAAAATATTTAATGAGAACAAAGTTTTTACACGGATCACACAAACGAAAAATGTTTAAGTCGTATAAGTAAGTTTTAACAAAAGTCGAATTGAAATTATTTTGTATAACCTAGAAGTTGTCTTGAATATTCATGAAATTTTGATTCATTTTCATTTTGAAACGTCAAAATAAACTCTGCCAGGATCAGCATATTTTACTTACAATGCTATTTTCTTGTGCATATTAGTAGTAAATAATGATAAAGATGATGAAAACGTGAGAGAACACCGAAAAACGCGGTAGTTTCATTGATGGAAGAGAAAACCCTGAAAAATGAGGAAGGTTTCCTGAAATGATGAGTACACTTGCCGAAATAACCAAGATCCAGGAGTCCGAAAGCCAAACACAAACCGATGGTGAAAGAGAGGAATAAAGAACTTTTCTATATGTAAAGATAATCATTTTAAGCTAGATTGTTCGTCGCTGCAGGCTAAAGTTAGTTAGCGTTGTTTGGGTTCACCGGGTCTTGCAATTTTATTTGGAGAACGCGCTTCGGTCATACATCATCAGTATGTAAATAAATTATAAGTCTGTTCTATTGTCCTTGCGGCAATATGCATCTTTTTCACATCGCTGTTATTCATATCGCGCTTCCGATAACTACTCGTTACCGACTAGAAAGCGGTAGCCTATTGTATAGGCTTGATATTAATGGACCTGCTAAACTTTGAAGACACGTACAGCATAAAAAACACACACAAAGTAGCTACCTCAAACGAATCTTTAACGTTGAATTGACTTGTTCACTCTTCTCAAGGACATTGATGTTATTTGGGCTATCCCAGAAAACCGTTTGAATTATTTAATTGTCTCGTTCTTTCAACCACAATAACTTCAAGGTGAAAAAATCACTGAAAATGAATTTTGCAGCTGTGAATGATTCTAAACTCAGTAATCGTTTGAATTTTGCTGGGACATTTTGTACAGTACATTTCGAGCTTTTCTATAGACTTTTAATAGTTGAAAAATCTGAGAGCGTTGTTTATTCCTAAAATGCTGTGAGGAAAAAAAGTTAATGAGGAAATGAATAGGGTCTTCGAAAACATTCAAGTATCAAAAGTTTTTTAAAGACAAAATTGACAAAATAACGTATTAGTGTAAGACTGGATTTAGCGGAAATCGAAAAAAGAAATCAAACATTTGGGAACATGTGATCTTCAGTGATGATAAAAAATTTAATCTTAATGGACCAGATGGTCCAACATTGGTGGAAGGAATCAAATGTCATTTCAAGGAGATGGAATGGACAGCGTTCAACGAAGTTCTCGGGACGAAGTAGCTTTAAAAAATGGAGGAATTAGTCATACTGATTACCAGGTTTTACTGGAGGATCATTTATTAACTTTATTGGCACTCACATAAAATGAACATATTATCTTCCATAGCTGGGTAATGCACCCATTCACGCGATAATCTCTACCAATTAGTGGTTTCAGGATTACGAAAAGTTATTATCAACAGGCCCAGCGTTAATTCATGATGTCAACAATTTGGAAAATTTGTGAGGAAACTCAACGCCAGGGAGAATCTATCTATCGAAAATATGGCATAGCTGAAATAAAGAATGATTGTGAAGTGGAGTGAGATATTCAACAGTGTATTGAATAGTCTTATTATTTACGACCTAGTTATCAGATATAATAAAAAGGAAAGAAACTTTATTTTAGGAAAGTATCAAATAAAAATAAAATATCAACTAACATAATTTGATAATTTTTCATCGAAATCGGTTTTAATTTTTATCATTTTTTTCTTGATTTGATTATTGCAAGGAATATAATTCAAATTTTGTGATATATTTTCTAAAAAAATAATAAATATGTAATTAAGAATAATAAAATAAATATTGAGGCAACCGATAAGTTGCACCTGCAGCGAAAGAAAGGCACAAGGTTAAATAGGCAGGGTTATTTGAAAATACAAAGGCCGCATAATGGCGGTCGGAGGATGTTAGTTTTAACCGACTAGCTCACTGCACGAGCGTGGGGGTTCTAGGACATTATTCAATCCCTGATCCTTCCATGTCACAAACACACACATACACACCCAAAGAAAGAGCTTACTCTTTCTTATTAGATAAAATTAGTAAATATATTGAAATGATCAAATGAAATAAGTAAATATAAAATATTTAATTTACGTTAATTGTGCTGTACTGATTCTGACCACCTCTGCTCGGTTTCGGGACTTCAATTGGTTCTGCTACGCTACTTCTGACCACTTCTGCTTGATTCCGGGACTTCAAGGAATTCCACTGCGCTGCGTCCTGAATTCCTCTGCTGCCTGCTTACTATCTTCTTGGCAACGATTTTAATGTTCTCTTGGGATTTGTGATTTCACGATTCGAGGACTTCTGGGGCTAAACACTTCCAACAGCTGCTAGTACTTTCTGATTCTTTTTATTTTTCTTAATAATTAACTTCGCAATTTAGATCCTTTATTTTCCATCACTTGATACTGGATTTCTATACTTTATTTTCCATCTTCCATCTTCCATCCTTGATTCACAATTTCTATTCTTCTTATAGCAATATGTACACAACAAAGAAGTGAACCATATCAATGGAAAATGTCTCCCAAAAAACCTTAAGAGAAACTTTTTTGTTTTTTTTTCTACTTGGAATTTATTTTCTGAAACTTTTTTATTCTGACATTTTTTTTGAGACTTTTCTTTTATTTATTTTTTAGTTTGTTTTTATGTCGCCTACACATCGGAATACGTAAATATTTCCTGAAGTGCATATTATTTAAGAAAATAAACAGTTATTGAAAATAAAATCTTGCTTGTCGTTGATTTAATTAAAAATATGTTTGAGTCTTTGATTAATCACAACAATTTACAGAGCAACTCCAAAGTCGTGTACATTAGTATCCCAACTTTACTCTACGTTTTACGCAAATTCAGAATTACGTGTTTTTTCTGTTTGATTGCGACGTACTCAGAGGTATTTAATGGGAATCTCCAATTTTGTCATTCAAAAATCAAAAAATTCGTTATTTGAACCTAACAAATAAAGAAAAAACCCTTCACTGTCTGTGGAGCGTAAACTGTCTTGAGAGAGCAAATCATAGAACTTCGGATTAAATTAATAATTTATGAATTGGCAAATGTATTTTACCTATTAGAAATATCAGAAATATTCGGCGTCTGAAATTTGCTGTGGATATGTCACTCAGGATTGAGTTTTGCAAAAACGACGAATGTTTTAGACGCAGAAACATCATGTGTATTGCAAAAAGAGCAATACAAAGATGTGACATGAAAAACTTGACGCAAGTTACATTCAACGTTCATTCCAACGAAGATAAAAAAGGAAAAAAGTAAGATGGTGCGTAAAATCATTAAAAAAAAAAACGGTAGAAAAAATTGCCTTCAGTTATTGCTAGGACAACTCTTTCGTCTTTGTGGCGAAGTTGCGATTGCAGCCGACGTTTACCTGCAAATTGTATGCATAATACAATTCTGAATCAACTGCAACCCAAAACCTTATCCCATACTTTTGTGGTTACAATGGGATGTATTGCGTGAATAGTGATCTCCCACGAAATGGTAAAACCATATGAAGTACTTTGATTTGCCTTCACCTTCAACCGCTGAACCCATTTGTCAAAAATTTTGCGAATCGGGACCAGTTTGTCTCGCTCATGAGCTCTGCGTTCTCTATCATCGGGAGAACGGTTTTCGAGAACGTTGAAAGAACTGTATTAGAAACATGGTAGCGGCGAAAATTGGCCTTCCATGCTTATCTTCCCATAATTCTTCTATGGCCGATAAACGCCTGCTGGTAAAAATAAACCATAAAACGCATTCATTGGGGCTATGTCAGCATGCATTCATTAATTCATACTTATATTCATGTAATCACGGTTGATTTGATGCGTCAACCAACGCCCCTCATTATCAATGAGGTCCCGGTTTACAGTAGTATAAGAAACCCAAGTCACACTGGTTGGTACTCAAATACTACTTCCTAGCCACATCCCAAACCTCAAACCCCACATTTCAGCCAGGATAGGGTCCGCACCGTATAGACAGTAAAATATCATGAGCTCCCCCGGACACGTGGTACAGATCAAATCTCTGCTCAGGTTTTCGCAGAACATAGCCTTGTTCTACTACCAATGTACGTTCCTATTAAGATGAGTTGGTGGCCCAGTGGCTCCAAGAACAACAGCATAATACAACAGTAGGTTTAGACAAGCCAGTAAGACAGTTACAACATTATGGTCTAGGTCACTACACAATGAAAACATGAAAGGACTAGTAGATAGCAATAGAGCAGCATCGGATAGCAGAGTGCTGCAATCGCGATTGGAAGGCTTCACGCTTGAACTCATTGATCTTCTGAAAGGCCTTCTCATCCATCAACGCGTCCTCAACATCCAATGGGGTTCTAAGCATGTCAATGTATTCATGTAGTAACAAGTAGCCATTGATACCCCCCATAAATCAATCCTCTACGGAAGATTTCCAGATCCAAATGTGGGACCCCCATAAGGACCTGCATGGCACTGGTTGGAACCGTGCGACAAACACGTATGAATGCAATAAGCACCGCTCGCTGACCCCGTGTGATAAGCGTTCTAACAATATCACTCATGGCACCCTCAAGAAGTACAGAAGAGCCGTATGCTGCAACTGCTACAAATAACCCATAGTATACTTTCTTGAGAGCTTTCCGGTGCAACCCTCAGTCTTTGCTTGAGGCGTTCTCTTTGCCACCTGAAGTGGTGCCAAAAGGTCAGCGTCTCGCCCACACAAATTCCCAAGTATGCAACCGATGTCACGTACTTAAGAGCACGTCCCTCATATCTCACCCATGGCAGACGACTCGGGCTGAGTAATCCTTTCAAGACCATCTTCGCCGTTTTGTCAACAGAAACGGTTAGTCCTACCCTACCACACCATCTCTCAACCTACGGCCTACGATTATCGACCTCTTATCCATTTCAAGGCTCCATATAAATGGCCCAGCAATGGATCCCTGTTGACAACCCCTCTGAACCGACAAGTTGACAGTATCACATACTCCCTGTACAAATGTAGACCTGCCAGAAAAGTACCTTTTCCATCGGGCAATCTCCTTGCACCCAACCAAGGTTAGCTTAGCAAGAATGGCGGGCTAGCTAAGATTATCAAAGGCTCCTTTAAAGTCTAAAAAACACCGAGCACATATTTACGATGATTTGCTCGAAGTTTCGAGAGGCATCAAGCTACGCGTCACTAATACAACGCCTCTAACGAAAGTCATACTGCCTATCCAACAAGGAGTCAGAAACCAGTCTCTCGAGCCGCCGGACCACCACCTTACCAAGCGATGGAAGAAGAGCGATACCACGATACGAACCTGGATCCTTATCCGGCGACTTAATCAATATAAGTACCTGAGCACACTTCTAGTCCGTAGGGAGGGAGCCTAGCTGAAAGCATCTGCCAAAGAGGCATTGGATATAGTCTGGTGTGGCTCGCATGATGCATTTACACATCTCACCAGTCATGCCATCCCGTCCAGGAGATTTCCGACATCGAAACCTGTTGAAACTCCCATATATCTCCCAATGCTAGAGGGGGGAGTAGACTCACGCCCTTCACTGCAATCAACATGCGGTGTTTCAACTGCCGCTGCCAGAAATATTCGTTTCAACAAATGCCCAACACAGTCCATCCATGTGGGCGCCGGGTTGCCATCAACTCATAGTTCACGAAAGTCTCACTGGTCACTTCCCCCACGACAGAACCTTTAAGCCTTCCCCATAGATCATAGCATTCTCACAAATGAAACCCTGCTAGTGCCCCTCCTTGGTTAGAGCAAGTAATTTGTGGTATTCTTTCATTATTGCCGAGTATTCTAATCTGAGCTGGCCCATTGTTTCCAGTTTGCGTCGCCTAGCCTTCTGGAATTGCCTTCTGTTCCGTATTACAGCTGTCCGTTTGACAGAGAGTTCCACCGTCCACCAAGCCACTCGTACTTTGGTTGATCTCTTCTTTTGACCCAGCAATTTGTTATTAGCCCTTACGTAGCACCCATGTAGATGTGCCATAATTTATCTGATGCTGAAAGTAATGAGGTCAGAAATAGGCACTGCCTAAGTGTATTCCTGCACCAGGGCTTCATATTGACTCCCAGACATTGGGGTAGATCAAGTTACATTCAAAACATACAAGTCACGAAAAGTTCTTCCCACGGCGTATAACAACTGAGCGATTCTTCCAAGGTAACATGCTACATGAAGTCGAAGTGTTTAACGTCAGTACCTGCCACCATTAGGCCTTACCTCACGGTCTCAAAGACAGGGTTGATATAATGCGTCAACCAACGCCCCTCATTAATAAAATGAGGTCCCAGTAATCAAAAATTAGGAATCCCAAGTTACACTGGTTGGTACTCAAAACTACTTTCCAGCCACATCGCAACCCACAAACCACCACGTTTCAGCCAGGATATGCTCCTCACCGTGTAGGGGGATGACAGTAACCAGTCATGGGCCTCCCCCTAACCCGTGGTACAGATCAAACCTCTGCTCAGGTTTTCGCAGACTTATTCCACTACCAATTTACGTTCCTATATCGAAGGGTTGGTGACCCCGTAATCCCCGGACAGCAATACACTAACAACAGTAGGACTAGACAAAACATAAAGCAGGATAACATAGAGCCTGAGACACATACCGAAGACAACATTTAGGGACTAGCAGACAGTAACAGAGCCTGCATTTCCTTGCGTAACAGAGTGCTGCAGTCGTAATCGGAAGGCTTCTAGTGCGAACCCGTTAATCCTTAGAAAGGCCTCTTCATCCAGCAATGCATCCCCGACATCTTCTGGGGTTCTCACAGTAGTAATACCCCGCGCAAAACGGATGCCAGCATATGCCTGACATTCGAACAAAACATGTTGCCAATTCTCACTCCCAGCACCATATAACGGACATCCACGTTAATGACTAATACCACGACTACTCAACCATTCATTCAAACTACCATGCCCAGTTAGTAAGTATCCTAACTCCAAACAAAAATCAAACTTCCGCATCTTCATTGCAGTCATCACATCAGGTACGAACTGATACGTGGTACGACCCTCCGCACATTCACTCCACCTGGATTGCCATTCAGCAATCAATCCCTCTTCCATCATTTGACGAATGGCGGTCTGAATTAGTCCATTAGGATCCATACCACGTAGCCATTGATGTTCACCCATAGAGAAACCCTTCCGTAATCTGTAAATCAGTCCTCGGCGGATGATTTCCAGATCCAGTGGCGGGACTCCCATGAGGACCTGCATAGCACTAGTGGAGACTGTGCGACATACCCGCAGAGATGCAATAAGCACCGCTCGTTGTCCACGTACAATGAGGATTCTGCCAATAGTACTCATAGCGCTCTCAAGAAGTATAGGAGAACCATACGTCGCTACCGCGACAAATAGCCCATAATACACTCTCTTGAGAGCTTCCCGGCGCAAACCCCAGTCCTTTTTACAGATTCTCCGCAACATTGAGGCTAGCTGCTTGAGGTGTTCATTCAACCACCTAAAATGGTGCCAAAAGGTCAGCTTTTCGCCCACACGAATTCCCAAGTATGTGACAGAAGTCACATACTTGAGAGCACGTCCCTGATATCTTACCCATGGAGGGCGACTTGGATTGAGTACTCCTTTCAGTAGCGTCATTGACGATTTATCAACAGAGATGGTCATTCCTACCTTCTCACACCATCCCTCTACCTTGGCCATGCATTGCATAGCCACTACCTCTAACTGCCTACGACTATTTCCCTCCACCAACACCAGCAAATCATCCGCATACGCACACACATAGCTAACATTCATTATTTCAGCAGGTCATCCATTACTAGGTTCCAAATAAATGGTCCAGCAATGGATTCCTGCGGGCAGCCCCTCTCAACAGACACATTAACACTATCACAGACTCTCTGAACAAACGCAGATCTTCCAGAGAAATAGCTCTTCCAGAGGCCCAACTCTTCACACCCGACCGCCACCAGTTTCGCCAAAATGGCAGACCAGCTAAGATTATCAAACACTCCTTTGAAATCAAGGAATAAACCCAGCATATATTTATGTTGATTTGCTCGCACCTTTGAGAGAACATCTAACCATGCATCGCTAGTACAACGCTTCTCGCGAAAACCATACTGCCTATCCGACAGGGAATCATAGACAAGCCTCTCGAGTCGCCGGACCATTATCCGCTCCATCACTTTACCAAGCGATGGAAGCAAAGATATGCCCCGATACGACCCAGGTAGGGTTGGATCCTTTTCCGGCGATTTAAGCAGTATGACTACTTGGGCACGCTTATAGTCCATAGGGAAGGAGCCTAGTAGAAAGCATCTACTCAACAGACATTGGACATAGTCTGGTATGGCTCGCCAGATGCTTTTACACATCTCACCAGCCATACCATCCCATCCAAGTGATTTTCGACATCGCAACTTATCCACACACTCATCTATCTCCCATCGCTGAAGAGGGGGAGATGCCTCCTGCCCTTCAGCACTGTCAACATGAGGTGTCTCAGTATCCGCTATCGGAAATAAACTCCTCAGCAGATGTTCCACACAGTTCTTCCATGTCGGCGCCGGGTTGCCATCAATTCTAACCCCATGGAATTGCCGCTTGTCACTACCTCCACGACAGAACCTATACGCCTTCCCCCACGGGTCACCAGCATTTTCACTAACAAAGCATTGCCAGTGCCTCTCCTTAGCTGAAGCAAGCATCTTATGATAATCTTTCACCAAACTCCTGTAAACCGACATTAGCTGATTTACCAATTCAGACTTGCAATATCTGGCCTTCTGGAATTGTCTACGAGCGCGCATTACTTCGGCACGTTTGTCAGAAAGATCAACCGACCACCAGGCCACTCGTGCTTTTACAGGTTTGCTCATTTTACGAAGCAGCTTGTTATTTACTTTAGTATAGCACCCATATATATGTGCTATCATGTCACTGATGCTAAGAGTACTAAAGTCAGCGATGGACACTGCTTCAGTGTATTCTTGCAGCAGAGCTTCATAGCGAGCCCTATTGGACTCGGACCCATGGCACCAGGACCACCTGGCTAATTGGCGAGTAGCACTTTCTCATTAGAGGTCATACTGATCTCAATGAGGTTATGATCACTCGTCCCCCAACCAGGTACCAGTCTCCAGTCAAACTGCAAGACACTCATGGCTGCACTATTAGCACATGTAACATCAATGTCACTGCACCCCATTGGCCCATCAAAAGTAGACAGTTCACATGGTACATTCAAAACAGATAAGTCACGCACAAGTATTAAATGGGCTAGCTTCTCCCCACGGCGTATAGCAACCGAGCGAGTCTTCTACAGTTAGAATACTGTATAGTCATATCACTACTTTTTATACCGTACCGAATATTTTCAAAGATCTCAGGAAATAAAATCAGATTATGCGCCAACACTATTTTTAGCGAGTATCCAGGTGGCTTAAGAGCTGGTTAGTCAACGATACACTGGTAGATCTTTTACTGTCAAGCAAATACTTTTCTGGGACCATCGACGTTTGTGAGATTGTCATTGACTTCAATCAAGCATACGATGGTCTTGGCCGTAACGTACTGTATCAAATAATGCTTCCCTTAGGTACCCGAGCCTAATTAGTCCATTTTAGCGATGTGGCAATCACGTCGACAACCTCCCATGTCCGTATCAATAACCAACTCACCGATACTTTTCACACAAATACCGGGCTAAAAGAGGGTGAAGGGCTGGCGCCTTTGCTATTTAATTAGGGTCTGGAATATGTCATAAAAAAGGTACCTGTCAATGCAAGAGGCACACTATCGTACAATTCAAGCCAAGTTGAAGCATATGCGGATGACATCAACATTTTGTCAAAGCCGCTAAAAAACGCAAACGAACTTTTCGTCAAACTCGACAATGATGCAAAACTAGTAGAGACGAAAATCATTGAAAAGCCACCAACGCTCCTGACACAGCAAAATATAACACCTGGCGAATACAAATGTGTCGAAAATGTGGGCGAATTTGCGTATTTAGGCCCGAAAATAATGAGAACCTCTAATAAAAGAGACGAAATACGCCGAAGAGTACAGCTTGCGTACAAGTCCTTTTATTCAGATCTCACGATTATGAAGACCAGCTGAAAAGCAGCTATGCTTGTGGTATGCTTACGGGTGTAAACCATGAACCCAAATCAAGCATCTGCAATTATATTAAACACCTTTAAGCGCCGGCTCCTGGGGCGGACAATTGGAGTGAAGCTAGGTGGAGACCAAAAGAGACTTCGATACAACCATAAGCTGTATGAAATTGTAACGAGCCAGGGGTCTTAACGACTGGAATACTGCAGAAGCTGCAATGGGCTGGCCAAAAAAAAACCAAAATTTACCCAAAAAGGTATTCATTGGGAGAACTAAACGGCGGAGATTAGTGGGGAAACCGAGGAAGCGTTGGACTGGCTCTATTGACGATGAAAATTCACCGCTGCTCCGATTCCAAAATTGGAGGACACGGTGAATGGACCGAGGCAGTTGGAGGCACTTGTTGCAGGAAGCAAAGGCCCTAAAGTAGCTGAGAAGAAGGAAGTTAGCTTTCTGAAAAAAATCGAGGTTAAGTGCAGAAACGTATCTTGCTCCATCGTGGTTACGCACCATCCTTAGGTTCTTATGACAATGGAAAGATGATGAGGCTTACAAAAGTAGCCAGATTCTTTATCTCTTCTTCCTGGAACCAACTTTTGTGAAGGAACAAATATTTCTCTAATCGATTGGGTTTTGAATAAATGTGGCAAATATCTGAACTTCAAGTGCTGATAGTTTGTGCATTGGAATGGACTGCAACTGAGCTTGAATTCTCACCGAAGATTAGTACTTCAAAATTGTTTGAAAGACGTGACATTTTATGCTGTAATGTTTTATCAAGTGCCTGCTTATCTTCATACGATTTTTGTGGAGAAGTTAGAAATATTGACCCGAAGAGCAACAATCAATTCTGGACCTAGGGATTGGCTAGGAGGTTTGAGTTCGGTGGGATGGCAAGACCAGGACCAAAAACCTTTGGCCCAATCAACAAAAAGTCCCTTGGAATTGAAACCAAAAGCCAAACGGGTCCCTCCTGATAGATGCAAAAAACTCTATTTCACATCAATAATCTTGCTTTGTGTCCCAGACAACAGAGGTTATATCTATTAATTGAAAAGCGATCCAAGGACTTCAAATTACTATTCAGACTTCAAACTATTTCGAGGGAAAATCTATCCTAGAAAGCAATGTCCATCGTCCATCCGTGACTCGTTTCACTCGATGTTTATAAATAATAATTATTGATTGTTGCAAAATCGATTTTGAAAGTAGTTTATGGTTCATTGGACATGCATTTGAAAATATTATCTACAGGACTTTACCATGCAGTGTTTGTTATACAGATAAGCAAGAACGAACATCATTATGATGAGGTTCTATGAGTTTGATGCTGTCAGCGGATAATTGTACATATCTAAGCATATGTAAAGGATCTCATCATAGTTGTGTTAATGGATTTGATCCATGCAAATATTAAATGTTGATGATAAACTTGGCTGCGGCTATTGGTGGAAATATTTTGACATCAGATATTAATTGAATTGGACGATGAACTCATTGACGTTCAAATCTAAAATCCTAATTAGTGTCTAGTGGTGATGTGATAGTAAAGCTGCAGGAAAACTTCAATTTGAGCACAAACAACCAAAATAAATTGAGACCAGTGTTAAGCTGTGTTGTAAAATGGTTGTGGAAGCATGAATTGAATATTTGCTTACACAAGTGGAAGACAAATCGAAAATTATTTAAATTCGCATGGGCGAACGTTTCCATAAATGCTGGAAAATTCAGAGAGCTAATTTGATCAAAGGATTAAAGTAGAAGGAGTTTTTTTGTTTTTATATTATATTATTGGCATGTTGACTTTTGGTATTCCTTCTTATTTTCATCTACATTATTTTTCGTCTTTGTTTTTGCTATAAGGAGGCTGTCAACCAGTAGGAACCCTACGCGTGGACGTAGACTGAAAATCCTCATAGGTCTATTTTTTGTTTATGTTTAATCTTTGCATGTTTAAATTGTTAAAAAAATTTAGGATGTAGCAAGAACCAGGAGTCTCATGTTATTCGCTCACAAAACGGAAGCCTTGAATTTTACTGTTGAAATTATAATTTACCAATAATGCTTTTCAAAATACCGAAATAAGTTTTAGATACCGGGTCCTCTAGATGATGTAGTGGTAAGAGAATCAACCCTCTGTTAAACAGATGACGGGAGTTCGAGTTTTCCTTGGTGACTGTGATATTTGGATTTGTGTTTCAAACATCGTAGTATTTGCCCACCTTGCTGTGCTATAGTACGTGCCAATAGAATACTACCCCTGAACGATTTCTCATTACTTCATAAAAAAATGTCCACCAAGTGGATAAAATGTCCACCAAATTAGACTAAATTACAGATTTCTGCATGAAAATACCGTATGATCAAAAAAGAACCGGAATTTTGAAGAATGGCCATGCTTATCCAATCAGTAAATTTTTATTTCCTCAGCGTTGAATATACTTACTCTTTAGTTTTTTGTCAAATCCATAACTTTGACGCACATCGTAGGATTAGTATTTATTTGGCGTCTATACGAAGACGTCGAAAGTTTGTTGTGTGGCTGTTTTTTTATAATGGATAAAAAATTAGAGCAACGCGCGTGCCTAAAATTTTGTGGTTAAAAATGAAATTTCGTGTGCTGTTTCCTTGAAAATGTTACAAAAGGTGTAAGGTGAAATGTGTATGTCGAAAACACGAGGATAGGAATAGTATAAAAGGTTCAAAGGCGACCGAGAGAGCCTAGAGCGCAATGAGATCCCTGGACGGCCATCAACGCCTGTTACCGAAGAAATAATCGAATTGGCGAAGCAAATTGTGTTTGAAAATCGTTATTGATAAGACAAATTGCCGAACACATTTTATCTGATATTTGAGCATGAAACGAGACGCTTCTCGGCTGGTGCCAACAAGCTCAATTTTATTCAAAAACAGCGTCGTGTTGGTGTGGCCAAAGAGATAATTTCCAATGCAGACAGCGACCCAAAATTCATTGAACACATCATTACTGGTGACAAAACATGGGCCAATGAATTCGCTATGCCGACGAAACAACAATCGTCCGAATGGTGCTTCGAAAATGAGCAGAAACCGAAGAGACAACGCCAAAGTCGGTCCATAATCAAAGTTTTGCTAATAGTTTTCTTCGATATTCGTGTTGTAGTATACTACGAATTCCTTCCGAAGGGTCAAAAGGCCAACGAAGATCTATTGAAAGCTATTCGCAAAAAAGGCTCGATTTGTGGTAGAAAAACTTATGGATTTTACACCACAATAATGCGCCATCTCATACGGCCTTGATTATTTCGGAATGTATGGCCAAAAATTCGACCAATGCCATCAGCCAAGCACCGTAGACTCCACACATGGCCCCGTGTGACTTTTTTCCCTTAAAATCAAATTGTCATGACGGGGAACGCGTTTTGAGACCATATACGCAATAAAAGATAATTCGCTGAGTCAGCTGAAGACCATACTGTTGGTGGCCTATGTAAATGTTTGGAAAATTAGATCAAACGTTGGTATGCATGTATTGCCGCAGAAGGAGGCTAATTTGAGGGAGATAATAGTTGAAATTTTGCGTTTTCATTTGAATTCCGTCCTTTTTTGATCATACAGTATTTAAGATTTTGTCAAAATTTGTAATTTTATGGTTAAATTTAACGACTTCTACATGCGTAAAAGAGATATAACACCTTGGGGACAAAGCGAACAAAACCAAGGTAGGATAGTAATTTCTTTATTTAAACATTGATACTCGTTTGAGTCTGAGCTGATTTGAATTATTTCAAATAGTCTTTTTGTACGGTTTTTGTGTGGATTTACATGCAATTGGGGAAGATTTGACCCTAAAATTTGATCTTTGCAACGAATCCACGTTTGTATATTCCTTTCCTTCGGCAAAGACTAGTCGAATTAGATGCCTCCAATAATTGTCTATTACGATGTGATTGGGTGATCATCCTGGTTAATCGAGGAGATCATTTTCTTCTTCTTCGATACATGATTTCACCTTCTATGTCAAAGTGCACAAAATAATTATCCTGTTTAAAATTCGGTGGAGCATCTGCGGTAGCTATGAGGCCACCAGATTTTTGTTGTTGCTGTTCAAAATCATATCAAATTGTTCAGCGTTCATTTTGCCACCGACTCACACTGATCTCGATCGACTATTGAGTCCGATACTACACCAAACACCATCGATCCTCGAACGTGCTTCCGCTTACATAAAATTACTTCGGGAAAAGTACAAGCAGCCACCAAATACACCTCAGTTCATTGTTTCCTCGGAAAATATAATATGCATTCAGTTTTTTTCCTCTGAATATGATTTCTCGATCGTCTTTGAGCTGGTAACTTTTTCGATCGTAATTTTCCGGATCTTTTTTGATGGTCTTGGTGGATGATCTTTTGATTTGCTGCTTTTATCTTATCTATTGGTAAGTTTTGAGTTATACTTCATTACAACACCTAATGATCCCATGAAACTCCGCTCTAAATCCTGTAGACAACGACTTTCTCTTTTTAATTTGTTTTTTGGGACATATTTCTGCAGCGTAACCTAAAGATTCATATAGACTTTCTCTCTACATTCTCTAAAATATTTGTACACCTTCTTTTACATGGGATGGTTATTAAAAGTATCCCCGGAGAAGGTTGCACCTTTTGATATGTTTACATGTAGAAGATATTAGGAACTAGTTCTTCCCGCACGACATTGATCGAGACAGTTCCTATGAAATCGCCATGACGAATTGTACGATAGTATGAACACGATTTGATTGCAGGACATGATTCAATGTGTTCCCCTGGTTTCTTTAATTTTTCATCTCAACATCATTCTTATTTTGAGTTAAACATGGAAAATTTCTCTGTATGATTCCCATGTATCTTTTCAAAAGCAAACACGCTAAGGAAATTCCAATGAACCCAATAATCCGATAACCTGCAAAAATTTCGGACCCAAAAAAGAAGAAGGATCAGCTGGCAAGATGGTAAGGGGAGATTGGGAAGATTACCACATTGGGAAAGATTTAAGATTATTTCAAGAATGTTCGGGATACCCACTGTCTAAGTACGGCTTCAAAATTCAAAGTTCGGACCCATACCGGGAGCGCTATTTTTGGACATAGTGTAGACACACTCAGACGGCTGCTTTTAGACAGAGATGGAAATAAGTCAAGAAGAAACCAAGTAGTATGTAGTTTTATTGCGTATTTCGCAAAAGCTTTTCTTATTTTAATCGAAAATGAGTTAGCAATTACCGATCTAAATAAAATTAGTCATATTTTTCTCGAATATCGTTTGATCTGGAATTTTTTCGTTGTATTAGCGCTGTTTGCATTTACACTGGAATAAGCATGTATCTGAACTTATCTCAATGCCCTCCTTTCAAAAGACTGGAAACAGCTTTCTCAAATTTAGGTTTCTTAGTGACTATAATCTGACTATAATCCCAAAGCAAATCATGGAGAAAAAGTCATCTGGGCTCCAGAAGAAAGTGAGTATTAGAAACGGAGGCGCGGATTGGGTTCGTCGTTAAAAACTCAGGTAATTTGTATACTTTCCTCTGGGGTAAAAGAACCATTTCTGAAACCCAGAGCTATGTTAACAGATATTGAAAAGGTACTTGAATGCTCATGATAACCAAACACACATAGGTGATTCATGTTACGTAGGATCGGCTCATCTGATGGGGATGCTGGATAGAATGCCTGATTCAGATCGTAAATCTTCGTTACGACTAAAATACAAGGAAACAATTTTTAAAGTAATAATAATATTTTTTTGAGGTTGGGAGGTAAGGGCTTTTTACGTCCATTGGCAACCCGACTGCCTACTAAATACCCTCCATGTCACACCAATAACATAGCCCAAAACATTTGATCACATCACTTCGGACTAGGTGTCCTTGGTTTGTCCTAGCGATGTATTCAGCTTTGAGAAATTCCACTTTTCATGGGACTAGATGGGAGAGGGAAGGAGAGAGATGGAAAGAGAGGGATATATATCAGAGATATCACTTCCTTTTGCACCACTAGGTGAAGTATGACACCCTGCTTAAAAGAAGACCCATCTGTAGGTAATGCAAAAAGCATTCCCACTCGCTTTAGACGACTACACTTTTTCCCTTATATTTTGTGAAGATAGATGCAATTTGAGCCTGGTAATTCTTCTGCATGGAAATAAGATGTTACAGGCGTCATTCATCATTCCCGGGTAGAACAAGCAAACACGGAACGGTGACTTTTTCATCTTATAGAATTGAACTGAAAATGCCCGGGGCCATTGATTGGTGACACTTCGGAGTCATACAAGATAATTGTACGTCACCGTCATTGCACTCTTAAGTAAGGGTCTTTTGTTCGAAGTTGATCCCAAAGTGTTGGCCACAAGCCAACAGAGAGCTGACACTTCTGCAGCAGCATCCACTGACACTTGTTACTGATCAAAGAAGCTCATCTTCCAGGCAATCGTCAAGACAAGGTCTTGATTCCTTCAACTCAATGATCGTTTAAATAAGCGGAAATAACACGAGAGATCTGCTTCTTGGTCAGTTTGGTGACCTCGATTTTTTAAAGCACTTGACTGAACCCACGGCCGGTCTTCCAATCTGAGTTGTATACCTAGATTCAGTTACACCTACTCGACAGTACGACCGGTGACAAGTGCTGCTACGTCATCTGCATAGCCGATCAGGTGCGACTCCTCAGAAAGTTGCAAACTCCGTCGTACGAGAAATTCCATACGTCCGGGCCAAGAATGAGTCTTTGCACAACTCCTGATGCCCCATTCATACTGTCCCATACCCAATAATAATTTTTTTTATGGTTGGTAGGTGAAGGCTATTTACGCACTGAGTGTCGGACTCCCGCAACCGGACTACCGACTAAACCCCTGTCACACCGAGAACCTAGCTTGAAACTGTTTGTCACATTACTTCGGACTAGGTCTTATTACTCATCGCCTAGGGGTGCCTTCAGGTGAAGGGAAGTCCCTCTTTCTGCCCGGATGGATAGGAAGCAAGAGGATTGCTGTCAGGGAGATCCCCCCTCTCTCTGCACCGTCCAGCGCTCCATGATGCCCTTCTTTATAAGAAGAACTGCCCGTACATAATGCGACACACAGTTCCAATTGTCTTTTGATTACATCATTTTTCCCGTTACGTATTCTGGAGAGAGCACGCCTTTTTTCATCACCTTATCATATCTCTTATCATCACCTTTTATTTGGATATCAGCCTTTTCTAAATTCACAAATATTTTCTGATACGTCTGAAAGAGTCCTTCGCACAAGTAATATTTCTTACCTCTAACTTTCCTCGTATTTTTCCAGCAATGACGACTACAAACTACTTACAATGTCTACGTATTTACCTTCATTAATGAACTCGTGTTCAAGGAGAACGAAATTTATTTTCATGAATGTAAAATCCCACAGAATAAATTTGAGCAAATAAATCACTATAATATTCCAGCATATTTTTCACAGTAAAAAAAACCATGTATGCAAAGCTCCCTGACAGGATTCCCTTTACAAACAACTTGGCATACGTTGAATGACTTAATTTCAAATGAAATTTTCTTGTTGGTTCGTTATTACACAATCCTTGCCTTATGTTCAACAAAACGCTGTTACGCAGGATAAAAGCCAGTTGTTTTACTAGCAAAAAGTAATGAAAATCAGAATAGGTAGGTGTAAATAAATGGTTCGCATCATTTAATCCATTTACTGAGTACCTGTTACACCAAAGTCTGAATTACCTCCATCTTGCGTTCATTCTTGTTGAATGTTCTTTTGTTCTTTCACAGCATTTGTAGGGACACAGGGCACACGTATAAGACAAGGTAGATTACGCCTAAGATCGTAACATGTGTGGGTATTGAACATGTATGTAAGGTTATCAAGCCGTTGAAATAATGGATAATTATGGTGTCAGTATTTTCCTTAGACACCAGCCGTAATTCCATTGAGAAACCAATTTCAATTATTGTTATGTACCTACTTGAGCATTTCAACATTGTGTATATTGATCCTTGTATGTGTGAGTAAAAATATGTAGGATTTTCGACAGCATAAGTTAAAGGAAACATAAAAATTAATGGAAAATTTAATTCATACCAATTTTTTGATAAAATTTTCGTTAGTTTATTCTGAAACATTAATTAAGCTCTAGCGTTGCCATATTCACTCGAAAAAAAGCGATGAGGTTGAAAAGCATGGATTCAGGAAAGATTAAAGTTTCAAAAAAAAAAACTGGCACAGTTTGTAAGGAGCGTCTATTTTAAATATTTCGTAGAGATGAACACCGTACGCGATGTTTATCTGTTGTCTATCCCCTAGCATCCTTCCTTCCTTGCAATGTGGTGGTGTAGAGTTGGTGCGAATGACCACTTTAACTCCCTCATGTCTGTGAGCACTTCCAGCACTCATCTATCATTTCGGGCCAATCTTGGGCTTTATAAAGTGATAATTAAATACTAAAATAATAAAAATATCAAATCTAAAAATTTAAGTTTCACAATATTATGTGTCGTTTGATGGGATACCTAGTGTTATCCCTTTTATGCAAAGTTCGCAGGAATGCCAATGTCGGGGTGGAATGGTTGTCGATAGTGTCAAAAAGTTTGACACTTTGCTTTGTCACGTACGTATTATTCTACCATCTCTATTCGTAAGATTAAGTCTCTTTTCTGTATGGCACTTCGATAACTCTATTCTGGAGTGCTTTTTTGTTCGTCTTTGCTGTCTGGTAGAAAGTAGAACCGCCATTGAGTAGCGTCAGTCGTACGATCTCTTTATTTATGACGCTCTGTTCTTGAGGCTGGATTCTGGATTTGAAGATGTGGTATAAAGAGGAAAGGACACCTATTTCAATGTCCTTGTTGATATTATCTGTGTTGTTTCCATGAGAGTCGGCTGGCGAGCGGAAGTTAAGAGCATTTCGCCGTTTAGGTCCAGTCTTAAATATCGTTGTTTACTGAAAAGGTCTGTAGGATTTGATGCTTTTTCTAAGTTAAAAAAAGGGCCTGAGTTATATCTGGATTAATCTTAGTTTCCCACGTGCGAAAGTTTTGAGTAGCAGATCTATTGATCTTTGCAATCTTGAAGTGATAAGTCCTGCTTGTCGTGATCTTTCGTGATCTTGATCTGCAGAGGGGAGGTCTGCAGTAATATATTATACAGCACCGGTGAGAGAGCGGATCCCTGGAGTACTCCAGCTTCAATGGGTCTCAGGCATGAAAGAATCTTTAATAAACATGACGAGCGAATTTCTGCCTTACAAGAAGATGCCGATAATTTGAGTGAGCTACAGTGGCGTATTGAATTCCTGTATTTTGAAAATTAGTTTTGCATGCCAGACTTTGTCGAAGGCCTTGGCTTTGTCAAACATAACTAGACCAGTTGAATTTTTAAGGTTTGTGCTTGATCTTATGTGTTGGAGTTCAGTAGAGTGCATAGCTCTAAGGCCAAATTGTTTTTTCGGAATAACATCTTTTTCGGATCATACCTCGTTGATTCGAGGCAGAATCACTCTGTCCAGTTTTTTCGACAGAAAGAACATCAGAGTAACAGGTCTGCAATTTTGAGGGAATGTTAGTTCCTTATGAGTTTTCGGAAAAACAATTACTGCTGATTTCCATGCTTTCCGATACTTTCGCAACCCGAGTATTATATAAGTAACGTCCGTGAGTACTTTTAAAATATTGTGCGGTAGTGACGAGATCATGGTGTTTGTAATGGTGTCATGTGTAGATGATTTACGTTCGTTCAATGTTCGTATGATGTTCAGTATATTGTCCCTTGTTGGATATTTTCTTCAGCTCTTCAGCTCGCAGGAGCCCGCCAACTAAGGAGTCTATTAGGTCCTCAGCTTTAAAGTCCTTTTCATCCGATGAGTTTTCTCGGAATTGTATTTCCAGAAAATCTGCAAATGCCCCGTCTTGCCTTCATCTTAGTATTGTATCACATTTAGTCCATGTATTGGCAGTACCCCAATTTTGTTGTTGAATGTGAAGTATTAAGCAACTCTCCAGAAACTGTCACACCCAGTATCGAGTCTCAGCAAGAAGTTCTATCATTGCTCGTTTCGAAATTTTCTTCCTTTTTGCACGAATTTCATTGGTCATCTAAGTAGCGTTTGTGTTACTGGTCTGAAATGTTTCCGACCACAACGTAAAGATGGTGGCACTTCTTATTATAAGCTAGTGAATGTTGTACCAAAGGTTAAGCCATTTTGGATGAGCAGTTTTTAGTTCATAGTCGTTTGGTTGAGTCGATGTGAGTATTTTTTTGATACATGAAAAAAGTTGAGTATAGAGCTTTCATTATATTTATATTTAACGGAACACAATGTGTACGGGGTCTCTGCAACTTCATATACCACAGTTTTTAGTGGCTTGGGATTCCGGTTAAACATGCACAATCACTATCTTTTGGGTGGTTCAACTTGGCTTTCGTATGTATGCCCAGTTCATTACCATATTTGGTATCCTTGAGTTTTGATCCTAGTTATCAAAACTACAGTGACTATGCTTCTCAACGTAGTTTATGTATCCGGACCAAAGCGTAAGCACATACAGCAGTGATGAATGAATTCGAATGAATTCCCGATCCACTGATATAGGACTGCAGTTTTTTACTTTCTATCGTTTTTCAACAGACCAGTTTGTAAGCAAAACTCCTGTATCAACTGTCCCAAGCTCATACAAAGGAGGAGGGATCCCCTTATTTCTATCAACCCACAGCTTCCATAATTCTTCGTCCCTAATCCCACGAATAAATGGTAACAAATGGTTACCGGGCCGCATATTGGATCTTTTCGTTTCCAATTGATGAGACATTAAATGTCGAACAATGCTGTGAACCTTATGTACATCTACACCTCTGTTACTAAATTCTACTTACACCTCTTTTTATGGCGATTTTTGTAGGCGAATGCGAGTATTTCGCGCCAGACAACGGAATACAGGCCAGCGGAGTGGGGTTGGGCGACGGGTTAACTCCTAGTCTATAATCTTCCCTTAATTGTTTCGAAACCTGGAGTAGAAGCTCTGATTGGATTGGATCTAGCACAACGACCTCGCAATCGAAGAAAGGACTATGGCATTGGATCCTGGATCCCTGAACGATCCTGTTAGCGACCTTCTAAAATAGGCCAGCTAATATAAATTAAACATACTGGCTACCAGGAAAGGAACTGGACTGGAAGTGATATTCAAGATATGAGATGGCACACAATGTTCAAAAGTGGGCAGCCCGCTGGACAGCAAGAATTTTGAGTGGCATTCATTTTAGATAGGGACTTAAAATAGCACGTTATTGACTTTAAGGCAGTCTAGAATTCTTCAAATTTTGACTCATTAACGTACGTGCCCCGTACGGAATTGTTCTAAAGAAACGAAGGAATCGTTCTAAAACAGCATGAAAAATTTGTTGACTCATTGCCTCCAAAAAACAAAAAAATAATAATTCTGGGTGATTTCAACGTCGAAATTGGGAATAAACTTATCTCTTGGGGAACGACTAGAGGATATAGCCTCCACGATGTAACAAACGACACCGGCCAGCTACTGATTGACTTTGCTATGTAGCAGGAACCTAGTCATTCTAGCCGATTGCAACTCAGATCACTACTTGATTAAACTAATATATCGATATCTCATGCCAAAGCCGTATTCGGCAAATACCAGTGCTCTACAAGAATTCGACATCGAAAGGCTCCAAGTAGGGTCTGTTGCCGAGAATTTCACAGAGTCTCTTGGCGACAAGCTAGATCTTATTCTATCAGATACCTCTCTGAAAGCAAACTATGGTTAAATTGAAAGCGGCAATGAAAACAGTAAAAGGAAAAACTGGTTCCATGACGAATACCAGGAAGCATTAGATGAATCGAATCATACGTACAAAAAATATTGAAGTAAAAAAACCAGGACGAAGAGAGAAGAGTATAAACGGACCTCTCATATCCGCATCAATAACCAACTCACCGAAGTCTTTAACGCAAATAGCGGATTAAAGCAGGGAGATGGGCTGGTTCCTTTCCTATTCCATTTGGCTCTGAAATATGCCATAAGAAAGCTACCTGTCGATACAAACACACTATTATATAAGTCAAGCAAAGTGGAAGCTTATACATTTTATTCAGTTCTCACGAGTATGAAAACCAGCTACAAACACAGCAAAGACTATGCAATGTTATGGGTGTGAAACATGATCCCCAACCCAAGCATCCTTGGGTTGGTTGGAACGGATCTTAAATGGGATAATTGGGGCGAAGTTAGACGGGGACCAATGGCGAATTCTCAACGCTGAAGTTGCAATGGTCTGGGAATGTGAATCGTATGGAGGAACAACGAACACCCAAAAAGGGCCGATACCAGTGGTGAAATTGGAAAACGCGGTGAATGAACCGTCATACTTGGAGATGCTTGCTACAGGAAGCGAAGGCTCGAGATGGACTTTTTGGGGTAGCGAAGAGAAGGCTACTTATACCATAAATTTTGAATTCCCACTGGCATCGCCCACTGCTTTATTATTCACTCGACACGCCCCTTGTCAATCACAGTACCTTATGTGACACAGTTCGAAATTTTTTGGAGGAAAGGTCTCCTTATTCTATTTACAATGGCGCCTTCGGTTTGCAGATATCTTCTCTAGCGAGAGGGAAAGAGGAGCAAGATTGCTCGGCATTTTTTGCATTTTTTGGTCGAGTAATTCAAATACCTTCTATTTATTAGGATTGTCCGAACATTCTGTACCACTTGGTTCCATTTTTCTACCGACTTCAGTATCTCTTCGCGTAGACTGTCAAAGCGGAGGTCTCATCTTTTTTTGGCTACCTTCATGCACATTCTGTCAGATTTTTAGCATAAAAAGACATTTTGAGAAACGTCACCTTTCTCTTAAATGTAGAATATGAAATGCGGAGACCACAACTTATTGTAAGATTGAAAACAGTCGTGTCCGCTCCCTAGCTGAATATCCTAGATTTCTGTCTCACCATGATTTCGACTAACCACGATCACAAAGTGTTGATGAGACGGGTAGTCCATTTTTCTTTATGCTTAGGTTCCCAAAATTAAGAACTAGGGTCTGGTGATAAGTTCACTATGCAATTTTAGAACTAGACCGAACGAAAGAGCTAGAGCTGGTATGCGTAAACATTTGTTCCATTATGTTTAGGACTCTAGTAGAGTGCGACCAGAAGTGTGATTTGAAGTGCAAAACCAAAACAATATTTAAATTTGGATATGAACAGGGTATTATAAAGTAAAGAGTATAAAGCGCTTAGGCATTCCTTCAAAATCTGATCAGTTGATATGCTAATAGTTAAAATTAACGATCATTGGAAAAAAGGACAAAACCATAATAAAAATGAAATCCAATCAGTGAAAACTGAGAGTAAGTCGATATACAGTATTCAACAATTTATTTAAATAAAAACTTTAAAAATTTCAACAAGGTCCGGCATTCCTTAACAAGTTTATGTAACAATTTCGTTCTTAAGCTGTATTAACTGATCGTCTTAGTCTGGCTGCAAGGTTTCCCATTTCGAGCTCAGCATTGATTGATCGTTTGTCATCGTAACGTTCACGGCTTCGGGAGCTGCTGCCTTCCTCGGAGGATCTTCGGTCAGCTGTGGCAAAAGTGGCGACCAAAAGGAGGAATCCAAAAATGAAGAAGATCAATTTCATGTTGATAAGTTGGTTGTTTAGCTGCTTCTCGAATGTGAAACTAGACTTGACTGATGCCTTTCCCAGAACTCGCATCACCTTTTATATTATGATTTCAAATAGCCAGAAGACATTCCAAAAAATGTCCGTTTAATTTGAAAGTAAATGAAGGATTTAGTTGACAAAATAATGTTTTGTTGCGTCCATTTCGTATGACGGAAAATCTCTCAACAAATGCTACCTAATTAGAAAGTATAAATTATAATAACAAATAATTCTTGATTGTCTCATGATGAAGATCTAAAAAATGACACTGAGCCCATCTATTTTATTCCAGTTATATTGCACTTAGAGCACTATTTAAGTCCAGACATACTGCAGAATGATAATTGTCTCAAAATCACGAATGCTTCGTTCAGCAAATTGCTTAAAGTTCAAGCAGGAGGCCTTGAATCATTCAGTGACAGATAAGAAATACGCACAATTACCATTCTTAATTTCTGTTGAAGATTGCCGAAATGCGAGAGGTGGTTGACTGACTTGTTAAATTTTTTAGACAGTCGACAAAATAAACTCTAGAGGAATATTGTTAATCAACAAATTTATCAAATAAACTAAGCAAAGACCTATCCTACCAATCAGAACCAGCAATCATGACTCTGCGGACATGAACTAAAACACCTTAATCAGGATTATGTATCAATGCCCCAATAGCTATTTGACCGTCTGTTCTACTATATCCTTTGACGGTGGTCAGTTTTAATTCGCTCTTCTGCCTTGATACAGTACATGGAAAATCATTTTACTTGGAAAGACGCCCAAAAACGCTTGGGTAGTGTAAATATAATTTACTAACGAGGAAGCGAGTTCAAATTTCTTCTAAAATGATTTACGATTTTTTCCAAATGGAAACAAAATATTTGCAATAATAAATTGCAATTATATAAATGGTGGTAAGAGTACAAAATGTTTATTATTGTATTAATATAATGTTCATATATTAACGGAATAAAAAAAATCAATACGTCAAGAAGAACTTGCGTATCCTTCAAGCAAAATCAATGAAAATATTTGTGCCGTTTAAAGAAAGTTTACTTAAAAGAAAAAAAAAATCGCAATTTTAAAAGAACTTAATAGTTATTAACAAAAAATAATTAAGTGTTAAAAACCAAACAATTAGACACATTGTTGACATTTGAGCTCCTTGTTGACATTGCAAGACCCACACAAAGGTTTTTACCAGTGGTTACAAAAATCAATGGTTTCTTTCTGATCTTTTTCTTCAGGATAGGGGGGGTATGCTGGGCTGTGAAGTGGGTGGTGTCAGCAGGGAGTGACTATCTTGGCCGACTGACTCTCTTGTCAAGTCAAGAATAAACTTTCTTCTACTGATTTTTTTCTCGGCTCGTTTTTTGTACAAAATCAAGGAATTCATTGCTGCCAAATCAAAAATATTATAAAAAACTTGTACAGGCCAACGGCGAGAAGATGTTTTGACGCTATATTTCTTGGCCGTTTAATCAATTACGTCTACACCGAATTTCGTAGAATTGTAAAACTTCACGGTGTTAGGCTTTTTTTGCTTCTTCTGCGTCAACAAATACATGAGAGTGTTCTTAGAATCATAACAGATTTTGATGGTTGACCTTGATTAACTGTAGGTGTGTAGGATCCCGAACATATCTGGCTCTCCCGTAAACTGCAAAATCTACACCGAACTTTTGTGGAAAAAAGCTGTTCGTCAGCAGTGAGATTTTCACCAGGATTGTCACAGTGAAAAGCAGCAGATTTCTTTGAAACGTTTTCGAGCCATGTTTTGTGAACAAAACTGAATACCCCAATTTTTATCCCATAGATCGCTAGCAGTAATATTTTTAGCCTCACAGGCTACTCGAGCGTAGATAATTGCAATAAATGTATCTCAATCATTCAATAGGAGTGACCAAGTATTATCTCCAAGTTGACGGCGGGCTGCGGTTTTAGTATATTTCTGAATATGCCGCAACATGGAATCATCAGTAATAAGTTTCCATGCGGATAAAATGCTTCCTTTGTAACACTTTTTAGCAAAAGAAATCGGTCCAGCTTCCTCTGTTAGAATATTTTACCGTGGACAACGACCAGGTTGATTCAAGACTTGATAGGTCAGATCTACCATCAGAATCGCTATGAGTGCTTTCATCATAACTAGAGAATCACTTTTTTGTATAATATTGCAATCGTTTTCTTCACTTTCTGAGTTTAAATGCAGAACGTCCCTTCTCTTCAGTCGGTTCAAAATCTGATTGGTCGTCCGATATTTTATTGCAGTGCTTCCAATATTTCAGAAACGCGAAGGAAATGATTTCCCAGAAAACTTTCTAATTAAAGTGGAAACCTCTATGAGCCCCAGAGCTATCGCCAGAAATTGTCAAATCATTTTTCTCATCTTCAACCGCTTTTTTGATTATCGAGTTTACAACGGCGCGTGCTGATATCCAAATCTGTTCTATTGAGTCATACTAAGTACTTCTACTAAACCTTTTGCCTATATCCTTCAAACCAAAAAAAAAAATAATCTTATAATCATCTTTACAGTCAATACTAAGTAAACACACGACGAATACAAAGCGCCGATTTATTTCGTAAGAAGAATAAATTTGTGAGCCGCCTGAAATATACGAATCTGATTCACACTTACACTGTATGACTAATTGAAAGCCTAATCCGTTTTCAGTACGTTTTGAAAACTTCACATCACGCTTACAATTTGTACACATTAGAATTTTTGGTAAATACAAAAACGTTGATTGTTGATTTCAAAGTTGATTATATGGTATTGCAAATTAGGATCAACATTCAAGATCAAGAAGCACTTGTAGCAATTATATCTTCAAACGTATGCTGATTGCTTCAACAATTTCTATTTGTTTACGATCTCCCCTCGAATTGCCACATTTTGTACTTTTTTTTATCAATCTTTCAAATTTTTATTAATAAATAATAATCGAAAATGTACCGTTATATGTAGATTTCGACATGAAAGACGAACTTCGACTGTTTACCAATAAAGGAAAAATCTTATAAGGAGCATATATTTATCGAAACGTACCGTTATGCTTAACAGCTGCCAAAACATCTGCTGAATGCTCTCACACATTTTCCATTGTATCGCATTTTATAAATATTTTTTGACTTTCCTGACCAAAATAAAAGGTTGTACACTAATTATTTATGAGTATAGCAACTTCTTTTAAGAAAAAAATAACCTAAGCTGCCCCTAATTTGCAGATGGAAATAATTGATGACCTCTTAGAAAAAAGTTTGTCCGTAACCTGATTTCATTATTTGTTAAGGTGGTTTTATCCTTGCTTCATCCTTCCTTCATCTAATATTTGAGAGAAACAAGAAAATTGTTTGATCCAGTAATGGTGTGATCTGAAGCTTTATTATGAAAAACTATATCGTGCAATCCCTGTAAATAACTCTCTTTTCCACAAAAAAAATCGGAAAAACGCTCTTTAATACTTTTTAAACAGCTTTGCGCTATTCTAACATATTTTGCCTTATATATATAGATACCTTGACGTTGACATACCTTGAATCTCATGGTTATAGTTCTTTCTGGCATACTTTTTGAACAAGAACGTCATTAATTCCAGACGATTATTCTCACTCATGATCGATTTAACTACCATGTTTTCTGTTAAAACTTCAATTGTGAGATTGTTTCTACTTTGTACTCTTCATTTGTGCTATGTCCAATTGAATTCCAAAAGAATTTTTTTGAAAATTAATTGTACAACAGAAAAGGTTTGTTATTATCTTCAGCCTCCACATGGTGGCCGCTGGGGTTAAGGGAGTAACCAATGGAAAGTGTTGACGTATGTCAGTCGCATCTCAACCCTGAAGCAAAATCATTCCGACCCGGCAGAGGAAGAGCTGTAACCCATCCTTAGAAAAATAATCAATCCAACAGCAGCAGGACAGACTGGTCAAACTTTACTTGCCCCAAATACTCCCAAATGACGTAATTGGATCTTGGAAAATTAGATCACTTAACAGGACTGCTCAAAGTTCTCCGTGGAATCAACGGATTCTTATAGAAAGTATTAGCAGTTTTAAAAAGTGGAAAGGAACTCTTATCCACTATGAATGATATAATCGACATTATTGCTGAGTTTAATGGAAAAGTAACTTTAGTTGAATGTAATAGACTGTATATCTAAAGGAATCTTCACTAGGATAAATTGATATTTATCTTCGGAGATGAACAAAAGGAGAGCTTATCCTGCGCGACTCCTTAGTGACGTGCACTCATGGCACCGGTGACACCGATTATTATCTGGCTCAGATGAACAGTGTGAATGGCTACTTTCGGTCTTACATGCAACAGATGAATAGATGCGATCAGGCGACTGCTAATTCAAATATTTTGGGCTAAGTTTATCCTTTTTGAATTTTGGTGCTCTCTTCTAAGGAAGAATTTGTGAACTCCACCCAGAAAGTCTGTTGAATTTGATGACATTATCAGTTGACAAGTGATACGGTGTGGCATATTACTCTCGGTTGGCACACCTGAAGAAGAACGTACCCTGAAAGATGCAGTCGGGCAACTGCTTGTTCTGTCCCGGGAGCGAGGGCCATTATCTCTGAACCATTTCAAGCTTAGGCGGTAGGTAAAAGACCACTCTCCTTTGTGGGAGATTTGGTAAACTTTGTTCTGAAAGTCGTATCATTGATTAACAAATTGAACTGTGGTTTATGTTATATTCAGTCTTTCTGAAGATGATAAGATTCTCGGACGACTGGTCGCCCCACAGAGAAGGAGAGTAACTTCCGAAGTAACCTCTACCTACTCTGCTCCCACTGGCTGGAATAGGGATCCCTTTAGCCTTTAATTAAAAGAGACCTAGTCCATTCTAATTCTAAGAATAAATGTAGATAAACAGTTTTAGGCGAAGGTTTTCCCATAAGCTTTCCGCTGCTGGCAGTCCTTCACTCAGAGTCTAAACAGCCTTCCACTTCCCACAAAAATCTGGCTGGCGGATCACCTGAAGACAACGGGCAGAGTATCATAGAAAACTTACAACAATGATAATAATTTTCGAATGTATAATATATACTCAAGGGTAGTCGAAATCAAGGAAGTCAAAAAAATTGATGAACAAAGTTGCCAATTATTGATTGCTGCTCGGGTGTCAAAAAGGAGACACGTATTTTCCCAAATATAAGACCGCCATATCGAAGACTTTCTAATGGATTTATGATAGGGCTTATGTGGGCCAAAGTTAATTTTTGTTAAAAATGAAAATTTATCAATATAACTATAACTGTAAATTTCATTTTGAATTCGATTATTAAAATAGGTTTAAAACATAATTCCCAGAAAAATTTTCGGAAAAATTAACAAAAACCTACGAAAATTTTGCTAAAAGTATTAAATAGTGTTCAAGATCACAAAATTAATGTTGTTTTTACAGCCGAATACATAATTCAAACTTTAAACAGTCTGAAAAAAGCAATTATTTTCCTTATCAGTTATTTTGAACTTTGCCTTCGCCTTCAGTTGGAGTTTTGGGCTTGTTTGTGGAAGAATATTTTCGATATTGCTTCGTATCTGCCTTGACAAAATGGCAGTGAATGTGCAATTCACAGGTGATGTTTCGATCTTTCCCACTAAATTTGATAACTTTTTCATGTAACATATTCCTTGGGGTCGTAGTTACTTGGGGTAGTCTTTCTAGGTTTTCCAATTTATGGTATTGCATGTAACATGTACTTAGTTCTATTATGGCATATTGTAGGGATTTTTGTATCAAGTTGGTTAGGCTTATTTGGGATAAACATCATAAATGGACATCTTCCTCGAAACACAAGCGATTGCTCAAAGGTAGTGTCATAAAAACATGGAGAGTAATTTATTTGGAATTTATTTATAAAAAGTTCTCAAAACTTTCTAACTGGTATAAATTCGCGGTACTTTAATGCGATTTTCCCGTTTTTCGTTACAAAAATCTTAATAATTTCACACGCTAGTTGATTCGGAATAGGCATGCAAGTTCTATGTTCTGGCGTCTTGCCAAACTCTGAGAATACAGACCGAGAACAATTTTTTGTCGATGAACTCATCTTATTAGTCACTCCAGTGACCCTCTTGTATAAACTGATTCTTGTACAATCTGATTCGCTGTCGCTTTCATGGCATTCATAAACATCTCTTTGGTCTGGCCCATATTTTTTGCTCTTTGTTTGTTATTTGCTGTTTGTCATCATTCTGCTCTAAAGAACCCCCTCTAATAAACAGAAACATACTTAACAAAATGTATTTTCAATAATAAAATGACAACATTATAAGTTCAAAAGATAAATAAGCGTCTCGTGAGCACGCAATTTAGGCACATAAACTCATATCTACTGATGTCTAAAATCTATTTCTCTAAAACACCCGCCCGAAGAGAGCTACGATCACTGACTGAGCTGGTTTGAGCTTTGAGGGCAAGTTGGTTCATCCAATGACTTAAAGTTTATAGCAAACGGTCATCGTATGGCACAAAAACTCCGCAAAAAAGTAGAGGGTTGTCATTGCCCGATTAAATACATCATGAACATGGCTTCAATGTTAAAGAAATATATCATTGCGTTCTTAGTTTCCCCAAAATGTTTGAAATAAAAAACGATTTCTCTTTTAACGTGCATCGTATATTACTTAATATACGAAGATGTCTTTGCTATGCTGTCAAAAACTAGTTACAAATTTTAATTAACTTGACTTTCGCCAATTCTAAGAGGGAAAGTTTCCAAATTTTTTTTTTTAATTTTGGATTTTCTATGATGGTGCTTAGTACCCGATATGAAAAGCTCACAAAGACAAATTTTTGGAATATTTGTGGAAAACTCTTTATTTGGTTAAACCCCAGACAGTGGAATATTTAGAGTAACCATAAAATAAATCATAAAGTCATAAAACTGGCATCGGATCATAGTCGTACAGGTACTTTTATGAAAATAATGGGTGGCTTAGATGGAATCTTTATTGAATTATTTACCACCTTCTTGTTAAGTTATAAAATGGGTTTGGAACACCTTGAGCCGCAGGTTTTATATTTGAATGTTTGTGTCATTTTTTATGGCCCTCCTCCATTCCAGACTATTGTAGAGCAAGTAGCTAAAACAGAGTATACACGATTTTTGAGAGGAGAGAAACTTGATGCATGCAACACGATGCATATGTTTTACTTAAGGACACAGCAACATTAATGTAGATATTATAGGCTCAGGACATCAAGAAAACAAAGAAGCCCTCTTTTGTAGTTCAACTCCCTTCCTCCATTTCTTTCTTCTTACCAAGAAAGGCCTTAGATCCTTGATGCTTGATGGGTACAAGGCCTAAGAAAGGCCTCTTTGGAGAAATGAGTAGGTTATTGGAGGCCAGATTCCTGTTTGTTGAGTGACATGGAAGGGGTTTAGTTTATTTTCTAGAGGCTCTGGTCTTAAACCACGGGTGTAAATATCCTTCACCTCCCTGTCACGAATAAACATACTCGAAATTCTTATCCAGACAATTAGGAATAAATTTATGTTCATTGGCATGCAAAAAAAACTCAATAATACTCTGTCTAAGTAAAAGCTAGTGTAAATGTTTTTCCATTGTCAGGCGATTTGTTAGAATGACGATAACTAATCAAATCAACTGTTGAATCCGATAAAAGATATTTGACTTTGTGACTTGTGTTGTGGTCTACTAAATTTCTTAATCTAGTGATGAGTATGACATATGTGAAACGCATCTAAAATGTAGAATTAATGTAAAAGACCCTAAAATCACAAATTAACTTGTAAGTCAGTGCAACTTGTCTTACAAAACATTCCGACTAAAACTGGGAGGATTTGCTAAATAAAGCAAACAGAGGGTGGTAAATTCAGGAATATGCTCCCGACCATGACTAATGGATTCGGTGTAAGTAGGCAGACTGTATGGCGCTTTTATTTTTTCTGTGCCCTTCCAGCATGTCTAACGCGAACACTTAGATTGATGTAATGATAATATGTCGCGAAAGCCATCAAGAATTTTATTTTTTTTGTTGGAGACAAATTATGAATATGCTTTAAAAATGGCGAAGCTAAAAAGACGGGAGCAGTTGAATGAAATTAGGAGAACTTAGTGAGTTTATCATGTTGTGCACTTACTCATTGTCAGCTGGGTGAATAGTAGTTATGCTTGGTCTAGAAGGAAATGATCAATGTAGGCAAAACATAAATCTTAGTATGGAGCGACAATTTCGCAATGAAATTTTCGGTCCTAGTAATTCATGTGAATGTAAAATGTAATAAAGTTACGGCCTTACATTGAAATTTTTTTTCGGCAAAAGGAAAACATAAAATAAGATTTTAACATATGAATTTACTGTAAATTTTATTGTCCTTACTTATATGTACACAAGTTTTTTCATTCATGTAAGTGCAGTATTGCTACATGTGTGAGGATTGTTGAAATTGAGAGTTTCCCAAATCTACACCCCCCCCACCTTGTTAACATTAGCTGTCTAGGCTATCCGTAAGTTTTCATTAAGGTTTTTAATATTTCATTTGTATTCCGTATCGTACACTTGGAAACACATATTGTATAGCATTCACTAAGGCTTTATTTTTCAAAAATTTGGAAGGAGTAAGGAGGAGAAATTGCGAAGTATACGTCTAGCATTCATTGCACACAGACATGTTTTAGATTGCTCCTATCAAAATAATTAAATTTTAAATAAAATAAATAAATAAATTAAAAAAAAAACATATATTGGAAAAGGCTTATGTTGTCCGAAGCAATCGGTCCGAGAAATCAATATTGAATTCATTTTACTTCAATATACGAAGAAAATCGAAAAATCTAAAGACAACTTCTGGGTAGCTTGTTTGAAGGAACCTGATGGCTTCCAACCGTTGGAAAAACCGAAGAGACATCAGATACGATATTGGATCCAGACGTCAATAAAAGAGTACACTAAGAAAAGTCGGCGGATGTAAAACGCAATTAATCAAAGATCAGGGAGAAGTGATCAAATTTCGAAAAGAACACCATGAACTGAGGCTACCGCTACAGTCCCTCGAAGAACTATTCCAGACAGTGCTGCAGTCTCAAGAACCACAACCGTGAAAGAAAACAAATAAAGAAACAAAGGCGACGAAGAACACAAAACAGAATATCCTTAAAAAATCCTAGGTGCTGGATTCACTAACAATAACCAAAAAAATTATACAGTGCTAGGCAGATTGACAGGAGAAAAAGAATTTGAAGAAATTTTATTAGATGCGCAATTTAGTTCTCGATGTTTTTTGTTATGAAATAGCCACTTTATTGTGAAAAAATTGTTAAAAATGAGTCATTCAAAACATTGCCCATCACTAGCGCCAACTTCTTTCCATTTTTTTGGCAGAGCTCGAACACCGTCACGGTAGAAGTGTTTGTTTTTTGAGGCTATCCACGAATCAAGTCATTTTGAGATGACTTCATATGAGTAGAACTGCTGATTAGCCAGACCATTTGCGATCGAACGAAATAAGTGATAATCGGACGGCGTGATATCTGGGAAATATGGCGAGTGGGGTAGGAATTCGCATTTGAGCATTTCTAAGTAGGTTTTAAAGGGTTTGGAAACATGAGGCCGAGCGTTTTCATGCTGTAGAATGACTTTTTCGTGCCTTTACTAGTATTGTGCCAGCTATTCGCGTAATTCTCGGCTCAATCACATCAATTGAGTTCAACACCGTTCCTCAGTGATGGTTTCGTTCGGTTTCAAAAGCTCATAATAAATAACACCGCCCTGGCCCCACCTAATACACAGAAAAACCTTCACAGCGTAAATATTCGGCCGAACCGACGACGTAGAAGCATAACCGGGCAGTCCCCATGATTTTCTTTTCTTTGGGTTGCTATAATGAATCCATTTCTCATCACCTCTAACGATGCGATGAAGAAAACCCTTCCTATTTTGCCGCTGGAGCAGTTGTTTACGGGCGAAAAAACGACGCTGAACAACTCTTGGCTTCTATTTATAAGGAACCCAAGATCCTTGTTTCTGAATCATTTCCAACGCATGCAAGCGCTTGGAAATTGCTTGGAGGGTAACTTCTAATACTGACGCAAGCTCCTGTTGCGTTTGGCGTATTCGTCGAGTACTGCCTCCAATTCAGCGTCTTCGAAGGTTTTTCCTTCACGCGAATGGTCTTCAACACCAAAATCACTGTCTTTGAAACGACGGAACCAATCACGGCACGTTGTTTCACTTACAGCTGTATCTCCAAAAACTCTGTGCAGCTTTCGATGAGCTTCAGCCGCCATTTTCTTTGAATAAACGAAAAAAAGCATCAGTTCCCGCAAATAACGATTATTTAGCACAAAATTCGACATTTGTAAACAACCACAAGAATATGACACGAAAACAAAATCACTTATGTGTCGAAACGGTTTATTTACCATATGTTTAAGCTAAGTCCATGACGATTTGGTTATGTCACAATCTACCAGCATTTACTACTGGACCCATCTTGTGAAAAACAGCGGGAACTTAGTTGCCTAATTAGTACTTCTAATAAAGATAGCATTAACATTTAATTTAGCACTTGAAAAATAAAAATAATGAAAAGGAACCAACACGCAATTCTGCTGGTTTCTCTGAAAAATCCATCAACAACGCAGAAAAAGTACAGCTCATCAATGTATACGGACAAAGCCAGAGAGATAAGATTCGGCCAAAGAAACTAAGCAATTTCCAAATCAAAAGAGGTAACGCAGAACAATTTACTACTAAAACGAAATCACTCGTTGATTTCAAGTCTGAAATTGATTATTATTGGGGAGGGTCCAAACTTCACCTATACCCCCACAGCCGAAAAAAAAGTCGCTGAATTCTTTCTAACATTTCCTTTTTTCCATATGAACTTTTTTAAATCGAGAGTATTTGCATGAGTATGAAATCAAGTGCATGTTTAGAAATCTAAGGGTTCGGTGTGTAAGGGACGTAGGAAGTTTTTTTTACACTCGAAGCTTGTTCAAATGATCTACAAAATATCAAAATTTCATATGAAAATTCGAGAGGATATCGAAAAACGAAAGACGTTTACGACAGTAGACAAACATACGAAAAGCCAACAACACAAGGAACTTGAAAAGACTGCAGTCAAAAATTCTAAACTGGCATGCGATTTAAACAAAAATATTCAAGAAAGTAAATATCCTGTTTGCTAAAATAAACTAAAAATAAAAATAAAATATCAGAACTAGGACTTTTTTTCTGAACTCATCGGACGTACTTTCATAAAGAAATCCCACCGAGACTAGAGACCGAGTTGATGGTAGGCATTTAAAGTTTTATAATAATTAATAAACGAAAAAAAATTAAAAAAAATTGTAACCTGAACGGCCAACTCTACCACGAGATACTAAATAGGGCTTTTAGTTTATCGAAATGATGTGCTTTTTTCAAAGAAGAAGAAGAATGATATCATTTGGTAGATGCGCACAGATATTTAGTAATGTTTTGGGCGGCAAAATTAAACATGAAAACTTTGTGGAAGGATATTAAACACCAACCATCACAAGGTTTAAAAGATTGAAAAGTCTTCTTCTCACACATTTCAACAATATTTATTGGCGATTTTTGGACTAGAACCATCTCTCGTTCGAAAATTCATCACTATTGAAATTACACCTGGAGAATATCCGACCTTATTTCCTTCATACTTCAGGAATACATCAATCAATAGGTGGAAAAACTGAACGGCATAAGCCCACAGGACCCAGATTTTTTCTTAGAAAAGTGAAAAGGTCATTTTGTAAGAAGTCTCGGGTGAAGGTATCAAATCTTGGAGTCACTAGTGATGAGATAAATCTTCCTGATAGGCCTGGTATCCTGATAGCAATGGAAACAGGATTATATGTGATGGATTGCTCATCTACCAAACCCTGGAAGAGGGAATCAAATATTTCCAGAGACCGTCAAAGGATAAGTTTCCAACTTCAAATCGAGACTGAACAGCGAGTCAACTCTTCATTTCAATCAAACATTAACATCTGATCTCATACCCAGCTCGAATCTCTTTGATTTTTTTTTCGGGTATGAAGATTTGTGTTTTATTTTCGTAAGGATAAACAACAAGAAATCATGTGGTGTTGGCGGTATTCCGAATATAGTTCTCTAAATATATTCGGTGGTTTTCCGAATATAGTTCTCCGACATTTGCCTGAGGGTGCATGACGAATTGTTGCATGTTGTTAAACAATTCATATTTCTTAAATGAGTGGAAAAAGGCTAAGGTATTTCCGATCTAGATGAAAGGAAAAGAATCTTCGTGCCCTAAAAGCTGTCGCCCAATCAGCTAGCTGTGTAACAGCCGCAAGGTCCTTGGAGTGATACTAAACCAAGCATTATACGCTCTCATTGAGAAATATGAGTTGATGCTGAATTGCAAATTTAATTCTTGTGCCAGAAATGCGACCATACATGTGATAACGAAAGTAACCTCAGACATCAGTTGGCGAAGTCATGCACCAACAATACAATCACAACCTCTGGGAAAATTTTTATTTTCTTAGCAAAGGAAACTAGCTAGATTGTAATGAGTTGCCAGTGGTATAAGGAACGACGGGAGCAATTCGCAAAAAAAAAAAATGTTCATGTTTGTAGCAAAAGTTTAGGGTTATATCAATGGCGTCATCTTGCTAGAAGCGAATTTAAGATAATAAAAGATAACAAAGTGGTAAACGCTTCGAAAAGTCAGGCGGCACGAATTCTAGTGCCAACATGAAACGAGTGAAATTATTCCTTAATTACCAAACAATTGCTATTCTAACAGCAAATTCCCAAAGTGCTTTTCCTTAAGACAAACATTTGAAAATTTTTCGAAACTTAAAATTTCGAAAAATTCAAAACAACAAGAAATGTATCCAAGGCGAATTCATTCGAAGCAATGTTGAACTCTGCAATTCCTTTGCGTCACGTGGTTCCCATTTCTATGCTTTGACTTGTTCAATTGTAAGTACAATATCTTGTTCCCAATTTCACAAATACTTGGTCTCATCTTGCTTTTGTTACAAGTTTCAGTATCTGCGACGACTGAAATATATTTCATCACACCTCATCACACTAACGTCTATCAAAGGCAAAGTCCTGCTTCTGATTTGCTCAAATCGTTTCTTGAATGACAACAAGAAATCATACAGGACCGACAAAAATCTGCACGAATGAAGGAAATTCCAAGAGTCCTACTTCCTTTTAGGCTAGATTGCTTCAATAAAATCAAATTGAGATAGGTAATCCCATGGCAGACAAAACGTGTTCCTGCTGGGAGTTTTAATTGATTTACGCTCAGTTTGCTTGCGTCAAGGATATTAGGGGACATTAATGTTGCTGACGCTTCTGTTACAGCTATGTCAATCGCGCGGTGTATTGCTATTTTTGTCAGGTTTCACAAACATAAAAGCACAAGCCCACAAAGGCATCACGAAATGGCATGTGTTCGAATGTTATCAAAAAGACTTTTGTAACTCTGTGTTCAAAGAAACGGAATTCTTTTCAGTTCAGCCAATTCACGATGAAAAAAATGTAATTAAAGGAGATATCCTTATTTGCGTGCACATTTTGTCAACTATTTGTGGGAAGGACTTATTTGAATGGTTCCAATCATATGCCAGCAATTAACATTTAGAATGGGAGACCTCAAAATAGAATTTGAAGTGACGCGACGCGGTTTTATCCAATGTCCTGTGGCTTACAATGTAATGAACGTGCTTCTCAGAGAATTACCGGTGTCCATCGTAATCCAAGAAAAGCACAATTTCCCAAGGCAATCAGAGCCTTACCGAGTGGTGGTTGTAGAAGAAAAACAATCTTTACTCTTTACTCTAAGATTTTGGACACAGCATGTCCCTCGTTTGGCCGTACAAAACAGACTAATTCCGTTAGAAAGATAGAGATCCTGGAAGTGGAGATGCACTTGTAGCGTCAATATACAAGTTCTGATGTCATCGCTTTAAAGCTCGTGTGACGCCCGATTCCCGAATTTTGATAAAACGCAATCGCTGGCATGCAGAAAGATAAGAAGTATTTGTGGGAAAAGTAAGAATAATAGTCAGTCACGCACTGAGCCATAACACAACGTGATGCATCAAAGAATTATTTAATATTAACATTTATACTTTCTAATCGGATAGTCTTTGAGATGGAAATTTCATTGGCTCGCCACGAGAAATTGACAGATGTGCTATTGTGATGGCAAATTCTATTTGTTCTTACATTAAATGAATCTATTTGGAATGTCTTCTGGCTATTTGAAATCATAATATAAAAGGTGATGCGAGTTCTGGGAAAGGCATCAGTCAAGTCTACTTTCACATTTGAGAAGCAGCTAAACAACCAACTTATCAACATGAAATTGATCTTCTTCATCTTTGGATTCCTCCTTTTGGTCGCCACTTTTGCCACAGCTGACCGAAGATCCTCCGAGGAAGGCAGCAGCTCCCGAAGCCGTGAACGTTACGATGACAAACGATCAATCAACGCTGAGCTCGAAATGGGAAACCTTGCAGCCAGACTAAGACGATCAGTTAATACAGCTTAAGGACGAAATTGTTACATAAATTTGTTAAGGAATGCCGGACCTTGTTGAAATTTTTAAAGTTTTTATTTAAATAAATTGTTGAATACTGTAATATCAATTGAGTATCATTGAATTTTCCTTGATTTAAGGCCACTTTATCCTTGAATAGTTCTTGACCTGCCAACTGCTGCCTTTCATAGATGTTTTTCATAGAAGGATACAAATCGAATTTACTTATAAATTGTATATGTCTAATCAGAATTATGAATTTTGTCTGATTTTAAATATTTTGATTGATCCTTTTTTATCCTTGGCAGTAAAGATTGACTGAAAACTAAAAGTCGAAACTTCAGGATTATGTTGGAAAAGGTTTTCTGGATTTCGGCTAAAAAATCAACCGCAATCAATCCGTCATCTGGAACAGGATAGTTTTTCTGAAAAAAGTTGTGTATAATTTTTTTCAGTCCAAGCTTTTAGCATACATTTCCCTAACAATTTTTTGATTAAGTCGCTTAAAAAGTACAAATTTGAATCGAACTAAACATTCTTTCCAGCTTACACCAAATGATTTTTCAAATTGATGAATTAAAGGACGAAAGAGCCAAAGTAACAAAATTTGGTACATATTGTGGTAATACCAGGTTGACTTCACAATTTCCATGCCAAGTCCCTCAACGAAAAATCCCGGTGAATAGAGTGAACAGAAATAAACTATGAATCGGAATAACCCTTAATAATGCGGGATTTTCGTCAGCAAACAGGCTTTGACTTGGCCATTATAATTCATTAACTCAAAGAGGCTAGTATGTTCGCATCTTTTGAAATCCTTGGCGCTAAAATGGTCAATCATATACCGCTGGCATTGACGGAGACTCAACCAATTCCATGATCAAGCAAAACATCTCCTTATGACCTAGATTGTGCAGGATAGAGCTACGTGGGCTGAGATAAGTGAGGACAACCTTCAAGGTAACGGCAGGTAGCTCCACCTGGTGCTTTTGCGGTGGAGCCTGGGTCTCCGGCAGTGATGGTTGAGGAGCAAGATTCACCTGAGACTGCTGTAAGAGAGACTCCTCCCACAGCTGTTAAATTGGCTGTACTCTGACTTTTCAGTAGCGTTTGTAGAATAGTGAGCACATTCGCGACCAATTTAACGGAGCGTATTCTCCCTGCAGCGATGGCGATGGAGCCAGCACCGTGGATAGTTGTGAATACGAGGGGTGGTACTTCTACTGTTGTTGCGATTGATCTTTTCCGTGAGCGCTACCTAGAAGATCGTGATTTCTGCAGCACCAATGGAGCTCTCAGCTAGATCGGCGAACCCACTACAGAAGTAGCTCCAGGATAGGGCAAACAAGCTTATAAGAGCAACCTGCCTAATAAACTCGATCTTTTAGTTCAGAGGAAATCGAGTGTGCGTCCGCAATTCCTAAAGCCAAGTGTTACTCATACAGCACAAGTGAATCATCACTATACCAAAGCGACTTCGTCTTGATTGGTACAAATCTTCATAAAGCAAAAAATGAGACTAGTTCTGATTCAAAAACCCTGAACTCACAAAAATCGTATCAGAGGATTTCGAACCCGAGATTCAACTGCAGTCTGTGAATTCTGCTGGGAGTTGTGAATGTGAATCTGCGGGAGTGGAAAAACAAAGAAGTATGAGAAGATGAATTGTCCTTTAAAATCATGTCACATAGGACTTTGTAGTCTCGAAGATCTCTTTTATGGTTAAAAGTAACGCCCCTGATATAGCTATTGCGTCAGCCTTTTTTCAAGTAGACCTGAAACACATTTCACAACTGGAGTTACAAAGGTTAGTGGCACACTGTGAGAAGGAAAATATAACATTTTTGATTGGATTGTGCATAGCCCAATGCTCATAATGAGATTTCATAGAGTGCTGATACGAATCAAAGAGGTGGTGTACTATATGAACTCATAAAAAAACTATCATGATCATCCACAACGTCGGCGGCATACCTACGTTTGTCAAAAGGGTATGTAAGGAGCTATTAGATATTTCTGCCAGTAGTATAACTCTGGACCCCTGAGTAAAGTATGGCAACATCCGCTGAAATCTTCATGTTGGCAAAATTCTAAAGTAAAACCTGGAAGGCTCAGGTTGTAATCCATCGCCACAAGGAACCACAAAACCTAAAATAATCTTGAACTTAAGTACGCTGCAAAGACAATGGTAAAGAGCCTACGTGGTGAAATGAAGGACTTACCAAATTGAGATAGGAGGTGCAAAAACTCTACAATTAGGCAGAACGTACCAACGCTACATACCAGACAACTCTAAATTGTATCTTGTCTTGAACTTAAGTACGCTGCAAAGACAATGGTAAAGAGCCTACGTGGTGAAATGAAGGACTTACCAAATTGAGATAGGAGGTGCAAAAACTCTACAATTAGGCAGAACGTACCAACGCTACATACCAGACAACTCTAAATGTATACCATATATACACTAGAAATGTAAACACTATGGGAAAAAAATCTGAAGAACAAAACGCCGTAGTTTCAGATCTATTTGCAAGGATGTAAGGCGAACTTTTGTGGAATCTAGACTATCAGCCATGACTGAAAGCCATGATGCTGAAAAGGAACACACTTCATCGCCCATAGAAACCCATTTCGTGGGAAACGTTGCTCTATATGAAAGTATTGACAATATGGTACAACAAAGAAATCAATCCAGCTTGGAACGGAAGGAAGCTGCACCATCTGTATTGAGAAACATGTAAGGTGGGTTTTAAACTAATTCTAGCCTTTAAAATCACTGCAAGAATATGGTTGCATCCAGTGCTTTTCAAAAGCGCTTGACATTATGAGGTATACGGAGGCCATGAGGCTGCAAAATCCGTATTTATAGCCAACACGGGTAGATCTAAAAAAACTAATCCGAAGCCGCACTGATCTAATCACCCAACTAATCAATGTTGTTTGTTTTTAGCATAGTGGAGTAAGTGTCGAATCATTATATCAGGACAACTCCCTTAACCAATTATCCAGATCATCCTAGTCAAAACGCACACAGGAGGTGGAAAATTAGCAGATGCCACATTGTACGAGGTAACTAGTTAAACGACAGAATCCTTAGATTCTTAGAGAAAAAAGCAACAGGAGAATTATTTACATCGAAGAGGCTAGTCACAATGTGAAGTGAAGGCTATTTACGCCCTGAGTGCGGGACTCCCAACCGCAAAATGCGTCTAGACATCTTGCCTGTCACTGTTTGACACATTACTTCGGACAAGGTCTCGTGTTCCTTCGCCTAGAGGCTCCTTAGCTGGCGGGAATCCCTTCTCAAGTGGAAGGAGGGCAAGGGAAGGAAGAACTTAGAAGAGATCCGCCGTTCCAAACAACTCGCGATACTCCAGTATTTTGTAAGGTGTTCTTCCATGCGGTTCTATTTGTCAATCGTTGTAAGCATTTCTCCGACCAAAGTTTCCGGCTAGAGCATTCCAATTTTGCTGAATAGGTCACACCACTGGTTACTACAGCTTTTGCAACATAAACGGAGGCTATGGCGTGTCGATCTTTTGCAGATAAGACCGAGAACATCCATGTCAGCTCAAGTAGTTTAAGGAGAACCTCCTCAGGTCAGGGATCAGGCGTACATTCTACTGTCCCTTTGTATCTTACTGTCTTTGCCAATCGCTGAGAGAAGTCTCTCTTGCTTGGTGACTATTTCTGTATTGCTTCTGCGCCCTCATATTGAGGACGATGAGTACTACCAATAAGAAAACTTGTGCTAACCTCTCGGAGACTGACGATATGTCCATGCGATTTGCAGTACCCCATGTGTTTGCACCTGTGTCAACCGCCTTCGTCGTAACTAATTGCTGAGAGCGTCGCCGCATAGTTCTGATACATAGAGTAGAACCGACTACATAGCGCATATTAACAGTCGTCTTCTTGATGTGATGAGCCCCCAAAGCTATAAATCAAGTGAAGTGCCGTTACATGCGCTGAAGACTTATCAGCCGTTGTCCAATTTGTTGGGAAAAGTACATCTTCGAGTCCATCGATAGAAAAGGAACCTGGGCTGAAGCCATGCTGCTGTCTAGAAATGTCCTCGGCAGCACGAATCACGTCAGCGAGTCTTCTTGTTTCCGGGTTTTATTCTGTCAAGCCTGCACAATGGGCAGTATGCAGCTTGCGACACAGGATTCCTTTTCCTCATGCTAACAAACATAAACCTCGCCAACTTCCTGCAATTTCACAACACCCCTTCGCGCACACATACGTTGAACGTGCTGAGGAGCAGGACAGTACAAAAGTGAAAGACCATCTGTAACACCTCAGCTGGAATCCCATCTGGTCCTGGAGCCTTGCATACCTTCTTAAATAAGACTGCTTTCTAAGATTCCATCTTCGTGAAAAGGGAATGTATTAGTTTTCATCGTATACGTGGCCGCAAAGATGGTGGAAAGAATATGCCCCTCTATCATACGGGGCGTCTTTTCTGCCCCGTATGATGGAGGTGACCTTTATGCATCATGCTTCAGCATCACTGTTTTGAACCCCAGACCCCATAGATCTCGTCCACATAGATCTTGTCGGGTTTTGTCAATGGCCTTCCTGCTGTTGATGAGTCTGCGTAGACATTTCCTAGCTGACTTGAAAGTTGCTGATTGGGTACATGCTTCCCTCCAGGTCCTTGCCGACTGGGCCTCTCACCCTTGGTTTAAGGAAACTTCAGGTGGTGAACTGTTTACTGGGGGCTTGACGTGCCGGGGCAAGGTGGGCAATAATGGTAAGCGTTTAAGGAAACTTCAGGTGGCGAACTGTATACTGGGGGCTTGACGTGCCGGGGCAAGTTGGGAAATAATGGAAAGCCTCACTACACCTACACTTAATTGCCGGATGTCATGATCCTTTGAGGATCGAAAATTTGTATGTAAAGTCGACTCAATGGAAAGTGGGAAGCATCACCAACGTGGATGTCCACAAGGAGGTATTCTATCACCCCTATTCAGGACTCTCATGGCAGGCGAAGTTTTAGTTAGATCATATATGCGCATGACATCAATTGAACCAGGGGAAAATAAGAAAGGTCCCTGTGCAATATAATGCAATGAATGCAATGAAGACCTTGTGCCAAGAGATAAGTTTAACCCTTAACACCAATGATTTTGCATTTAGGCCTTTCACAAGAAGACGGTCGCTTTTACATATGGACTGGACGGACGACTTCCACAAAAGGACGGTCTTTGCTTCATATACAAAACCGGGATGAATATTCCGCAGTAAAATGCAATAAATTATCTTGAAGTAGAACGGCCATATCAAGGCAGTGTCTGCAAAGCTTAAAAAACTGATGGCGTGCAGAAAAATAAAAGGTAAGCCTTGGGGCAACCTAGGAATCCTACGGTGGATGTACGCCGTGATGATAATACCAATCCCACCTATTGCTGGCCTGAATAGACCAAATCTAAGCGCAAAATGAGGCTTGCACACCATCGAATTAAGCGTTTGATATTTGCATTACTACTGCAGCTATAACGCCATATCCAATGGCAGCCCTTGAGAAAAGCTTTGACCTATAGCTAGTTTATTTGGTGATGGAAACAGTAGAGAAATGTACAGTTTGAAGAATCTTTCATTAAAGAAGAGTTTAGTTGAGTTAGTTCTACGTTTAGTTGAAGGTTGAAGGCCAAAATAAACAAGCTAAGTTGTCCCGATTATTATATTCTCAGTCGGATTCACAACTGACAATTGACAGAGAATGCAGCGTTGAATCCAAAATGCATTTCAAAAGACCGGATGCGATTAAATGGTTCAAAGGCATCAGAGAAAACAGGAATAGGAGTATTAGGGTCCAGTGTCGAATGTTCTCAACCGATTGGAAGTATACAAATTTTTACACCAATTACCTTTCCGGCTGAGGTATGTAATAACACTACTCATCATATAAAGAGAGTACAGAGATAAAGCTACAGCTTTTCTATCTAAGAGCCAAGCCTTGAAGCTAGCCTTTAAGGATCAAGAATCTCCGGTTATATAATCGAACAGGTTGTACATCGCTGAGTACACTCAACAAGTAGAGTACGGACAATAAGATTAACCTATACTGGGCACTATTGTACGCAGATATCGAAGGCAATGAGACGACGGACCAATTAGCCCCAAAAGAGTATGGACTGCATTCATGAGTCTGAATCCTTCAGTGCAATTTAAATGAATTCACAGGGCTCTAATAAAATCCGGATATAGAGCGTAATTAGCTCTGATGTGATACTCCAAGGCTTTGCATGTCGAAGCTCTTCCTTGAGTAGTTTTGAAAGTGCATCGGAATGAACAAGTCAATGCTAAGAGTACTTAGAGGGATCCTCACGGGATATTGCACACTGGGAGGACATCAACAAAATGGGCTTGAAAGTGAACGGTGAGAGCAGATTCTTTAATGCTGCGGATGAAATACCAGTGCATCTGCTTGCAAAACATGACGTGCTGTTTTGCTGGAAAAGAAAAATCTAGGAGCTACTTCCTAGCTCAAGAGGAATTAGGATATCTGAAGCCAAAGCAGGTCTGATACACGAGGGACTCTCGACGCACCAGAGACGGGAACACAATAAATAAACCTTTAAACGTTGACGTGCATTATGCTTAACATAACCGTTGCAACGTAGCAAGTATGCATTTACACTTCTTGTTTATTATCTAAAACAAGTCATTTTGATCCACAATATGCATCAGTGAATGCAATTGGCATCATGCATGCTAGCATTACGATAAAATCAGTTTGGTTTGGAAAGAAATTTGAAAATTTACGAGTAAATATGATTTATATTAAATGGGATTTAAAGTAAATGAGACAAAGATGAATTAGCAAATAGGATATTGTTCATAAGCAAGAAAATTAGTCCAGGTTCTGGCTACAAAATTCGAATTGGCACGAAAAAAGAAACTCGAGAAATTTTCATTCACCTTCTCAACTGCATAAATTTAAAAATTATCTAAATTTGATTTGTTGTAGTTGAATGTTTTAACTACATCATCATTTTTAAATTAGAACCAACGTCGTAAGTTTTACAACTCGGTTCATATCAAACTATAAAAGTAAATAGTTATTGTAGCATTTTCCTTGCAGCTTATTTACTCATAAAGACGCGAATAATATAAGCAAAAAACCAAACACAACAAGAGTAAAAACAAATAATTTTTTATAAAAATTGACGACAATTTAGAAAAAATATAAACATGCGACCAGCATTTAGTCGGCAATTTGAAAATATAATTTTCTTATTTGAACTGGCCAAAAGGAAAAGTGCCAGAAAGCTCCAATCTTAAATTGCAATAAAATAGTAATGTTCTAAGTTAAACAGACATTGAGTGAGCAAATACCTACGCAAAGTGGAAACACTGCAATATAAAAAATTCCGCAATAAAGAGCCCCAAAGTATTTTATGTTCTAACTACGATAAGATTTCCACTAATATGTTTGGGCTCCTTTGTTTAATCAACTTAAAAACTATGTTTACCAATGCGCTCAAGACGACGCGAATAAGTGAAGCGACTCCAGGCAATGACTTCTTCTTTCGTATCTACAACGAGATCTAGGCTTTTTTTCAAATCTGAATAGAAGATACTGAATTCGGGTCTGATGTGTTATGACGAGATAACAGCACTGAAATTGTATTTTTCATTTTCTAATTGTTTTCTTGCTTCGATGGACAAACATAAGACCAGGAATCAAAAGTTAGACTTAGCAATTTTCGGTTTGCTTGGAGTTTCAAGGTTGCGACCTATAACACATCTTTATTTGGCACATGAGACAGTCGTCGTCTGGAGTGTCAACTGAGCCCAGGACTTTTAAGTTCTCTAAAATAATGTTGATTTGTGGAGGAAAAAATGAGGATCATTTTGGCCCACTTCAGAGCATCGACTGATTTTGAATGCCAATAACCGAGTAGTGAAGTTTTCATCGCAGTGTGGTTGATTATCTGAACTTAGTTTTGAGTCCCAGACTGATCATGACTTATATTTTGAGTCCCAGGCTGAAGACGTAACTGGGCAAGTTCACTAACTCAGATATCAGTAAGCTTAAAGTAATTTAGTGAAATTAGTTGCAGGAGTATATTTAGTGTCTTATCAGCAAGACCTTCAATATTTTCAACCCAGAAGACTTCAGTTAGAGAATGCATTCGTCTGTAAGTAAAACCTGATTTTGATTGCTTATCAATTTTTATATAGTCAGTAATTGATGACCAAAGTGGAAAAGACATTTCAACTTGACATGAAATTGCTTTTTAGAATTCCTGAACGTTTATGTTAATGACAATTAAATGGAAAAGGTTTAAGCCATTGGAATTTTAAAAACTCTAAAAAAAATTTCATAGTTATGAAGTTGAATTACAATATCTTAACGAGGATTTTGAGTCAGTAGGGGCTAGGTCCTTTTCTTAAACAGCCAACCAGCTACATTTTAATGTGCTATTGATGCCTGCTGTTGTCCCTCTTCCTTAAGTTTTGGTCAGCAGGGTACACCAAAAGGGTCCTTATCTGGGAACAAATTATACTCATTTAACTACTCTGTTACATCAGAGGCCGTTGAAACAGCAAATATGGAAATATTTTTAATATATTGAGAACTATTGATAAGTATGGACAGATACTGACAAGAACATGTTGAGTTTTGGTGAACTAGTCAGTACTGCCTAGAGCAGTAACAATATCGAGTAGCCTTATATACCTAAACCCAAAACCACGATACCTACCTTATATATTGAGCCTATGTTTCCTCAAGTAAAGATAATTTCAACATATTTGTTTGATCGCTAAGTACAAGTAATAAATAAATTAATTATATTAATCAATTATAATTAATTATTAATTTTCTCCAATCCAATTTTGTCAACTAATTAATTTTCTCTCTGTAGAAAGAGAAGAGCAGAGAACTGGTTGGCTTCTGGGAAGTGATTTGTTGCTTTTGAATTGGATTTTGGATGAAAACAGAGTTTAAAATGTTCATGAAACCTAAACTTTAGAACTAATATGTTTAGCCTTTATACCTTCTGTAACATTCCTCTGCTTTATTTTTGGACTCCTATCCTTTTAAAATATCTCTTCATTTTTGCGATTGTTGAAAATCCCCGATATTTTTCATTTGTTGTTTGTTTTCGATGGTTTTATTTACTTATTTGTTACCTTATTGCTACCACTAGCCGAAATTCGAGAAATCTTATATCCTATAAGATCTTCATATGAAATTTTTAGAAGGTCCTCATCCTTATCTTTTTCGTTGTTAAGTTATGAATTATCTGCGTTTAAAAACTATGATTTTCTGCAATAAATGATGGTAAATATTTCAAATATACGAATTTTGTCCCAAGTTTATTGAGCCTGCCTTTCGATCTCCGCGGTAAAACGTGCGAATGTTCCACCGGGTATTTATCTCGACCGGGTCATTTATCTCGAAACGTGTAAGCCCAGCACACAGAAATTATTGTCAGATTAGTTTATCTCCATATTTGTATTTGTCAGATTAATTTGTTGATTAAGAAATGGCAGATAAACTAGATCAACGAATTTGCATCAGGTTTTGCTATAATCGAAAAACACCAGCTCGGAAATGGTCAATATGATGATGAAGGCATTAGGAGAAGAGTGCATCATCAAAGCGAGGCAAAAAGAGTGATACAAGCTGTCAAAAAAGGGCTGCACGTCAAATACCAGTGATTTTCGCTTAGACTGACCTTCGAGCGTAATAGCATCAAAACACGTCGATTGGTGTGGCTTGCGATTGATGGAGATCATCGGTTGACTATACGCGAACTAGTAAGTGGTCTTGGATCATTTAAAATACTATTTCGCAAATTTCAGAGTTGTTATTCAATTGCAATATTGCTCACGGCTTTGCAGAAGAATCTTTGAAATCGCTCAGGAGACTTTGGGAATATGTTTTAATGACGAAACTAAGTTTTAAATAATAATTGCTGGTCATGACGGCATGACATTAGCTTATGGCTATTACTCAGGAACTAAGCGACAGTCTTCACTGTGGAAGGATCCTGGATAATCAAGAAACAAACAATTATGAATTTCAGGAGTTTTTGGTAGATAAACATTTCAATTTTTACTAAGTGATTTATACCCTTTTACCTATTTTAAGTGATTTATACCCTTGCTAAGTGGCAGGGACGCGTGTTCGAATCCAGCTTGACCTCTTTCCACTTTTGTTTCCCAAGATAAAACAGTTATGGTTAAGGTGGTCTTGACGATTTTCTATAATTATAATAGCACCACGAATAGACTCCACGAGATAACACCATAACGAAAGGGTACTGAATTGTAGTTTTGAAAATATCGTGTGATGCAGTAATATGAAAATAGCCACAGCTTCCGTCAAACGGAGATTGGGACAATGCGCCAGCTTAGGTGCATGCACTCCATCCTACATCATCAGGACAATGAACCAGTGACATTCATTAAACCATGTGTGGCAATATTGGACAAAACAGCAAATCGTTCAGCTTCTCCAAAAACCAGACATAGCTCCTCGTGGGTTTTGACTTTTTGGCGATGCATGTTATATTTGAGAAAGCCTTGAGATTAAGTCTTTCAGTTCTGCCAACCTCCGAATGGTTTCGACATGACTGTTTGCAAGTTTTGGATATAGCTCAAAAGACATCGTTTCGATTACATAGAGACAGTTAAAATGGACGCGGCCACGCACTGAAGACAATATCGAATACTGGTTTTCAGGACTATCTCAGGAAGTATTATTATTATTATTATTTTACTGGGGTCCACTTGCTGGAAATCAGCATAGGCCAGAAATCGGCCGATAGTTCCCCATGTGTAGTACTATTGTTTACAGATGGTCCATCCTGTCATCCTAAAGAAGCCAAGGAGTTCCCCCAGTTCTGTGGTCGCCAAGTGTTCATCTCAGGATGTAAAAACACTGCTTGAAACGTTTTGATTTCGATCAAATAAGGACAATTTTGAGCGATTTCACTCATTGATTGTAAAAAAATCACCATTGCAACTTGGTAATTATTTCAAAACCATAAACTGCCATTCAAATAATATTATAAACGTATTGATGGGGCTCACTCACGTTCATTCATTCACATTCAACACGTCACGCGCTCACGTGTTAACCTTACCTGACAATATCACACGCGTGCACCCTTGTAGTCATCCGTAAGCGTAAAACTTATCAGGCAAAATTATTTATCTACCACCCTATACGGTAGTAGTTTTGTACAAAGTAGACGGCGCAGATAGTTGTAACATCGTTAGCAAGCCAGAATTAAGCACTGGTTTTAAGTAAAGACTTTTACTCCAATGAACAGAAGTAATATTCAGTCAACAGCACAGCGACATCTCCAGTTTCAGAAGAAAAATGTTTGTATCCTTTTTTAGTATTCGGAACATTCCGTTGTTCTCCGTCTTTACCTTAGATTCGTCCGCAGACGCGTTTTGGCGGTGCGCCATCATCGGTGTGATGTTCCGTTCTGTGTTTTCTTCTTATCCACTGTCAATATTTTACCAAATACTAGAGGCCTTTCCACGAATTTCAATAAACTTGTCATTTCATAATATACTTCTAATGATGAAGTCATTTGTCTTACGAGGCGTCAGTGTCAGTTGAAAGAATTTGCTAATAACATTTTTTGACAAGTAATGGTAATATTCCTGCCCGTATGACATTAAATCACCATTTACTAGTTTCCATTTACAAACTTGACACATTGTGATATTTGCAAATTTGAATAGGCCTAGAGGCCTTACCGCAGTTAAAAAAATCCTCACCTGTTAAGGCAATCCAAGAATCGGACCTATGTTTCACTTCTTCTGAAGCAGTGAATTGCTGCTCAGCCAGCTCATTGGCTATTGAATGGAACAAGGGGTAGTTTGAAGGAACAATGTCTAGCAAATATGACGATTGAGATAAAACTTCGACTTCAGTGCCTCAAAAGTTTCCTTGAAAATTTTAGCAGCAGGCAGCCGAGCGTTGTAGTGCTGAAAGATTACTTTGTTGTATCTTTTGGCATATTGGCGACGCTTAAATTAATTAAATCTTAAATTAATGTTCAACTCAATTGCATCAATTGTTGTTGATAACGTTCCACAGAGATAGTTTCGTTAGGTTCGAGGAACTCATAGTCGATCATTCCGAGTTAATCCCCTTTGGATTGTCGTAGTGGTTCCACTTTTGGTCTCTTGTCATTACTCAATGCAAAAACACTTCCGAATATGCCTTTGAAGCAGTTATTCTCACTTGAAAAAATGACGTTTGACGTCTCTTTGTCGGAGTTCATGTGGAACCAAATGTTTTTTGAACTATACGCATGGCCTTGAGACGGTTTGAAATAATTTTTTGAGTCATTCGTAAGGTTTCAGCAAGCTCTTCTTGAGTTTGCATGTATTTTAGCCCAGTTATCCTTCCAATGCTTCAAATTTTATTGGCCTGCTTTCGCATTCTTTGTCACTGATGCCAAAGTCGCAACTTTTAGAACACCGGAACCAATACTCACATATTTTTGTTGATAAAGAATCGTCTCCCTATGCTTTATATAGCAGGCGATATCCTTCAGCTGTACTTTCCTTTAAGTTGCAGCGAAAAAGCAGCGCTTCCCGCAATTTTTGTTCCATTGGTACAAGAGCTGATATAGTTAGAGCAGAAAAATGCGTGTTGTTTACACTTTGAAGAATTGACACAAACTGTGAGTGGAGAATTTTGACGTTTTAACATGAATATATAACTGACAAGGGCTGATGCTAAATATGCTATCGCTAGTAAATCCTTCAAAACTTTTTAGGACAGTTAATATGTTACTTTTTCTGTTTTATGCCCTGTTTTGAACCATGACACTAGATTGCGAGGTTGTATTCTCTGTAATTCAACAAATGCTTCCAATCGAAATTCCTGGCAAAGATTTCAAACAACACTTTAAGATTATTTACAAGTCTCAGAAGCCCCTGACATAATCAGGCTTAAAAATTAACTTCATCGAAAATTGCTACGAACACGATTCGTTCATATCATTATTCAAAGTCATCGAAGCTATAGTTGATGCGACAGGTAACGATTTTTACTATTAGTTTTATTTATTGCATAATCATATAATCTCGAAATTAAAAAACAAATTACATAAGCAAAGGATATTATAAAAGGCTAGAATTCAACTCAACTAGTGAATTTCCACGTAGAATTCTTTTCAGCAAATAACTTGTTGCTCCGGAAAATAGCAACAAATCCCAAATTAACATGAAAAATGCTCCGGGTTCAACTGGAAATTTATGAAGTGGAATATTGTAGCAGGATATGCACAAGTACATTATTGCATTGCGTTTATACAGGAGCACTTAACTCCACTTGGAGTTTATTTGGTCCGGAAAATGTCCTCACTATAAAAGTGGAAGTATGCTGTGGAAATAACTGCACTGCATCAAGGAAAGCAATTGTACCGTGGATTGAAATTCAAATTCAACAGCCCCAATGCTGAGAGTTTCAACTAAGGGTTTCAATTAAAATGGTCTCGTTTGCAGACTATACTCGTATATATTTATCCGTCTTGCTGCCGGGAATCTACTTATCGAGATGCCATTCATAAACGTCCTCTTTGTGTGTGTTGGATTTCGGGATTGGCTGATGCAATGTGAAATTCAACAGATTGCCTTTTTCGAATCGTGTTTATTGGCATTTCGTGGACTGTTTGATAAAATCAGAAAAATGAGAATCGCATCCGGATTAGTGTGGAATCAATTGCACTCGACTCCATTCAACAAATGAGAACACACAAGGAAATTGAATGTTTTAAATAACTTTGTTCTTTGAACATAAATATCGCTAAGGTTTGAATTCAACCCCTCAGACGCTTTCCACGTTCAGTCACGCCAATTAGATCGGAGAGAAAAAGCAAATCTAGTAGTACGTGCGGAATGAGCCTTATGCATGGAAATCGTTAAACTTTATTTGATGCGTGCTCAAGATGCCATTGAAAATCATGATCTCCCGACAAGCATGTTAACGCACAAACACTGGAATTTTCCCATGCATATTGATTTTCCCGACATTCGTTCGGTTTGATATTATTTGAATAGATGAGATGTTGGTTTGATTGATTGATACGAGCGTGATGGATTCGAGGACGACGCAGATCCTTGGCAGATGCACATAAATGCGAGAAATGACTCGTTACAGGATGACATCCAGCTATGGAAACAAGGGCAGCTTATGCAAATGATACAGCTGTGGCACTTAGGAGTGCATAAATTCAAAATAATTAATGGAAGGTTCGAATGGTAAATTGTAACTATTCGGGTCAACGCAAAACCTCAAGGCTTACCAATCATGTTCAACGTTTACTCAAGCAGCTCCTTCAATTAATTTCCAGTCAATTAAGAATTTTCCATCGATAACCAATTGCAGAATACAGCAAACAACGGATCCCTTGTTATGCGTTGTCAACGTTATCCCAGCCATTTGAGTAGTATCATCGTAATTAACCACATTCAGTATGGGCCGAACCGCATAAGCCTATACTTATTGTCACAACTTTAAGGGTGGAAGTGTACAGGGAGCAATGGGTAAAATTACCTTTGAGGTAGTGCCCACCACAAAGTGAAAGCTCCATGCCAACCATCAAATACATATTAAATTTTCAAAATAATGCATTATGTGGAAAAGCGTTTTGAACTTTTATAGCATAGATAACCATAATCAGTGCCAGAGGAAATTGTGGGCTCATTTTCCTGATTCTTTCGTATTTTTAATTATGAGTGGAAAAAAAGAAATAAAACGTTAAAAACATTTTTAACAATATTAGATTTTATAAGGTTGTAAGGTAAATTGATTTTTAGCATTGAAGTCTACGCGACAAAATTGTTGACATCCATAAATATTTTTTCTGAATTTGGTTTTAAATACTTAGTTATATAAGAATAAGCTTCTTGTAGGATGCCCTGAATGAGCTCTTGTAATAGACTTTGCATAGAATGCACAAATATTGAACAACCTGTGAGTCTTTGTTCGTACATTCTTCGAGCATTCTTGGCTTCAGTTGTAATTTGGACGTAATATTGTAATCTCTGATGCAGTTTTCGAGTTCACCCCAAAAATGATTCGATACGATTGACTTTAGAGCTTTGGGATATAGTTTGCGATAGTTGCAGGAAATTCCACATGGTCAACATACCAAAACCTTCAAATGTACGAAGGGTGGTTGAAAAGTAATGTACAATTGCTTATAACCCGAGAATGAAATGAGATATTCACACAAGAGAGTCAAAGAAGAATTTTTTAAGCTTTAAAATGACACATTTATTTTTTCACATAGTCTCCATCTTGCTCTACAAAGCGCTCCCATCGCTGAACCCATTCTTCAAATCCCTCCCTAAAGACTTTTTCGGTTGTTTGCGTATCCAACTGCTTACAGCGGCTTTCACTTCTTCATTATTGGTCTCTATTTCTCCTAAAGACCTTTTTCCATAGAGAGATAAGTATAAGATAAGTATAAATAAGTATAAATCACAAGGAGCCAAATCCGGGAAGTATGGAGGATAATTAAAATCGAATTTCAGGCGCTCCAAGTCTCCTTGAGTGGCGTGTGACGTGTGCGGTCTGGCATTGTCATGGTGCAGTGAAACTCGGTCATTGGTGCTTCGTATTCGTCGAATACTCTTCCGTTTTGTCTGTAACGTCTGAATGTAGCGTTTCAGATTTACAGTACACCCTTTTTCTAGGTATTCAGTCATCACAGCTCCTCAAGCGTCCCAAAAAGCACTGAGCATAACTTTGTTCGCTGAAGGCTGAAGAATTCCTGCTTTTTATGGTCCACCTATTCGCAGTACTTCTGTCAATCGTCTCAGCTCAATAAAAAGCCTGGAAATGACGAGAAATATTTGAAAGTAATGTTTTTCGCCGTCAAAAATTCAATCACAGCACGTTTATTGTGGCACAGAGCACGTGTTTGGCTTGCCATTGTAACACGTAAGAACGGGCAGCCGATCAACCGATAGTTACGAAACGTTCCAAACTTGGAACGTTTGGATGGAAAGGTTGTGGCTGTCGAATGAACATGACATTGCCGTATGACATTTTTTTCGGCCGTTGCGAGCAAGTTTGAATTACTTTTCAGTCATCACTCGTAGGTTTCACGTCCTTATCGTGTTGGAAGTAGAAATTGTGGCCGAAATTTAGTTTCTCAGTAGATTTTTTCAAATTATTTTTCATTGTTTCCAGATATTTATATTTTCTTTAAATGGGCTCGGTTAATTTTCACTCCGCCCCTCAATACGAACCCATACAATTCCACAATTTTTTCATCGGAGCAAATCAAGTGTTCCCTAAAATCATTGTCAACCTATCAATACCAATCTAATTTATCGTTCTGTATCTTTGGAAAGTCTTTTTTTAATAGGGGTATAAATATGAAATGTGGATTTTTTCTACTTGAAATATGCATTTATTTGAATAACAGAACGAATGAATTCAATAATTAAAGTATTGGCCATCGTTAGCTACGACTTTTTCCCATCTTTCTGTCAATTGATGGATTCCGTCTCAGTACCACTTCCCATTTTTTGAGGCTAACCACTCATAAAGCCAATTTTTAAATTTTTCGTAAGAATAGAAGTGCTGTTCCGAAAGTCCGTGCTGCAACGATCGAAACAAGTAGTAGTCAGAAGGAGTCAAGTCTGGTGAATACGGCGAGTGGGGCAGAACTTCCTAATTAATGATTCCCAATTAGTTCTGAACAGGTATTGCAACATGCTGCCGAGAATCTTCATGTTGAAAAATGACTTTATCATGTCTTTGGTGAAATTCTGGTCGTTTTTCCTTAAGTGCGCGGTTCAATTTGATCAGTTGTTGTCGTTAACGTTTGCCAGTAATAGTCTCACCAGGTTTCAGTAGTTCGTAATACAAAGATCCGTTACTATTCCACCAAATACACAGTAAAGTCTTCTTCCCATGAATATTTCGGACTGGTTGTGATGTTGATGGCTGGCCTGGGTCTACCCATGAATATTTCCGCTTGGGATTGTCGAAATAAATCTACTTTTCATCGGCAGTAACAATCCGATGAAAAAAACCTTTTCTTTTCTGTCTGGCAAGCAAAATTTCACAAATGGTTTTCCGCCTTTCGATGTCTCTTTCTTTCAAATGATACGGCACCCATTTTCCAGCTTTTTGGATCTTTCTCATGGCTTTTAAACGTTGTGAAATGGCTGCCTGAATAACTTCAAACGCTTCTGCCAACTGTTTTTCAGTTAGTGTGTTGTCTTCATCCAATAATGCTTGCAAATCTGTATCTTCGAATTTTTTTGGTGGTTTTCCACGGTCTATGTTGCTGACATCGAAAGCACCACTTTGAAATCTTTTAAACCATCGTTCACAAGTGTCTTGGCTTGTGGCATGTTCACCATATGCTTCCACTAACAATCGATAAGTTTCTGCCGTTTTCCTCAAATGAAAAAAGGTTATTAGTCTTCCCCGCATATCCTCCTTTTCTTGCACCTAATTCGACATTTTTAAAGCGAAAAGAACTTTGTTGTTTGTACAATCAAAACCTATGACATACTGGAATTTGTTGACAGATGCTTACCCTTTAAAATGCCATATTAGTTATCCCCGACACAAACCATATGTAATGGTTATGCCATCTGTTAGGAAAATCCGCATTTCATATTTATACACCTAATACATATTCTTAAACGTTGTAATACTGTTATCAAATGCAATTATGGTAATTCTTAGAATAATATTTTCATCATTTATTTCTTTACTACTAATATTTACCCTAAAAATGTCAAAGAATTTCAAAATTATAAGTTACTTAAAAAACATAACGAATGCAGAAGAAGAGGTTCCCGAATATTTCAATAACACATTCCAGAAACAGAAATTTCTGGAATTGAAAAAAACATGGAAACAAGTAAAGAACTTTTTGAAACAAGTTAATAGAATCAGGAGGCGATAGCGAAAAGGAGAATATTATAAATGGGCGTCCAGGACAGAAAGGAAAGAGATTCTAATTGAAAGAAGCCATTGTTTACAAATCAATGTTATGACATCTACAATATGGGGCCAGTTTATTGAGAATTTCCGTCAAGTATAGATAGTATAGTCAGTATAGATTTACACATGATATGCCTAACAAGCAAGACAAGTTTGGAATAAACTTATTGTTGGTGTGGATCAATTAATAGTAAACGCATAATAAATGGTTTTCCCTGTTTGGATAACGATGTAAGGAGAGACTGTTCAATACAACTTGAGGAGTTCGTTGTTTTAAAGCTGATGAATCCCTCATGGGAACTTTTTTCCAACATTTAAAAATTTCCTCTGACTGTATTATATTGTCTTCCATTCAAATGAATTTGAAGACTAAACTTACAACCGGATTTCATTCTGGAGTTAAAGCCGGCCACTGCATTAAAGGAATGTTCTTAGTCGAAAACAATTTCTTTGTATGGTTTGAAACATAGACGGCAGCATTGACATGTTGGAAAATAAAATGTCGTTCGTCAAAATTATTAAAATAAGATTTCAAAGCGAAATAAGAATAAGAAAAGGCTGCCCAAATCATCTAACTTCCACCGCCAAAGTTTCAGGTCATCCTTCGTAGATCATTAGCTGTCAGATCCCGTCAATAATAGCTAAAACCATCTGACAAGTCTAAATTCAATTTCTTCTTCGCCGAAAATATGACATTTTCCAATTGATCCATGTCATGTGTTCCTTCGCGGATTCCAGGAGAGCCTACTTATGTGCCACAGTCAATCGATAAAATTTTTTCGATTTCTTATAAACAATATCGAGGAATGAACATAAAATATGTTTAACTTGTATTTTTAATAACAGGTAAGTTCAATTTAGAAGCAATATGGGATCCTCTCGGTCGGTTTTTGTGGCTTCATCTCTCATTTAAATTTATTGCTGCATTCACTATCGTAGCTTTTTTTAGAAATGTCGCGACAACCTTCTCAGACGTTGGTTTCTTCAGGACGGTTATTCTATTTGTTAAGCATATTTTCTTATAGTTCGTTATATGTGCTTTTTCTTCAGCCGTCAGATACGTTTCTTTACGCATTTCACTCAAAAAACTAGAATTAAAGAAAAGCAAAGTCTCGAAAATTCACTGAAACCTATTCATTTCACTTCCTTTTATGTAAATTTTCACTTCAAAATGTAGTTTTCCCACGTTGCTTCACACTATGTGAGGACTAATGTCAACTACGAATCGTTATGAACACAATATATGTCGTAGTTTTTTCACAACAAACCTATAATGAAACAATCCACTTTTAATAGTGAAGATCGCAATATAAGTTTGAAATTCTGAGTGCGTCTAAGCAAATTACGAGCACTGTATATGAAACACAGTATGTAGTGTAGACGATACACTACAGTCGATGTAGATAATACTTGAAATAGCGTGGCGAGTATTCATGTCCTTGGAAGATTGTTCTTCTTTACACATTTTGCTGTAATCTGCTATAAGGTACTTGTCTGATTGTTGGTGATGTATGGATGTCCTTTTTTGGGTTAACCACAGTGTGAGTCTTATAGCCAAGATAGCAGGTTTCGATGAAGATGAATCAGTGAATGGACATTTGGGTTTATAAAGGCTGAGACGGGATACTAGTTCCGTGTATCCAACCAGCAGATTTAAAAAATAGTCCAATCACCAAGGATTAACGCTAGATCAGCTAGATCATGAAACTTATTTTACTCACTCGGGAAGAATCATTAGATTCAGCCCATGCCCTTTTATCCCATTAGAGCATATTGAGAGAAATACTGATCTCTGACTTCCGTCCTCCTCGACGAGTCTAGAGCATATGAAAATATGAAAAGTACTCGTAATTGTCCAAGAATTTACGCTACTTAAATTGTCGCCCAAGGTAACAATTGTTTTATGAAGTTCTTGCCTGACGCAGTAGCGAGTAAAAATAAATATTAAGTGATAAAGCATAGTTCCATATAGGAAAATTATCTAGAATTCATGAGCAATGTGCGATGACCATTCTTGTTACATGTAAATGCGGAAAACATGTGACCTTCCGCATTTTTTCTTTTGCTTATTTATGCTTTTCTCTTTATTATTTTGTTATCATTATTCACTGAACTGTTAACATACCTTTTGCCTATTTTATGTTCTGATGGCAATGGTAATCCATTTGTTCAACTGACTCAGATTAATTCCTGAAAAGAAAACAAACAACGTGTTTAAGCTAACTTGTTGTTAAAAGGATCATATAATTTTTAATACACTTTTTAAATTCACCAAAAACAGCCACTCTAATTAATTAATTTTTCTGCATAATTAATTCAGTGGCAACTTTTTCCATTTTCGGAAACAAAGTGTTCCATCGCGAATTAAGTTGCAAAGGATCTAGAATCGATTTTTTGCAATGAAGACGGATTGGAACTGTGTGTATGCATTGGTAAATTAATTCTGTATACGCACAAATGTTCTATAATGGAAATATATGTCAGATTTCATTACATCATAATAATTCAATGACGTTTTGGACCTTTTATTATTATAAATCACGAGGTTCCGGATTGGCGAAATTCTTGGAACGTGTTTTATTCTTCTACGTTTCTGCGTAGCGAAAGGATATGCAGTGGCCAGTGCCTGTTTTTACATGAATGTCCTTACAGAGCATATTCTGGCCGGGTATTGGCATTATGCCTCGAGTGGGTACAAACAGTGTAACGGAAGTAACACGAATTTAATTGCTTTCCCAAAAATTCACTATGAATTCAAATTGACTATAAATAATTTCTAAAAATTTTATTTCCGTATCCGGAAGCTTATTTTTCATTCAAAAGATTTGTAATTTAATCCATTCTTTATTATAAAGAATATAGGCATTGACTGGGAATATGACATTTTTTAATTAAAAATACAAGACAAAAATTTCAAAGTAAAAATTTTCAATCAAAATACATTTGATAAGTAAATTTGTTATTAGCACTGTGAACGTTTACATCTAGGAAATGAAATTTATTTCCTTGAAATAACAACAAACCTTTATTTTGTGAATTGTAAGACAAAAAGCAGGTTATTGCCAGCTTTGAGAAAAAACTACCTCATGAAAGTGAAGTTTTCTTTCCAATTTTCGAGGTACACCGAGGCTGTTTTTCTAGAATTGTCGTTTCTTTACGATTTTCTAGAAACATTTTTCATTTTGCAATATTTTATCTAAAATATTTTCAAACATTTCGCTATAAAAAACGATATTTCTTCAAAATTACCCACACAATTGTGATCCACTACAATGTCTATATAGACACCTATATGCTCGTTTTTGCCCCTATCAAGCGTACCAACTTATCACAATAATTTACCGGAAATAACAATACTGTGTAATACAGCCATAAAACTTTGTTACGTATTCCGATGTGTAGGCGACATAAAAAAAAACAAAAACAAGGAGTCTCAGTCAGAAAAAAAGTGTCAGCAAAAAAATTCTCAATAGAAAAACAAAAAAATTCTTGGAACGCTTTTGGGAAGAAATTTTCTATGGATATGATTCACTTGTTTGTTGTGAACATATAGCTATAAGAAAGACAGTAAAATGTTCAGTAGAGACAAAAATTGCGAATTAAGTATTGAGGATAATAAATAAATACTGTGAATCAAGTATTGAAGATAAAAGAAATTGTGAATTAAGTATTGGAGATAATAATGGTGTATCAAGAGGTTGTCAGGACGCAGCACAGCGGAATTCATTGGAGTCCCGAAATCAACCAGAGGTGGTCAGAGGTAGCGCAGCGCAATTCATTGAAGTCCCGAAACCAAGCTGAGGTGAAGATTCGTCTTGGAGGAAGCAGAGGTGAATTTTATATTCACTTACTATGATTTGATTATTTCTTTTTATTTATTTATTTTTTCTAATATGAAAGAGTAAGCTCCTTCTTTGTGTATATGACATGGAAGAGGATCAGGTCTTAGATAATGTCATATAACCCCCACGCCCGATGTACGTTCTTGCCCGAACGGAGGAAAGAAAAAAATATATAGTTTTATTATTGGTGGAAAAACACGTTTATTGTTTGATACTCTATTGAAAAACAATTGACCCGAGTCTCAAGTGAGTTGGGCTTTTTATACTATTCTTAATTACATTCCGTTATGATGATCTATTTACCTTAAACTTGTTTTATGAACGATATATAGTTGTTTGCGTGGCATTAGTGCAGCCGATGACATAACACCCGCGTGGTGAGGTAGTCGGTTAAAAGTATCTCCCTTCCTTCCTTCGTATCTTCCTTTGTATTTTCTAATAACCCTGTCTATTTAACCTTGTCCATTTTTTTTTGCTGCAGGTGCGACCTATCGGTTGCGACAATTATATCATTATCAATTATTAATTATTACTTTTTTAAATATATAACAACTGTTTCTAGTACTTATTAGGCATATTATAAAAAAGTAAATAAAGCTTTCAGTGAAAACTTTACCTTCAAAATTGTAGGTGCTACAGTTGGAGTTTGCGGAAGCAATTTCCCTGCCAACGAATTGTCAAATAACCTGTCCAAAAAATTGGGAAGCAAGAAGGTGGCTTATTGGAGTGATTTAACGAGGGAAGGGAACTGGATAACGTACCGCCTTCACGGCTTAATCACAGGAAATCCCTGCGAGGTAACAACAACTCGTGAAAAATTTTTAGGCTCTTTGAAAAAATTGACCCTAAGCCTCCACGGCTCCACGACCTAATATTGGACCCAATTGATCCCCAAACACTTTATTATGCTTCTTCATAATAAATTCATTCATTCATTTGGAGAATTTTAAGAGTGGTTATGGCCCCTTTTGGACGCCAGAACGTTCAAAATATTGGCACTAGATGCCTAAAATGTTCGTGGCAAAGTTGGTTCCTGAATCCGCTATTGAAGTCTTGGCTTGATCGGACTATGACGTATTCACAAAGCGGATTCCCTCCTCAAAATCGGTTTTAAACGCGTCCCAATAATCAAGTGACGTGAGCTAAAGGTAAACCGTCAGTATCTAACGTGTTAGTTGTGTAAAGAATGACATCAACCATATATTTGGTAAGATTGTCACACAGTAAAAGTAACTTCAGACCGTATTTATCGTGCTTGATCGGGATATACATTCTAAAATGACATCGCCCACCAAATGAAAGTAGATGTTCATAGTTAACAAAGAGGGGCTTTGTGAGAACCTCGGTAATCAGCAATAAACATATCCGACACTTCTCTTATGGTAGCAAACTTGTCTGCTTTTCTCCTAGCTATCGTTATGTTGCCTATTCCTATCGATATGTTGCCATCAATAAACCCTAAGCAATCCTAAAGATATCAACTCCGAGGTAGCTTTTAGCTGCCTGACATAGTCTTATCACTGATTTCCAGCCTAAACATTTCCTTTGATGGTAAGTGTCCTTTTGAGCAGCCGACAGAACTAATAACCGCAATAAAACATCAAATTCAGTGTCATTTATTACCCACATAGTTTTGTTTGTACCTGATAGTTGTCCCAGTTTTCGTGAGTTTTTATGTTTGTGCAATGGAAAATTTTATTTTTAATCAGTAAAATAAAATCTGAAAATTTTGACCGATGTACCTTTATTTTTTGCAGTATCAGTGCATCCATGTTTTACATGAGTAACGTTTCTGGCTGCAGGTTTTCTTTACCTACCTTTTTTTGGTTCGTTTTTATAGCGATGTCCTTTTTTGCCTCCAAAGGTAACATAATCGGAAACAACTCCATGCGGATCAGCTGCTGTGAGTCTTATTTCTGAGTTATTCAATTCCAGGGTAAAGGTCTCAACGAAATTAACGGGAAGTTATTAGACAAGTTTGATCCGTCTTGCTTGCGTGAGATAACTCTTCCTAATCCGAATTTGAAACATATGACGTCTCCGTATCAGGTTTGCAATGAGAATCTGGTATAATCACTGTTTATAACTGTGAATAATCACAGTATATGTATACACCACATTATCAGATTCATCTCCCGATCGACAGAATCACTGTCTGACATATTACTCGTACTCTGTTGCAAGTATTGTAAGATTTCATTGACTGTTAAGCGACTCATTGTTCACACTCACTCACGACTAAATCTAAAAAAAGCTATGCGATAAAACGCAATAGAAATGTCAAATACAAACGTCAAAGCTAAACTATCGTGAAATTTATGATGGAATACTTGCAGCAATATCTTAACATGTAACAAAGAAGCCCCATACCAATTAACGGATGCGGTAGTCCGTCTAAGACACATAGCTGGAGAAGAGAGTATAGTAGCATAGGCGAAGAGGGCACGCTAAACAATCTGAAAATCACTCCTAATGTTTACGATAGTTTAGCTTTCCAGGGTTGAAAAATATTTTATTGTCGCTTTAAGTTTCATTTTATTGGGGAACTATGCACGTTAGTTTTGAAGCCCAAAATAGCAGAATATTATATAATAAGAAAAGGAGCGTTTGGAGTTGAAATCACTTCCATGAATTAATTCAAATTTATTGAAAAATTTAATAATATTTCTATACACTGGAAGAAAGTCAAGAATCGTAAAGAATATTCCTGGGATTCAAATATTATTTTAACCATTATTTGTACGAAAATCAGTTAGTTTTTAGGTTTTTTGTTAAACTGTGCGTTCCAACTTCCTTTTGTCGGAGAAATATTTCGACAGTCACCAGGGTGCAACCAAACCGAACGTAAAATACCAGCAGTGTTTGGATCATTCACTGTGTTGTTGCAATATCGAAGCTCCTTATGATACAACCCAGTCAGAAAACATGGAAAAAACTTCATATCTAACGGTATCCTATTAAAATCAGAAGTATTTAATTTATCTTCGTATGTGTTTTCTCATTATTACGTTTAACAATTGTAATATTTTCGCAGCGCTTGGATAAATACGCAATTCAAATATGAATCTAAATTGCTTGCTCTATCTCTTTCTGCTAGAAACCATTTGGGAGTATTCTCGCTGTTTTGCAATGACGCTATAATTTAAGGTTATCTCATCTTTGACTGTTCTGTTACATATTGCAGTATAAGTATATCCAATATGAACTGAGTGAAAAGTGAAAACTTCTTATTTTCGTTCAATTTCGTGAACTAACATATTTATACTGTATATTAGTTAACGAACTTGTGAACTGATGTATTTTTTACTCTAATATTATTCTCTACTTATATATGATTTCATTCTTAATATATGCTTCGTTCGTTTTGTTGAAGGTTTATTTTAAGGTTTATCTAAAGTTCAAAATATTGAAAATTCTCATTCTCACGGCTCACACTCAACTTATCTGACTTTCGTGTCTTAAGCAGTATCCAGCCAATTATCGGGTGCTTTATTTTCCACCTGAGGACTTTATGCCTTTTCAGAGTTTACCCAGTCAAAGGAAAATAGAGGCAATTAGGACGACTTATTACGCCGTTTCGCAGATTTACTTGCGTGCGATGTGAGGAATGCAAACGCGATTCGCTCTAACTAGACACGCTATTATATATTTTCCGTGCTTCCCAACCATTGGGGAAAAATAAAAGGCAAGCAAATTGCCTTTAATGGCGCCAGCTGCCTCCCAAAGTTTTTCCCTTTAAAAATTATTTGTCGCAATAATTGCTCGCAGTGAAATAACTTCAAGGAATTCGTAATGACTGAAAGGAATTTCACGGAGGTACTTAATGTAATGACATAGGATGAGCAACTAGTAGAGATTTGTGGAGCTTTCATGTTAAATAATTATCAAGGATTTCTACTTAGGCACCAATTTTAGCTCGACAACAATATTATAGAATTAACGGACTATTAGTCGGTGAGGATTTCCTTATAATGCCAATCTTCACCACAGAAAGTTTATTTCACTTAAATTCTTAATGGTGGCTGACCGAAATAGAAAATTAGGTGGAATAATCAATCATACTTCATTACTAAATGAATATTTCACAGTCCTTTAGTTCCTACAAGAACCATTCCATGGTCATACAAATTATAACTAATTGCAATTACACGTACATTAACTACTTCCAACTAGTGGAAATGTGCCAGGAGTCTCCAACTGGGAAATGTCTAGAAAGTTTCATTTGGATAAATTGTCTAGAAATGATAAATGAGAGTAAGGGATGAAATTCTCAGTTTGACGCTTTTGACTCCCTGCCGTCTTTCCTTCATTGCCTCGAAATCAACTTCATGCGGTGGTTTTGCGAGTGTATTCGAGAGAAAACACCAACGAAGCCACAATGCAGATGTGTGTTGCCTTGTGACCAATTCAAAGATAATAAATTATCTCTTCGTCTTTCGTCCTTCGCCGTTTTGTTTGTGTATGCAATTATGATAATGTAGCAAGTTTCCAACTATGTGATACTTTTATTTCCGAGCTATCAGGAAATTCTGATTAATAAATAATTTATTATGCAATCAATAGTTCGAATGATATCACGCTGTTAAATTGCGTTGCGGAAAAGTTTTTTTTTGTTTTTTTTTCATTGTGCGATGACCGATAAATTAGCATTTGATTTATCTTACTTATAAGTCTATAAATACTTATAAATATGTCTCGTCAACATCACCATGAAATTGTAGGTCAAAGAAGCATTTACCAATCGATTTGGGTCTATCCTCCCATTGTCGTATATCAATATTATATGGTCAATGGAGATTATCAACGTATACTTTCTACATCGATAAGTTGAAAATTCAAAAAGAGAAATAATAGAAACAAATTCGTCTAAAAAAAAGAAAGAATAATGCTGTTAAAAAATGTATCATCAAGTTTTGATATTTAGTATACCGGATTATATTTATAATTAGTTGAGTAAGCTTTCCCATTAATTTTTTTTTCAATAATATGAAAATTGTATCCTGATTGAAATCCTTTTTGACTCGGAAATGTTATGAAGTCTGAGACACTTCCCATTGTGAAGTTCACTTGAAGTTCACTCAGACACTTCACTTCGGTTCCCTAAGATAAATCTTCAAGTACGAGGGTTGTCCAAAAGAAGTAATAATAGGGACCCTGAGGGAAAATGAATGCCGAAATGTGGCGGTAATGAATACAGGCGTGTAACCACAGAGGTATAAGATAGAGAGAAGTATTGACTTGTGCGTACGTCAGCACCCGAAGAATTAAAGTTTTTTTCTTTCCCCTCACCATAAGTTCAAATGTTCGGTTCTGTTCGTCCCTGAGGCCATCCCACATGCAACAAGATGTTCAAAATTATATTTCCGAAATCTAAATGATTTCCGAGCGAATAGAAACACAGAAATTTAAATCGTCACTACTCACAACATACTGTCCAGTCATAGGCAAAAAGAAGAAAATTTCATTCATAAATCACTGAAAACAGCTGAAAAGTGTATTAATTTTACATGATTTGTTGGAGGGCTTATATCTGCCCTGAAATCGAAAATTACCCATCATTATCATTTCTGACGATTTCTCGTAAAACTTCTCTAACTGATTTAAGCATTAGTTCATCTACATAACGAGAACGTTTTGACTAATGGAAAACAAAAATAATATCAAACTTTACATTTTCTATGATCTTCGGTCACCTTGGGTTTCAAATTTGACAGTCAGTCAGCAGTACAGTAAGAAAAGCAATTTTTGTAAAGGAGCAGTCACACATTGTTTTTGAATGTTGAAATTATTATGAAATTTGTCTATGAGTCATACCTTCAGTGAACTCTAATTAAAATCAAAAATCGTTTAGACTCAGCATTGCTGATTCTCATTAAGTATAAGGACATTCTAATTATAATTTTAAGGTCATTAATGAGAATAACAGAATTACTGATTTGATCATATTTGATTAGCAAAGTTTACATTTTCGAGCCGCATAAGACTGCGTTTCCCTATGCGCATTCAGCTACTGTAAATTAAATCCGGAGTTGTTATCTGTGAAAATTTTATGGTGAGGCGGGCTTAATTCTAATCAAGAATAGTATGTCGATATTTTCCCTTGCATTGGCCTTTGAATATAATTTCCATGCATTGACCAGTGCAAAATTCAACATGTGTGACAAATGAAGACACCCCCATATTTTACCTTGAGTTGACACGCGATGATTATTCACTGCTTGATCCAAAACGTCAACTTCATCCATACATTGATTACAAGTGGCAAATAGTTGTGGTAAATTTACCCTTTCCTTATTCTCATTTGAACAATGCTTAACATTAGATAGAAGAATTTTGTTGTCATCATTAGTTGCTATCGTCACAACGCTATTATTCTTCCATCTAACAAATAATGGATATTTTTTTTATCATAAATATACACAAAATATCCACGTTGCTTTTGTTTTAAATTCTGTCCAAAAAAGTAACGGGCACTTCTTGATGTGATTTTCCTTGGTGTTCCTATTGCTCTATATCCCATTGGTCTGCAGTAATGACTGGTCAAAATGGTATTCTCATTTTAAATGGCTCAAAAATAAAAATAATTATCAAGAAACATAACATGTCATAATATGGCGGGCATAATATTAGAAGTTCCAGCACAATTTTTGAATCAAGAGACAAATCTTCGTTTTTTTGACGTTGTTTTACCCCAGAATATGTATCAAGTTGATAACGGTAGCCCGATGAAGTACAAAGCGTCCAATATTCGTATGCGAACCATACTTGTTTTTCTAGGATAGACTGCCTTGAAGAAATATGTCAGAAGGACAGTAAAAGCTCCCAAATCCGGCACTTCTATAGACCGATACGTCAAAAAATCCGGTACTCTACGCGTGCGCTACCCTACATCGTCGTCTTGCATTCTAACCTCAAAACTGGTCACGTGCATGTGTGTGTCTCCAATTCGAAAGATCCTTAAACAACGATCGATCCTTGAACGACCTTAAACAAGAAAAAATTGCCTCTGAACCAAAATAGAAAGTGTTTGTGGACACAGAAACAAACACTAATAATATATTTAATATACATATCAGCGCGCTGTTTTTTTGAGAATATACCGTGTTGTTCTCCTGTTAGCCGTTCTCACGGTAGGTATGTGATAGTTTTGTTATCGGACCTTGCGGCACGTTCAGTAATACTTTATATAGGAAAATGTGCTCCTTCAAGCCAAAATTATTCGCTAGATATGACCGAAATACCCTTTCCAACCAATCATATGTTCCCCTTTTTTTAAAAAGACCTGAATTCTTGTTGTTAGTTATTGTCACCAATTAGAAAGCAAGTTGGTAGATCATCTGCCTTTTGACGTCTTGCTGAATTTCTAAAGGAAAATTCCTCTTCTATAACTCCTTTTTCTTCCTACTAATAATTACAATTTCCAGGAACGTTTCCAGTATCTTGTTGTTACGTCATGTTTGCATGGCTGTGAAAGCATTGATTCGAATTTTTTTCCAAAATGGAAGATTTTATGGAAGGATCTTGGTTTACGGTCCTACAAACTTCAACTCGTGCAGGAATTGAAGCCGAATGACCACTGGGCACAGCGTAGATGAGGCTCATTGCTGTTTGAATGACTACTTCAATAAATAAAACTGCCTCATTTAGAGTGATTAACCACCAAAGGCAGTTGTCCACCGTTATATACAGACAAAGTCAGTGCTTGGTGTGCTTTATTGGCGGGTGGAATCGTTGGTCAACATGTCTTGAAAAATGTTTCTAAGAATAACATTGCAGTCAGTGGTGACCCCTATGGCGCCATGATCAGTGACAATATCAATGTCAGTTTAATATATTTTGAGTTCAATGTTCTTATCCACACAAAATTACAGTCGCAGTTTCCCTGCAGATGTTTAAAACTGTATTTATTCTTGTTTCATCATGCAATACGTACAGGTGCTCTTTTATACAGCAGTAGACAAAATTATTGGCACAATCAAAGGTGAAGTAAAATTAGATTTGAAGGAAAATCATAAGTATATTTTGATAAAGTTTTTGTTATAAAAAAGTACTACAAAAAGTTCATATTGAAATAATTACATAAACATAAGTTAAAGAAAACAATCCTTTATATAATGTTTTTGAATGGATTAAAATATTGGCAAAGCCAACTCTGGAAATAACTTTTTGTGCGGCTTGAGCTGAATTAAACGGAGTCCTTTTTGATGTGATAAAGTATTTACTTGGACGCAAGCTTTATTTGGTTGTGTCATTTTCTTATAAAAGTTAGTGATGGGTTGAAATCAAAACGATCCCAACTAAGCAGAAGGAAAAATAGCTTTAAATTTGCACAAACAAAATAAATCTTACACCCAAATTGAAGAAATCATGATAAGAAGCCTTTCACTTTTCGGATTGTCATTCAACGCTAAGCCAACAGTGAAAATTTTGAAAGTCGTGCGGGAAGTGGAAGACAACGTAAGCTGAATCGTCATTCCTGGAACTTGAAGATGGCGCTCAAGATGGATTTAAGAAAGGCATTCACACGTAAACAGCGCGAAGAACCTTACATTGACAAGGATATCGATTCAGAGTGGTGGGAAGGAAACCTCCCTTAAAAAAAAATGGGTTAAAATTTGCAATAGATTTTAAAAGTCTAATAAAAGTTCTGATAAGAGCCAATTCATTATTTTTCAGTCAGATATTAGCATATGACTGGCATATGACTGAAAAATGATATAGAATTAAATGAAAATAGTCATAAAAGCGCAGGAAAGCACGGTGGCGCAGGGGTCATGGTATAGGGTTGCATGGCAGTAACTGGAGAAGGTGAACTTGTTTTGTTAGAAGAAAACCTGAACTTCTGTCCGGTTTGCCTTGAATATCTGCAAAGTGGTGAGGATAGAAGCTCGGAAATTTGGAGTTGGAAACCACTCACACAATCACACGGTCTTAATCCGATGGAAGATTCCTGGAAAGAATCGCAAAGAAATAAAAGGGGGCACCGAATTTCATCTAAAAATCAATTCAAAGCAATCGAGTCCGAAGACTCTGGTAAAATTTAAGTAGAAAAAATCAGAAAAAAATGCATTACAGATGTCAAATTTATTAAATGTGGTAATTAAAATGAAAAGCTTACCAGCAAGGTTTTAGAAATAAATATATTTAACTTAAATTATACCCTTGCCATAAATTTTATCGATACAGAAACGTAACAGAAACTGTATTTATTTTTAATTCTTGTTTGATCAATTTCAGAAGTTTTTGGTAGATCAATTTTCCCTTTTCACTTACAACTTATAAGTGAATTATACCCTTGCTAAGCTAACTCAGCGAAGACTCATGGGTGCGGAAGTTCTGATCCAATGTTTCGAATACCTCGATAGTGAATTTAATATTTTATAAAGAATTGTGGAAAGAGCTCAAGCTGGTTTCGAACACGCGTCCCTGCCGCTTCTCATCAGGTGCCAACTCACAGGCTGGGACGCGTCGATTGGCAGTCTTCGCTGAGTTAGCTTAGCAAGGGTATAATTCACTTATAAGTTGTAAGTGAAAAGGGAAAATTGATCTACCACAAACTTCTGAAATTGATAAAGCCAGACCAAAGGCAATTTGGAATATAGGAAAAAGTTCAAAGCTGTAGAGCAATATTAATAACTAGTAAATAACCAGTCGACATCCACCTAAGCTGGTACTGCCAATCGACGCGTCCCAGCCTGTGAGTTGGCACCTGATGAGAAGCGGCAGGGACGCGTGTTCGAAACCAGCTTGAGCTCTTTCCACAATTCTTTATAAAATATCTTGTTTGATATTTTAGCTTTTTTTGATAAAATTTTGTACATGGCATATGAAGGAACACTTTCATGTAAGACCTGCTTTGAAATATACCTATTATTTGCTTATTAAAATCCAGTTTTACTTGAAAGTTTAAAGTGTGGAAATAATTTTGCTCGCCACTGTACACTTCGCAATCATAAGCACAACGTAAGTACATACAAAGAAAGAATCGTAGATGGTTTGTTTCTGACTGTATAAATAAATCACAAGTGGATTCATATTTGAAGACAAGTATTCCTGACCAATTATGCAAAGAAAATGTACCTAATCAAATAAACTTCCACTTGTTTTGATTATACCATGATAAATTCGCGACTTTGTTTGAAATGTTAGCCGCATTTAGCGGCCGAGTTGTGCTATTGACATGTGCATTCGTTCCTTTTTATTGGCTTACAATTTCTCAAATGCTCATAATTTCTCAAAATTTATTTCGTTTGAAACCATGTCTTTACTATAAGCTCACATGGTATATGGCCATCACGAAGAAGATTGGATACCTTCCCTAGAAAATAAAGCGAGCTTTGCAAGATAGAGAGCTTCAAATTTAAATCATTGCTAGCTTTCTGGTCTTAACTGCATGTGAGAATATTTTTTCCGGTGTGAGTTGGATATTTCATTCATTAAGTGTATGGGTTCAGATTTGAAGTGAATGTTTATTTCTCGCCGTAGCATTCTTTATATCCTATCTCCATCCGCTGTCCTTAGAAATACGAATATATCCAGAGAATTTCGATGGAATCCCGTATGTATCGCTCCTTCGTCAGTCAGCAAGTCATCTTGTACGTTTTGATATTATACTTGTTCAACTTCTTGTATTTTGTCGTGTCTCGTTACGAAATCAATTTGGTCAGGTTAAATATTATGTATTGAGGGGTATATGGACCTGAACTCATCTGTATTTTTTTCTTCTTGTGGTTGTTGAGTAATGTCATCTCACTACTTTCTTATAGTTTCTAAATTCAGGATTCATTTATAACAGTCCTTATAAATTTTTCTACATATATGAGAATTAATTAATAAAATATACTCTTTATTTCAGCCGGTCTTATAAATTTCGACTCATTTTCAAAATGAGTCGAAGAGTCGATGAAAGAATTTTAATATTTGTTCGTTCGCATCGTATCCTACTATGAAAGTGGACCTGAAGCTGTGTACCCCGAGCATGGAACACAAAAGGGAATTTCTTCCCAATCACGTTTTCTTTATTTGATTGAAGGGACACATGCGATCCATGCGGACCGATAGCATAACATGCGAATCGAAGGTTCTAAAATGATGACTATCAATGAGATTGACTGCGCAGAAAGCTACAGATGAACTTATCAAAGTAATCAACCTATAAAATTACTCGTTTTTACACCTAGCAAACAGAGGAGCAAACTCCTTATATGAAATAAGGTGAATTTATCAATATCAATGAAATAATTTTCAAGCAAATATTATTTCCTTCCAGACACATATAACCTGACATATATCCTGCTATCAGGTGATCAGCGATTCTTCTTTTTCACCACTGTATACACAGTAGACACTCACCTATAATAACACGCAGTGATATTTATATTTTTTCTTTACTTTCAAAGTAAAAAATCGAAAGGAGCATTCGGACTACATTTATTGGGCGCCTTGTTATATTAACTTATCATTCCCTTCTTTTGACTAACACATATTTGTATGCCAATAGATGTATATACATATTCACAATCGTTTGCCCTATAGGATTTTCGCTAAAAAAACCGTGTAACTGGAAATATACCGTTCCACAATCTTGTTAAATATATACAGTTGAGTTCTGTATGTGCGCATGACAGGTAGTCGCATCCAGATACTGTGAGTTGTGCAAAATCCTGCGGAAATTTTGAGAGAAAGAAATTCTGGGTAAATTAATATCAGGAACATTAAGCTTCTCACTACATATATGTCAAGCCTCTTTATCAACGCAGAGATGTCTGTTGTCATTTTTAAGTGAAACGTGATCGTGATAACTTGGATACCGATAAAGTTCATTTACGTTACTGACATTGTATGAATTGCAACAAAGAAGATATTCTACAGAAGTTTGTAGAAATTCAATGAATGGTTTTTGATGGAGATGCAATTTTTGATAGAACGCGCAGAAGATACTTTTGAAGCAGATGAAATTTGAAGCAATTGATTTCGACTTTAGTGACAATCCACGTTCAGGACAGCCATCTTTGATCGGTGACGACATTATTAAGATAATGATAGAGGATGATCCCTTATTGACAACATTGGAGATTGTTGAGAAGCTCAATTCTCATTTCAATTTTTAAAAATAAGTTCAATTTTAATTTTCGACAATATTTTACAGAAATTTTCATCTCTAACCATTTCTGGAGGCTAGGATTCGTCTATAAATATTTGAGATGAGTGCCTCATCAGTTAAGTGAGGAAAATTTGAATAATCGGCTGGAAAATTCTGGCCTAACCACCATACTCTCTAGTTTCCACACCCTCCTATTGTCACTTGTTTCTCTCTTTTCAGGACTTTTGACTTGATAGAAAAGTTAAAAACTAAAGCCGATGTTCATCAAGCATTGTTTTTAAAAAGAGACATTTATAAGTTGCTATCACGCTGGCAAGAAGTTATAAGAAAAATGGAAGTATCCTCTACAGTAAATATTATGAAATGTATGAAAATTGTGTTCTTTCAATTCAAAAAGCACAAATCGTTCCGCTAGACGTAATACATACTTACTAGGTTTCATTTTTATTGATTATAGTTCAGGATGTCATTGACAAAATTCGGCTTTACAAGCTTTAATACCCATTTCCATAGTAGATGACAGTACTTGAACGATATTTTCCAGTGAATGGAAAATTACTGTAAGTGTTTCGAATGGAGTCAAATGTGGCGTGCTCTGCGAGCTTAGCAATAGGAAGCAAATCATTATGTTATCCAGGCGTGTGCGTAAGAGTTCAGTCTGGTAAGCGGCAAAACCTCTCCTGTTTAAATATTCTTCTTTCCTTTTTTTTATTCATAGGGATCCTTTGAAGTTCATAATCTCCGTGAGGTTATGAATGTCCTAAAGAAGGTATTGGACGAAAAAGGTAATTTTTTTACCACAGAGTTCCTTGGTAGAATTCATCATTAAATATTATTTCTATCAAAGGTTTATAAAATTTTACTTTCGGAAGTAAAAGTTTTTGCAGAATTACTTTGTTCAAGAAGTTTAAACGATAACTGTTAATCCTGCTCGTGTAGAACTCATTCATTCATGTCTGATTGAAAAGTCTATTTCAAAAGGTTGCTATCCATCGAAAGTTGTAGTTTCCCATTCGAAGTGTGCTTAGTGTGGAAATCAAAATGAATCATCGTCAAGTGTCCTGAACTTTAGCTTCATTACTTAAGAGACTGAAATTTGTAGTTGAAGAATACTCGATTGGCACTCCATGGAATTTTTCATCTATTAAATTCAGAGCAACTTCTGAAGTCATGGAAAGCTACTGCAGATCTACACTTGCAACAGCAACCTCGTACCTTGCTCCTTGCAATCTTAAAATGAGGACTGAGACTGACGTTTTTTCAACTAAAGGCTGCTCGTACTTCCACAATGCATCAGCAGTTAAGGACACGACTTAAAATTTTCAATTTCAAGTAATCCTCGGAGAGTGATTGGGTAGAAGTTTTTCACTTTATCAAGTGCTCCTCTGAAGCTACAAGTAGCAAGCACTTAGAAGTGGTAGGAAAACGTACAAAAAAAAATGTTGACTTTCACAACATGCATTTTTTCCTGCACTTCTGCGAACAAGAAAATTCAAACACAACTTCGGAGTGCGATTTTTGCTCCTGTTATTTGCTATACTAATCTGCTACCTAAAATATATTTGGACTGAACAAGATGTGTCTAAAGTGTCCACCGTTTGTGCTAATTTGCTTCTTGTCTGCAAGCGTCATGTTATTTAAGGATTCATTCGGGTGCATGAGCGAAGAGTTGAAGCTATCCAAAATGTTTAAATTGAATAAAAGGGGGTGACTTGGTGAGACGCGTTGCCTTTTGTCGAGTTGGCGAGAAATTTCGCATAGAAACGATTTCCCAGTTTCTAGTGCATGAAATTACCATCGTGATGATGGAGGTACATGGCAAGATTCGAAACAGGAGCAACACCAACGGTCGAGCGAGCTCACTTCTTGACTACCAAGGACACTTGAAAATGTGCTTAATGGAGCATTTAAGTGGAGTACATATAATACGATCAGATAATCATGGTCTAAGATAATAGGAGGCTTCGGGCTATCGTGAAGATAATTAACGGGTACGGGACATTTGTATATGATTAAAGGATTACCAGCAGAAATATAATTTTCCCTGTCATTAAATGGTTTTGCTTTGATTTTCTGCTGTTGCTGATAAGCCGAACATAAACTACAAAGCGAAAAGGGGTTAGAATAGTTTGCTGACTGGTGTTAATAATTGAAGTCACTAAAGGTAATTAGGGCACGGAATATATAATATTTAGGGAAGGACTCCGAATTTCTTGGACACAAATTCAGTTCTCCCTCACATATTCTGGTAGCGAGCACCATGACATGAAATTATGTATGTAATATTAGCTGTTTGGGGGAATCATTTCATGCTATTTTAGATTTGTAAGCATTTGAACTACGATAAAGGCTACTAAATGTCAACTAATTATCTGCTCATCTCCATGGTGATTCCGCATGAGCCTTATCAATTCATTTGGAAATTTGATTTCCATAAGTTTGTTCATTAATTGTTTCAAAAAGGTATAATTAGTATAATTTAAACAGAATATAGTGGCCATACCTAAAAACAAAGAAAGAGAACGAGTATTTGTTCAAACGATTTGTTGTTTTCGAGTGTGAATTTGTTAAACTCTCAATAATTCGATTATGATGAAATTTTGGAAACGTCAAAACCTTTTATCAGCTGATTGAAACACGTCAAAATTGAAATAATAATCTTTACTTTCCAAAGACTGCCAGGGGAAATGGAATCTAACACTGAACGATGATTTGGAACAACTAGTAAACAGTAAAAATAATGAATCTTTTGATGAACATTTCTCGAGAGAATCAGAGTCGAAATAACATGGATGCAAGCATTTAAAACACCATCGAAAGCCATGAGCAATGGACGGAAGTCAATATGGTGAAGCAACTGAATAAAAAATGCTCAGCACACAAAAGCCGCCCGAATTTACAAGTAAAAACAAACCGGGAAGTTAAGAGGGTAACCGGAAACTGCAGCAAACACTCAAGAAAAGAGGTTTAAAGTAAAATTAAAGTAGACTCATAATATATAATATATAAAGTCTTATGAGGAAAAAATAGATTGAAATATACTCCCATACGATTCGTCAAGGATAAAATAAAAATATATTTTTCGGAAATTACGCTCATGACTTTATTCATGAGGTCAAAAATATTTTTAAATTAATTACTACACCTATATTCTGAAATCAAAGAAAACTGAACTTATTTAATTCTCAAGGTCCTTTGTAAGAGAGATGACGAGGAAGTGGAGAAGATTGGAAAACTGCTTGTTACGAAAAACTTACACGTAAATTTATCTATTATTTAATTGACTCCAAATGCGTAACTAGGTTAGCTCTCAAAGTTAAGGTTCTTGCATAGCCAAAAGTCAAAGGTAAAATTGGCAAGTAAGGCGGCTTGGGCAATTCAATGATACACTATTCAAGGGGTTGGCCATGTGACTACTAATTGTGCCATAGAAACAAAGTTGCTGCCCACCAGAATACCAATAACCAGTAAATAATCACATAAACAACTAAACTTATATTTGTATTCTTACATGAAAAGGGGACTCAGCTAGTTTCAGGGGTTGTCCTAAGTGGCAAAAGATCAAAAGCATGAGGCAGAAAAATAAAACAGCAAAATTGTTGAAACAAACCTGTAAGCGACATGTGGGCAACAAACACTAGTGACCTCAGATGACTTAGAAGCAACTTTCCCTATAACAAAGAAAACTCCTATGACACTCATCTGGGCAACAAAGCCAACCAATAAACATAAAGTTTCCCTCCAAAATTATGACCTTTTAAAAATGAATTATCTAGGAAAAGTAAGGCCATATTTTCAGATGTTTTATAGACTGGAAGATTATATTATATACTTTGAATTAGGTGCATACAGAAAAGCGAGGTGACGGTTATTGCAATTTAAGTTTGTGTGGAGTGGTTAGCTATAGCATTTTCCAACATAAAGCACAACGAAATACAATGTGATGCACTAGATGTTTTCCAAACCTTTAAAACTTAACAACTCTACTTTTCCATATGCAAACCAATTAACCTATTTTGTATCCACCATAAGTCCACAACTGTCACACGACTCAAACCTCAAAACACATGTCAACAATCCAAGTAACGCATTCAGAGTTATTTTGCCGCTTATGCACAGAAGTTCATCCTTCGATGCAAAAGTCTGAATCGTGTGTTTACTCACACTCATCCACCCTATACTCATCTTTATCCTCTCTTTTTTGAAATGAAAACGTCAAATGAAACGTCTCCACGTTAAGGGGTAACACCACTGTAAATTCTTCACAAAATCGATTTTTTATTTTTAGGCTTAAAAAATACTTTGAACCTTTTAGAATATGGGGAAAAATATTTCATACCTCAAAGTATTTTTTTTTCTTGTAATTTCGAGCTCTTCTCCAAGCGCGTCGGACTGCTCCGAAACGACACCTGCGTCAGATGAATACCTGTTGGGAAGGTATAGCCTAATGTCCTACCTTTTGATTTCTATCTTCTCAAATACACTAACAAATGTCATTATAAAGCATTTATATTCAGGTAGAAGCATTTCTAATCAATAGTACGTTAGTGTAGAGTCAACACGTGCACAAAAAGGACATAATTTCGTCGCATGAAATCACGATTTGTGTGTATAGTGATGATTTTTAACAGTTTATTTGTAATCTCAGAGTGCTTATAAGTTACAATGAGTAATGCATAAGTTTATCAGGGCAAGAAAGGTACGAAAAAATCGTATCCAACGCGGCTTCGGAGCAATGCGTCATCGAGACGACTGTTGAATAGATATGAGACTGAGAGTGATTCGAAAGGAGTCAGTGCTTCTTCGAAGAAATTAAAAGTTAGTGACGAAGATTTTGATATGAATTATGATTTAAGCTATAGAATTATAAATTTTGTTGCCGTTTTCTCTGTCATTTCACAACACGTGAAGTATTAAACGTGTGATGCAGACATCACGTTTCATGAAAGAAGTCCTCGGGGCTTAGGCTTCAAAATAGTTATCGTTTATCCGAAACGTTGAGATGTTGTTATTCCAAGTAGTAAATTCATACGAAATTAACCGTCGAATCGTGTTAGCAATGTGACTACTAGGAATAGGACTAAATTGAATAATAAAGTTTTGTGCTTTTATGGAATTGCCAAGACTGATAGTTCAATCTTTTAACGACAAATTAGTGGATATGATTTCGATCGCAACAGCAACCGTACGAGAGGCTAGTATGAAGAAAGCAGCGCAAGAAGAGAAAAAGAAAAGTGAAGAAGATGGACAACTTGAAGGGATAAATGTTTCCGGTGATGGCTCGGGGAGGAAACGCGGATTTTCTTCGCTTTTTGGAATCACCTCATTGATTGGATGGTTTTCAGGCAAAATCGTCGATTTTGAAGTGAAGTCAAAGTACTGTAAGTCTTGCGAGCACGGGAAGAATAATTTGGAAACAAGTGAGTATGAAGAATGGTACAAAAAACACGTCAATGAATGTCAAGCGAACCATGAAGGCTCAGCTGGTAAGATGGAGGTAGACTCTGTCGTCGAGGTGTTCCAACGCTCCGAAACTTTGCACGGTCTCAAATACGCAAACTACATCGGTGATGGTGACAGCAAAACCTTCAAAGGAATAATAAATAAAAATCCTTACGAAAATTTTAAAGTACAAAAGAAAGAGTGCATTGATCATGTACAAAAGAGAATGGGCACCAGATTGAGAAATCTGAAAAAAAAGTTAAAGGCCTCGGAGGAAAAGGTAAATTAACTGCCAAATTAAATGATCAATTAACAATTTATTATGGCCAGGCTATACGTCGAAATCCGGATTTCTTAGAAAATATGAAAAATGAAATCTAGACAACCTTATCTCAAACGTTGTCAACCGACGAAAAACCGCAGCACGAGAAGTGCTTAGAGTCTTGGTGTAACTGGAAGAAGGCGCAAGCAGCTAATTCCTTGGACACCTTCCGTCATAACCCGCCGCTTCCTGAAGAAGTTTTTGAAGCCATCAACCAGATTTATGAAGAGTTGAGCCGAGACGAGTTGCTAAACCGTTGCTTAGGAGGCTACACGCAAAATAGCAACGAAAGTTTTAATACTACTGTTTGGAATTTGGCTCCAAAACCATATTCAAGCGGCAAAAATGTCTTGAATATTGCGAGTGATATTGCTGTGTGTAATTTCAACGATGGTCTGAGTAATATTTTACAAATTATGAAAGTTTTGGAGGTTGATGTTGGCGTCCAATCATATAATTTTTGTCTTGAAGCCGATGCTAAATGGGTTAAGCACGCTGAGCGGTCTTTGACAGATGCGGACAGAAGCACGCTCTAATATAAAATCATCGAGGAAAGAGAATGAGGAAGAAAATTTAAATATAGAAGGGTAGCTGTATGGTCCTGAAATAGCAGATTAATGGTAAAAAAATTTAAACTGTCGAATTTTTCATTTTTTCATGTCTATAATGCATTTCGAAACCTTAAATGCCTTTTTCTCGAAACACGACTTTTCAAAACGGCACGCAGCATAACTCCAACAGTTTTCATTCTTTTCATTCTTTTCATTCGAATTTGTTACAACATCTTGAAAATAAGATTTTGAAGAGAAATACGTAGGGGATTTTCGATAAGTTAATTTAATCATTATTTATGAACAAAGGATTATCTTGTTTTTTGTTGAAAATTTAACGATACAATTCAAATACACGCCAATCACACAAAAATCAATATTTTTAAAATCCCCTACGTATTTTTATAGCTATAAGCATTTAAAATAAGGGTTTGTTTTTTTATTTCTTTAGAAAGAGCCAAATTTGTAGCAGCTACATTGCCACAGAGCGCCTCAAACTCTACCTGCCTCGGAAAATGGTTGTGGTGCCGTCATTTTTGAAGATTTTTTTATAATAATTTTCTATTTTGTTACTTAAATATACGCTAAATAACTTCCTCCAATATTATAATCTTATCACCTTTCCTACCCCCCCCCCCCCAAAAAAAATTACAAAAAAAAACACGTTTTTTAGGCTGTTACAGTGGTGTTACCCCTTAAGGAGCGATTCCGCGCAGCGCTGTCAACTATTTTGGACTTGAAGACTCGTACCACTTCATCAACAAGCAATTGCTCTACAACCAAGCAGCTTTTCCTCAGATTGACGATTTCCTTATACCATACCTCCTCAAAACGATAGCGAAATGCATCAATCACTTGAATCCTATTCCCTCTAGCGTCAACTTCTCATCGACTTTTCACTGCAATTCCTCCGAACAAGCACCATTTCCTCTAACTATCCAGCATGCACAACTCTAGAAGCGACCTTTTTAATTCCAACAACAAATTACTCTGTTACAACTCCAACAAATTGTCCAAAAAATAAAAGAAACTCCTAAACTCTACATAGTCTTTTTCATATATATATATATATATATTTATATGCATAAATTGTGTTGTTAATAGTTTCGATTTTTGTGCTGGTTGTTGTAATTCACCTCTCAACTGTGGCAATCCCAGCAAGATTGCACACTTGAGCGATTAACACCGTTTGTAATTCACATATCTGGCCTGTTCACACAAAAAGACGAAAGAAAACACACTCGGTGAGGAAAATAGCGTTGAGTTGAACGGAGCTTGTCAAAGTGGACGAATTTTTTTTAGTCCGCGAGATCGGAAGTAGCATTTTTTTGGCGTGAAGATTTCTTCGAGGAAATCACAGCAATCAGTAGTGGCTAAGCAAAAAGTTTGGTATCCAGTGTGTGATTGTTGGTTCGAAATTTAATCAGCAACAAGCTACGCATATGTTACGGCTACCATATAGTTTACTCAAAGCCACATCGCTTATTCGAAATTAATTTATTCACGTATGTGTTCGTCGCTTCATCAACGACTGAACGACTAATTATTGAATACGCAATTTAAATAGTTTTAAATATGAAAAATTTTCCAATTGTCATCAAAATTCGCTAGTGACACTGACACATCGTCAGCGTGTGACTTATCCGCGTAATTTTTTAATCATATGTCTTTTGTTATTCTGCATTGAAGAGCTTCGTTCATACGGAAAAGAGATTGTAACCACGTTGGTCACTGAATTATTGAAATTAAGAATCAAAGTGTTGTAGCAGTTCCTCAACAAAATAAAAGAACTTATAGACGATTTCAGTGGGGAGATGCTGATGAAGACTATGCCTACTACAATTTTTTGGCTGCCTAGAAAAAAAAAACTTCTATTAGATTTTATTCATTGATCTTCCATTTCAAAATGCTATATTTTTTAATTTTGACCAATATATATTTCGGGAGTAAGTTACTCTGAAGCAACTCCGAACTATATATCTGTCGAAATTCGAAAATGCAGCATTTTGAAATGGAAAATCAAAAAATAAAATTTAATTTACAAGTGCTAAACACGGGAAAATAAACACAGAACAATTTCCATCTAAACGTACAAACTTAGGATAATACAAGGTAAAGAAAAATAGTAACTAAATCAATTATTTTTAATGTTTTTTTTGTATTTTTAATATTATGTTAAATATCTTTCTTTTGAGTGAATTTTCGTTGAATTATTATACATCATACGCTGTGGAGTTTTTTTCGAAAATGAAACAAACTTTTCCTTCCACTGGTCTCTTTTCAGGAAGAAAGTCGTGCAGGTAAACACATCATCGTATTAGGCTTGCATTGTTTCATCGGCTCTGGTTCGCGGTGCTTTATTTTGTGTATTCGTTTAGTGATTTCATATCGCGGAACATATTGTTATTTCACGATATTTCGATAGTGGATGTGCGATTGACATTAATAATTCATGAATTAAGTTGATAAGAATTTGAAAAAGATTAAAGTAAGGTAAAGTTTTTTTTCTTGCAAATGTCCGTGCGGAAAATCGGGCATATCGGTAGCTGGTTCAATAATGAAACCGGAGCGGGAGTTCACTAGTGATTTGTCCAACGTCCGAATACCTCGCCGATCGGAGCTATTGTAGTTTGCCAGCAGCCGCCAAATAAGTGACAGCTGACCCATAGAGTACAGTTCGTTGCCACATTCTTTTGACTTGAAGTCCTGATGTCGATACGAGGTCGACTCGTCATTAACTTGTAGCCTTAACGACTCCACCCTCTAAATCTAATAAATGGTAGGAAAACAAACAGGAATAAAAGGGTTTTTGACGTTCCTCTCGAGTAAATTTAGAGTCATAGGAACATGAAACATTATGATATTCTTTTCTTTCAATAAATGCTTAAAATAAAACATTACAGATTCATTTTCGTATAGCTAATGGTCAACGTGAGAAGAAAAAGGAATAATCTTTGGATAGGTATGCAAGACACAGGCAGTGTAAAGACTATGCAAAAAGTGCAAATGGTGTTCAACGAAAGGAATAAGTCCCCTCCACTCCTCCACTCACCTCTAGCCGACAAAAATCTAACCATAACAGAAATAGATAATTGCATGCCAAAGATCAATTACTATTTGTTTAAATTGCTATTTATTTATCAAAGTAACGCATTCAGTCAGATAAAATTTACAGAAACAGTATAAAAATTAACAGAACAGTTCACTATCAAGTCAATGGGCAGGAAAAACAAAAGCAATACTTGAATCAGCAGCAAAAGATATGAAAAGTGCAGAAATTCGCTTTACTGGGGTCTTTAGTGACTCTGAAGCAATAAGAAATACATGAAATAGTGCCTACAAAAACACCCTCTCTGAAGACATTGAGAATTCAAACGAAAAGAAATGATCATAGGTATCAAAACAGGAAAAACTCCATTTCCAAAAACATTAAAGGGAACAAACAAAGGATAATTCCCACAGTGCTGTAATCAGAGAATTGACATGTTACAAATGCCTACGAAGCAAAAAAACCAGGTCTCGTAATGCTTAAGAAATCAATATTCTCGCAGGGATATTATATCATTCTGTAGATAAGGTTGGCATATTGCAGAAGGACTTCATCACCAACAAAATTCTCAGTCATCTTAACTAAAATCTCTTCACTTCAAAACTGTGCTGGACTCAGAATCCAAACACAAACGAGACATCTCTCCTCTCACATAGAACCTTATTCTGACACTAAACACAGAAAGTTTTAGTGGGGGTCCGATAATATACCCGACATAGTGGCTTAACACCTTCCAACCCCAATTATTAAGTACTTAACTATAATTTGCAACAATTGTGTAAGCAACGGAAACTTTCCTGATCAATGGCAAATTGCAAAAAACCTTCCAATACACAAGATTGGTTAAAATTTCTCGACTTCAAGTGCAGCTTCTTGTTCGTCGGCATACTTTTCAATTTCGGATAATCTGTGAACAATTATCGCATTTAGATGTTAGTGAAAGATCTTGTGCAAGAAATGATTGATTCCAGAGCAAGAATTCGGATTAAAGGCAAAGCCAGGCATATTCAACGATACGATTTCTTGCCTTAATGAAGATGTCACGTCAAACATAAATTCTATAAACGTCCCAACGGCAGCCTATGCCTTCGGAAAAGGAAAAGTCTTCGACGGCTATCAGCATCATAAAACATAAATAAATCTAACGAGGGCTTTCCAATCAAAAGGTGAGCATTACCATTAGTTTCTTCTGAAAAATAAATTGCAATGTCCTGGTTCGGGAAAAAAATCACTGAAACGAACCTTGCTTTCAGTGTGCCGCAAGATCTAGTGACTGTTCCAGTATTGTATTAGAAATACAAAGCAAACTCGCCTCCCGATGCCGGGTGTTTGTAACCTCGGGATGGGGACCCGTCGGAGGTGGTGGGGGATACCCCCACAACAACACCCAACTGTAACTAGGTGGCGGGCAGCCACTAAAAAAAAAATAAACCCTGCCCTCCTGAAATTAAAATTCAACTTATTGGTGAAGGAGTTGTTCGAGGGTGTTTTCGGTTAAGAGAAAAATGGCACCAAATTAAATAAATGTTATGAATGGTATTTAACCCCACCCCTCCTTTTGTCTCCTGACAAAATTATAAAAGGAAAGAAAAAAGCGAAAAAAATTTGAAAATATCCAAGAAATTCTATTAGAATTTTTGCATACATTATTCAAATTGTAATGAGCCCAATTACCCAACAACAAAATGACCGAAATTCCGCGCTGCTGGTACTCATGGTAACGGTATCATGGACATGGAGACTCATTCGACGAAGAAACTTCGATGAGATCATCTTCAGCGATAGGAAACATATCCTTTATTATGGTGAAAAATTGCTCAATGCGCCTTTCGAAATTGAGCTTCCGCTTGAATAGAAATTCTGCAATATACAACGGCCAATGGCGTTTTATGCGATTGGAAATAATAATTTGTTTTTCATTAAGAAATTACTTTTATTTTGTACAAAATTTCCGAGAATCATCGTCGATGCAATTATAATTTAATAGCCTACATTACTAAATTCATTTTACATTTTATTCAAATAACGTTTATTTTCCATTTAAAGGGGTGTAACTTTTTTTGAAGGGTTAACCGCCATCCAGTTAAACTTACAGTTTGTTGTGAGGACCCTTAGAAACATCTTTCAATGGTTCTCCGGTTAAAAATTCAACCTTTACCCAAAAATCTTGACATGCGTTTTGGACACAACTTCATTAAGTAAAATGCATGAATACCACCTTAAAAATAGGAGAACAGTCATTCGTCAATGCTCAATCTAAAATATCTAGGAGGAACATTCGATTAAACAATGAGATTTCATCGTCATCTTCGAAAAAATAAAACAAAATAAAGCCTACATCAAATTTGGTTGCAATGCAGTAGAAAATTTTCAGTAGAAAATAAGAAATTGAGTCCTAACTTATGTTTGATGATCGGAAAGTTTAGATGCAAAAGTGATAAATAACATATGGTCATTGATAAAGGAGAAACCAAAGGGCACAAATATAGTTTGCAAATGAAGGTACACGTATCAAACAAGGTTGTCAAAAAACTTCTAAAAATTTGCTCAATCGTTCTAACCAGAATCATAAGCAATTGTATAAGCTTGTTATATTTCCCGCCTACCTGGGATGTCCTTCTTATTCCAATACCAACAACAATAATCCACTATCCATCTCTGTCACCATGCGATCGCAAAAGTCTTGAGTACATCCATCATTAAGGACTGAGTATATCATTAAAAGTATGTGTTGCTTGGGTCTTGCTTTTTCGATGTCAAGGGCGCGTTTCAGTTGTATGCAGTCATTTCCAGCTAATTCATTAAGAAATTGTATTAATCTGCGCTGGGCTGCAATATTTCAGAGCAATTGAATCTGATTTCGACAAAAATTTATAAGCCATGCTCTAATGACATTGGCCAAAGATGCGCCTCTTGATTTCCACAATAAATCAACTACAACTGCTTGCTCCATTGACTTCCACAAAGTCTTCAATTCAGTGCGAATGTCTAAAAAAAAAATAAAATAAATAAATAAAATTGTTCCTTAAGACTACGAAAAGTTGTCACATTCTACACAAAAGGCAGAAACATTGAATTTAAGTCCAGTAACAATTTGTCAGAAAGCAATGCTATCAGGGCTGAGGTTCCACTGGGTTCGATGTTAGAACCCCTATTATTCTTCCATTACTTAATAAACACTTTACAGACTTCCCCCAAAGTTAAGCGAGCATGTTTAAACAATAAATTTTGCTTTTTTAAGCAATTGTTTGTTGTTTGGTAAAGGTATCGAAATAATGGATCATTGTTTCATCCTTAGATTGAAAGCATTTAGATTTTTGAAAACATAGCATCCAACGTAAATCCAACTAAAGAAGTAATTTTCGGTGAAAAGGCTTATGAATCTTTCCTCCTTCTGCCGCTCTTTCATATGCAATCCACTGATCCATCTTGACCCAATCAATCATGTCACTTCATGCTTTTTCTTCTTTTTGCTGCATTTTAGAATTTAAAGTTTCGGGTGTATCGGATTTGGATGTATTTTCGGATGTTTAAAGAGTGATGACCATTTTATATAGTATTGCACTGATAACAAGCTTGGATGCAGAGAAGCAAAATTCAGATTTTAGTTGTGTTGACGACGACAATATTTTTATGTATTGATGAGAAGGAAGTCTAGATGGAAAATTGTGAAAAAATTTGAGGTGCACTGAAATGGTGGTTCAGAAAGTTTATTTTGCTCTCGAATATGCTGAAAAATAAATACTTGATCAATTTATATTATCTCTGGGTAGCTCTGGGTAGCTTGGGTACGCCGGGCCTTGCTTCGTGGGTCTCGAGGACGCGTTTCGGCTACATACAGCCATCTTCATTCTTCTTCATTGTCCATCTTTTTATAGGTGAAACTTTTTTCGGGGGGGTAGGTCTGGTTAATTAGGTGTTAACTGGGGTCATTAAGTTTTGGTCTTTTCAGGATCGTGGGATTATCATTGTCAGGTTCGCCGCGTTTTCTTTTTTTTTTGACAAGGATTGGGTCGAGGACTGAAAATATTGTGTCGGAGTTGGTCATTATTTGTTCGTTGATTATATTTCCGTGGTTTTTTTTTTTGTGTTTGTAGATCTCTAATTTCTCTAGTACGTCAAGTCTAAGTCCCTTCTTTTGTTTGTGTAGTAGTGTCGTTGAGTTTGCCATGGTATCGGGTTCGTGTGAATCTGTAGGTGTGTTGTGTAGTTGGAGTCTGCTTTGTTATGTGTATACGAACGTATGTGCTCCTTATATCTAGTTGTTAGTTTCCGTGTCGTCTTAACTATGTATACCATGTCGCAGTCCCTGCATGTTAGTTTGTATATGCCGCTGTTGTTGTACGTTGGTGTGCTGTTGGGCTTCGGTGTTAGTTTGTTTCCGATGTTGCTGTTGGTTTTGAACGCAGTATGTATTTTGTATTTTTGAAGATTTTTTATTTTTTTTCGTCTTTTGCTGTACAATCAGTTTGTTTATATCACGTTTCCTGTATCCGTTATTGTCGGCTATCTTATATATGTTGTTCAATTCGTACATATTATATTATAATCGTCAAAAGTCAAAAATCGGATTCACCAACATAAGGACGAATATTCCAACCAATGAAATTGTTTCTGTACCAGCAGACAATTAGAAAATTGAGATCATTGCAGAATCTAAAAGAAAACGTGATGATCACTAATAAGGAAGTGATCACTAATAAAGAAGCAACCAAACGGTAAACATAGACCTTAAATCATACGCGGGACTCAACAACAAGGTATGACGAGACTTTCCTATAGAATACGCATCTAAACGAATTCAGAGTTACATGGACAGTTGCAAATACCATATAAGTGTATTTGAAACAAATCTTTTCCTGCGCAGTCACAGAAAATAAAATTAATTCAAGCAATTTATATTGTTTTTCACACTTTTTTGGCCACAACTTTTCATGGAGCACAGTGTTTATTGGGAACGATTCCATACGTTTTAATGAGTCCTTCAACAGACCAATCTTTTGATCTTTCAATCTTTTCAGATCCCTACATTAGCTAGTACCAAAACTGCACATTACCGTTCCAAGTAAATGATTTAGCCAATTCTTCCACTCACCACCCTTTCCAATGTTCGGCTACTATCGTGCCTGAAGGAGAATAATATGCAACATGATATCCGAATTCTGTAGAAATTTCAATGGCTTCTGAGTGAGTAGAAAACATAAACCTATAAATGGAACATGTTGATAATGTAATCTCCATTCATAGAAAAAATATGTAAAATACATTATATCATACAGTGTATATTTTCCCGTGATTAGCCCTTCTAAATTAGATTTAATTTTTTGATTTTCCATTCCAAATGCTATGTTATTTAATTTTGACAGATATATATTTCGGGAGTAAATACATAATATCACTACAACAGCTGAAAATGTGTTAACTTTACTTTTAATTTTTTGTGTTGGAGGGCATTTAGCTTCCTCTCAATCGGAAAAAATTCTATTCAATGCACATAATCGGCGAAATGGAAACCTTTTAATTCATGGAATGCAAAAAAACCAATACTAACGTTCAGGGTTGGATATCGGGTCGGTTCGTTTTTCACATTGACAGTTTGAACCATTAGAAAAAATTTCTGTTAAAGGATGGTCACACTTTTTATTTGATTATTGGAATTGTCACGAAAGCGATCTATAAAACATACACTTCACTTGTTAAACTGTTAAAAAACAGAGAAACACGTATATTTACGGTTATCGATTCACGTTCATGGTGCTGAAAGCATTAATAACGGAATTTATTATTTAAACAAACTTAATCATCATAAGTGTAGATCTGATATCAGCTGAAGATTGAGTTTTCTCCATATTCAATCGCCTGAAGCAAATTAAAACGATGAGCGCCTGAATTTCAGCGCCACATAATGCTATTCGTGTGTAGTAAACATTTCCGTTATGTCGATACTCCTGTACTCAGGCGCAGTTAAATTTTTTGATGATGGGGCACTTAACGTAATTATTTTTGATTTTGATTATATTAATTTAATGAGGATACAATGATTTTGAGCGTTTTTCTATTGTATATGAATCATAGCAAAATATATGCATACGTCGTAATAAGAAGATATTGCAATATTTGTTAGCATAGTTCAAATTTTTGACTTAAGGCCTCTATGGGCCAGATCGGAACTAGAGACACGATGCAGAAATGTCGCAACGGTTAATCGACCCAATAGATACCTCAAAAAAAGCGCTGTCGGCTGATGGTGGGTCCAAAGCAATCCGGCAGTGCTAATCCTTCGGCCAAAAAGTCGTTGGTTGGAGCGATCTATCGCCGTTCCGCACAATGGTCAAGCTTCCGGCCTGCTTTAAAGAGTTTGTGCTAGTTCATAAACACCAGTTTGTGAGTTCAGAAGCACTGGAATGGCTGATCAGTATCCCTTAGGCTATGTCCAGAAAGGGCGAATTCGCTAAGAATCGTTTACGCGCGAACTGCAGCGCAAGTGCACGTATCAAGGAGAAATGGATCGGAAAAATTTTGATACGGAATTGTTCATTATCGAAGTGGAAAAAAAGGCTGGCGTTATGGGATATGGAAATTCGCGCGACAGATTTGTCGTATAGTCGCCCTTTCTGGACATAACGTACGTGCGACAGATTCACGGCGTATTCGGCCTTTACTGGACATAGCCTAAGGCTAGCTCATTGGATCGAGCTTGTCAATTTCCCGACCTTGACACAAAGCTTTATCGAATGTCCCTGCTCAAAATTTTGCCTCGTTGTGTACATTGACAATGACAGAACTTGCTCTACGATAACTGATGTCTTTACTCAACTAAAGTCCGTAGGCTATTGCAGTTGAAACTTTCCGTTGGACAGTGTCCGTTCCACCTCAACCAGTTAGCCTCTCACCTCCACATCGCCGCTGGCGTTACAGGAAATCAGTCAGTTCACTGTTGGTATGGACACTGTATTATCTTAATTCTTTTTTTAAAATAACTCAAATAGGTTTATTTGGTGGATTGGAATCGGGGCTCTGTTAAAGATTTATTTTTAGTGATATCCGGTGACAACCTACGGGGAAAGGCGTGCTCTAAAATCTGGTCTCAACCTCAATCAATCCTATAACACCTCTTTCAATAATTTTTTTTACTCAACTCAAGAGTTCCAATAATAGCCATTACATTTTTATTGGAACGGGTGGTGAAGCAAGGAAGAGCTTTGTTATAACCCAAAAAATGATCAACATCCACAATTTTAAAAACGCTGTTTGGTATTTTATTGTCTCCTATCATTGTCTCCTACCAACAGTTTCATCATATTTTATTTCCAAAATTCATGGCATTCGATCACAATCAAAACAAGTAAGCATAAATTAAAATGCCATAATAGGACTACTTGTTTCGTTAAAAAAGGTAAAAAATACTGAGATCTGATTCCGCAGAATTAAAGCATTCGTATCTGAGATCTTTTAATTATAATGAGCAGAAATATCCTTCACAATAAAGCAAATCATGGAAAATTGGTGTGTACTGACCAGCAATACAATCTAACTGGACTATTCTTTTGTGTTTGTACTATTGGCTGCACATCAAAGGATCTGGAATTAAAATTGTAAATGATTTGAATATTGAAACATTCTACTTCACTTGTTATATTGCAAATATTGTTTTTCTATTCTAATTCAAAATTCATCACCTCCATCAGCCTCTTTCTGCGATAGTCACACAACAAGGATTATCGTAACGAGTTACATATTGACTTTTCGAATGTATGTTTATTTTCATAGATCAACACGCCATTTTTTATCACAGAATATTATTTATACGATGCTGTGTATTTACATTTTATATTTGAATAATATACTTGAATGTTAATATATTTGCTAAGTGTAAATATGTAGCCGAGAAAAGCATTTACCTTTGCCATACATTCTATATGGAGTTTGCTTTGGCGCAAATAGAAATTTAAATATTCATGCATTTTTGGCCGAAGGAAGAGAAGGTTGAAAATTTGGATTGGAGTGTGTACTGCTTACAGTTTACATGAATGGTATGATTTAGTAATTACCGCTGGCAAATAGAAGCTATGTAAGACGGTTGTCCTTTTGATCCGAGAAGTTCTGACAAAAATGTCACACGTCATGTCGGTCTGTCTTTGTTCACACTGCAAATAATTCGGAACTCTTAGCAAGTGGGTAGGGTAATTCGCTAATTTGACATAGATTTTCTGAGCTCGCACAAAATCAATCTAAGTTTAATCTAAGTTAAGTAATTCTAAGTTTATTTTTCTTGATTGTTAAGTTTCTCCATGCCTTCCTTGCCTTGTCAGCAGTCTTGTTCCGCACTTCCACAGTTGTTTCGGATATGCACTGCTTGGATTGCGCTAATTAGAACATTCTTTGAAAGTAGTTACAGAAATTTGTTTAACTTTCATCTTTTATTCACACTAAATTACCAAAAAGTGTGTAATAGCTTAATGTGATTATGAATGATGAAATGAAATTATGATGAAAAACAAAATACCTTAAAACTTCTTTGAACTGACTAAGCAACTTTTAGTTCTGTTTAATAAGCGTGATGACATGTGACTAAAAATACTCATCAAATGTCACCATTTATGTTGTTATCTGTGCTCCGTGAAATGGCGAATATGGTTGTTGTTGAAATTTCATTCGCCCAGAACCGTTAATAGTTGGTATTGAAATTTCCAATCAAACATTACAACGGTTAAAGAGAGTTCATTATGGCACAATTAGTTGGCTTCCGTTGGATTATTCGCAGCTGGCTTCCATATAATGGTTTCAATTTCAGGTCGCTCCATAAGAAAAGTGCGGAGCTGTATCGAACATGGTCTATGTTAAGGACCGTTCGGGCCACTGTTCTAGACTCAATTACATGATCTGTTAAAGGGCTTTCATTGCTAAAAAAAGAGCCGACACGACAACAACATCTGGTTAATGTAAGGTACAGAAAATTTATACTAAAACGCATTTTTATGAATGCTAAAGCTGACAGTTGAACGTTTATTTCTGGTTTGCTCCGTTCCTCATTCCATAATGAATAGATTGACTCCCGAAAAGTTGTTGCACGAGGTTGCACCTTGGCTGATATATACGCAAACCTAATTGAAAACACATGTACGAAAACTGGGTTCCAATATAATGTCCAACTTTATCCAAGGAAGTTCGGAGTGGCATAAAAGTTCTTTAGCTCCGTTCAGCGCCCCGTCCTTATGAAGTATCTAATTCTGTCAGATTATTCCTCTTTTTCTTTCGTTGAGCACGGAATAGAGTTTCAGCTAGTTGAGCTTAGATCAAGACAATGATCTGAATTTGAGAGCAGTTTCCAGGAATGTTTTGGTAAACATCGGTGAGCATCGTCTTGGTGCGACTGGAAGTGGTTATTCTGTTTTATTTATGCGAAATCAACGAGGATTTTTAGAACGATCTTGGGCCCTTCCAATCGTTTGTTGAAATTTCTCTCGAGGTCTTCGTCACCTATTAAGGTTTTATAAATTGAAAAGAGTTTTTCTGCTTTATTTGAACAATGTATACGTGAATCTAGAGCAAGCAATGCGAAGAAGAAATCGTATCGAAAACGGATTCTACGTTCGTGGTTTTCACTTACATCATGCAAATACAGGGGCACTGTCAAGAATATGCCCATTATATCAGTCCTAGGAAAATCTAGAAAAATCATTCAATGAGATGGACCAGCTCAATGGCTTCATCTAAGTTTTGTTTATTATGTTTATTTTGTTATTTCTTGACAAATATCGCAAAAATTATGATTTTGATGACAATACTTTCCAAAAGCAATATTTTCCAAAATTAAACCTTGATTTGATTTTTATCTTATAGCTGACACTAAATCCTTCTACATTAAAATATCCATTTCCTTACTTTACTCGTATAAAATCACAATACTGCGTGAATGTTTTTAACTTCAGTCGAAGAATAATAAGAAGTTGATGAAGAGAGCATTAGAATTTGCCCAAAAATTAAGAGAACAATCGACTTTGCTCTCAACGTAAACCACTATGTGGTGTTTGAGCATAAATTACTAAATTTCAATCACAGCGTACTGGTAATAAGCTCTTACTCAACTCCAATTTTTCGGATGTATTGTTACATGTAAACAAAACTGATTCTACGTTGGGGATAAGGATGATGGTGCGGTGGCATATGCATCAAGATTCTCTTAAAATTTTTATCTACACACAATATCTAACTTACATTTTTAACCCTTTAAAGGTATTCGAACATATATTTAAGCTCCCAAGACTTGCCATGGCTATTATTCCACTCAGCTTCGTCATTTCATTTGCAAGCTCTCTACCTAGGAAAGCTCGCTTTTTGCTTGGTGATGTAACCTGAAGTGTGAATAGCTACGCTACAATCTGAATTCTAACATTACAAACAGTAAGCACCAGAGTATAAACATATATTGTTAACTTTTACAGCCCAGCTCCAGGGGACTGGGTCGGAAGAATGTTTGAAATTAAGAGAAGTTACAAATTCACCTCTTTCAGTCTTGATTTATGATTTAAATGATTCCAACATGTGTTAAAATTCTTAACTTAGTGTATATCAGCGGGACATGGAAGAAAACAACGAAGCTTTTCTATAAAAAAAGTTGATTATCGCTCCAAATTAACAAGGTCAGGTGATGGAACATGAAAAAAGAAGGGTGACAGTTTGATGTACGATCTAAGAAATTCAGAGATAAATTTTATAATAGATATAAATTTATATAGATATTTTCAAAGCCACAGAACCTATTTTCGAAGGATTAAGGAAAAATGTTAGAAGAATGCTTCGCAAGATAAAAAAACTTAACTTCAATAATTTGGAAGGTAACTTGGAACGAACTACAAGGTGTTTGTCTGCTGAAATAGTGGCACAGACACATTGCGTTAGGTATCGAATGTGGGCAAAGTATCCACGATTTAAGGACAGAATATTTCTATGGCGACAGAAAACTCATGAAGCAAAATTACAACCATATTGTAACTACTAACCGAAAGAACAGAAGAAATACGTTATCAGGAAGCAAGATGTGTGAATGTAGCTTATAGAAAATAACGTGAGCTTTACGGAATAGAGAACTTTAAACTTCATCAACGTAGGTGAGTGATGGGATCACGAAGATTAGCTTTGTAACCTGAAATGAATGTGAGAATAATACATAAATAAATAATTTATGAATTATAGAAATTAAGAAAGTGTTACGTATCTCTGATTTCATTTTCTCGCTCCAAAAAATTTTGCTGACAAAGAATTTTTCTGCTTGAATTATGCATTTATTCGAATAACAGAACGAATGAATTCAATAATCAAAGTATTGGGCATCGTTAGCTACGACTTTTCCCCATCTTTCTGTCAATTGATGGATTCCGTCCCAGTACCACTTCTCACTTTCCTCACTTTTTAAGGCTAACCACTAATCAAGCCAATTTTTAACTTCTTCGTCGGAATGGAAGTGCTGTTCCCTAAGTCTGTGCTGCATCGACCGAAACAAGTAGTTGTCAGAAGGAGCCAAGTCTGGTGAATACGGCGGGTGGGTCAGAACTTCCTAATTAATGTTTCACAAGTAGTTCTGGACAGGTATTGCAACATGCGGCCGAGAATTTTCATGTTGAAAAATTACTTTATCATGTCTTTGGTGAAATTCTGATCGTTTTTCCTTAAGTGCGAGGTTCAATTTGATCATTTGTTGTCGGTAACGTTCGCCAGTAACAGTCTCACCAGGTTTGAGCAGTTCGTAATACAAAGGTCCCTTACTATCCCACCAAATACACAGTAAAATCTTTTTTCCATGGATGTTTCGCACTGGTTGTGATGTTGATGGCTGGCCTGGGTCTACCCATGAATTTTTCTACTTCCGATTGTCGAAATAAGTCAACTTTTCATCGGCAGTAACAATCCGATGGAAAAAACCTTTTCTTTTCTGTCTGGCAAGCAAAATTTCACAAATTGTTTTTCGCCTTTCGATGTCTCTTTCTTTCAATTGATATGGAACCCATTTTCCAGCTTTTTGGATCTTTCTCGTGACTTTTAAACGTCGTGAAATGGCTGCTTGAGTAACTTCCAACGCTTCGGCAAACTGTTCTCAGTTTGTGTGTTGTCTTCTTCCAATAATGCTTGCAAATCTGTATCTTCGAATTTTTTTGGTGGTTTCCCACAGTTTTTGTTGCTGACATCGAAACCGCCACTTTTAAATCTTTTAAACCATCGTTCACAAGTGTCTTGGCTCGTGGCATGTTCACCATATGCTTCCACTAACAATCGATAAGTTTCTGCCGTTTTCCTCAAATGAAAGAAGGTTATTCGACTTCACCGTGAAACCTCCTTTTCTTGCACGTAATTCAACATTTTTGAAGCGAAAAAAAAACTATGTTGTTTGTACAATCAAAACCTATGACATACTGAAATTTGTTGACAGATGCTTACCCTCCAAAATGCCATATTAGTTATCCCCGACTCAAACCATATGTAATGGTTATGCCATCTGTTAGTAAAATTCGCACTTCATATTTATACACCTAACATTAATGCATTTGGAAAAACGGAGTCGAAAGTCGTTAGATTGAGTGTTTGTGGACTATGTGAGTTGCTGGTATCTGTCAAAAAAGAGCCTTTATGATGCTATACAAAAGTTTTTACGCATCAACTTAAACTTATTTTTATGCTTCGACAGCGTTATTCGCAAATCATGTTATTAAAAATCAGTAACCAACAAATTTCAAATATTTCGTTTATGAATTTGCTAAAAATTTTGCATTATTCTTGGAGATAGTTTTGTTTTGTCGTTTATCTGATACTTTGCTTCTTTCATCATTATAAGTAAAATTTTATAGATTTAAATTTTCATCACGAATTCGCATTTTCGGAATTGAACAGTTGTTATTTTCTTTCCAAGCAAAAATTTCGAATAAGGCTACGTTAAGGGTTGATTTACATTGTTTTTTTCACAAATATTGTCAATAATACTATTTCACATAATCCTTATCTAAGAATGTCTGAGCATCGGGAGTGCTTCTCTCCGGAATCGCACTAACAATTATCCAGCGGCAGTGCTACAGGACGACATTGTTTTCTTTAAGGAACTGTTTGCTTCTTTCAATTACATATTATACTTATATGAAATCAAACACGTCAAATCTACATGTAATCATCAAATTTTTTAAATAGCTCACAAAGTATAATATAATCTCTGATGTTTTCATTGCGGACTCAATTATTTTGTATTTACATGAGACCGAAGTGGTTTGGATATTGATATAAACTTTGATTAAAATGTTTATGATATCTATATCGCGGGAACTTATGCAAAAGTTACGTCCTTTAAGTCAATTTTTTATCCCTCTTTCACATACTGATGTCTCGATCCTGTATTGTAATCTACAATAGCAAAGCGCTGAACTTAGCAATGCGTCTCCAACGCTGTTGGTTTGTGGAAATAAATCAAAGTAACACTATGAGCAATTTACAAAGCCTTAAGTCCAAGGTATAAGGTGGCCATCTCACCAAGCAATCTCTTGAATTTCAAATAAAACTCAAAACTATAGAGCTTCGTTTTCACTAAATCAGTTTTTTATCGATACATGAGGAATACAGCACTATTCAAACCACCCAAACTTAAAACAATCTAATAAGCAAAAATAACACTTCCAATACTGCTTCATTCGGAACTTTATTGGTCTTCACATCATCCCCTGCATGTGCGGACTTTTTCCTGAACAAGGACGCATGATGATTATCAATTGAGTGACTAATCCAAAAATGAGCTGCACCGATGAAGACGATTATTTGATTGAATTAAATATTTACTTTTGACTGCAGTTTTCAGAATTCAGTATTTGATTTTCAATCGGAAAAATTTCGGGACTTCAAATGACTAGGAGCTTCCAGTCATAACGTAAGTGAACAGAGCCTGAAAACGTCGAGCGAATTCCCGGGTTGATGTTATATGATTAAAGAAGTGGAATTATGTTAAGATTGGTGAATTCCACTAATTTTGGACCAAACAATAAAACTGCTCAAAAAGCTAAAGTTAACATGTGGTTTTCTGTCTCTGTCTCAGACAAGTTGCTCGAGAGTGTTAGCGCTGTGCGTCGGTTCTGTAGTTAATTCCTTCTAGCAAAATCGAAGACGAATTCCCTTATGTGCTAATCGCAATAATATGTACTAAGAGATTACCGATTCCCTTTTACTGTATAAAAAAGTGATCTTATATCGGGTTGAAGCTGTTACGGTGGTAAATATTTCGATCTGCATCGCGAATACATCCTCAGGTCAGATAGATTCCATTAAACATCAAAAGTTTGCTTCAAGCATGCTTCTGTATTGGAAAAAAAAACAATTTTGCTTCTTTCAGCGAATTCAGATAGTTTAAGTAACTCCAAAGTTTTCCTCACTCAATATACAAATAAGTCTTTACGACATCCACATGTAAGAACTTTTTTATAAGAGCCATCCGAATGGAATTTTCAATTTTTTTCAAAAGATCTTTTTCGGAAAAACATACAGAAACTTTTTGCTGATTTGCTATTATTAAACGCAAAACCACTTGGAAGTCATTGTTCGTTGTTCGAAACCTTTAGCTTGAGCATTGAAGCGGCAAAGTTTGTGTCCTTTGTAAGTGCACACGCTCATATCTGAAATGTTTCTTCCCAAAGATTTCCCAACCGAATATCGGAAATATTATATTTCTTGTAAGACGTAGAGAACATTATTGAGAATACATAGAAATAGTTTTGGAGAGCCAATTTAGAAGTTACAGCATAATGTCCTTTGAGAGTCTTCAACGATATTTGATGTTGCGTAAACGATTAGCTAATTGAGATTAAGTTTATCGTATGCATGATAAATGGATTGGAAATGTGTGAAAGTTTTTAGATGAAAGTTTTAGAATAGAAAGCGAATCAACTTTATAATAGAGCTTAGGAAAAGCATCAACAAAGAGCAAAAAATTCTATCACCAGCTGTAGTTTTAGTAGTTTTTATTACTCACCAAAAAAGTAGTTTTTATTACTTACTTAATGTTACTTACGCAAACTATTACAAAAACAATGGGGCTGATTTGTAGACATTATTCGCAAATGAAACACGTTTGTACCATTACGTTTCCCTACAAAAGAACCCTTCTTGCATCGAAACACGTAAAGATTCAGATATCCTCATCGAAAACAGGAACCTAAAATACTATAAAAAGATTTCAAACATAACTCTTACAACCACAAAAACGACAAAAGCAATGGAAGAGGCAATTGTGGACTCAGAAGTTGCTGTATCAGCGGTCCCAGACGAGGAACAAAACTACGCCAGGTCCAAGTGCAGGCAAATTATTTAAAAGGAAATCAATTCGAAGAAAGAACAAAACAATGCAGCGTACAAACTCAAAAGCTTTGAGAAAAAACTAAAACAAACAACACTATAACAACAAAGACAACAAAATAATAAGGGAAACGCAACACTACTCATCAGCAAGGAAGAAAATATCACAAAAACGGAAAAACTCATAAGGGACATGAACACTCATTAGGGACGTTCGGCTCCAACATTGATTGCGCTACAATAACCAAAAAATTGCGCTACCAAAACTCAAAGTTACCAACCACTCGGGTGAGCCTTATAGTCAATTAGTACAACTACAACTACAACTCCCAAACCAATTAGTGATATCAAACACAGAACAGGCCTGGTAGAAAGGATAATAAGGATTTCAAAACACCCATAAACCACAGAAAAGAAGAACTAAGCGACAAGAAAGCATGGACAAGAATGTTATTCATCGGGAAAGGAAGATATAAAAAAAGCAAAACCCTACATTCTCAACGTAGTCTTTAAAATAAGAAGCAGTTTAAGAATAATAGTACTCACAAGGACAAACAAAGAGAGACTCGCTGGACAGAGAGGATTTGGAAGGGAGGGGAAGCAATATTTCTGGACTACCCATTGAGCACCTCCCCAGTCAACCACCTGAGAACCTAACCTGGAAACGGTTGACTGCATTAATTTGGGCTAGGACTCGTTTTCCTACGCCTAGATGTGCCTTCAGATTGTCGGAATCTCTTCTCCAGCAGAAAGAGAAGGAGAGGAAAAAAGTGCTAAAGAAGAAATGCCTCCATTTCCGATGCCTCCCAGCTCTAATATATCTTTTTTCAATGTCAGCACTGCCTTAGCATATTGTGCCATGCAATTCCGTTTGTCAACCGTGTACAACATTTTTTTTTTGACTATAGTTGCGGGACAGAGGGCACCACGCTGCGAACTCCATCTTTTGTGAGAGAAAAATGTGTAAAAGCGCCATCTTCCTCACCAACACAAAACACGCAGTTAGGAGACCTTGACCTGTCAATCTTGTGCACGTAAGACCGAAAACAACCATTCCCGCTTCAAAGCCGGCTCAAGTAGAAATCGGTCTCACCATGCACTCGATTGAGCCACGGCCGCAGATCAGAGATCAGACGAGCAGTCCATCTTCCTTTTTGTGTCTTGCTCCAAGGACGATTGTCAATCGCTGAGAGAGCGTTGTCTCTCTTTCCTGGTGACATGTTGTCTTCGCTTCTGCGTAGATTAACATTTCTGTGTTCTCTTGCAAGGAAAGCTATGAAAACTAATGCTAGGATTACCGGCACTGCCGCCCCGAAGACTGTTCAATATGCACATGCAATTTCCAGCCTTCTTTGTCTCTGCACCTGTGCCAACTGCCTTCTGGGTAACTTCTCGCTGAGATCGGCGCCCACAGTTCAGACCCATAGAATAGAACCGAATGCACAGATCTTAAGAGGAGTCGTCTCTTTGATGTGTTGAGCCTCGCTATGTCGGTGATTAATCGAGTGAGTGCCATTACCCGCGCTGCGGTCTTGTTAGCAGTTGTCCTGATGGACAATTATGTATAAATTAACTTGTGCATCCAATAATGCTACATCGGTCAATCAGAACGTAAAGTAAGAACAATATTTCGATAAGACAAAAGGGACTACAACAAAAAGTAACGAAAGCTAGACGCAACAACTGTTTCTAACTTTGCGAAGCACATGACTAACAACTAATGTACTACTAAAACTATTACTTCTACAACAACATCGACTACTACTGCTACTACTACTACTACTACTACTACTGCTACTACTGCTACTACTCCTACCAACATTACCGACGGCGTTTTGAACATGTTCAAAAAGATGCAATTGTACAACAATAATTTCAGTGGCCAAATAATAGCCGAACAGATAAGCTTTCCTTGGGACATTATCTTGGGTTCGATAAAACAACTCTACAAAAATCAAACGCCATCCCCCAACAGTGACAATAGACAAAAGAGCGCAGGACCAATTGAAGGGACTAAAAATGTCACGGACTTTTCCCCAGCGCTCAGAAAAACCCTCCCTGCATTAAAAAGCATTCAATCGGCTTGCGTAAATGTCGGAGCTATAAAAAAGGACACTTAAGACCACCAAACAAGGCACGCACCGAAGATAGAACACCGCCGTAACGCGTTTCTGAACAAAAATACTTTTCATTTCCTATCGGACAAAATACGAAGTCATAATTGCATATTTGAAATTAAGAATGATCACATTTCAAAGGTAAAACACTTATACGAAGATTAGGACTCACATTATACAATTTAAAATTCTGTTCGCTGTTTCAACGCTGTAAATAAATAAGTAGAGCATAACGAACACATGAGTGTAATTCGTAATATAATACTCAGTCTTTGACTCGGATACACGTCAGTAGTTCGTTGCTAACATGAAATTGCATACATGCATTAAACTAGCAAAAAAACTAGCTTCCGTTTTACATCAATTTATTCATAATTTACGAGAAAACCGACTTATAGTTTTTTTCTTATATGCTCATAAAGATACATTTTGACTTTTCACTTTATGACTACGTTCTTCTTTTGGTAGATAAAGCAGTTGTTGATTCACATATTACTGAATCTAAATTTACCTACGATGAAACATGAAGACCCTCGGGGAAAAACCAAGTTAGTCCAAAAAATAAAATTTTCACAATTTGAAAAAGAAAGTTTAGCAAGTCGTAACTTCCGTTCTAATAATGATTTCTTATACCGGATTGCGTTATTTGCTTTGTTTATCTATTGCCTTTAAACTTATAAAGTGTAAATTAAAACTTACTATTTATAAGATGAAATATATCAATTTTTGTGGGTAAACTTATGGACTTAGTTGGGTTTTCCCCACGAAAATATCCTAAAACATATTTTTTTTGTATCATCACCAGCTAGTTCTGTAAGCAAAACGGGTTTGTAACAAAAGAATAACTAAAATCAATCATTTTCGTTGTTATTTATTTAGAGTAAAAAAACATTTCTTAAGAGCAAAAAAGTATTAAAAATTAAAATCAGGAAAAGTTATTAAAATTCGTCTTCATTAGGCGCTTCCCATTCCTCAAAATATTCGTCACCTGATTCCATTTGGCTGCAATTCTTCGGGTCTTGGTCAGGATTTTCACAAAATTTAGCAAGATGTTGTAGGTCACAGAACTTTGGATGTTTCAGTAAAACGCGTCCAGTATACAGTTGGCAAGGTTCAACAGATGGCGTCAGGTCTACATTAGTTCTTTTGTTCTTCGCAGATCTTTTTGGTTTAACTACTGTCGAGTTATAACTACCAAAGTAGGCGTTCTTTGAATAAAACATTCGGGATTCATCTGCACTGACTTTGAACACACGAAGAGGCCTGGTTGCTAAGGTCAATTTTTTTACATAAGCAGGAGCTAGGAAAGCTGTCTAGTTGTTAAATAATTCTTGAGTGCAGGGGACCACTTCAAAGGGAAACGGTTTAACCCTGCTAGACTTTATCACCTCATTCCAATCATTAGGGAGTTCTGTACGAGTTTTTTGGTTGACTAATGACATGGCTTTGTCGTTTTCCATGTAAGAGTGACCCCTTATGGGAAAGATGATTTTAACTGTGTCAAATCTCTTTTTAACCGTGACCAAGTAGTGGACGAATCTGAGCATGGTAAAATTTTTATTTTGGCCCTAGCATGAGTCACAAAAAATTAATAGATGTTTAACGTTTGCATCTAGTTGTTTAGAAACAAAATCAAAGAGCATCGAGCAGACGTCGTCAGCACCTTTTTTGCCTACAGTCTCGTCGTACGTATACCAAATTGATCGTTTGTTCGAAAGGACGTGCATATTAAAACTGTAGAAGCTAAGCTGACGTTTGTAATAGACATCATTTGTAGTTACATTGGGCAAAGGAAGGTTTTTTTGATAGTCCAGGGTGCTTTTGAGCTCGTCTGCGAAACATCCTCTTTAGACTATAAAATTTATCCGCTTGCCGTTTTTGAAGTTCGTGTTGTTTATTAATCTTATCTGTTTCGGTTAACAAATTCAACTTGGCATCTTTTGTTGCGAAACCAGTTTGACTTTGATAGCTGCCAACTGAACTCTAAACTGGTCGCAGGTAATGCAAGTGTCCTTTCGAGGATAACCAAATGTGATGTTAAATTTCGTGTTGAATATTTCACGAAAACTGCGTGCAGAGACGTGAAAATTAGGATTTTTTTCAGTATAAATGGTGTGAAGTTTTGTTATATTTAACTCTTCACAAAGATACACTTTTTCGGATTTTTATTAAACTGTAATGTGACTTTCACCCTTTTAATGAGCGGATAAAATCCTCAACTTTTTGAATAGTTTCATTTGATAATTTATGAGGGCGTGTCGAGTGCTTGCCACGTTTATCGGTTGGTGATTTTCCACAGGTAGACAAAGAAGTGCGTAGTGTGTGTACGCGTGACATCGTAATCCCATGAAATGAGATTAAAGCCTTAGCGCACACAGGAACGTCAACGTGTTTATCTCCTTCAATGACTCGGACTCGGTAGGAAAAACTGGCTGCATGAAAATTAGGTTCTTCCCTTGAGACTCTTGGGCGACGACGAGCAACTGGAAGCACAGTCATCAATCCGCACAAGTAGGAATTTTGCTCATCTACTCACTTCATTTGGTGAAACTCGTTGATAATTCGAAACTCGTTAAGAATTCGTTTCTTATCATCATCGCGAACAACATAAAAATAACGAAATCGCTTACATTGGCAATCGGGTCCGAGCTCATGTGAAGACAGCTTCATTATTTTCATAACGTCTGATAATCGTCCACTTTTCTTTCGCTTTTTTCCGTGCGATCCACAACTGTTTCATCATCACTCTCACCCCCGGTCCCACAATAAAAAAAACAACAAACTAGCGTGGAACGACACAATCTTGACAGCGACTAAGGTAACCTGCTCAGTAATAAACCCTGCTGATAAGCCTGTTTACTAGGGTGGACATGTTTGTTTTTTCCCTCATTCCCATGGACTCAGTTGGTTCTTCCCCGAACCTTTTATTATCGCCCGTGCATTTTCAGGACTACGTTGGTTTTTCCCCATAGTTAATACCTTGAATTGTAGTACACCTTAGCAGCTAATAGATGGAGCTGAATTCTCTGATTTTTGAAAAAGTTGACTAAGTTGGTTTTTCCCCGAGGGTCTTCACATGTTATTAAAAACAACAGAGCAAAAAATTAATGTTTTCAGTCCTATAGTAGCCATATGTCTACCAAAGCTAAATTTCAGCATTATATCATTTACAGATGTTATTCCTAAAACTTCAAATAAGGATATTCATCTGACCTCTTATCTTGCCAACGATGTATTTTCTGTGATTCCCGAAGTGGGTGAGGGAATATAAGGGTAACGAGCCTTGAATCAAACCTGAACCACCTGAATAATCGGACGTAAAATGTTATGCAAATCCTGAAATGCAGCTTCAAAACGACTCTGCAATGCCATCGACAACGAATACAATTCCTAAGCAATTGATTTCATTGTCTTGTTAATAAGAACTAAGCGTTGCAAATAAATGTCATCATAAGTATTTTTTTGAGCGTTAAAAGATTGTCGATAGAAATAACAACAAATGGTAAATACCAGCGTCCATACCGAAAATTGTAGGACTGATGTAAGCGGGCATCCCCAAAGTTGTACAGGCCAATCAGACCAATAGTTGCTTCTTGACAAGCGCGTCATGACACGCACATTTTCGCGATAAAGCTTCTAGGCTTCAGAGACGTTATTGGAGAGCCAATGTGATTGACAGTGCAATAGTCATTTTCAATATTCTTGTTACCTTCTTTGATCAGTTCGTGCCCTTCACACACACTACGAGGGCTCATTGCAATACTCCGTATGCCTGCTGAATCATTTATAAGGTCTCGCATGCAAATTTTCTAAGTTTAACTTAAAAGTTTTGCATAAATCCCTGCTCGAGTTTTGACTCGTTTTGTGCATCCACAATCGCAAAAACAAATTTCACAATAACCGATGTCTACTCTGTACCAAAGTCCGTAAGCGACTACAGCCAGTATATTTCTGTTGCCGAGTGTCACATTAACCACGTGAAACCCGTCTGGTTCCACTCCACTGCGATACAGAAAATCAGTTCTGCCATTATCGATCCAGACTCTGTAAATATAACGTCGTTGGTGAATAGTTTGCAGTTTAATTTTATGTCTCAAATTTTGCGAAACTTTAATTGATTTAAATGGTTCAACTCAATTGACTCTATATCTTCAGCACGTGAATTTTAGAGTAAGGTAAATCAAGGTTTCAGGTAAGTTTGGAAACTCTACTACGTTTGACATCTAATTTTTTATTTGGTACACTCCAGTGGTGCGAACCAAATGAAGAAGTGAAAAAGTGAAATAAATATGTGAGGCTTCAATAAAATATAACAATATTTTCATCTAGGAACCAAAGATTTTATTAAGCGCGGCGTAGACGACAACGAAGGCGCCCGATGATATAAATGTCACAATAATGTTATAATATATTGGAATTACAAATTAATTCGGTCCGTTTTTTTGTGGTCAAAAATGCATTTATTTCAAAATAAAAAGAATTAAAAGATTAATCAAAGTATCGTCCATTGCTAGTTACTACTTTTTCCCATCTCTCAGGCAATTTTTGAATTCCCTCTCGAAAAAATGTCTCGTCTTTTGAGGTGAGCCAAGTTAGAAGACAATTTTCGATTTCTGCTAAAGAAGTGAACCGATGACCTGCCAAATCGTGCTGCATCCGTCGGAACAACCAGTAATCAGAAGAAGCAATGTCCGGAGAATACGGCGGGTGCGGCAAAATATCCCACTTGAGCGTTTCCAAATATTTTTTCACGACTTTTGCGACATGAGGCCGAGCGTTGTCATGCAGGAGAACAACTTTGTAATGTCTTTGCTTATATTCCGGCCGTTTTTCTCGTAATGCACGGCTCAAACGCATCAATTGCAGCCTATACCGATCGCCCATTATGGTCTCGCCAGGTTGTAGCAGCTCATAGTACACAGCACCCTTTTGGTCCCACCAGATACACAACAAGACCTTCGAACCATGAATATTCGGCTTTGGTGTTGAGGTTGATGGCAACGATTGACCGGGCATAGCGTAGTATTTTTTCTTCTTGGGGTTATCATATAATACCCATTTTTCGTCCCCAGTAATAATTCGATGTAAAAAACCTTTTCTTTGTTGCCTTTGAATCAGCTGCTCGCAAGTGAAAAGTCGCCTTTCAATATCTCTCAGTTTCAGAATCATTCCCATGAATTTTAACCGTACAGAAACTGCTTGTTGTGTCACTTCTAAAGATTCTGCAAGCTCCTCTTGCATTTGACTCGGATCTTCATCGAACAATGCCTCCAACTGTTTGTCTTCGAATTTTTTTGGTTGTCCAGAGCAAGGCTTGTCTCCAACGCTGAAATCTCCATTCTTGAAACGTCGAAACCATTCCCTACATGATTTATCAGTTTGAGCATTGTCACCATAAACTTCCACAAGCGTTCGATGCGCTTCAGCTGCACTTTTATTCCAATTAAAACAGAAAACTAAAACCTCCCGCAAATGCTGCTTAGTTAACACAAAATTGCTCATAATTAACACAGTGAAAAACAAGGTTTTTTTTAAAAAAAAACTCGAAGCAATATGAACTGAATATTATTGACAGATGTCTCACCTTTCTAAAACTATCGACATCAGCTGTTACTATTCAATATTCATAACAGCCAGAGCCATCTTTTGAAAACGGACCGAACTAATTTGTACTCCCAATACTATAAATGTCATAATATATACGTCAGCTAAGAAAATTAAACTCTCGGTAGGGGTATATGCAGTGAAAGTTGACGCATCATGTGGCTATCGTAGAATAAGTTTTATTTCTGTTTTTTTTTCGACCTGTGTTGTTTGTAAGGTTTGTAATTCCGGAATTGAATTTAATCTATGTTCTATTCGAGACTTGGGATTAAAGTTAGTGATATCCTGTAAAAATTGTGATAAAAAAATAACAATTTGCCCGTACGTTGGTCAATGAAATCAATCTACGTATTATACTTGCAATGCGAATGCTCGAAACTGTCGTTAACAGGATAAAAAAAATTGTGAAATAATGGAACTGCCTCACCTTGTTTTTCAAAGTTATTACGAAAGGCGCATTGATACTACTAATCAAGCGACTGATATCGTTTGTAAGAGTAGTATTACAAAAGCGGCACAAGAAGCAGCAGCTAAAGCTACTGAAAAGAGGACGAAACGCATGGCATTACAGTGTCGGGCGATGGGCCATGACGAGGACATGTGTTTCCATGTTTATTCGGTATTATTATTCTAATTGGATACGAGATCGGTAAAGTTGTCGATTACGTCGTAAAATCTAAAGTGTGTAACGTCTGTGTTCTGTGGAAAAACAAAACTGATACTGAAGAGTATTCTGATTCAATCGAAAATCATGCGAGTCAGTGTTCAGCGAATCACGAAGTGCCAGCCGTGAAGATGGAAGTTAACGGGATAATTGAAATATTTTCGCGTTCAGAAGAGTTACACGACTTGAGATATGCAATATAAGTTCGAGTTTGATAAGGTGATGGGGACTCAAAAACCTTGAAAGGTGTCACAGACTTTATAACTTTATTATAAAAAAAGGAATGTATCGATAATGTTCAGAAGCGAATGTTTAATCCGTCCACGTAACTTGAAAAAAAAAATCAACAAACAAAAGCTCTTGATGGAAAAGGGTAGATGATTGGTTAATTGCTGGGCAAACTTTCTAAATATTATCGTTTAGCTATACGTAGAAATTCTGATTCGATTGAAAGGATCGGAACACAAAATATCAACGGATCGTAATGATCGGCGTCCGGCCAGAAAAGATTCGTGGCGTACATGGAAAAAGTGATAGCTACCAAAAGTTTATCTAGGTATACACACGAACCACCACTTGATGATGAAGTATATAAGGCCATTCGACCGATTTACAAAGACCCTATCAATGTAGTTGAAAATAATAGATATATCCATATCCAAATATCGCTATCTTTGCATCATTAATGCATATATTAAGTACAATGGACTTGAAAATTGGCCAAAATTTGTACAATATGTGCCATACACCGCACCGATTGCTAGAGTAATCCATCTCCGATGAGGCAAAACAGGCGAGAATTGATGCGCAATCGATTACGAAGGAAAGGCAAGAGGAGGAGGAGGAGGAGAGTCTGGTAGGAAAATTTTCTAGAAAAAATTGGTCAAACTTTATTTTTTCGTAATTCAACCTTTCTTATGAAAGAACAAAAGAAAAAAATTTTCATTCCAACGGGTTCAGAGCGAAAATTATTCACCACATTCATTTTAGTTCAACTACAGAAGTAGGAATACTTACTAAAAAAAATTCCATTCCATGTAGAGAAGCCGTTAGAAATTCAATAATACATACTAAATGAATGTGATTTCTGTATAAAAACTTTCAAAATATTTTATAAATATTTTACATAACATTCGCATTACATGCAAATTAACTATTTTGAAAAATTAAAGAAATTATTATACATCTACAATGTGTATCTTATACACTGTTTTTCTTTTTTACTTTTAAATTAAATTTGGTGTAGGGAATATAAGACTCATTCAGGATTTGATGCTTTAATGCAAGAATATAGAACTGTGTTAAATGAAATCCAATAGTGTCATAGTGTAGTGTTCCCTGTAACCCGAAGGCACCAAAAGACGTGAAATCGAGAGGCCTAGCCCGAAGTAATGTGTCAAACGGTCCCAGTCTAGGCGCTCCGGCTGACAGGGGAGGTATTTAGTCGGTAGTCTAGTAGGTCCGTTGTGACACTGGGAGCCCGACACTCAGGGTGTAAATAGCCTTCACATCCCTACCGTTACAAAAAAATAGTGTCAAGAAAAGTTAATTGAGAAATCTTAGGGTCTCGTCAACCTGTCCAGTAATACAAGGAAATATTATAGAGCTTTCACTTAGAAGAGAATGAAAATTATTTAGATACAGTATTGTGTGCAACCGTTTCTAGTTTAAAGCTACAATCATTTCTTCGTCAATTGGTTTCGAAGTCACTTATCTCTGGTAACACCAATTGTCATGGAATAATTTTCACATTAATTGACAGACGACGCTTTAAGCCTGATAAGACCTGTGATTCTAGTTGCAAGTTAGGAATTTTCAAACATGAGTGGAAATATCTTCATCTTCTTATTCTATTTCGAGAAACATGTCGCTAACAGTCCATTAGCGCATCAGGAAAAAAGGATACAAACGCCCTATGTACCAAATATAAGAAGTTTTGCAAGGTAGCGGACTAAGAAATTCTATCACGTAGTTGAGTAAAATGATCGTGATCGCTAGGTTCCTGTGCTTAAGTGTAACTTTCATCATCTATGTGTACCAGAATGTAATGATAGGCATCTCACCGCACCTTCGTGTCTACCTCCTATCTCTAACAAGTTTTGCATACCAATACCGGTGCAACTGGGACATTAGAAACGATTACGGGAGTTCGTTCCAAGTGTCAGCAATTTGTCGTTACGCTGTACTATCTGGAGTCCCAAAGATCCATTCTTGGCCCATCACTATTCAACTTCTTTCGGTATGATATCCCGAGTCCAAGAGCACATACCGTTTTTCATGATCCTCTAATCACTACTCTTAATGGTAACATTGAGGCTATCATGTATGCTGACCACATTCTATTAACTGCAGAACTTGCTCTCCTTTGTCGAGTGCAAACTGAGTTGCAGGGAGCAATCGGAACAGTGTACAAATTAGGCTCTTACAGGGACACACTGAAAGAAAAGCCATTTGTTTCAAAGAAATCATCAAATATCTGAGTGTTAATTTCATGAACAAATTTTAAGTGAACAAACATGTTAAAAAAGCCTTAAACAAAGCCAAATCGACAGCTACACTGATAGCTCCTCTCCTTGCACCACAATACGTCAAACTAAACGTCAAAGTCCTTATATACAAAACATTAATAAGACCAATTCCAGCGTATTCCTTCCCAACCTGGCTCATCATATCCCCAGCAGCAGCTGAAGGGCTGGAAATTTTCGAGAAGAGAATTCTCCGAAAGTGTACTTCGAAATAACATAGGCCAAATAAAAACTATTACAGAAATAGCTCGATATATAGAAAGACCGGAAAAACTCCCCTCCAAGACAATCTAATGTGCACTTCAAAAAAACGGCTAGATAAATGGCGTGATAACCCATCAAAAATTACCAGATTACTCCTGGATCATCTCAAGATGCCCCTACTACCTATTACCATCTTATATACTGGCTAACTGCAATCCGTGGAATTGTAATTGCATTGTAAAACCCTGTTTCTACACAATGACTTCTCCCAACACAAACAGGGGTGACCTCTTTAGATTTATGAAGGAAGCTTAACGTTTACCTTAAGGTAAAAAATGTATTAGCTTTTATGTTAAGCTAAGTAGGATAGTTATAAGTCATTACTAAGCTTACTAATAAAATTCTGTGCGCATCTCCTCTACTACCATCTCCTCTACTACCATCTCCTCCTCTATTACTACACCTAGATTGTGTAATGGAGACAACATGCGGCCAGACAATACCTTTATATTAAATAATAATTAAATAACAGTCAGGATAAAGTTAAAGCTCGACAAAAGTTGTGTTACTGCTATTTGTTTATTTATTTATTCAACTAGATTAGGCATCATCGTAAGGTAGGCACAATTAGGTTAGTTTAGTTTTAAATTAGATTTACCATAACCATTTTTAAGACATGGGAGCAGATGGCAAACAATTTTATGTATTTATGTCTAGACCATGTAACGAAATAGTCCACATTTAAAACTTTTGAAGTTTAACAAATGAGTAGCTGTTAGACTAAGTTTTTTCAATAGCATAAGTTAAATATTTTGTCAAAATAGAACGTCTCAGTAAACTACTACTACTACTGCTACTACTACTACTACTACTACTACTACTACTACTACTACTACTACTACTACTACTACTACTACTACTACTACTACTACTGTCGTTGCGCTATGGTTACATATGGTAAATATGTTTACTATATGGTAAGGAAAAACTAGTTTCGATACGGTTCTATAGAGACTTTCAAATAATGGAAAAAATTGTTGGGCCTTTAACAAAAATTAGATCATATAAGATGACAATGAGATAATGCATGGAAATGTCAATAATGTCATCAACACCTTGACCATGGGTCTATAAAAACACTTGGAACTTTTTGAAGAGAATCTTGTCTGTTGCAAGCATCTTCGAACACTTTATTGAAACATTAGAAATGTTTGTCGTAAGATCTTGTTCAATGGGTGCCTCCAAGGTCCTATATAACCTTTATGTAACAATCGCACTTCAGCTTATTAGGGGAAGAGTACATTTTGACTTTCGAATTCGATAGTCAAGCTCTTCAGCACCATCCAAATAAAATTTTGAGATCATTCGGGACAAAACTAACGGGGTTATTGAAAATTTAATATTTCAGTGCGAATACTAAACTAAGCGTTTCACACATGCGTTGTAGTTTCATACCAGCTGTCACTGAGACTTTCCATATACGAAAAAATTTCTGCTTATAGGCCTGACAAAAAAAAAGACCAAGTAAAGGTATAAGTGAAATGACATCAAGAAGCGTTTTTTCACTCTTTTCACACTTTTTTCACTTTTTTTCACTAGAGAACTCAAAAAAAATTTTAAAAATTTTGTGGGATGCTAAAACTTTTGGATACGAGTCTTGAAATACGGATTAGCAGGATATATGGCCATATGGATTAGGCATGTCGTTCGGTATTAAAATCAACCTATTGCTCATATGTACGGAACATGTACTCAACGGTAAAAGAGTTGAAAGAAGGAACGTGCCAGGCATATGATGTGGCAGATGTATCAGATATGTTCATCAAACCACATTCAATGACGGAATCTGGGACAAGTATGGATGTTCTTCGTTTTATTGCATGGCCTTTTTGATCGGTCATTATGCAGGAAAAGTTATAGATATTTATTTGGAGAGCTTTTTAGAATTATTAACCTTAATTCAGAAGTGTTAACTCTGGGATAATTATGTCCATGTTGATCCGGTGTAAAATACTGTAGTAAATTTAGCAACTAAGACAGGACAACAAATTATTTGAAAACTCTCGCTGGTTAAGATAAATTGACCGGTTAACTGATTGATAAATACAATTTTCAATTCTGGTCTAAGCATTCGATGCAAACATGATTCTGTGGAAAAAAATGAGAAACAATGTCTGGTCTAACGTTAAACAGTCAATGGTCAAGTATCTGTCAGACGATCGAAATTCCCCAACCGGTGCCGACTCAGGAAGCAAATGACTCAGAGATGCAACTAAAAACTACCTGAAGTTGTTCCGTAGTTGTACTGTAGCGTAACACTCTCGGGCAGCTCCTATCAGACAGAGAAGGAAAATGGGCAGGGATATTTTCACGAAAACGCCTTAGAGGAGTTTCCTTGTTTCATGGAAAAGTGAGGGGAAATTTACAAATCCGCATTAGATCGCACTTCTTTTGGTCAATGTTTTATGGTGATGTACTTAAATCAGAAGTTGAAAATTCCAAAAAAATCATTTTCACTTTCATGAAAATTCCATTGAAAAGTCTAAAGTCAAAAATTGGAAAGTCACAAAAAAAATCTTGACGTTGTTATCTCGACGAGCTTATAATAAAACTTATAACTTTATAAAACATATTATGTATAACTTTAGTTGACTTTTTTCAGTAATAGGTTTTAATGGTCACCACAAAGGGACGTTTTTAAAATGTATACGAAGACTTGCTGTCACTGGACAATTTACAATATTTTTTTCCAAAAAGTTACCAGAAGTGCCTTGAAATAATGAGTTAGTGTATCCTTAACTTATAGATAAAACTTATAGCCACAGATAACTACATTATAAATTGTCACCATATTTTTAGAAGTAACCCGTTTCAAGCTCTTTGTAATATTAAAAACCACCCTTACCCCCTGATTAATTTACTTTTACGTAAAAATTTAAACTATACTCCAAAAAGGAGGGAAAAAAACTACTTTAATAATGATGAATAAATAAGGATTATTGAACAAGAACGAGGCTAAGCCCGATGTCCATCCCCCTGTTTTTGGTCATTGAAACGTCTGCTAACTTTTAATGAAATGCATATCAAAACCTTATATGCAGGTGTTTTTACGTCTAAATGTCTAAATTTTCTTGATAACGTAAAAATCTTCAACTTGCCTCAATGAACATATGATGATTGTGTTGCCATGCTCCAAGAAACGTCAGTTGGATACGATTGACGGGGATAGCGAATCGCTTTTCATATTTTTTAAGTTGAAAATGATCTGATGACATTTAGAGCCTTCACATAAGGCAGGCCAAAACCCAAGACGAGCTGTAGCGCCATGATGATGACTGCGATTAAGTATTTAGAGTTTAGTAGCACCATATGCTTTGGGATTAATCCTAGACAGCAAAGTAACGTGGTCCTGTCTCATCAAAGAACTAAGGAAGGCCACGACAATTTTTACGGTGAATTTACTATTGACGAGTGCTTGGAGACTGGGACCGAAACAGAACTTTGTTACAATAGTCAGACCCATAATTACCCACAGACTGTTCGTTTATTCTAACCAAATTTAAGAACAAGATTTTAACAAGGATTCGATAAGGATTTCAAAGTCAGTATTTACTGATGCCAGCACCTACATAGAATTGAATGTAAAGGCTAAAAATCACACCCCATGCTCTTTGTTACAAGAAGTTTCCTTCGCTTCATCGGGATTTATCCAATCCAAGTCAAAATTTTTGGTTTCTTCATTCATATCTTTTACTTGCGTGTTTCCTTTCGAATGATGAGCTAGACTGTCATCCCGTTAGGTGAGGTAAAGGATACAAATTGATTTTTGGCTTCAAATATCAAAAGGAGGAATCAAGAAGTTAGAACAATTCCTCCTGTCGTAAGACCAAAGTTAAATCAAAGTGCAGATATCCTGTAAGCGCATCAATTATGCCAACCACTTGCCTGATTGTGGAGCCTTTGGCAGGTTGCGTGTTGTGTGTTATGCGTAAATCAAGGAAATATCACATGTTACGATGAAACTCTTAGTGCAAGCAACAATACCAACCCTTAGAAAAACTCCCCTATTCAGAGTTATTAGCTTTCAAACATTTTACCATAAACGTATTGATTTCAAACACGTTGGTGAAGTACATACTGTAGAGCTGTGTAACATTTGTAAATAACCCGAAGCTAAGAAGAAAAACAATATTTCACATATTCCAGACAGGAGAAACCATTATATATTGCTTGAGGCATGGCCTGTGTAGTCCTTGAAAATATAGCGCGTACCTTAGAAGTCAAATTGCGGTTCATTTTCCATATGGAAGTTATCAATCACTCCTATCAAACATAATATCGCTATTTCATGAGGTTTCAACAACAGCTACCTCGAACCCGAAGCACGAATCCTTTGTGGAGCAATTTGAGTCACACGCATGGAAATGACAGGACCATCTTACGAATTGGCTTGGGTGTGCGGTCATGTGTGAGTATGTGAGCATGTCAATGATTGTAAGTGAGAAAAACAAAAGCATGGAATGCTAGCGAACTGATAAAGGCAATATTGATTTTTTATTTCCTGTGATGCGGGTTGATGTATCATATTTTAATAACGGGTGCAGCCGTGCGAGACATAAATTATATTATCTACAAGATATCTTAATATTTTGCAAATCACCGGTAATTACATGAGGTGCATGTCAGTCAACGTTTTCGTTATATCGCGCAATCAATTTAATATTTACAACATTTGATTCCAATGGCTGTTCTATGCTGTTATCCATACAATAGAAAGTTAATTAAAGGTGGCAATTTTGATTTTGCAAGGACATGTTTGCTTCTAATGTGGCTTTTAATGTTTGCAACAAATACGCTAGAACGCTAGATGAGCTTCCTATCGAAATAAGTCATCGCAATGTCTAAGTTAATGAATGTTAGTGGTAATAGAAATAAACTGTGCAAGCAAACAATAATAGCATGATATTACATTTCAGAAATTATTTTGAAATCTCCTATAAACATTTGTTTACATAAATACATAAAAATTCTTTGGAGACGAGATGAATTAGTGCAAGCTGTTTATACAAATGTGTATTTGTGCTTGGGAGGTGAACAATATAAATGCCCTTGAGGTCGGACATAAAAGCATATAGCAATTGTCAAAAATTTTGGAGCCGGCTTCTTGAGTCTCATCTTGTGTCTGCAGTGATCCCGCTTCCAGCATAGATTGTCAATAAGGAGAGAGATGACTGTAGGAATAATCGCCTTTTCTATGCGCTAAAAAGCCACCAAAGATGGCCTTTTTTGAAAAAAGAACTGTCAAAACCTAGCACCTTTTTCAGCGAGTTGTCAAGAAGAAGCTTACCTACTTTCTTCCCCAGATGTAAACAATTCATATCACACCTTTTTGATAGGCATCGTTTCACACCAGAAGATGTGGTGGACTATGAGTTTCTGACTTTGAGCATTTGAGACTGATAACACCCATGCCCACTCATATGTTGCGTCAGATAGTTTTTCCGTGCTTTTGATTGCGGCGCAAACACTGACTAATCCCTGATTAGGCAAGCTGCCGCCTTGCATCAGGTTTCGTTTGACTACACTCCCTGCCACAGGGCGAGTGTAGTGTGCGAGTGTGAGTCCTTCTCTCTCCCTTTGCTGCCCTCCACAGGTAGATCCTTCTTGTTTTTTTTAGCAAAGAATAGAATAGATATCGTTTTTGCTTCCCCAATGCTGCCGACTCGTAGACAGTGTGGTTTGCACTGGTACTGCAAACAAAATCCACGGGAGAGTTCTTTAACCTTTAAGTTCTGACGTGGTTTAGTCATATCATAAATGATGACGTGACGTATGTCAGACGGCTTAGTAAATTATCGAAATGGATAATTTTTATTTACTGATTTGCACAATATTTACTTGTATTATGATCTGTCATTATTATTCTATTAAGGAAGTGAAAAAAAAACAACATTTTCTAATCAAATCAGTATTTATTTGGTTCAAATCATATAACCTATATTTCGCTTGACTAAAAAAATATATGTTATAATCTTAGCTACAATATAATTATTTGGACGTTATTTGGCAAATTTCTTATATTTATAATATCAGTCTAAATTAAAGTTTTGCTTAGGTAACAATCACTTCTCAAATCACATTAATATTTTGGGACAAATTACTTGTTGTCTGCACAGTCCACGCATATCGTTTTTGAACATCCAAGACAAATAGGCTTGCGGGATTCGATGCAATAGTACTTAGTACGCCTTTTAAGTCTTGATGGGCATATTTGACACGTTTTTCTCGTTGCTTCTGTACTTTCAGGGGGTATTGTTTCAGATTCCGGAGACGTATTTGGACCTAGTACGCGTGCAATTGTCAGTCGTAATTCTCTCGGCAATCTATTATTGTATACGCGGCATTTCAGGTGCGGCAAAACTAAACTATAAGCAAGATTCTGAAGAAATTGTGCTCCAGGAATATCAGGAACAGCAGTGCAGGTCTTGTACAGAGCATAAGCGTTGACTCCACTCATATCCAAGACTCTGAAAAAAATTGCGAGAGGCCAACGTCTGGTTCTACGATTTGACGAATAATTGGAACACTTTTTATCGATTTCATCAACACCCCCTTTTGTTTTATTATAATCTGTTATGATTTCCGGCTTTTTTGATAGTGGGTCCAATTGCTTTGTGTGGTGCATTGAAGAAATCAATATTACTGCTTTTGCCTTAATAGGGACACATGAAACAATAGTGAAGTCTTTGGTAAAACCGTGTAAAGATGATTCAGGCTGGCGAGTTTTTGAATGCTTGAAATTCAGGTGGGATGTGCGTTTTATTTTTTTTCAAGGTTCCAAGATACGTCAGACCTCTATCTTTCAATTGCTCCATCAATTCTATGGAGCTAAACCAATTGTCGGCTGTAATATTGCGATTGGTTCTTTCAAAATCCTTACACAATCGTAATACAGACTGAGTTGGTATGGCGAGCTTACCCTAAGTTTCAGTTAGTCCCAGCCCATCGAAGTCTTTTCCATGGTAAATGTATGCATTATACACATAAAAAGATTCTGCATCACATACTACTAAAATCTTCAGACCATACTTGGCCGGCTTCTTCGGCATATAAATAATAAATTTGCATCTGCCTCTAAATGGAACTAGCATTTCATCTACACATAAATAAGCTCCGGGAGTATATACCTTCTTGCAATTGGCAATGAACAGTTGAAAGATTTCTGAAATTGCAGCCAATGGGTCCGTTTCAAGGCGTTGCGATCTAGTGTTACTGTCATCAAAACGAATGTAGTTCAAGAGGGTGAGAAATCTGAACTGAGACATCACGCAACGAAAAATTTCACGTCCAGAACCATCAGTAGCAAAAATGTATTTGGTGTTTTCGTGATTCGATTTGAAGACTGAGGTATAAAATAATAATCCCAGGAAAGCTTTCATTTCCTCACGATCGGTAGGTCTTAGTTCAATTTTATTTGGGTTTTTATACTTTGTGCGGATTTCTGATAATTTTTGATTAGTATAGGTAACAATCGTATCAATCATAGTAGTGTCGAATAACTCAAGCCATAAAGATTCCGAATCAATAAATGTTTTGGGCTGCTGTCGAGGAATATCAACAATATTATGACTTGCTGTACGACTCGATCTGATAACAGGTTCTTCAAATGACCACTTGAAACCATTTTTCCCATAATAATACTGATTAATAGAAGAAACTGGAATAGGACTTACAGTTGAAGGTCCTGGAACTTGATTGGCTTCATGAGGAGACACGGTGGTCGGTCTGATTTGTCACTGATTCGTCACTGATTCTCATTTTCCTTATTTTGTTCGTCTCCTGACTGTTCAGATTCCGTATCATGATCAGATTGTAAGAAGAAATCTGGGTCTGCCTGATCATCGTCAACATCGCTAAAGTCGCCCTCAATTTCTGTTTCTAACCAACATTGTAGAGTTTTTTCGAAGTCTTGACTAGTAAAAGCAACCACTCTCTTTCTTTTACGGCTATTTTCCGAAGTACTGATGGACAAACATCTAAAAAAATACGATAAATAATGAGGTGACGTCTTGTAGACACTTAGAAAGATACACACTAATAATGATCTGACGTCTAACAGACTCGCAACATTAATACTGACCTTACGTCTGAGAGACATCGTGCAGCTCCACAGCCAAACGTGTTATCGCGCCGCCAGCGAGCGCTCGACTGAATGATCGACGGTTTTAATCCCAAAGCTACAGGAAAGGGCGCGAGTGTATCTTTAAAGGCTTTGAAATACGGCTTATATTTGTGAACTCACCGTCTATGAGACACCCACGTCAGTAGTTAAAGGTTAAGCATTTAACGATCAGTATAACCAATCTTAAAAGCCCATACATTCGTCGGAGGCATTCCATAGGTCTGGGCCAAGATTCTAGCCACACTTATATCCTTCAACGAACCTCAATGTGTCATAAACAAGCTTCTTGTCTTTAAAGAAATCTTTCTGTATCACCATTGGCTTCGGTAATGCCTCGGTATTCTGAAATATTCGGGAGCGCCGAAAATATACACCAACCATGCAGAATCAAAAACATTCCTTACATCGAGGGTTTAAACTAAAATAATGTGCTTTGAATAGTGATTGTAGGCTTATTCCCCCTGGACCACGTTCACAAATCCTACATAATTGCAACAATCGTGGATTGTATAGCGTGGAAGGTTAATTGCTAAAGAGATATATACGATTTCGATTGCCTCGTCGAGTCTCTCTCTCTCTTTTATGAGCTTCGCGAGATTCTTCAAAGCGGCGTTTAGCATAGAAAGGAGCAGTATCCAGGATGTAGCTTCTTGGTCGCCTCCTCCTTTTGCTGTTCAGCAAAAGCCTTACCGTTTTCCAACATTTTGGTATAAGACCCTCCTCCAGGCTAGCATTGAATTTGCTAAGCGGTCTGGCAGGGAAAAGTGGTTAGGAAATCTTAATCACGCGGGAAGTGCATAAGGCTTCGAGCTTCCGGATGACAAGCTCCATGGCTCTCTGTTGATTTCTTCAAAGATGTTCTGCCTGCAACGAATTCTGCTGTTGTGGAAGAATTCTATACCACTTGCATGGGCAAATGAAGTGTAAGGTTGGATTCTTATTCCTACCGACGAAATGCTACCGATACGACAAAAGTATAGTAATAAAATAAGGGTTAGAATGGAATCCGTAAATGTAAGGATGAATGATAATAAAAGCACAATGCTTGCACGTGCATGGTTTATTATAAAAGGAAGATCAATATTGGTTGAATGAGGAAGCAATCGAAGAATATTAGGACGATGCCACTACTATCATGTCTCTGATTTGTTTGAACAGGATCAAACGTTGTCTCTGCTTCGATCAAAAAGCGTAGATATCACGCTCGCCCGTTCGTATGCACAATTGGAGCAATAGATAAATATGTTGTGGGAAGCGAGTGGAGGGAAAAAATAAATAAATTTCTAATACCAAAACAACCACCAGGATTGAAGGAAAACAAATTAGAGCATTGATTTTAACAGTTTTATTAAAAGGTTTATCATAACAGTTTTCGGAATGAGCTTGTTATAACGACGAAGGTATACGCGCAACTGAGCGAGAAGTTCATATTCCGCGGTTTTAATAGCTTTCACTTTGCTGACGATGCATCTGGCGTTTTATTATTTTTCAGAAATGTTTGCACTGTTTCCCAGACAGTGTCATTTTTCGTTTACTCTAAGTTTTCTGAATTCGTTTTCTGAATGTCCTTATAATTAATGTGTGCTAACGCATACATAACTAGATACCATCGAAACCAGGTAAATATGAGATGAAGTTTGTGTTGTAGCTAATGGAGCAACGTATAATGCAGACAATTAGGCAAAACCCAAGGCAAAAAGGTTGTCTTGGTTCCTTTAGTTTATATCGAGGTTTGAATGGTAGAAATGATAATGTTTTTTCGTCACGAAATTTTGTTTCTGAATTGAAAAAGTGTCAAATGACTTTGGTTTGTGCAATTCGAAGTCATTTTGGTTGATATGAAAAGGAAGCCTACCTGCTTTGGTATATATCGAAAAACAAGTATTTTGTTAAATTAGTTTTTATCTATCATTATAACGTGTACAATTACATAAGATAACAAATCAAAACAAGATACAGTCAAATTTTAAAACCAAATAAAACTTGGCATTGATGTTTTACCCAAGCTCGTTGGAACCTATCGTTTTTAAACGGTTGAAACCTATTTTAAAAGTTGTAAATCGTTGTAAATGGTTGACCTGTGGTTCTTTTTCACAATGCTTGATGTTTCCGCGTCAATTGTATTTGATGTTATCTTAAAGCTCAATCCTGTGTGAAATTTTTCCAAAAAATATTTTTTATCACTGTTTATTACTTATGTTTGGAATGAAACCTTCAAAACAAATCTACGCGTTGCAACACGAACCGCAAGAACCAACACCATGATCATTACATTCAATTTCATTTCAATTGACGCATGTCCAAATTCCCAAAAAATGGGCGGGATATAATTTGTGTCAATACGCTTCAAATCTAAACGTTCATTATGAAAGTTGCGTCAAAACCATGAAGCATATATGTCTCAAACCTTGTTTCGTTCTATTATGTCTATAATGTCAAAATGTTGTGCTTATGGGAATAAAAATATAAATCGCATTCGTTAAAGGTTTTTTTGGGATTATTGATAGTTTTTCGTTAGATGGAGGGCAAGTCTCAATAAAAAAATTAATGCAGCAAACTGATAGTTTTTTCCCTCCCTTTTTTGTATTCATATATAATTTACCGGTTTTTCGTTTTGTTTACAAATCTGACGTTTATGAAACGTAGACAATTCGTGCAAATTAGTATTACTTGAATTTAACAATGAAGAAATATGTTTAACTTCCTAGATTATAAGAATGTGTGTCAACGAAATTTGAGTTAAACCAGTCGGTCATCGTATAACTCTCAAACGAGGATCTGTTTAAGATCTGTTTGAACGTGGAAAAATCCATTACAGAATACGTTAAGAAATTTTCTGTTTATATTAATTATATTTAGTTCTTTTTGGATGTACGAGGGCGGTTCAGATATTATCAAGACAAACGCTGTAGATAGTGCGCATGTATGTTTTGAAGATCTTTGCTTGAGTATGTGATAACTGGGTCCTTTACGAACAGTGTGGCATAGTTTTGTCGGGATCACATGTTTCACGCGCGTGCTACCACCATGAGTAAACGTCAAGTGCCGACCGCCGTTGCGCAACGTATTGTCATTCGTTTTTTAGTGTGGGAAAACGTTAAAAACACGGAAATTTTTCTACATTTGTAAAATCAGTTCGGAAGTCAGTGCCTCCGTAGGGCTGCTGAATTTAAATGTGCCAAAGCAGAATGAGCCCCATGATCGTCGACCGCGAACCAGCATCACACCCGGCAACATTTGCTGCGTAGAACAACTCATTTTGGATGACCGGAGGATTAATGTTCGAGACATTTCGGCTGAACTCAGCATCAGTATTGGCAGTGTAGAGTCTATCATCCACGAACACGTTCAATATCGAAAAATAACGGCACGATGGGTGTCCAAACTGTTGAACTTTGAGCAAAAATTCACGCGGTTGGAAGATGGTGGCCGCTTGCTGACGCGTTACGAGGGGGAGGGGGACAGTTTTCTAACGTGAATCTTCACTATAGACGAAACATGGGTACACTATTACACTCCCGAAGGCAAGGTGTCGTCTAAAGAGTGGAGAAGAAGGTCCAGTCAAAGCGAAGACAACCAGGTATGCGGGTAAGGTTATATGTACTGTGTTCTGGGACCGGCGGGGCGTGCTTTACATCGATTTCCAGCGCACCCAATATTCCATCAATGCTGCATACTACTCTAACCTTCTGAAAACACATGTGAAATCCGCATATCGCTCGAAACGGAGGAACATTCCGGCGCAAAGTGTGATTCCTCTCCAGATAAGGCGCGCCCTCATACCACGCGTCTCACGCTCACGATAAATCCTACAGTCAGGTTTTATCACCCTTCGACTACCACATGTTTGGACCACTGAAAAAAGCCCTCGGAGGTCAAAAATTCAACACCAACGACGAGGTAGAGAAGTTCGTGTGCATATGGCTGTCCGAGTTGCCCAAGGAATTCTTCGACACAGGCATCAAAAAGCTTCTGGAAAGGTGGACAAAATGCGAAACTAGTGAGTGACAGCACCTAGAAAAACTTTATATTTTTGTAAATTTTTTCGATAGTAAATAAACGTGTCAAAGCATTTGTTTCGATCATATTTGAACCACCCTCGTAACCACATTTTATTGTTAAAATGCACCTCATCTAAACGGGTCACATTTTCTAAGAAAACTTTAAGGAGGAATAGTTAAAATACACATACGGAGGAATTTTTAACTTTAAATTATAAAATGGAAGAAGGCCTTATAATCTACAATAATCTTATACAAAAAAGTTTTTCCCTCAAAAAGTTATTTCAACGAGGCAAAATTAAATAAATATGCAACTACCATGACAGGGAAAATACAGAAAGTCGGTTCAAAACTCCCAACCAACACGAGTCGAAGTTTTAGACATGGGCACTCAATCGAGCAACAATTAAACTGTGTCACTCATGACATTAAGCATTCCTTGAAAGAAAAGAAGTCTACAGGAATGATATTACTTGATATTGAAAAGGCATTTGATACAGTATGGCATAATGGCCTCCTCTACACCTTGGTTCAACTTAAATCCCCTCCAAACTTAGTTAACATTATCAGCTCCCTCTTAAAAGACCAGAAATATTTTGTTAAAATTCGAGACACCCTATCCCACTCTCATTGCATACCTGCAGGAATTCCCTAAGGCTCATGTCTAAGTCCACTACTTTTCAACATATATCGGACATGCCTGTCCCTAGCAAACTAGCTACTTTCACGGACGACACGTGCTTTTATACATCTTCAATAGACCGCAATTAAATATTTTTTTTGTGGTAGGGAGGTGAAGGCTGTTTACGCCCTGAGTGTGGGACTCCCAGACGCAAAATGCTTAACACCTCCCCTGTCAACCTGAAAACCTAGCCTGGAACCGTTTGACACATTACTTCGGGCTAGGCCTCGTGTTCTTACGCCTAGAGGCGCCTTCGGATTATGGGAATCTCTTCTCTAACGGAAAGGAAGAGAGAGGAAGGAAGTGCTAGAAAAAAGATCCATCCATCCCCGATGCCTCCCAGCGCTCCAATAAAGGTTTTTTCAATATCTGCACTGCCCTAGCATATAGCGCCACGCGATTCCAATTGCCAACTGTTTTCAGCATTACTCCACCGATAGTTTCCTGACAGAGTTCTCCAATTTCGCTGAGGAGGTCCCCTCGCTGCTGGCTCCACCTTTTAATGCAGAAGAATGTGTGACAGGCGTCATCCAATTCTCCTGCATAAAGCACACAGTTAGGAGATCGTGCTCTGTCAATTTTGTACAGGTAGGACCGAAAACAAAGCCTTGTCAGCTGCTGCCCTGATTTGTTGGGAAAAACTCATTTTCGAGTCTATCAGGACGCCCAGGTACTTTACTGCTGATTACGATTTAACAAGCTCGTTTCCTATACTGATAAGCTCTACTCTGGGGATTCTCTTCTTCGTTACGATGACTACTTCGGTTTTTCCCAGTGATAGCTTGAACCCGTAAGCGGTCATAAAGTCCATTAACCTCCGTATTAACATATTGAGTCTGAGTTGCGCATAGTCTACGGTGTGTCCAGCGACCAGCGCCACGACGTCGTCCGCATAGCCGATCAAACGTGACTCATCCGGCAGTTCAAGCTGCAGGAGTCCATGATAAGAGATCTTCCACAGGTCCGGGCCAAGGATAGAGCCCTGAGTGATACCTGAAGTAAGACTTGTACTTCGCCTACCATGGTCAAATGAAATTTCATACCCTGGACTTACTTTTGACAAAAAAATTATATTCAAAAGCTGGCATTCAAGGCAAAATTAGCACTATATCCTCTGATGAACCGCAAATCACTGGAAAGCCCAAGAAACAAAATCCTTATCGTCAAAATGGTCATTATGCGCATTATATTGTGTGGTGAAAAATATCTAAAAGCTCAACAGCAAGTTTCGCAAAATCGATGCCTGAAAGTAGCTCTCAACAAACCTTTCTATTTATCCACTAAAAGCTACATTAACTTGCTGTTTCCGATATTGTATTTGCCAAGTGTGATGATTTGTGAATTAGGTGATTTTTTTATCCACTGCGTCGTGATTTCTGTTTTGTTTTCATTTATTTCTAGCCCTTTGTTTTGTTTCATTGTAGATTTTCAGAAAAACTTCTTTCGCGGTCGCTTATGAGTGTGACAGGGTGTCAATACCATCTGCATCGACAGGCAGCTTTTTTATCTCATATTGAGGACATTATCTCATGTTTGGGACAGCCCCATTTCCTTGTTTTAGTCAGATATTTGGGTGAAGGAATCGATAAGTTGCTTGTTGATACGGTTATAGGGAGCTGTCGATTTATTTCGACAGGATACCGACCAAACGAAGTATTCTACATTACGATTAGCATTGTCTTGCTGTTTATGCTTCCTTGAAGATATCATTTATTAGTTGTTTGTTAAAATAGAACTCCCAGCATTTCTCAAGTACCAGCTTGACTGGGCATAATAGTTCCGACGTTGTTCTACTATCCCTCATACCACCCTGATACTTCCAATGTGATCTGCTCCTATTTTACATTATTTTTGACCGCAGTTTCTGCGCGATATAAAGGTGTGGTAATTTCTCTTCGCAATTCCTCTTTCGCAATTCAGCCTGTACTTGTTTTATGGGCTATTTTATGTTTTCCTGATACCAAATGGGTTGCCATAATTTCATGCAGTCCACTACCACCAAATTTGGTAAGCTCAACTGGAATTTCATCTTTGCTCCGCGCTACTTTATTTTTAAGGGCTTTGATGGCGGAACATATTTGAAATTGGCAGATTTATGTATTATTCTATCCGCTCCCGTGGTCTGGAGTGCTCGGATGGATTGAGAAGACCCTTGAAATATGTTCCTACCCTTCCCTACCGTTCCTATCACTAGCGCTGATGTTGCCGATGTTGTCACTGCAGATGATTGTCTTGGGATGATATCTTCCTTTTAGGATCGTATTATGCTCGTAACATTCTTTTCTGTTTTGGGTCCATTCATTTCGTCGTTGTCTATTCATTTCCAAAATATAATGACATTATTCGTTACTCATCGTATGTTTCCATAATGTTCTCTCTTACTTCTGAGTTTTCTACCTACATATTATCTAAATGATTGATTCTTCATATCCATTGCATCCCAGTACTCATCATAATATTAATCGCCTCTTTTGTTCCAGTTATATAAAGGACACTGCAGATTTTGTTCTTCAATCATTTTTTTAATTAGATCTAACAAAAGTCAAGTATTATAAGGGAATTCATTTGTTTATCGCATGGATAAACATGGTTTATCGAACGAAAACCAAAATTTACGCTTTATTTTTCAACTAACTTTCTACTTATTTACCTTCAAATATATTTCTAAACGTTTACGCATCTGACAATCCAAAAGCTGGATATGAATTAAGTCGCGAATTCTACCAGCATCTACTGGTTATGACAATGCTCGCAAAAATATTTTCACCACAAAATTAGATGAAATATTAATCGAAAGCGATAATCGCTTATTTGATTGATATTTTATCATGGAAAATCATTTTCCAATAAGCTTATAGCCATGAGCTTCACCATTTTATTGATACATTAATGATATATTCGAAAAATGTCGAGAAATGCTTGCTTGGCTTACCTATCAATGGACAATAATCAACAAAGCAGTGTGTTTTCGTGCTTGTTCAAGGCAGTTATAAAATGACTAAATTTACGACATTCGTAGACAAACAGTCCGGCCATAATTTTCCTTTTTTCCCCAACATGCACAAATACCAAATTAGATCAGTACACAAAAAGAGCATTGACGAATCCTTCGCCGAGCGGTCAAACACAAGGAAAAATACTTTGTGGGAGCGTAAAATTAATGGGGATGGGTCAAGGGCTAAATAATGGCGGACCAAACAACTCATACCTTTTGCGCGTCTTATATCAAAGCAGACATTTTTTCGGGAACAACCGAAGGATTATAATTATTTCTCAGTACAAGGACGTGTCTTGAATTACAACAAGCACTTTCCGGTTAGTTGATGTCGTAAAACATTTTTACTGCCAGCCACCCACCTCGCACCACGCGTCTGTTGAAAAGATGAATTATTTTCTGTTCCATCAGATATCAACTAGTCGCACCACTTCCTCCTCAAGGATAATGTATATAGATTATTATAGCAGTGTGGTAATTTGATGATTAATAATGAATCGGGAAAATAGCGAACGGACGATTTCAACGAGCAGGACTTATGTGCATGCATAACAACACCTATTATGATTAATTATTTTAAGGAAACGTGTTAATAGAGAAAAAAGGTAAGGAACAGGCAAACGGGCCAAATAGAATTCCGTAGATCTCCCAAAACGAAAGGAAAGCTTGGGAGTTATTTGACTTCGATGGATGGGAAGCGAACTTAAGTGAATCTAATTTTTTGAGGGTCCTCCAAACCCTATAAAAATCATCTTATACCAAAACCATTTTGGAACAGTAGCATCTAAGCCTACATCCTGTCATGTACTGTCTATTTAAGTCGCTAAGGTCGTTGTTCCGAAAATTGATTTTCGGCCAGCCAGTGGAAAATATCAACTCCGAACAGTATATTCTTTCCGTACACATGACCAGTGTACATCGAACAAAGCACAAGACAAACGAACTGGAATTGGGACCGGAAAAAGGACATCGCATCACCAACTTCCAGAGCAATCATTTGGCCATAAGATGAAGATTAGCTGGATGTCTAGTATAGCATCGGTTTTATGAGGGTTTTCAATTCGTTTTAAATGAACTGCATGAATATTCGCCTGGCAATGGTAGGGAGGAAAATTGGTTTTGTCTCATTGAAATGTTCGGTTCGTTGAATATCCTTGGTAAATATCTCCTTTTTTTCCTATTTGGTTTCCTAACACTTCAACTTTTTTCAAGTTCCAGCATCCCATAAAGACAATAGGATTAGGTTTTTGTCGTCGTGCAAATAGGAAAACACCCTTTTCATACTGATTATGTGACCTAGCTCTTATTTTGGTTTCTTCGATCAGTTTTTTTTCGGTGCCTGTCGAAAATGTAACTTTCCTGCTCAAAAAGTGATTAATTTTAAATCACGACTGCCTTCTTGTTGTAATTTTTCCTTGTGAATTTTCTCGTAGATTTCAAGTCGTTCGATAGTCATTTTCAGGGGGCGTTTGCTTTGCTTTTCATACTATTCGTTCAGCTTAAAGATTAACTTGATGTAAATCAGGATGTTAAATATTTTTGATCCCATTTTGTTGCGTATATTCATTCTCTGTCATTTTATGAAAAAAAATTTAATGAAAACAATATTAATAACTGTGGGGTGGAAAATATCGGAAAACCTACATTTCTAGGTGAATCAGATGAAACAGATTTTTAATTTGTTGTTAAAAATCCAGAAAATATGGATTAATGTCAACAAATGTGTTTTTTGTATTCATCAGGATCTATGATTGCATCGGTTTCTGCTTTATAGTTTGAATTAATAAATTGATGATAACTATGCTTAGATTGAGCGAATTAGAGACCAGTTGTGTTTTTCCCAATCGTTGGAAAAAACGGACTGTATTGCCTTAAAAGTTAGTATTTTATTTATCAAAAACCTTGCAGATTATTTTTTGTTTCTGCTAAGGTGGTCATTTCATTTCATTTGATCAAGTTGACTTCAATATTTGTCAGGATTGATCGGATCATCTTGGATTGTGCTCGTAGGACAGGACCCCTTTTTAAGCCCCACCTGATGCATAAAAGAACCTACTTCTGCGTAGGTTAGCGTACACATAAAAGCGTACTTTTATGTGTTGTGAACCTATTCCAAGCTTCACAACACATAAAAGTACGCATTCTTTAGACCTAGTGCATATTCGATGCTTGATTTGATACAAATTTCTGGTCTCGTCTCGAGATACAAGATACTTTGAGTAACGATTTATTTCATCGTTTCGATATTATTACGTCTTCCGTTGTGTAGACGGCATGAAGAAAAAAAAAACCAAGAAATAAGAAGAAAAAATAAATAAATAAAATAGAGCAAATACGAATATTTTTTATAACTAAGTTTCGTTTAAAATTTTTTCAATTATAATATTTTAAGATAAAAGAAAATCATACGAAATAAAATAGAACTAAGACTAGAATTAAAATGAAAACCATTGGAATGAGATTTAGGTATTTATTAATATTTAAATAACTAATATGTAAAAAAAAACAAAAAAAAAGTCTCAATAAAAATGTCTTACTATGAATAGAATCCTCGGAACAAATTTTCAATCAATATAATTCACTTGTTAGTTGGGATCAACTGCCTTTCAGAAGAAGGAAAAGTAAACATAAAATGGAAGAAAAAGTGAATTTAGAAGAGAAGATTCAAAGTTACTATATAGAATTTAAAAATATTCAAGCAAAAGTGAAAAAAGTTGAAAGTTGTAAAAGTAGTAGTAGTGATATGAAAGTAGTTTGATATGAAAGTTGTAGTAGAAGTAGTAGTAGAAGTAGTAGAAGTAGTAGTAGAAGTAGTATTAGTAGTAGTAATAGTAGTAATAGTAGTAGAAGTAGTAGTAAGTAGTAGTATTAGTAGTAGTAGTAGTAGAAAAAAGTAGAATAGAGTAAAATAATAAAAAAGGGAATTTAAAAAATTTAAGTATAACAAAGAACCAAGTAAGTAGCATATAAATGTTGGATATGTTAAATTATAATTTTTCAATTAGATTTGATTGTTAAATTACTATCAAACTTTATCCTATCTGATTTGTACAAGCTAAGCAAATAGAAGATATCTTAAACTGTTAGTATTAAGTTGGCTCGTGTTGTAAGCTTGCAGAAGAAAACTAGATAATAAATATTTTTTAAATAGAAATTATCTTTTATTAACTAGCAGGGACCACGGAAAGGTCCAGATAATCTATTTTGTGAGTTTAATGTGACTCAAAAACGAAATTCACATCCTCGAGCCCATGAAAGACGACTACACAAAGCTTTTCTGAAATTTTTAAACCAGGATTCACTCGTTGAAGTACTACGTGGAGTGCTTGGAAACCAAATACTGAATAACAAAGTGAAGAAGGAAGTTATATGCTTGCGTCCGGCATTTTAACTTTCTTCAGTTGAATGCAAAAATTAATTGTTTTAGATCTGTAAAGATAGTAAACAGTCTGACCTAGGCCATAGATTTAAAATATTTAACTGCAACTCTTGTGACTCTTGATCAAAAGACTGTACAAAAGGGCTGGTAGTCAGCGTCTTAGAAGAGAAATCCCCAATGAAGAAGACTCCCAATGGTAGCTGACATTCTGTTGAATCACAGCTTCTCATGCATCTCACAGCCAAGAGCAAGAACTGCTTCCCATCTTGGATATCGTATTAATGTAATTTTTGCTAAATTTTAATTCAATTTTTCAAAACATGGGATATCTTTGTGTGTTCAATAATCTTGTCTTTTCTTTTGATTTTTTCCTGGAAAAGGCCGTCTGCAGACGCTTGCAAGCGGGCTGTACTCGGTAGATATAATCAAAGCTAAGAATTGACGAGAACGCTGTTAAAGGCTGCTGAACCCGTTGAAAAGTGAGGACTTTTTCAGCGATTTGCTGTATATCTGCACCAGTAGTTAAAAATCAAAGGAAAGGTACCTGAGACGAGTCGAGTTGAATAGAGTTAAATTTAAAATTCAAGCTGTGTCCTAAGCTAATCCATTAAGAACTTCACTAAGGAATTCCTGCCATGTCGATGGCCAGACGAAGGCCAATAGCAGTCTTGGGGGTATCTTGCTGCTACGTAGAATTCAGTGGTATGCGCCGACCAGAAAGTATCGTCTATCCTATCTATTTATAATATCTTCTCCTCCTATCTAATATCCTCCTATCTATAATATCCCCATACCAATATACCACTCATATCAAAAAATAATCCTGTTCTTTGTTTGTTATCACCAAATTGTTGATAAGGCAAATCGATTATATGGTGATGAAAGTAACTCCAAATGTTAGTTTTGAAATCTTCTTTTGAAATATCTGCGTTGAAAAAGGAAAGTTTCTAGCTAAACGTTATTTAATTTAAACGCTGTCGAACCGTAAATTGATGTGGTCCATTCGGAGCAGCTTACTCGTAGTCAGTTTTTGTTAATTTTCCTGGTATTCGGGATAGTGGATAGCGGGATAGATCAGCTCCTGATTCACTTCTTATGGTATGTAATGAGGATTGGTCATAAAAATTTGCACGGCTTGTGGGTATGATCATACCATGGAATCCTCGTCGTAAATGGCTACCAAGTTAGACTAACAGCGTGCAAAATTGTCCACAAAAATTTGCACGGCTTGTGGGTATGATCATACCATGGAATCCTCGTCCTAAATGGCTACCAAGTTAGCCTAACAGCGTGCAAAATTCAGGACTTTCATCGTCAAAAATTGGAATTTGGCAAAATAACGACGCTCTCTAAGGGTGTAGTTCCAACTCCTATATCGGTCCTGTTTGGCATCGATATGAATATGGCGGAATTTCTAAATTCTTGCATATTACTCACTTTGCGGTTACCAATTTTAGCGTCCTCAGTCAAATATTAAGAAATTTACTGTCACTGCTATCTGAACCACACTTAAGGCAGGTTTTTTTGTTGTTTTAACAGAATTTTGCTGAATGACCTAGAAGGCCGCAGTGTGTGCATTGCCTTGGTATAAATTTAAAGTGATTCACTTATTACTACGTATTACGTTACGTAGTTGCTTATTACGTAAGCAAATTTAACGAGTTCTGGAAGATCAGTTCCTGAAAATGTTAATTTAAGTGTTGTGTTTGGGATAAATTTATTGCGGTCATTTCTATCCTTAGAGTTTAATCTTTGTGCTTGTAGTATTTTGATGTTCTCTAATAGAGTTCCCATTTTATTACATGCCTTCGCTGAGTTAATGATCTCTTCCGTGGTAATTTCATGTGGAATGTCTCTAATGACTCCATATCTGAATACAAAATTACCGGGAATAAAAGCCCTAAGGTTGAAGTCCTTCAGTTTCATGTTATCCGCTGCATTATTCGCTTCTGTAGCTGTGTCGAAGGTTATTCTGAGCTTATTAAACTCAGCTTGCTTTATATCTTTGATACTTTGGATATTTAGTCTTTTGTTGTAGACAAACATTTTCATGGGAGTTAGTCTGACCCTGTCACCTTTATCCACACTATCGACAAGAAAAGCAAAGGATTTATCTTTCGCATCAGGTTGGTATTTGTTAACTTTGATGATGACTAGCGGAACTTGTGATGTTGTGGTACATGTTGTGTCCTCAGAGGAGTTTGAGTGCAAGGACATACTGTTGTTTGGTACAAAGCTTTTCAGCTCTCCTTTGCTTTTTGTCTTTCCATTGTTTTCAACGAATCTTCTTTTTTTAAGAGTTTTGGTATTAGGGTCCCCAGGGTCTACGGGTCTTTCCTCTGAAATTTCTTCCAAGTCACAAATTGCATATTGAAAACTTAAAGTGCAAAGTGTATGTTATAGTATGTTCACCAATTGTTCAATTCACCTTAGAACGAAAAACGGTACTCACGATTCTTTGTCCTTTGTAAAAATATTCCAGTATGTAAGCCGAAGCTTACTTTTTAATCCATCAACAAACGTAATCACGCAGAAAACCCAAATTATGGCGTCCCTAGGATTCTTGGAAAAAACGATAGATGCTCGGGAAAACCAATTAATCACTTCACTGAACTGAATATGACCGTGCACTATAACGTTCAACACTTTTCTGAGTGTCTAAATGTATGTCATTTATCAGTGAGTATAAACGTAGGATTGGACAGATCCATGATTAATCAAATTAATTGTTCTGACGGACGATTATGTCAGCCATAGAATCGACTGAGTGCACGATGCATTTCAGAACCGTTTTTTCGAAATAAATAATTTGCAAACGTTGCTCAGGCGTTAACCAAACTAACCATGAAATGCATGACAGCTGTCACACTATACGTAGCATTAAAAGTGTTGCCAGCTTAAAGTTTTATGCTAGTGTATATGTAATAAAAATCTTTTGAACATATACATATTTAAATTTAAGATCGAAATCGAAGTTTCTTGCATTGATCAAGAACGCTGAAGAGTCGTTCATGGCGCGACGTGCAAGAAAGTTTGGGAAACCGTAATTGTTAAAAATAAATACTACCACCACCTCATATTACAAAATCGTATGAAGTCTTTTATCATTTGTTAACTAATAATTTCGAATGGTGTTACTAGTGAGGTTAGAGACGGAACATTTTTCTAGAACAAATCATAAAAGTTAGGTTGAAAAGCGTAAGGATAATGATTTTATCCAGTCCTCTCATATTAAATTTTCAAATTATCGTATCAAACTTTCAAAATTTAGGAAACTAACATATATTTGTTTGATTTTTCCCAAGAGAAACGCTTGTGCCGAAAACATTTTTTTTTGCTTGAATGATTTATTTCTGGCAACAAGCCTTGGCACATTTGCTAAAGTATATATAATAATGTTCAATTTGTTCTAGGCTTTTCATCTCCATTTTTGATTCGTATATCGTCTTGAAGCTATTTTTCCAATACTGTGCTCTGAGCAACCCCTATGTAATTAATTGGCAAAAGGAAATAGGTTGTTAATGAAAACTTCTATTACTAGAATGAGTAGGCTTTTCGATTATTTATTCATCCATTGATAAGGTACTAATTCACCTTCTCAGGTAGCATATAGGGAATACGTTTTGTGTGTTTGTATTTTGTGCCCCACGAGCTTTCCTTAAGGCCTATTCGACTGTTTTATAGTTTTCCGCATGAAAGAACGAGCACCGTTTGCGGCGAATTTTCTTAGAATAGCCAATAAACTTGACGGAAATGTTTAGGAAGTATAAAATGCTCACGCAATTTGATTACGCCATAAAACCTTGTAACGGGCTCAATGCCCTATAAAGCCGCAACAATAAATGAACGGTAGTATTGCATTAACATATGTACGCGATGCAGAGTTGAGTGTCCTTGGAAAGATTTTACAATGATGTGTTTCAAAGCAGTTGCCAAATGTTCTGTCCTAACTGCGTACAATTTTCAGTTTGAAGCTCATGTCGCAAATATATGAGCCTGAATTCATTATTGAATGGCGAGTTTTATGAAAATATCTTCCATAAAAATTTGAATAATGTAAGTAGCCACAAAAACAAGTATGGGCCAAAATACGTTGAGTTTACGATGCCTTCAAGCTTCACCACATTTCCAGTGCGTACTGATAACTTGTTAATCTTTATTGTGGTGCATTACACTGTTGAAAATTGTAAACAAAAGCAAAAGAAGTATTATCTATGCTAATGCAGAGAGATTAGAGCAGAATGCAAGTTTATGTTAAATCAACGCAACCGATTATTTTTACTATCTTCTCATTTTTATTGCGTCTCACGATGAAAGATATGCAAAAATATTCAATGAAATTCAAGTTTGTCTCTAAACTGAAAAATTATCGACGGGACTCACACTACCCCTATTATAAATCACGTAGCATCCTTCTCAAACCCACACTTCAGCAAATGCTTATCGTGTTCTTCTGAACAATAAATATTCAAGTTATTTATTTTCATATTAAAGCCTCAGCTTACACGTTCCCCACAGGAACACTTGTGTTTGAATAAAACTTTCATTTTGTCCTGACACCAAATATTTCATACATCCACAGCCCGGACGTGCCGTTCAGTATATCATCCCATGGAAACTGCTGAATGTTTGTAAGCATAAAATTTAATCGGTCCTTTTATCAAGCGATTTGCTGTCCTGGGCATTAATCGTGTCCTAGGAAACTTAGTGCCTATTGATCACATTTCTTCAAGATTAAGTCTTCACCGAATCGTTCCGAATTGACGGAGTAACCTCATGGATGCGTGCTGTAAGTGAGTGAGAACCATTTTCCTTGAATCAATTGGCCATGAAATTTCAGGAAGGCTGTTAACCCACCGTTAATGGTCTTCTTATGTTCCCAACGTGTAGCAGTGTTGGATTTAAAGAAAATTTGTAAATTGAGATACAGACAACCTCGCCTGAAGGTCTAACTTTTGTGATGAATGAACTTTTCACGTGCAGGGAAATTAATCCTTTGAAGCTTTTTAATGAAAATTTTAATTTTGCTTTAATTGATAGATTTGTGATTTAAATTTTTCTGCTAAATCCTTATTGGTTTGAAAGGAGCATTCAAACATGTCATTAGCTGGTAACGAAGGCTGAAAGTATTCAACGCTTTGTACTTGATCGGCATTAAAACCGCGCCCGGTCGATTACAAATGTGAACTCGTACAGCGCTGCTGCAGCGCCCGAGAGATTTTTAGTCTTAGAACGACCGACGTTGCTACAGCGCTATCGTCATTTGTAACTATATATCTATATTTATGATGTGAAATAAGACATTTTCTCTCAAATTCATCTAGGTTCGGCCGACATTGTAGCCGAATCTTAGCTCAGTTCAATAAGTCTCAGCGTAGAACCCGCTTCAAACAGTTATATATTAATTCTGTGTTGCTTGGGTCCGCCGGGCCTTGCTTGATTGGTTTCGAGAGCGCGTTTCGGCTATCATCGATACAGCCATCTTCAGCTCGTTCTGAGAGTTTGAGAACGAGCTGAAGATGGCTGTATACAGCCGAACTGCGTCTTCGAAACCAATCAAGCAAGCCCCGGTGGACCCAAGCAACACAGAATTAATTTTGGCCTGCGGCAACATCAAAACGAACTTCAGTCATATAGTAACTAAAAAATTTTTAAAACCTAAAATATGGAGAGAGATCAGATCAGCTGGAGTTAGGACGAATTCGATTTTGCGGCTATGGATGATGAACTCACATTGATTTCCAACAGATTATGCCAAGCAAGGAACGAATCCCGTGGGGAAGACAGCGATGCAGTAAAAGGTGTGAGATGGCGAAAAGAGGCGATTGAGGGTGAAATTGAAAGTGAAGCTATGGAAGGTGCAACCAGTTCAACATGATGAACCGTTGCCAAACGTACAATTTAAATCTGACAAAAATACCACAGCATCACGAGTAGTTTTTAACGTGCAACAACTAATAGATTTTTACCCACTGTTTTTAACTAATGAGCTCTAGATGATCAATCAGTATGCAAAAAGAAAATTAGAAGTGAAGACGCTGTCCGCAACTTCGATATGGTGAAGCTGCGATGATGTCACCAACGAAAATATCTGGGCCTTTCTTGCTTTCGTTATCAATTTGAGGATAATGTCGTTGGCATATTCGTAAAAATATTGGCAGAAGAATGTTGTCAGTCAGATTCCTTTCTATTTGGGTGCATTTACCAAAGACAGTTTAAGTCAAATATTTTGGATACTACATCTGGAAAATATTCAAGCACGCACCACTAATCCACGAACGCGCCTATAACGCAAAAGCTGGTTTTTAGACTGTCTCAAATCAAAGTTTTTGGATTATTTTATCCCGGGTGAGCGAATACGTGTGGACGATTTAGCTATAAAATTCAAGGGTCGGATTTCGTTCATCATACACAATCCAAAGAAACCGACAAAATGGGGTAGTAGAGTTTATACTCTAGCTGACTCAAAGAATGGCTGCATTTGCTGCATTTTGCTATACTATGAATTACTCACTACAGACATGTTGTCAGACCTAATTTAACAGTTCCATCAACATTACCAACACACCTATACCAAATGCTGTTGGAGAAAGTTCTAGGTGCCCAGGGGCACCATATGTACATGGACCGCTACTATACCAGTCACATCTTAGCTCAAGAACTAGCCAAATTGAAATGTAATCTTACAGGAACGAATTGCACGAACACTAAAGAATTGCCCTAGCAAATAAAAAAGACAAACAATTTTTGACAAAATCCATGGTCGCGTCTCGACGGGGCAACACCTTAGTTTTAAGGTGGAAAGATAAGAGTTGGTCCAAGGACTTGTTTGACTAAGAGGAGTTACACAGGAATGACGACGGACAAAAGAATTACAAGAGGTAGTCAAAGGTCAAGAAATTAAATATTTGATTGAACTATTTAAAGTATATGGGTGGCGTTAACCGGGTGGACCAGTATGCATCAACCTATTATTTTCTGTGAAAATCACGTAAATGTTGGCGCAAGCTGTTTTTCGTGGGACATAGAAATTTTGGAAATTCTTCGATATAGGTTACAACCCCCCAATGACCTTGACCTTGGAATATGTTCATGGAACCACCATGCTGGTCCATAATATGTGTGTATGTTGTGCGCGCAAAACATAAATAATCATAAATATAGACTTTAATAAATGGTAATAATATGGACCATAGTAGAGCCTAATGAAAAAAAGTAGAGTTGGAAAAAAGCAATGGAGTACGGTCGGACCGAGGGGGGGGGGGGGGGGTGTTAAATGCTCACCCCGAAGTATCTGCCGTTCCATATTTATAATTATTTATGTTTTGCGCTCAGTTCACTCAGTAGATTTAAAGGGTAAAAAAAGGGCTCAGAGAGAAATATAAGAAAAACAACCAAAAATAGATGTATTAAATAATAAATTTAATAATAAAGATAATAAATTTATTAAATATGGAGCATGTCATCTATTTCTAATGGATAGTGAAGTGCCACTTCCTTTAAAAATGCTTCAAGTCTTGCCGAATAAGAAAACTGTCGTTTAAATAGAAACTCTGCAATATACAGGTGAAAGTGGCGACGGACAATCCCGTAACTGGGAATGTTATCGTGAAGGTCGCGCCAAAGGCTCTCGATGTTTTGGGTGTGTGCAGCTGTGGTGGGGTCGATAAAGTGGATCCTGTGGTTCACGGTCAGGTGATGCCAGCCATATTTCATGAGACGGGAGTATCCAGGCCAACAGTCCGACATGATGGTCGTGCCCGGACGAATGTTGTAACGAATGATATTTATAAGTGTCCAGTGGGATCGATCGGGAACGGGAACCATAAAACATGATTTCGTACTGGTATTGATACCACCGAACACCCAGTCACCTCCAAGTATTCGGCCGCGGTTATATTTTCGATGACCACCGATCTTCGTCTCGTCGATGTGGACTGTCACGTTGGGTCCACCAAGACGCATAGACGTCCGCCTTACCCATTGGTTACAGATCTAATCAATAATACACGAATTAAATCGATATTCGTTATAATTAAAATAAGCGGAGGAAGAAAAAGAGATCAGCATACCACTCTGCAACGTTTTATCCAGTTTGAAACTGTTTCTGTCGAGAGATGAAGAACTTCTACTATCTTATTGTGGTGTGGTGGACGATGTTCCAAAAACATGGTGATTAACCGACACAATGATTGTAGTGGAAGTCGGAAACCACTGAACTACGAGCCACTTAATACCAAAATACGGTAGTTACACCACTCTCGACGAGCTTTTTGGCGTCCACGTTTCACTAATTTCGAACTGGTACAATATACAAGTAGTTTAGCACGTGACAGTTTCATCATCGAACCACACTCCCGACATATTAATTCATGGCGAATCACTTTTAGACGAATCGAAAAATCGAGCAACTCGTCGTAGTTATCAATCAAACGATAGAACTCAAGTGCATTCATGTTGATAGCTTGAATGAATTTATTAGACTGATGAATGGTCGAAAATCGTGAAAGACGTGGAACGCGAAACAATCAAGTCGCTTAGCAAAAAAAAAATATAAGAAATGTCTAAAATATGCCTGTTCAAAGTGTAAGCACACAGGCTAATAAGATGATCAATGAAAATAATGCACAAAAACATGTGGAAAGAGGGAATGTATTGGAATGCGTGAAGCATTCAATGTAAACATTGTAATGTAAGCATTCAATGTAAACAATGCACAAAACTATGTAAGGAGAGTAGGGCCAGTAGGTCGAAAATTGACGTAAATGAGAAACTGAAATATCCAATTTTCAAACGAAATAAAAATTATGAAGAATGCATTTGCGCGCCCTATATATATATATGAAATTACTCAGAAAAGGTCCAAAAATGACATATTCCAAGGTCAAGGTCATCGGAGGGTTGTAACCTATATTGAAGAATTACCGAAATTTTCCTGATCAATTCATTTCTTTTGTAAAAACTAGAAAAAACCCAGAGGGGAATAGCAACTGAGCGATTTATGATTTCTGAAAACAATTGTCAAACAATTGAGCGGGTTATATCGCCAGTAACGTGAACAAGGGTCTACGTTGCATTCCGATAAATTCCGACTAACAAGGAGCTTGACGTTATTCTAAAACGGCCAAAAAGTTACTGCGTGGTGTGCTCTGACCTTAGCACGCCTGGAGGTAGACGGTGAATTTCGTTTTACTACGTATCACAGTAATCCACAGTATCCTCATTAACAAAGAATGCATCCTAGCTATCGTTTCACTGAATATCAAACCAAAACTAATTACAGAGTGTCATATTTACCAAATTCTGTTGTTTTCAACATACAAATGAATTAACTGGCGAAATTTGATTATCTGAGGACGCTTGTTTGTTCATAAATTTTCTTAAAGTACCTTTAAAATGTCTATCCTATTGGGCCGGATTCGTGGCGAGTTGCTGGCCTCGAGTGCAAAGGGTTAATACTTAAAATTAATAAGGTGATGATTTTAATATTAACCTGAATAAACTCATGAAAGTTTCCACACATTCATCAATGTAAGGAAGTTCTTCTAACGCTGCAGCCCATCTAAGACCTCAAAAAAATTCGCAAGTGCATCTCTGTTCAACGAACAAGTTCTTCAAATTATTCTCCTTAAATGAAAAACATCATTGTAGTTTTCTCTAACAGTAAAAATGAGTTCCTTATAAGGCTATTTTTGTTCGTTTTTGGCCTATTAGCAACAAGCAACAAGTTAGCGCTTAAATTCAAGTAAAATCATAATAAAAATAACATGTGCTTGCAAAGTCATACGAACCTTCAACAATTTAAGGGAAAGAATACAGAAAAGTGAACATCGGTAACAATACTATTCACCAAAAAAGTTCATGACAGCTGAACCACCATTCCATTTGTTTTCAATAATTTACGTTCAATTTGTTTCAATTTTTCAGTCTATTTACTGGCCTTTGCTCCTTTCGTCGTGTTTTGTCCTATGAGCTTTATCATTTTTTCCCGTTTTTTCGATTCCATATCTAGTTTAGTTATTTGAAAATCAATTTTTGTTATTAGAGCGCAGTTAACTTGATTTGCATCTGTTAAAAATTCCAGTCACATTCAGTGATTCTATAGCGAATGCTTTCTTCTGCATTGATATGTCAATATTTATATAACATACATGTCAACGACAGGCAGCAGCTGAAGCTATCTGTATACATTTAGTAAAAATTGCATTTGAAATAAGTTGTGTTGCAACTATGCAAATGTAATATTTTTTCTTCACATCAATCTGCCAGCACTGTCGTAGATTCAAACCGTAATACTCTCTTTCCCATAACAATCTCTACCAGCAATTCTCTCTTATAACCGTGTATTTTGATCTAGTTGACGAATCACGATTGTTGGCTACGTTGCAAATTCATGCTGTCACAAACGTATGACGGGAAGAGATAAACATGTCCAATTGAAATTTGGTGTTGATGTCAAAGCTTAACCATAGCGTAAATACACACAGCGAAAACGCTTGGAAAAAACTTCCGACCTAACGGGATTTTACCAAAGAAAATAAGTAATTTTGCTTAAATTAAAGTGTTTTAAGTTTTGTTTAAAGGCGCAATACAAATATAAATGTGATTGTATTCATTCTATCTCTGTCTGAAAGAAATCGGAGGAGAGTGTTAGCCCTTTTTTTTATTAGGGTTATAACGTAAAGAGTTTTATTTAATTTTGGGGAGAAATGTATCGAATTTTTCTCAGTCACATCATAATCAATTATGTACGTTCACGTTTAACCTGACAAGTATTATTTGTTACAAAACTATGAGTAACATCAATTTGTAAATATCATCATGTACTCCACCATTTTTTCTGCACTTAAAATATATTTATACATAACAGGACTACAGCTGTCTTCCAAGCGGATCATTTTTCAGTACCTGAAATTTGAATTCAGTCTCAAAAAAGGCGTCGTTCATAAACTCCATTGACTGCACGCTGAACGAAAGATTTGTAAGGATTTCAAGTTTTTAAAAAAGTTTACCAAAAAGTTACATTTTTTAACATGTCAAATTTTCGGATTTATATTTTTGGATATAAAGCTTGCGAAAGTTCAAACGCTTCTCCAATGACATCAACCCCTATCTAACCAGATCATTCAGAGTTATTTGCGAGGCATTCAGGCTAATGATTGATCTCCATTCTTCATTTCTGTATTTCATTTCTTTCGTCCTCACGTCTGGCACAATTTACAGTATGCACGAGTTCCGCCAGAAAATCTCATTTGGCGTATACTTTTAATATATGAACCGGCAATCATAAAGATTTGCAAGTTACGTCATCACTTCCTAGAACATACACTACCAACCCAATGAGCTGGTTATCTAAAGAAACCAAAGTGCATCCGAATGAGTCATAATTATCCATTAATGACCGAACGATCGGATGCACACAGATTGCTAGAGATAAGTAGCTTAAGATCATTTGTATTTGTTAATGACTAAACCACATTAAAGTTAGAGATAAACAGTTTTTGGAGATAAGATTCGATTTGTATAAATACTCGCGACCAAAAGGATTTGGTGTGCAGTACAAGAATAAAGTCGAAGAAGTTGGACATCTACAACAAAATAAACTTATTATTAATTTTATTCCTTTTTATTTTTCAAAAAGGGAAAGATCAATTTTGATCTTGTAACTTGCAGTAAACGGAATAGCAACAGCATACGATGTTGATCACTTGCAGCCCAACACAAAACCATAGCGTAAGAACAAACAGCGATAACACTCCGACCATCGACCAATCTAACGGATTTTGCAGAATTGTATGAGTGTTAGTAAAAATATTAATTTTTTGCTCGTTTTGTTTACAAGTACACTGTAAACAGATAGACAAAATAGAGAAAAATAAACATTTTTACGAACACCAATGCAATTCTCCAGAATTTTTCAAATACCGTTAGGATTGTTAGCGCTGTCATTTGTTTCATTCATTTGTCATTTGTTCGGATTGTTAGCGCTGTTTGTGTTTACGCTATGACAAAACTGAAGGCCGAAATACGATACTGCGTGACTGCGATACGTGAGCGCGATGCGATTCTCCCTTGTTGTCACGCAACACTCTCAATTTACAATGCATGCGGTGCGGGGAACATTTATGTTCATATGACAAATGTCAAATTGGTGACATTTTAAATGAAATTTGTTGGAAATGGTTTTTGATTTTTTAAAAGTTTTGAATTTGGAATGTTCCTTCGCTTAGCAAATAAAAGCCTTAACTAGGATGCACGAAATTTCTATCATTCAAAATTCATTCATAATAACCAATGTACAAAAATCACGCACCTCGTTGCGAGGAATTTTCGTTTTTCCGAATATTTCCCGCGTCGCATCGACGCATCGCAATCATTGTACGATGTCGCATATAAATGCATATTACGAAAACTGCTTGATATTTACTGCGAGACTCTCGTCGCGCTCTCGTTTCGCAGTCTCGCAATATTGTATTTCGTCCTTGAAGCAATTGCTTACAAACGTACCTCGTTCGAAGGAATTTCAATATAGGAATGATATAATACAAGCAGAGACACACGCATCGCCTTGCGGATGCTTATAAGTTTAGCGACAGACGCGCGTCATCTTCATTGTTCTACGTAGCGTGCTTTAGAGCCAGAAATCCTTTTAGAATCTTCAAAAAAAAGATTTTTTTCTTTTTACATATTTCGAAAGTATAATACCCAAAGAATATTCTGACCAAGGGAAAACCCCATAAAATGAATATTTGCGGAATTATCACATATAGTGTCGAGCGGAGGGAGAGCTTGCGGTCAGATAAATAGCGAGTTTGAGGCAGATCAACCCGTGCTTTACTCCCTTTGCTGTACTCTCCTAGCAACCTTTGTTTTCTGATTTACCTTTTTTTGACCAGGTAAATGTTTCAGGAAATTTTATACGGGGGGCAAACGCGATTATCTTCAAACTACGTTTTCCAAAACTGCTTGTGTTGTAGCTCAAAAAGTTATCTATCAATTTCCATGAACTTTCGGGAAATCACTCTCAGTAATATTATCAGAAGGATATATCTAAAGTTTAAAACGTAGCGTGTAAATAAATAATTATTTTTTTGGGAGTCAAACATGTCGAAAAAATGGTCGAAAATTCGAACTTTGGAGTAAAAAGTCTCAAAAATTTTCGATTTTGCTCTTTTCCGCAATTTTTTAGGTATACGCTTCCCCGTAATATGTCAGTAAACGAATGACATTTCTTAAATCTTTTTCAGATCAACATCAATCGAGTGATAACTGCAGCACTTTTCAGTGTCACGGGAAAAAGGTGTCCGGAAACCCTTAATAACGCAGCCAATTGTTGGTATTCTCAAAAAAAAAAACAATGTGTCACAAACTTGAATATCATTGTAAATAATGTCAAAATTTGAAAATGATTAGATTATTTTATCTCCTCTAAAAAACTTCTCGAAAAATACCTATTTTTCACGCTTGTAAAGGGATTCTGCAATGCTGCAAGTAAATGCTGCAATCGTTTCCTTTAGGAAAATCAAATAAGAGTCCGTTAGATGTTACCTAAGTTTCAAAAGCATATAGCTTATACCTATAGGTACAACCTAACTGGAAATTACCTCCTATTACCTCCTAACCTAATACATGAGTATGCATGTGGTCGAAAAAGAAAACCCCATGTAAAGCAAATACAAGCGGACCCATGTATGATTGAAAATGAGATTGAAAATTACAAGACTTGAATTAGGCGAAAGAACGTGGTGGGTAGCTCAAAATATATTAAAGAATTTCAAACAGAAATTTGGTTATTCTCTTGTATACGTTAACATTTTTTTGGATACAAATTTTCCGTGATACTCTTAGCATATTTCACCACTATTTCGTGTGGTTCCTAAATTTCGTATCGGCTGTAAGTTTCAATGAACCTGGAACTCTTCAGCACTTCTCACCAGTTTCAATATCGTTTCAGTGAAAGCTTTAAGGATCACTTCTTTCGATTGAAACATTTCACTTATATTCTTCTTAATCAGTAAAAAGGATAGACGTATGTTATTCGAGGTGTTTTACTTATTTCTTTTAATCAAGCTAAGAATTGTCATAGGCAACCAGAAACATAGGTGCAACACCTTTCGCTCAACTGCGGTGCATCAGACGTTTCAGGCATCGAAGCATCTTTCTTTATTTCGATGCATGGTATTGTGCTAAAGTATGAGCTCCTAGTAAGGAAACTACGGTTCGTCTTCAGTAGAAATTTCCACCATCATTCAGCCTTTTCCAGTGCTGCTAGAACTGCCAGACATTTAGCCTTCTGGCGTTTTGGGAGTAGCTCAAGAACGATTAGAGCGCACAATGAAGAGAGTGTTTTATATTTCAAAAATTGTTTGTGTTAGATGTTTAAATTTCTTGTTCTTGGCTCTACAACAATTCGAATGGGGATTGCTTTTTTTTCAGTCGAGGGTCTTTTTTTACTGCTGTGGTGGCCTTAGTCGACCTGACTCGGAGGTAACCTTTAATCGAGCCTTTTTTGAACAGGGCTCTCCTTATGCACCATGATTTTGTTCAAAATAGAGTCCTCGTAAGCAACGTAGATCTTTCCGAAAACTTTGTGCGGAGTTTCCTTATTTTATGCCGTAAATATAGTGTGATATCGACTCTTTTCCTACTGAGTTACTTCTTTCCGATTGATTTGCTTGATTATCAATAAAACAGAAGTTAACGCGCTTATATTGGATATTTTCGCCATATATTCTGATACATAAAAACGATTTTCAAGTCTTTTAAGGATATTCGTTTCTCTAGTGTGGTTCAATACACATTTGACGTTCAGAATAGCCAGCAAGTCGACCTGTCATGTGGAACTGGTGACGCTAGACCATACTCACCACGGTTTCGATTGAATCGACGGTGGAACAACCTTTTCTGAAGACAAACCGGTGGGAAACTACATGGGAACTGTGTGAAGAGCAGGCCAGAGCAAAGTGGTCTCTATCTATGCCTACATTATCAACGTCACCATGAACAGCGTCTCAGCTGAAATACCATCGAGTGGTAGAGCCTTCTGACTTCCATAAACAAGACTGCTTGCTCCAGTTCCATCTTTGTAAAATGTAGACTTTCAATTGGTATTTCATCGTGAATGACCTCAAGAGGGACGAAACAGAAATGGGAAAATGCACGCGCAATTTCCTCCACCTTTTTGGCCTTACATGATTAAGGCGACCTTTGGGTCGGAGCTTTCATTTCAAATGTTTCTAACCTAGGTCCCTTGAAACCAAGTAGCAGTCACCCACCAGGCTGCTGTGGTCGATTAAACTGACTTATAAGCTAGTGATAAAGCACATGTCACTTTTGTGTTTGTGGCCCTCGCTTGAGGTTGTCGTTTTATCATTGCTAAGTTCAGCTACAGATTCTCCAACCTCCAGTGAAGCATCGCTCAGCTGAGATCCTATCATTAACACTTAAAGGAACCGCTCAATTTACCGTTCTTGTGTGGAAGATCGAGTGTATAAGCTAGAGGAAGAACCATCCTTGAAATTGAGAGCTAAGTGCTGGTGAGAACTAGCTTAGTAGTTCTCAAGCACTGTTCAAATTTAATTTTCTGGACAATGGAATGCAAGGAAATGCGGCGGTGGTTTCAACACAATCCCATCGATAGAAAGTAGAGGTTCGGCCGACGTTAAGCGAGGTCAGTTCAGGCTGTTAAGGATTCATTTGCCCCGAGAATCTGATTAAGGCAATCCTCATGCAGTTGGTCTAGCGATGAGTTTGCCTCTGCCGAGCAGATGATTCACTGTATTCGAAAGAGCGTCAAGGTGAATAGATGCCAACCATTTGCTCACAGTTCTCAAAAAACCATATATCTTCATAATAACGAACATAATCGGAATCATCTCCTTGCCCATGGCTTTCCATTAAAAGTAGGCACTTGCGGGACGCAAATCGTGTCTGAACCGTATTCGTCAGAATACGATGTTGGTAGGCTTCTAGTGGGATCTTGCTTCATGAACAGGAGCAAGTCAGCGTCGATATCTTTCAACAAGCGCTCAGGAAGTTCTGAGGATTAGTGCCGTAGCGCTTCGGCCTTGGTTATGGAAGTTCAGTGGAATACTGAAATGGCCTACAGTTTTAAAGACGTACAGAATCAAACGTTTTCATTGCGATTGATTGCCACGGATGATGTTGATGCAAGTTTCTGCATTGTTAGACATAGTCAGTTGAAACTCATAGCAAGGCACTGCTTTTGTGAAAAATTAGGTGTTAAATCCTACTAAACATAATTCAGGGTAATCAAATGCGCTGACTCCCCGAAAACCATTACTTCAAGTCTATGAAAAGGACTTTAATATAATGCCACCCTTGACTATATTTTCCATTGTTTTAATCGGAGCACTATGTCACGCCGCACAATAAAAATATCTTTACTTTGATGAAACAACTTTTTCTTTGAATTATTAACCCGGTCAGATTCACATATTGGATTACAACAAGGACTCATAGCAATATACCTTATTCAATTATTGATTACCATTTACGTTAGTGCTCATAAGGACATGATAATGACTGTATGTACTTTGTTAGGCTAGTCATGCTCGAACTCTAAACGCTCTTGCGTGTTCTTTGTCAAAAATACTAAATTGTATTGAAAATTGGAATTTTTCCTTCAATTTTCGATTTCTCAGCAGAACTCATACAGGCCGAAATTATGATTAATTAGCATAATATGCTTGCTGGTGTTTTTTTTTGAGTCAGGTGATAGTTTCATAAAAATTGAAGTCTGCGACCGCTCCCACTATTTGGGTTCAGTGACTTGAACTATTTTTCTATAAATCGCGGTTTTGCTGTCGCATGATGACATATAAATATGCGTAAACGCACGTAGGGGAAAGTATTCACTACAGTGACACATTTTATTGCTTATTCACCTGGAAACTTTCTTTTCTATATGACTTTGCTGATTAGATATTACCGAGAAGAGCAGATTAAATATTCAATAATTTGTTGCAGATAATGGTTTTACATTTTGTTATGGTACCGGGAAATATTAACTTTCTGATGGTAAGAAAACAGTATGACTGATACATACATCCGAAGAATGTTGTTCACAACTGTCGATTTTATTTGCCATTTCATATCAACATCGAAAGCGTCTCAGCATGCATGACCTTTTCAAATCTCGTAAGCCAGTCTCCGCGTTTCCTCAACTTGAACCTTTTTTGCTACTGTTTTGTTGACATAGATATGAATACGAGGTATATCTACAGTTGGTCCAAAACTATTGTTAAACATTCAGAGCGACTCGAATTTTCACCCTTAGTTTAGTTCGAGATTGTTTGTAAACGCAATGACGCGAAGAAGAAGGAAGTCAGCATAATTTATTTAGTTCTCGACTGAGCTTAACTGAATTAGACATTTACAGACTGGACTACTTTGTTGTAATTATGTAAGCAAATAAGAAAGATGTAAGAAATAGCTCTATTTATTTTTGAATTGAAATTAATCCGTTCGGAATTTCTTCCTTACGATTCGCTTCTTCAGTAGCATGTATAAAAGACAATAACTATTTTCGGTAAAGCATCAGTTTCTTCGAGTTCCAGCGACGTGAAACATCTTAGCCATTTCAAAATGAAGTTCTTTATCGTTCTTTGCGGAATTGTCCTGTTTACAGCCCTTGTAACAGCTCAAAGCTCCGATGACAACAGTGAGGAGGGTGATGATGCAGTCGATGATGTAAGCGAGGACTCAGCAAGTGAAAGCGAAGAAAAACGTGAAATCGTTGCGGAATTTCAACCCGTGGATCTTGAGGCCAGGATAAGACGTTCAGCTGGATATATGAAGTAAAGATTGGACACAAACGGATAAATAATACAAGCATGGAAAATATTGAAAAGTTGATTATAAACAACAAATAAAAAATTTGTCGACTAAACACAAGGAAAATTTATTATTTTGATGTGAATGTGCTCAGTTTTAAAATTTGTGTTATTTGTGCGGAGCGTTCGCGTATATCAATCATGGTTTCATCTTCGTTCCCTTCTGTCATCAATATTTATGTCAAATTTTGCCGAAGCGTGTTGATATTTTTCCGTGAATGCATGCCCCTTTTACTTTTTATTCGCGTCACGAAATTAATTGGATTCGAAGTTTGCATCGAAGTTGACACACTCATAGCTGGAAAACTAAGTATTTATGAATGAACATAAATCTTCCTTTCCCCAAATATTGTCTGTTCTGGAAAATAGATAAAATTCTGCAAAGAAGCACCATTCAGTAAAAGGATATTCAAACATATATGGTCAGATTGGCATGGAAAAAATAATGCATAGGAAAACCTTTGTGTAAAATATTACAAAAAGGATTTTGAAGACTGCAAGAAAGAAAACTAAATGCAGACTGACGGAAAAGGTCGAAAACAATTATTCCTCTGCACAGGATTTTACGCATCGTGTTATTCTCCTTTAATGCATCGATTTGATTAATATCAGCCTTAGCCAATGAAACTACCAAAACAAATGAATACTTCCCACCTTTTTCACACGACTAGATCTAAAAAGATACTGGTTTACTCTATATATCATTCAAAATATTCCTCAAGATAAATTGCGAAACTGCAAAAAATGATAAAAAAAAATATAAAAACAAATAAAAGGCTTATAAATAAATCAGCTCCTTCACTAATTTGGCACACAGAGTAGTGCTGATTTCAAATGAATAAATTCTATCAAAATGAACTACGTATAACATTTCCGAAGGGAATAAGGACTACGCGACTGGATTTTTGAATTTGTAATAAGAGTCCAAGTTGAATTTGGGTTTAACTCAAAATACAGCCAGAATTTGTGATTGAATTATTTTTGATTTCGTCCGTTGCCGACTTTTTCCTCATTTTGATATAATTTGAACTTTTAATCTTTGAGGTTTGAATTCTCAACAGGTGAATTGTATATCCTAACGTATTCTGTCGTGTACTACTTTCTTTATACTCATTTCGATTATTTTAATTACTATTTTCTAGACGCAGAGAAGGGTTTTTCAGGATACAGAGTCGAGACTTCAATCTTAATTTCTTTCGTTTTATGCGTTTATGCTGTTTCATTTATGACATAAATCTTTAAATGTGTATAAAAGTTATGAAATGCTCAAGTACACTTCACCAGTTCATGATATGAGAATGTAATTATAACTTTTTATGAGACTGTTGAAGGTATTTCTTTGTTCGAAAAGGTTCAGTGTTGTGCAAATAACTGCGTTGCGAACCCATGTCCACACATTATTACATTTAATGTTTAGAAGTTTTATTGGAATCATGAAAGGAATATCACGAATATATTAGCACTAGTCACCTAATTTGTTCCGTTTTGACTTCAGGTTATTTATAAACGACCAAAAAAACTTGCTGCATTATATATGGATTTTTTTTTGTAGTTAGAGCCTCTTATTGATCGCCAAGACAATATTTTCATATTCACACTAAATATCAATGTGCATCCATTATTCCCGTAGCATGCGTACCTGTTTGGTTCTTAAGGACGATTGGTCATGTTAAACTTTAAGATTTGTTTTAAATAATACTAATAAGGGCTTTTTTCAGATTCCTTAAGCATTGCGTCCCGAGTTTCTTTCATCTCCTCTGGATGAGATTTAAACAGTTCCAAAAGAGCCATTTCGAAACGGTGCTGTAAAATTATCTTTAATTTTGGAATAGAAAAAAGTCGGTGGCCATATCTGCCGATAATGGAAGCTGGAACAGGGACATTGTGTTAGTTTTTTGGCCAAAACACTCGATGAAGTGTAAGTAGGTGTATGAATTTGATACAGAACCCATGAATTGTTTTACCACAAATCCGGGCGTTTTCTTTCGGATTGCTTCACGCGGAGCCGTTCTCTGTCTTGGAGACCTCGGATACAACCTCCACAGAGTTATAACATGTTTCAATAGTTCTGCATTGTCGTTTACTTCATTCAGTGATAATTGAGAAAGTTCCATTCGCTGCTGTTGGTGTTCAAAATCAAACAATTTTGGAACAAATGGTCCTGCCCCGTGCTTTTTATCCAAAATATTCGAAAAAACTTCAACGAATTGTCAACTTCGTCAGTGATTTCACTGATTGTAATTCAAAGATCATTTTTGAATCGTTTTTCGTTTGTTTTTGTTCACGTTGGTCATACGCTTTAGCATCGAGGAAGGTTTTTATCAGCCACATTTTCACGGTCATCTTCGACACGCTCATACCACTCGCAAACTCTAGTTTTACTAATAGAGAACGCACCATTGGCCTTCGCTAACACTGTCACACACTATGGTGCACCTTATGTACTTTTTTACACAAAATTTGATACAAATTTTTCTAATCCTTTTTTCAGAAAGTAGATTTATGAATCCGTCGAACAAGACATAGAAGACAATGCCAATAATGAAAACAGAAGAAAATTTTATTATACTTCAGAATTACAAATAATTGCATAGAAGTAATTGTGACTTTCGGACGCTTCAAGCGCGTGACATTCACAAATTCCCATAATTTCCTGAACGTACTTCGTATGCAAACCAATGACTGATCCAGATCCTTACCAGTCGTGCACAAATTATTAATAACAGCTTCGTCAGTAAATAAGCCCTCTGCCTATCCATCTTATATGCTTCTTATAACTATAACTAGGTATTCTTGACATTTTTTTAAATATAGAGTGAGGTTATCAGCTTTTTATTTAAAGTGTCCACCAGTATATGTCCTGGTTTTGGTAAGTTTACTTTTGTTGTTTTCACAGCATCATTGAGTTTATTGAATGAGCTTGAAGAAGATCACTTCAAATGAAATGTGTCATAAATAAGTAAGAAAATCATTTTGAAATGAATTTCTTTCAAAATACATACAACAAAAGTCATAATCATTTGAATCACAAATTTTAAATTTTTGAATCATAATTTTTATTATAAATTTATTTTCCAAAGCTTTTAAATTAATTCAGTAATAATTGATATGCCTCTAGGGTCACCTTCATTAGATACAATTACTACATACGATTTGAATGCGATAAACTCGCGACTTTCGTTCATTTCAGTGGCACTAGAACGTTTAATGAGTGTATAATGCTATTAAAATCGCTGCCCAAAAACATCTGATCTAACATAATTCAGGCGAAATTACTAGAATATTTAATATAAATAAATATTTTCGCATTCATTTTTCATTATTTCTAATATTTAGATCAATTCGCTCTAAAGAAACACAAAAAAAAATTTTTTTTTGTATTTTTTATACGTTATATATAGTGCGTATTTATTTTATGCGTGCATACGATAAACAATACTATAGATTTAGGATAAAGATTTAGGATACTAGAAACGCAATGATATGTTAATATAATCATAATGATAGAATCGCTCGCAAAGTTATTCAAAAAAAAAAGATATCGGGTTCTCTTCGTTTCTCTTCTTAACGTCAAAGCCCTTGGTCACATTTGCACCCGTGTAAACTTCCTGTATATGTAAAATCACTCCCAAGATATTTTTTCCCGCCGTAAAATGTTTTTAAATCGCTCAACGTCATCAGCGAACAGAGTTAAGCCAAACCAAAGCGACTACGCCACTTGCACTCGTACGACAGATGTCAAATGCATAAACACCATCGAATTTTCTTTATTTGTGTTTGATAATTATCATATCATAGGACTAAATACTATGATAAGTTAAAATCATGAAAGTCACAAATGCTTGCTTCAATGCAAAATACAACTAGAAATCCGATACCACTTCTGTAACCTCGTTATTCGGGATGCCCTTGGAGACTGCACTCTTGTGTGCTAATACTATGCTATGAGAGCACCGAAGCAAAGCCAAAACCAGATCTGAAACATCCTGCAAAAATCTATCCTACCGATCCCCAACCGAAATAAAATGAATTCAACTTGAACTGGTAGATGATTTCTCTTTTTGTTTAAAGCGAGAACACAACTCACACGTAAGAACGCAATACAAATATAAACCCACGTATTGTTTTCTATCTCTGTCTGTAAGAAGCCTTCGGTGAGTATCAGCGCTGTATGCACTTGCGCAATTGTTGTGTTTCATCGTTGGTTAGGTTTTCGGTCGATATGAGTATTATTACAGGCTTCAACCTTCGAAAAGACTTAACATCAACTTAGAGAGTGCCAATAACTTCGAATGGGCAAGAAATGCAGGCTACAACCTACCTAATTCAGCAGTTAGACAAGCCCCGACATTTTCATATTTGTAACGCCCTAGATAGAATATATTCTTGTCTCGAAAAATTTTCTGGAAAAGAAATCTCATTTGACTGATCCTAAAATTGTTGAATAAATACAATTATGTCAGACTTTCATATTCGAGCTATTTTAAGATTCAAAAAGGATGTGTTCAATCAAGGCATCGAGCTCGGATAACATTGTTTCTTTTTCTTCCCGCCAACTTTCGTGTTACTGCATATGAAACATCAGTAACTATTTGGTAACTAAAAGTATAAAAATACAAAACCTCATCTGAACCTTGCTTAGTAGGTTGTCCAAAACCTGAACCTGCTTGAAGGCCTGATTCCTTGACGCAACAAGCCTTCGCTTCTTTACTACAAACGGTTGAAATAACCTGTTTGTTGTGGTAAAAATTATTTAGGTTTTGCTTGAACTGATCCCTACTTTCTTTCTCTTCATTGAAACAATTCGAATAAATCATTGATGGTAGTTTGTCATTTTACAAGGATAAAATTCGTATTTCTTTCTTGAGAATTGGAAATACTTCTAATGAATGAACTATAGAATATTAGGAAAATCCGCCAATAGATGGATTGCGGGGCTGATTTTTAGACGAATGTCCTACCGAGTATCATGCGTCCTTTGATTTAAGTCAACTGATGCCTTTGAAGTTAAAATATTTTGCACCGTAGCCTTGCATGGCAGGTTTTCCAAATGTATTTATATATTGAAAACAAAGCAATGCCTGTTGATGCCATCTGTTCTGAAAAATATTGAATATTCTCTCGGCAATCTAGCTGTTGAGAAGTGTGTTCGTTTGAGTGAAAACCATCCTTTTCTGTGGGCAACTTGGTTCAGCAGCATAGGAAGTATACGTTTCACCGCTGTTGAACTGTTAGCAGCTGAATGATTCTATTTATTATCCATATCTTATAATAGGAAAAGAATGAGAATTATACTGATGTCGATCACCAGTCCTTTGATTATGTTACGTTATGATGTTACTGATCGTCAAGTCAATTTAAAACTGACATTTTTTCACTTCATTCAAAAGAGATGGAAACAGTCCCTACCAAGACGTGCGATCTGAATTAAGATTTGGGGGATACAGGGGTGTCTCTAGCCACGTCTACAGACTTGAAGTTATCATGAAGAAAAGGGGACACAATTCCTCAGTGGCTGGTAACAATCCTGGGAACGTGACACGTGGCTCAATTAAGTGCATGGTAATCGAATTTCTACTTGGTCCAGCTCTTGTCCAGACATGGATGCTCCTGCTCTTGTCCAGACGTTAATGCTTCCGCTCTGATCTGCACAATATTTCTCAGTCAGAGTCCCTCAAAGCGTGTTTTGTTAAGAGGAGATGGATGCAGCGTCCACATTCATTTACTGCTTGCAATACACGATAGGACTTAAGCAACGTGCTGATCTATTCAGATAAATTGAAGAGTTCTTCCCGCAAAATTTTGTCGGAGAAATGCTTTTATCAATTCACAAATTGAATCGCGTGAAACTTTCTGCTGAAAAATGCTGACACTCCAAAAACGACATACTGGAGTGGACTATTTATTTTCTCTAGCACGTACTTTTCCTGCTGGATAAGAATTCCTCATGATCTGGATATCTGTGGTCATATAAACACCAGGCCAAAACCCAAAATAATCTGTAATAAGGTTGGACGATATGTTTTCAGGTTAACAGAGCAAGGACAGGCTCAGGCTGTTCAGTGTTTAGTCCTGAAGCATCGTGTTTTTGAGAGTAATACCATTGTAAAAGCTTTTCGCCGAAAGTGCATAGCTATAAAAAAAATTGGTTTCTACATTGTTCAAATTTATCATAGAGCGGTTATCAAAGTTCCCTTAAAAAATTTCAAATTTTGACATGTTTTCCAAACATTTTACCAAATTTTGGACATACTAAAAGTTAGATTTCAGATTCGACGATATAACCTCTAAAAATCTTTGAATTACCTGAGATAATAGTCATAAAATAAAGGCTTCAAAACTACGCGATTCAAGTTGAATTTTTCGACATCCATTTAGCAACACTTCTGAGATCTACTTATGGCATACTATGCTGCATAACATTTTGGAGGAGAGAAATTAGATTTCCGAAATGAGATTATCAAAATCAGATTTTCCGAAATTAGATTTTCGAAATTAGATTTTCGGAAATAGATTTTTTAAATTAGATTTTCGAAATTCTGTTTTCGAGATTCGATTTTCGAAATTTGAATTCGAAAATCCGAAAATTTGAAATCGAATTTCAGAATAAATCTTCTAAGGGGAATTTGGAAATAAATATGGAGAAGAGAAATTAAGTTTTCGAAATTAGATTTTCGAAATATGATTTTCGAAATTAGTTCTTCGATATTAGATCTTCGGAATTGGATTTACGAAAGTGGGTTTTTGAAATTATATTTTTGAAATAAGATTTTTGAAATTAGATTTTCGAAATTATATTTTCATAATCTGATTTTTCTCCTCCAAATTAACTTCCTCCGAATTTCTTTGAGAAGATTCACTCTAAAATTCGACTTTCGAAAATCGATTTTCGAAATTAGGTATTCGAAATAATGTTTTGGAAATGAGATTGCAGCGAAGGTAAGAGTTCCCAAGATCACCTTAAGCGATCTTCACCGTGATTTAATCAATGCTCTTCTGAAAGAGTTTCAAATTCAAAAACGGAGCTATTCTGAAAAAGCTTCAACGCTTCTACCAATCTTCGAAGCATTTCTCATTAGCACTTTTCGGTATAGCCTTGGGATCTTCCAACGAAGTAGTCTTGATCTTTCATTCACGGGTCTTACCGTCCTTTCATCGGTCTCTTCAGTTTTAGGAACAAGAAAAAGTCACATTGGGCTAAATCCGGTGAATATGAAGGCATGCACGCGTTGTTTTTAGCCAAAAAATCTCTTACAAGCCAAGATGAGCGAGCAAGGGTATTTCCGTAATTCAGAAGCCATGAATTGATTTTACTCACTTCCGAATGTTTTATTCGTATTGCTTCTCGCAAGTGGCGCATAATTTCAAGATAATACTCTTCATTGACCGTACAAAAGTAAAGAACTCCTCAAGTAAGTAAGTAAAGAAAGAACTCCTGTTCTATGCTCGTACAGTGAAAATAGTGCGTAGAACTTTGACATTTGATCGAACTTGGTGTACTTTTTTTTGGTCTTGGTTTACTGGGCTCTTTGATCGTGACGATTGGGCTTTGGTATCGATATACCGTATACCAATAATTCCTTACCAACTGTGACCCTTTTGAGCAAATCAGGATCAACACTGATGTCTGTCAACAGCTCATGGGCGATGCTGATGCGACGATGTTTTTGTTCAAAGCTAAGCAGTTCCGAAACAAACTACGCTGACACATGTCTCATGCCCAAAACGTTCAAAAAAAAAGATTAAAAATTATAGCACGAGACAACCGATATGCATCTTCTGTGACAGTGATTCGACGGTTTTCTAAAACAATTTTCTTCACTGCTTGAACGTTTTCACCTGTTGTTGACGTGCTTTGGGGTACAGAGCGAGGCTCGTCATTGGCATCTTCCCGGCGATCTTGGAATAGTTTCAACCATTTTTTAACTCAGAACAGTTTCACCGTACGCAACTGTCAATATTTCAAGTATTTAAGAGCATTTAATTTCATTTTTTACACAAAATTTGATGCAAATTCGTTGATCCATTTTTTTCGACTACAGAAAATCGCCGAGCACGCATAGCACTTATAACCGTTATGCCCCGCACAAATTAAACATATTATGTAACTGAAACTGTAGATATATGCTCGTGATAAGTGTACCAACATCAAAAAAATTAAAAAATCGATAATCGAAGTACGTTGCCCGCAAAATTTGAAAGTTGATATTTCTAATTTAAAGTCATCCTTGAAATGATTCTTTTCTATGATACATGGGGCGCGTCTTATCATGTAATTAAGACATGCAGTACGGTGTCCTGCTTAATTTTAAATGTTTCGTCCCTCTAGATAGTGTAATTAGAGTAATTTTCAATTCGCTTGGGAAATGCATTTAAGTGAAACGACAAACTCGGAAGATTTGAAGAATAAGACATGATATATTTGATCACCTAGTGGCTCCGGGACCGAGTTATATCTTATCTTGTTATTATTTTCACTCCGTTTGACTTCCTACAAACGAGACGTCTGTATCTCCATGGCACCTAATAGAAATAGCAAAAAATTTCACAAAATTTGTAATAATTCGAACAAATGATCGAAAATTGAATGAAAACTGTAACTCTTACGCTTTCGTGTCTATTCTGGTCCGTATTTAGTAACAAATTGTCGAATTTTTTCTTACCCCGAAATCAATGGCCCAGATCAATCTTAGTTCATCATCTCTTCTGTCCTTTTACTCCAGCTCAAAGGTATGAACCGCTGCCAAGGGTGATTGGTAATGATTTTTTCAATTTGAGAAACCGACAATGAGATCCGCTTATTTAATTACTTTGCAATATAGACTAAGAATCCAGATTTGCCCCATTTCAATTCATCCAGGAAACGTTTTAGCATTTAACAACCCTACGACTAAAATATTGCATAATAGTTCTGCAAATTTATTGCGCGATAAACATGGACTATTATCTACCTCGCTTGATCTCCATGAGTCTGGAAAGTAGTAAAATATTCAGACTTTGAAAGGGTTTTCTCTGCAGTTCCTCTTCCTTCGTTTTTGCCAGTTCAAAAAGGATTTCCAACGATTGGACAGCGCTTTATTGAATAGCAAAAACTGGCCTCGTGTGATGTGACGTTCTATGGCTTGCAAGTTATGTTCACAGCTGGACAATGGAGGTGTTCAGTAGGTAAAAAAGAAACCTCCTGCTGCTGGGAGTTATAGACAGCAGACTTGAATCGTATCTAACTACTATACGATAAACATTTAAACCAAAGTATAATGATGTTGTTGCGAAAGGATGTTTTTCGTGTCGCAAATATTTTATGTGTTGTTGTAAGTTGGATAGGTCACAGGAGAAAATCATATAAAAAATGTTAAAATGCCATCTTGTCCCTACCTTTGAGCTACTACATTCAGGAAAGAGGGTGATAGCTGAAGTATTCCGTAACCCTCTGATTTGCTGAATCACACTATGAGCATTTAGAAAATCGGTAGAAGTTACCAATTCCTCTGGAGTCGTGTGATGTAATATTGTTTCTTTATATTGCTTGCATTTTTATTATTAATTTCAAAATTCGCAACGCTTTGAATAAGAATCGACCACTGAAAAATGACTTCGTACGTTTAAATTTTTTTTTTGTTTGACAATTGATGCTTTTTTCAATAGTACTTGTCACCCCTCAGAGCTGCAAAATTAATTATATAATGAAAACTTTTCCTTTTTGGAAGCATATACTTTATGTAATTTTCAGAACTTCACAAGGATTTGAAATAGATCAAAGGCAAATTCCATCTGAATGAACAGTGTTTTTGATTCGCACACTCGTTAACAAAAATATATTCATAAACTCATCCCCTCATTTGCATGAGCAAAACAGTCATATATGAAAACCGCCACAAAGACAAAATTTATTTTCATAGAAACTTTTGATTCCTAGGATTAAAATATTCCCATCCGTGAACCATATCCGTCTTCAAATACAGCCCAGTGTTAATGAGCCACAAAATATTACAGAGCCATAACTCAAAAACGAAAACAGCACATGCATCATGTACCATATGACCCCGAAAGAACGTTTATTCAACTCAGCATAAAAAAGGAATTTTCGCTCCTTGCCAGCTTTTCGGCTTTGTTGAAATTTTACAAAGTTTTCAGACGCATGATTGGGAGCTGTGTTTATGATGCTTTCAGTAGTCCATTTATTCCAGTCCCACACAAAGTGTGTTTTATTCTCGTCATTGCAAGGAACTTCTGGCGACTCTTGAAACTTTTTGTTTGTTTCCAGCTGTTTTCCTTGTTCCTAGGAAGAACAGTGTCCTGTGAGATTGGGGGAGTGTTTTGTTGTGATTGTGTGGTTGTGATTTGATATTACAGCTGACTTGTTAGTTTAGAAAACCCGAAGACATTGTGCTGAAGCGTTCAACGTATCTTAAGTACACTCTTTAAACTCTATTTGAATGTAAACGGAAACATTGTTTTACAATGACAATATTTACCATTGCTCTTTTTTCCATTTAACACCTACATTTGTTTTGTTAACTTATTTGGGATTTTTTTTGTGTTCACTCTACTCAGATGGAAAAATAACTTTGGTATCGTGGGAAATAAAATTATTGTAATGCAAATCAAATTTTACACATGCCTTGAAAAAAGAAGCAATGCTGTTATTTATATTGCAAATAGTATTGATCCCTTAAATTGAGTACATCTTTTCTGTTTCTTATCCTAAACTAAACTTGCATTAAACATCAAATAAACCATTTTTTTTGTTTGGGAGGTGAAGAATGTTTACGTCCTGAGTGTCGAACTCCTACTACCGGACTACCGACTAAACACCTCCCCTTTCAAACCGAGAATCTACCCTGGAACTGTTTGTCATATTACTTCGGACTAGGCCTCATTAATCATCGCTTAGCGGTGCCTTCAGGTTAAGGCCCTTTTTCTGCACGGATGGATTGCTGTTACAGAGATCCCCCCTACCTCACTACCCGATCCGTCATGCCCTTCTGTATGAGAAGAACTGTCCGTACGTAATGCGACACAGTTCCAATTGCCTTTTGATTGCACCATTTTTCCCGTTACAATTTCTGGGGAGAGCACGCCTTTTTTCTCCGAGAGATGTGAACGGAGTCTTGTCCGTCTGGCACACATAAAGAACGTGTGGCAGACGTCATCCGTCATCCCCGGGCAAAACACGCAAGTTGGGGATGGTGACTTTACCATCTTATACAGGGAAGACTGAAAATACCCGTGACCACTGAGTAGTTGCGTCAGGTTATAATCAGTCTCACCATGCATTCAGTAGAACCACGGTCCCAAGTCACTAATCAGCCGTGCGGTCCACCTGCCTCACGTTTCGTTTTCCCATGTTTGCTGCCAAAAGATAAGGGTTCTTCTCCGTTCCTCTCGGCTGGCGGTTTCTCTCGCCGACTTCCCCCTACATAAGTATGCACGTTTTCGTTCGTCTGCAAGTAACTTAATAGGAACCACCCTCGAGATTACCAGCACCGCAGGTTCAGAGACAGTACGATATGCAGCCGCTAACCACAAAGCTCCTTGCCTCTGCACCTGTACCAGACGCCTTCGGTCCGTCTCTTTACTAAGAGCGTCAGCCCAAACCTCAGAGCCATGCACGAGCACTGACTCCATTTAACTCATCAGTAGATGTCTTTTGCCCGAGGTTGGTCCCCGCGTGTTGGCCATAAGGCGACTGAGAGCCGATACTCGCACAAACGCCTTATCCGCTGACGCTCGAACCTGACCAAAAAAACTCATCTTCGAGTCAATCATCAAGCCAAGGTATCTGATTGATTCTTTCGACTCGATGATCACGGGAATAACACGAGGGATCCGCTTCTTGGTCAGGATGACGACCTCGGTCTTTTCCAGCGCTAGGCTAAGCCCACGGTCTGTCAACCTAGCTCACTCGACGTATTACCGCACCCAGTTTGAGTTGTGCGTATCCGACAGTACGTCCGGCGACTAGTACTGCTACGTCATCTGCCTAGCCAACCAGGCTGATTTCCCCGGTAACTGCAACCTCAAAAGCTCATCATACGAGACATACCAGAGGTCCGGGCCCAGAACGGAACCTTACGCGACCCCTGATGTCAAATCAATTCTTCGCCGGCCTCCCAATGTGTCATAGATGAGCTTCTGGTTTCTGAGATAATCTTTCAATATCCGCGTCAGATACCTCGGCACCCTGAAATATTCCAAAGCACGAAGAATGTCTGTCCATTTAGCAGAATTGAAGGCATTTCTCACATCGAGTGTTATGAACAGTACTATTCGTCTCGAGTGGTGATTGTGGGCTTCTGCCTGCTCAACCGCACTCACTACCTCTGCTTTAGCACCGATCGTGGATCGACTAGCCCTGAAGCCGTACCGTTGAGGAAACAGATCCCCGACAGTTTGGATGGCCTCTCCAAATCTTTCTCTAATGAGCTTCTTGAGCACCTTCCCAGCGGCGTTCAACATACATAGGGGCCGATATGAAGATAGTTGCTCGGCGTTTCCCTTCCCCTTATGGATGAGCACGAGCCTCGCCTCTTTCCAACAATCTGGAAACGTGCCCTGCTGCAGACAGGCATTGAAAGTGGTGAGCAGCTTGTCAGGGCAAAGTTGATGTGCAAGCTGTATTACTTCTACTAGTATACCGTCTGGCCCAGGGGCCTTTTTCGATTTTAAAGCTTTCACCGCATCAGCCAGCTCGATGGCACTAAAAAATGGGCATTCTCCAGGACATTCAACATCTGTATCATCGGGACGAACATGATGCATAGGGAAAAGCGCTCAAACAATCTCATCCATTTTTTCCACCTCAAGGACACAGGGCCTTGCAGCTCCTAGTTTCCGCATGCCAAGCTTGTAAGCCAGTCCCCACGGGTCTCTATCGATATCCTCAACGAGATTGTGCCAGCAGCGAGCCTTGCTTTCGTTAATCAACCAACGGAGAAATGTGACTCGTCACGATTTCTTGAACGTTGGGTTTCGTGGCGGAGTCTGTAACATTCTCTCCGCTTTTCAGCGATTTCTGCCGACCACCAGTACACAGCAGGCTTATTGTGTCGAGGCCGTCGCCTGGGCATAGAGCAGTCGCACGCATTCTTGATGAGCCTCATGGTGGGGTAAACCATGTTTTCAGCTGAGGCTCCTCCCGTTATCGTCATAGTTTCACCTCTCATATGAGCTGCGACGAACGCGCCGACATCTATTTTAGAAATGTTCCAACCTACAGTTGAGGGTTGGGTTGGGAGTAGCACAGTCGCCAATTGCGAAAGCAATGTACTGGTCATCGCTCGCCGAGTAGTCCTCCAGTACCCTCCATCTGTGTATCCTAGGCACTAAGGACTCCGAGGCAAATGTCACATCCGGTATAATTCCCAAGCAGCCTCCTCGTCGAAAGGTTGGTGTGTTCCCAGCGTTCATGATGACAAGTTGCCTCCTAGCCGCCATTTCTAGGATTCTTTTTCCTCTCGAGTCTGGCAGAGGCATTCCCCATTCTATCACCTTGGCGTTAAAGTCACCGCCAACAAGGATTCGGCCTTCTGTGCTCGAGACAGCTTCCTCCAGTTCATCGAGCCTGCTCTGAAAACATGAAATTGACTCATTCGGCGTGAAATAGACGCTTATGAACGTCAAATCGGCGCACCCAATGAGCACGAAGCCATTTCCACTGGAGCAAGTCCGAGCTGTGGGTAGAGCCCTAATACGTACCCAGATGGCGGCGGTGCCAGATCGATCACAATACCATCCAGCCTCCTCTTTGTTGTGGTGTTGCTCACATATCAGCAACAAGTCGACTTTTTTATCCCTTACCCGTAGGTCCCGTAGGTTGATTTGCGGGACTTGGATCATATCTTTGCTCTTTTCTTGTTTAGTGCTTCATTGAACTCCTGGCACCTACCACTTCCTGGAATATGAGCCAGGTCTTCAGACTTCCATCCCTTATCTTTGCACAAGATGCAACTGGGTTCGTTTGGGTGGTCTTTCGCCTTATGGCCGGAAGTGCCACACCTGTAGCACAGTTTGCTTCGATCTGGCCCCTTGCAGTTCAAGGAGATGTGTCCGAAGTTAAGGCACTTGTAGCATCGAGTTAGGGCTGCCCTCCGACGTATCCTGCACACAATTTTCTCCTTGGCCAGGAGTTGCACAGCGTTTCTCTGGGATATCTATTAATGCCGCCCTTTCCCCTCTAGGGTTGGTAGGCGTTAGACTTACCCTAAAGCTCTCTGCCGTAATAAGAATTAGCCTAATGGAATCTTCTACTTCTTTAGCATCCGCAATGCAGTCAAGGTCTCTTATTTCCAAAGAGGCCATTGCCTGTAATGTCAAGATAACAGCTTTAGAGCCCAGGAGGTGCTTGACAGCGTTCTCTAGCAGGCCCTTGTCGGTGGATTCCGCTCTGAGTTCTACGAGGAGACCGCCTGCTCTGGTCGCTCTTACCGTTTGTATACAGACACCGGTTTTTTCGTGTTCCACATTTTGCCTGATTTCCTTGAGGACCTCGACGTAAGTTCTCCGGTCTGTAGGCTTGATCAGTAGAGCATCCCTGCGCTGCTTGCTCCTGGTCTTTTTAGGCATTGCGCTGTGTTTCGTGCCTTCTTGATTTTCAGGCGCCTGGTTGGAATCTTTTGCTGTCGCGCGGTGTATCTTCTTCCCAGGCTTCTGTTGCAATTTAGAGCGCACCAATTGAATGTCAACATTTCTCTCCACCCCTTGACTGATGTCTCCTGTCTCGACTGGTGTCGGCCCCTTTTCCCTTTTCCTACGGTCACGTTTAAGTGGGCGACATGCCGTTCTTTTGCCTTTTAGGAGATGAGTAGCACTTTTGGTGAAGGGAGTTTTATTTTCAGAAACTTTGTTAAGCTCTTACAATTCACTCTCCGCCCGTAGCCAACTGCGGCCATAGTGCTGGGTACTATCAACGAGGTCCTTCAATTCGTCTTTTTGATGCCCTTGTTGACATTTTTTTGGACATTCGTAGCATTTCTCATCACGTTTATTATAGCGCTTATGTTCCTTGTTAGTCGCTCTTCCTCACTTCTGTCAACGGCTATTTTCGTTATCAGGTCGTCCTCAGCTGAGGTTTTCGGTATACTGTCAGCAGGAGGGTCTTGTTGTTGTTGAACATCATTGTTTTCACCTTCCACGTTGTTCAGTATATGACTTTTGATGGCCCCCGGAGAACGGCACTTCGGATCGATGACTCCACTGCCCGAAGCGTCCACTACGCTTCTGGTATCGTTCGCTCCATCGCCTTCTGTAGGAGGATTGTTATGGACAAGTACGTTTTTCGCTGTTGCAGAGCGTTCGATGGAGGTTTGCATGCACGATGTTTTCTCGCTGCCTTGGTTAGGCTTGGCTATTCTTTGAGGCGGAGTTCGCAGTAGTTTTGGCCTTCGGGCAAACATGCTTGCATCGTTGATTTTTTCACTTGTAATTTTTGATTCTTCAGTGGCCAAGTGTTCCACCAATGAAAAATGTCTTGGCGACTTATCGCCAGCACAATTGCTGGAGAGAAGCCTGCATTCGGTCAAGGCTCCCTCACACGTCGGGGTGTATATTGGTGTATATTTTTGTTTTCACTCATCATAGAAATTTATAAATCATAATAGTGATCACAATAACACATATTTTTGGTGGGTTTTTGGTGAAGGATCAAACATTGATAGTCACTAAGATATAAAGTTAGTTCATCCTTACCGGCCTGGTGATTTCAAAGTGGAACCACAATATAAATATGAATTTGCAACTCTTAGATTATTCTGCGTGAGCTCCATACTCACTATGTGGCACAACTATACCCACTGGAAATGACATTAACAGAAACAAGCCTCAGATGCAATTTTCTCATAATTTTGACGAAATTAAACTTGCATAGAGCTTGCATAGACTCCGGATCAGTTTTGACAACAATATCAGTTTTGAATTGAAAACATTTTGGCAAACATTCTAACAAGGAAATGAATAATCATCAATATAGGCAGGCCTGGACTGGAAATGAAAATCGGCCAGAGAATTTGGGTTGAACTAGCCCGTTTTTGACGTTTCACCAGCTTGCAGTGATCTGGCCCCCCATGGCCAATCCGGTCTCACAGATGGAATGAATGAGGAAAATATTGTGTAACAATAAAAACTAGATTTAACAATACAACAACAAAATATGTATCACATTTTCACGATCACAAACTAAATTCTTTTAATGGTATCATTTTCATACAAAAATAATATGTATCACATTTTCACTGGAAGATTCGCATATCACCCGATTTTGAGTTTTTGGAGTAGTGAACTTTTCTCAGCTTCTTTGTAAAAGATTTCGTCGGGTGTTTTGGTTTCCAAAAAGTCTTCTTCTACAGCCATGAGCATGAACACATCTAGTTTTTCCTGGATCATTGAAATCCTCAAACTTTTTTTTGATAAATTTAAGAAAACTGAAACTCCGTTCGCAAGCCACTTGGATGAACGTTAACGTGCGTATATAGGAGAATTCAAGGTATTCGATAAATTTGATCAAAACTTCCACACCCATGAGTCTTCGCTGAATTAGTTTAGCAAGGGTATAAATCACTTACAATGTTGTAAGTGAAAATGGATAAATTGATCTACCAAAAACTCCTAGAATATATAAGAGAGGTTCAATAGGAGCCTGTCCTTCTAGATTGCACAATTTCCACAAGGACTATTTTTTGTGAGCAAAAGTTGAAATTATCTTGCGATGCTTCTCCATTTAGAAACTTTACGTCATACAGAGGGGAGGAGGACAGGATTTCCCATTGTTTAGCTAACTCAACTAATTTCTTGCGTAAATTTTCGGCTGATGCCATGGCATTGAAGGGCAATAATTTTAAATGCGTCGAACCGACGAGTCATAGCCATTATGGCAATATCTATAGTGACAAAGAAGTTGGTGACTTTACAACGATCAATAATGGATTGAATAGGTTGATCTTGGGTCAGTTCTTCTGGCAAGACTTTCTTCTCACGATATCGAGATTCTGGGAGGCCACGTTAAATTTCAGAGTCAGATTTGTAAGCCAATTCATCATTTGCCGATTCTACAAATTGGTCTGTCTGTTCTTTGATTTTCTCGAAGTTGTATTTTAATTTCGCTAGCTTGTCCTGGCCCATTGATACCAAATTGAAGGTTTTTTATATATCTCATGAACTGAGCTGAACATAATTTGACAACGGCTTGCTTATGTCAAATATACTACGCAATAGGAAGCATGTAAGTATTGTTTCATATTTCATTTCGCTAGAATTTTCACATTTTATTCCGATTTCGGTTCGATTATTCCAAACATATCCGAGAATCACTGAGTATTGTTCGTGTGACCTGATATCCTGAAAGGTATCATAGGAGAACTTCCTCGCTAATCTAACATCTCCCGATATTTTTTCTTTCAGGTGGTCAGACGTCTATCTATCATGTTTTAAGATAAGACTTACAAAGTTGCCCCGACCTAGTTGCCCTTCCAATTTAGAGGCATGGCATGCACTACTCAGCGACACACATTCGTCTATGTGGGACATATTTTCCAAAGGAAGTAAATCATCACTAAGGGTGTACGCAGCTTCCTTCTTATCACCTCTGTAGCTCATGCCGTTTATACCTGGAAGAAGAGTGAATCTATACAATAGATTATATCATTATATCTTCATTATTTCTTCGTGAATTTTCCTATTAAAGTTCGGGTTGATCAAATTTTCAACGGTTAGATTTTGCTTGTATGCAAAAAATGCCTCTATGTTTTTTCTGCGACAAGCGCGATTTTCAAATTCTTCAATTAAGCAACTAAGCTGAACCTGTTTGCGATTGAAGAATCCCTTGGTAAAGCCATTGATTCAGATGGGTCTGAAAAGGCCAAGCTAACTGAACAAAAAAGTTTGGTGCTTTTATAAGCAAGCGTGAGCCACGCTCGGTTAGTCCCATCTTTTTTAAGCAACCACTCGCTGAAATACAATGTCGTCACTGATTCGTTTCGGGTGAAATTTGAAAATTGCTCTCAATTTTTGAACTTTTGGCGCGCAATATTGTGATTTGTTTTGTTTTTCGGTATTTGCAATCATAGTCACAGGTGCAGGGGTGTTTACTTTACCTAAATATGATATTTCGAGATCAAACATGCTCCGATTTATAAACATTTGGTTAAGAAATAAAAACAATCGATGATTCACGAGAACTTACCATGGATGTCACTAACGTGCTCGCGAAAATCGTTGTCTTCATCATCATTATCATCGTCATCAGTATCATCATATGGGATCTGGGAATCTTTTTTTACCTTAACCACTGTTTTCGGACTGGTTTTAGTGGACAAGCCGAACACGATGGGGAAAACTGGCCAACCATTTTCTCTGTGATTTTTTGCGCTTTCAACAACAGCATTCTTCAGAAATAAATTTTTCAGTTTGCAGCAACCCTTTCCGGCGTTTATTTCATGTTTTGCTTTTCTTTCCCTCGCTTATTGGGCCCAACCTTGATTTTTAGCTTTCATTATTTTCGACATTTCGAAATCTCACACTCAGTTTGATTGACGATTCTAATGACACAAGGCGGTAATTAGTCCATTAAAATTACAAAACTTAAAACGATGCGAAGAAAATGACCGACGTGAATAGTAAACAAAGACTTTCTTTTTACCGTGAACTAGTGTGTAAGAGTGAGAGAATCGCTGCTAACTACGTCAAACGTTACCGGCAGATGTCTCACGCTGCCACACCAATCGGCCTTCCGACGACTTCACCGCCCATGCAGTGGCGCGGCCCATTGGGAACTCTCCCGATCCCCTTATGGCCAGTCCGCGCCTGAATATAGGACAAGTATAGGGAACGTATTGCGAAAACACCACCAAAAATAGGAAATAGAAATTCTTTTGAATGGAAATAAACAAATAAAACAACAATCGCTTTGACACAATAATCGAAGCAAATATTTTAAGAAATTCTGACACTAAAACAGATTTCGTCGATGGAGAGGTTCAATTCGGAAAAAATACCACTCCATGTGGTAATTGTTTGTAAACGTTTTTCAGATGTAATTTTCTATGCAGGATTTGGTAAAGAGCGTTAATTTCGAAGGTACTCTCGTTTAATTTTTGTTTAAGTTGGATTTGGAAAGGAACATTAATTTTGAAAAATGCTCAACATTTTTTGAGAAAATTTTAAAGGAGTAACTCAATTAAAAGTTATTTCATTTTAATTCTTATTAAGACTCAGTTCTAATTAAAAATCAGAGAGATTAGCAAGTTCTTCTCTGCGAATACAATTTTATCGTCCAGGAAGATCCGCATTCAGTATTGTGATTCGATTTTATGATTTGACGCAGGTTTAACTCGTGGAACTTAAAATTTATTTTTGGCGTGAATTATACCGAATTGAAAGTATAAATGTGTAACTAAATCCAATTATAACAAATCGAAATTTCGTCTACCTACAATCGTAATGAAATTCATGTAATGAACCTACATATCGATTTGTTTGACCTTTTTCTTTTTTTCGTTATTAAGATTATCCGAGCGTAATGTGCCACGTGATTCCATTTCTCATATGATTTCTGCATCTCTTCAACTAGGCTATCTGGATCGAGCTCTCCCACTTTTTCGGCAAGATTACCGCGCTCTTTGTCCCATCTTCTGCATGAAAAGAAAGTATGACAGGCGTCATCCTTCACACCAATGCAGAATATGCAATCTGGAGACTGTGATTTACCTATCTTGTGCAGGTAAGACTGAAAACAACCGTGTCCACTCAGTAGCTGGGTCAGGTAGAAATTAGTCTCACCATGCGTTCGACTGAGCCACGATCTCAAGTCTTTGATGAGCAGCGCGGTCTATCTTCCTTTTAGCTCACGCTCCCATGATTGTTGCCATTCGTCGAGAGTTCATCGCGAGTAACTTTTTCTTTATTACCCTCGTGCCTTCGGAAAAAGATCCTATTGCGCTCTCTAGCAAGGAGAGCGATTGGTATCACCCCTGCAATTAGCAACACCGCTGGCTCAGAGACTGTACGGTATGCTGATGCTATCCGCAGTGCTCCTCGTCTCTGCACCTGTGCCAGCCGTTTTCGGTGCAGTTTCTTGTTGAGAGCTTCACTCCACATCTCTGCTCCATCAAGAAGCGTAGATTGCACTTCACTCATTAGCAGACGCCTTTTTATTGGACTTGGTCCCCCATGACTGGCCATTAGTCGACTAATTGCCAAAACCCCTGCTGCGGCCTTGTTTGTCGCTGCCTTAATTTGTTCCGAGAAACTCAGTTTAGAGTCTATCAGCAAGCCCAGATACTTGACTGATAGTTTCGACTCTACTAATGCGTCCCCGACTCGGACCATTTTTACTGTGAGGTTCCTCTTCTTGGTCAGGATGACCACTTCGGTTTTCTCTAACGCTATGTTAAAACCATGAGTGGTCATCCAGCTCCCCACCCGGCGCATTAGTACATCCAGCCTCAATCGCGCTTGATCGACCGCGCACCGAGCCACTAGTGCCGCAACGTCATCTGCAATAGCCTATCAGTCGCGACTGTTCCGGCAGTTCAAGTCTAAGCAGTCCGTCGTAGGAGACGTTTCACAAGTCTGGACCGAGGATGGAGCCTTGAGCCGCACCTGATGTGACTAGCATACTCCGACAACCTTGCACAGTGTTGTAGATCAGGCTGCGATACTTCAGGTAGTTTCGGACTATCCGCTTCAGATATTCTCGAGCTGGGAACGAGATTCCAGGGCTACCATAATATCCGTCCATCTAGCGGAGTTGAAAGCATTTTTTATGTCCAGCGTCATTAGAAGGACTACCCGACGGTTGGATCGACTGCGTGCTTCCGCCTGTTGGAGCGCACTTACAACTTCCGCGACTGCATCCATAGTGGAACGTCCCGTTCTGAAACCATACTGCCTTGGAGAAAGATCCCCAGTGGCGTGGATAACGTTAGCGAGTCTTCTCTTTATCAGTTTCTCGAGCACTTTCCGGGCCGTGTATAGCATGCATAACGGTCGGTATGCTGAATTCCCATTCCCCTTCCTGATCAGCACGAGCCTTTCCGTCTTCCAATGCTCAGGGAAAACGCCTTCCCGCAAGCAGGCATTGAACATACTGAGAAGCAAGTCAGGACAAGAGAGATAGGCCAGTTGCAGTACCTCGGCTGGAATACCGTCTGGGCCCGGAGCCTTCTTCGCCTTCATGGAGAGAACTGCTAGTTCCAGTTCATTTCTAGTGAAGAGTGGACGGTCTGATGTTGTTTCCCTGTTGGCGGCATCAACGCGGACGGGATGTTGGGGAAAAAGTGCCCGTACTATCTCGTCCATCATGTCCGCTTCAAGTACGCAGCACAGTACAAGCGCCGAGCTTCCGCATAACTAGCTTATAGTCAGAGCCCCACGGGTCCCTGTTAACGTCTTCGACGAGGTTCTGCCAGCAACGGGCCTTACTCCTGTTAATCAGTTTGCGAAGGCATTTTCTGGCCGACCGATATACTATCATTCTGATGCATGCCTCGTCCTGGCTTCGCGCTCGTTGAGCTTCTCGCCGGAGTTTATAACACTCCCTTCCTTGCTCAGCTATTTCAGTGGACCACCAGTACACTGGAGGTTTTCCGTGTCTAGGTCTCCGGCGGAGCATAGATGACTTACAAGCGGAGATGATCGTACTGATTGTTTAGTTTACCATGTCTTCAGTAGTCAGTTCTCTGCTCCTCGGCGCTGAGCCAAGCGGTGGTAAGCATGTCATGAGCGTGTCAACAAACTTCTCCACGTCCATCCTCTCAGTATTCCACACGAAGACGGAGCGCTGAGTGTCTGGGAGTTTAGGAACGTTGTCGCGGATCTCGAATGCTATGTACTGATGATCACTGGTCGGATAGTCCTGTAGAACTCTCCAATTGTGTGTCATAGAGGAGAGGGACTCCGAGGCGAATGTCACGTCCGGGATGGTGCCTGGATGTTCACCACGGCTAGCCCTTCCAATAGGGACGTCCAAAGTTTGACAGTTGATAGCAGCCATATTGTTCAAGCTTCATCTGTCAAATGCCTGTCGTTTATTCAGTCTGTTTGGCCAAATCATCATGGATGATCAAAGCGTTCGACATCACGAGCAAATGATAATTTTGTTTTGTCAAAATGGGTGTTCTGTTCGGGCAACGTTCCTACTGAGAGGACTATTCGCAGTGTCGTCGATAAATTTGAGTCCACTAGTTCACACCCGTTTGTCAACAAAACACAAAATCTGCCGAAAAAATCGCTGCTATCCATGAGAGTGTTCAGGAAAATCCGAGGCAGTCGATTTCGCGTCGCTCACAAGAATTCGAACTTTCAGAAACCACAACTTGGCGAATTCTGCTGTGGTTCTTGGAATTGGTAGTTGCATGCGTAGGCTCACGAACGCAGTAGTCGACATTCCTTCAAAACGTGAACACCGTTTTTTTTCTCGTGTTGAAAATGTCGACTTTCATACCGAAAAAGCTGCATTTGCGGAAAGTCTTAGTTCATTATTTCGTTCTCAAGAAAAGTGCTGCGGAAACTTATCGTATGATTCTCGATGTTTATGGTGATCATGCTCATCTGACACGACTTGCAGAGAGTGGTTCCAGCGTTTTAAAAATTATGATTCTGACGTGACTGATAAAGATTGTGAAGGGGCACCGAAAAAGTTTGAATATTCACAACCACGGGAATAGTTGAATGAAGATTCATGTCGAAAGCTAGAAGAATTGTCGCAGGAGTTAAATGTTGACGTCGCTAAGCGCTTGCACGCCATGGGAATGATGCAAAAATTTGGGACTTGAGTGCCGCATCAACTGAGAGAGAGGGATATCGAAGGGCGTTTGGTGACGTGCGATCAACGACAGCAAAGAAAGGGCTTCATGCATCGAATTGTGACAGGGGATGAGAAATGAATGTACTACGACAACCTTAAGCGACCATAACATTGGGTAATGCAAGGTGAACCAGGTCCATCGACGCCAAAACGGAGTATACACGCTTCCAAGGTCACGTTGTGCATCTGGTGGGACCGCAGTGGCGTCATAAATTATGAACTCCTGGAACAATCACTGGGGATGTGTACTGACGGCAACTCATCCATCTGAATCAAGTTCTAGAGAAAAAAGCCCAGAATGAAATGACAGACATTACAAGCTGATTTTCCTGATTTTTCCTGCCAATGCAGGGCCACACGTAGCTAAGCCAGTCAAAAAATATTCGGAAGGTGTGAATGGGGAAATTTTGTCCTACTTGCCGTATTTTCCTGACATTGCTTCTTCAGATTTCCTTTGTTCCGCTCCATACAATCGGCCCTCGCTGGAGAACGGTTAACTTCTTATGAAGGCATCAAAAAATGACTCGATGACTGGATCGACTCGAATCTTTCTGGAAGATGGGAGAAGGTCATAGCTTCAAATGGTGCATACTTTGAATGCTGTGACAGTATTCTTGAACGCTGAAATAAACAAAAATGTTTTTCGAACATATGGCGGAAACTTATTCTAATACCCAATATAACTCATAGGAAAAAACGAATGGGCTTAGAAAATGTTTGGTTTGAGTAGAATTCCGGGTTTTGCTTACGAAATTGAACCTAAAATAGGAGTAGAGAATGTTAGGCTCCCCAAAGAACCTGACTTTCGAGCATAAGAAAACTTTCTTGTGAGATTTGTCGTAAGGCGTACCAAGATATCAGGATTATCATTTTATTTGGTAAGCACCTTTCTGTTCTGCCTCTAGTGGAGTACGTAGTAAAGGTAATCTTAGGAGAGTGTGATACAGGAAATCAATAAACAAGAAGAAAGATTGTTGCATATGTGGCGGACATGGATAACATTGAAGTATCAAATGTCATGTTGAAGGACGATCAGGTTGTAAAGCTCGTATGAGATCATTTACCTAGACCAAAGAAAGAAACAACGATAAGGCAAATAAGAATTACATCAACAATGATCACCCCAGTATTGTTGGCGAGTACAACCGTCAAATGGGTGAAGATTATATGGACACTATACAGTTCATATAGGCGTTAGGTCTTGATACAAGGCAAAAGATGGCAAGTAAGGATGTTCTAATATTAGTAGACCTGACCACGGCAAATTTTGGATGTTGTTTCAAAGAGTAGGAAAGCATACCAACGACAAACAATTGTCACCATTAGGTGCGGAAGTCTATATAAAGAACATAAAATTTTTTGAAAATATCTAAAATATATAAAATATATAATATATATAATAAAATATATAAAATATATAAAAATATAATTGGAAATCTTGCCACAAAGATCAGATCGGCCACGAGCCCAATTGGGCAGAAGAAAAGCATTTGATCCAAGTTTTCTGATTTTACTGGCGTTTCACAAACTTATCACAAAAAAGCTGTGTAACATGTGCAACTAGCAAGTCAAATCCTTCCATAAGTGTTATTTATGTATCATAATGCAACAGAAATATCACAAAGCTAAAAATCGCATCGCTGCTAACTTTGAAAAAATACGCTTTTCTATGCACCTTTAAAAATAATTCAAATTGTATAATTTTAAGATCCGAAGAGTTCAGAGACAGGACTATGGACAGGACAGGACTAATTCAATATAACTTCAGAAAATAGCTAAAGAAAATTCACTTAAACTTCAGCACAACTGCTTCTACGTGTCAGTTGAAGTACAAATACTGTTTGATCCTGACCTGGAGTAAACATTCAGGTAATCTTGCCCCGAAGCAAAACAAATCTAGGAAGAGTAAACAGTCGGAGGAGAATATCCCTGGACTATATTTTACCTAATTATATGCAAATAACAAATATTTCGTAACTGCAGTTTCTCAAAAACATCCAAGTCTTCCCGAATCCAGAGTTGAACCTAAAAATAATATTTTGTCAGAATCCTTTCAATGTTTAATTACTTTACTGTCTCTGGCTTCCTGTACACATGCCCAGATAAATTCAGCATCACTCCATGTACTTTGTTGCCTTGTCAGATAATAGTGCCCAGACTTCTCATTCTGCAGGACAAAACGGAGTAGACGCTGACGAGAAAATTTAATTTTCACAGTACACTACAAGATGTGTTGATAAGCAACGTTCTTCGTTATGAATTCCCTACTCTGGCAAGTTCATCGGTTCATTTTCAGTGAACATATGCAAATTGCTCCTGGCACGCTGTTATTACCGTAAATTAAATCAAAATGTAAGAGTTAACATAGTCTGCATCTTGATTGCATACAACATCGATACTCGCACCATTTCGCTCGTCAACGACTATTGAAGTTGACGACTGCTTGTCTTGTGATCGAATCGAAAGAAATTGTTGAAGGCTATCCAAATAGAAGTGAGAACGAGTTAATTTGGTTTTCTTGGAAACAAATGAGCAAAGGATAAGCTTGTTGCATTCGACAAAATCCTGAGGAGCGAATGAGCATCGTGTTCGACTGGTGACACATTCAAAGGACGTTATTTGCCAAGAAAGAAACTTTCACAAGTGTTTAATTTAATAACGCATACAAATTATCAAAGGAGCTAACTTTGCTGAAGGATTCGTATCGGAATCCTACATAGTACTAATGTAAAAGCTCATTGGCAGACTAAGTAATTTAACAACGGCGACCAGATACAGAAAGTTTACACGTCAATACATTTTATCCTTTAGCAACGACATTAGCATTTAATGGGAAAAGTAAATTGAAATACTGATTGTGTTGTCACTCACCCGAATCTGGGGAATATTCGATTTTGGTCAAGATAGGAATCTCATTAACAGACATTTATTCAGATGGAACAGACTGTTTTTACGCGGTATAAATTTGCTCACCGCAAAATAAAGCATGAACATTATTTTATAGATATTTAAGCTTGAGCGTTTTCAAGGAAAGAAAGGATTATTCGAGTGACAATTTTTATGGTTTGAAGGCTATTGGTGATGGTGAACGTTATTTACGTTAGGTTGAAAATGTTCGATTTCCAATAGTGCACAGCAACTGGCCTACCGACTCAACATCTGACTAGTCGGATGCTCAGAAATGTTAGGCATTATGAAGAGAGTGAGCCTCCTCCCCTCTTCGCCGACAAATGATCGAAGACGCCTTTATTTGCAAGGAGAACCTGTTCTTTTATTCTATTTATAGTACTTTGGGTCCTTTGCTATCAGCATCCTTTTCACAAAGTCATCTGCAAAAGTCACGCCTATTATCAACTCGAAACGTTATCGATGCCTTACCTTCCTCTCACATGTGAAGAAGGTGTGTTAGTCATCATCCGCGATCCTTGGGCAAAACCGGAATTGTCAGGCGACGATGACTTCCTCATTGTGTCCAGGTATAACTGAAAATACCCGTGCCTGATCAGAAATTAGTCCTGGAGCGGATGGTCCCATCTTCAATCCGGTGATGCTTCAAGTCTGAGTCGCGTCTGTTCAAAATCGTGGCCAGTGACTAATGTTGTCAGCACAGCCGATCAAATGTGACTCGTCTCTCGTATGAGTCATTCTATAGGTCTTGGACGAGGATGGAGTCTTGCTCCACCAGTGATACTGCGTACATTTTCCGCGGCCCTGAATGTGTCTTAGATGAATTTACAGTCCTCAAATCAGTCCTCAAATCAGTCCCCAAATGTCCTTGGCACTCTTGAAAAATCCAGAGCGCTGAGAATATCAATTCAACCAGCGTAATTGAAAGAGTTCCTTTCTTGAAGCGTCAGGAATAAAAGCATGCGCTCTGAGAAGTGATTATGGGCTTTTCCCCTCTAACGCGTTCAACTCTTTCAAAATTGTGAGGATCGCTCATTGTCCAGCTCTGAAGCTGTATCGCTGAGGAAATAGGTCCCCTGCAGACCTAAGGGCCTCGCCGATTCTCTCTCTGATGAGCTTCTCAAGCACTCAACCAGCAGCGTATGGAATACAAAAGGACTGGTCTACAACCTAGTGGAATCTACGAGCCTCTGCACTCGAGAATGTAAGCCTGTCGGTCATACCTCCTTGCACTAGCCTGCCGTAATCCAAGAGGTAATATTTGCTTTCAATTCGCAGTACTTTGGAGAGTCCACATGTTGGCTGCACGGATCTCTACGAGCCTCTTGTAGTTTGACCTAATTGCTCTATTTGAAACTCAAAGGAGTTTAGTTTACATATTAGTGCAATATTTTTATTATATTTGCTTACTTACTATGAAAATCCCAATAAGTTGAAGTGTTGCATGTATGAAGGCCATGGCCTATGGGTAAACCAAGTACCGCCTGGCTATCCAACTTCTATGAAAACTTCTTTACTCCTTATATGGCTTCAATGATTTAAAATCATATTTGCCAAATGTCCACATAATTATATATCATCTTTTATCAACAATAACTAAATTGTCGGAATCGCTCAGTACTAGTTAGAATTGGGGATATCCAATTGTTCATACTGTTACATGCGGAACACAGGTATGTCTAACGTTGTAAAGGGACAAGGCCTATCCATATGCAACACAACTACCACGATACTCTCAAAAGGGCCGACACCAAAATCCTGTGCCATTCGAAGATGGGGGCTTATCAGTTTCCCGTGGTACCTGAATATACCTACAGGGTTGATGTTCGCTAATCGGGTCGCAGTGATACACCGTAAAGTTCCTAGCGAGCTTGTCCACTATGCTTTGAACTAAGAACCGAGTTCCGGTGTTTTTACTAAGCTCGGGACTGCGGAATTGTCAAAGCCTGGCGGGATTAATGGTATCGAATCTTTGAGGCCGGAAATCCCTGTAGAAGCCTGAAAAATAGGTATTTTTTCAGAGGAGATAAAATAATGTAATCATTTTCAAATGTTGACATAATTTTAGTATGGCATTCAAGTTTGTGACATTTTTTTTTGAGGTTACCAAGAAATGGCTGCGTTATCAAGGGTTTTCGGACGCCTGTTTTCCGTGAGATCTTAAAGTGCTGCAGTTGTTACTCTTTTGTTGGTGATCTGAAAAAGATTTGACAAGTGTCATTCGTTTCCTGACATATAAAGGGAAGGATATACCAAAAAACTATAAAAAAGTGCAAAATTCAAAAATTTGGGAGCCTTTTTACTCCAACGTTCGAATTTTCGACCATTTTTTCGACATATTTGACCCCGAAATATTGTTTATTTACACGCTACCATTCAAACTGTAGATACGTTCTTCTGATAATATGACTGAGAGTAATCTTTAAAAATTTCATCGAAAACGGTCAATAACTTTTTGAGCTAAAACTCGAACAGTTTTTGAAAACGTAATTTCGAGATAATCGCGTTTAAAGTTTCAACATGGGAAAACTATTAATTTTAGTGACTTACCGATTACTCAGCGATTGCAGACCCATACATCAGACCTTCTTCTTGTTCGAAAAGCTGATTTTCTTCCGCCACCTGTTTTTTCCGAGCAATACGAGCTTCTTTCGTCAGCCTGTTTTGCCTTACGATTCGCGCCTGATCAGAGGTTTCGGTGTAAATTCTGCAGTTGGTGCCATGGTTCTGCAGTTATTCTGTAGCGCGACTTTGTCTAACGCTTTCATAATTTTTCAAGATCCAAGAGAAGCCATCATTGAATATACCAGCAGCGATGTAGGCCGAAATATCAACAATTTTTAAGCCAGAATTCAAACGTTTTGGGACCAATCACCAGATCGTCTAGTTGAAGCTTTCATTTGCGTTTTGGGTAGAGCCTCCTAGAAACCTTTTCAGCAAATCTTCTCTGGACAAATCTTCATAAATTGGCAGAAGATTCTGTTTGATACTTTCATACTTTCATTTGATAATCTGGGATTTTGAATCAAAGCGATTGCTTTTTGCCATTTGCACCAGCATTCGGGTCCAGTCGGGCGGAATTCGAGATTTGGCTCTCTAAGGATTTAGTTCTAGTATGGTCTTCAAAGTTTTTGAATCCCCATTGCCTATATAATTGCTATAATTCACACAAAATTTCTCCTCCGATCTGGAAAACATTTCGTTTATGGAATCAACCTCCATTTTTCCAGCGGAGCCCTCGTGATTCTTCATGCAATTTTCTTCGAACCATTCCTGATATTCTTCAGTATGAGTCTTATTTTTCCAGAACGTGTAGCTTTAGCAGTAATTTCTTTTCTCCACTAAATCGATCACTCTACCAGACTAGTAGTCGATGAGCATAATAACACCATACAGTGATTTGAACCCACGCTTTTTCCGTGTACTGTCACCATAGTCTTACAGAATTTTTGCTCCTCTTTCATGCTCGACATTTTTTTCACCTTTTTTTAACAGCATTCTGTGTTAAAAAATCGAATGAGGACTTGACAGCTGCATAAACATGCTTCGATTGAATCCAGTGGACAGGTCCATGAGATTGCAGTAGGTATAGATCCCTTATCTCGCGACGCGCTAATGTCTCATAGCTAATACGAGTCTTCGATTAATTTCGTAACCAGTATGCATTAAAGGTCCTGAATGAATTTCTCGATTACAGCACGGACACGTAACAATAATTTTGAAACCGAGGACTCTTAGCCTGACTCATTTAAATTACCTTTTGCTTGCATATAGAACAAATTAAAATATATGATAGAGCCGTAAAAACTGTTAAAAACTGAATAATTTTATATGCGTGCAAAGGATTTGTACGTACATCCTTTATGCACGCAGCCTTTCGTTTTTTAGCGCTTGCACTTATGTCGTCACTAGTTCTCGGCCCGAAACTCTCCCCGCTCGCATCAGTAAATGCATTTCCTTGAAATCTGTTTCAATCACGCATTTTGCCGCTATATTGCCTCGAGTTCCTTTCGGATAGATCGGCATTTCACTTTGATAAGATCAAGCGTTCGCGATAAAATTTTAAACGAAACTAAATTTGTTTTTCGGGGTTTCGCTTTGCATACCTATCATTTCGATATATCTATATAGATAGGTATATCTATAATATCCCCAGTATAAAATTTCCCCAAAACATTTGCCTGGTCAAAAAAAAAGGTAAATCAGACAGTAAAGGTTGCTAGGAGATTACAGCAAAGGGAGTAAAGCAAGGGTTGCTCTGCATCTAACGGCCCGAGCGCCCGACCTGCTATTTATCCGACAGTATGTATTGCAAATATTGATTCTTTGGAATTTTCTCATGATCAGTATATTCTTTGGGTATAATACTTTCGAAATACGTAAAAAAAATCTATTTTGAAAATTCCAAAAGGATTTCTGGCCTTAACCCAGTGTTAGGGAGAAAAAAAGAAATTAGGAAGAGAAATTCTTCTTTTATCCAAAAAACCAAATCAGTCCGTCGTGCGGAAATGGACTGGTATGCAGATGGTAGCTCCGGGTCCCTCTTTCCTTGGCTGGTCAGGGCTAGCCTCACAACCTTCCAGCAATTTGAGAATACATCTTCTTTTTGCTAAGCGGACAAATCAACGCAAAGTGGGTAGACATGTTGTAATAGATCTCCTCGCATTCGTTGTTTCTCGTGTTGACTGCAAAGCGGGCAGTCAACTGGGTTATCTCTGCATAAAACATCGAAGCAGATAGGATGTACAGGAAAATGCGGGCGCACAATCTCGTCAATTTTCATTATCTCAAGCTCACTGGCAGCCCCCAGGGCTCCGAGGTCCGCAAGACGAGCTTCTATCCCAAGCCCATTGGTCCCTGTTAATGTCCTGGACGATTTTTTGACAATGGCGAGCCTTGCTTTCATTGATCGACTTACGACGGAGCTGCTAGCTGACCTACTTGCCAGCATTCGGGAATGTGACTCATCCGGATCCTCTGAATATTAGAATTCGCGGTGAAGTCTCTGGAATCCCCTTCAGTTTCAGCGATTTTTGCGGACCATTAGCATACAGCAGACTTACCAATCCACGGCTGATGCCCGGGCACAATGTAGTAGTAGTAATTTGTCGATACTGCATGGATTTATTGGAAGAACAAAATATATAGGTTTGAAAAGGAAAAACTTCTTTTTGTCAATCAAGGTAACGTTCATCTTACAACTGTACGTTTTGGTGCTTTCAATCGTCGAATATGTAAAATTGATGTCGGGGTACCAAACATTATCATTATCAATTGTCAAAGTGATTTTGACTTTCGAGCTCCTACTTTTTTGGATTTTTGGACTAAATTGAATTGACGAAACGAATTTTAATTGATGAATAAATTATTCGAAATATGGTACAGATACAAAGAAATTGCAAAAGAGTGCTACATAAAATAAATTGTTTCCATATCTTTTATATGAACTCTTTATTTTTAGAGTTTAACTGATAATTTATTTTCAAGGATATAAGGTAAGGAATTTGCCATTGGCGGCAACATCATGATAGTTTTAACCCTGTATAATGTGGAAGAGAGTTGAGGGAAACCGTTGTTGAAGTAAAGCTGCTTACGATAACCGATAAGTTGGATTTTAGGCTGATTCTTACGTTCGTATAGTTTTCTGCGAAAATTGAGCATTTCGAACCGCTGAAAGACGAACTGGGCAGAAATTCGGTTGATTACGTAGTCAAAATATTGGTGACTGTTAATTTCATTTGGTGACTGATAAGTCACCAATGAAATTTTCTAAAATAGCCGAACCGAGAACTATGGAGAATAGAGTGAAAAGTATACTGGTGTACATATGAATGCAGATATGATGGACGAGGGAAGGTGAAATGATGCTATATCTTATTTGCCATTGCAGACGTATAGGTACATACAGCATCAACATATGCACATCATAAAGCGTTCAACAGACAGCAGAGCTGAATAAACTGAATGTGACAGACTGAGTGTCATATTGCACGTAGACTTCCTTTGCAACACCAACACTGTTGGTGGGGCCGATGGGAGACGAGTACATTTGCTGAAAGTTGTTCAATGAAAATTATATATGAGTGCAGAAAAGATGGGAATCAATATTGTAACCAGGATCCAAAATACTTGTGCTATAGGATTACGGGAAATCTATGGAGACTGAAAAGGATTAGCTCAGCGTTAGTCTCTTTGGTTTTTAGTAGTACCGTGTCTACTTGAGGAAGGGAAATCGGTCCCGTGTTTTGGAATCAAAAACTAACTTTAGTGGAACGCAAGCTGATCACGTTTTGTCTGAATCACGGATTGGGGGAGACCCATGACGGGTTACTTTAAACCCGACTTACGGTGGACCTGTCCGGGCTGAAACGTAGCGGTAGTGGTTTTGAAGGTTGAGAACTTTGTTGAACACAAATCAGTGGTGTTCAAGAAACTTATTTTGAAAACAGGGGAATCAGGCCTACTCGAGTTAGCTGCCCAAGTTTAACAATCTGACTTCTTTTTTCCCATGCTCGCAGCGTGATAGAACTGGCTCAAGGAAATTTCCCTTGAACTCAGATTCCATTAACCTTGACGGAAGTTATCGTTCTCATGGACCCTTGGATTAAGCTCTAAGTTCTTGAAAGAAGGCAGCTGAGCTTGCTACATAGATACTACCGTATGTAAGATCCTTGCGACTCCTGCACCAGCTTCAACCCTAAAGATAACTTCAGGTACCACGGGTGGGATGAGCCAGCTTATTGGGTTACGGCTCTTCGGGGAGTATTATGTTGGGTCGTGTTGCTTCAGGTTCCATGTCTACCAATATAATATTTGAATAACCTGAATAAGCTGGTACGTTATGACGCTTTAAAAGGGAACGGTAGTTGACGAATCACAACATTTACCTATAGATACTGTGTAATAATCAAGGCAAGAAATCATTATCGAACATGCGACTTCATTTCGTTTATATGAAAAACAAAAATTGCATTCATCATATTGAATACTAGGAAATTCAATCTTTATAAGCTGTTTTTGCATAGTTCGAAAATGATTTGTTAGCAATCATACGAACTACCGTGAAATATTCACCAGAAGTGTTTTGGAGAGAAACATGCTAAGCGATTCCAAACTTCACCTGAAGTTATAATCAGACACGAACTCACTTCGACATCAACAGATTCATGAATTCATTATTGAAATTTGAATGATACGGGGACTATGCAATTCAATTTCAAGTTCCTTTGAATTTGAATGATCCCATTGAAGGTGCATTGATAAGGCGAGAATTTGCAGTTTCCTCAGTTGAATGGCTTCTTTCATTCACAGTGCCATCAGCAAAAGTGCTTCAATATTTTCTGATGGAAAGTGCAAGACTGGACTGTAACGAAAAACATGGTAAAAAATCCATCTTTGTAATCAGTATAGCAACATCGAATGTCAAAAGCTCTGTACGATGACTCTTTTTTTTTTGCTTGTAGCTCGGAAACAATAAACCATCGATGAAAATTGTTAAAAGATTGCATTGAAAAAATTGAATATACTCCGCAGAAACTATCCATACCAGAAAAAAAAACGCTTAGAGCTTGGATTTATTCTTTTTATCTGGTTCGTTTTTTCCTGCTTTCATGCTTCATTTCACTCAGCTACAAATGCATTCAAGATAATTTATACAGATGAATTTGTTGGTTATGCTTTCTCGCGGTTACCTGGAAGGAAAAAATAAATGGTGATAAATCAACAATGCAACCATAAATTTTGAGAAGGGACACAAAACTTTTGGACCAAACAGTGATTTGAATTGAGTATATTGTGTGAAGTAAGGAGTAAGTTGCAATTTCAGTAAATATAATTATTTTCATGAATATTTGTGGGCGTTAAATATTTTTCTAATTATTTTCAGCAATAAGTTAACAAATTATGTTCACAATATATACTAAATTGTATTCATAGGAGAGAATAATGAAGATGTCTTGAAAGTTCAAACACAAAGGACGGCATCGTTGATACAAAATGCAAAGGCGATTTGTTATCACCTTTACAATAAAGGCCATATCTTGTGTGCTTTAAATATTCAAACCAAAAAGATATTTATTAACTTGTTAAGTAAATTCTCTATTTTCTGGCTGGTACACGTAGCCTTTCAAGGTAAATCCTTTGAGGTAAATCCAATGTTCATAAGGAATTCATACACACAAACCTTCAATTTTTTTCACATTTATCGTAAAAACGCTTCTACGGAACTTTTATACGAACATGAATGCATAGTTTTTATAATAATCATCTATTTAGAGAAAAAATGTGTACTTTATATAAAACATTCCAGGCATAACTTTTTTGCTTATGCTGGTAGATGAACACTTTTTAGGACTTGAGTGTTGTTCATAAAATAGAATACATAAACTAGACTACCCATTAAAACATTACCCTGAACATAGCCCGATACTGTTTGTCACATTATTTTGGGCAACTCGAAACAACTCATCAGGCTTCGATCTTTCCAGGACTTGGATCAGCTTGAGTTGGGCAAATACATCTTTCAGCAGAGATGGATGCAAAAGAGAAAAATAACTTAGAGAAACGCAATCGATATCCAGATTTTTCCCGCATTAAAATAGGTGCTTGCAGACGTCATCTGGGGTCCAGAGCAAATAGGGGACCGTTGTTGTACTATCTTATGCGGGTAAGACTTCAAATACTCATGCCCGCTGGGCAGTTATCACTATGTTATCTCTCCCTGAATCGCGGTGTCGCAGTACTGAGATATGCGTTACACCTGCTATGCGCCTCGTTCGGACACAGTTTCTGCCAATAAAGTAGGATCCTGTTTCTTGCTTCTTGGCAAAGAGTTTTTCTCCCCTGCTCGTACTTTGAAAGAAGACTGTGCTATTGCCCTTCATTGGAAATAACTGTGGGAACCATCCTCGTAACAGCCAACACCACCCATTCAAATACCGTATGGTTTGCTAGTGGAATCAATAAATCTCCTTCCCTATACTTGAATTGAGTGCTTTTGGGGCGGCTTCACTAAGAAACCACAGAAAAGACTTATGCGGAAGTATTAACAACCGAATAAAACCTGATATCTTTGCACCGATCTTAGTCACCAACGCTCAAAGTTGATTATAAAGCTCATTTTTGGTTAAAACATTACACTAAACTGCTTTTTTCATTCTTTCAACTCGATGGTTAGTTCTCCAATTTATACGAGTATAACCATGCGGATCTTGATCTACGTCAATATCACAATCGCAGTTAATTTCTGATGGAAGACTGAAACCAACTATGTTCATCCACTGGCTCCCGCGGTGGTTATTCACTGGCTGATCATACTTTACTTCAATTATCCCAATTGCATTCCCGATTCGTTATCCCGATTGCTGATATTGCTGTTGCGTCATATGGAACCCAATAAAACGTCACGCACATAATTGTTGCTGCCAAAAGGCTTGTTGCACGAGACATTTCTTGGGTCACAGCCAGGAATTAAACCTTGCTCCAGCCAGATTTAATTCTGACTAGCTCCCCATGTCACGCAACCCCCAATTTCGCCAACTATTAATGCCACATACAAACTAGACAAACTAGAAATTCTTGAGCTGCTCCCTTGATAACCGAACAAGAAACCTCCGCACCCTGAAATTTTCCAGAGCACTATGCTACAACTTTTTAACTTTCTACTTTTCTCCCCTCGGTACTATATTCACGTCGATCGTGGATTATCTGCCTCGGAAGCTGTGCTATTCAGGAGATAGGTCTTGTGCGCGTCGGATTGGTTCGGAAACTAACTTTCTGCTTAACTTGTTCATAACTTTTCCAGGAGCGTTTAGTGAACTAAATGGCTGACATGCACAGCAGATTTTTAAGTGCCCCTTCCTTTTCCTTATCTGAACAATCCTCCACTTCTTCGAGTATTTCGTGAATAAGCTCCTCTCTTGAGATTCTCAGTGCTTAGAAACATGTCAGGGTAAAGATCGTAGAAGAATTTGAAAAACTCTGCGAGTATGCCATCTGTTCTAAAACTTCTCGTGTTTTTCATGATAACATAGTGTTACTCAGCTTTTTTTTAAAGAAAAAGGAGCAGACAATCAAAGCTTCCGTGCCTTCCGTGAGGTCAATGCGAACTGAATTACCTAGTCCAAACGTGGTGTGGTATAACTTCGAACTTTCGTTGATCGCTTTTTATGACGACAACAAGGCTTCACCGATAATGAGTCTTGCTTTCATTGGTAAACATACCTCCCGAATACTTGAACATTAGGATTCACCATGTAGTCTGTGCTATTCTCCTCGCTTTTCAATAATTGCAGGTTACGATTAGTACGTTGTCGGGTCTCAATGCCATAGCTATTAGCAAGCTCCTGATGGAGTTCATTACATTTTCAGCTGCAACTTCACGCGTCTATCTCGTAATACTCATCATGATTTTACCCTTTACTTTATCCGGCGAACACCTCCACGTCCGTTTTAACAACATTTCACAATTTTGTACCATACGTGTGTAGGATGGCTTGCCCCGCGCTTGGGTGCACGCAAGTGATAATCTGCCGAGTAATTCTCTTGTTTCCTCCATTTCTGAGTCAACAGAACATAGGCCTCCGAGATGAAGGTCATATCTGGATCAGTTCCCATGCGGCCACTCTTGCGAAATGTCCGCTATCTGTGCATATGTGAACTGTGCCATCTGTGAACAGTGCACACCTACAAATGCAGGATCGGGGGTGAGGAGATGGTTTTGTTTGGGTTCGGTGTTCGGGCACTACACTCTTCAGTGTATACCTAACTCCGAACGAATCGTTGTCGTCCTTTCAACTTAGGCTCAATGCTTTGGAGGACGCTGTTTCGAGTATTGAGGGCCATGTGCTCGTCGGAGGGGACTTCAATGCAAAGGGAATCGAGTGGGGCATGCCTCACTCAAACGCTTCCGGCAAACGGATCGTGGAAATGGCAGCACGAACTGGGCTCGTCGTACTGAACACAGGACACACCCCTACTTTCCGTCGATGGGGTTGCGTCGGAACCAAACCTGATGTGACATTCGCCTCGAAGTGCCTAACACAATCAGTTGAAAATTGGAGAGTGCTAGAGGATTACTCGGCCAGTGATCACCAGTACATAGCTCTGGAGACCCATCACGATGCTTCTCGAAGACTACGCGCTTGTTCTTCTGCGCTCCGGTGGAATACTGAGAAAGCGGATATTGAGAAGTTTGTTGAAGTACTTATGGCACGATCACCGCTGTCGAAAGCAACGCTAGAGGACGGAGAACCTGCGGCAAGAGATGTCGTTAACTCATCTATGAGAATCATTACATCCGCCTGCAGGTCTTCAATGTCCCTACGAAGACCCCGGCACAGCAAGCCTCCAGTATACTGGTGGTCACCTGAAATCGCCGAAAAACGAAGGGAGTGTCACAAACTACGACGCAGGACACAGCGAGCTCGAACCCGGGAAGAGGCATGAATCCGATTAGCTGCTTACAAGTCATCTACAAAATGCCTCCGTAGACTTATCAACAGCAGCAAGGCCAGCCGCTGGCATGCTGTGCTCATTACTAAGGGAAAAGGGGATCCCGAGTCGTCAGCTGCATACCACCCACTGTATATGCTCGACACGGTCGGAAAAGTTTTTGAAATACTTATCAGGAGAAGAATCGCTGACGTGATTCGTATTACCGGGGATCTACCTCCACGGCAGTATGGCTTCAGAGCAGGCCGCTCCACCATCGATGCATTTGGAGAAGTAGTGAGCGCAGTCCAACGTGCGGAGTCTCACAGTATTTCCTCACGACGTGTCGTCCTGCTGGTTACTCAGGATGTCCGAAATGCATTTAACAGCGCTAGATGGGTAGATATTCTAGAAGCGCTAGAAAATCGTTTTCAAGCACCAGTGTACCTGATGCGGATTCTCAGGAACTATTTGAAGAACCGCAGCCTACTTTACGACTTGAAGGAGGGTAGACGAAGTACAAATCTTACTTCAGGTGTCGCTCAGGGCTCTATCCTTGGCCCGGACCTGTGGAACATCTCCTACTATGGACTCCTGCAGCTTGAACTGCCGGATGAGTCATGTTTGATCGGCTATGCAGACGATGTCACGGCGCTGGTTGGTGGACGCACAGTAGACCATGCGCAACTCAGACTCAATATGTTAATGCGAACGAGAATGGACTGGATGACCGCTCACGGATTCAAGCTGGCACTGGAAAATACCGAAGTAGTCATCCTAACGAAGAAGAGTATCTCCAGAGTACGGCCTATCAGTATAGGGGACGAGCTGGTTGAATCAAAATCAGCAGTAAAGAACCTGGGCGTCCTGATAGATTCAAAGTTGAGTTTTTCCCAACAAATCAGGGCAGCAGCTGACTAGGCTGCAGCGCGTGTGACGGCACTCACCCGATTAATGGCCAACATAGGGGGCCCACCACATCAAGGAGACGACTCCTAATGAGCGTTGTGCAGTCGTTTCAATTCTACGGATCAGAACTGTGGGGCGACGCTCTCACCAAGGAATTACACCGAAAGCGGTTGGCACATTCGCAGAGACAAGGAGCATTACGAATCGCATACGCATACCGAACGGTCTCCGGGGTGGCAGTGCTGGTAATCGCTGGGGTGATACCCATCACCCTCTTTGCGAGAGAGCGCAGAAGTATTTACCTGCGCAGAGGTAAAGATCGTAGAGAAGAGATTACCAGGGAAGTGAGACATCGCTCTCTCAGAAATTGGCAACAGTCCTGGGAGCAAGAAACAAGGGGAAGGTGGACTGCACGTCTGATCCTTGACCTGAGGCCATGGTTCAGTCGAGTGCATGGTGAGACCGATTTCTACTTGACCCTGCTCTTAAGCGGGCAAGGTTGGTTTTGGTCCTACCTGTACAAAATTGACAGAGCACGGTCTCCTAACTGTGTGTTTTGTGCAGGGGAACTGGATGACGCCTGTCACATATTCTTCTACTGCAAAAGGTGGAGCCAGCAGCGAGGGGTCGTACTCAGCGAAATTGGAGAGCTCTGTCAGGAAACTATTGTCAGAGTAATGCTGAAAACAGTTGACAATTGGAATTGCGTGGCGCTCGGGCAGTGCTTAAATTAAAAAAGCTTTATTGGAGCGTTGGGAGGCATCGGGGATGGATGAAATACCCATAACGCGAAGGCGCCTCTATGCGTAGGAACACGAGGCCTACCCCAAAGTAATGTGTCAAATGGTTCCGGGCTAGGTTCTCAGGTTGACAGGGGAGGAGTTTAGTTGGTAGTCCAAAAGCATTTTGCGTCTGGGAGTCCCACACTCAGGGCGTAAACAGCCTTCACCTCCTTACCACAAAAAAAAAAAACTCTTGCGAAATGTGAGTATGTGTAGTTATAAAGTTTATAACTACAAGATTAGTCCTAGCCGCCATTTTTAGGATTCCTTTGCCTCTAGAATTGGAATGAGGCGGTGCCTATTTAACCGCCATAGCATTAAAATCACCGCAATTTAGGTTTGGACCTACCTAGCATGTTCGAGACAAGTTCTTGTAGTTGGTGAAGACTTCGTTGAAAAGATGATATTGACTCATTTTAGATTAGATAGACACTGCCAAATGTCAAATCGGAAAAACCTGATCAGGACAAAAGCGTTCCTGACGTGTGTTTGGATAGATGCTGAATAATTTTGACATTACCTCTTTTCTCTCCACTCCCCTCTTTTCACTCCACTCGTCTCTTTTCTCAACGCCCGCCTCAGGATTTGTATCATCTCTACCTTGTGCCTTACTTAGTACCTTTTCAACATCAGGCATTAGCCAGTAACTGGGACACAAACTTTCGGGCTTCACCTTTAGATCTTTTTGCTGGCACAAGGTAAAATGTAAATAAATGCTGCCTATGACAATATTTATGCACTCTTTGGTCGCGCATTTCAAGCAAGGACAACTCCGATCAGTCAGTTATGGTTGCATTTGTGGTAAGAAAAGGTCAACCTTCCGCCCATTAACTTTTGGTATTATGTCAATATGTTAATAAATTGTAATTTTTCCATACTATGCAACAATGACTCATACGTTTACGCAGATCAGTGCAGTTTATTCTATCTAAAGGAAGGTAAATTGCAGGCAAACCCCAGATTGACCGCAAGAAAATAATCTATTGGATTGGCTGGTTAGGAGTTTTTTGTCAAGCATGCACTTATTTTTAACTCCTTTCTTCAAGGTCTCAGAAGGAGGCAAGATATAATGGCCTCTGACAATTGATTGGTGGCTTCAGCGAACATGAACTTGAATATGGTACGGAACACTAGGAAAGATGTACTGAACCTTTAAGGAACGATGGTTCCATTAACCTTAAAAAAGTTGACAATTGTTATTTTTTTTATGTATACATAATTCTTTTTTGGTATTGTAATTTTCACAAATTCTAAGTATTGTTTGCTTATGTCTAGAGATCTGAGAGAAACTTCATTACATCTTTGTTAACATAAAATTATACTAAGTTCTTGATATGTTATCTTAGGTAGTGCACGAGTAACTAGATCTATTGGAAAATTCAACAAAATTTGTTACTAGACTTACTTCGAAATTATAACTTTTTTTCTTATAATAACTGTGTTCTAAAATATAATCTAATCACTTTGAGTAGATCCATGGCTAAGGATACTTAATCTTGATTTTGTATATCACTAAGAGTTTTGATGAGTGGATTTGGGGAGTATTTAGCTTTAAGACCAGATTAGCTCTACGTGACTCCGCAAGCTTATAATGAGGTCTTATTAGCTATTTGTTGAAGTTACCTGGAGGAGAGACAGTAAGGTATGTTCAGGGCCGTTTTAAGTAACGATTTTTGATGGCTTGAAGCTTAGCCCTAAGATATTTAGCGCATTGGTTCCTTTTGGAGCATGTGGGAGGAGATATTATTACGTAGACTCATATGCGACTTTCAATTCAGCAATGGGTATAAACACAGAACCGACTTGAATGCCTTAGAACTGATGTACTCGATGTGGTTTCGAAATGTTAGTCTGCTATCAAGTTTAAGACTCAAAAAGGCCAGTTATTCGCACGAGGGAAACTTTTGGCCTATAAAAGTTCATGGGTCTGTTTGGTAGCATGGCGGGCTTACATTTTATGCTGAAGAAGATTGCCGTAGTCTTCTTGACATTGATTTTAATTTTCCACCTGTAAAAGAATTGGTGGATTTTTGCAGCATTTCTTCTAGGTTCGTGTTGATCTGGTTAGGATTGTTGCCAGAGGTGTAGAGACAAATGTCGTCTACAAAAGCAGCTAATTGGCAGTTTTGAGTGAGGATGGCATCAGACGTGTGTGCATTGAAAAGTGTCGGACTCAGACTAGACCCTTGTTAAACACCAGCAAGAACAGTTTCTGTAGTGGATGTTGAAACTCGATCTTTCACCTGGAACGTTCTATCACTCAAGACGGATGAGATTAGTTTGAGCAGGTAATCAGAAGTGCTTCACTATTTAAGTTTATGAATAAGGCCATTATGCCAGACGATACCTGTTCAATATCAATGGCCAGCACGCCAACCGACTGTTTTCTAGTTAGTGCTGCTTTGATATCTTTAGAGACACGTAGTAGCTGGTGTTCTGTGGAGTATCCATTCTGAAGCAAAACTGAAAGTGAGGGTGGAAGCCATTGTCCTCGACTTAATCCGTCAACCTTATCATGATTAGCTTCTCGAAAGGTTTACGCCGGCAGTAAGGTTACTGGTCTGAAGTTGTTAGGGTCATGCGGATCTTTACCGGGCTTCTGGACTGGAATTATGCTAAGGTGCTTCCATCAGCTTGGGAAGTGTGACGTGTTCGGACAGGCGTTGAAAATGAGACAAATTACCACAATCGCTTTCTTTGGAAGGTCCTTGATGACTGTACTGGGTATTCCGTCAATTATAGGGGTCTTATCGTTCCTTTAAGCTCTTTATATGTTCAATTATGTGTTTTGGTTTTATAAGAGCTTGGTGAAGTAGAAAGGTGGTATTTTTATGGGATAGCAGTGACTTAGTTACTATTCCTTCTGCCATGTTGTTGCTGATTCTATGGGAGTTATTGTGGTGTTCGTGGAACTTATCAGCAAGCAACTCTGCTTTCCCTTCGCTAGAATGTATCTGGGTACCATTTTCGTCTCTAAGGGCATATGGAAGATCATGATATTTTCGTTTTAAGTTTTTTGTCAACTTCCAGACTTTTCGTGCAATATAGTCAAGGTTGGTGAGGAGATTGTTCTAGTGGTTGTTTCGGAGCTTTGTTGCGACCACTGCTGCTTCGTTATTTTTCTACGTATCAATGTACGCATGTTGACGTCATTCCTTGTTCATTTATCCCATCTGCACCTTTTCCTCTCACATGTCATTTTCCTTTTCACCTTTTCCTCACAATCTTCATCCAAATATCCACTCCAAATAGTTGGTACACAATCCAATATATTTGAATTTCGTATAATTCAACAATGCCTTTAATTACCCGACGTTAATATTGCGAGTGGCGACGGAGATGCTTGATGTTTGTTATAGAATAACATTCATCAAGTGACTCCGTGGCGTAGTAAATCCGCTTCAGGCTATGAACCCCCCCCCCCCCCGAATTCTAGGTTCGAATCCATCGTGGGTGGTAATCTTTTAACGTTTTGATCAGTTCATCTTTTTCAGGGTCTTGGGGAATTTCAGGGCCTACGTACATGGTGCGGAAATGGCGAGGGATTGCTAGAGTTGTCGGTAACCTGTGCTACGTGCCCCTGACGTAGCAGGTTCCAGAGATCCTGGAGGTATTCCACTGCCCGCCGCTTCCTGAAGCGTGCTTGCGTGGGGTCGATTGTTACAATTCAGGAGACAATCGACCTTACGCCGAATTTACGATCAAGGACGGCCATAAACTGGGTGCCATGGACTTATTGTCTGACTTTAGATTGCATTCCGTCAGATTGAATTCCATCTGTTGTCTCCATAGGATCAGCAACGACTTGAGTTGGTCAAGCAGCAATTTACTTCTTACAACGAGAGAGGCTTGGGCAGAACCAGTCTCGTGGCCCATAATATAGACAATGGTTCCGCCCGACCTGTTAAACAACGACATTACGCTGTCTCCCCAGTTGTCCAGAGGCTGCTGTAGGATGAACTCGATCTGATGTTGTCTCGGGAGGTAATAAAGGAAGGTCTGAGTTCCTGGAGCTCTCCCGTGACACTGGTAAGGAAGTCCGGCTGGATGAGACACTCAGGGTCTGGGTCGTCCCCACGATTGTTGCGACCACTGCTGCTTCGTTATTTTTCTACGTAGCAATGTACGGATGTTGATTACGCATTGATTAGTACGCATTTTGATTTTGGCCTTGATAGCTCTTCTTAGAGAGCTGACGCCGATTTTCAATGAGGAATCACGATTTCTCTGCCAATGGCGCCTTAGAGAATTACATGCTCGGATCAGCTTATAAGCTATCTCATCGAGCTCAATCGCGTGGACTTTTCTGCTTTATTTTGGAGCACTACTGTCTATAGCTCTCCAAATGGAGAAAAACCAGATGAAATCGCCAATGTATCTGGAGAACCGCAAACTAAGTTTGCATAAAAATTTCATGCAAAAAATTCAAGGTGTATGCAATATTAATAATGCAAAGTTTTCTTGATAGTGAGCTGGCTTGATTCCAGGCAGAATTCAAAATTGAAAGGAAAACATTTGACAACTTTTATGTAATGAATATTGCAATTTTAAATCAACTTTAGGGAAAGGTTGCAACGAAAGAACTAAAATTGAGTGAACTACTTTTGAGTGGAGAATTCTTAGAATTACTTCTAATGTCAATGGGTTGTTTAAGACCTGCTTAACGATATCGAATCGAGAGAAACAACTTAGAAACATCGTTTGAGCTTTGTTCGACCTGAAATAACAACAGATTCGCAAAAAATCATAATGCAGCAGATTAAAGTGAAACAGAACAGATCTGGTTAATCTTAGTTAAAATTAGAATCCTTCTTCAAAACATTGCTGTTAAGCTTTCTTAAGTAAAGTACTTTCAGTTGAGCAATATGCTCACAAAAACATTTTCAGGTTGAATTACGAAAAGCAATTTAAGTTGAATTATGTAATAATAACCCTTTACATGCCGTACTGGTATTCCATTTATATATAATTTCAAACATTTTGACATCCCTTACCCTTCAAAATTCTTGTGGTGACTTTGTTGAATTTTCTTCAATCAAAACTCTCCTATCGTGAAAAGTTTTGATAATGAAAATTCTGAACAAGGACGTTCTGCAAAATATACCATCTTAACTCACTTCATTTGAATAAAATATTCAAGCAGAAGTAATACAACCACGAAAAGCAATGAATATCATGCCACTCAACACATTTATGAGCTCCTGCAGATTCTTTCGCAGGATCCTCCCTTCGCTCCTCTGCGGAAGAATGTGGATGTAGATGTTCTGGGGATGAAGATTGTCTTCGAAAGATTAATGTGCAAGGAGTACGCATATGCTAATTGAAAACACCAATCAAATATTATACCCTTGAAATAAAAATTAGTTTCAAGGAAGACGACTGGTAACATAAAAGTGGAAAATTTAAGTGATTGGGCAAGTAGAAGTGGTTGATACTAATTTACATTTCAATGCTTATACTATCCGTTTTGTGGTTGGTTTTATAAAATACATTTCTAGTGATCCTAAAATGGTGCGCGATACAATGACATGTGCTGCGGATTTGAATTTGAAGAAACTTAGAATATGCTAATGCAATTTGACTTCAGTGCTGCTGCTTTGCACATTTGCATTTGATACCATAAGGGCTAGAACGCGAGTCACCATTACGAAATTCATCACATTTAGATATCTCATCTGAATCCCCCTCAAGTGGTGTAAATATTTTCAACAATATGTGTAACAGGTAATATTCAAAACATAAAATTAAATTATATTCAAATCGAAACCCCACTCGGCATTGGTGCAAGTTGATGATAAAACAACAACACAAATGGGCTCTTGCACCTGGTGGAACCTTAAATTAAAATTGTGTAATCCCACGTGTATGCACTGAAACTTGCTCACATTCATACGACGAAAGTTTATTTTTAATTAAAATTCAATTTCGTTCATGTCTCTGCCGTAATGAAAATGATTGTATGCTCCTTCAGCAAAAGGTTTATTTAAGATGATTACATAAAATGGGTACTTTCCAATAGAAGCATATTGGTTCAAGTTCGTTGCAATTGTCTCCAATGATTGCATTGAGAAAAGACACGTACATTATTTCTTATGTAAACATCACCACAAAATCCTTAACACAAAATCACTCACGGGATATCTGAATAGAGAAATGAAAAATCCATACGATGCTATGATATTTCGTCTAAATACTTGTATTCCTGAGACCCTCCTTAGCTGTAATTTTCCATTATATTTATGAGGACATACTGTCGACGAATTCATCAATGGTATCCTTTATTTGATCACTGCTTTTCCATATAATGCAAATATTTTCTTTAAATATATTTGTAGCAAGATAAGCAAAGGTTTGGACTTCGAATTTCAAGAGACTCACTTTTTAAAAAAGGACTTCTTGCCCATCTATGGTCATCTTGCGTAAGTGTGGTGCAGGCTCCACTGAAAGGCTCAACAAATCCAAAACTCTACATCTATCTGCTGAAATGCAAGACCATATGATAACGGCTGATGGTTTGTTGATTATCCTCACAACATAAGTTTCATTGTATCGCTTATGTGGTCTTGTATGTCATATAATATATAATAAATATTCCGAATGAATCGGTGACTTTCAGTTAATACTTTTCACCTATATTTGTCCCAAAAATCATTCATATTTGTCATCAAAAATCAAATACAATCAAAATTCGTTAATTTTGCTTTGAAGCGAGGAAAATCGTGGAAAACTATTAAAAGATGATTGTCACCTTTCGAAAACCTTCAACGAAATAGTGTTGAAGTGTTTTTCACGATCTACCTTTGCACCTTTTGGCCGTTCATTTGCGCTTTATATTCGCTTCTTTTTACTGCTATCCACTTTCTAAATATTCGACCAGATTATATGGAAAGTATATATTTGGGAAAAACGAGTTTCACAGACTTTCTCTCGAATTCTTCGGTCTGTTTAAGCCGTAGTTTTCTTTCTCAGGTCAGAATTCTTCTGTTTTATGGAAATTTGCAAACAACCCTCCATCGCGAATTCTCAATGCGCTTTAGAGTTCAAGGGATAATCTACCACATTCAATAGATTCCACGAAAATAAATATGTTGCCTTTATTAACACAATTAGGGATGCTATTGCTTGCGTAGATAAATTTTTACACCTTCCCATGTTATCTTAATATTTGACTTCATAATAAAATACACAGGATGATTCAGGTGGCCAATTAACATAGTTAATCTTTTATTATTCCAATAATTATTATTTTTTATTATTTTTAAATGAGCCTGAAAACACTTTCCCAAATCAAACACTTTTGCTTCACTAAGGCTTGTGGAAATCTAACGACTTTGAAGTTTACCATCGCGAACATTTTGCCAGGGAAATCTAGAGAGGAATTGAGTGAGTTATTGTTACTTTTGACGAAACGATCACATTTGTTGATTTGAGGTTCGGTATCAAACGGAAGATCCCGAAATTGTACCCCTTCCATGACATGGCAAAGCATGAGAGGGATATAAATAGATCGAAAAAAGGGGAAGGGGGAATGCAACTGCTGTGCTTGCAAAAATGAACGAACGAAGGAATCGATACATAAGTCCGTTTTTAAGGGAGTAAATCTTTACAGGAGAGAGGTTGTTAGGGAAGGAAGGTAATATAAAAACCTATGTAGGCTTATGCCCTGGGAAAACTTAGACACCTTATATAGAAATAAAGACGTCAGCGGAATCAACGAGTTGCTTTTAATTTTATTATTATCACTTTTATCATTATTATAATATTATATAATATTAATAAAAAGCCGGATCGCAAGAAAAGGACACAGCGTACCGCAACAGCAGACCTCAGTCAAATGGAGGAGATCGACGCTGACTTTCAATTGGTTCCCTCAAACAGTTCTCAAACTCAAACAGTTCAGCAGAAAGCTGCGAAAAAAATGAAGACTAAGAAACGATAAAACCCTCGCCAACAAAGGGCGAAGGCGTAATATTTAGCCCGATGCTTACCAGAATGCAGCAGGGCCGGGATGCTCTACTTATCAAGCCATCAGATGGGAGAACTTACTTCGATGTCCTTAAGGAAATAATGCATCCCAAAACAGAAGCTTTTCACGTGTGGTACAAAGAATCAAAGCAGGTAGATCCGTCGTAGACTCGTGGCGGTGTCCATAGAGGCTATCTCAACATTGCAGCAAATATTCTTTCATAAATAAGAGATATTGGTTATATTGCATGCGTCAAGGAATGAGAAGAGGCCATAAGACAAACTTTCTCTTCAGCAGACAGCTTCTATGTAAAGCTGACCCCTACCATCGCCTGCACACATAGGATCCCAATAAAAGATATCCCAAAATATGACGCAATAGAACTCCTGGCCGCGGATAAAATCTAAAAAGGCTTAATAGTGGGCAAAATTGGCCACAGGATTGTCTTATTCCTTGCTATAAGTGCAGCTTAGCTTAGCTTCGGACACAATTCCCTGAACTCAAAGGGGTAAGATCGAAGCAACATATGCTATAAGTGTTGCGGTCCTGGTCATTAGACAAGGGAGAGCACAAATAAACCAAACATCATCTTGTGCAACGCCATGGGCCTGAACTCTGAAGATCTGACTCATATTATAGAAAACGGAAGGTGTCAGGAGCTTAAGGAGGCATTTAGTAAGAGACACGAAAAAACCTACATCGTAGTGCAACCGCATAGAACTAGCACAACCAGGTTGCAAAGGAGGACAACATTTGAACAACGTCACAACAGGGAGTACTGTGCCTGAATCAGGATGCGAGATAGTGTACTGCTCCCAGTTCAGCCTTGCTCCTTCGGGGATAGCTTTGTGCTGACCAAGTGTCCGGGTATGAAGTTTATAGTCGTCTATCTAACGCCAAATGGGACAATCCGAGTTTCAGAGCAAGCTCGATTAACTGGGAAAATTGTCTCACGCACAAAAAGTTTAATCCTTGTTAGCAGTTGTTTCAATGGCACGATGTTTAAATGATAAATATCTCATCTAGATTCCAGAAGAAAACGAGCCCTAGAAATGGTGGCTCGGACCGAACTTGTCATGATGAACATTGGTAATGAACCATATTTTGCGGGAAAGTCCGCTTGGGAATTATCCTGGACGTAACGTTCATTTCTGAGTCCTTGGTGCCTATGATTCACAACTTATCGACATGAAACGCTCACGGACACCCTTCGTGATTGGAACGCGATATATGATTGAGGTTATTTGGACACTTTACCTTTTGCATGCCGTTTGTTTCGAGGCTTCATACGAGCAATGTCCTGCTGTGAGTCCGCTTTTCAATGCCATTGAGCTGGATAGAAACCACAGGGCCAGACAGCATTCCAGCTGATGTGGTACAGCTTGTTTTCCAACTTTGCCCTGCCATGCTACTGAGCACATTCAATGCCTCCCTGCTGCAGTGTGCGTTCCAAAAATGCTAGAAGGAGACAAGTCTTGTGATGATCGGCAAGGGTAAGTTGGGTCCGAAGCAACCACCTGGATAACGGTCCCTGTGTATAGGGAAAATCTGAAGAGAGCAATTCGGGGAGGCCATCCAAGCTGGACAATTGGTAAAATAGTCAATAAGCCGTCAATTATGTAGACATCGGTGCCCTGGAATCTCTCATATTGTCTAAGTATCTGATGCGGATATAGAGAGCTACTTGAAGGACCGGCAGCTCACCTTTGACAAATTTGAGGGGGCCGACGAAGAATGGACGCTACATCAGGGGTGGCGCAAGGTTCCATGACCACCAAAACAACAACAAATACGTGGACCATTCTGGAAGGGAAAAAGCCATTATGTGAATGCATTGGGATTGGGAATAACAATAATGCAATGCAAATGCAAATGATGCCCCGCCTGAACCCGAGAACGATCTACCTAGAAGGTACGAGAAGGTTCCGGATTGGAGTATATGAGTGACTACAGGAGGCGGAGACAGTGGGTTATGATTAAAAAGTGATATATGACAGTGCGCGTCGAGAAAAGCGCCCAATTAAATAGTGTTGCGGTGAAAGAAAATTGTACGCAAGTGGAAGTAATCAATTTAAGTCGAATTTGGAAGTGAATAACCGTGTAAAGAAAATAAAGTATTAGATTGACAGTGATTAAGTGAAGTGATAGTTGAATTTATTTGTGTGACTGGAAATTTCGAATTGTGTTCAAATATGATTTAAAGACAATTTTAATAAGCTTCAAATTTTCGGTTCGCTTGCAAGAAATTTAGAGTTTAAGCTTGGAGTTTGGACAAGCGCAACAGAATGTTTTGTACAACGATATACTGAGGTTAAAGATTGCAGAACTCATAGCGTTTTAGCATTAGTCACTAGACGCACTGTCAAACAGGTGGAACTCAAACCAGGTATGATACTATGCCAAGTAAATGAGTTCTTCACTGGCCGTAATTTTAGTCTAGTGCTGAAAAAATTCATTCGCGCAAAAAAGGAATGGTCACAGTCTCTTGACAGACAGTTTCCCGGATTATGACTTTTACCCTTTGATCAGAAAGTGTATAAATACTTGTGCTAGCAAACCTAGTAACATGAGGAAGAAACTTTTCACATAAGAAGGAGGGTGGAGATCTTGGGAATAGAGAGCCAAGCGAGACTTTATCAGAAAGTTCCGAGGTCAAGAAGCATGAAACCCGACTTGCAATGCCTAGTCCTTATGACTGTAATAGAAAGTTTCGCGCAAGAGGTGTGTGATGTGTGACATGCAAGATGTTTATTTGGTAGTCGAATTGCTATGGTTGTTTATTAGTCTCTTACTCAGGAAAAAGCCTTTGGATCTCTGTCACAAAATATATAAAAGACTCTTCTATTAGTTGCGAATACTGTTACCGTGAATATTACTGACTTCAAAGGAAATCGTACTTTTAGAATGACCAGAGAACCTCCATCTAAGAGATTCAATTCTGAGATATTCAACAAGTCGTTAATCAGTGTTAACGTATAAGAAATGATACGTATGAAGCATAGTCTGCACGAAAACAACGATAATTGGCAAAGAATACTCTCAACGTACTTTAGATTTGTGAAGAATTCCATCGTGCATATTACCAGTATAATTTGAGCCTGAGCCTGAGTTACAAATTTAACGAAAATAAGCAGAAGCAAAGGTAAATAAACAGAAAATCTAAGGATAATATCAATATTATTTTGATTACATTCATCCTGACACAATCAATCTATTTGGAAAACATATTTTCGACCTTTTTGCGACGAAAAAGGAAACGAACTCGGATTTCAAAAACCCATGGTTCTGTCAGCGCATAAACATATTTACCATAGAGAATTCGTAAATTATAATAAAAATTATAAGCACAAACAAAATCAAATTAATCGAAGCTTCAATGATTGTGATTCAACCAATGTCAATAGCAATAGAGGAGCCAGTAAAATTTCCATCAGATTTAAGCAGCAAAATTTAATACGAGTTTTGCCCTTTAAGCTCCATCTACGCTTACGCAGCAAAAAATTCCTCAAACGTTAACGTTTTGAACAATCAAGGAAATGTTAAAACCAAAGAAACTATTCGTCTTTTTCCTGGAATTTTTGTCATTTCTTTGCCCTTACGACTTTTTTCGTGTTTCATGTTTTGAAGACAAACGTTACCTTCTTGAAATGAATGCTCGCCAATCAATGTAAGCAGAAATTAATACTTTCATGCTCCTCAAAACATAATCAAGCAAAACTTCCATTCCTTTGAACAAATCCTTGAAAGAATGCCTAATAGGTTTACATCTAAACGATTCAATTTCTTCTCTTAACAAGGACCTTAAAAATAGATAGAGCCGAATTTTACACCAATCTTTACGAACAAAATGAAGTCAACTGGAAACGAATTTGTTTATAATCAGTAGCATCTTTACGGAAGAGAAAATAAGTCAAGTGAAGATTCATTGATGAGATTTGCATAATCGATTTTTTCAAATTGACACCTCAGGCATTCGCTCACACTTTTTCCAACGGAATTTTGATGTGTGGAGGTACTTCCTTAATAACCCGGGATCAACCTATTTGCAGCTGATGCTGGGCAAAAACGTGTTACGAAAAATAGGAAGCAACGTAGCACGTACTTGGCTACTTTTTCAGATGATTTATTATCCTAGTTGATTTTCGGGAGTAATTCATAGCTTACGTCGTAGATGGTCGATTATATATAAAATATGATGGCGTGTGGATGTGAATTCTTAATCCGCTCGTATTGGAGTTCCTTGGTAAGATAGCTCATTCAAGCAGGGTGTTAGGGAATAACATATTCTTGTTGAGTAACATATTCTACAACAATTACCATTTTATCTTGGAAGAGTTTGTGTTGAAATCTGAATTTCATGATCGTTTCACTCATTCACTTGGGGCCCATGCAGCAAAAATATATACATCAAGCATAAGTCCCACGCTGGAATATAGATTTAATAATAACGTGGGTTTTTATTTATCGATGGCTTCTGAAGTTTGAGGAAAATACGTTAAATTTTATACAATAAAAGAGTACGTACCCCTTCTTAGTACTCAAAAGATAAAAAATAAAATTAGGTGGCAATAAAAATAGAAACAAAAAAGAGGAAGGAAATCCAAGTGGCACTGAATACAAAACTCGATACTGTTATCGATTATATTACATATTCAGATGCATTCAAAGATTAATAAAATCTTCCAAACTATCTGAATCAAAACCAAATACGTTTTCAACTAGATACGCAAGAGTTATAAAAATAGTAAAATTAGCTCAAAAAAGTCTGTTTCAGAACAAAATATTTAATTTTTGACGCTTTCTTTTTCATTACAAAGTCTCCGTTCAGGAATTTTGTGTTCTGAATCTTCTTCGGATTTTCTGAAAAATCTGAAAATTTTTCATTTTTTTAAAACGATGAAAATATTTAAAGTTTTGAAAGTTTTAAAGACGGCTAGATAGTCGACAATCCAATTAATGTGATCCTTTCCCATTTTTTTCATTTCAACGGAACCCGCTCTGAATGATCTCTTAGGGCTCGCTCTAACAAAAGAGGTAAGAACTAGGTAAAAACGCCTGAAGGGAAAAAGCATCAGCTTTAGAATATTGGCGAAAATACTCATAGGATGCAATTTCCCACGCCAACGCGCCAAGCCAATAGGAATCCAAACAGATGACATCTGACAGACTGTCGAGCTTGTGGTGAGGACAAGTATTGAACACTTCCTTCTATATAGTTCGAGCCGGGTCGAATTCAGGAACAATACTACTGAAAGGGGGTGGTCTTACATAATATGTTTCAGCTCACCTCCTTGAGGAGCATGCCAGGGAACTATGAGCTATGGCATCGGTTTAACTTTCGGTAAAGCATACTGAAACACTTCAAGACTCTTCACTCTAAATTATTTATACGACTTCATGAACTCCTTCTCAGCATCAGCAAGGCTTATTTGCTTAGGTTTCGTTTCTGTTCGTCAAGAACATATTTTTTCTCTAGCCCTAACAGCTTGAATCCTAATCTCCTAACTCACTGAACAGTTTCTAATATTCGACAAAACTCCTCAACAACAACTTATCTGTCCGACAATCTAAGACTGACTTCATGATAAATCTATCGTATGTATACTTGATCGGGTGGGCATAGATTAGACAGATTCAGATGGATTAAGATTAAGATCAATTTATTGGGTGATTATTTACAATTCATATTTACAGTTTTTATAATTATTTAACCTAATACTTAGCTGAAAAGTTTTGCCAAATGTCTGTACTCAGAAACACCCACTTATTTTATATGCTTACCTTATTTTAATATCTAACATTCATTTATTCCTAAACGTAGGGCGAAGTCTCCAGTTTCACAATTAATTTTGCTGGACGCCCCATAAAATTTTCCGCACTGTGTTGAATCCGCTTCAAAGTTGCCCTCCCGTTACAAAAATTGGTTACTGTAGTGCCCTTAATACTCCCTTTTGTAGAGAACGATGCAAGCTAGAAGGATTTTTTCGCTCTAGTAATCCAATCTTGCCCCACTTGTAATTTGACGCTACCTATTTTACTAGCTCCACGCAAGAAATTACATTAGCGTGATTAAGGCTATATCAGCAGTTTTCGCCCGCTTGTTAGTCACTATCAGCTTCCTGGAAAGAGAGAAGATATAATCCACAAGTAGTTTTCTTCCATATTCGGAAATCGATCTCAGATACTTCGCTCGACGCGAGCAGTGAAAATTGTGTAACATATCGGCCTAACTTGACTCTGATATCATAGAAGCTCTTTTTCCAACATCAATATTTTTAATGCGAATCCTTGAACACAATCAGCTCCCTAAGTTAAGTTAATGAGTCCAGGTAACTTTGGAAACTCGGCATTGCAAGGCGGGGATTGTTTTCACATGACTACACCAATGAATTATCAGCAGTCATCTGCAGTCATGTTTCAAATTTAGGAGCAACATGGCCAAAAAATTGCAATTGAAAGGATATAGTCGGATATAGTCAAACACGCCCGCTTTACATCTTGTTTGCACAACGATTCATACCCTTTTTGAGGTCAAAGTCTGGCTTAAATTAAATAAATCCGAAGGAAAGAGTTTTTGTTTGCTTCCTTGTGGTCACCGTTGATAATCTTTTGACTTCTAAAACATGCTCTCCAAGGATGGCCTTTAGTTCCTCCTTGACAGCATTATCTGTATAGGAAGTATGCATATCCTCTAGTAACAGGATACATTTTTTCAACGTTAGGAGTGAATAAGTCGAACTTGCCAGCTAACCCCATTTTAAAAAGTCGAACATGTTTTGTGATCCTCGACGATCTTTGGGCGTAACAAAGTTCCGAAAGAACTCTTCACTGTTGCATCGAGTTCCGGAGCTTGATTCTGAACATATGACTTTTAGATTCTTTCTCTGGAGGGCGTAACTTTCTTTTATTTCTTAATGGCAGCCGAATGGACTCGATTTTTCGTAGCTCTGAAGGCCATTCTAGCTACTGGGGTATGTGTAAACCAAATCGTTGAGGTTCACAGCATGAAGTTGCGGGATGTTTCTTGTCGCTCAGGCTTACTAAGCGTTCAAAAGTCGGCTTAGAAGTTGTAAATACAACTGGTCATTTTTGACCACCATTTTTGCAGATCATTTCCAATGGCTCCTTTTGATCGGACTTAACCGTCACAATCAACGAAAGCCTCTCTTTCTTAAGTGGCAATTTTGTCCTCATCTGCAAGAAAGTCTTCAGAAGAAACTTGTAGTTGTATTTGACAATTGTTTAGAAGATCAAGGAAGAAATTATTTTTTATATCTCCTGTTTCCGCTCGCAAAACTTCTGTAAGTTCTAGAGTTTTCTTGACTTTGTGGGTACCAGCAGTTTTTGTCTAGGAGGGGTCCCCATTCGCGTACACTTCACCCTTTCGCGCTATCCCCAAGACAGGGCTTGATTGTAAGGTGGATGATTTAGAGTCCCTAGCAGGCCTACTAATTTAATCTACAAAAGGGCAAATAGATATTTATACAAAATATATGAATGTTCAGTTCCATATCGGCCTCGGCAATTAAAGGTATAGGGTTCGGTTCGTACATGTATGTACATAACTAATTTATCAGCCTTTTGCCAGCATCAGCAGAATTTAAAGGCTTAGTGTTAAGCTCTTGGGGATTGTGGACTATTTATCACTGAGCCGGGTGCCGTCATGATTGTATGGTGGAGCACTTAACCCTATTTCAAATTCGTTAATTCTTCCTAAGGACCATTTTCCGAAGATATTTTTAAGCAACTCAAGCTTTTTAGTCTGCTGGGTTAATAATCATATCTTTATCAGGCGTAAGAAATAATCGATTTGCTTGATATCGATTGCTTGATATAAGTTGATATCAAATTGGTTCAAAATGTTGCTAATGAAACTGGAGAAGAATTTTGCCACGTTTATCGTTGGCTTGAAGCAGACTACTCAAAACCTTAAAATCGCACATCGATACCAGATTTCCGCCATACAACAAGGCGACAAGCAATCTGCGGAAATGGTCCTGAGTGAGCTTATTCAAGGCTTATTCATTTATTCTCAACAAAGGCCATATTCTTTAGTGTTTCAAAAATGTCTGTGGTTACTTTTGCCATCTCATGTACAGTCGAATATCTGGAACAGACCGTAAGTCAAAGCAGTACAAACAGCAATGACACTTCCAACCGGCTTGTCTCAGAAAGAGATAGCAAAGTAACGAGTGTTTTTATATTTGTATTGTGTTTTTACGCAAATTACAAGACGTGTTTTTTTTACACATAAACGTGAGGAAATTCACTAGTTCAAATAAAAATGCATATATTTTGGTTGAAAACAGTTAGATTGGGAGTTTATTCTCCCGTTTTGCTTTTGTAAACTGGCAGTTCGTGAACTCTTCCGGGAGTAAGGAGGAGGGGATATGTGAAAAGATTTAAAAAGTCTTATCAACCGGAAACCGCGTACTTATAGTCTTATTGAAAATACGAGCTGACACCAAACGCCGCTGAACAAATATTCTTATTGGTTTTGCTTAATAGTGAAAGACAAACGTTGAAAAGGAATTGTCAAAAATATTAGCAAATTAGTAGCTCGTTCTAAGAATACAGAATTCAGACTCTGGGAAAACATTATTTTGAAAGCATGTTTGCCATGCCTCGCATTTGGATTATCAATCGTACCAAAACTTGTTTCATTTTCCTGTAAAGTAAAGAAATTCGAAGTGTGATTGTAACTTTAAGGTGTAATTGTTATTTAATTTTTGTGGACTCCATTGGACTTGAAACACCTCATACGCACTCTTTAAATTATTATGAGATATGAATCTAGAAATAAACAAGGTTTGTTCAAATGATAATGCCAATATTTTTTTTTTGGGCTAGACCATCCTCGAGCCGAAATTGTTGGAAAATTAAAAAGAAAATAGAACACACCGATTAAAAACCCTTAAAAGTTTTGAGATATCTTGGGAATGACGTTCAATAATCCTGATCTAAAATTTTAACATATTTTTAACATTTCTTAGCCGACAGATAAGCGATCGATTATAAAGTGCTTGTATTTTCGATTATTTTGTATGACAGATTATATTTCATAGTAACTCAGATGAATTATTCCGATAAATTGCAAGCTAAAACAAAAAAAAAGTAATAAAAAACCCATTTAACAAAGACTAGAAGTAAAAAAACTCAAATGAAATAATCGGAATCTCCTTTCGAGTTCATAAGCTCTAACCGGCAAACACATTAAATTTGCCATACTTAAAAATTGTATTCATAAATTAAATTTACTTGCCCACTTTGGAAAACTTTTTCGAAAGTTTGTCTTTTGTTCGTTATATGACCTTCGAGATCCTTGAAACATTCCATTCGAAAGTGGATTGTGCTAAACCGAATATTGTAAATTTTACAAATGGTTGAAAACGAATCTATTTCAACCTGTTCGCGTAAACAAAAAGATCGTTTTCAATATGTTTCTCTCTTCATCCTTTTTCATCAAGAGCGAATGGAAAACTTTCCATCGTTATTGTGTATCCTTCTTGAAAAAAGCCGAAAAGAATCTCATCTTACAACGTTCTGAATAGACCGTCAGCTAAAGCTTAAGGACCGTTTTTTGTTACACGATTTCCTTTTTTGATTCTGAATTTCAATATTTAATGGAGGCGGACTGTATTTTTGCGGCTTTACTTTCATGCACGTGAAAAGGAAAATCATCTCAAATAGAGGTTGAAAAGTTTCGCATTCATCTTCACGAATGAATCATCCCGAACGCACATACAGAATTTGAGTTGACTTAGCAAAAGAGTATTTACCATTACATATTCAATAGAAAATCGAGCGAGTTAAAAGGAATTTGCAGCTAAATAGAAATCCTGCTTTTTCGATAGAGCAGAAAGCATGCTTGAAGATATCGTTTTCTATGGGAGAAAGAATTTCTCTAAATGGAATTTAGTTTATTGGAAAAACGTAACTTGACGTTTGAGTTCTGTGAGTTGAATGCAATCATGCTTTAGAGTAAATGAGATGAACCTGGTGTTTCACAATGAATAGATGATGTTCACATGATTCAATAAGGACTAGCGCTAGTTCATGTTCTAAAAGTTCTCTGAAAGGGAATCCTTTGAATGCGTGTTTAAAATCTAGTCGGATTTTTTATAAACACTTCCCGACTTTCCACCAAGCACCTTTCAAATTTAAATCTATTTCTATTTTCTATCTCTGTCTCGGAGAAGCTACCCAAAAGTGTTAACGCTGCATTGACTTACGATTGAACTATGTAATAAACAATCGATTTAGCACACTAGCAGCGATCGATCATTGTGAGCATGTTCATACTGGAGAAGTAATCTAATTGATATTCGATGGTTAGCAGTTGTATATTAAAGAAATAACATACAGAAAAAAGGAATGGTAGCTGCAACGATTTGTTGGAGAGAGGAAGCGGAAGCAGGAGGTGCTTTAAATCTAACGATCGATATTGGTGAGTATACAAATTGTCTTGCAAGAAGGATATTAAAGACAAACAAATCTAGTGACTGATTTTCCGTTCACTTATTAAAACGGGGTATACTCAGCCGAACAATTTCAACAGCAATCACTGTAGAATATTACAAGGCAATAGTTGAATCATTAAATTAAATAAAATGGACGGATGGGTCAATAAATTAAATGAAACTTATGAGAAGAAAATATCGAAAAGAGGCAGATGAAGAAGTATTCTGCTTTTTCTAATATAACCGTTACTTTTTATCAAATAAATGCTATGGCAGATATCCTACATAAATCACTAAGTTCAGGCAAGTAACAAAACTACTCAGCAATCTGAATAATAAAAATAAAAAATAATGGTATAATGAGAAGTACGATAACATTATAATCAGAACCCTTACTAATACTGAATTTCGAGAGGATGTGTCAAGTCATTGGTTTTCCCGTTCCGCAGTCTTTCGTTTAAAACAAGTGTCAAAGGATCTCCACGTGGTCAAAGGCCCTTCAAATGAGACGTGATCCATAACAGGTAAGAAAAGGAAGTAAGCAATAAAAAAGTAAGTTACAACCAGGTCTGAAATGACGAATATTAGCGGGAAAGACACAGAAAGATAAAACTTCACGGTTGTAATTTTTGTGGTCCAACTGGCAAAAGGTTTGTTTGGAGTGGTACGTACGAAGGTGGGTCAATAAGTCCTTACAAAAAAGCATTAAAACAATTTTTATGGTAATTTTTTTTTGTTTCAACATAGTCTCCTTGGAGCTCAATACACTTGGTTAAACGTTTCTCTAATTTTTTAACCCGTCAGAGAAAAAAAATTTTGGAAGGTCCTTAAAATAAACATTTGTTTCATCGATGACTTCTTCATTTGAAAAAAAAAAACGTTGTCCAGTGAGCGATTTTTTCATGTTTGGGAATAGGAATAAGGCACTGGGGGCTAAATCTGGCGAATACGGTGGATGGCCGACCAATTCGAACTTTAATTCTTCAATTTTAGAGGCAACCATCCTACTGTGTTTATTGTGTTTATTGTCACTTGTGAGTAAGCGCGGCACCCATCTTGCCGAATTTCATACCCAGTGTGTCATGTAAAATGGAAATGACGCTACCCTTGCAAATCCCTGTAACCTCAACCATCTCACTCAACTTTAACTTTCGGTCACTTAACGCCATATTGTGGATATTAATGATCATTTCTGGCGTAGTCACCTCTACAGGGCGTTCTGAGCGTGGTTCATCCTTTGTTGATGTAAGATCATGATTAAATTCATTTAACCTGTTATAAATAGTTGCAAGTGAAGGAGCAGATGTGCCGTGAACTAAACCCAACTCATTTTTTATTTCTTTTGCTGTTAAGCATATTATATGAAAATGTTTAATAACAGATCTAAACTCAATTTTTTCATTTTTGCAATCAAACAATTTTTTTTTGCAACACACGAGAAACCCACAACAACTCAACCAATCCGGCTGATACTTCACAGCATACCTAGTTGGTAGTACCGCTGCATAAAAACGGACCGCTTATAGTGTTAGTCGCGCCATATGTTTCATTTTCTAAGGACTTATTGACGTACCCTCGTAATAATATGACTGTAACTCTCCATGCACAACCAAATGCACACATCTTTTGTATAGCCACCCTCCAAATAATGATATAATCGTGTTTTATGTTGTTTTCGCGAAAAAGTTACTGTCACTCGTGAAGAATATCTCAAAGAAAGTGTCGAGTGTAAAAACTGGGTGAGTACTAAAAATTTAAGTATTTTGCAAGTATAATAGCAAGCAAATCACTATAATATCGTCTAAGCCGGCTCCGAGTTCGGTTTAAAAGAAATAGGAAAGTGATGAGGTAAGTAGTTTAAGTTGCCGAAAAGTACGAAAAATCGCACTTTTCAGTAATAACATTTCTGCGATGGAGTTTTCATTGATGCTGTCATATTGTCTCCCTCGCAACATAACTAGGTCACAATGAACATCAAAGGTACAGGCTACTCGAGCTGTCATTACATATGACCCGGATACGTCAGATTTGGTGAGTTCTACCACTTTTCACTCTGGAAGAAAACAAGAAAGGACAGCAATATGAGTGGATAATACAGAGGGGATTAAATCGACAGGGGCTTTAATTAATGATTAAAAAGTCTCAGGTATGGACGCATAAGTTTATCTTTTATGATCAGATTACTATGCGCAGGTTTGATACAATATTTACATTTGGATGAAATCGCATGTTTTATTTAAACATTCTGTTTAAATAAAACATGATAACAAAATAAGAAATCATGCCTGAAACATGCTCTACTCTTTTGCGTACGTTGAAATATACTCAGTTGGTATATTTAAGCATTCATTAAAATTTCGCCCCTGGAAAAATTACTATGAATGATGAAATGCAATATTGTCGCACGTCAAAAATTTTGAAAAATTGAAAAGGCTACTGTGTTTCCATGCGTTACGTCAAATTTTGCACTAACCAAACGCAGCATGCGTGTTATGCCCACTGTTCGTTATTCCGGTTTTTATTGTACTTATTGTATTGTACCACTCACCCATGTCGTTGGATTAAAAAGCTTTCTATCTTGCAAAGCTCGCTTTGCAAGACAAGGGGTTTTCGTCACTTTTTTTTCTTTCCTATTGATTCCAAGTTCTTGTAAGCATGCATATTTTGGCCTTGTTGGAAGTACTCGTATGAAAATATAAATAAAATCGAACAGAAAAATGTTTAAAATAGGTGTCAGACGACATAAGTACCTCCTTAATAGTGCATATCCCATTTCTGCTTAAAAAAGAGTCTGTTTATCACTGTCTATTTGGAGAAGAGATGGTATGAAAATTATTAAAATATTGCACTATAGTGGTCGCTACTTACAAATACGCGAAAAAATCTTATGTGAAGATTCTAATGGCATTGAGAACCACCAGCCAGAGAAAGAAGGAAGCTTGGTTACAAGCAGCCCTAGCAAGACATCAAGGTTGAAGTGGACTCAAGAAACATACTGTATGTTCCAGGAAGATTTTTAGTCATAAAACTTTTTTTTTATTTCTATATTATATCCAAAATTAAACATTTTTTTCTCGAAATGTCATACTTCTACTTTCACATTTACGTGCCCAATTTTCATGTACCTTGAGGGATTTGTTTATTGATTGATTGGTGGACTTATGTGATTATTTGTCACTCTGAAAATGTCATCTTCACGATTTATTCACTTTTTGACTTATTATGTTAAATTATCACGCTAAGCTACTCTCTTTTTAATCATCCGTTCCAATTTTTGTTTAAAACATTCCAATTCTGAGACAAATCTTCATTGAGGAACTCCTTGTTTTTTGTCTCATACAAGATAGGTCACAACCATCGTACATCGGCTGTGTTAGCTAAGAAAGTGTTGAAATTGATAGGAAAAATTTGTTGAGGGAAACTATTATCAGTGGTCAAACTGACGTATTTGCCCTTCAAATCTTGTTGAGGTCGGCAAGTTGCTGAAACATATTTAAATATATATAATTAGAATATAACAAACTCTTAATTAAATTGTTTAGAAGGGGCCCCTTTAATTCAACCCCGCATTCAAGCTGTGTCTTGGAAATAGCGGGAATGGGTGACGCAGAAGCGGAGGGGGAGCTTTCTGCAGCCAAGGCTGCTTTCACGTGGAAAGCTAAGAAGAACCTGAATAGGTTTTGCCAGAAATTCGGGGGAAATATAAAGGAGGAGTTCTTGCTAGACCTTATAGTAAGTTGTAAACTCCAATTGCAAGTCCCTGCAGAAGATCTACCTGTAAATGGGTTTACCACTACAGAAGTACACGTTCTGATGGATTGTGACAGTGCTTCCGATCAGGAAGAGTCAACGAAAGTGGTCCGGGATGAGGGTGGTCGGAAAAGGCCAATTGTGTTTCCGACCCCGGAGCCAACCTCAAAACGCTCAGTAAACGTGAGCGAAAAGAGTTTCCCGCATCTGCAGGCTGCTGTCGCGAAAGCTTCAGGAAGTATCTACCCCAGCGCGTAGAATAGCTTTCGGAGCTAAGGGAAACCCGACCAACATTGCAGGCACTAGGAAACATAGGGTTCCAATAGGATAGAATTCTTCGAGCATATAAGAAGAATCAGCTTGATGCTCCAAAACTCAATATAACAGTCAACAGTTCAACACAAACTTCGTTACATCCTAAAACCATAGACGACCATAAAAGTATCTTCGACTTTCTAAAATGGGACAAGGTGGCATGCTACACTTATACACTCCCAACTGATAAAAAACTGACCCTGTTGCTAAAGGGTGTGCACACTTCCTACGAAGAACTTCAAGCCATCCTAGGGGAGGAGGTTTTAGGAGCCAAAAAGTTCTCAGCAGTGACGTCAAGGAAGGAAAAGAAAACTCCTTCGTCCTTGCTTATTCAATTTAAGCCTGTTTTCGACGTCAGAAAGGCTGTGAATGTTAAAACGCTCCTACACCAAAAGGTTCATTGGGAGCGTTTGACGAAATCAAACACATCGTAGTGTTTTAACTCCCAAAGATTTGGACATGTTTCCTTGAACTGTAGAATGGAATCCTGGTGCGTCAAGTGCGACAAACACCACCTATCAAAGGACTGTCCCATTGAAAAGGAAGAGGGACAAGATGCAATCTTCTGTGTGAATTGCAAGAGTAAGAGTCCCCTCGCGAGTGAGGTGGGACGGGGGATGTCCCTAAGCCAAGGAAGCTGAGGAATTTCCAAAAGAAGAAGGAATAAACGAGGGACTTCATCACGGTTTCCTTAAAACCACAATTCAAAATGGTTGCTCATTCGCTAGTATACAAGCCCAACGTAAATACTGATTTACAACAGCAAGAAGACAGAAATACTGTCATATTCAATGGCTGCAAGCAATTCTTCAGGTGTGACTTGTTCACTTTCATCCACAAAGTGGATTCATTTATTCCACAATACAAAAAACTCACTAATCTGAGTGAGAAAAAGGATGCGTACTTGGACTTCGCCTTCATTTTATGTTGTCGCGATGAGCTCCATTAAGCTCTCCATTGTCAACATTTGTTCGCTAGCTCCACATTTCAAGCTTGGACACGCATAGACCAGGTTTCATTTTTATCTCAGAAACAAGACTGAAAAGTAAACACAAAGTTCACTTTGGGAAATATGAAGTCATAAGGGATGACGACCCCAATGGAATCCTTGGAGTAGCTATGGCTTTCAAGGAACAGCTCGAAACTCAAAGACACTGTCTTGCAAGTCTAATATGCGCAGACGTCATGATATTGACCTCGTTCCTGGGGGATATACATTTGCATTTGTTGGAATATACGTGAAACACAGATATTAAGGAGGGGATCTCATTGAAGACTTGGAAACAGTCCTTATTTTGTGTGAAAAGTTCGATTTCTTTGCAATACGGGATGATTTTATCGAAAAGCATCCTTCCTGGGGTAATACCGTATCTTATGGATATGGAACAGTTTTGTACAACTGGGTACAAGCAAATATAGATTTCATATTGATTGCGCCGAACGAGCCCACATTCGGAAGAAGCTCGTCAACGATCAATTTCTTAAAGTAAGCTATCAGTAAAGCTATTAATGCTGACCTGAGTGGAAGGATTGAGGAAATCTCGTTCAATAGATCGAGAAGCCTCTCACCCTACGAGATCGAAGAAGGCATTGCTTGTTGGAATTCAAAGCTTGCCATAGATACCCATTAAAAAATTCCTCCAGAAATTATCTTTATAGAGACTTACCAGAAGACATCCTGAATCTATATCGTAGTCGTAGTACCCTCAGAGAATTGCTTTCAAGCATATACCATCGCAATCTGAATATGGTTAACTGGGAGTATTAGAGGGTATAACTTAATGAGAGATTCGAACAGGCCCTAGTAAACATCAGACCAGGTGCTTGTATGCTCCCCCAAATTAATAAAATAACTGGCCGGAAGCGCCTGCTAGGAGTTTTCACCTATAACGGTTCCATGCTCATGGATGAAAAGGCCGTTGATAACTCCATCACTTTGCGATAGTTCTTCAAGGGAAAAAAGTAAAAATAACAATACCAACGTTCGACAAAGAACACAAGAACCTGTGCTTGACTAGGTTTTCAGATTCGAATTCTTCTGACGCACCTATTGGAGGTACCCTGTTTGTGAGCCCTGAAAGGTTGGAAAAAGGAAAGGAAAAAAGTTTTTTACAGCGTTTCTCATAGACGTAGAAGAAGCTTTTAATTCGGTTTGGATCGGTGGGCTTATTTACAAACTGATCCAAATGGGCTTTCCGGTTAATGTTAGGAAAATTGTAGGCAGCTCCATCAGGGGACGAACTGCTCTTGCGGTGTCTGATGGAGTTAGCTCTGTACCCTTTATTATTAATTCGGGGGTCCCACAGGGGACCATTCTCTTCAACATATTTTCGTCCGACACCCCAGGGATCAGGGATGAATTTCAACCTGGAATCGAGTTGAATCTCTTCGCTGACGACTTACTGGTGTGGTCTTCTGAGTACAATCGCCGCTTTGCAAGGACGAGACTCCAAAGGTACCTGAACTCGTTAACTTCATATTATGAAAAGTTAGGGATGAGGGTTAACGCTAAGAAAAGCGAGCTGATTGTTTTCAAAGACCCCCATCAAAAACTGGACGTCGCAGGAGGAGTATCTGTGACACCAGAATAAAGCTGAACGGGCAAGTGGTTCACTGCTCGAAGCAAAGTATCTGGGGGTAATTTTTGATAAGAACAACAACTTTAATGCTCACATGCACCCTGTATTGAAGACATCTAGATACGCATATCAACTCCTTTTACCTCTTCTCAGGAAACAGTCATCAACCAACAAGCGAGTCAAGTTACTTGCGTACAAGTCGCTTATCAGGCCCATACTAATGTATGCGGTCCTAATCTAACCTAATCTACAAATGGAGGAATGGATTAAGGCCGAAATACAACACTGCGTGACGGCGATACGTGAGCGCGATGCGATTCTCCCTCATCGTCACGTAACGCATTCAATTTACAATGCACGCGATGCTGGGAACATTAATGTTCATATGACAAATGTCAAATTGGTGACATTTTAAATGAAATTTGCTGGAAATTATTTTTGATTTTTTAAAAGTTTTGAATTTGGAATGTTCCTTTGTTTAGCAAATAAAAGCCTTAACTGGGATTCGCGAAATTTTCGTTCATAATAACCAAAGTACTTAAAAAGTAATAAAAGCGTTTGAATTTCAAATTTGAAACTGCTTGACATTTGCTGCGAGACTCTCGTCGCGCTCTCGTATCGCAGTCTCGCACTCTTGTATTTCGGCCTTTACTGCAGCGCAGAATCCTTCGGACTTGCACTTGGATGTATAAACGGGAGGACGGACGGCCCTACCCCAACCAACTACGGTACCCGGACGCAGCCGTGGAACCAGTCGACCTCTATGCTAAGATATTGATCGAGCGAGCGACGAAACGTATGGCGGAACATGAGACCACCACGATCAGCAATGCGGCAGACAGTCGAGCGATGGAGGCAGCCAACGGTTAGCAATAAGTAGTAAATAAGAAGATTAAACATTGTATTCAAATATTGTTTTAGAGAATAAAGAATTATACTAAAAATAATATTATGGTGTAAGTGTAATAAGTAAGTAATTTTAAATTAACCACTAACTAAACGAATCAATAAAAAAGTTATAGTTAGCATTGAACTCTGGTTACAGTCATGAGGCAAAACCCGCAGGTTAAGTAATAGGTTAAGAATAATTGAAAATAATTGTATACACCAAACAAAAATTCACCCAACAAATTATTGAAACTTGAAACTTTGTCTGCTACAAAGAAATCTACTAATATCTTACAAAAAAAGTTCCATTTAGTTATATTACAACAGCCATGAGAGGGGAAAACATCTTGAAAAATCGCATTTTTGACCGCTAGACCGTTCAAGTATCTTAAGACATAAATACAGACATGGCTAAGGATATCATAGTGTACGGGTTGGAGTAGAAGTATTGATTAATTTATTAACAAGAATCACTCTTTTGAAAGTGTGATAAATTGCTTAAGGATATAATGTTTAATGTGTTACTCATCCGAACTCGATGAGTAATAAATCTGGATTGAAAATTTCTGTTTTACTGAAAATTCTATTTACTGAACATTCGTCGACCAGAGTTTCAGAATATGTTTTAGGTTTGAAGCCTTCATTCATTACATGTTCCAACCTCGCCGAATATGGAGCACTTTCTTCGTGAATTAAAGAAAGATCAATTTCATAAGAAATCTGTTCTTCATTTCATAATTTCTTCAGTTTAATTGGCAAAAATAAGCCACAGTCGAATGCCATTGAAACTCCAAAACTTGTTCAGTCCCTCACATTTCGTCATTTATCCCGTCTCATAAACTTATGTAGCTCACATGTGCATGGCAACAATTTTCATATACTCTTAATGCATAATAGACATTTATTTTAAATTAAATACACTTTAGAAAGTACTTTTTTAAGCCCTTTCAAAAACTTGATGCACTTGCGTTAACCCTTGTAAAGAGCTTAACTGATGTCATATAAATTATAAACATGCATACATGCTGACTTGCGATCGATACCTCATATTCCATTCTTCTAAGCAAACAATCTTTATCCTGCTTAAGCTTTATCATCTTCCGAACAACAACCCACATAGAACTTTCCATAAATTTTCTACATACTTAGACGAAGCTACACGCGGACACACATACTACACTCTACATTCCATGCATTCATCATAAAACTTCAATGAGACGAAACACAATTTCATCACATGTCCTGTTGCTGTATACCTATGGAGTGTGAATCCTTCCTTTTATGTTCGTTCGACGAACTCATAAAAATTCAAAGTGGAAACTTGGTGAAAGTAGATCGCAAACACGTTTTAAATAATTATCCTGTTTGCAAGACAATCGCTATGATTCTCAAACTGTGTTGATTGTCCTTAAGCTCCAGCTTGCCGAGCTGGAGCGGAAAGAGTAATAAAACTGCATACGAAAGATGCAATAAATTTTTGCTATACTTATGAATGTGTCAAGTAAAATTGTATCTTGAAGATGTTCCCAGATTCATTCCGAGTTGGCGTATTCAACATGTAGTGTTCAATTTCGTCAATTTTCCGCGACGAAGGACTCAAGCATTGAGCACTATCTCCAAGTGTATGCATGAGAATGTGTGACCACGTACACATATACGAACGGATTCCGATAAAATCGCGAATCAGATTGTTAGAAGCTCTCGTTTCTATTGGCGTTGTGCTTTTGAGTAATGCATCCGCTCCAAGGACGATACATATAAAAATTCCAAACAGCTCCATCCGGAAGCGAGCGAGACTGTAGAAATTTTAGCCATTCCTTATGTCTTTGGTAAATCAATCAATGTCATTAGTTGCTTGGAAGTTTCTTAGGGCAATTGAAAGCTGATATTGAATTCTTTTGAGTTGTCAATAAATTTCAAGAGAAATAGCTCTTCCTATTCCATTTTGAAATGGGGAGAGGGTACTTTTCTTATTAGTCAGATATTCTGTGGAATTTTTATATCAGCTATTAAATTTCGTTTTATTTCTGTTGGTTATTAAAGTTGAGAACCGTCGTTTGTTCATTGATGGCCAAACTTTAGAGTTAATTGGTTCGTCAACAAATTTATTTCTGCAATTGTGGCTCAATTTTAAAGGGACAACGTTGTGAATTTATTGCTATGGGATTATAATATGCGCAAGTCCCACCATTTTAACAGTAAATTTGCGATTGTAGCGTATGACCATTAAAATTCGATGCACTGATTGATCACAATCGTGGATTGGGTAGACAATTTGATTTGATTGGAACTCAAACATTCAAGTGTTTGATACGCATAATGCTAAAGAACGTTTGTCTATCCAACGTGATATATTCATTCAAACGTCCCGCTTCCTTTGCAATGTCCTGCTACTGATCGACTTGATATTGCGTTCGCAATCGTCCCAATTTTCGGCAAACTCTTCTTCTTGTTTCTTGATTCCTATACTCCATAGATGAACTACCGTGATGTTTAGTTTTCCATTGAAAGTGTTCCCTCTTTTTCTACGTAATCAATTAATGAAATGTTACCTGCTTTCAAACTACGAATGCCACTATCTTGCCAGCCGACTTTCGCAGTTTGAGTAGCCCCTTAATTGCCCTAAAAGTCTGGGGAGATATCACAAAGAAAGAGCTATGAATGTAGCAAATGAAGTGAGCTTTGCTATAGGGAGAATTTCAACAGGTCAAGTCCTAGATACCGCGAGACTGCGATATGCGAGCGCGAGGAGAGTCTCGCAGCAAATGTCAACCAGTTTTCGAAACATGCGTTTGTATACGACACTATACAATGATTGCGGTGCGTCGACCCGGGGCGAGAAATATACGGAAAATCGAAATTCCTCACAACGAGGTGTTTTGACGTGTTTTGACGATACTTTATGGCGATTATCTGAAATTTGAAATTCAAACGCCTTAAATACTTTTTAAGTCCTAGGGTTATTCTGAATGAATTTTGAGGGTAAAAGTCGTGCATCCTTGTTGACGCTATTATTTGCCAAACGAAGGAAAATTCCAAATTCAAAACTTTTAAAAATCAAAAACAATTGCAAGCAAATTTCATTTAGAAACGTCACCAATTTGACATTTGTCGTATGAACATTATTCTTCCTCGCATCCCGTGTATTGTAATTGAATGCGTTGCGCGACGACGTGCGAGAAACGCATCGCGCTCATGTATCATCATTGTATCTGGGCCTTCAGTGCAGACATCGCGGTGACTAGCTTCCCGAGCCTAATTGCATATGAGAAAAATTGTCCGGCGTAATAGAAAAAGAGTTATTTTCATAAACAATGAATTTCATAACCATTTTCGTACAAAATTTAGAGAATATTAGCGCAGCTCTCACAGCATCTTTGTTTTTATATCCTAACTTCAACAAGTTCTCCTAAGAAATGACAATCTATCGAAAAAGTGATGTTAAATATTGTTTGATTTGGAGCCTGTTTGAAGTTCTATCATTCAGTTGGGGTTACGCTATGATGCAACCTAGGAAAGGGCTTCTGTTCACGTGACGTAATATGTTCTTGTTTCTGAATAAAATGAGTTATACCTACGATACCTGCGTGCTGGTATCCGTGCTGCGTGCTGGTTTCCAGTGGGTAAACGACGAAAGAAAACCAAAGCACTATTTGAAGGTAATGCTGATGCCCTCATGCAGCGCTGGTGGAACAAAGTGAAGATAATGAATTATTACTGGAATTTCTTGGTTAGAAGACGATGTAAAGTGTCATATGCGGGACGCCAAGTGCCACTTATTGTGCGATCATTGTTAGTATAAAAAATATGGCATTCCATTTATTCCATTAGCACTAACTTCCTGGAACACGAAATAACTTCATGTCACCGACAATTCTCTCAATTTTGAGTCCCACTGCCATGAAATTCTCTGTCAAAAACGAGAGTACGTCGACGGAATTATTCTAAAATATTGCATCGTTTTTTTTCGAAATTCTTCATTTTCAATTTTTGAAAATAATGGGATCGCTTTTTTGATAATAAAGATAGATGATAATAAAGAAGTTGACCATATTCAAGCTCGTCCGTGCACTCGTTATGAAAGAAAAACCACCAAATCCGAAAAATGAGTAAAGCCATATAGGAGAACAACTATCAATAACCGAAAACGAATAGAAGAAATTCAACATAAATATTTATTTTGAACATACGAGAAAGGCCACGACGTATGCCACTTGCGTTGTGAGAGATAAATTGAAAGAATCGCGATACACAGAAACTAACCACCCCATGATTGACTCGAAAATGAGCTTCCTCGATCAAGTTCGAGCGTCGGCAGATAAGGCTTCTGCGGCAATATCGGCTCCGTGTAATACGTCTACTGATGAGCGCAATGAAGTCCGTGTTCTTGTATGGCTCCGATGCTCTTAGTAATCAGTCACATCGAGGGCGTCTAGCACAGGCACAGTGGCAAGGAGTTCTGCGGATAGCAACTGCATATCGAAATGTCTTGATGGTGGTCTCTCTTATGCTTCTTACAGAAGAACGGAAACGTACGTACTTACGCGGAGGGGAGTCGGCCGCGAAAGTTGTCAGCCGAGAGGAAAGCAAAAGGACCCTAACTTTGTGGAAGCGATCATAGGTAACCGAAACGCGAAGCATGTGGACCGCATGGTTTGTCAGTGACTTGGTGCCGTGGTTCTACAGATTGCATGATGAAACTGACTTTTACCTGACGCAACTACTCAGTGAGCTAGGGCATTTTCGGTCTAGCCTGTATAAGATGGGAAAGTGACTGTCCCCAGCTTGCTTGCTCTGCCCGGGGATAACTGCTGACTCCTGCCACACGTTCTTTGCGTGCGCAAGATAGACGAGACTCCGTTCGCATCTCTCGGAAAAAATGGGCGTGCTCCCTCCAGAAAACGTAACAGGAGAAATGATGCAATCAAAAGTCAATTGGAACTGCGTGTCGCATTATGTACGGACAGTTCTTCTTATAAAGAAGGGCATCATGGATCGCTTGGTGGCGCAGAGGGAAAAGGAATCTCTCTGCCAGTAATCCTCTTCCTTCCCACCCATCCGTGCAGAAAGAGGGATTTCCCTTAGCCTGAGAGCGCCACGGTGGGATGACTAATGAGGCCTAGTCCGAGTTAATATGAAACACAGTTCCAGGTTAGGTACTCGGTGTGACAGGGGAAGTGTTTAGTCGGTAGTCCGGTAGCGGGGGAGTCCGACACTCAAGGCGTAAATAGCCTTTACCTCCCAACCATAAAAAAAATTATTATTATACCTTATTCTTATCGAACAAAGTAAATATAAAGTGAAATTGATCAAAATAAGCGAAATGAAGTCGAAAAGTATTGAAGAACACGAGCATGTTAAAGTGAATTATCAAAATATTCAAATATCAAAGATCACCAGCATGTTGCAGAGTGTTTGTAGTATAATGCCTTTGTATTCACGGTACACATTCAATGGCACACATTCAATTTGAAGGAGATATTGACAAATGAAATTGATAGATTAAGCTTTTTCATGACAATGTACCTTATACAGTGAACTTTCTAGCTCCTCATACTTCATCCATTTTTACTTACTGACGTTGATGTTTATGTATTATTAAGTTTGAACAGTTCAAAACAGAGGTCTGAATCATTGGAAGGACGCTGTGTTAGTCCGATGTATTGAAGTATCTCGTTTTCATGGAAGAAAGTATCTAAACCGGATTTTGAGGCACCGCGAGATCATTGTTATAGCATCCTGCTGCACCTGCAAGGAAGGAAGATAACAAAGCAAAGTTCTCCCCGAAAGAGTGACAAACGCTTTCTCGGCGATTGGCAATAGCCCTTGGGACGCAGGACGAAATGAAGATGAACCCAACATTTGATCGCCTAAAGTCATGGCTCAATCGAGTGCATAATAAGACTGATTATTTTTGCCTCACTACCTGAGCAAGTAGGGATGTTTGTAATCTCATCTAAGCAAGATTAAAAGGTAGTCACAGTCACCTATCTGTATTGTTGGTTAAGGGAAAGGCGATGACATGTGATACATTTTCAGCTTCCAAAAGAATAAGTAAACAACATGGCGGTTTTTTAGCGTGGTTCTTCAGCGAAATCAAATGATTATAACTTTTGCAAAATGAAATTGCAGAGTACACTATGCTCGGATAGTCCTGACAGTTAAAGAAACAGGCTTCTCTAGCACTCTCTTTACCTCCCTTCTTTACAACTATAGAACGGATTTCAGTGATCTGAATGCGCTTCTTATTACAGGAATTTGAGACCTACCTCGAAGCAATGGTTTAATCTTTCCGGACACGGTTTTCAAATTGACAGAAGAGTGATGTTAATCTGTTACCAAACCTCATTCAATGCTTTCATGTTCTCAGTTTTTAAGTAATTTTCACAAAAAAATTCATATATGAAGTCAAATTTTTTTTTAATATTGTACCCTTGCAATGCACGGAATTCTGTCAAAACTATTTCGTCTGTAACGAAATGTTCGTTCAAATTTTCCATCTTGTGGAAGTGAAGTTGACTTGACTGAAGTTGGGTCACCAAGCTAATAATTTCTTGTGGCTTATTTCTAAGGCAAAAGACTGTTAACACCCAGATTGGTTTTATCTTCTTAACGTACTTTTGTTGGCGCTCATTGTTTCAACTATTCCACAAAACATTAAACGACAACCAGTAGCACCGCATTGATATAACATGAAATGGAAAGTTTTCTGACTTAATCAAAATGGTTCCCACGTTCCCACATGGCACATATTCAATCAAATTGAGCAGATTGCAATCTCGGCGAGATGATCTTCCACCATCTAGGCACGAACTGTCCCATTGAGGAACGAACTGTCACCCCACATTGTCCCAGAAAGTTGACTGGTGAGTACATCAGTTTATTCTGTTTTTTTCGGTAAAAAAATACTTATTTTCTCGGGCAGCAAAATATTTTTTTATTCAAAATCCTAAACATTGGCTTCTACACATTTTGCCCATTTTTCAAGTAATTTTCGAATACCATGCCGCAAAAACTACTTATCTTTTGTGGGTAACCATTTGCCGAACCACTTTCCAAATTCCTCAAAATCGCTGATGTGCTGCTCCACAATTGCCTGCCCCATTGATTCGAAGAGATGATGATCAGATGCCACCAATTTGGGGAGTACGGCGAGTAAAGAAGGAGTCTCATCCAAGCGATTTCACTGGTTTCGCTGTGTGTGAAGGCGCGTTGTCATGTAATCAACAAAACCACTTTGTCATATCTTCTGTCCCATTCCGGACTTCTTCTGATTAATGTGCGGTTCCAATTTGGCATTTGTTTATGATAGCGTTGTTTATTAACGATTTTGCTGGGCTTCAAGAGTTCCTAATACACAACACCACTCTGTTCCCACCACAAACGGAGCATGGTCTTTTTGCCGAAGCGATTTGGGCTTAGTGTTGGAGGACTGGCTTCGCCAAATGAAAGACATGATTTTTTCCGATTCGGATTTTCGAAAAAATCTATTTTTTGTCACCCATCACATTCGATGCAAAAGTAATTGTCTTTCGTGATGCTGAAGTAGCTTTTCACAAGCCAATACGCTATTTTCCATTTGACGTTCATTCAAGTCATGTGAGTCAATTTTACCGAGATTTTTGATCTTATTTATTGCTTTGAAATGTCGGCTGATCGTTTCTTGTGACACATTTAACACTTCTGCCAATTACCGTTGAGTTCGAGTCGGGTCACGATCCAATAACTCCCGCGATTACTCCTCTTCAAATTTTTGTAATCTACCAGAGCGCTCACTGCATTTCAAATTGAAATTACCACTTTTGAATTGTCGCAATCATCTCTAACATGTCCTAACTAATGGACGGGGTACACCATATGTTTTCGCCAGCAATCGAACACTTTCAACAGCTTTTTTTTTCGAGTAAATAGGAAAAGCAATGCGGCTTACAAATGCACTTTTCAGGCACAAAATTCGACATGATTCATCAACACGATGAAACGTGAGTTTTGACGGACTCAACATTTGTGTATTTGTAGCGTGATTGTCAGACAGTAAAAATGACGTATGTGTCAAATTAATGCGCGGCATAGTAATCACTGGCGTCATCACTTAAAAAAAATCAGAAGAAAACCGATGTACACATAAACTCCATTCAAACCCGTTCGAGAATTAAATATTCCGGAATGAATCGGTCGTTTAATTCATGCAGAAAGGAAACAAATAAGTCACCATTCCAAACAATTTTAATAATTCATGTGGAATCTTAAACATTATCAAGAGGATCGCTAAAAATCTCGTTGATTGTGTGACCGATTGAAAAAGCAATTATTTTTTCAGTAAAGAGTATCAAGGAATCGATAGAAAGTATTCGATATACAAATTATATAATAGTAAGAATATTTGGGCAAGCATGGATCGATTCGTGAGCATTCAAAGAGATTTACAAGCCTCTAAAAAGAAAGAAAAAAACAGGAAGAGATTTGAGGAAAATTAATGACAATCTGTCAAAAAATATCGGAACACAATTCTAGAAACTGATAAAAAATCAACGGTAACTTTTCAATATAAAATGACTCTCAACAAAGATAGAAAGTTCATAGTTGGTTATGGACAAACGAAAAAGCATCGCAATGATGGCTGAAAAAGCGAGATCTTGATGTTGATATAGAAGATATATAACGCTGCTAACCTTCTAATTCTTGGATGTTCGTTGTAATGTCAATGAAAAAGCAAATTCCATTAAAACATGGTTGCGATCAGCTTGACGAAAATGGATGTCGTGAACATGATTCTTCGTGAAGGTTTCTTCATCAAAGGTAGGTTCATCAAACGGGCCGGCCAAATGTTGAATCAGTATTATTTCACTGAATAATACACAAAAAATCACTGAAAAAACTTCCAAAATGTTCTTATATAACGATCATGTGACAGATCAACGAGCTGTCATAAAATTTAAAAAAATTTGAAATAAAACAAACCTCAGCATGGTGACGACGAAGTTAATATTTGAGCGTCGCACTGCGTACCAAATGGACTTTTCATCCATCTCTCATGTCATGGAGTTTTCATCAAATCTCTTCAACAAATGGAGAGATGGAGAGTTTCGAAACTCCATTTATTTGTTTCTCTCTCTTGACTAGCAGTTAAGACAACTCAACTTAAATGCATGAGAATGAGCCTTTGCTGGTCGTACAGGTTTTAACTTTTTATTTCGAGGCAAAAGATTGAATTTCGTTTCATTGAAAGTAGTCGATAAGGACCAAAAACAGAGATGCGGGTCTTTATTAGAGGCACATAAGTGGTAAAGACAATAACACTTCAAGCGCTCATAAATAATTAAGATTCAGATAGCTGATATTGTAAAGGTAAATGTAAGTAAAAAGAGATGGATCAAAATACTATCCTACTGCGGCAATACATGCATGCCAACGTTTGATTGAATTTTCCATACATTGTTTACAAGCTGCCAAAAGAATCGCCCCCAGCTCACCCAGCGAATTCTCTTTTATGGCCTCTATGATCTCAAAACGCGTTCTCTACGATGAAAATTTACTTTTGGTGGAAAAAAAGTCACACGAGGCCATGCCTGGACTGTACGGTGCTTGGCTGATGACATTAGTCGAATTTTTGGCCAAACATTCCGAAATAATCAAGGCCGTAGAAGATGACGCATTATCGTGGTGCAAAATCCTTAATTTTTTCTACCACAAATTGAGACTTTTTTGCGAATATCTTTACGCAAACGAAATATAATGCCTAAATAGTAGGCATTGTCCGTTTGACCCTCCGGAAGGAATTTGTATTGCCCTACAAGACGAATTTCGCAGAAAACCGTTAGCAAACCTTTAATATTTTGAAACCTCTCTTTGGTATTTTCCTTTTCAAAGCACAATTCGGACGATTGCTGTTCGATCGGCATATGGAATTCACAAGCCCATGTTTCGCCGCCAGTAATGATCCGTTCGTTGCAAATCATCTCTTTGCCCACATCAACACGACGCTCTTTTTGAATAAAATTGAGCTTTTTTGGCACCAACTTAGAAGCGTTAAAATGTGTTTGACTGATCTTATCGATACACAACGATTTTCCAGTACGAGTTTCTTCGGTAACAGACGTCGATCTCATAGTGCTCTAAGCTCTCGCGGCCGCCTTAGAACCTTTTATACCATTCGTATGCTCGTATTTGCGACATACTCGCTTCATAATGCATCTTTTTAACTTTTATAGCCAATCGGTACACGAAATTTCATTTTTAACACAAAATTTTAGGTACGCGCGTTGTTCTAATTTCTCATCCATTATAAAAATCGCCACCCTACAATTTTTCGTCTTCTTCGAATAGACACCAATTGAATTCTTATCGTATGATATGCGTCAAAGTTTGACAGAACACCAGTAAAAGTATTACCATAGTTGAAAAAATAAACATTTGCCGAGTGGATAAGTGCGGCAATTCAAAATTCAAAATTTCTGTTCTTATTTGATCATAAGGTGTATATATTTTTATTATTCAAAAGTTATATATTATTTTTGATAATTTTACAACAAATTAGTATTTTAGTATTTATTGATTTTGAATATTTTATATTAAGTTAGAAATTATTTTTAACATATGACTTTCCGAATACCAAAGAACATGTTCTGTACATCTACGTTTATTTATTGTCCAGGGTTTTTATACAATTTTCGTCATTAAAAGCAGGTGTGCGTTAGCAGAACCGATATAAAATAACAAGACAATCATGTCACATATATTAAGGATAATTTGCAGAATTTTTCTTTAAAAGCGTGTAAAGTTAAAGAAAATTGATGCCTAGGAGCCTTTCTAAGAGAATTTTTTTTGGAGCAATGCATAATATGCATTTAATATGGTTATGAAGATCCTGTTTAGGTCTCTGAAGCTATTAATAGGGTGAAAGGCTTTAGCTAGAATTTTGGGTTCTTGGACGGGTTCTTTCTTCTTGGGTTCTTTCTTGAAAGGCATCATTACTTGTACGTTGATATTGATTGAAGCAGACACATTCGTTTTAATTTTCTGGATTAATTATAAGGCGAATGACTGATTATTTTCCTTTATTTCAAACAGTCTGATTACAATAAAAAGGATTCCGGTCAGCATTTAGTTTGTAACATTTCTGCATTCTCTGATAAAATCACACCAACGGACAATGTGCATTTTATGCGCATATATAAGTAATTCAATCGGAAAATTCGGAAAATTAAATTATATTCTGTCAAGTGATGATTTTGGCTTAAATCAGGAATTTTACGTAATCGCATGAAATACGCACATTCGGTAGACTCGAATTTTATTCAGTATTTTCCAAACGCATACTTCGCTAGAATGCACAAAACTAATACTCTAATTGACAGAAAGGTTCCTAATGCTGGTTTTTACGATTTACGATTTCCACTTTCTACATTCGCTCATCGTAGTTGAAATCAATTACGACAAAAATTAGCATTTCGTTAATGGTGAGACATGCAAAATGCTTTTCAGTTCCATGAATATTGTACCGAGTTGGCATGAGTGGGAGTCAAAGGATTATAGAATTCTCGAGTTCAGCTCGTTATGAGTTAGTTTACGATTCAACTATTACAATTATACTAATAGGTTGTGGAGCTCATAAAAAGCCAAGTCAAATAAAAGGACATGGTCCTATGCGCTATGTGTAGGTATGCCGGCGATTATCGTAGTCATTGCTACAATTTTACGACTTTGCAACAGAAAGGGGTTCGTACAAACGGTAGCTCACTATACTAAGTAGAATCCTGTTTTATGTCTCATCAACCACGACCGATTCTACAGTGTATGCAAAGTGCAACACTGTTTTATTCGCAGGACTAATAAAAATTATTTATGTTCACTGCACTCAATGAAGTGTAATCGTTATGATCCTTGTTATCTTAACGCGAGCAAACATGAGTAGCATATAACCACCATTACGAGTGCTAAAGGAATGAAGTGGATTCTGTGAATAAAGAAAGGCAATTTTGGAAAAAACTGCATTGATGCTGCTTGAATTCTACTTCTTTAAAGTGGTTGTAGTAGTATAGCAGTACTCAAAAAGGAGTAATTAAAAAAGTAGTTCCAAATAATTACGCTTCTTACGGCAATGAGCAGGAACCTCGAAAACACCAATGGGTCATCATACTCACGTGCAATGAGCATTCCCTGCTTCAGAACTCTGGTGAGTTGAAAGAATTTTTATTCAATTCGACATCATCTTCATTCGAGTGACTTTCCTGAAGCCGAAAAACCAAATCGGGATCGCTAATTTAATTTTATATATTGATGATAGATTTACGAGGAGGGAGGAGAGGAGATGACATGATCAATCTCATGAAGTGAAATGTCATCAATGCACTACCCCTTCAACATATATAAGACCGCGGTCATCAAAGAGCGAACTAATTTCCTGGAAATTTTTCACATATGCAACATACAACCTCGCTTCGTATGGATACCTGATATCGTTTGATGGCCCGATCTTAATCGCTAGATTATTGAAATCTCAATGCCGCCTCTGAGGAGCTGTGAGGAGCAATTAAGTTGGGACCGGGTTGGACGAATTCATCAGAGCAAATCAATCAAGTCTGCATATTCCTAATGGACCAACTATGGGAGAATACTGGATCACGCCCTTGATATCATGTTATTTCACAAATGATGTTTGCCTACAAGTCTTCACCTTATAAGCAGCAGACCACAAGCCGATTTAATTTTGATAGGAAAAAAATTTCTTAGATGTTCCCATAAAAACAGATAGGAAAGCCTTTTAAGTATCATTGGCATAAGAAACAAACTTCCAAAATCCTGGAACGACCAATGACAAAGAGAAAACCATAAAATCTCAATGAAATAAGATCACACAGGAAAAACAAAATTATCAAAAAAAACATGATGACAACTCAAAGAAGGGACAGAGTCCTTATGAACTCCAACAAAACACCCAAAAACTAAAAGGGGACAGGAAAAAGTTCGGAGAAGAACCAGTCACACGAAGAATGTAAGACACAGAGTGAAAGTTTCATGGTTAGCATATGAAATAAATGGTAAAATATGAGGAAATGAGTGATGGGAGACCTTCGTACAAAATTTTGACCTTGGTTTCGTCATGTTCTTGAAAATGTCCAAATATTTCCAGTCCAAATATTTCCAAAGGCAAAACGCAAGTTTCATCAATCCATGGCCGAAATTTGGGATGATACTATAGTCCAAAGGTAGGTGAAGCTGAAGCATTTGAAAGAGCTGCCAGACTGACAAGCTCGTTTGACAAGAGCTCTTGCCGACACAAGGTAACAATGAACAGTCTATACCGCCAATAGATAAATTCGAAATTAAAGGACATAAGAGCATGATGCAAGAACGAACCCAAAGCTATCGTGGCTACTAGATGATGTACTACAAGCACACGTGAGGGTTTTCATTTTTCAAGTCAATCATTCCGCAGAGCTCCAACTCGCAAGGGTGGCCCAGCACACAAGAACAACTCTAATGCGTAGGAAGTCAACAGACGTGGTTATGAAACGTAGCCAAGCTCTTTGGCAAAGTTTATCATATATCCATTGACGCCACCTGCCGATACAACTCACTCCACTCTCACTCCAATCTTTCAGAGAGGGCAGAATATTCCCCGTTAAAATCGACAATTCTTTTTCAACTTTGCCACCTATTGAAGAGGATCCCTTCGAAGATCACTTATTTAACCGGTGTTTTAAAATTTATACAACGCAGAAATTCTCAGTCTGTCCCAACAGAAAGAAGACCAGTTTACTTTAACGACACCTGGGTCCTACCAACAGCGTGAGAAACAAGTGTCATAAGGTCAAAAATTTCAACGCTCAATGACTCCCACTGGGGATATTTTCGCAGGAAGTGGTGACGTCACCAAGGGGTGGTGACAAACGATACAGACTATTGCAAACGGCAATGAACCAAAAGAGTGGAAATGAATGACAATATCCTTCAAACTACGATCGATCACCACCCTCTTCTCATGTTGATAAAACTCAGCTGGAAAAACAAAGTTCATATCTATAAACAGATCATACAACTGACTTATGGTCGATCAGCTTTCCACCAGACAACAACAATTATGGAAAAATCGCTTCCGTTCTTCGAAGGCCAAGGAAGAAGTCTTAGGAACTACTTAGGTAAAAAAAAAATTTAAAAATACTCTAGAAAAAATCAACTAATAAAAAAATCTAGATAAAAGATTGCGCTTGCTTTTCATAGCTTACTATTTCCAAGGATACAATATCCAAGATACTAGACCTAAGCATTTACTACTAAACTTCAAGATCGTTTAAATCCAGGGAATGTTTCGTTCCCCATGTTTGTTGTTTTCATCGTAATTTATTCAGTTTGGAAGAGTTCGTGAAAATAAAGGAGCGTAGCAATTATAACAGAAAAATATGATGTGGGAAAAAACAGACGATAATGGGATAAAAGTGTTTATCGTAGCGATTGTATACCAAATAACGATTGTTCCAGGGAGAAACTATTGCATAAACCGTGAAAAAACTTTGATGGCAAAATATTATTTCTTGTAAAAGTGTCCTTAAATCAAGAAAGGACCCATAAAGTTGATTGTAATATTTTGATCGTAGAAAAAGTGGAAGCAGAATACAGGCCAATCCTGGAAATCTTGGAGACGAAACTTCACGTTTCTCAGGATACCGTGAGCAGAACATCTTCTAAGGATTCTATTCTAAGGATTCTTTGCCTTTGCTTCAAACGATACGATTAAATCGATGATTGATAGATCGGATCAATCCGTGGTTTGATTCCAGATGACTTGAAATTACTACTGGTGGTTACTGAGATCTATTTTAAGTAGAACCTCTTGAAAATGCTATTATTCTAGATTCTAATCAATGTCAATGCCATCATCAAATCAATGGCATCAATGTTAATGAAACCAAAAGACATCCGGAATCATCAGTTGTATATTAACAAGCTAGCACTCTAGCACTATCATACTAATGGTAGAAAGTCAAAATAATAAAATAGTTTTATATTTTACGTTTATTAATATACAAAGGTTATTTGATCACTCAGTGACTTTATGAACTTCTTACTCAGTAACTGTAATAATAAAACTGCTCCTGTCGACTGTCATGTATTGGTATACTACAGTAAAGCTTTTAGTAAGCTGCCTGATTAAATTTATTTTTGACAGCGATTGACAACAGTCGACCTCATTATTTTTTAACATTTTCGAATGTTGCCGATGCACCAAATCTATGCCGTACCCGATAGTCGTCCAGCTTTAATTCCTGCACAAGTTGACTTTCGTAAGCCCGCAAACCAGGATCTCACCGTAAATCTTCCGTAATGTGGTAGGGCAATGGGTTAATTGCTGACCACTATCTTTATTGATACTTCACTCTGCAACTGCTATGGTTTCCTCATTACGCAATGCATGATGTCTAGATTTCGGTGATGCGGAAACTATCCATGGTTAATCGAGTTAATTTTCCTGAAGGTCAATTATGTCGGTCATAAATTGATAGAGTGTTCGATTAGTTTCTCGAACAGGACCATTTTTTGGGAATGAATCCCATCTATTTGCAGACGGTCCTCAGGCACCAACACTTTTATAATAGAATGGCAAACTAAACCAATCATAAAACGCATGACAGCTGTCAAACCATACGTAGCACTAAACAGTATTACCAACTTAAAGTTCTCTACATTAAAAAACCGTTTATATTCGGAAATATGTTTCGGATGTGAAAGTATATGTTAATTGCTGTATGCGGATGCAAATTTTAAGAGAATGTTAATGCGAATTTCAGCAGTAACAATTTTGTTTTTTCATTCTGTACGTAAAAAGTATTTCAATTTTAATGATATCCTAGGCTTAGCAATCAGTACTTTATCTAAAGCGTTTATTTAAGGCATATATCATAAAGTTGTTATCAGTTTTTTTCTAATTTTCTTCTTCTTATTTCGTATTTCTTTATATCGCTTATTCCTTTTTATTTATTTTAACTTCTTATCCTAGATTTTTATCATAATGATATCGGCTGAAAAAGGAGTTGAGTGATTCCAGATATTTAGTTCGGCGAGTTCCCCTTACTATTTGTAAGGGGGTGTTTTGAGAGGAAGTGAATAAGTGAAGCTAAAAGGCTGTTTGATAATGTTATTGGCGTATTACATAAATCGGGATGAAAGTCGAATGGGATGGATCTTTTGCGTATCAGATCGTTTTTCTACTATGCCTAGGATGTCTAAGATGCTGACATCCATAGGAGAGCAATAGGTAAATTGGTACGTAGATTAGGGTAAATGTTTGTTTTGAAGATAACCAAAGCTTCGTCAATTGAGTTGAGGGAGCAACTTGCAAACTGAAAATGTGGAGCGATTTCGTTTGTAGCCAGTTCTTCGTCTATAAAGTTTTTTAAGGACGACTTCGAGAGTCATTCCAAGGCAGGAAACCTGCGAGTTTAGGCGTCAGCTGTTAGATATCAATGGATTTTAACGTTTTGGAGGATCGTGACAATGATGGTATGACGCTTTGAGTGTGGGATGTATATATGAAGGATGCAGTGAAGGAATCCTGTCGCATCCAACAGGTTCTGCGACAACGCTTGATGACCGAAATAGTTGTTTTTTAGAAATGAAATCGATTGGCGCACAGGGCAGAGTGAAGTTGGAGGGAGAACATGGTTGCGTTCCCGAATTTAGAGGAACCCATTTGGAAAGAAATACAACTATGTGGGTTCTCGATTGGGCGTGTCCCCATAAGCTCTGTTGGGTTGTTGGTGTCTTGTTCGGGGAGAAGCTGTGAATCTACAAAGTGATCGGCTAAAGAGTTACCTTAACCGGCAGGGGTATGTTTTAAATTAGCATGTGGGATTGGCGATAGTTTTATTGGTATTTTTTACTAGCTGGGAAAATTTTTTCCAGTTTTTTTTTTGCAGGTATGATGACCATGAGAGGTGTTTGATGCTTGCTATCCCAGAAACTGGGCAAAAATGTCTGAATTCCAGGTTTGAATGGAGAAAGTGAGGTGATTAAAACGTTTAGTACTGTTATTTAGGATAGGTTTGAATTGGTTGCGTGATAGCTGGTCTTCGTTTGGCTACACATGTGCTTTTAATAGTTGATATCAGGAGCGAGGTCAATGTAAGAAATTGTTAAGTAGAAGCATCGAGTTGAACTGTTGCTTCAAAAAAATTTTCCAGGTATTGGTGTAACATGGGTCGATGGGGATTTATAAGTGGATAGGTCGATCGTTTAGAAGGAAATTCAATAGAAGACCATTCGAGTCACAAGGTTCTAGGAAGAGCGCAATGATTGGCTTATGTTTTGTAGGGATGTCGCAGATGTGGCTGACTAAGGCAATAAAAGAGTGGGAGTTGATGCGATGATTGGTTGGGATTGCAGGGCTTCTGTGTTTGATGGAGTTCTGAATAAGTGATCTGCGGAGCCAGTTGTAAGGCTGACGGCCGTTGTAATTGAACGTTTAATCCTACTAGAATGGATGCCTGGCATTAAAGTCTCCATCATATATGATGTTAACGTTTTTGTTACGGGGAGATGGAGGCCGCGAAAGTTGCTCAAAAGTTGTTCTAAATGGAATCCGCAAAAGTCTTTGCCACAAACATGAAATGAGAAATGTTCAAGGTTTCAGCTCTGGTTAGTAATTCAGCTGCCGTTTGGTTATAAAGAAGCTTTCTTAGCAGAACGGCCGCTTATTCACTTCATAGGAATGCTTGACGACACTAAGTCGTAAACCTTGGAATATTCCTTGTTCCCAAACCTAAAGAACTGTCGAGGTGGTAAGAGAATCGGGTCAAATGAAGTTTTTATTGTTGAAACAATCGCCTATTTTGAATCGCTTGAGGAGTGTCATTCTTTAGAAGGAGCATAAAATGGGAAACATGTTGGACTAAGTATATAAAGCTGAAAATAGATTATGAAGAAAAAATAAATGATTATTTTATTTTTTTCGAAAAAAAATGGTTTTTTTATATACCATGGACTACACGCGCTCTACCTAGTGAATGGCGGTGAATGGACTAAAAAATGTACAGACATTTTTCGTATTCGTGGACTTAATGCGCTTGAGTGAATCCAGCTTGAATCCAGCCGAACAAACTATGTTAAACCTTCCCAACCAGCAGGAAGCTTATATTTAAAAAATATTAGAAAGTCCTGGCGTTTGATCGCCTTTAAGTTTTAAACAAAAACCAGCTGCCAAATTGGTCGTATTAGTGAAAGATGGTTGATGTAATTTCCAAGTTAATGAGTTAGTTCTTTTTCATTCTTTTCTTGGAATAAGTCTACTAAAATTGACGTTTTATTTTATAAAAGGACATAGAGAATCAAGTCTCCTTTTAAAGCTATCTAAAATTGTGGATTTATTTTATAAAAGGACATAGAGAATCAGGTCCCCTTTTATAGCTTTTTTACGGCAGTTAGACGAAGGCTATTTACGCTCTTTTTTCTACATCTCATGATGCCTTTTATTCGCAAGAATTGCTTCCATTATGCAAGAATGTAGAAGAAGTATTGCTAAAGATGGATCCTCGATGTTTCTGGCTAATAGATTGTACTCTTTTAAGGCTATTAAGATAACTGGCATCATGAAGAATGTGGTTCATTTAACCTGCCGATACCAGTATCTCTCAATTTGAGCTCTCCGGACGGAGCTATCCCTTTTCGCCTAAAAGCTAATCTCACTGTCTGTTTCATCCTATGTATAAAAAAGACGTAAGCATACGAATACATAAAGGCAAAAAATAGATAAAACATGAGTTTTGTTTGTCTATTTTCAATGTTTTCCACCATGGTTGATTTTGTGATGATGCACATGTTGCACTATTATCTTTTCCAATATGGAAGTCGAATTATTCTAATTTGAGAAAACAGCAGGCCTTCAGATTAGGTAATGATGGTGAAGGATTGTATATTTTGATGCTTTCCATTGGAATGATATATTCTCAAAAATTTTGGTTTTACATTAATTGAGGCTTGATTATTTTGTTTTTTTATTATTTATTAGTCACATTTATTAATAATTTATCCTCAATTCCTTTCTACTGGTCTAATTTCTACCACAACCGTCGTTGTGAGCACGTGAGAATGGTTGTAATCAGAATTTCGAAACTATGAGCCTTTGACTTTCATAATTCTGTCGTCTAGTAATTATGTATGCCGCAAGAGGACAATTAGACGTCGGAATCCCAAAGAGCTTCGGTTACAGCATTGGTTTCACTTTGAGGCTGAATATACAAAACAAGATTGGTTACTCAATCAAGAACAGAATCACTTTTGGACCTTGGCTATTCAACCCAATATACCCATCATATTTAGAGTCAACTGTAGTCCGGCACTAGAACCACTAAAACCACTAAGATATTCTACTATGCTATATACTATAATGCTAATTGCACCAATACTATCGGATCAGCTGCGTACAAGTCGAACACGAGAATCATTACATGAGTCTAACTACTATTCTTCTGTTTAAGCCTGCTCAAACTTTCACATGGAAATGCTTATGTATGAAAATTAACAAATCCTATGCATAAATTATAAATGCTGCAGCAGTAATAGACCACAACACTTCAGTCTTCCAGTCTAGTGTCTCTAAATCGTATATCGCACAAAAATTGCTTACAACGCGTCTTGTAAGCTGAAATCTAGGATTTCAATGAACATTTAGTATTCATATAAGACTCCTTCCATTAAATGGGTTTTTCCTCGTTTTTTATCGAATTTATCGTTGGACTAGTTACGCAGTATTCTTGCTAACATTATTTGAATACAGTACGGAAGGCATTCAGTAAGTTGATTCCAATAGACACGATGACGTTACCCTTCTTCATGGCTTAGTGATTTTATGTATGTGTGTATATTATTCTTATCCTTGATAGGTTGTACTTTATTTTCACTATGTTTACAATCTGATGATATATGAACATAAGCATATTTGCGGAATCTGCTACCAGTTCACATTATTAAGCACATACTACACGACCGTTCAGAATAATGGGCTCTGACGAAAATCGGCATCCTTCTATACCTGCTAAGTAAAGGAGCGATCTATATAGATATGCGAGTCTACACGTTCACTGTTTATTAGCCTATGGATATGTGGAGCGACATTGATAAGTTAGACGTTCACGTATGTTATGTATCAAGTGTTCTCCTGTAACCATGTGTGGTAATTTATGTTTCGCCACAGTACAGTGGGAAGGATGTCAAAAGTAGTTGTGATAAATATAAATCGACTGATAGAGGAACTTGATATGTTTACGTTATGTCTGGTATTCAGGTTACACGACAATTAGTTCTAGTTGCTGAAAGGACCATACATATTGAAAGTATGTCATTGTTTAGCAACTCATCTGTTTCCTTGAAGATTAAAAACATGCGAGTCAAGCATGTAGTAAATATTTACATTATTTTCTTTAGCATGTCTAAGTTATTCTCATTAATGGAAAGTATCGATTGTCTTATTTCTGGTTTGGGTAAGTACCAGCTAGCTGGACCTACATCGTGCTCTGAGAAGGGAAGAAAATGAAACACAAACTACCATGGCGAGTGTTGAATGCCATCAACTTTACCAAAGCTTTCAGTGGAAGGAAATTTCCTGAAATCATGGTGTTGTACAAATACAAATACAAAAACCAAAAACTTTCCTAATTTGTTCCATACTATCGACTATCATTTATTACCAAAAATTAATTCCCTTTGTTGTTCATTTGGTCTTGAATATTCTAATAATGATGATTATTACAAAGGTTGAAGTTCAAAAGGGATGTAGGAAAGCATATGACACCTAAGTGTTAAGGTTTTCAATGTAATTCGTATGCTCATTGTTACTAATGTTTTTATCTCATTGTTTTAGTTTCGAAGACATGGCTTTCTCGTTCAATATATCCATATTCCAAGAGGTTGTATACCCAGGGTGGCTGTCTTCAGACTGCCAGAATACTTTGCCTAAAATCCATGTGAAAGCTGAGCCATAACATTCAAATTATGCTAAAAGAACCGAATGAGATAAAGACAGAGATTACTTCGAAAAATGAAACGCGAAATATTCTTAACAGAGTTTGTAAAAATCTTAGAAAAGAAACAGAAAGGACTCTATGGACTCTACTCTGTAAATCTAACGACTGAATCACAAGGGGTTAAGATGAGAAAGGAAGTGTTAAACGAAATTTCTGAAACAAAAGATTCTTTGCTGGATGTATTATTTTTCACTCTTTGCTGCTTTGTTTTTCTAATTTCGATCTATGGTTTTTTCTTTTGATGTCTTCAAACTATACTATTCAATTATACATCCATACTTTCCTGAGTATATAAGGACTTTTATTTTTAAATTTATACAGCAACATTGTAAATTTGTCAATGTACATCACGATTTCTACGTCCAATGTTTACCCTTGATACTCTGCGTATAACTATAGCAAACGCTGTTACTATTTGAAATATTTCTTTCTTTTAGGAATATGCGCTAAACGAGCTGTTGATTCAAAAGAATTTTTCGCTAAGCTCATATATGGTATTTGTAAGAAAATCTAAACGAATTTCGGTGGCAACATTTTTCACAAATGAAGGAGATTTTCAGCCGTTTTCATTAAAACACTGGAACTGTTACTCCTTCAAATAAATGATATCAGTTTAAGCTGTAGTTTAACTTCCATTTTCTTTTCTCCTATGTCAGTAATCGCGGCTCAACGATTACGTTGACGATCGAACTTATTCGGAAACCGTAACCGTCATCACGCTCAGTTCTTGTTCATAGTTTTGTCCTGATCTTGACTGTAGATATTTCGCGTATTCGTAAAAGAAAATTTCTTTATGTCGAATTGAGCCTGCTATTAATACCCAACATTATGAAGAAGTTACAAATGTTCATTGTAGGTGCGATCTAAGGACCAAGAGATCTCTGAAATGCATGAACCTTTGATAGCACTTGAGCTCACTTTATAAGTGAACTTGTCAAAAGCACCGGTAAATAATTTAAGTTCTGTTCCTGGAATGCTTCCTTGCAACAAATCCTCAAAAAAAATCGAACAACCGAGCAAACAACAGTTTGACTTGTGGAAATGTGGAGGTTTGAATTCTGGACTCAATATAATAAAACAGAGGTTGAGTCGATGTGCCTTCAAAAGTGTAAAGGAAAATGCTGAAAGTCTAAAAAATCTTCCGAAACTATAAACTATATCTTTTAACATTGCAGGCGTCTTTAACAATTCGTAGTAACCAAAGGACGAGCAAACTTAGAAGAAGCAAATTTGATTAAGATGAGATCAGTTCTGTGCAGCGTTGCATGGCAACTGCCAATCAATTTGGCAGGTCAATTGGCCGACTTTGGTAAAGAAGACCTCTTCTGATCAATGCGACAGACTTGAGCCTGCCCGAATACCCCGAAAATATAAGCCGAGAACTGAGATTTCATGCTTTGGCACATCAACAAAGAGCAGAAGCATGAATGAACTCTGCATATGCCTTAAACAACGAAAAAAATCTTATGGGTCCTGCAACAGGGACATATTATCGCAGGTTTGCCCCAGGGGGGACCTAAAGTGCAACCACTGGAAGAGCAGCCTAGCCACAGCAATAAACGCTCAATATGAAAATAAGGGGACACTAAAACATATGATATTGCATTCTTGCCTCCTGGTAGACGCATTATCTAATAATACTTTCAACATTCTTCTTATCAAAAATCATGCTTGAAATCTTAGATAAAATCAAGGATTCATAGGGTGTTGAAAACGCTGTCGACATTCAAAAATCCTATGACATTCAAGGATTTAAGGATTTTTTAGAATTCTACTGGCTAGATCATATAAAGGACTTAAGACAAATTTTAATTCATAAGACATATACAACTGTTAAACTGAAAGGATATAATACTTACCGCATATATATTTAAATAAAGAATACGATCAGGCTGAATGGCCACCATGGGTACCACTCGCGAATGTAAAGGAAAACCGCAAGCACACATACCCAATACCACAGTATAAACTAATAATCAGCGCAAGCTTTCAAACAAATTCTCAATCGAATGTGATTCAACTAACATTTTCTAGATACATTGATATCTGTTTGAAAAATTAGATGACGCTTATATATAAAGATGTCCACTTTATACATTGAAGACATTGCATCCACGCATCATGGCGGTGAGACCGGACACACTGCAGGCGATCTGGCAACGTTGAGATTGTCCATGTTTCCATTCCATACAGCTGACACATTTTTTTGGCAGAAACATTAGTGAACAAGAGTTTTTGTTGTGTGATACACAAATGGAGTAACGTAATGTAGAGACATTGTGCAATCAAAATTTATGTTAGACTTCGTCAATCTGCAAATTTGACTTTTGAAAAGTTGTAACAGACCTTTGGGGAGCATTATTTATCATAAGTGCAGGTTTTACGCGGGTTTTACGAATCATTTGCGCTAAAATAGCAACAGATACAGCAGGATATTAGAAAAGGATACGTATTTCACAACTTTGGTTTAGGATACTAAATAAAATAAAAAAAATTAGCTCAAAAATCAAACAACGAAAAACACAGAGATGTCACATTTTGCGTCTGTCGTGTAGAAGTGTAGTGTAGAAAAGTGTAGAAATAATTCTATGTTATATGATAAGAGAAATTGAAGTAAGGATAATAAAATAAGAAGGCTACGATAAAATTCTACGATAAAATGAAAAACATTGTAAACAATTGTATATATATTTAAAATACCACAAAATATTAATTTTTAAAGTCGATTGTGTTATAATTCGTCGACCAAAGAAGCATTTGTCGATCGCGCAACGACACATCACTGATAAAATCAACGGACATACACCGACGTCCGGAAGAAATCAGCAAAAAAATCGATCCTCGGGGACTGGCCACGAACACCAAAATAGTACGAGTCATAAAAGCAGGCAGTCTGTTCTTTGGGTTTAATGGAGAAACAACAAGAAACGGAGCTCTCGTGTACGTAGTATTGGAGCTGCAGAGGCAGACGACTCTGGTTCCATAATACAGCCAACTTCTTTATCCTGAAAAAACAGGATGGATTGAATGTGACGCAGATGGCGCTAATGTTGAACTGGCAATCAGATATCCTCTTAAGGATGTAAGTAGCTTTAGTTTGGAACTTACACCAGCAAGCTTTAAGGAACCAAAATTGGTTATAGTAAATCTTCCAAAAAGGGAAACACACTACTCCTTGCGGAGAGAAAGCTCAAAATCCACTGGAATTCATGCCGAATTCACCGGAGAGCCACCCTTACCTGTTGCTATGAATGCTTTGCATTTCATCACATACACAAATGTTCACACCGGACACAAAGCTAAGGGATGCATCGCGGTACGGAGCGTGCCTTGCAGAACCAAAGGTGAGGAAACCGAAAACCGGATCCATACTGCAAGCAATGCATTGCTCGTAATCTTTCGAGAGGTACTAGGCAAAAAAAAGGCAAAAATAAAATGTCTCGAATGATATAGATAAACCTGCAGTCAAACGTGGCCATTTAGGATTTGCTGGAACAGGCGGCAAGAGAGGAAACACCTACTGAAACACCACAACCCGGATCGAGTGTGAGACAGCAGTAGGCTTTGAGTCCAGAACTATGTCTAACAAGATAGCTCGTGCGGATTCAATGGGCAGAGCTGACAATTTTCAGTTTCTACTTCATGCCTGATAAACTAATTCCATCCTTCCGGAGCAGGTTGCCTGCGTTTGATGCGCCACGAGAATAGACAGTCAGTTTTCTGCCAGATTCTGGAGTTGGTGACAAGAATTGGACTCGTAGAGATGATCCTTGGCAATACACTACCTTTTCACCAGAGTATGTGTTGGGGTGCCACGTGACTCTCGCTTTAGAGTCTACATTGTAAGTGAACTACACGGTAAGCCATCATAGGGTAAAGCATTGGATATTGGTTGTCCGATATTCCACCGTGTAGTAACCCGATCACCACCAAAGGATGGAATCGCGAGAATACAGATGAATAGATGTTCAGTCGTAATAGGTGCGAAAATGGCAAGAGTATCGCTGGGGCCCCAGAAAAGACAATGACGTGACAAACTTATGGTGTGACAGAGGTCAGCAAACATCGCCAAAGTGAAAGAAGTTTCGGAATTTTCTGTTCATCGTTCGAGGAGACGAACGAGAACCCTGTGCTAGTATAGTATTATCAAGATCTGCAAGGGAACTCTTCAAAGATGAGAGTAGTTGCTTTGTGTTGCTGAGGGACTTACGCTTGTCGTGTATTTTTTAGCCAGAGATAATCGAGGGCATCGTTTGAACACTATTCTTGGTTCATTTCTCTTCATTACAATGCACAACCCGGGAAGGTTCTGTTTCACTATGCATATTATGCTGCTGTGGAACTGGATGAAAAAGTGAAAGCCTGTAAGACCGGATTGTATTCAGACTGAGGTACTGCCACTGGTCAAACATCATACACCAGCTCGCTGCTTTGAATGAACGTTTGCTTGAAAGGAAGTGTTTCTCCAATTCTCACAAGGGCAGCGCAGTCGAGCAATCTCCTCATATCGGCCGTTATGAGAAGGTAGTAGGTATTTGAGAAGCTTGAGCTTATTAAGAGAAGACTTGTTGCCAGAACCAAAGCCACTGAATCATCACGTACACAACTATACGGCTTCTGACCTAGGACAGAAGGACCTCCGAACAGAAGGACCACTGTAGAAACATTTGCGTTGGCCTTTTTGATCGGCAAAGACCGAGAAGTCTTCAATTGTATGAACGCAGATGATAAATCTTGGATATTTCAGTGTGATTTCGAATCAAATCGGAAAAATGAAGTGAGTGTGCACAATTCGTCGTTACCTCGTCACAAAACATATCGAATGAGCAAATCTAAGATTAAGACGATCCTTATTATTTTATTTACAGTAAGAGTTCTATGCACTTAGAATTTGTTCAACCTAGAAAAAAGTTCCATAAAGTTTTTTATAAAAGTTTCCTAGAAAGGCTCAGGGAAAGATTGATTTCCGTGAGGCCACGCATTGGGGACACGTGTGTGCTTCATCATGACAATACCCCTCCTCATGCAGTCATTTCCATTAGTAATTTTTTGACCTCAAAAACCATTTCTGTTGTTCCTCAACCCCGCTATCACTTGAATTCAAGTCACTGATAAGGCGTGCGGTACACCTGCTTCGCGTTTCGGTTACCCATGATTGCTACCACAAATTTAGGGTCCTTCTCCTTTCGACTTCTCTTGCCGACTCCCCCCTATGTAGGTACACTCGCTTTCGTTCTTCCGCGAGTAGCATAACAGGAATCAACCTCGAGCTAACCAGCACTGCTGGTTCAGAGACAGTGCGGTGTGCAGCTGCAACGAACAAAGCTCCTCGCCTCAATACCTGCGCGAGACGCGTTCGGTACGACTCCTTGCTAAGAGCGTCAGCCCAGACCTCGGAGCCGTCTGTCTGAAACGCGCTGACTCCATTGCACTCATAAGTAGCTGTCTCTTTTTCGAGGTTGGCCCCCCTGTGTTGGCCATAAGGCGACTGAGAGATGACACTCCCACAGCAGCCTTGTCTGCTGTCACTCGAATCGGCTCGAAGAAGCTCATTTCCGAGTCTATCACAAAGCCAAGGTATTTTATGGATTCTTTTGACTCGATAATTTTTTCCCCGACCCGAAAGGGAATAACACGAGGGATTTCCTTCTTGGTCAGTATGACAGCTTCGATCTTTTCAAGCACTAGGCTAAACGCACGGTCTGTCAACCACTCGTTCATTCGACGCATTAACGCATCCAGTTTTAGTTGCGCCTGTTTGACAGTCCGTCTAGCGATTAATACTGCCACATGTTCTGCGTAGCCAATCAAACGTAACTCCTCCTGTAGCTGCAACCTCAAAAGCTCGTTAAACGAGATATTACATAGGTCCGGGCCAAGAATGGAGCCTTGCGCCATCCCTGATATGACTTCCATTCTTCACCGACCTCCCAATTTGTCATAGACGAGCTTTCGGTCTGTGAGGGATTCCAGAGCACCAAGAATATCTGCCAATCTAGCTCAATTAAAGGCATTTCTCACGTCAACTGTTAAAAATAGTACAATTTGCCTAGAGTGATGATGGTGGGCTTCTGCCTGCTGGACCCCATTCACTACCTCTTCTGTTGCACCGATCATGGATCGGCCAGCCCTGAAGCCGTACTGCTGAGGAGATAGATCACCAGCAGCTCAGATAGCCTCCCAAAGTCTCTCTCTGATGAGCTTCACGAGCACTTTTCCAGTGGCGTTCAACATACATAGGGGCCGGTATGAAGATCATTGCTCTGGATTCCCCTTCTCCTTGTTGATCAACAAAAGCCTCACTTCTTTTCAGCGATTTGGGAACACAACCTGCTGCAAGCAGGCGTTAAATGTGCTGAGCGACATGTCTGGGCAATGTTTATGTGCAAGCTGCACCACATCCGCTGGGATACCGTATGGTCCTGTGGCCTTTTTAGTTTTTAATAATTTCACAGCCCCGTCCAGGTCGATAGTACTAAAAATTGGGCATGGTTAGCTTGTAACCCAGGCCGCATGGGTCCCTGTTGATGTCTTCAACGAGCTTGTGCCAGCTGCAAGCCTTGTTCTCGTTAATCGACCTACGGAGGAGTTTGCTAGCCGACCTGTATGCCAGCATCCGGGAATGTGACTCGTCACGTTCCCTTGAACGTTGGGCTTTAAATTGTGGCAACACTTAAAAACTTTGGCAAATGAAAAATTAAACTCATTACTTTTCTCACGCACTTCATACATATACAATTATATTGGTGAAATCTTCCTCAGCCCACCCCTCCCCCACATCAACGACCACCGTGCCTTATCTCAAAGCAAGCCACCGTGACTCATCTACATCGTTAAAATTCAAAGTACTCATGACTCATTTTTCATGGTGCCTCTCCAGAGTGTGAGCACTTTCTAGTAGTTACCCTATAGCGTAAGCATAAAACAACGAGGATAATTCTCGGTCGTGAGGCCCTTCAGGTAGAAAGAGCAAAAGTGATTAATCGTAGAATTGTAGTTGTATTGTGTTTCTGCTCGATCATTTTTAGAGCATCATCCACGTGAAACGAAATAATGAGAAAAAGTTACCAATACAAATGAAATTCTACTCATTTTTGATTGATTAAATTTAGCGGCGAGTCTTATTGAAGTGTCCATGCTATTTGTGCTTGCTCTTTGGTCGGTATCTTCGTTGAAAATATTAGCAATTCGCGGAGCTGAGTACGTCATTCGAAATTAGGGTACGAGTAGTGTTGACAGTAATATTTATTTAAGTCAACGGCTATTGTCAAAGGGTTTGGCAGCAGGAATCCGATGGGTTGTACCCTGAAGTTTTACTTCAGAAGGCGAATTTCACCTGCTCACTAGAAGTAAGGTTTTACAGAAACGATTCGGTATTTTTAAGCACTTGTGTGTCTCGATCGTAATTTCTTTGTGAAAATTCGATCCTTTTACACACTATGAAACTGAATTGATACTTCTAATTTCTTAATTATGCCAGGACTCGAGGAATGTTTTGTCGATTTTCGCCGAATTTTTGAAGGCTGTACAACCGTTCTAGACGTGCAAGCCGTGCAACATATTTGCATATCAATCATTTCGTTTAATTTTTGGAAATCCTTTTTTGAGGACATTGCAAGGTGAGAATGTTATTGCAGAAAGCATTTACAAATTCAAATTAAATCGTACTAAATTAAATGGAATGACTCGGGAATAATTTAGATAAACCATTCTATGAGGATAAATTTATTTTTGGATGCATTGCCATTATATATATAGTGCTGTCAAGGATTGAATTCTCAGAAATGCTTCTCATAAACAGGATGATCTGTTTATAACCATGAATTTAATATGACCGTCGAGAGAATGTTGCCACGCTGTAGTGACACTGAATACAGTTTTGATCCGCACAGGGATTTTGGTTTTTGGGTATCAGAAACACTTTCACAAAAAAACATAGACTCGCATTATATCATAGCAGCTACAAATATTCTTCAATTTTGAGCCTAGACAGCGAAATTATTGTTAGGTTTAAATGCAGATCTTCGAAGGGAGCAACATCGTCCTTCACCTGCGCAGTGGCTCCAATAAAGACTTTTACCCAATAAAGGCATTGTCCAGTCAAAGGACAAAGGCATTGCAGTTACAAGAACAATATTTTCGGATTTGATAAGCGAGAAAGGTATCCTCACACGAAGAATCATTGAGAAGGATAAGGACTATAATCCCCACTAAGGTACCAGTTCTCACATGTAATGTAAAATATGGTAACTATAGTCTCAAAAGAAAAAATTACATATAATCGTAATATGCAATAGATCCTTCTTAATTTATTTTTCATTCCTGAGTTAACAAAATTCGAGAGCTAATTATTGGACTATTTGCGATACCAGGCAACAAAAAGCAAGTGCAATAGATAAATTTTCAGAATTAGATCTAATATATGAACTTGCAACCTATACTCAGTCACGTAATTTGGTGATATTGTTTGCCATAAGCACTTATTTTTAAGATAAAATAAATGTTCATCCGCAATACGTTATATCCTAAGAGTCCCTCCGTACGATTTATAATCTAAACAAGCCAAAAGACTTAAGGCGACTGTTTGTTCAACAATAAATTATTTTTATTGAGCTATAATTTCAACTTGCTTACCTTGCAATAAATAAAGAGTATTTCACGCTGCTGTAAATTGTATTCTCTGAAAGAAAAGAGAAAAAAGCATTTAGTCCTATGAAAATCAGTAGACGTAATTTTTTCTGGAGCTAAAAAGTCTGATTAAACTCCAAATATTTTTTCCAGGTCACGATTCACTATGACAAAATTTATTACATGTTCAATTTAAAAAAAAATCCTGAAACTGCAGGCGAAATCCCTTGAGGGACTGAGATATCCACTTAAATCTCAACATTTGAAAAATGTACTGCTTAGTCAATTTAATAAATCAAATAAGAATTTCATTCGGTGCGCAATTAAGTCTATCTATTATTAAGTCTAGCAATAAGTCCGTTTCGAAACATGTGGTTCAGATTTTGATAAGTTTTCGAATACTCACGCAATTAATCCAGTTCATATCCTTTTCTGTTTTTCATGGTTAAATGATCATCAAGTTGAAACTCCAGACAACAAAAATGTTGAAAGCGACTTGTGAATAAACTATAAATTGTGGCACAATGAAAAATAAATTTAAGTAAGTATCTTAGAGCATTCTTCGAATCCGATCATTAATCCGGATCATCTATGTAAACCTCTCACGCACACATAGATATTTCCTTGAAAATTCACAATGTTAATTCAATGTGTGTTTAAAGCATATCTCAGAGATTCTATTGAATCGCAACAGTGAGAAAAATCTCGACCAACTAGAGTGGGTAACACTAACTTACATATTCTGACAGGATTTGATATTTTCAATAGGATTCGTCTCTTAAGGAAATGAAATCATTCCACTTACAGGCAATTTTCCTTATTTGTTTTGTTTGTTTTCCACCACTCTTTGAACATGAAAGAGAGACGAAATAATATTCTACGGTTCACTTAAGCTGAACAAGGATTCTGAAAGTGCATGTGAAGGACGAATTCATAATACAAGCACGTGCGCCCGAATACGGAATGCAATTTAGTGTGAGGTCTACAATTCCATGAACAATATGTTATGATGTATGTTTGATAGCTGGTTGATTTTTATTCCTCTTCAGGACGATGGGCAGCGGAGTTTATGCCATACTGAAATTCCGATTTAATTTTGCGAGAAGGCTTTGAATTTATAAGCCTTTAGTTGTAGTCAGCAGTATGTATAGTCGCATGATTACTTTTCTGATTCAACTTAGTTATTCATCCAAACATGAAGTTAAACTTCGAATTCGCAATATAAAATTTCATCCAACAATTTTGCAACCAGTACAGATTCGGGATAAATGTCAAAGAGTTTGACTAATATTTTGAATTAACTTGCCTCGGATACGAGCCAGACCTCGTTTAACGTAATAAGTTATGCGAGGTCTGGCTACTTAGTAACGAAACTGCATATGAAAAAAGGGTTACTGTAAAAATTATTCAACAACCGACTGCTCCTCTTCAATGTACTCCCTCCCCTGACCACACACCATTCCATTAATTGTTTCCATTGGTCAAGGGAATGCTGGTGTCTATTTTTGGGGAACATTTAGGGGCTTCGCCGATTTTCGCTTCACCTCTTCAATCGACTCGAACTGGACTCATTTTAAAATAGACAGGATCTTCGAAAACGAGAAAAAGTCACAAGGCGCTAAATCAGGTGAGTACAACGCATGTTCGAGCACTGGAGTTCCCCTAGCGGCTAAATAAGACTACAAATAAAATAAGACTGTGCGGCTTCACAGACAGCGCTTTATGGGCAGGCGCGTTTTCGTGGTGCTTGTTCTTCCGGCCGTTTCGTACAAACTCCTTCTCGCTGTGTTGCCAAAACGTCCACCTAATAAGTTTAATTTACAGTTTGACCTTCTGAAACCCATTCGTTCATCACGATGTCGTTTATGTCGAAAAAACAATTAGTATGGCCTTAATTATGATTTGACGATGAATCATTAGCGTGGCCTTAAATTCTGATCTTGGTGATGAAGGCGTTTTCTAGCGCATAAATTGCCGCTTAGTTTCAACATCCTCCTGGAATATCCAGGTTTCATCGTAAGCGATGATGTTTTCCATCAACGCAGGCTCTTTATCTATTCTCTCAAGAAAGTCTGTGCAAATCTGTTGACGGACGACTTTTTCATCGGTGGTCAAGTTTTCTGGGACCAACTTCGAACAGACTTTCTTCATATTCAATCTATTATTCAAAATTTATCAGGAATCTTTATTTTATCGGCGTTTGCAGTCTCAGCAATCATCTCTCGCGAAAAATTTCATTGATTTTGATCACTTTTTGCGGACTTGACACAAGTCGACTTGGAAGTTACTCATCTTCGATGCTCTCTCTACCTTCAGAAAACCTTTTATGCCACTCAAAAACTCGTGCATGAGAAACAGAATTTTCACCGTCGGCTTCTTCCAACAATTTATAGCACTCCATTGAAGTTTTTTTTTTAATTTAAGAGAAATTTATCCAGATCCAAGAATGATTGCTTCAAGACCAGCATGACCCATTTCTAATCACTGACTCATAACCAGAGAGATACTTGAATCAATTTAAAACTTATTATTGGTCCTTGCTATTATTGTTTTCTAACGTTTTCAAATAACCTAAACTCCTCGCAGCCGATTCTGTAATTCGTTTGTTTGGGGTCATTTGTTAGTTTTTTTAACTGGCATCGTCACGTAAAGATCTGGTGTTGCAAAGTATGCTCAAAACGGAATTATATTAGAGCCTTGTTTGACTTGTAACCGTCCAGCAGCAGAGCGAGCAGCAGTGCGAAGGACACCGATACCTATGGGTATTCTTCAATTACTACTTAAAGCAACAGATGACACGTCGGGAATATCTCTTCTTCGGGATAATGCATATGTGAGTCATTGTGTATGAATATAAAATTTAAGAGAATGTTAGTGACCAGCTCTGCGCACTTTGTTCACATGTCCTGTCTCCAACAAGTGTTGCTAACAAACACCAATTGAACTGGGAAATTGGAACCGACGACCGTTTGATAAGGAATTTGATTGATGTTTGAGCGGTTGTTAATTTGTAAAGCTATTGTCGCGCTGTATCTCGTGAATTTGCACATGACTGCACATGACTGTGCAAAAAATCATCAGAACAAAAATCGAAAACACTGTCATCGGTGCATAACTCCACACGGAACACAGTTGAGCGACTGCTCTTATCCACAGATAGAGACCACAGAAGAAGATTTATATTAGGATGTTACGCAAAAGCTGTGTGATTACTTTTCTTGTCTTTTACAAAATGTGACAAAATCGACTCCCTTTGTTTCCCATTCAAACGATGCGTGTGGCCTGGCATTGTCATGATGGAAGACAAAGCCCTTTCTTTTGATTAATTCTGGCTGGTTTTTTTGAATTGCTTTTTGCAATCTGGTTAATTGCTGACAGTACAGAGCCAAATTGAGTGTTTGGCCAGGTTCTAGCACCTCATGATAAACAATTCCCTTCCAATACCACCATACACACAGCATAACCTTATTTGGTGTAAACCCTGGCTTTGAAGTCGTTTGTGATGATTCAAAAACTGTTTGGATATTCAATTCCGTAGCAATGTCATGGCTGCTCATGTGTCGATCTTCTTAAATTTTTCGTAAGATTTCATTCACTTTTTCTGTGATTGGTCGGCCTGAGCGAGGTGCATCTTTGACATCAAAATTTCCCGGCCCAAAAATAGGGAACCATCTATTTCCTGTGGCTTTTGATAAAAAATCTTGACTGTAGACACCAAACATTTTTTCACGAGCTTGCGATGCGTTCTTACCTTGATCGTAGTGATATTGAAAAAAAGATAACGAATTTTTTCAGAAATTTCACTCATTTTTATATGCATACATTTTTTGACACGAATTACGAAATATAAAACTGTCCATATGAAAATTATAGACTGAATTTTCATCTTTCAAACGCATGTCAGTTTGACTCAATCTGATTAGTATTGCCCGATATAACACCGAACACCATCTAGTGACAAAAAAGGCTCAATACTTTTTAGACTATTGAATATATTGATTTTCAGCTTGTTTCAAGTTCGCAGTCTTATGCATTTAAAGTAATAAATACGATTAATAAAAATTTTTCAAACATGAAACTTCGAAGAAAAATAAATTATTGATCTCTGATAATAAAAAAATTTATAAAAAAATTAAAATCAGACCTTAAAACCTCAAAAACAAAGGACTACATTCATTATAGCTGGGACAATCACTATCGCAGTTTAAACAAATATAGGATATAACATTTCCTTAACACATTTCGTAGGGGACCTTTTCCCACAGTAGTTTACACATTGTGCCTGTTCCTCATCAGCTCGCCTTTGGTCGAATAGTTCACAGCATATCAAGCGAAAATGTCATCTTCTGCTTCTTCTTCACCCGATTTTTGACATATCTTCCTCATTGCATAATTTTTTCCTATTTTCTCCATTTTTTCGGTCCTTTACCTTTATTTCCTTGCGTAGTTACTTTCTCGGTCCCTCTTTTCCTTTCTTAGTAAAATTTGCTTTTTTCGAGGCATTTTGTTTTTTTTTCTGCTTTGTTCCAGACCTAACGTATTTTTCTCTGTTGTATCAGTCAAAATAGTTGATTGTTCTGGGCGCACCATTTTAATAAAGCGAAAATGTCGTGGGAAATAATCTATATGGATCGTGATCTCAGCTGGAAACAGCAACTATATCGGGTAGAAATCGAGTCCTACGGAATAAAGACGAAGTATTATGTGGAGCGGCTGAGGTAGCTTCGCTATAACCAAATACCCTTAATGATAACCAAATCTGCAATTGCTCACTCCGTAACAAAAGCAGATAGATAATCTTCATCCTGGAATATATCTTCGTTGAATATTGCAACGGTCGCCTTTTTAGCGTTAGCCATTTAAGGGTGAAGCTTTATTCTCTATGGACAAAAGGTTCGATTCTCAGCCGAACATGTTATCGAGTTGCACAATAGTATTTGAATGGTCCATAAACTCCCACATCTAAGGGCAAAACCACTTTGTTTTCCTTAGCCATTTCGACAACTTCACTATCCAAATACGAACAATGACGGACAATCAAAAAAAAAAACACAGGTACAGATGGAGATGGCTTCACATTTTTCGCAAAATTCTTCAGGAATATTTGGAATTCAATGTCAATCACTGTTGAAGTTTATCATGATTTCTTGTATTTAACTCGTGGGAGACAAACATACATGGCACCTAGTGTCTCACTGCACTCACTGCTAGACACTTCGTAACGAAAGCTCCTCTTTCTGCATACATAATAGAACCTACTTGTTTATACCCTCTTGGACCTAAAATATTCCTCGGTTTCTGTATGATTGTTACACGAGTTTTGTCAACACACCATGTACACGAGGAAGGAAACTTCTGTCTGCCCCATACATCCACCAATTTCGAAAAGAAATTGCCATCCTTAGTTTTATTATGAGATGGGGCTCTGGTCAGGTTAGTATCCTGTGGTAATCTCACAAACAAGAACCAACCGCGTTTCAAAGAAGCTGTAAGCCCATCGACTCCCGCTTCTTTAGTTTTCATCCACGTTGGACGTAAAGCAATATTGTACTTTAGTCCACATGTAAATGGCAAGAAGCTGACATTTTTTGTCCAGAATCCATTATATATTTGACTGAATTTCGTAAGGTAACATCGTAAGGTATGTCAGCCTAAAAGTTTTCTATTTTGCGCATAGCCAACTGAGATAGATGGCATTGGTCTGCTCTGTTGTTTTGCTTCTTTAGATACAAAGTTAGAGGCAGATTCCAAAACCTTTTGCGATACCATGAGCTTTTCTAGTTACATCTTTCTTCAAAAAAGCTGCTGCCTTCTTTTCTGCGGTCACTTTTCCTTGTAAACTTGCTCTTTCCATAGAAACCAATACATTAATGTTTGGTCGTGACAAGTCACAACCTGCCCCGACCATTTGTCACTTTGAGCCCAAGTACCGAAACTAACTTTTGAAGATTCAATTGTAGAAACGCGAATAAGTATCAGTTAAAACATGGTATGATCCAATTTTACTAAGAATCAAGAACCCTACTAACGTGAGGTTTTTTGGGTGTATATGCGTGGACTGGTCTAACACGAGTGATAGCGCGACTGGCTCACGTAATGCTGTGACCGAAGATTGAGTGATAATTTTCCTCTTACTAACGTTGAAAAAGCATTCACTGTTAAGAAGGTGTTGCAGCTGCAATAACGTACCCCGGTGAAAACCAGCCCCACGCTTCCCTGCTTTGCTCTTATTTATAGAAGTTCACATATTAACACGCTGGTTATTGGCAATCCCTGTTTGAAAATTAAATTCTATTTTACCTTGCAAAAAATTTTCCTAATTTAACAATGACATCAACTTCGCATGCACTTGGGAAGATTAAAAATAAATAAAAAGAAACCAAATGGCCAAAACAAAATTGAGGACTTACACGTGCAAGCCATTGGACAAATACTTGAACTTTCACGTTATAGATGTTAATTGTCATAGAATCGTTATATGTTATAGAATCTTTAGTATTTCCTTCCGTTCATTTTTTGTTCGGTTTGTTTTGTGTATAGAGGTATAAGTTTACTTAAATATTATCTAAGGTCAAATTCGATACCAAACGATAAACAAAGGAAATAGCCCATAGATGTATAGAAATTAGGTAGTAATTTCGATATTAAAAGCAAAAACCAACGTGATAAACATGATACTTATCGAAGTGAGCGGACTATAATAATTTCATTCGATACACCATCATTTTATCGAACAAAGAGTGGTTAATAAGGATTATGTTCACTTATGTGAAGCTTTGGGCTAGATTCGATCTCCTGAATAAAGCCGTGCAGCCAGTTGTTTTTTTTTGTAATTTGTTCAACATTATGGAGGGAGAAAGCAGCAGCATTTTGCTACAGTATTAAAATAATACATGTGTCTTTATGATGATGTAATCTAATATTTTCATTCAACTTCATCCCCTTAAAAATTGTAAGTACAGCAGATCATCATGTAATCCATTTAGTTTACCTGAATAATGAAAATTTAATCAGAAAACTTTCAATCTAAGGTATGCTTAATATCGCTTAATACTCACATTAAGGACATTTATTTATACTTTACCTTGTTTGTATGTTTCACAAAAGTATGAAATTGTACGCTGCAGTATGTGCGACGGGTTACAGTTTCCATACCTTCCATATTTGCATAATTAATTAATGTTTCAGCATGCACGAGGAGCAGAACACGTGGATTCTACGAGATAATGTTCATACACACGAGAACCGTAGGTATGAGTATAGTATATGACATTTATCATTCCTTGTTATAGTTTAGACTACCTGGCCCTTTATGCATATGCAATGGGAAGTAAATACACATTCGAGCAGGAATTTATAGTCCGTACATGATTGTGATGTGTAAGATAGTGTTCATATATGATTGTGCCCGAAATATGTCTCATTTCTCATTTCTATACATGCAACTAACTGAGCGCTTACAGATTAAAGTATGAGTAATCATATTAAATATTAAATAATTAGAATAAAAATATATTTATACAAATATTCGTAAAAGCAGAAAAAATTTGAGACGTGTTGTCTCAGATGTTAAGAACCGCGTTACAATAACTTTGAACTTACAATTAGTAGAATTGAATAAAATAAACTCACTTAAACTCTCTTACAAAACTCACAAAATTATAATTTTTGAAGTGCAACCTTTTACCCAAAATAAGTATATTAAGCACACGATTGAGTCCAATGTGCCCCATCGGTTACCAAATTTTTCTGGCTGTCCAGAGCGGCAAAAAATCTTAAGAATGATTAGTGAAGCGAGAGAGACTCGCTCCACATCCATGGCTTCGCACTCCAGAATTCGTCCACATTTTTTTCCCATCTGCTCCAGTATACTCCACTCCAATCTCCAATATATCATACGCCGACATTGTAAAAGAAAGTCAACCCATGTCATCAAGAACAACGTGTAACCCCATTTAGGGTAAAACGCAAGATCTGCACGGTATGTCAAAATTGATGTTATTAAAAAAAATTCAAGACTTCTTGGCCATTTTCGAGTCCACTTCTCCGGATGACAAAGCAGTCATACTTCCTTTCAAATCTCCATGGTGGTAAATAATCCATCATGCCGAAAGAAAGTATTTATGTGATTGATCCAAAGCCTTTAGACCAGACATCATCCTCCTGATCAAAAGCATCTTGAGAGCGAGGCACAGGGACTCGATGAATAATTACGAGATGCTTCGCAACGATGAAGGTAGGGACACAGCTATTCTTTTCCGAAACAACCTTTCAGAACACCAAATCAGCTTCAAACACCAAGAGGAACCCTAACTTTCCTCCAAACTAGAGGCTAGGATTTCGGCTCCCCTGCCGAAATCCTAGCTGGCTCCTTATATTTGCTTGGCAACTGTGGGCCATTCGTATTCCACCTACTGAAAAGAAATCTCGCCATTGCTCCTACCTACAATTCATTCCTACTAGGTGGTGATTTCAATGCCAGACACGAGCACTAGGGAGACTCTAAACGGAATTAAAATTGAAACGCATTGATCCAATGGTACTCTTCTGGCTCGGACCCAACGCCCGTGGCGACTATGGGCTTTTAGTTAGTATTACGCTTAGTGTCAAACTCCCATTGCAACATTTCCAAAGCGACTTAGATCATATTCCAATATCGGGATGTAGAAAGTCTCATATGACCAAAATCATCAGATCACCGTATCCTTGGCAACCCGGAAATCGATCTTCAAATCTCAAACCTTTCTAAACTTATCATTAAATGTTTAGACCTTCGCACTCCTCTCCGGAAATGTCACTACCAGATCTATCGTTATTCCTCTCAGGAAACACTTGACTGGATAAAAAACGCAAAAGCATGTTAATAAGGCTAAAGCATATTTATAATCGGCATTCGAATCAACAAAGAATAAACTTCATTCAAGCTTCACGTTGCAGCCTTATCTGTTAATATGAAAAAACGCATCAGCCATAAAACTAATGAGTATCAGACGTCTTTAGGCAAATCATAATCCTTACCGCCCACCATTCCACTAACTCAACATAGACAGCGATCCATTTAGCGATCCTTGGTGACAAAGTACGTGGCTCCAAAGCGTTCTACGGTCGCAAATCACAAAATTTTGCGTGATCTATTCACTAGCATACCCCGATTAGAGAACATTTTTGCTCAACTAAAAAGCAAAACATCCCGTGGCCTGGGCAGCGTACCTAATAAAGTTCTCAAGAAATATGGTCCTCCTATCACCCCTATCTGCGTTCGCATTAGTTCTGAAGAAGTCTATTAACTCTGAATGGATTAATGGCCCAATATTTAAATTAATTTCATCTTCCGGTTTAATAACTTAAATGCGTATCCTATCCAGCTTCCTACAGTATAGATTCACTAACATTGAAGTTGTTCAAGGACCATCGCAACCTATCCCAATCCTATCCGCAGTCCCACAAGGACCCATCTTTCGTCGATCATTATTTAACTTCTTTCTCTATGACATACACTACGAGTAAATACCGTTTCTCATGATCCTCTAATTGCTATACTTATTGTCCATATTCAGACTATCATGTATCTTAACGGCAGAACATATTCTCCTTTCTCAGGCGCAAACTGAGCTGCACAGAGCAATCGACAGAGTGGCATTCTAGCTCATTAGTGGGGTTTTACTCCTAACACCGACAAATGCGAACTTATAGTTTTATACGGTGAAGGACATCGATTGCCATTGAGAGAAATTAGGCTCTTGCATGTACAAACTGAAAGAGTATCCATTCTTCTCAAAGAGACCATCAAATATCTGGGTGTAAACTTCACAAACAAATTTAAAACTATCCAACACGCTGAAAAACCAAATCTGCTGCACTGATAACTCCTCTCCTTTCCTCGAAATCTGTCCAACTAAATGACAGAGTCCTTACAAACTGTACAAAACGTTAACAATACTAATTAAAGTGGACTTCTTCCCAATTTCACTCTCTTTTTCTCCAAGAGCAGCTGAAAAGTTGGAAATTTTCGAGAGGTGGAGTCTCTGAAAATGCACCACAAAATACTGCAGCCCAAATAAAAAATTCTACAGAAGTAGCTCGGTATATAGAGAGACCGGAATAACTCCCCTCCTGCACTATCTGATGTGACTTAAAACGGCTGGATAAATGGCGTGACCCACCATCAATCACTATCAGGAGAATCCTTCACGATCCATCTCAAGATAGCCCCGACTACGTACCACCAACCAATATACTGACCAAGTACACATACAGACACGGATCCTCATATTGCCACATTGCCACTCACATCGATACTTCGCTAATGTGCCTGAGTGTACGAGCAGAACAGAGTACATTACCACAAGGGAAAAGCTTCAAAAAAGAAAAGCTACATCAAAAACTCAGCGAACAGGATGTTCTTGAGGATCTAAGCTTCCCAGCCCTTCAGAAGCATCCATCAAAGACACCAAGGCTGTGCCAAAACCTACCGACGATCTCAGCTAATCCAACAACTAGTGGAACATTAACTCAAGCTAAGATGTCCTACAGTGGAGTAGCCAGAAATGTTCCAACAACAGAGAACAACCGTGGAAATGACGAACTTTTCATGCCTGATGAATTGCTTGAGGCTCTCACAAGAGCTCATAACCAATTTAGCAAACTGCCGAACTAAAAAGCTTGTCATTAAAATTTTTATATAATTAGTGCCAATAAAGTAATCACATAGAATACTCAAAGCATTAGAAATAAACATACTGAGCTATTTAACTGAGCTTTGTTATGTATTTTCTAAGGAAATTAATAATAAAATATATGTATATATAATTAATAATAAAATAATAATTGGGCAACCGATAGGTCGCACCTGCAGCGAAAGAAAGGAACAAGATTATAGGGTTAGTTGAAAATACAAAGGCCGCAGATTGGCGGCCGAAGAAAGTTAATTTTCCACTGACTAGTTCTCCGCGTGGGCGTGGGGGTTAGGACTTTATTTAAGCCCTGATCCTTCCATGCAACTCACACACACACACACACACAGGGAAAGAGCTTAGTCCCTCATATTATATTAAATAAAAATTATTAAGAATCAAACAACCTGGGAATTGTGCTGCGCTGACTGTGAACACCTCCTCCTCTACTGGTTGTGTATCTTCAACTGATTGAGTGTCTTCTATGGATGAATGTCCTCGACTGGTTGGTGTTCCTTGGCAGAATGTTCTCTGTGGTTGAGTGCCATCCACTGACAGAATGTCCTCTGTGGTTGAGTGTCATCCACTGGCAGATTGGCCTCTACTGGTTGGCGGTTGGTGTTCCTTGGCAGAATGCCCTCTGTGGTTGAGTGTCATCCACTGGCAGATTGGCCTCTACTGGTTGGTGTTCCTTGGCAGAATGTCCTCTGTGGTTGAGTGTCATTCACTGGCAGATTGGCCTCTACTGGTGGTTAAGTATCTTCTATCGGCTGAATATCTTCTTTACTGGTTAAGTATCTTCTATCGGCTCACAATTTCCACTCCTTTTATATCGATACTAACACAACAACCCAGTGAATCGTATCGATCGTAAAAATAACTTAAAAATAACTTTTTTTTGGATTGTTTTTTTTTGCTACTTGGAATTTTTTTTCTGACTTTTTTTTTTATTAATAACTAATTATTATTTTACTAATATTATTTACTAAATATTATTTAATTTTATACTAATATTATTTTACAAAATCTAACTTTAAATATTTTTTTTTTTTTAATTTCTTAATTTATTTATTTACATATATATATTTTTGTTTGTTTGTGTAATGTCGCCTACACATCGAAATACGTAACAGCTTGTAAGTTAAATTTAGACTTAATCTTAATTACTGAAACCTGGTTAAGGCCGCATGATAAATTATCGCATCTGGATCTATCGAAATGATCGCCATGATAAATTCGGTGGCGGAGTTGCAACAGCAATCAAAAAAGGAATCAACCACACTTTCTTACTGCCTTTCAACTCTTTGTTTATAGAAAACATTGGGCTAATGTTAGACGAGCTTAATGTTAGGGTTTATTCAGTCTACTTTCCAGGTTTAAAAATGTCCCAAGAGAAAATCAATGGATTTAAAAAAGACCTCAAAGACTTTGCCCGTCACAAACACAATTTTCTGATATCTGGAGATCTTAATGCCCGCCATAGGCTTTAAAAATGAACTGACTTATAACTCAGCTCAAGGTACTGGCTCCACTCTGGATATCGTTTTGGGGGATCAACATGTTGGTCCTTCAGATCTTCACGTTGTACAAGCACTATCATCGCGGCACTTATCTGTTTTATCCTCAATTCAATGGGAATCTGTTAGAACTACAGTAAAAAGTCTTATTGTTTCAAGCAAGCCGACTGGTCTAAAGTCAAAGCGTATATAAATAATAGCGTGTCATTGAATCAAAACATTCATGAAGAGTTAAATTCAATGCAATCCCTCGAACGAAAAATCAATAGTTTCAAGGATATTATTTAGAGCTATTGACAGCAGCGTGCCTTAAAATAAGCTCAACATACAAAACCTTTGAATTGAATGCTGAAACTCTCAAACTTTGTCCGTACTAGAAACACGCTAAGACGTCAATGGCGAAAATCCTGAGATCCAGCTTTGAAGTGCGTTGTCAATTCATTGACAACACCTATTCGTTACAAGATTTCTACGCTACGCAACCAGTGCTGGGGAAATATGCTGGAAAATTTAGACTACAACTCGAGCAAAGTTTGGAGCCTCAATAGACTTTTCAAAAGAAAAAACCACTCTGTCCCATACTCACTGAATGATGGAAGCGAAAAACACGTTTACTCTTGTGAATGAAAGGATGAGATCCTCGCCGATGAGTTCCATACCTACCACATCACTAACCATCAAAACCACGACAATGTTACAGATCTGTTGGTAAAGGAAACACTTAAAAACTTACCTTCTCCCGTTAATGTACCTCCATCTGCCTTCATTAAAACCAGGGAAATAATCAATCTGCTTAAAAAGCTAAAGAGCCGCAAAGCTCTAAGAGTGGACGGCTTGCCTCACATAGCTTTGAAGAAACTTCCGAAGAAAGTTATTGTTTTCACTTGCCAATTATTCAATGCATGCTAAAGCTCTCGCATTTCCCATTCCTTTGGAAACAAGACATTCTTGTCTCATTACTCAAGCCCGGGAAAGATCCTCATGAGCCACAAAACTATAGACCGATTAGTCTTCTGTCACTCTTTGGAAAGCTTTTCGAAAAGCTCATTCTTAAAAGACTGACTGTCTTCGTAGAGAGTAGTAATATACTGCCAAATTTTCAGTTTGGGTTTAGACACGGATATTCTACGGAGCAGTAGCTCTACCGGGTATCTAGGGACATAAAACCCGCCCTGAAAAACAAGGAATCGGTTAGCATGGTTACTATTGACATTGAAAGGGCATTTGACACTGTATGGCATGAGGGGCTAGTACATAAGCTTCAAGTATACAATACACCCACCTACTTACTCTATCTCATAGCATCCTTCCTTAAGGACAGAGAAGGTAAAGGTTTGAGAGGCTACTTCCTCGCTGAAAACTATAATGGTGGGTGTCCCTCAAGGCTCCTATTTAAGTCCAATGCTTTTCAATATCTATACTTCTGACCTACCCTCATCTAATTTCAATCAATTAGCAGCTTTTGCTGATGACACGTGCTTCTACTCCTCTGGAAGTAACCCTAACACAATAACCGCGAACCTCGAACCAATGCTCAAAAATGCGTACCAGTTTTTCTTTAGATGGAAAATACGAATGAATCTTAGCAAAACAAAAGCCATGTTCTTTAGCAAAAGACGTAAGCCTGCTTGGATTCCAAATAGACTAATTAACTTTCTAGGCCAACCTATCCTTTGGTCAGAAAATCCGACCTATCTTGGCCGAACCTTAGACAGGAAACTCACCTTCAAGGAACACATCGGCCATATAAGCGTCAAGGCATTCAGTATCCTGCTACAGCTTTATCCGTTGCTAAGCCGCTTACAACATACAGTACGCGCAAAAAAGATAGCACACCTGAAAAATTTCTTATTATTTCCTGAACTACGGGATGCATGTCAATTAGATGTTCTACAAATTAGACGGGTAGACTGAAACACAAATTTTTACCTGAAAATAATGAAGGGTTTCTCAAAATTTGAGATTTTATGGTGAATTTAATGACTTTTAGGTGCGTAAAAAAGATAGCACACCTGGAGGAAATAATAAAATAAAAAAACCGAAGATTAGGTAATGCTATCTTTATTTAAACACTAATACTTAGTTGAACCTCCACTTTTTTTAATTACTTCCAACATTCTTTTTGGAAGGCTTTTATACAATTTTTTTATGTATTTTCGGGAAATTTCACCCCAACATCTAATTATTGTAGTTTTCAGCTCATCTACAGTTGCGTTTTGTTTTCCTTCGGCGTAAACAAGCCGAGCTAGCTATCCCCAACAACTTTCGATTATGTCGAGGTCGGGTGATCGGGCTGGCCAATCGAGAAGTTCGATTTTTTTCTCTTCGAAGAAAGATTTCACTTTCCTGGCGGTGTGCACAGACGCATTATCCTGTTGAAAAATCGGCGAAGTATCTGCAATGGTCATTAGACCGTTTGATATTTGCTGTTCCAACAGCTGAACATACTTATCAGCGTTCATTTTGCCACTGATGAACACTAATTCCGATCGACCGTTAAATCCGATAGCACCCCATATCATCACCGATCCTCCACCATGCTGCCGCTTACTTAAAATTATTTCCTCCTTCCGAATGTCGTGGAAATAATATCCCCAGCCATCTGGACCATCTAAATTAAATTTTTTTTCGTCGGAAAATACCACACGCATCCACTTTTTTTCCACTGAATACGGCGCGTGCAAAACGCCAAACGGTGCTTCTTGTGAAGAAAGGTTATTGGTGGTTTCCGCTTTAGCTTCCGGCGTTGAATGAGTGACGACTTTTGAATGACGTTCTGTATGTTACGTACCTTCGTTTCAACGCCAGCTCGTCTGCCGATTTCCGTTGCGGTGAGAGAAGAATTCGAAGCCTCCTTCAAAATTCGACGCTTCTCGAGTTGTGATATCACTCGCGGTCAACCTGGTGACTTTTTTTCCCATAATTCTCCGGATCCGCAATTAAGTTTGTTACAGCTTTTCGACTCCTGCCAATTCTTCGTGCGATTTCCGCAATACTTTTCTTCTGTCGCCGTAATTCCAAAATCGTATCAATTTCCGAGTGATTTAGTACTTTACCTCGTCCCATTTTCCTAAATGTTTCAACCTTTTGTTTTTAAAAGTGGTTATACACTCCGCCCTAAATGTCTATATTGTGAAGGTGACAATTTGATAGCCGAAACTAAAGTGGTTAGATGGAGGAAACCAAGCTAATTTTAGTGGCAAACATTATGTGCTATCTTTTTTACGCACCTAAAAGTCATTAAATTCACCATAAAATCTCAAATTTTGAGAAACCCTTCATTATTTTCAGGTAAAAATTTGTGTTTCAGTCTACCCGTCTTATTTGTAGAACATCTAATTGACCTGCATCCCGTAGTTCAGGAAATAATAAGAAATTTTTCAGGTGTGCTATCTTTTTTGCGCGCACTGTATAATTTTACATGGAGCGCCTTCTTGGAGCCAATGCGCCAACTACTTAAAAGCAAAGCACCAAGTAACACAAAATAGGTATTTGAAAATAGCACTAAATAAGCCTTTTCTTTTCTCTTCTCGAAGATTGCACGAGCTCGTTGACATTAGCCCCATCAATAAACTTGGGATCTTGCACAGAAAAAATTTACTCGCTAGATGCGAAAATGCCTCTAAACAATATATCCGGGCATTCTCTGCTGCATAGCGAAATTCAACACAGAATCATGCGTCCTTAACCAGAAGTAATAGAATAAGTGGTACCTTTAAGATAGTCAGTAAGTAGATGTTAGAATAGTTCATTAAGTTTAATATTAAGTTTAGAGAAGGTTTTTTCTAAATTTTCCTTCCACTAAAACTCGAATTGTTAAATAATTTCCAGGTTACCGTAGATTTAAAAAATAAGCTGTAATGAATGTGAAATTTAGAGCACTTCAGCAAGCACTCAGCAAGGTTGCTATTAAAAATGCAATGAATAAAGAGATAATACTAATAATAAATATGTTTAAAAGTCAATAAATACTGAAAAATAACTCAAAGTTTTGTAAGAACAGAAATATATTGTTAAAAATAAATAAAAATTGTAGAAATATTTGAGTATTGTAAATGAAGAAAGGAAGCATCCTACCTTTTTCGTCAGTTTGAGCATTTTGTGAAATGGCAACTATTACAAACATAATTTTCTTCTTTGAAACCGAAAATCCGCTACCGTTCACAAAAAGAAGACATTCAACTGCCATGCTCTTAGATCCATTGGTTTTAATCGAATGATGGATTTGGTAAACGAAATTGCTTAAAGATTGAAAAGGATGCGACGAAAGTACGACGAAGTAAATTTTAAAGTTTTAAAGAAAACATTTGAACAACTTGGAAAAATTTCCTGAGTTTTTCAGAAGAACGGGAATTTGCGCATAAACAGAGCTCAAGGACTTTTCTTGTTTCCGTAGGATTTGTCAAGCCGTCGATAGCCAGACAAAATTTCGACGGCACGTGAATTATATGCTGATACAATTATGACTCACGAGTGGAGTCGATGTACGAATATATGATTCATCGGCAGCCAATGTGTTAAAATATGTTTCTTTTTTTGTTTCATACTAAAATCAGTGCCCAGCTATCGTTTCTTATTGTTTCGTTGACTTTGATTCAACAAACGTTTATTGACTCTGAAAGACGATAATATGAATGACAAATAGCAAGATTGGCATTGACATGAAAAGGACCTTTGCAACTCTTCTGACCAAGCCGACTGACAAGACTCAAATTGAACGTAATTATTTTTGTATCACGTAATTGAAGATTTGATTAAAATCCCAAGGCAACGTGAAGTAAACAACGATAAATTCACGAAATTCTAAGCCATCCTAATTTCATTAGCAACATGAACATAAAGCTCAAGGAAAAATTCATAAGTATTATCGTGTCATTCACTAGCAGATATAATAAAACGCAATTAAAAGCATAATTAAAATGTCGTATTAACTGAAAGCTCTAGAGATTTACTTAACGACTTAAAATGCCCCGAAAATAATGTTGGTTCTTGCTATGTTTGAATTATGTGTAAGATGGTTGAAATGACCATCCGCAACGACAGCAACAGCGGGAAGTGAAATTACGTTGTGAACGTCCGGAGGCATTTTAAGGAAAGAACTTTGGAAGAAACTCAGCTTTAGTTTTCAGGTACAGCTTATGTTTGTTCTTTAGTAATTCATATTGATAGTGCTGAATCAAAATTATCACAAATTTATTTAGGTCTTAGTATGGACCGCTGAACTCACTTTTTTCTAAGATTTGGAAATTGAAACCCCCCAAAAGTACCCTTTAGTTTATTGATTTCTTTTGACGTAATAGCGAATCAAATTCATCACAAAAAAAGAATATTAAGAGAATGTTTAATTTTATTCAAAAAATTATGACATGCTTATTTGGTAACAAGATATTAAATCGTAGTTTAAGAGTTCACTTCTGCGACAGCAAACCATGAATAACATTTGCTGCAAGGAGTTGATTTGAAATTGTGGTAATAAAAGAGATGTTCATTCACAACTGAGTGATTTTGACGAATTTATTAGGAGTAATAAAAGTCTCCGTCGGACTGATCTTATCTTGGAGAGAACATATAAAGGCTACCTAGCAAGAGGGGGTGTAATAAACTTCTTCGCTTCTTTTAAAAGGGTGTGTTTGCATCTCCTAAGTGTGTAAATTGATTGCCAGTTTGGAACCCACTCAACGAACTCTTGCGACTGCTTGTCTGAAGGAAGCATTCCTAATATACTTATCAGTTTCCAGGCAATAAATCAGTGCAAAGGGAAAATGACGGGGATGGCGAGCGATTCATTACATTATTACGATATTGATACACTTAAGTCTTTTCCCAATAAAAAACAGATGCTCCTAATTGATTGTACGTGATATGAGACAAGTATGAAGCCTAGTTGTCTCTGCACCACCATGATTCTCCACCCTTGACGTTTAAACGCGGAATAATTCAATTAACTCCTACTTCATTTGATCAGCTATAAAAGAATGTGTAAATAATTTTACCAGCTTCCAGTGAATGAATGCATATTCAAACACGAAGGATATTTTCACAGCGGAGCTACGAAGACTTCATCTGTTCGTTCCCACAAAATATTCTGCTGGCGGAGACTATGATGGACCAACAGCATCCGTCAAGTGGGTGAGGTTGACGCAGTCATGTTTTCAAAGCAAACACATACGTGTGCATATGGACATGAGTATGTAAGTGCATTACAATTAACCCATAAAACACTTAACGATACCAGCAATCATTTTCGCTCATTGATGTAATTAAAACATCTTAACCATACTTTATGTGCCAGAAAAGTTCAAAAAGAGAAGTTTTTGTACATAACTTACTAATTTGTCGAAGTATGCCGGAAAATGTGCTGAATAGTTTGGCTAGGATGTTGAAAATGTCCTCCCATGAAGCAAACGCTCCGATTCAACTTGGCAACAGTAATCAAACTTTTGTTTTACTTTTTCCACACGAAAAGAAGGCTAAAGGAGAGAAAAGGATGCAATTTTAGCATGATGGTAAATCAGATGCCTTCAGAGAATTAATTTGCGGGAAAGCAAAGTCATTAAACTTTCTTTTTCTTTTTTGAAGAGCTTTTGATAAATTGAAATATATTCAATATATTAAACTTAAATATTTCAAAAAATATATCCACGTAAAATTATAATGTGCTAATAGGTCAAATTCAAACAGAGTACATGAATCATAATGAATCATGAATCAATCGGTGATGACTTATCCTAAGTTGTCAAAAATTCAAATGCCTTCGTGTATGGAATGACGTAGTGGTAGTGTAGCAACCAAAAACAAATACTTCAAAAAGAGGTCGTAAACGTTATTCTGTTAGTATAGATTGGACCTACAGTGAGGTAATATTCCATCTCGTGTTTAAAATGTCCTCTAGAAAGAAAAAAAGAGAAAATTCTCGTAAGCGAAAGAAGCAAAGACTCTACTAACCAGTACAGCGTTTTTGAATTTTCTTATTTAAAATGTATCTCTGCAAAGAAATTTGACAATAGTACACTTAATGAAATGAGTATAGGTGCAGTATTGGCTATTCCAAGCTCTGATCTCGTATTTGGGGCGCTTAAAAATGTTTTAAAATGTAGAACGTATAACGGCGACAGACAATTCGGAAAAAGTTCACCACAGTATGGCGGAGACAAAATTATGTTCAATCAGAGTGCTCTACATATTCGGAAGCGAGTTCTTGTCTATTTATGGGTACAAAAAGGACAACATATGATGTAGATAGGCCTATAGCTTTTATTTTTTGACTTTTGGACTTTGCACTAAATGTTTTCTCAGGACTGATGGCTTTTGTGAGTCTTATGAATAGCAAAACTCACGAAGATATGAATATGGTAAATTTGGGGTGCATAAGCCATATCCAAAAGAATGTTTCACATATTAAACGATGCAAAAAAAGAAAGTGCAAGACATTAAAACTTTAAAACAGTTCGAAAAAAGAGTGTTCATTGAAGAAAGAAGAAAAATCCCGTAATTGAAAATAATTAAATAACCATGTCAAAAATGCCGTTCCGAAGATATCCAAAAAGTCTGATTTGGCCGCGCTTGCAACTAATAAGCTTATTATTAAAAAAATTAAAACGAAAAACTTCTAGCGGAATAGTTATTTGTAAGTATCTAAATACGGTAAAAAATATGAAACACGAAGCCTTCGCCGGGGCCTACCACATGAAGTCAAGAGGTTTAACGTGGTCTGCCGTGTTGGCCTCATTCCAAATTCCAAAAAAACCGTGTTGGGGTTGAAATCATGTATCAATCACCACCAATCAATGATCAACCAATCACTGATCAACCAATCGATGATAAGTTTCAATCCCAGGTACTAATTTCATTAAAGCTATCTGAACTCCCGAACACAACTGATGAGTGCTCACCGTACTCACTAGCCATCGAAACAACAACCACCACATTTCAGCCAAGGATAAGCTCCTCTGACTGACAGTAACCTGTCATGGGCGTCATTCTAACCGATGGCTCAGATACAACTCAGATCAGGTTGCACAATTCTAAAGTCTGAGAAAAACTAGCAGTTTTTACTCTTTTGCCCAAAAACTGAATCGAATAAGCTCAAACGTAGACCACCAACCCCTGCGTCACTCTGAGTCTTATAGTACAAGTCCAAAGTGTTTAGATTTACAACGGTCAAAAACATAGTTCAACATTAAATGCACATTTCATTCAACAATTTCAATTTCTCATTTAGAAGGCATACTGGCTTCGCATCCACCTTATAAACATTGTTGATATTGCAATGCGAGCTTTTTGACCTGCTTAGGCATTCAAGATCGCTTAGTCCACATTTAACAGAACACTCAGTTCGTCACATTCGGTTTCATAAGTGGTGTGTTAGTCTGCAACAATACACTACAAATATCGACAATTTCGCACCATTTTCAGCTGTTTTTCAGGCCTTGCATCAATTTACTTATACATCTGCTTACATGAAGTGCGTCAATTTTCCAGTCCACTCCTAACTACTTGTCAAGTCTAGTCACCATTCAACTTTATCAACCGATTCCTCTTAGGAGCTTTCGTTAATTGGTTCAACTTTCATCAACTTTCCCTCGGTATGTTCCAGGTTCTCAACCATTTAGAACCCATTTTTGCGACGTCAAAAGTACTTGTTTCAGTTCGTCCTCCCATCTGTTATAAAGACTACTTTAATTCACTTTTCAGCAGTCATCTTCTCTATTTCAGTACATCAGTCCAACAGTTCAACATACAGTGGCCAGGTTATATCCACTTTGCCTTTGTACATCCCATTCGGGAAGGGAGACTTCCGCGATACTTGCTTCCGTTAATTCTTTTCATCTGTCTGCTACCACTCTCACCGCACTCCTCAATACTTCTTGTTACTCCCCTAGACGACTTTTCCGTCAATACATCAGTTTCATCATTTTTTAACCATAGCAAGTACAACATAAACTACGTTCAACAGTATGTTTGTCTTCTTTTCATCTTTTCTACGAGTTCACACAACAAGAGACCAAACGAATACAACGTCTCAACTTCGCTTCAAATTCACTTTTCGGCTTCGTTTCAACTTTGTTAGATAACGGACTCCTTCAGATCTTTCCTCTCACTTTACACTGGTTGGGACAGTCATGATAGAGCCACAAAGTGGATTCACATGAAGGCATGGTTGGGCTTTACCACAATTCCAAGCCATAGCATATGTGATGATGCAAATGTCAAAAAACACAGGCTAAAGCACAAGTAAATTAACAACAGTTGGCTTGTGATTAAGGTTCTTTTCAAATTAAGAAATTGATTCATAAACTTTTGACAAACAACGATTTATTGAAAAGATTGGCGGTGGGCGCGAAGACCCAAAATCATAATGAATCTTGAATGAAACCAGCTGAATTGGCTTATTGTCCAAAAACATACGTTCAACGGTTTGAAAAATACCGGAAATTGCTTTTAACCTATTCCAATTTCATATCAACTATCTCAATGTTGAATTGAAATCTATAACGGCCAACATTGCAAACACGCAACAGAAATTTCAAAATTCAAAATTCGCTAAGCTTATTCCCGTATTTTTTAACGTTGGATATAATTTCAATTAATAAAATGCTACGACACTCATGACACAAACTCTTGAAAATCCTTTCGAAAAACAATAGAAATGGGATATTTTTGAGTTAAAAGAATGGAATAACAAACATTAAATTCTTTTTTTTTTTTTTGTTTTTCAACTTACTAAAGATAAGTTAAGGAATGTTATCTTAAGAAAATTTGTTAAAAACCTCCATGACTGTAAATGAAAAAATCGTTTTCGCAATGCTGGGGTAAAAAGGTTAAATTTTTTATCATAGCTTAGAAGATCCAACGACCGAAGTCGAAGATCGATTAGGGGAAAAAATGTAAAGCGCAAAATCAAAAGAAAGTCTTTATTTTGTTTATTTCTTTATTTATTTATGCATAACATTATAAATTTGCACAATTTTTTTACAAAAGAAATAATTCTGATTTGCTGTAGCGCGAGCGAAAATGAAGAGCGGGGTATGGGCAATATTGACGGGTCACTTCGCAACAGAAGTACAACAGCCGCAGTCTCTTATGGACTTCTGTTGACTATAGACATCCGTTATTTTGAAGCGTAATTTTTGTCGTTGTGGATGCAGAAAATGAGTTGAAATCTCCAGCAGCGTTATTCAATAAAGTCTTGTGTCAAATTCGAAACTTCGCCAAGCGATTTTTCGGCACCCTACGAATAATTAAGCCGACTTACACCTTCGTCGAAAATAACTTCAAAAATAATAGCTCATTGTTATCCTTGAGTGGGCTAATAGGAAGACAGAGGAGTTAAATGCTGCCGAGTACTACATTCGCTTCACATTGCACCTGTTCTTGCAAAGTAAAATGGTGCCGGAACGGATGATTTAACGCTAGCATTCAAAATGCAAGTGTTTCACACAAGGTGAACGATTGGAAACTTATGTAGAATTTAGAATGTATGATGAATTCACCTGAAAACTTTTAGATTTTACGGATACCGGAGAAAAAACAATTGAACAAACATGTGGGAAATACGTACACTGAAGCATGCGCAGTATACGTCGAACGATAAATACAAAATGGAAGAGTTCATTGTTAAACAAATACCCTTACTTATGTTTTTTATGTTATTAATTATAATTATTTAAAGAAAATTGAGTACACATCTTGTAATTTATCTAGTCCAAAAATGAAACAGTGTGAAAGATTTTAGAAATTTCCGCTTATGATTGTTTGAAACGCTGGTAGTTGTCCTGTCACAAATAGCGGAATAAAGGACTGCATGATTAGAAAAATGGGCTTTTAACTTATTGTAGGCGATTTCAATTTCTTTTGATAAATGTGACTAAGGCTCATTTGACTTAATCTTTTGCGACATGTAATTGGATATGCAAACTTTGCAAGAAAAATCTTTTTTAGGTTAAAAATTTTGTGAACATATTAACAGGATCGTCATTAAAACATTTATATCTGCACTTGACTTTTGGTTTGAGTTCTTGAGATAAAGTTCAACGAGTTAACAAAATAAGTTCTATGTCTAAAAGCAAACTTAAAATGCCATACAAATGTTGCGTACACATGTGCAAAGGAAATGAAAAAGTTCTCAGCAGAAATTGGAATTTAAGTTGATCATATATCCTTAAATTATATATGAACGTTTTCATCTAAGCTAAGAACATTGAAAGCAGTCTTCCTTCGTTGTTCTTAGAGTGTAAGCAGAATTCAAGGAGACTCGCCAATAAATTGAACAAAAATTCTTTGAAATTCTGCATCGAAATTCTTATTCCGATCACAACTTGAAAAAACTATACCGTGACGCACTCAGATCAAATCTGACTTTTTTCTTGTGCTGCATACAAGATATACTTTGTAACTTTTGCACAAGAAATTTTCCATCCAAATTGAAAATTCCGCGCAGAACTGGCAACAAAAGTAAAATTTAACATGTTTTTTTTAAGTGTTCCCGTGAGATGACATGTTGCTCGTATGCGACTTTTCCGCCAAGGACCTTTTTGAAAAATAGTTATTTGAATATCAATTGCTGCATGCAAAAGCAAATATTTATTTTGAATTTGAGGAAATGTTCTCAATATCATATATTACTTCGTTGTTTGTTCACTTTTTTCGAAATTGTGTACTTTCGATTTTGTATCAAAAAACTACCTTACCGGGGCGCAGCTCATGGTTTTTACCGTCCTTATCTTGAGTTCGAACTATGTGGCCCGAAGAACTATAGAATTATGCGCCTTAAAAATTTGTTTTTCATAAAGCGCCTTTTTGTTTGGGTTTTTGAGTTTTCTTTGGCAAACCATTTTCAGACGGGTTGTTGGCCATGTTACATGCCTTAATACTCAGGGTTTACCTATTGGGATCTAGTTGTTATAGAGCACACCAATATTTACCCTTTTATTTGATTGATTTTTAACAGACACCTTCGGTCTATGAGTATATAAAGCAATTTTGAAAGTTTTCCTCATTGTTTATTCTTAAGATTGCAAAGGGAGGAAGTGTCTGCTCTTACCCCAAATGGTAAGCCAGCTCGCTTACTCAAGCATTGCCAAGGTCCAATTTTCGATTCCAAACTTACAATAAATAAAAGAATGTTCACTGCTTTCAAAACATGTTTACACCCCTGAAAAAAGTAATAGATGAAGAAAGTTGTCTATACAACAAAGTTCATAAATTACGATTATTGATTCATTTTGAATGACATTGTTTTTATTTTAATAAAATTCACGTAATTATGAAAAAAAGCAATTATTCGTTTTTTAAGCATCGTTTTTTAAGCATAGCTACAGTAGTTCCAGTTTACTTCGACAAAATAAAAGATAAATTCGACATCCATTCGAAAATCTACTTTCAACAGCTCCTCAAAATGTTCTCATAAAGAAATAAAAAGTTGTAGTAGCTTTTTTAATAAATATTTTTAATGCATTAAATTTTTATCTGGACATAATTTTCACAAGAATTCATTGAATTTGGCTCGGCGAAGCTGCCATAAACGAACAAATTACTGCGAAAGAGCCCAGAGCAAGGTTTTAAAAGTCTAAGTCCACCTTGGAACACATTTTTCAAAGGTGGATTTATACCTCGTAGGGTAGTCTCGCCTTCGTAATACCTCTCGCAATCTTTTGTGCATAGAGTGTAAAAGTTCCCTGTTTCCATAGAGGTTTCATTCTTCTTTAAAAAGAGTTTTCGGCATTTCCTTGTTATTTATGATATGCTAAAAAATTCCCCTTTCCATTAGATCTCGTAGACGTTCAATCAGAACTTCGGAACGTTGAAGAGAAGTCAAAGTCTCACAATTTCAGCTGATCTTCAGATCCCTATCTAAGAAGATAAAATGCAGCTATAGTCTAAGTTGTATTGCCGCTGCCTTAAATTATCCTTCAATATATCCAGGTATTTGTATTTGGTCATAAAAGATTCAATAAATTCCATGTGATCAATACTGCTGCTTGACATGCTCCGCCACACCATAATAAAGCCATGACCATATTTCAAAGTAGGCACTAGGTTGATTTTTTCAGCGCCTTTCCCTGTTTTCTTCATATAATATCTGTTATTTTGATACCAAAAATGCAGAATTTCATTTCAGCCTTTTTGAGGATCTTTCTTGCCGTATCGGCGCAAATTTCCTTATTGTATTTTTCCTTAGCTTAAACTGCTAATTGATTTTCCCTTAGTCTACGATTTACCTTTATCAGATAGACTGGCCTACGTTTTTCTCTCGATGATAGTTTAAGCGGGTGGCCACATGAACGATTCGATATTAAGCCTCACGTCGATTTATAATCACTAATTTGGACACGGTTTGGATGGGGGACTTTTTTTTCCCACTATTTTTCCTATTTTCCTGTACCCGTTTCTTTATTTCATCTTCACTATGATGTTTCTCTCACTCACATTAATTTCTTTTTTTTTATCTTAGATTAAACAGCGAAGCTGCAAACCAATCATATAATGACAAAAGGATTGACTCGTACCAAAACTTAGGTAAAAAAATGATACATTCGGGGGAATCCCCTAGAAAACAAAAATGAACATAGACTTTTGTGTCTGCTTTTTTCCCCTTTTAAGATAAAACTCCAATCTCTGATGTTAAAGGGCCTAACAAAAAAACAATTTCCTAGAACAGATCCTTAGAGAGAGTCGCATGTATGTGCATAACAATTATACAATAATTGTTTCAACCTATAATTTTTTTGCATATTTGTAAGAAAAAGTTATTTTTGTAAATAACTCAGTCGATGATGAAATATAGACTGTTTTTTTTCTACTTTTTTTTTCTCGACAGGTTTCCTTAGGTATTTCATACCAACTTTTTCTCCACATACCTCGGCGTTGGATTTGGATTAAAGAGCAGAGATTGACTTTGTTCTCCCAGAACATAAATTTTGTTGTCATTAAATCGTTTCTTAATAATATTTGACGTATGTTTTGGTTCGATATCTTGCTGAAAGACCGTATAGAAGCGCATTTTTTTTAGCAAACAATAGCATTATCTTTGAAAGGAAATTCCTAAGTGTCAGCCAACATGGTATTTGCAGAATGGCTTAATTGAACTCCAAGTTTTTTAAGCTTCAACACCGCTGGCCCCACTAATTTCATTTGAGTGCTGAATGACAGCAAATTTTAGTCAAAGCGCGATGATTGGCCGGAAAACCGCAAGTGGCTATCATGTGAACTCTCGACCACATCAACGTGAAAAAATCTTTCGTGTTCCGCATTTTAGCTCGCTGCCCTGAAACTGGTAGCGTGCAGTCGCAGAGAAACAATATCAGCTCATGCGGTGGTTAAGAAGGTGAAGGCTCGAATTCAAAAAAATCTGCAGCATAGTGGCAGACTAATAGCTCGTGAGTTGAACATATCGAAGACGACGATGAAGCGAGTTTTGCAAAAGGAACTCAAACTAAAGCTTACAAATTTCAAAAAAGACAAGGCCTGAACGATGATCAGGAAGAATTTCGACTTGATCGAGCGAAGGACCTGTTATGGCTGATGAGTTGCCTAATATCGTTTTTACACATGTGCAAAATCTTTTGATTGCGCAACTAATGAACAGCAGAATGATTGTGTTCACTCAACAGAAAGGTTGTAAGATATTTAGGAGATTCGGATGGCCACCGGAAGTTCAGCACCACCGTTTTTTTTTTTTTGGGTTTGGGCTGCAGTGAAGGCCGATGGCCGCGCTTCTCTACTGTCTATGCACTGTGACATCAAGTCAAACGTCAATGGTAACCGAGAACGAGTTCTGGAAAGTACTATAAAGCGGTGGACAAGAAAGCATTTCGGCGCCAGGGAGTGAACGTTCCAACTCGAGTTTGAACCGTCGCGCAATGTAGGCGTCAACCAAGTATGACCGCATTAAAACGCTCCATCCTACATTTCAGCCGCACGTTTCATTCCCAACCCCAGTCCCCAGTTGTGAATCCACCGAACTTCTCACTTTAAAACATTTCGTAGGCAATGGTCCGAGTAAAAATACCGCGGTGTCGATGTGCATAAGGATTGCTTTTCCGTGAATAGGCCGAAATTTCTGCTGGTCACATTAGGTCAGCGTATGAGTCTTTCTTTGATTGTTTGAAAGCCATAGTCCTGGCTGAAGGTTATTTTGGTTTGATTCATACGTTTTGGATGCTTATCGATATTTTTCGCCTTGATTCAGTGAAATTTGTTGAAAAATAAAAAATCCCAAGGCTTTGGCAATAATACTTTCAATAATAATACCAAGGCAATATTACTTTCATATTGGTTACAAGATCTGACATCCATATTTCAAAACTGGTGTGTCTTTACACTTTTCTATAGTTTATAATGCGGACCTTTGAATCGATAAAACTAGAATGAGAGAGTGTTCGTAGGGTCCTAAATGCATTTTGTGCTTCAGATATAATTATTTTTCCAAGTTCGCAAGGATTTGTACGAACAACGCTTGGAGCTACTCGTAATCTCACCTGCCATAAGTGTAAATTTTTCCAATTGCTTTTCAGGAAGCTTCAACCACAAGAATCAAGTTTGACACCCTCCATGAAAACATATGTTTAATGATCAGACCATTATTTATAATAATGTAGAATGAGACGGATGTTTAAATCTTATGATATCACGGTTGAAATCATGCACATAAAATCTGAATCCACTAACGAACACTTCGGAAACATGCTTGAGTGCAAGGAAATCTTTTGTGCACTTATCGAAAAGGTCCGCCAGTCCGTAGGCGATATTAAGAAAAATATTGCTTGAAACACCAGAATGCTGACTTCTAGAGTAGTCGATTCCACCCGATGATGCATGCTTGGTCCATAGACCAGGTGTGATCAGAGTTATCTGAAGGTGCAGGACAATCTCATTAAAAGAGATGCGAGATCTTAGACAAAAGACTGAAGTCGGAACACACATGGTTAAAAGGATGGGATCAAATAATTATTAAAACTCATTCTTTGCAATGCTAAGGAGTCTGAACACATGCCTGGCTGTGTCACGTAAAACCTGCCCTTATTGCTAACCAGGCATGATGTACATCTAATGCACCTCTGATTCAATTGAAAGGATTCATCCGCTATAATTCAATTATGATTGAAGTTTATTTGCTGATTTTCTTCAATTTATATGGAATTCATATTTGTTTCCACGGGCATGTAAATGATTTGATTAACTTTTTCAACATCAAAAGGATATAAAATAATGCAAGCTTTCTCTTTTGCCTGCTCATGAATTTCCCGTCGGTTGGATTATTGAAACAAATCCTCGATCGAGAAGAGCAATGAATAAATCCTTCGAGATAACTCAATAAAGTCGACATGCAAAAAGCCACTGACAATCTTTGAACTGTTTACCAAAGACAACTCTGAACCAATGAAAAATTGACTCAATCAACGAACAAATCGTTCAACCGTTCGTCCCGTAAAAAAGTTTGCATCGCTCCAACTGAGTGTCTGCTCCCATATAGCTCCAGCACGTAATCATCCTGTACTTGCTGAAAGAAATTCTCATGTTTTCATCTACTTGATGCAACAAAAGGAATTTATCTTGTCTACAAACTTGAGATCCTTCATTTCACTCTTGATATAATTCGTCGAGGATGGAAGCAAAGTTATTCCGAGTATTCTTGTTTAACCTTGTTCAAACTATAAAATCTTAAAACAATGTCTTTACTTGACTGTCATGCAAAAAGCATGTTCTCCTTTTTTATGCTAGACAATAAAATTGCACTTCGTTGCGTTTAAGGTGAGAAAATGGAAGACGATAAGAAGTCGTTTACCGCAAGGAACTTTTCTCCAGGTCTCTTGAATTTACTTTAATTTGATACTTGCAGCATGTTCATTATTTAGTGGCGGGTGGTAATGCTTTCTTAATTAATGTACGACGAAAAGTACTTGAGATTCAAGGAGCCAGAACCTGAGTGTACTGCTCCCAAAGTTTTCCAGGAATCAGATTAATAGAAATCTACGATCTAAGGATGCATTGTTAAGGTGAAAGCTGAGGTGATACGTAGAATTTTAAGTTTGAATTTAGGAAAAAACAACAAACAGGTGTTGTATTAAGGAAAAGTAATTTTCTGATGTTTTCCAGAAGACTTTCAAGAATTCAGAATAAAACTACTAAGAATATGTAGAATATACTTTATGAGTTGAGATTGCACGATGATATATTGAGCATCATTATGCGAGGACGTTGTGTTTCAATTGCTTAAGAAACAACAGAATTCTTGTCTCCTGTTTCATGTTTGACGATGCCATATAATAATAGTACGTCGGAAATGAAGTCTAGGATACTTGATTAAAGTTGTTGGTAAGTTGAGAGTTTGAAAGAGCCACTTAGTAGCTAAAGAGACTTGAGACTGAATGGTCAACTAAGTCATCACATGCATATGCTTGGAAAAATTAACAACGTGTAACAAGTTTACATTGTTACCATGCATATCGTCCTTGCAACAACAGTTTCCATATAAGCTTTACGCAATCAATGATTAGACATATTCGATCTGTAAGATCTGCAGCAACAAGCTTATCGTTGTAAACGTATTATTTTACGATCATTATTTCGTCGCTTTCTCTTAATTTGTCATTTCTGTAATGGTTGGACATATCTGAAGCCTATTGACAGAAGAATTGAAACCTGCCTGTTACCACGATACCATTCTGTCTTTTGTATTCAGACTTATCATCAAACGTGTATTGTTAAGGTATAGAACTTAAAGTTGGCAGCACTTTTTACTACTACATATGGTGTGACAGCTGTCGTGCGTTTTATAGTTGTGTTGACACATGAGCAATATTTGCAAATTGTGCACATCTATTGCGAAAAAAAGGGTTCTGTATGAGAAACTCGTCGCGTACTCCATCAATTTTATGGCGGACATAATCATCCATCAAAACAATTAATGCATTTATTCAATTAACGTTTACTCTCACTGATAATAATCATCCACCTAGACGTCCTGCAGTGCGCAATGAGTAGCTGTAGAGCGTAATATCGATGAAGACACAAGTGAGTCCATCCGATGTTTTGCTCAGCTATTAAGCATGTGCTCACATTATGGAAGATTTTACGAAAGGAGCTTGGTTTGCAGGCTAACTAAATCCAGCTTAGGCAGGAAATGAAGCCGAACGAATACCGGACGCGGCGTATATTCGGTGTATGAGCCAAAAAAAAATTACTTCAGATCATGAATTTCCTCGGAACATTTTGTTTACCGGTGAGGCTCATTTCTAGTTGAGTACCTACGTTGATAAACAAAACTGCCGCATGGAGTGATCAGCTACCAATGGCGGTTATTGAAATACCGTTATATAGGGAAAGTTACAGTTTGGTGTGCTTAATAGATCAGGAAAATCATTGGTCCATATGTCTTTAAAAATGCAGCTGGGAAAAATATTACAATATTTGTAATCGAATTCATTTTTTCTTTTTTCTTCACAAAATACTCCACGTGAGCAAATAAATAAAAGCTTCCTTTTAATTTTGTGTTTTTATTTTCTTTTCTCGAAACCGGTTTTCGACCGTAATCGTTCGGTCTTCTTCAGCGACTTAACTAATTTCTATAACAATTTCAGCTTATGTACTGACAGGTCTAAAGGTACTTAACCAAATAAAAGCAATAAAGCACATCGAACGAGCACTTCGAACCATTCACAACAACTAAAGGTCTCCCCATACAGAGCTATGATTCACCGAATGCTCGATTTGCCGCTAAGTAAGGAAGCTAAAGAAAAAGAATGGCAGTACATCGTTGAAACAGCGAGATTAAACGGATTCAAACGCTCGACGATCAGGAGAATGGCACAGAAGATCCAAAACACCAGACAGCGACAGGAGCGATCAACGTTACCAAATGCAAGCACGGAAAGGATATACTGGAAGGCACTGACCTACCATAAAGGTATCAGCACTCGGATAAAAAGAAGAATCAATCGGCTTAATTCCGTGCAACTAACCGAATCAAGCAGCAAAAACCAGCTTAAAAACATACTCGGATCAACGAAGGACAAACGGGAAACACAGGAAAAATCTGGCGTTTATCGCATAGAATGTTCCACTTGCAACGAAGTGTACATAGGGCAAACGAGGAGACTTATTGGCACGAGAGTCAAGGAGCCTCTAAGCGAAGCAGCAACAGCAAAGAAGAAGGGAAGAACATCAAATTTCAAGTCTGCGGTAGCGGAACATATGATCACGAAAAGGCACGACATAACAATGGGGGATGCAAAGGTCATCAAGGAAGCTAGGGACACACGTGAGTTGGACGTCATAGAAAGCCTCGCAATAAGCCGGGAGAAGAAAAAGCTGATAAACCAGGATGAGGGAAATTGCAGGTCATGGTTATTCCAACTAATTAAGTAACAATCTTTTCTCAAAAAGTTGAAAATGTAATTAAAAAATCTTTATCTGCTCATATTTTCACTAATTACCCCTTGAATATTACGTTTTATTGCTTTTATTTGGTTAAGTACCTTTAGACCTGTCAGTACATAAGCTGAAATTGTTATAGAAATTAGTTAAGTCGCTGAAGAAGACCGAACGATTACGGTCGAAAACCGGTTTCGAGAAAAGAAAATAAAAACACAAAATTAAAAGGAAAATATTACAGTCAATGGTTACCGATATAGAGCCATGATCAATGACTTTCTCCTTCGGGAATTGACTCGCCGTAATGCGACGGACCTCTGCTATACAGTTCTTGCATTCATCTACTTATTGACAGAAGCATTTCATGAACGCATAATTTCTCGATTTGGACCTGTGAATTTGCCTGCAAGATCTTGCGATTTAACATCGCTGGACTATTTCTTGTAGTGATACGTTGAATCACTCGTCAACGCCAACAAGTGTCAAACGTTTGGGGCTTTTGTTGCGTTATAGGTGAGATACGCTTCCATTATTCGTTATGGTTGTCGAAAATCGGACATGTTGCATGAATTTCTTACGCGTTTCTTCTTAATTGTGGCGCTTACATGTCGGCGAAATCATATGGAAATAAAAATGACCGAGAATCATCTCTAGAACAAAGCGAATTTTATTCCAAGATTATTTACCTTAAAGGAAGACACCTTACGCGAAATTGAAGGTTAGCAAAATACGAGGGAGGCAAGAAGCTCTTAAAGTAATTCAAGTAAGCATTTTAACATTTTTACTTTTCACATTTTCATTTTCTAGTAAGCGTTCTGAGGATTACTCAGCCAGTGTTCACCAGTACATAGCTCTGGAGATCTATCACGGTGCTTCCCGAGAAATATTCTAGAAATATGAGAGTACAATATCAACGTTCTATATGAATAGTTATACTCGTGGTAAGGTTGGATGAGAGCAATACGCTGAGCCTCTGTCGATACATAAGACATTGGCAAAGCTTCAACATAATCAGTGAGAACACTCCCGCGCGGCTTCTAACAGAAAGGGATAGAAGGATCATTAGCAGATTTATATTTGCACAAATGTACACGCAAAAGTTTTGTAAATTGTAGATGATTACGAGTGAGAGCAGATGGTAGACTTTGTAAACCTCAGCGAAAAATTTAAAAGGTACCTGTTGAGATTAAGCGGCAAATCACAAATAAGAAGTTTTTTGAAGAGCTTGAGAAAATTGAATAATAATACAAAACTGAAATATTGTTGGAATGCATTTTTAATGTTATAATCTGGTAGATAATTACATGTCATTTATTCTTTAAATATGATATGCATAGGTCCGCCGCGGTTACAAGTTACATAGTTCATTCGATCGGCTCAAGTTTTAAAACTTAAATTCCCCCAGCGTGTAAGCTGCAACAAACAGTCAATTATTATGAGTGTATTAGTGATTCCTTGACGATTCGATCATTGTCTTCGCTCAATATACGGGAATTTAGCTTATTAAGGAAGCCATTTGACTAGAAATGAGCTTCATCAATAAATACGATTCTTTTCCCAAAATCAGCCCAATCAGCAAATTTTTAAGCGTGTAAGCCAAAATCTTTACGTAAAATTATTCCACGTAGTCGAAAGACAAAGGCCAACAAGTTGACAATGGCTGCAAATCGATATTTCGGCGTATCCTTTAGCACTTCGCAGTACAGCACTAATGTGCCTTTAGTACGCACATGTCTTTCTCTTTTTGATAGTTTTATCAATAACTGCACGAATTGCTTGCTCACTAGGTCGATTTACGCTGACCGTAAAATGGACAGAGTGCTCTATGAACGTCGCGAACAGATTTACTTCTATTTATGTATTTAAATTTGGAAGCATTGTTCTTGCGTTAAACGATTCATGTTGAATTGCCAAACCTTACTGAACAGAAATTTCAACACAGTTTGACATTCTCATCTGTCAAACCAGACACAACAACTATCGAAACTTCTCATGCAGCTTAAAAAAAACTCCCTATACATAAATCTATAGACAAAAATCAATATAACTATCTCTGGTTTGTTGTGCGCATGAAATGGCAAGTACTCAAAAGTTTTATGTTTTAGAGGTGCGTGTTTAGAATCGTTATTAACAATTGAAATAGGGCTAAATGATAAATCAGAAACAACAACAACTTGCATAAAATGTTTGAGATGCCATTATGCTTTATCATTATTTAAATTTTTTTTGTATGCTGATATTGCTTGTTATCATGATTTGCTTTTTTTATATGCATGTTAAGGCTACTTACGCATTGAGCGTTAGACTCCCATTTCCACCAATGTACTAGACTAAGAATAAACACCTCCCCTGTCAATCGGAGAACCTAGCTTTGAACAGATTGACACATTGCTTCCGACTAGGCATTCCAATGGTACGCATTTTGGCGCCTTCGGCTTACAGGAATTCCGTCTCTAGTGAGAGATAAAGAAGGAGGAGGGTTATTTCAGAAGGGATTTCTCTACTGCCATTCTCTCCAGTCGATCAAGTATGCAGTTCACCATGATACAAGCATTCTTACCCAAGGCAGAAGCTATACTTTATCTCCTTTGAAGTAATCGAGCAAACAAAAATTAAGCAATAATTTTTATTTTCGTAATAAAAAAAAATAATTTATTCAACAAAAAACGACGTGCCTTATGACCAACTTATTATTTCCTCACATAAGTTTGAGTCACGAGTGTCATTTGAAAAATTGTAAACCTTGTCGAGAAAAGGTGAATCACTAGTTTTCTCAACAGTAAAACGTCGATTTAAGCAACATTTCTCAGTCATTTCGACCTGTATGGTTCGTCGTGTCAAGTTCAAACTTGAGAAATGGCGTTTCTGGTCAGTAATTGAAAAAATACACAGTATCGAATTGTCTTCGATGCATACAATTTTAACATGAACAGGAACGTACGAGAAAATTATCGAAAACATATGCCATATATATACTACTTTCGTGTCTTATAACCTATTTAGGTTTTGTGTCAATTTGCTCAGCGGTGATCAGGCAGATTTTGATCCTGAGATATGAGTCCCTTGGCTGCCATGAATCATTGATAGCTGATGATCAGCGAGATAATTGGGTCTTGATGCCCACCGAACGATAAGGGATCTTGAAAGGAATATATTCACCATTCATCAGTTTCCCACCACTTGAAAAAAACTTGGGAAAGTGGAAAAGTGTCACAACGCTTGTGACCAAATTTAGACGTTCGCCCCTCATCCACCAAAAAAAAAGGCACGAACAGTCTTTGAACCGAACCCTAATCTGTGATAAAAAATGTAAAGATCACCGCTGATCGGACCAACGACTAGATGCAAATCAGGCTTTAACATACATGTCACAAAAAGGTTTTTATCCAAATAATATCATGGTTATTATTTGATCATTTTTGAATGCTGTTATGTGACTTAGCTGTCTTGTACCGCGGTTAGTTGAACGGAAAATCTTATGCAAAATTTTTAGAAACCTTAGTGAAACTGATTTAATGAATAAGTGAGATGTTGTTTTTATAATTATAGTGTTTATTTATAAAGTATTACACATACAGATTACAGTTGAGTTGAATTGACAATTGCTATTTTCTAAATTTTAACGAACAAGGACACTTATAAGTATTTGTTAATTTGGTATTTAGAAAACTGAAGGATTCAAACTGGTTAACAAAAAATGGAAGATGTTTTCTTGGAGCTAATATTTTTTTTTGGAGCAGGTCGTTGTGATGTGGGATTACCCAAATCAGAGGATAAGGTATCGAGGATTCTAGCAGAAGGCTAGGACCGCTTTTTTCAAACAGAGCACATTAAATTTTAGCATGCCAAAATAAAATAATTTAAAAATAAGATATACTTGCATAATGGCATGAAACTTTTGTATATTTTGATTACAATAGCGAACAGCATGTTGACCGACTGGACCGGGTAATCTCAAGGGATTGGGAAATTTTAAAGTGGTCGAAACCACTTTGAAATTTACAATAATCTATCCTCATTGCTTTTATTATATATTTTAAATTATTGTGAGAAATTAGTGGAGGCAAAGCACTGTCGAAACCATTGATGCTGAGAAACACTGAGCTCAATGAAACTAATGTCATCAGAATGGTCGGTTACATCATTTAGGCTAGTCAAAAGGGATGTAAGTGTACTTCTTCCTGACAACACACGGTCTCGTGAAGCGAGAACAATATTTCAAAAGCTCAGTTATTCGCGCTATTATGCCCCTCCTACTCCAAATATTCATAAGACCATTCAGTAACAGTTTACAATTTCTTCAGGCAGCTGAATTCATTTTTAACAAGAAAACAATTTAATCATGAAACAGAAACTTCTGCAGAACAGAAATAAATGCGCTTGTATCTCGTTAGAAAAAAAAAACGCATCTGATGGTACCTTTTTCAATTCTAAAAATTATCTTTACAGTCACAGCAGTTCCAGCATTTACTACTGTGTCAGACCAGTTTAAATTATAAAATATATTGTGGCAAGTATGCTGATATCAGTATTAAATATTTAAGTCTATCACTTGGTTTAGGACAAAACATTAATTTTTGGGTCACTCTGCACAATTTTCATAGCATCGTTGTTAGTTTTCCAACGCATCCTTGAGTTTTATTTTCAAATTTTCACTTATCCTTCGGTTTTACTTGCACGATTCTGACTAACCCTAATTTTATTTATTAATTTTTATTTAATTCTTGAATTATTGACTTTGAATATTTGAATAAAAATGAATAGAGATTAATTTTCTTATGTGAAAATATTTTTCCTAAAAAAGAAATCAATTCAGACCTCTCTCACTTTCTTTTACTTTTGTGAGTGGCAAATGCCATCTTATGTTGGATCGCTGTTATTATTCTTATTATTATCGCGATATTCATATTAGATATCATGTCTTCAATTTATATGAAATATTTTCGGAGCTTCAATTGGTAAAATTCGTCCAGATATCCGCCCAAAGATACCATTGTTTTCCTTGCCATTCAAGTCTTCAAATATATTTTGAACAAGCAATTTTGTTGCTGAAGTTGAATTTTTTGAAGAAAAATTTTTTTTTAATTTACCATTACCATTCTTTTTCTCGTATGTGTATACCAAAACCACTTAAAACCGAGCAGAATAATATCTAATAGCCACGAAAACAAATAACATACGTGATAGGAATGGAGGATCTAAATTATTTAAGTGCTGTTTAAAAAAAATAGTTGAGTCATATAATTTCGCTGCTGGAACGAACTGTGGAAAGTGATACCACCACAAAAGCTCTTGTTTCTCGTAACAAGGATCCCTTTATCTCAGCATTGTTATTTTCAAACCCAAACGAAAGCGTTGCTTTTGGGATAGAAAATCCTTTTACTGACAGTTGTACTCATAACGGTACTACGCTTACATACGACTGAGACTATATTTTAATGTCCTAGTTTGCAACAAAGTACGAATGCATGCATCTGTGTCTTAAATTTTTTTTTAGTTCTGGGTTGATAGATTAATGTTGCAAGCTGTAGAACAATGCTCTGAATACAATAAAAGTATGTTCCTGTTGGAAGAAGAGTCATAAATTTGAAGTAAGTGAAGTATTTACTTTTAAGTTAAATTTGGTAGAAAGATCATTATTGTCTCATTTGCAAAAGAGAACTTGTAGCCCACATAGGAGTAGTTTACTTAGCAGAGATATATTTAAGTTCATATTTTAAGTAGTTAAATATATGACAGTTCTTCTTATAAAAGTAAAGACAAAAAAGATAAAACGTAGCTGTAGACAAAAGATAAAATGACAAACACTTTTGTGACTAACCAAAAGTAAGTTTTTGATGGGATTTCCGTATACATTTGTTTTATAAAAATATGAGGAGTTAATGCTTCACATACGTTGGATGTCGAATATATAACGAACATGTAAGTGGCAAAAAAACAATAAACTTCAAAACTCCTATAAAATAATCTTTCGCTCAACAATACCCAAAAAATTTGGACAATAATCTGATAAAAATTGATGTTAAAAACGTTCCACGTTAATTCAAAGCTGTCGATACAATTTTTCCCTGGCGGACAAAGAATCTACGTCTACGTCTGTCTAAAAAACTTCCAACAAAATTCAAAAAGGGGAAAAATCTTCCCGTTTCTTCCAAAAGGGGAAGATTTCTCCCACAGAAATCCACCAATAATAAAATTATAAATAAAAAATAATGATTACAATTTCGTTGAAAAAATAGCGACGTAATGAAAATTTCAAACTTTCAATTTTTCAGCATTTTCCACGTACCTAATTTTTCCCCTACTTTTTTAACAAGATTGTGTTCGATTATTGAGTAAAACATTCTAATCAACAGAACTCAAATGTATGTGATAACATATCGAAGTAATTCTGATAATTAACTGTGCTCTATAGGAAAATATTGGATAGTCTAAATAGTATTGAGCCATTTTTGTCACTAGATGGTGTTCGTTGTCATATATCGGGCAATACTAATCAGATCGAATCAAACTGACACGCGTTTATAAGGTGGCATTTCAGTCTACAATTTTTATATGGATAGTTTCAAAAGTTTTATTCATTTATAAATGAGTAAACTTTCTGAAAAAATTCGTTATAATTTACAATATCACTTCGATCAAGGTGAGAATGCATCGCAGGCTCGTGAAAAAATGTGTGGTGTCTACGGTCAAGATACTTTATCAATAGCCATAGCCAAGAGATGGTTTCCTAGCTTTCGTTCGGGAAATTTCGATGTCAAAGATGCACTTCGCATAGGTCGACCAATCACTGAAAAAGAAGATGAAATCTTACAAAAAATTTAAGAAGATTGACACATAAGCAGCAATGACATTGCTAAGGAACTGAGTATACATCGCCCAACAGTTTTGAACCATTTGCATAAGCCTGGATACACAAAGAAGCCAAGAAACGAAATCTAGTCATTTTTGAAGCAAATTATCACGGGCAATGAAAAATGCGTAAGATACGAGAATTTTGTTCGAAAAAGATCATGATCAAAAAAAGGTGAATCATCCCAAACAACTTCAAACCCAGGATCGACACAAAATACGGTTATGCTGTGTGTATGGTGGGATTGGAAAGGAATTGTTTATCATGCGATGCTAGAATCTGGCCAAACACTCAATTCGGCTCTGTACTATCAGCAATTAACCAGATTGCAACCAGCATATTAAAAACTGGCCAGAATTGATCAATAGAAAGGGCATTGTCTTCCATCATGACAATGCCACACCACATTCATCTTTGATGACCCGGCAAAAATTGACAGAGCTTGGCTGGGAAGTTGCGTCCACCGTATAGTCCAAACCTTGCACCATCAGACTATCACTTGTTTCGGTCTCTGCAAAACTTCTTCAATGAAAATGAATTCACTTCAAAAAGGGACTGTGAAAATCACTTGGCCAAGTTTTTCGCCGATAAACCACAGAAGTTTTACACTGATGAAATAATGGCTCTACCCAACAAATGGCAAAAGGTTATCAATAATAATGGGCGATATGTACTGAAATAAAATTCATTTTAAATAAAAGAAATATTCAATCGAAAAATTACAAAAAAAAAGGCTCAATAGTTTTTAGACTCAAACCGATGGTTTTCGCTGGTTTCAGCACTGATGCATCATATTTTGCGAGGTTGTTTTGCGTTTGGGTTTGCTTTGTTCTTCTCTACTGTTTCCTGCTCTTCCTGCTGTATTATTACTTCTCTTAAGTTCTTTTGATTTTAACATGCCTTTGTCATCGTTTTTTCTATGTTTTTGAGGTTCCAAAACAATCGTTATCCTACGTCCAATACCCTGTCCAGCTTTTAGTCAATGAAATTCACTCAATAGGGATTAGAATCCGAATGGTTGTTGAAAATTTTTGTACCTCCTTCTTTGAAGAAGAGATATTTGGATTTGAGAAGTTCATCAGAGTTTTTGAACGTTGTAATAATTTGTATGTCCATGCCACGGGATCTTTCTTTTTAATTTGGCAAACATTCTAAACTGTGCTTGCTCTCATACCAGATTTCAATCCTGTCGTATTTAATCTTTTTATGACTTTGCATGTTTTACTCACTTTTGATGATATGAAATAATCTAATAATTTCCCAGTATATTTACCAAACATAGTTGAACGCCAACGCCAAAGTATTGAAACCAAGTGTCGAATCAGTTGTTCAAACAGTTAGTTGCTCTTTGGAAACACTTTTTCATCATTCATTTTTCTTTTTCTTCCTGACAATCTTTTTTGACATACATGAGCAACAGCTTTTCATGCGATTTCCAAGTTTTATTAAATGAAGTAATCGGTCCGTTTGTCAAAATTAGTTGTCAAGTCCATTGGAGCACAGAATAATTCCAACTCATTATGACTAACACCGATCAATCGCATCACAATAATTATACGTAATCTAGACTTTGAAACCAACTCCATAAATATTTGTTCTATTAAACTTGACATCTTCGACACACGTTTTACAATTTAGCATGCGAAACAGTCCAGTAAAAACAGTAGAGAATACGAGGATGCAGTAACTGAAATTGTCTTCAACGTTATCGGTATCGATATCAGTATTAGTTGATAACTTTTCCTCAGATCAACCCGTCAATGAAGTTGACGTATCAGTAGTTTGAAAATTACCGCCTAATTCTTGGGAATATTTCATAATATGTATATTCTTTGACCTCGAATTTTTACTGACTGACGTAGCGTGGAATTTTCTTGACACACAAGTGTACTTATCGCTGCTGAAATAAAGACTAAGAACAGATGGAAAAGTTGAAAATAGTACAATAATTCATAACCGGTTTTCTACAGAGGGGGATACACAAAAGCCGTTAGTCTGCCGGCAGTTGCGAGAACACTGGAAAAAACCCAAATGGTGCGTTTGTTTCTAACAGTCACAGAGTACACATCATTTTGACTATTAATAAAAAATTATGAGGGGTCTTTTTTGAAATTATAACGAAGAAAAAGAAAATCATTTTTTGAAATTTCTTATTCGAACTAGTACCTTAAGGTACATCTACATTTTTCATGATTCGATTCTTATCCAGATTAGGAAAATAATTGTCAATTTGAACAAATCATTCAATTATCCTTTCGTGACGATAGACTCGAAGATGACTTATGCCAAACCAGTCAAAGACAAAAGACTAGATCCCAGCAGACGTCTTGCCTCGTCACTACGGCATGGCAAACATTGGAAGACCAAATTATAGGGTAAGCACAAACAGCAGGAACAATTCTGGGCGATTCTCAAAGAAAGGATTCGAACAGTATAAGTAGATTTATATGTTTTGCATTATACATAAAAATTTCGAGAGCGTTATTCTTGTTTAAGCAATCATCATTGAAAATGTACGAATCCCATTAATTTTGTTCTTAACCTGTTAGTCTGTCCAAATATAATTTCTGTTTCGGAATGCTTACCCTATGGAACAAAGTATAAGCGAAGGGCGGATGTTATTGAGCCTTTCTATCAAAAAGAGGAAAAGGGCCCTTAAATTACTAAAGTCAGAAGCATATAGTAGACTGCACGTTTCATCAATGACATCAAAGGCATGATGAAATTTCATTATCAGGTGCAACTACTTTACTTGTAGTGTGTTTTTGGCTTCACCAGCAAAATGGTTTCTTCATGGTTTAGATTTCCGAAACTTCGATTGGAATCCCCTTATAAGTGAGCACTCACTAGACAGATTCGTGGGTCAAGAATACATTTCGGAAGACAAATGAAACCGAATGCTGTATTACATGCAAATGTCTCATCTTGTGATGGACAGTATCATGAAACATCTACCAGTGCAGCAGAGAAACAGGACGCTTTCCCATCAACCCATCATTCTTCCATCCATCTCGTCTGAGATCTTCTTCAATCGAAAGCATCCCTTGGTGAGACCAGGGAAGCATACTCTGAAGAAATGTGACAAACAGTATCAAGTTATGTTTTCAAATTGACCAGCTAAGTATTTAATTGGTAAAATGCTCATTCGGATGACCACACATCTTCAGCTCTTGCACTACTTGAACTTCGTACGCCGTCATACCGAGACCTTTATGCAAAACTCTTCGCATAAAAATCTGTGAAATGTTCAATTCTTGAGAATAAGGACGAGTTGATGTTTCTGGTTGTCCGAGCACATTTTAAGCAACAGCAGCGATGTTTTCGGTTAAGCGCACTGGACGAGTGTGTACACAAGTTTTTTTATCCCATAACGATCCAGATTCACAATTAGTTCCACAAATTGATCCACAAACCGTACTTTGGGCACATCCTTTTTAGTAATTTTATTCCGTATATTGTGGTAGACGACTCAAAACTTTGAAACCAAGTTTTTCGAAGAAAGTTCGGAAATACGTTCTACTTCCCAACATTCTTTACGCAAAAAGAGACCCGTTTCATAAATATAAAACATAAAACTAACTTTCTGTCAAATCAGAAACGTCATCAAACTTTCCAACCTCAAAATAACCCATAATTCCCATTCCAAGTGCTAGATGACCCAACCTGTATCTGGAAGGACGAAAGTATATTCCTAATATTTTAGCGGGCTGATTACAAACAAGTTCCTTGTTTATCGCCACTAAATCAAATTTCTAAGAAGCAACATGTTGATATGTTGTGTTCCCACAACTAATCATGCCTATACCGTGTGTGGCTTACTCATATTTATTTTGTCCTAAATCGAAAAGTAATTGAAAAAAACGGAAAAGCCTTGCAAAGTAAATGTTGGACGATTATTGTTACCTTCAAGACTAATATATTGATTCCAGGAAGGACCACACTATTATAGATTCGATTTAAAATGTTTATTGGAGTTAGTTAGGACTAAGTGCTTGTGGTACTGAAAATTCATGAGTACCAAAACTGTTTTTAACATATGTCATGCAAAATTATATGAAGGGCCCATAGGTGCCTAAATCTATTTTGTATTTGCATCACCGATATTTCAGAGAGAACTACAACACCATAGGCAAAGCGTAAGTAAACAACGGCTTACACTTCGAACAAACTCCAGATCTAAAGGTATTCGACCAAAATAAGTGGAATTATACGTGGATTTTTAATTTTTTAAATTTTTGCGTAAAACAAGAACACTTCTCAGAAAGCCTTTTTGTAAAATACGAAATACAAGTAAAATACAAGATACAAGTGCAATACAGTGTACAAGTAAAATCTCTTTATGGTTTTTCTATCTCTTTTGGAGGGAAATCGCACGAGAGTTTTAGCGCTGTGAGTTTTTGCACGGTGTTTTTTGTGGTAATCGGTATTATGTACAAATACATTGAGAGTCCGTTATCATGAGTGAGCTACTGCTCAAAATGCCAATTCGATAGAATTTTCACTTTAAAATATTACAAGGCAAAAAAGCGTGCTGAAATTGTGCTATTTTAATTCCGAAAGAATTCTTCAGTTACTCTAACGCAACGTGCATTTCCTACTGAGAGTCAAATGGGCCAACGTTGAAGCCAATCCACGGTTCAAGGACAACTTCAAAGAGAACGATTAAGGTCTTTCCACGTGGTAGTATAGTTGTTAATGAAACTATGAAAAGGAGAAACCCGAGAACATCTAACGTCGATGCACTCAGCAGTTTCGCGTCTCTTCAGTCAGTTTGCGGAAAATTTTCTAGCTTTATTTGATCTTTTTGAAGTAAAACTTCTTTAGGCACGCTTGATTTGAGGAGTAAGCTGGTGAATGATTGACGAAATCGTCACGAAAAATGTGATCGGTTGACGCGAACGGAAGAAGAACGGGACATATAAGTTAGTAAAGATAGAAAGAGAGACAGTTACGTTTCGTATATTACTGTAGGGGCAAGAGAGAGAGAGAGAGGCAAGATGTGCGTTCGCACATTTTTTCTGTCTCTCTTCCTCTCATAGCCAGTGCATTAAATATATGTGAGTCAGTATATAGTTCGTTTGCAAGTTTGCTAGCGTTACGCGAACGGTGATTTCTTGTAAGGGCGCCTGTACACTCTCGCGCGAGTGCCTCGCCATCCCTCGCCGAGGGCTCTCGCGCGAGAGGTCGAGTGACGAGAGCAACCCTGTACATTCTACAATGCAAGAAAAATTCAAAAAAAATGGCGTTAACGGAGATGGTGGATGCTCACTATGCATCGAAATAGAACACGGTAAGCAAAGATTTTAATTGATTTACTCTTTTATAACTTCTTTAATTTTGTTTTATTTTCACAGAGCTGCGATGCAAAGTCAATTGGCAGAATTAGTAGCGGAGACTTCGGATGAATTTAGGAAGTTCACAAGGATGTCATCAACGGATTTTGAGTACATATTGGAAAAAGTGAAGCCCATCATATCAAAAAAAGATACTCAGCCAAGAGAGGCAATCCCCGCAAAAATTCGTCTGGCAATAACATTGAGGTTCTTGGCTTCGGGAGACAGCTTCGAAAGCCTTCATTACCTTTTCAAGATATCTAGCTCTTTGATATCAAAAATTGTACCCGAAGTATGTGCAGCATTGAACGAGGTGTTCAAAAATGAAATTAAGGTTAGTAAATGATACATCCGTTAATACATTGTGTTTATTAAATCGTTGATTGATAAACTGAAACCTTTTTCATATAAAATTAAAGTGCAAAGTTGTAATGTTGTACCTGTGAACAACAAAATCATACAAAGTTTTTATAGAAACAATATTAAAAACATAGAAAAATGAGTGAAGTCAATCATAGCATCATAAAAAGCTTTGTTGACAATATTAGAATTTTCAGAGTATGTAACAGGTTGAGCAGGAGCAATTACTTCATTCGATAAGATAGTTATTCCTTTGGAGGGCACTTGCTGAGATGATTCCGGTATTTGCATGGCCGGAATGTCGTCTATATTATTGTAAATAGGTAAAGGTGTTGAAGAAGCTGAAAAATCATGGGATGGAATGAGTTGTTGCGATATGTTCCTATCTGAACATGCCCCATACGATGAATATGATGTAGGCGAAGGGCTGGGAGATGGAACGAATAGCCGACTTTGTGCATGAAGTGGTTTCTTTTGAATGGTTTTGATGTATGAGCCATCAATCTCCCACATTAATTGAATCTTTCCAACTCAGGTAGTTTTCTTAACTTATCGGCTAAGATTTTGCCATATCGCTCACAGTCATCTTCTGGCGCTTCTTGCTTTTTAAAAACTTTATGTAACGTGCTCATCGCATCTTTCATTTGTTGTCCGGCTTCTTGCAACTCGATGGGGTTTTTCCGACGTCTTTGTACCACAGGACTTACATATGATGGCGATACGCCTCCCCTCGAAGAATCTTGTCAAACAATGGCTGCAGCCGAGAGCTGTACATTTTCTCTATCGTTTGCATATACATTTGCTTCACTGTTACGTACGTCTTGACTTGTAGAAGACTGATTATTCTATAAAATTAAAACGAAGTTATTAATTTAAATTTTTATCTTTTCAGATTCCGAATAATCCAGAATCATGGTTGCAAATAGAAGCGGGTTTTAGAAAGAACTTTCCCCAGTGCGTCGGTGCTATCGATGGAAAGCACATCGTTATTCAAAGCCCAGCGTACAGTGGCTCAGAGTACTTCAACTACAAGAAAAGTTTCAGCATCGTGCTGTTGGCCTTAGTAGACCAAATTTACAAGTTTATATTTGCTGATATCGGATGTCAGGGACGAATAAGTGATGGTGGCGTATTTCGAAATAGCGTACTGTGGCGCAAAATTTGTTCTGATGATCTTAATTTACCATCACCGACAGCATTGCCACGGTCAACGAATGCCGTTCCCTATGTTTTATTAGGAGATGGAGCTTTTGCTTTTAGTACGCACGTTATGAAACCATATCCTGGTGCCCACAATACAGGCACACCAAAACGTATTTTTAATAGCGGGCTTGCATCTTCTCGTTTAGTTGTAGAGAACACTTTTGGTATATTGGCTTCAAAATTTTGAATATTTCAGAAGCCAATATTGCTTAATCCAGAAAAGACAGCAGTCCTAACAATGACATGTATTTTACTGCATAATTTCCTCCGCAAAAGTGCTACATCAAAAGGAATTTACACGCCACCGGGAATTGTGGATAGTTATGACCAAAATGGTGTATTGGTTCAGCTAGGCTCCTGGAGGAATGAAGTTAAAGAGTTTGAAGGAAGCTGTGCCATAAGATCTTTGCCAAATATACCCAGAAGATCTACACTTAATGTAAAGGAAATACGAGAAGAATTCACAACATATTTCTGTACACATTGATGTATAAAACTACGCAATTCTAAATAAATACGTTATTTTTCAAAACAAATAATACTTACTTCATTTTCAGTGTTTATTGTTTGTTTGCATTTGTACAAATGCCCCAAAAACGAGTTCATCGACTCAAACGCAAACCAAATCGGTTTATATACTTCTTAACTTCCTGCTCCAGATTTTGATGTTGAATTTAGGCCTCTTACGTGTCGAAGTTCGTTTTGGTGTTGCCGCAGGCCAAAATTATCCAAATTAGCCATCTTCAGCTCGTTGAACGAGCTGAAGATGGCTGTATGCAGCCAAAACGCGTCCTCGAGATCAACGAAGCAAGGCCCGGCGGACCCAAGCTACCCAAACTCTTACGTGTCCTCTACATGTCGCCATCAGTGATGTCTTCTTTTTTTTTTTAACTCTTCCACTGAAACATCCATTTGCTTCGAAATTCGAGTCCACGCATCGTGCAGTTTTTTTTGTTCTTGTGAAATGGATGCGTTGTTCCCATAATACGGGCTCAGTTTCGTAGATTTCTACAAACTTAAGTTCTATGTCGTTACTCCATATTTCCAAAATACTTTTTCACGGTTAGACAGCTTGAACGAAACTGAATCACGCGAGAATGTACAATGGCGCCTGTACACTCTCGCGCGAGTGTCTCGCCATCCCTCGCGCAAGCTCTCGCACAATTTACCGACTCGGAATGGAGAGCTGTTGAGGCGAGGCGAGGCGAGACATAACGAGACAAAGCGAGGGAACCATGTACACTCTCATGCTCGTCATGCCTCGCTGTGCCTCGACGAGAGTGTACAGGCGGCATTATGTAATTTCATGTCGTTCTTGAACAATTTTATAAATAAATAATATTTTTAATCAATTGGTGATATGTGTGCTGCTCACTGTGTTTTGGACGATGGAACAAACATCATAATGTTAGTTGTTTACATTGCACCCAATAACACAGTTAATAATATTAGTTTGTGTATAAAAGACATGATTTACGGTCGAGTAGGCCCTGAAGAATTAGGAGAAAACTATCATACGTTGCCACTAATTTTAGCAGGAGATTTGAATGTTAATTTCGCGTCCGAAGATGGACAATGCTTGGTAAACTTTCAACAAGAAAAGTTTGAACTACAAATGAATAATAACCGAAATGAGGAACAACTATCGATGCAGTTATATTTCTAATTTTCATTCGAAAACATATATATCTTATTTCTCATACCATAAGCCTATTGTCTCGGTCTTACAATCAACCACAGTAATTACTGATGTATCCGATAATGAAAATAATAAAAATAATGAATTAACATAAAAAACATATTCAAAAATACTAATTTATCAATAAAACCCAATAATCAATTTAAATGTTTGTAGATAATTAATATATGTATATAATAAACATATATATAAAAAAATACATGTAGTAAGAGCTAAAGAAGTTATATTTCAGTCGTGTAGTCTAAAGCACACTAGTTTTTTATTCATTCAAAATTGAAATCGTCCAAAATTAAGGCAGGAAAATAAGATACGTCACATTCAATGCGATAAATTGTGCAAAATAAAATATCATGAATTGTAAAGCGAATTTCTGGATACATTTAATCATGACTAACGAGGCACATTTTAGCGCTTTTTGTAAATGTCAACACGCAAAATGTTCGTTTTAAGAGACCTAAAATCTCGAAAATGATTGTTGAAGAGTCTTTACATTCACCAAAGGTCACCAGGAGTTATGGTGTATGAACAGAAAATGTAATTGTATCATTTTTGAAAATGAAAACGGTGCCCCCTTGTCGGTGAATAAAAGGCGATACAAGGCAATGGCCCCCTGTTTTTTGGGCAGCGAACTTAAAATTATATTGACTACTTTTTGTTTCTGTACAACGGTGTTGTAATCCAGGATGCTTGTGAAGCAATTGGGTTTATTTAACTAATTTTGCCCGTAATCTTGATGACAAAAAGTGGTTATTATGATTCCTTGACTTTTTCTGGTGGAGTTATTTCTAAGCTAAGGTTTGTTCGTACAAGGCTGACACTCTCGCACAGCTTAATGTCAATAAACGTTAAGATATTGTAGAAATTACGCCCTTCGAAAAATCCTCGAGAATACGGAAGAGGAGGAGAGTATGTGTCGTTGTTGATGAGAGACGCTCTGTAGATACCATTCACAAGAAGTAACTAGATAAATGTACAGGGAGTACAGGGAGTCGAAATTGTGATTTCTTGTTTTTAAAACAAACTTTAGGTACCACAAATAAACCAAACTGCAATATCTCAAAGGGTCTAACGAGGAAGATTAAAAACAATTTATCCCGGTTGACCACACTCATCCACAAATACTAAAGAATAAAAGATAAGTAAAACATAAACGAAGAATAAGGCTTAGAGACACAAAAATAAGGATTTTCCTCCAGCGCAATCTGCAATCTAGCTTCGCGGTATGCGGTTGCTCTCTTTAGATTTAATGATATTTGCGTCAATATTCATCCTAGCAAGTGAATGAATGGTGAATTCTTCCCCAATATATACGATGGTAACATAATGTCATTGCCGATCCATTGGTTGATTTAAATCGTTAGTGCTTCCCCTTTTGCCTATCAAACTAGTCCTCATGGGAAACATCGTAAAACCAAAGAACCAGAGAAGCAGCAGCATGAAGAGCAATCAAAAACGTTATTCATAGAATCCTTGGGAAAGAAAAAGTAACAACTACAACAAGATTTTAGAGAACCCAATGGAGAATTTCTATAAATTTAGTATTCACATGTCGTTAACATTCAATTTTTTCACGCTGGAGTAAGTCCACGGAAGATCAATCATTGGGCTTAGAACGCTTTCGCTGGATTTCAAAAAATTTTGACTGTGAATATAAATCGTTAAATTATGTGCGCGAATTAGTTTTTTTGAAAACTATGGTATATCCGCGGAAACATGGCCTATGAATTGAGCGTTATAAATTTGCCCTAACTGTGTTTTGAAGACGAGGTTTTCACTTTTTAACGCATGTTTACTAAATACTTTCCCTTCAAAATCATGTTCATTCAGCACTATCGCATCAGGATTATAAGTTTAAAATAATTTTATGTGGAAACAAGTCCTGTTTTTCGTTGGTTTTTATTTTGACGCGTCCATGTTGCTCGAAAAAAACGGCATTTCGAAGTTTCAAACCTCCTACTCTACGTACAGCCTTAAAATCTAAAACAGTAAAAGAAACATCCTGGTTGAAAGGATGTCAGCACTACATTCTCCGGAATTTCTTTAGCTTTAGTAAGTTAGAATTTAATAGAAATATTGATCAAGGATATAAGCCAAAATAAACTCATAGTTGGACAGTTTTCCATGGGGTTAAATGTTACACTTACCCAAATCAAATTAATAAAAACGAAGTAGGCATTGATTTTGAATTCAATTGAATTAAAACGAAGTAGGCATTGATATTTTGAATTGAATGAAATCAAATCAAGTAGGCGACGAGTAGTATAAATAGAAGTAGAATTGTCTTGAAGAGTCAGTTCTTCGCGTCAAAGGAACGGACAAGCCTCTATCTGCTTTCACCCAATGTGAGGCTGCATTGGGGTGCCTTTTTGAAATACCGGGAACTTAATAAATGAAGTTGGTGTAATAAAACAAGAGCTTTATTTATCCGTCGAAGAAACATAAATGTTAAACTCTTGTCTGGAGTTGAAACAAATAAATTTTTAGCTAAACTTTGACATTTTGACAGTCCTCAACGGCATAGTTGAAGTTACGTCAAGCAAAGCGCATACGACAATGATTTGCAAAGCATTGAGAAAAACTGAAATGGTTTCCGGTGATGAGAATTCGCTGAGCAATTCTTGTTGTCTTATACGTTAAATGGTCCAGCAAAATTACAAGCGACGTAGTGCGAATGCACTTCTTCTTCAGTATTTTACGAACTAAAGCAATCATTTTTAGTTGAAACTCGTAAGAAGAACATTTGCATTTATTTTCAGAACCTGACCTGTATTAAAACACGGACCACGGATTAGTTATCAGTGCAAAAAGCGACGTTTCAAGCTGCTTCCAGTTACTTAGATATGAAATAGTTTGAACTTGAGTTGTAATTACTTAAGCTTGAAGTCTATAAAGTTAAAGTCTCTAGATAAGGAGGCACTATTAAAGTACACTTTTTGAGAAAAATAAAAAAGATAAGAAGAAAACATGATTTCATTATTTATCGGGCACAATATCTAAAGTGAAAGTATGCGCTTGAAGATTATAAACGCTACTTTCTACTTTAATGATTTGATACTACACTTATAGGCGACACACTTTCAATTTTCTTTGCTTTGTAGTCTTAAGCCAATGGGTAGAGCAAATGGTCTTAAACCAATGAAAATCTCGGTCGCTGTTATATTTTCAAACAGAATATTTCCTCGAATCGCTCCATCTCGTTCCCACTTTCTTTGGGTGTTTCCTTCTATTAATACCGAATGAATTGTCGAACAGATACTTGAATTATATTTTTCCATACACAAAAAAAATGCAAATCTTTTCATCCTTTGAATTTCGTTTCGTAACCCGGGCAAGTTGTATAAGAAAATAAGTTATCCCAGGATCAAGTATCAAAAGCTGCAAATCATTTTTCTTTAAGAAAAAACAAACGTTCGTAAATCTTATGATAAATTCATGAGAACAGCATTTAACTTTTTTTTGTCCTACACTGAAAATGTTTTGCCCAATTTGGGAAACGAAATTTAAGCAAGAATTTAAGAAATTTTACGGAATTATGTCAAGTTCTTTAACACCAAAATGTTTTTGTTTGTCATGAAAAAGTCTTTTTGTCAAGCAGGAGCTGGTGACGCTGATGAACATGTAATGTAAAGTAGGGACAAATAAAATTAATGGATTATATCTTTTTTTGTATTGTAAAACATGACTGATATTTTTAAAACTGATTTTGGCAGTAAGAGGAATGGAATGATTTTTAGCTTTTCATATTACCGAGAGCACAGGTGTAAAATTGGGTGAATTAGCATTAGTACGCATGGTTACCTCCTTTTAATGTAATGAAACCTTTAAACAACTTTTGAAAGCGAAGAAAACATAAATGAATGTGCCCAAACGGACGCTTAACCTCACGGAGACTACTTTCACACCCGAAGAAATGTTGCCGCTGAACATCATGAAGTCAGACACAACTGAAACAGCAAAAAATATAACAAGGACATCGAGCAAGAGACGGAGTAGCACTTGTCAACATGGAGGTCAAGGCGTATAGCGTTGGACATCGCACGGAATATTAAACCAAACACAAGCTAAGGGAAGTCAAGAACAGAAGGGATCACATTCAGGGGCATAAAGAGGAAGGTAATTAGCAACTCATTGCCAGTATGCAAAGTCGATAGGATATATACCACAGCAATAATGAAGACCGCTTATTATAACCAAAAGACTGCCGCATTCATTGCAGCTGATGTTCAAACAAGAACTACAAGGAAAGAACAAATGGATATTGGATAATGGATAGACTCACCAGAAAATTAAGTACACCATAAAAAACGCGGGAAGACTTATTTACATGGACCTAATCATCGTAGGAAAAGAAACCGACAAAGAGTTTCAAATATTCAAGAAACCGATCGCGACCTAACCATACACGGAACATCGAATCAACTCGCCCAACTTAAATTCGAAAGCACAGGTAAATGGTATAGAGATTACACTCCTTTTCTATGAAATTTCTATGAAATTCATAGCAACTTTGATGTTGCATCAGCAGTCGCACATGGTTCCACTCAGGACTAGACCTATGAAACGTTTTTCGAGGTTCTCCGGAAGAGGAGCTACCTATAGGCCCGATTACTTGGCGCTTGTCAATTCTAACTGAATGCAGTTACGAGGCTGGTGAATCAGTGATTGATGATCTGCATGCTCTATCTGGGACTGGAAAGATATCAGTCGTCCTTGAGGCATAAAATTAAACCGTTTATTTCTTTTTTCTAGAGTCAGCGAAGAAGAGGGATTTTCTTGAATACAAAAACGTGCAAATGATTGGTGAATCTTCTTGGTGAATCATACCAAGGTTACTTTTTTTGACAAATAATGAGGGCGGAAGACAAGGCTTCAGCAAGAGTATACGCACACAGTTGACTTATGACCAAAATTGGCAAGACAGAAAACGGCGTTTGATAGTGACAAGATGGAATCCATACCTTCTTGACGGAACTGTCAGGGCTAAGGTCCTTGAAAAGCAAACATAAGGAATACATTTAGAAGTGCGGTGCCTTAAAATCGCATCCGTACATAAAATCTTCTCAGATGATTTTCGCTGGGATGCGCCCTTCGCCTTCCTAGCGGGTGAGCGTGTTATGCGTGGTAAAGGGAGGTTGCCTCACACCAGAAGAGGCAACGCAGTCTTGGTCAATAGTAGAACATCTGGGGATATGAGATACGAAGTAGGTGGGTCGTACTACTCATTTGCGACGTGAAGCCATGGCATAGTCGAAGACATGACAGGACTGTTTACCACCTGACTAATCTATTTATTAATGCATTTTAAGAAAAAATCGATTTGGCTGAGAAATATCTCAATACCGCTGATTGCGAAACCAATAATTCATCTCCCTAAAATTAGATAATAAATGAATATTAAAAGTCATTATGTGGAAAAATGAATGCAACTGTTAAGAATCTGGTAGAGAGCCAATACCTAATGTTGGTTAAAACCGATTACTACCTGTCTTCCCTGCTTAGAAGGTACCTGTCTAACCTAGGCTGGTAATTTGCTTGTTCCGCCCGGGCAGCGTAAAAAACGCTTATCAGACCTTTTTACGTCTGATAAGCGTCGAAACGAACTCTCTCTCCTTTACGAGGGAATCCCTCTGAAAACTCTGAGCGAAGAGTAGGTCTCATCAATAGGTAAATGTAACAGTGTGGTAAACTGTGCTCGAGTGGTTCTTCTGACTTAAAAAATAATTTTTATGCCATCGGTTGACGCAGAGAGGAAAGAAGTAGCTATTGCAGTAACCTCTACCCCATACTTTCACCCCAACTCAAACAGCGGCTACCCTAACCAAAGGAAACAATTGGCAAGGAAATAGAGTTTCACCCCGATTTGGCGTGGTAAGCAGTTTTAAGCTGAGTTGCCAGGATGATAGAAGAGGTGTTCGGAGCGAAAACCTTCCGCTACTGGGAGGTCCAAAAATAGGACGAAAACAGTCTTTACCTTCCAACTAAAACCAAACAGACGCGACCATAATCCGTAAGCACTTATAATAAAGCTTATAAAATAATATATAATATTGTAGTCCTACCGTCATAAAAGTCAGTACTGGCTCAATTGATCGCTTAGTGTCATAATTATTGTTAGTTACAGTGCACCTGTCAAGTAGAATATGGTGAATTACGAGTTCTAAATGAAATCAGTGATAATTACAAACGTTTGACACTATAGAATCTAGTTTCAGTTGAATATAGAACATCATATGTCAGCGCCCAAAATTATATTGAAATAGTAAATTATTCGAAATGTATCAGTTAACTATCGAAGAAAAATACTGACTGGGTTGGGACAAATTTCTAAAAAGGTTATATTGGTACTCTTCAGTGAAAATCGAATTCAATTGTTTACTTAGAAGTAAACTTCAAACCATGAACGAAGAGCGCAACACCAGATTTCAGAACCAACAAAATAGCACGAACAAGAGTTTTCGAGTAAAGAACAATACGTGCTCACTCACTAGCACACCACAGCGAAGCTATATACAGCATTAACACTCCGATTGACTTGTCTCAGATAGAGATGGAAGAGCACAAGTGGATTTGTAATAGTATTACAATTTTACGCCAGGGCTTTAAAAGGGAAAATCTTTTTTTATGCAAAAACGGAAGGAAATTTTCCAAACATACATCCAAACATTATTTCTCTTACATTGCTAAAATACCGTTATCGATAAAGAGTTTGTTCGAAGCATTCTGTTGCCATTGAAAATTGTTGAGCGTCTGAAAGGATGTCGTGCAGAAACACATATGAATACCCTAGCCAGGAACGCTAACTTTGCAAGATAAAGAGCTAGCAAAACGACGTGTTTGAGTGGAATGATCGCGATGGCTAGTTTTCTGAGTGGAATGTATGCGAGGATAATTTTTTTGGTGTAAAAGGACTTGTGAATCATTTTGTATGAATACATTCTGTCCTGGAGCTGTACTGGCAATTGCCTGTGTAAATATGTCGGATAAGGACTCCTCAAATATTTACTATAGAGTTGAGAAATGGGGTCTAAACTGACAAATCCATGCAGATTCCATTTCTGGCAAGCCGATCTTTTGTTTGATTACTTATGTGAATCCCGAGCCGGAATTGTTGTACTATTAATTGCTTTTCACAATATTACGTTAGAAACGGAGATTAAAGAATTTTAATGTAAATGATTAAATTTTAATCAAAAAAACTAGGCTGTTGTTGCCTACGATTTTTTGGAATGCGCAAGAAGAGGACTGTGCCCATAATTTAAAAAAAGATAAATCGAGACCAGGAAAGTACTTAGTGACATTATTTTGCTAGTCGGGAAAAGTTCTTCCTGATTTACAGCGAACATATCCTTGGCTTCCTATTTGCGTCTGCCCCTAACTTCAGATTATAGTATCTTTCTGTTGTTTGCCTGATTTAGAAACTGTCCAGTCACTAATCTATTATTTCATATCCTGATTTATGATGAAACAAACAAACCTAGTAACAATCAATTTGCTAATATCCTTCGACTATAAACTAGTTTATATGAAAATATTACTCTATAAGTGGTTTAAGTTCTTTCGACTCTCCGTAAAATTTTGTTAAAGTAATTGAATATTTACAATATGACCACGTTTTTCTTTCAGTTTAAACCACCAATTTTATTTATTATCATAAAAAAACTATTTAAAAAATAGGAAACTTAAAAAAAGAATGACTATCAGGTGTCTGCGGTGTGGCCAAACTTTTGTAAATAAACAGTTCCTAGAAAAAATGGCAAACCCCAAAAGTTAATTCAGCACCTTTGTGTTCCCAAGTTCAGGAGAGAGTTTGAGAGAGAATTAACCATACTGAGGAATGATTAACTGGAATATCAGAAATTCAAAATAACTCAATTTAGGTTTTGAAAGTTTCGAAAAAGTTATCACAAATGATCTAAAATTTTACGTGTTTGATCGTCTGTCTGAGGATTACTCCGAGGTTTAGAGAGAAACGTAATTCAGCTTTGGGTCGCCAAATTGAGGGCGATAGAATGTGGTCTCACCAACTTCGAACCGGAAACATTCAGCAAAAATTGATGGTAGAAAGGTTATGATTCTTTCTAGCGAAAGACAAGAGTTAACTTAATATTTTCACAATTAATTTGTCTGAAATTTTGACTCGGTGATAAACAAAAGATTCTAAAAAAAACGGTCGAAGGAATCTTGTATCTTTGAAGCAACGACTTCTTTTTCACAATGGCGTGGAAAAACTGAATAACGCACAGTGGTTGAAAATGAAGAAAAGTTGGCCAAAAGTTGAAAAAAAAAATTCCCCCAAACTTATTTTTGTTGATTGGTATCACTTTAGTAATATTTTCCCCAATGTTTTCCATCGCTGAGCAAACATTCTTACCTGCTCCAAGTTATCAGTTCAAAATCGACTGTTGGGAGTGACTCGTGAAACGTTCGTACCGCGTAAAAAAATCGTTCGCTCCGAAAGTGCATTACTTTTTAATGGATTACCGGATTTTAATTCTACAAAATGGAATCTTCTCCTAAAAGTGAGTATTACTTTCTATTGTTTACAGGAAACACGAAGTCACTTTGTTTTGTTTTGATATTTTGTTAATCTTATACAGAAAATTTTCAAGTTTTTCACTACAAGCATGTACTCAAAATGTATTGAAAAAAAAACCCGCAAAACCCCGCTTCAAAATTTTTTTCTTATACTAACAAGACCTGTAAGTAATTAATTTCAAAATCCCAGCTGCCACTTATTGTAACTTTGTTTTTATTGAAAAAAGTTCCGTGAATAATTTAAAGACAAAAAATGTAAGATACATAATTGACGCATACTATGAAATTGTGAACTAAAAACGTGATTTAAATCTATGAAAATCTTCATATTTTTATATGTCCTTTACAAATACTAAAGTATATTTATTTTTTTCCCAACGATTAAAAAAAATTAACCATTTTGTTTTTGTTCCAGAGTTGCCTAATGCTGCAGTTAAATTTAATTTAACTTTTCACTCCTCAAAGAGCACTTTCTAAAATGTTCATACCAAGATTGCTACGAGATTATTGAAAAAGACGTGAAAAAGAAAAGCCAACATTTCACGTTATCTCAGGATGACAAAAAAAGTCTGGGAAGATTGATTCTAAAAATCAAATCCAAATGGCAAGAGGCGCATAGGACGGAGGACCAGTTTCTACGAAAGAATTCGGAATGGTTAGGTGCTTCCGTATCTTTCACCGCGTCTTAAACAAGTGAATCACCAATTTCTGATAACGCCACTGAACTCGGCCGGCCCTCCTCGTCCTTCCAAGATGCAAGCGATAGAACGAACCGAAGGAGAACAGAAAGCATCCGTCAATATCATGCTACTGAAGAATTAGGGTACGCGACTCTAATGAAGTTACGAGCTGAAGGTAAAACTGACGCTGCCAAAGTTGTGCAGGACGTTTTACACGGGAGCCCTGCGAGGGCATCAAGGTACCGACGATTTCTAGATCAAGTCACTGAAAAAACTTTATCTAGCGATGCTGCCCTCGCAGTTTTGATTGATAATAAATTGACGAAAAATCAATACTCGGGAATTTGAAAAATTAGTTTACGAAATAATTGTACTTTGTATCCACCTTACCATTATGTTCTCGAAGCTAAACAACAATGCTATCCTAAAAGGTCTGAAATCACTGTTACTGAATGCTGTGCTGAAGTGAATCTCCAAGCATTACTAGATATTACAGTAGAACGTATACTTTTGGCTCATGTTAATGACATTCTAAGTTTTTCAGCAGAAAAATCTTATCAATTTGAATTAATCTGTAAATGGGGATGCGATGGAACCTCCGGCCAAAGTAAATTCAAACAAAAATTTGACAACGATGATGGAAGTAAAACAGACCAATATATTTTTTTTACATCTTTGGTTCCATTGCAATTGAAATCTGTTACTACAGAAAGTAAAGGTAATATTTTATGGAAAAAACCGCGACCTTCTTCGCCTCGATTTTGTAGACCTATCAAAATTGAATTCGTGCGCGAAACTGTGGAAACTACCAAGAAAGTTGTAAATGAAATCACAGAACAACAACAAAATCTCAAGCCACTTGTTAAAATTTTTCATAACCGAGAGATAACCGTCAATTACGTTTTGGCCTTAACAATGATTGATGGAAAAGTCTGCAATTCATTGACAGATACTTCATCTGCCCAAAGATGTTACCTTTGCCTATGTACGTCGACAGATTTTAATAAAATTGATAAAGTTTTGGGGAAAAAGATCATTGATGATAATTTGAAATTCGGGATATCTTCTTTGCATGCTTGGATTCGTTTTTTCGAATGTTTGTTGCACTTATCATATAGGTTGGAGATAGAAAAAAAGCAAATTCGCAAGGAAAACAAAGAACAATGTCAAAAACGAAAGGAACAAATTCAAACAAATTTTCGTCTGAAATTGGGGCTACTAGTAGATCAGCCAAAAGAAGGGTACGGCAGTACCAATGATGGAAATACTGCACGTCGATTTTTTTTAAATTCTCAAGTTTCTGCTGTCATAACGGGGGTCGACAAAGATAACATTGATAGGTTTCACACAATTTTGCGAGCAATTTCATGTGGACTTGAAATCAATACTCAAAAATTTGAAGAATATGCTTTGAACAAAGCACGAAAATTTGTTGAATTGTACCCTTGGTTTCACATGCCCACAACAGTACATAAAATATTAATTCACGGTGCGAAAATAATAGAAAATTCCCTACTGCCAATAGGCCAAATGCCTGAAGAGGTACAAAAGTCGTGTAACAAAGTCATTAAAAGTTTTCGTCAAAATTACTCACGAAAGTTTTGCAGAGTCAAGACAATGGAAGATGTTTTTCTGAGGCTTCTGATCTCATCAGATCCATATATTTCAACTTTCCGCGAAATACCTTCGAAAGAAATCAAGGGGCTTTCGGAGGATGTTTTAGATTTGCTAGAAATTAGTGAGGAACAAAAAGAATCTTTGCGCGAACAAAACTTAGACGATCTAAGTGATAGTGACAATTGAAGTAGTAAAATATTGTCGATTACTGATATTTGAAGTTATCTTGGACAGCTGAAATTTCGAAAATAATAATACATATTTAAGAACTGTACAACTAACTTGTAAGATACTGTTTGAACGTGAATAAAAAAATGAATTCTTACTACATGAAAATTTTATTACTGTCACCTTCATGAGAACCCCTGTACAACTGTCCATATTACAACTACAACTGTACATACTTTCTGTATGATTGGTCCATTATTTAAAGTTGTCGCGTTTTGAATCCACTATTTTGTTTTTTGGCAAATGTGACATCAAATTCTCAATCAGCGATATCGAAAACGCCCGTATGCAACTTTTCGAGTGAATAAGATGTAGTTTTCCAGTTGACGTCGGCCATTTTTAATCCGCCATTTTTTTTCCGAAAAATTTTATATCAAATTCTTAATCAGCGACCTTCAGAACTCTCTAATACTATTTTTAAAAAGAATCTGAAAAAATTTTAAAATATTCGTCCACCATTTTGAATCCGCCATTTTGTTTTTGACAAATTCATTTTCAAATTCTTAATCAGCGACCTCGAATACGCTTAATTGTCAAGTTCAAGACGAATCGGACGATATTTTCGACTTTTGACCAGCTTTTCGGGATTTTCAACCACTGTGCGCCACGCAACACGCGACGTAATTTCGCCTCACTCGATTCCGCGAATGACTCTAAAATTCGCTTTTTTAATTGCGTCATATTTTCCGATTTCGGGGGGATTAATTGCAATGTCCGAAACGGCTTGCGGAATCGAAGAGTCCAAATTGACAATCACATAGCGAAATTTAGCCTTGTCCGACGGGAAATTTCAAAGGCCATTTCCACTTGTACAAACCACAAACTTGGGTTGTCTTTAATAAAAGGGGGAACCGTGACTTTATTCATAGAGTGCATATGAATTTCGGAGCGCGTGGAACTTTCTTCTACCCGTTTCGGTGTTTCCGGAGGTGAAGACATTATTATTTTTAGTCACTTCAGCTGTTTTTTTAAGTACCTCAATATGGCGTCGCTACGCACTTTTTTGGCGTCACTACGCACTTTTTGGCGTTACTACGTACTTTTGCCGTCACTAAACAATTCCTATTCCCGTGCGTTATCACGTCGGGGTCACCAATTTGTGGGGGTTTAACTTCAACACAATATTTATTTTTTAACTAATACAATAATTAACAAAAGCTATTTTACTAATTTTGTGCGTACAACTATATTCGCGAGGATCGTTTTTGTGTCCTTCTTGTTCCGAGGCCTACCGCTGTGTCGAATCATGTCGCTCGCGAGCACTACTCCTTATGAGGACTGCCATATATCTATTTTTTGCTGCAATGTGTACTACCATATATTTTGGCTGTAATGCTGCCATTAAATGGTCGCCACACCCTTAAAAATTTTCGAGAATATCAGGCTTGGGATCAATCCCCATCCTTTTGGAAAAAACAGATCCCTAATCTATAAAACATACATAATCTACATAAAAATTTGCAACTTTGAAATATAACGCCTGGAATTTACGGGCACATAATGCTATATTGTGATTCAGGGCATCATAACGTTAACGCAAGATGATGCAGCGATCTTTTGTGAACAACCGGGAGGTTGTTTAGAACAACCTAATCAATTAAAATTTTGTTTATTCACAATCCCACTTAGGTGAAAGTTGGCTTCGTCGATGTTGAAGAATGCTGTTTTTTTTCACGCGGTTTAGTAGTCTGCTAAATTCAATTCTTGAACGACCATTATTTCCTAGGTTTGGCAATTCAAATTTAAATGTCTGTCGAGTGAAATGCTTTTGCGATTGCTCCACAGCTTCTCCAAAACAAAATGAGACCTAGTGAACTGCCTGCCTTAACCACTGTCCGAAAACATACTCCTTCTAGCTGCTCAAATGGTTCTGTTTAAGGAATTACTTTGTTTAGTTTTAAAAGAATGCCAATAGATGGATGAGCACATTTACAAGATTAGGGAAACATGCTTTTATTTGGTTTAAGAATGAAAGAAACAATTATAATGATAACTCTGGGGTTTTTGAAGCCTTACTTATTGTGCTATGGGAGATTGAAAATGCGTGTACATGCCTTGCGGTTGTTAGTCCTTTTTTTAGCAAGAAATATGAGAGCATTATAAGAATGTTGTACAGAATTAAACTGATAATTGCTTATAAAAGTTTGTTACTAAATCATAAATCATGTTCGGACTGAAAAAATGACATTGCAACGCTATTACTTTAACTTATAAGAGTACTTTTAACTCTACAATTTACAAATGGCTTGCAGATTTGTTAATTTAAATTTGAAAATACTTTAAATTGAATCGTTTTTGGGAAGATTTTCTGGGCAATGAGTAAATGATAAAAAATTTTAGGGTTCCAAACAATGCAAAGTAGTTAAATTACTAACGCATTTATTCTAAACATTTTTCATGAAAGCCAAACTAGATTTTGACAACTGAATCAACTCTTGTTTCCTTAAAATTTATTGGAGAGCAGTCAAAAGACTATCGCCAAGTTTCATTTTAAGGCAAAGAAAATTCAATAGTTTTTTCATAAGTCAATTCTACATTTATGGATCTATTAATTGATTTGTAAAATTCCACATGAAGTTAGAATTATATAGCAAATCAAGCAAACCATCCCCCTCCATCTTTGCATCAATCATCAACTTAAAGATTCAAAGATACTTTTGGCAATGGTCCTTTAACGCAGGGACTGTATCGAATGTTCAGACTCAGAGGATTAAGAGTAGGCTTAGATTTTAAAAGTCCTTTTCATGACTTGTACACCACAAAACTATTAAAAAGATATCATGAACTTTTTATAAGAATTCTTATTTTCTTGCCTAAGATTTTCAGTGAAGAGCTTTTGTTTTCTTTGACCGGATCTCTTGAACGTTTTATAACAAAAATTTTCACATAAAACCTCCCATTAAACATTATTTCGACCCATTATTTGTGAATGCTTTTTTTTATTCAAAAAAGAAAAAATTAATTCTGACTTGGCTTGGATGTTTTCAAAAATAAGCTAACTTCAGTCCTAACCTGAAAAAGGAAACTAAATTTTACAAAAAATGATTAGATCAAAGATAAGACCCACAACCGAATAAGCTCCTTTTTTTCCTAACTGGAACTGTGCAAGACTCTAAGTCTTACTACTTTTTACTCTGGAATTTTGTTGGGGCTATAAAGGACATACTTATTTTGCAACAACTCTTGAATGAGCGCAACACAAAAAGGAATGATTTTGTGGCAATGGTTGTGATAGTCATCAGCGATGACAATAGTTCCCTTCCAACGGAATTGTTGGAAGATTTGTGGGGTAAGTCTTTGTTGAATGAATGTTTATTTCAGTAAAATTAGGATCCTGTTCGAAGTATTCTGGTAAAAGAATGAGCATTTCTCAAACAAAAGACTTAGCAATTAGTTTGTAATTGCTGCAATTAGTCTTCATAATTTCTTTGCATTGCGGCGATGGATGGACGTTGAAAAGGAGTCACCATAAAATATTTATGACTTAGTAGTGTAAACAAAAACATTTCTGAAGTCGGTGCTCATTATATATCAAATGTTCAACTTGCGTGACTTTATTGCATGGACGAGGAAGTGGCGGTTGCTTCTCTTCAGCAAGTAATTACTATTCAAAGAGCAACAAGTGGTCGATTTTCCTCATTTCCCTCTTCCAGCAAATATGAAGCATCGATTGTTATCCTTACGCAGCTACACTACGATGACACTGCTCTCGGTGATACAAAGTCTGATGTAACATCCTAGAGATTGTGTCCTCATAGCCAGTGTACAAATACGAAAGTTTGATATTGCAGAACGATATCGAAATAGATGTGCGAAAAATCTAAGACAAAAATAAATGGAAGCACTAATGTAAGGTCGTCACATAAAGTTGCTAAGGTTTAAGTTAAGATTTCTCGAGAGCAATTCTCCATTTTCGCAAACAACATCTCGGCAGAAAATCACTTTCGGCTGAAGAAAAGTGCCACTTTTTGTGAGCACGGTTGTAACGACTCAAGGATAATGTGTGTAGTGTTTAGAGGAAATTTTCAGAAGCACTCATAATTTTCACAGCTTTGGGAAGCGGCATGCCTAAGTGGAACGTTATTTGGGATTGCCGTATGAATTATCATGGCCGTAATAAGGTGCACGAAACGGCAAAGACCGAAAAAAGTTAGGGTCACAAATGCTTCAGTATGTGTCCAATTATTATTTGACCTACCACATGTGTGCGAATGTTTTTAAATCTGCAGATAGATCTTGGATTAATCTCCAGATAACTTTCACAGGCAATTAAAGCAACTTATAGCGCAAACTTTTCCAGAACAACTAAGACCTATCGGTATGACTTGGATCTTTTTTTTTAAACGAGTCATGAGTGGGCTCGAACTTCAAACTTTTGGTAATTACAAAAACCCAATATTTTTCAACTCAGAAAGGATTCAACTGACAACACCAACCAGTTGAATTTTAATACGAGTTGAATAAACTTTTATTCGCTGGCTTAATCCCACAAAAAGTTTTTTTTTTTCTGTTGGTTTAAAATTTTACCCAGGGATATATGGAATGGACAAATATTTGTTGGTATCATTTCTTTCATTTTGCTCTCCAAAGAAACCATTGTGTCGGCAATTGAGACATGGAACATGTTTTGGATTCATAATGGCTATTTGTGCCCAGCTTGGTATTTTAGGACGCCATTTTTGATTCTCGTCACCCATCTTTGTTGCTTCCCAAATGAAAGAACTGAAAAGTTTGTACGACTGAAAAGTTTCTATTGGTTGATGGTTTGGTTTGGTCAGCGCTGCTGGCACTTCTGTAAGGACTCCAACAATTCGTAAATAAAGCTTTAATTTCAGGGAATTCATTAAAGCAACGAAATTTCATGAGCCCTCCCTTCCACAAACTTCTTTGTCTCCTTCATTATTCTAGCTATGTTAATACGGGAAAGGATGATTTATTGCTCTCAAGATACTAGTTTAAATTAAGACTAAGTGTGAATACAAACGAACTACTTTCATGTCAACGCTTAAGTGTAATTCCATTAACATTCAAGACCATGGGCTTACCGACCTTAAAAATGAAGATAAAGCTTCAAGTATTCCGAGGTGCACATGACATCCGAATTAAGGAAATAGGAATGGAGTGTGTTATTCGTGCGATTTCAGAATTATAAAAATGAGTTTTGTTTTTTTTCCGCAGAACACTTACAGGCGGCCCTCGATTTTCGCACATTCTACTTTCGCATAATTCCTCATTTCGTGCATTTGAAAAGATTCAACTTTTTAATCCTCTGTGGCCGGACGTTCCTTCAGGAGACATCAGACTAGCCATCAGACTACAATGCTCCTCGGATCAAGATGTAAAAACAGTGTTAGGCTTGCATTAGCTCGTGCGTCAACGTGTTGTGTTTGCTGATTTATTTGTTCAAGTTTTAATATTTCGCCATTAAAATTGATAAACATGAGTCAGAAATGGATAAACTACAGAAATGGATACGAACAAAAAAAAAAAAAAATGAAGGACTCGTAAACTTCATACAAACGAGACAAGGAAAGAAATAATTGCACGTCCCGAAAACGGTGAATCTTTTACTTCAATCGGATATTTGTATGGTGTAAACAAATCTACGATCAGCTCACATTTGAAAAATAGGAGTAAAATTAAGTAAAATTGTTTTTCCTTCAAAATTAAGGAAAAACATCTTTGGAGATTGTTTCAAAAAGACACGGCATAGTAATCATTTGTGATCATGGATTGATGATCCTTCTTCAATATCAAAATGATGTCCTTCTGAGTATTTCAACTATTCAAGCTAAGGCTCTTAGCTTATATGAAGATTGGCAGCCTAGATTAAATGAGGATTCTAACACGGAATATGATGCAAGTAATATCTGGTTTGACAGACTTAAAATAAGATTTTGTTTGTATAATATTAAATTCATTGCAATCAGCTGGTTTTGGGAGTGTAAAGGCATTTTGGCAGTGTTTGCGAGAGAGTGATTTTGCAAGCTGGCAACCACTTGGAAAATCCGTCAAAACTGGTTTCCTCATTTTTACACTTACTTCATCATCATCATCACATTCAGCTTCAAACATATTTCTAAGTTATGATGCGGACTTCCTTGCATACTGACTTCTCATTGCTTTCATAGTGTGCCTGTTTTCAGCTCTTCTCATCCAAGATGTGCCGGCTATTTTCCTTACATCATAGTCCCATCGAATCTTTGGGCGTCATCTCGGTCATTTGATTCCTCTTGGGTACCACTGCGTTATTATTGTGGTCCATATGCCGTCCATCATTCTCGCCAAATGAACGGCCCATCGCCCTCTCAAGGATTTCGCTCTTAGTATCACGTCTGTTTCCTGTATCCTTTCTCGTATCCATGATAGTCTCTTGCGATCCCTTCATGTTATTCCCAGCATGCATCTTTCCATGGCTCTTTGGGCAACCTGGGGCTTACTCCTTATCCCTGTTGTTTGCGCTCATGTTTTGCTACCGTATAGCAGGGCTGATAGGATACATTGGTCGAAGGTTTGCTTTTTCAAGTACATCTTCATTTTATACTTGAATATAATCGAGTTCTTCCAGAAAGCACTCCATGTCATCTTGATTCGTCGATTGATTTCTAATAGTAGTGAACCGGATTTGTGTATCAGCTAATCAAGGTATACATATTCTTCGACTATTTCTAGTGTCGTGTTGTTCACTTTTGTATGTCTTTGAGTGCTTATATGATTGTTGAATATGATCTTGGTTTTGCTTAGGATCATGCCTAAGCCTACTTTCCCGCTAGCCGCGTTGAGTTCATTCAGTTATTCTTGTGATTACTCTTGGCTGTTGGCTATCAGGACTATGTCATCTGCGAGTCTCAAGTGGTTGAGGTGGTCACCATTGATGTTCAAACAATTATTCTCCCAATGTAGAGTACGGAAGATGTTCTCTAATGTGGCTTTGAAGAGCATTGGCGATATGTTGTCTCCCTGTCTGGCCCATTTTTGTGTGGGAAACTCTGGAGTGTCTGGTCTGGAGTGAGCTGGTACTTTCACGTATACTTTGTCTATGCCTAGCGTTATTAATGCATTTATTATCGAATCAGGGAATATTGATCGAAAGTCTATGAAGGCTACATCTAAGGTTTGCTCATACTCTTTATATCTAGTCAAGACTTCCCGTAATGTGTGGATATGGTCTATTGTACTGTATCGATTTCTGAAACCAGCCTGCTCCCGTGACTGTTCGGCATGTAGGGCTGCTTATATTCGGTTCCTTTTGAGCTTCGTGAATATTTTGTAGAAGAGCGATGGTAGACTCATTGGTCTGGAGTTCCTGATGTATTCTTTGCTGCCTGGCGTTAATACAATCAGAGGGAATTTCTGCCAGTAGTTTCCAGGTTTTTCTGCCTGCGTTATTGAGTAATTCAGCAGTGATACCGTAATTATCTGCGGATTTATCATTTTTCATGGAGTTGATAGCCGCCTTGACCTCTTTCACTAGGATAAGCGGGGCATTATCGTTGGTTGCAGAGAAAGCGGTTGTTTAAGTTGGAAGTCGAGTTATCTGGAGCCATATACAAGTATCGGTAGAAGTTGGTGGCTGCCTCAATTATTTCCTGTCTATCAGTGAGTCGGGTGTTGTCATGATTTATGGCTATCACTAGCTTCTTGCCAATGAGGAGTGCCCTATTTGCCTTCATGAGGCTTCTGTTGTTTGTGATGGCATCTTCCTCCAGTCTTTCGTCATACTTCTTGATATCTTCAGCTATCATCATTCTTACTGTTTTGCAGATTTCTATGTATTCAATCTTTTCGATGTTTGAGGTTGTTTTCATTTTCCTTCGCTTTCTTAGTAGCGTCTTGGTCTCGTTTGATGGTTTACGGTGTCCATCGACTACTCGTGGTGTACCTCCTATTTCGGCACTTTTCAAAGTGGTTTTGGTTAGGTAGTTTGCGTCCTGGTTTTGTCCATTTATTTCTTCATTTATTAGGGCTTGGTAGCTCTCTATATTAAACTTGATGTTTTCAGTGTTAAAGCTGGGATTTAAAGGATTTCTGACCAGTTTGCACCTTTTTGCTTTCAAGTCAGGGGTGATTCTTGCTCTGACCATGCAATGATTGATTCCCGTGTTAAATGCGTAGATGAAAGAGACGTCTTTGACCGTTCTTTTGTGTTTGGTAAGTATCAAATCAATTTCGCTAGTTGTTCCCCCATTGGGTGCTTGCCACGTCCATTTCCTGTTTTTGTTCTTCTTGAAGAATGTATTTGGCAAGATGACACCGTGGTGGTGGGCGAACAGTGCTAGTCGTTCTCCTCTTCCGTATTTATGTTCAAGTCCAAATTTTCCCACCAGCACTTCTTGGTATTTCCTTTCCCTATTATGGCGTTGCAATCACCCATTCGCTATTTAAAGTGGCTGGTGTTATTGTTCCCAGCTTAGTTGACGCTGGTGTCGAATTCCTCAATTTCTTCTTCAGTGTGGCTAGTTGTAGTTGAGTTGGGTTGAATAATTTGAGTAGTTTATCTCTGTGAGAGTCTGAGTGTCACGCTGGCTCCTCGATCTGAGACGCCATTTGAATTACTTTTATTTTTTCCTATGAACAATCAACCTTAGCTGGTTAGACAGACTTTTATCGCCACTTATTTAGCTAAATATATATTTAAAATTTCTGGAAAATCTGGGAACAGGATTGAACACTTTTTGGAACTCGCTTCGAGTACATTAAACTCTACTCCTCGGAAAACCACAAAGACCTCCGGGGAAACGCGAAGAATCTTTTAAGAGACAAATTTTTAACCAGCAGCTCCTTTTTAACGATTTAAACACCAATCAATTGTCTATAGTAATGACTAAAATGACGCATCATGGATGAATTGTTTTGAAAATTCTAGACTAGAAATTATTTTCAGGTTTATTCATCACAGTAAAACTAGAAGGTAGAAAGATCTTGGAAATTAATTTTCTTTTTGAAACGGACAATATTGGATTATAAAAGATTTTGAAATCAAAATATCGTGAAATAGATTGTCCGTGAGTATTTTAGTGAAATTAATTCTCAATAAGAATTTAAAAAAAATTTTTTTTAGTAACTTGAGCGCAAACAACCATAAAATTTACTACTAGGAATCCCTTAAGGGTTTCGAGACTCATTTTTGAAGTGCGTTTCAGTCTTCCATAATGTCGTTCTACCCAGTGAAGGGAGATCAAACATGGATGAAAACACCATTCCCTACGAAATTACACGACCTTAAAAAATTCTATACAAACATAAATTATAATAATTTATTATAAAAATTGTGCTCCTTTCCTTTTCTACAGGAATTTTCATTAAACATTTCCTTTTCAATCAATATATTTAATCATGTTTATATACGTTCTTACATGCTTCGACATATCTAAGGGACATTCTGTTTTTCAGAGGGTCAATGCGTGGCTTTTTAAAGGATTCCCTTTTCTAGTTGTGGAAACGTTCGAGTACTTTTGAAGCACACTCTACGAACAAGGATGTTAACGTACTACACTGCAAGGATATTAGACGAATATTAAGAAGATTTAAGACGTCTTCGAAGTAAAAGAATGACGAAAATTTGTTTAGTACTTGAAAATAGGTCAAGTACCACATATTCAGATGCAGGAAAGCAAAACAGATCTCGCAAGTGTTAATGTCTGTACGCTTCATTTTGCCAGGAAATGAGTTGCGAAAGGATCGACCGATTTCAATCTAAGCTGTCCATAAAAACAAATTATGCATGATTTAGATTTTTGCACGATGGGTGAGTGGGTGAATTCATGAATAATTGATCTGCTGAAAGTGTTGATGAATAAATATGCGCCTGTTTCTTCGCCTCGCAATTTTCGTAGCAAATCGCGGGGAGGAGGAAAAGTTTATTGACATTGAGATTCGGGTTCGAAATAATGTTTCAATAAAGAGCTGCAGGGATTAGGCAGGAAAGAGCTTGTTATAAAATGTGATTTTACGGAAAGGATGAACTAAAGAGCGATGGAAGGTCAACATTGAATCGGAAAAATTTCTCTTTCTGACTTTATTGTTGCTATAAATTATTCAATTAGCGTTTACGATTAAATGTAATACATTTATCGTCTACTAATAAGCCTGATTATTCTAGATTTTCATTAAATTAGCATTCTAGCGCTATTTTTTCTAATAATTCTGGGTTCCAAGGGTGGAATCATGGAGCATTTTATTGAAAAATGTGCTCAGCCAAAAAGTAGAGATCATTTCAGTGTTTTCTCTACCTAACTGTAAATAAAGACTACTCACCAATATGTGATCCGTTGTGATAAATGTCCTGAAAAGGAAACTTTTTTAGTTGATTTATTATTCATTACATTTATTTTAAATTAAAAGCTACATATGTGTGTAGTTAGATATGAACCTTGATTTCGATTGGAAAAACCTTTCAAACAATCGACAAGCACTGGAGATTTCGTAGGAATTGCATAGGTTTCAGAGAATCAGCTGGTTTCTGTGCTAAGGGGTGTAATTATACTTGAAAAATAGAGTATAGACTTTTATATTACCTTCGTTTTTATGAATAATGTAACCAACACAATTCACTAGAATGCAATTTTTAAGGAACGGACCACGGGGTTCATGTCGATATCATCGTCAGAACGGGTCAAGGATTTAACTCTGGGTGCTGATGAATTTTGTTTAAGGTAAACGCAAACACCTACCAAGATGGCGCAAACATTTAATCCGAAGATAAAGTTGAAAAGAGTTGAGTTAAATTAAACGGTTAAACGACGAACAAATTTCAAGTTATCAGTTGTCTTGGCAAATCCTAAGATTGGCGATGATTGTGAGCTAATTGATAACACAAAAGTTAATATTAAGATCGTGCAAATTTAAATCGTTATTCGAAAGTATTTGAAAGTGAAAACAAAACAAGAAAAGTGATCTCAATCAGATCAATATTGAACTATTTGTAGAGACGCCAGCAAAAGAAAGAAAATGATAGAAAAAAGGGAACAAACGATTACCAGATTACCTCCCCATGGAACCAAGGACTACGACCTATCGTCTTTCATCCGAAAATTGGAAATCATCTTACCAATGTTGCAAGACGACCCAAACCTACCAAATAACGTCCTCCAGCGATACATAATCAACAAAGTTCAGCGACAAACTCTACACGCTCTCAGGACTTTGGAAGCTAATCCGTCGTTAGTCACCCTAGTGAATAGGTTTCCGGACTTCATAAAGGCGAGAGTCTTCACAAAAACTGCTAACGACAAGGGATCGGATCCGATTATCAGTTAATTTTTTTATTTATATTGGGGTTAACTCCTAGATAAAGCGCTGACAGGATTAGCTCTTAGCTCCTCGAACATTTTTTCTTTAAACTTTTTGCTGTGTGAATGGCTCTAGCCGCTTTGTTCGGGTGTTCTTTTGGGTGCATCGAGGTTTAATTTTGCCTTTTTATTAAGTAGCCATTACATTTTCCTGAAGATTACGTTAACTTGCCCTTTCTTTTTCTGCTGGTACGTTTTTCGAGTTAACCTGCGGTTGAGGTGCATGCCCAGATATATAACATTTTTGCCATTTATTTTGACAGGCTTGCATGTCATTTTCATAAGGGTGAATGTTATTTGCTCTGTTTTGTTTTCATTGAGGGTGAGGGCTCACCTAGTTTGCCCAGTCTATAATTTTATTCTGATTTTATTCGGATTATTATAATGTGTTGTTATAAAAGTTCGGTTGCTGTAGTTGGGTTTTTGTGAGCAAATATAAGAGCAGAGCCATCTTCAAACGTCGTGGCCATGACTTCTCTGTCTACCGGTAGATCAGTAGAAAATAGGTAGGTAGGTAGAAAACCACGTATCGTCGCGCTCACGTATCGTCGTCTCGCGGTATTGTATTTCGGCCTTAACACGTCCGCTCGCTTTGCCCACTATGCAGTAACTTTCCTCAAATTTTGCTGATTGCCTACCCTGTCGTTCCACAGAAACTAAAGAGATACTCCCTCTCAGTGATCGTTAAATGTTGAAGTTCTATCACGTTGGTTTGCCTTCCCAAGTAAAGTCTTTATTGTGCGGGCTATCCTCGGAATTTTGTTTGTTGTGCGACTTGCTGCAAAAAATTGTACCTCTTCCTTCCTCCTAATGAAATTTCCATTTTCCTGGGATTTATTTTGTTTTCGTTTTGTTAATTCATGCGAAAGAGTTCGACGTAGTCTTTAATCGTCGCTGTTTTTAATACTTTGGATGTCAAGCCATTTTAAATGCTTTTCAGACAACTCCATTAAGTTTTCTTTATACTATTAACAGAACTTCAATTGTATCTATTCTAGTGGCAACTTTTTCGTCTATATCAAGGAAAAAAGTGCTCAAGGACATGTTCATTTATCCGGTTCCTGTGATTTTTCAGGCTCCGTGCACTCTCGTATATCTATGTAGTTGGATGCTAGTTGGACCCTATAGGTGTCAAACAGCTGTGCAAGAGTTTTTTTCTGTTTTTCTCTCCTTGGAATGATTTTTCGGTTTTTCTCTTTTTTTATTTCTTTCATCTTGGATATGTTGTTTCGTGCGCCGCCACTCCAGAGACTGCTTTCATTGCAAATGGTTCAACACCCTATCCTTCTTACGTTTTAATGTCATTTGGATAACGATTTCCTTGATCCTCTATGTACATATCTTGGCTGCAAATCACTTCGTTTCGTTTCCCAAACTGTCAAAGTTATTTGTGGTTGTAGTATCCACTTCTAGTGAAATCTTATCCTATTATATTTGCATGAAGGTGAACGAGGGGGCTCTATCATACACTTTTTCTTCTTTTGAAATTCAGAGAATATAGGATGAGGATAGTTAATGGGTAGTATGTATGCATAATAAATATGATTATGATGCCCTCAAATCGTACCTCTCTAAAGATTTATTTGCAGAGTGACACTTGATTGAGTATAGATTATAGCAAATATACCAATTACACCAATTATACCTATGTTACCACGGTAAATCTAATAGGACATTTGCTACTTCTTTTGCAGGAATTATCTTTTGTAGTACCGGCCACAATACCAATGCACAATATGTAGGCAGCTGTGATACTAATGTTACAGAGATGATATTGGCGATGTTTGGCTCTCATGTTCCCACAAATTCTTGCTGGTCGTCATTATAATGGATGGAATCCAAGTTAGATTACTATCCATGGTTACTAAGTTTACGAGCTTAAATGTTTTTCTGGTTGTGCAATTATCAAAATTGGGGTGTTTCTTTTGATCTCTACAATTAATTATCTCTAAAGCTCGGAGTAAAGGAGTTTCTTGAAGCTAGTGCTGCCACTCTTGCCTCACTTCTAGCTTCTGGGACTATAACCTTCCCATCCCCAGCTTCCCAGATTCAGCACTCAGTTGGATATCCTTCCCCAGCTTTCCCAGATCCGCTCAGTCAATTATTTGTGAAATGGGTTCGTACGCCTGTTCAGTTAGATATGTCAAGAATCTTAGTATGTTGTCAATTTTATCGAAGAGCCTAAAGGCTCAGGCCTGTATGTATTTGTCAACTCTCTCTCGTCATAGTTCTTTATGTATGTCTATGATTCTAATGTACTAAAGATATCCGAAAATTTTGACACATGTGACACGTGACAAATTTGACACGTGTGAAGTGTTTGCTTGATGGTTTTCTTCGCCTGGGAGAAAGCAGTACTGCCGTACAGTAGCGCAAGTCGCATAATGTGTTTAAAAATGAGAAGCTCATTTTATAAATTTAAATATTTTGATTTCACGAGGGAAAGTAGGTATGTAAGGATAATAGAAACTTGTCTTCATTTTGTTTGTATTTATTCTCTTCAAGAAAGTCTGCTATCTGGCGATAGTCTGAGGTATTTAGCTGTTGTCCTCCATTTGAAGCATTCGTCTTGTATTGCTAAGAGTGGTGGTCTTTGGTTGATTTGCCGCGTGAAGAATATGTTTTGAATTTAGTTTGTATTGATTTTTAACTTCTTCCTACAAAAGTATCTCGAAAACACGTTGATCTGCTTCTTTGGATGCATAATATATAAAAGTATCATCGGCATAGAGGGATAATTTGAAGTTTGTTGGTAATTGAGGAAGATCCGCCGTGTAGATGTTATAAACTACAAGCGACAGTGGCGTTCCTTGTGATACTCTAACTTCAAAATACAGCAGGTTGGAGAGGTGGCTGTCAAATCTGTAGCAGAAAGTTCTACCTTGGGAGCAATAGCCTGTCATTTATATGATAGCAAGGAGTATGTGATAAGAATGCATTTGCAGTTTAAGTCCCGTATGCCAGACTTTGTCTAATGGTTTTGTCACTTCAAACAAAGCAAGGGTGGCGAATTTTCTGCTATTGAGGCCATTTTGTAGATGTCGTAATAATTTGTTAGCTGGAGCTCTGTAGAGTGCTAGGACGTAAAGCCTAATTATTCCTCTGGGATAATTGTTTTTTCCAAAACGACTTCTGATAATCTTTGGAATATTTTCCACTATCTGTCTTGTGAAGGTAAAACACTTACTGTTCGCAAGTTCTGGGGGAATGTGATGTTTTTTTCCTGGATTTGATAGAAATGTGACGATTTCTGTTTTTCATGCCTTTGCGAATCTCCGCAGATTGAAGATAGGCTTAGTTCAGTTAATTAGTTTTTGAAAAAAATTGTCGGGAAGTTTCTTTAGAGGCATGTTTGTAAGAGTATCATAGCTGGGTGATTTTTGGGTGTTTAGTATCTGTATACGGTGTTTCATTTCCTCAAAGTCAACTGGTGTCATATTATCATCCGGAGGACTTGTGTTCGTAGTATTTGCGCACTTTTTCTTGATATTTCCTTCTCATCGTCAATGAGGTGCAACTGTATCTAAAGCGTGTCTGCGAAAGTCTATTCCGTGCCAAACTTTTCGAACACCATTCCGTTTGGACTATGGATATGTGGGACTAGGGTCTTGTTTTTAGTGGTGGTGGAAGTATTTAGTTATTCTCTTGGATCGGACATTCGCTCGGTTTGTTTGGCTTCTAAACTTAGGATAACCTGATTTTTCAGCTAAAGGCATGTCTCCTCCTCCGTATTTGACTTTAAATTTGCTGAGGGAGTTTATTGGCCAGTGCGTCTTTGAAGTCTTTCCAGTTTGTTTTCCTTTATAGTTTTAGAGAAAAATCTTTGTATATGTCTTCTATTAAAAGAAGTACCTGTTTGTGATAAGTTGATTCCTCGTCGAGGATGTTTAACCTGATTATGTGATTCAAAGCGTGAGATATCGAAATATCGCAAAAAAGCGTAGCTGTTCATTGGGCCAGGATATGGAGGCTTCTATTAGTCTCTGTGATAAATCGATTGAGCTCAAACCTTACTTAATTGCTCCTGACAGCCCTAAAATGCGAAGATATGGTTTCAGATCTCCTTCGTTAGGATTGGACTGTCAAATTCTAGAAGAGAGCGTAGGTGTTAGGCAAAGATTTGCAGCAGCGGCCGACTATGCACCCACAGGAGAATAAGTTCGAAGGAAGTCGTCTGCACTTTAATAGCTATGGCTTCTAGGGACTGAAGGCTTGGGATACTTATTACGTGATGATTCACACGTTTCTTCATGAGAATCGCTGCTCCTCCACCAATACCTGTCATTCTGTCACTACAAACAGAACGTAGTTGGGAAAAAAAGTTGAGTCCTGGGCTTCAGAAATGTTTCTTGGCGAAGCAGGATGTCTAATTTATGATGCAGTAGAAGTTGATTTAGTTCTCCAGTCTACGGAAGCAAGGTGTTTGCGTTCCGTAAAAGAAGAGAAATGTGATTCATGTGATTCATTATTAGGTTTAAGGTGGAGTGAGGGTACGCGGAAAATTCCTTGCGCCATTTGTGCCATCATGCTTTACATCATGGTTTGAATTTTCTTTTGCATGGAGGCAAAGAGTTGTTGTATGGAAAGTCAGTGTGGACCGTTCGGTGGATTTTAAGGTTTGGAAGGTGCTTCTTATGATGCCTAAGAGTGTACCTAAGTATGATATAGAAGCTATACAAGTCGTTACTTACGTGTAGATTTCTAGCCAAGTAGTACACATACATCGTAAATAGAGGCAGTGATAAACAATTAACTAAGCTAGAAGGTAAGTTTTATCAGATAACTTCTTCGGCTGGAAACGGATAATACAGTATAAATTCTATGTTTTATATTTATTAGTTTGAATTAATGATCACCCTTCATCTTTTTTACGATCTTATGACTTTAATAATATCCAAAAAGAGAATCTTTACTTTCTACTGACTGTGCTTCCTTTCGTATCGAGTAGTACCGAAGAGACAAATTCTTTGAATAAGAACAACTGTTCCTTACTACAACGCTTTTTTAGTTGGGCATTTAACAATGCAATAAGAAGGTCCTGAAATACGCATAAGTATGGATGAAAAAGTGTTGTAATAGGAAAACGTAGTTTCTTTTTCTTTTTTTCAATTGAAAAGCCAAAAACTATGAAAAGACCACATATGAAATGTTATATTCTATTAACAAATTTCGTTCATATTATTCAGCTCAAATATATAAAAGTCTAACCAAAATTTAGTAAAAGTTATTTAATGAAAAGAGATTTGTCTATCCACTTAAACTTTTCTTGCAGTTCCGAAAGCTTGCAAAAGAAAAAATTTTTCATCAAACATTTTCGTTAGTGAAAGCAAATCTTGTGTGAAATTTTCCATATTTTAAACATTTTCCAAACAACACTGCAATATTTTTTAATAAATACAAAAACGAAAAATGAAATTTATCGTCAAAACTAAGCTAATGCGAGACATGTGGGCATCTGATCCTTGCAAATATTTTCATATTACAGTTATCTGAGAAATTTTTTATCGAAACACAACCAACTATCGTAAATCATATTATGCAAACTATCCCAGGGTAGCAACTGGTGTACTAAATTTTATCTGAAAACTACTGACAAGGGACCAACCATATTTTCAATCGTGTCAAAAATCGGATGCGTATTGTATCAGGATCCAACGTATATAAATCATGTATAGCATATTAAAATTATAGCCGTTTCCGGCAAAGGTTATCAGGAAGTGCAAAGGATACACGATACGATTTGGGCTTTTTACACTTTCATCTCCTATTGAAGAGATCCGTCCGTATAGGAACTTTCGGAGTTTTTTTTGGGCGATAAACGCAAGCCGAATAAACTGGGAAATGTTAAGTTCAACAAACAGATTCATTGACTTTCAGCCACCCTTAAAAATTGCAGGGGGCTTTCTTGTTGTTTACCCGACTAAGAGAGAAAGATGACTCTTATCTTCGAACAGAATACATTTATGGATGAGTAGGTGATTTTTTCTGCTTGCTTAATACTCACAGATTATGCTAGCAAGATTATAACTAAAAAAAATCTTTTCGCTTACAGCACAAAAAAATTCTCAGTTCATATGAGAATGAAAATGATGATGAATATGTCGATGGACGTTCACTATGTAAATTGAGTTTCATTTTCTACGCATTGCAGAAAATAATGTTGGAAAATACTTAGGCTAATGTATGGGCATATAAACGCTGAATTAATTTGTTGAATTACAATAGAAAATTCTGTTTGCACAGCGTTTTCGCAAAAAGTCCTATTTCTGATTAAAAAGAATTTACAAATAAATTAAATTGCTGTTATATACTGTAATTTAATTTTAAATACTTAAATATAAATTAATTTTAAATATTTTTGTGATTACGCCAGAATCCTGCGGCACGCATAGATATGGGCGCCGAAACGTAAATGAAAATGAACCAAAAGAAATGTGAAACCAGAGGAAAAAGTTCCAAAATCCAAAATCACAAAACACTCACAAATATCATTTTTAACAATTCCTTTCTCATTTCAATTTTTTTTAAATCGATTGATTGCGAGCAATCTTCCGTGCACTGATTTCGAAACTTTCATTTCTGGATAGAAATCAATTTCATTCATCTTTGCAATTTTTGTTACTGGGATTTTACAGAGAATTTCCAAAGTTTAACTACCAATGATTTATAATTATTTCACTTAAGTTACAAACGAGTAACTGATTATATTTTCTCTACTATTTTTGAGCTAATATTTAAATTCAATAATGCAATTCAATTGAACTGCAGCCATGAAAGCCATGATCGCCGTCCGTTTTTTCATCAGATTTTCATCGTCCGTCAGAATTTAAATTTTTTGATCAAAAGCCATTGAATAATTAAGTTGCATGTGTAAATATATCAAAGAAAATCTCAGAAGTTTCAGTAAATTTCGAAAATTCTGAATTTCGCCTTGCAAAGTTTAAACAGTTGAATTTGCAAAAATGCTTGCCAGTTGAACGCCCAAAATTTTTAGTAGAACTTTAAAATATTTTATTTCAATCCATTTGCTCTTCCTATCTCTTTCTGTCAGAGGTTGATTTGAAGTGTTCTGACTATTACATGCTTACGCCTTGCTCAACTAGGTCTGTTGTCCTCCAACGTGCGCTAACATTCTGGGTTCCAAAGTCATTGTTCTTTTTTGTCCATAAGTTTGCTGCCAGGCTCTGAACTAGCTGGTTTCAGCGAAGCGTATTTTAATCATTTGGTTTCTGGCCGTAAATAAATATAAGACTTTGCATGTTCGTTGAAAAAAACAAACAAAGACAACCGCTTTATAGAAAAAAAATTAGCATTTACAATATACAGAACATATTTTGCGGATTGTATTGACAGCTTACATCTCTGAATGACCAGAAATAAGAGAATAATTCAGTATTAAGCTCTCTTGACTTTGTAAAAAAGAGACAAATTTCTATTAAAGATACTTCATAAAATTAACTACAGAATTCTTTCTTAGCCTTCTTAGACTAAGTCTTCTTTAAATAGTTGCTAATGACCGCTTTGAAAATACCTAAGTGGACAGCATGACTGCATTCATTCAAATCATTGTTTCTAGTCCAGACAAATCAATAAATGTAGCCCTGGAAATTCATTCGTCCATATATTTTTATTAATCTTCAAATTAAATTCATCTAGCAAAAAATACGCTAGGAATAAAAATTTCAATGCACGTCTCATGGTGAGCAAATAAGTTTTAAAGGTTTCGTTGGAATGGTGTATTCCGACGGATACAGTGAAATAAATTTTAAGGGATTACATCGCGTCGGACTATCTTGTAACTTATATACTCACGTTAAAACGTCACTATTTTTCTCTCATAGTAAGTGTCACTTCGTTAAAGTATCAACAACACACATTTTTTGTGCTCAAAATAAGTTAACTTTTGGGCCAACAACATTTGCGAAAAGCATTGCTTTTTTGGTTTAACTTGAAGATAAGTACAGCTGAAGGACATGGAGGATGGCTATGGATGGAGAACATACTCTATCAATAAAAACCTGTGAGTATTGGTTCCGTCGTTTTAAAAGTGGCCTGTTTGACATCAGTGATAAAGAACGCGAAAAGAAACAGAGTTGGAAGAGAGTCCTGCATTGGAAACACTGCTGGACCAAAATTTATGTCAAGCTCAAGAAAAAAAACAAAACAATGGTTTCGGCAAGAAGATCTGCTATTTTTTTCTGGGTAAACAACTGCTGCAAATTCCAAATTCGAAGAATTTTGTGGACAAAACTGGATCTACCACAACAACGCTTGGTGCAATGTTGTTTAAACTGTCCAGGAAATCTTGAAGGCACTAAGATGGGATGTCCTAACTCACCCGCCGTATTTTGCGAAATTGACATTCCTCGAACTACCTTCGAGGCTCCTTCGAACTACCACTTGTTTCACTCAGTGGCTCATGAGCTGGCTCAGCAGCACGATTAGGTCGATTCTTGGATCATCTCCAAAGATAAAAAAAATTTTAAACGCTGTACCCGTATGCAAATATCTGCCTGCAACATGGGCAATGGTAGTAGAAAACGCCAGGAAATTATTTGAACGATACACGTTGCACCAGTTTTTCCCCGATATAACTTCAAAGTTAAAAAAAGTATGCCCTTTAAACTGATTTGTACACCTAATATATTGTGAGTGATATGCAGCGTTTCCCGTAGCAACAATAAAAGATTAATAAAAACAAAGAGCATGTTGTTTTTTCGTGCCATTTAACCCTGTTTGACCGAATTTGTGGAGATGCTTTTTAATTTCTCACTTAGGGGGCTTACTTGGAATGTCAGGTAAGCTTCTTCCACCTGAGTATTCCAGTGTTAAAAAGTTCAGTTCACATAAAAAAAACATTTTCGTTTCATTTGAAAAATTTTTTCTGTAGTGGGAAGGTGAAGGCTATTCACGCCCTGTGGCCATATAATGGCAGATGCTTTCACGTTCCTGGAATCACTTCTGCAGTACAACGAAGAAAAAAACCTTTCCTTCGTCAACTTCTGATCCTCAAAAATGCCCTTTTACAACTGTGAGCTCTGCCCCAACAAAATAAGACCACAAAATGGCATTTATTCACCATTTGCGTATTTCTCCAAAAGATATAGGGGAATATTATCTATAGTGGTTACCACGCTGTTTATTTTCTCTTTACCAAGCAAAAAATTTATGACTGGGTGATCCACCTTCCCAATATATGCTGTTGAGGAGCCGTGATATACCAAAAATTAGCAGCCTAAACCGAAAACATCGATGCTCATCGTAAGAGTAGATGTGACCTCTCTCCGTTGTTTTCACTTTTGCGCCAGTAAAGTATTCTGCGTTCTGTACCAAGCAAAGCGATGGGAATCGAAATTCGCCATTATCATCGCTATGCACCTTCTTGCTTATCTATGTCAACCGCTCCCGGTTTAACTCCTTGTTCAAATTATTGCCACACAATTCTGCCCATAGAGGAAAACAGAGTACTGAATCCTCATGAAGAAGCATCTTGCTGTGGTGTGCTCCCACTTTATTGGTCATGTGTTGGATTTTTTTCTGACTGATCCTGAGCTGAGCTGTCCTGATCCGCTGAGCTGATCCGCGAGTCTCTCAGTACGCCCAATTATTTCACTGCTAGTTTCGATTCAACTAGAACTTGCCCAATATTGATCGACCTCACTCTGGAAATTCATTTCTTTGTCAGGATGAACATTCGGTTTTTTCAAGAGCAGTCTGAAACTGTGAGCTTTCAACCGATTCCTGACTCGTCACATTGGCGATACTAGCCTGAGTTGTCCATATTTGACTGTACGTCCAGCGAGTAACATTGCAACATCATCCACATTATCGATCAAAGCAGAACGTGAAAGGATGGCCAAGGCGTTCCGTTCCAAGGCCAAGACCAATATGAAACTCTGTTTAACACTTGATGGAACTATCAACCATTGGCTACCGTCATCGTGTAGGAGGTATAACCACGGTCCATCAAGTAATCTCTCAGAATCCACACGAAATATTCTTGTACTTTAAAACGATTTTCAAGCGCTCCCGGATATCTGTAGGTCTAGCGCGTTTAAAATATGAAATAAATTGGATAACGGAAAACAAAACTCGCATATAGAATATACTGATAAAGTAGGAATAAGCCTTATGCGAAATGATTCTGTCATTTAGTAATATTGTGGAGGATATAACAAGCTTCTGCTGGCATTCGGCCAAAAAAGTTTGGGTAGGACAAGCCTTATACAAGGTCTCAAGGATCACGCTCATGTTCGTTCCAAAAAATATCAAAAAATGTCGCAGACTAGCGGGACACATGGTAGTCACCGCAGGTTCCATGGTACGTCAAAGAATGAAGTCTAAAATATCACCGAGAAGTTCAAGGTTGCTGTAATTAAAGTATCATTGGAAGTTGGAAACATCCAACGTATGAGAATATTTTGTATCGGCGAAATCGACGCCATCTCAGTTAACACTGTCGCTGTTCACTTACACCTATGACTTAATCCTCTTGCAACTTTATGACTCCAGTTGAAAACAACAATATTCTGGGCCAAATACGAAAAAGGCCAAATGTAAGCAGTCAACATGATCAGAGACAAGGAGCAAGGAATGCGGAGGTACCCACAACAAACCGGACTAATGTTATGGTAGACTGAATTTTTGTGGTACCGCGTTCTTCTCCATTCCCGGGTCAGTAAGGCAAGCGCCATCAATTGAGTAGGATTCATTCAGTTTGTGCGAATTATTTTAGTGACTGTTGTTTTATATCCTTGTCTTTTTGCAATGGCTGATTCTGGCAACCAATGCACCTCTGTAAAGTGTTGCTTATACTCGGAAAGCCTAGCACAGGCACTCTTGGAAAGCCTGTGCCTCAAAACGGCATAGGTGATGCTATTGGGATAATCAAGTATTTGAGTGCTTTCTCCTCATCGAAAATATTAAAATATCAATCAATGACAACAAACCTCGCTTAGGTTCAAACGGCCCAAACAGACAAATATGCTGAAAAAATTTGTAAAATCATCCTGAACGAACGACAATTGACTATTTGAGATATCGTGGAGCTTTTTTGAGTAGCTTCGAGTTCAATTTAGAAGGTTTTAACCAAAAATTTTTGGTCGAGAAGGATGTCTCCAAATTTGTGTCTCAACTGCTTACAGCTGAACAAAAACAAAGTCATGTGAAACCATCCTTTGCTTTGAAAGAAAAGTTTCCAAGTGATACAAATTCTTTTCCAATAGTAACCAACGGTGACAGATCATGGTGCTATGATTACGATCCTGACACGAAGCAACTGTCAAGCCAATGGGTCGTCCATTAAGTGATCATTCAAGATCAGAACGTTTACCAGGCTTTCTACTTGGAAGTTTCGAAAAGATAACGCAACCTTTTGGGATGGAAGATGTCTGATTTGTGGCAGTCGGGGAACTGGTTTTTCCACCACGATACCACTCCTGTTTGGGCAGCCCTGTATGTGTGCCGATTTTCAACTAAAAACGGCATGTTTTCCATGCTCCGTCCACCTTAATCACCCCACCTTGCCCCTTGCAATGTTTTTTCCGGGGAAATTTCCGAACAAAAGAGACATTCAAGGAAATCCTTTACTTGATGTGACTAAATTAAAAAAATAAAAACGACGTAGACACTGTCAATGATTACAGAAGACGAATTCGAAAAATAGGTTTAGCTGTGAAATGAAAAATTGTACTAGTTAATGGAGATTGAAGATTTTAATTTAAAAAATTAGATATTTAAATTAAATTAAAAATTATTTCAGTTTCGTTTGGGTAACTCCTTATAAACAGGACTACAAAAGATGATCTTTTGAGTCGAAACAAAGCATATTAGCATACAACAACCAACCAATCGGTCATATTGTTTTGTGGTTAAAGGATAGAAATCATGAGCAATTGCAATCTTCATGTAAAGTCATGCCAATAAAAAAAAATGCAGGTCTTCATGAGATGTTCTTTTCAATTTCGCAATTTCTCAAGAGTAACCTACATTCAGAAAACAAACTCCAAATAAACATAACGCCATATTTTACAAGGATCGTGAATAAATGCTCAGATTTTATTTCAAGGAGATGATACCCTACACAGGACTACTAGCGGGTCTCACACGGGAGGTCAAGAGAGGAGAATTGCTGTTGCATCTTGATTTCGATCAAACAATGATTTTAGACATGGAATGAGGTATAGAATATGAAAACCACAAAAACAACATTCATAAATCACTCATAACAACTGTTTTGTTGGGGAGCATATATATCTGCCTTGAAATTGAAAATAAACCATAAATTTTACTGCAAACAATTTCACATCAAAGTTAACTTACCAATTACAGCATATAATTAGCAAAACAAAAATATTTTCATTCATTAAATGTAAAAATAATGCAATATTTAAATTTTCCAAAATCTTCGGCTACCTTCGGTTTTAAATTTCACAAAAGAGTTAACATTACAGTTAGAAAAGCAATTTCTGTAAAGGAATGGTTACACATACCACTTGAATGTTGAAAATATTTTCAATTTGGTAGCTGAATGCACTTTAATCAGTCAACGTCAATTGAAAATGCGCAACCGCTTATACTGAGCATTACTAATTCTCATTAGGCATATGGACATGCTGATTAATGACGTTTAGAATGGAATTATAGATTTGAACAAATTTAATCGAGCAAATTAAATCCGAAGTCGAGCATCTGGGAAGTTATGTTCGTGTGGAGTTAACATTCCCGTTAAGGCGATTATCCTGTGTCCATGGGCAGCACCAATTTGTTAATGATGGGGCACTTAATGTGATGATATTATTTCATAATTTTGATGATTTATGGACAAAATATTTGAATAATTTGAATAATAAAATGGGAATTAAAACAAAACATGTTCTTGAATTATCGCAAGCGAAAATTGTAATGTTTGTTACAATAGTTCAGATGACAAAATTTTCGATCATTCATTTATAATACCTCTGAGTATTTTTATTCAAATGGTAGTGCATTTGTGTTAATATGCGTTACTTTTGGTGATTTCGGACAGAGAGTGGAGGGAGCGTAGGGCGTCTCTATATATTGTGGCGAACATAGGAAGAGCATGATAGCGCCACTGCACGCCACTGTACTAACATTGTACGCTGCAATTCAATATCTTATGAGGTCCGTTTTGGATGGAACGTAGTGGTATTTTAACTTGAATTTTTGTTAACTTGTTTTTGTCAATTTAAAAGAAAATTTTTCTAGTTGAACTACAGCATTAAATAACGAATTTTATGAGCTGTTTAAATGGGTGCTGCATTTTTAAAATATAATTAGTCTGCGAAATAACAATGAAAATTTCTTGTGCTTTTGCGGGAGTTGTAAACAAGCGACTAATCCAATAGGGTTAGCAAATATTATTTAGAGTTAAATTTATTGAAGTGAGTTTTGACGTCAAAAATTTTCTTTTTCATGTTGCAAAACTTTACTCTAAACATTTTTAAACCATTCTTTAGGTTGTATGTACCATTAAGACAAACACCCTTTTATTCTCATGCGAAAAAAATTTCGGAAGATTGTGCATTATTCGTCCTAAATTCAAATATTAGGGTGACAAAAAATCGAACGCATTAAATTATCAAAAACTTTTGAATCAGGCAATCGAAAACCTGCATAATATATTTCATCCCACCATTCAATATTTGCTAGAGGAAGTAGCCGAAAAAAATGCCATGATATCTTTTTGCAATATTTTAGTTACCAAAACGAAGCCATTGTAATCCATGCCAATACATTTTCTTTCCTATTTCCCGATCTCAATACTCCTAGCATTATATTTTCAAATGTCGTTCCAGGAAATGGAAAGAAGAGTTTAACCAGTAAATGTCTGTGTTATTGTTTGAATTAAAAACGAGAATATCTTTAAGAAATTTCCCAACGGTATACAAGTGAATCGATATTTCCATGAATACTTTCTTCTTTTAGACGAGAAGAGATTTCAAAAAGAGAATAATTTGTTTTGAGCGAATTCCGGTAAGTATTCAATACTGGAATGAATCCGAAATTAATTCAGGCCTTAATTGAAATGAAAACACTAAACGGATTTTTTATAATTAATATTTTCGAGCCGAGTTGGAGGAGGTCATAGATTTACTGCTGCAAGCAACAACAGAAGATTGTGGTTTCGTTTTTCTTGCTTTGCTTCAACGATTAATTTCGAAAAAAGACTGTCTTCACTGACTGTAAGTCCTGCTTGTTCGAAACTTCATGGGTCTCACCCTGTATTCCTTTTTAATTACCATTTTTCATTACATTCTTGTTGTTCCGCCACTGCTGTACAGAGACCACCAATTCATTTTGTAATTTTTGAGTTGCTTTTTTTTCTCATAAATGACGTGAACTGCTTGTATCATTTAGTAGTGATTGCGGAGATTGTATTTTTATTTACTTTTTCACATATTAGACTTTAGACAGTCTTCAGTCAATAACTTCGCTTTATTAGTAACAACACGTTGGTTGAAAATAAACTTGAAGAAAAGACAATCAAAGAGAGCATTATCGGCATGTTTTATTGTTTTATTTCCAGAGGGTGAAAAATACGGTGCAAGGTTGTAACATATTGTATGAAGCTTATGGTGAAAACTCTCTTTCTACGTCAGTTTCAGCGTTGGTGTGTTTGCTTTTGGTCTGGAGATTTTAATGTAAAAGATGCACTACATACTGATCATCCGGCCACTGATGATAACACGTAAATTAACGCATTCATCGAAACTAATCGGCGCATGACAACTCGATAAATCGAGTTCAGCCGTTTACTTGCACTCAAAATAGTTTGATTGTGTTATCAAACTGGAGGAAAGGAACATGGGTTTGACTCGTTTGACTCGATCCCCATTACGCCGTCTAGCAAGGATACAAGGAAGATGGGTGCCACGCCTTTAATCCGAACGCTATTAGCCAACGAGCGAGGATGCAACAAGCTGGTTCACACGCGATCGTTCTCCACCTTCCGGGATTTCATTGGAAAATGTACATTTTATTCCTCACCACCAAGTAAGCTACCCTACGCTATCATACCAACCCTTTTTTGATCGCGACTCTTAACAATTAGAAGAATATAAAAGACCAAATATGACACTATACTATATATTTTAAATACTTCAAAAAGGAAAACCTTTTTTCGTTTTCTTATGGATTTACAGGAAAAGTGGACCAATTTAGATGCACGTAAGCCTGCTTGTCGAACGAGTGGCCTTCTTCGCTGATCTTCGTTTCTCCTCAACACCCTCTCAAACTCAACCTTATGCTGCTCAAATCGGTATTCACTATTCACTGATTTGGTCTTTTGGAACCTCATGTCAAGCGGTCGGAATTTACTGCTTATAATTGCTCACTTCTAGACAGGCTATGTGCATTCACGCCTTATGACCACCGAGCAAAGTATAATACTTTTGAATTCGGTTTGTAACTTCTAAGCGAAGACTAATCAAGTCTATAAGTCGGAAAGGTGAGGGCTAAGAGAAAGACCCGCTTCTTGCACTTGAATTTATTTCAACGAGCTGAACGGGTAGCGAACCCTTTCGCAGCAGACGTCCACCAATCTTAGGTATAAACCACTATTAGTGAACTACTGTATCTTCTGTATGATCAGTTCTCCCACCCACACTGTACCTCACCACATAGGACGTCAAATGCTGTATGGTAAGTTGTACAAACTTTACTGATCTCGCCATATTCGCCCTTACCTGATCACAGTGAACCAACGATAGTTGCCAATGTCGGTTGTCTGTTTATTTAGTTAAGTGAAGAGTTGTGTGGTAATTTTTATGTAAGTCAACATTGGCTATAACCATACGCAATTCAGACTGAAGATGGCTGGTAATGGACGGGATGATCACCCAATGTTTAAAGGCTGACTGGGGAAAATCAAGTGGTCATTCTGACAAAGAACAGAGTCCCTAGAGTAAGGCCTATCAGTATTGAGGAAGCTCTGGTTGAATCAAAATTAGCAACGAAACACCTGTGCGTCCTGATGGACTCCAAAACTAGTTTCTCAGTTTTCAGTTGCTCAGAGTTTTGTCGTATTTCCAAAAATCATGTCAACAGCTTACAAGGCTACAGTGCGTATAACAGCACCCGCTCGATTAATGGTCAACATAGGTGGCCCACCACATCACGGGATGACTCCTAACGAGCGCTCTACTCTATGCATTAGAACTGAGGTGACGCTTTCAGCAAGGATGAAGGTGGTTAACACAGGTGCAGAAACAATTTGCCCTGCAAATTGCATGCGCATTGAAACAGTCTCCATGATGGCAGTGCTGATAAGCGTAGGGGGTGATAGACATCGCCCTCCGTGCGATAGAGCGCAGAAATATTTACTAGGGAAAAGAGACAACGTTCACTCAGTGATACTTTGATGTTTTAATGATGATTCTTTGATGACTCAAAAGGAAGGTAAACTGCATGCCTGATCCCTGATCCGAGGCCGCGACTTAGTAGAGTGTATGGTGGAATCGATTTCTACTTGACAGAGCTTATTCGCCCTTACCTGATCACAGTGAACCAACGATAGTTGCCAATGTCGGTTGTCTGTTTATTTAGTTAAGTGAAGAGTTGTGTGGTAATTTTTATGTAAGTCAACATTGGCTATAACCATACGCAATTCAGACTGAAGATGGCTGGTAATGGACGGGATGATCACTCAATGTTTAAAGGCTGACTGGGGAAAATCAAGTGGTCATTCTGACAAAGAACAGAGTCCCTAGAGTAAGGCCTATCAGTATTGAGGAAGCTCTGGTTGAATCAAAATTAGCAACGAAACACCTGTGCGTCCTGATGGACTCCAAAACTAGTTTCTCAGTTTTCAGTTGCTCAGAGTTTTGTCGTATTTCCAAAAATCATGTCAACAGCTTACAAGGCTACAGTGCGTATAACAGCACCCGCTCGATTAATGGTCAACATAGGTGGCCCACCACATCACGGGATGACTCCTAACGAGCGCTCTACTCTATGCATTAGAACTGAGGTGACGCTTTCAGCAAGGATGAAGGTGGTTAACACAGGTGCAGAAACAATTTGCCCTGCAAATTGCATGCGCATTGAAACAGTCTCCATGATGGCAGTGCTGATAAGCGTAGGGGGTGATAGACATCGCCCTCCGTGCGATAGAGCGCAGAAATATTTACTAGGGAAAAGAGACAACGTTCACTCAGTGATACTTTGATGTTTTAATGATGATTCTTTGATGACTCAAAAGGAAGGTAAACTGCATGCCTGATCCCTGATCCGAGGCCGCGACTTAGTAGAGTGTATGGTGGAATCGATTTCTACTTGACACAGCTATTAAAGGGGCTTGGTTGCTTGCACAAGACTGACAGATCACGGTCTGCTAACTGCGTGTTTTCTGAAAGAGAGTGGATGACGTCTATCACACATTTTTCTCTTGCAAAAGATGGAGTTAGCAGCGCGGTGACCTTCTCAGCGAAATTAAACAGCTCCGTCTGAATACTGTGCTCGGAAAATTTGTGAAATCGGTTGACAAATGGAATCGCGTCAACAGAGAATATTGTTGGACAGTGCTGACACTGAGAAAAGCTGTATAGAAGGGCTGGGAGGCGTTGGGAATGGAGAGATTTCTTTTATGGCACTTTTTACGTCGCCTTTCCTTCTCGCTGCAGAAGAGATTCCCTGAATCTGAAGGCGCACCTAGGTCCGAAGTTATATGTCAAAACGTTTTAGGCTAGGTTCTCAAGTTGACAGGGGAGGTGTTTGGTGGGTAGTCCAGAAGCATTGCGCGTCTGGGAGTTACAGTATCCGCGCGTAAGCAGCCTTCACCTTCCTAGTAAAAAAGAAATAAATATTACATTTGGTAGTTCCAGTTAATCATCAAAGACTCTTACGTTTCGCAAATTATGCTTGGAATCCTAAAAATAAGAATTTTCTCAGAATTATTTGCAAGAGTAAAGTGGCTCGGAAAATATGGTATAGTTCCTTACTTAGATATTAGTTCGTTACTTTTAGTCTGTTTGGTTCTTCTTGTGGGATATCTGTGAACGCTTACGTTGCTCCGTGGACTCATTTTCTTTCTATAGTGAACTTTTGTTATTGCTATTGCGTTACAATTCTATGATAAGTTCCAATTCTTACGGAAACTGAGCTACAATTCTACTTTCTTACCATCGCGTGTTAGTAAAATGTAGTGATCTTGTTTTTCTTTCGACAAAAAAAAAGTCTGTGTTATTATAATGTTTGAAAACCGCAGCAAAATGAAAAAATTCCATTTTTAGCTTAATACATTTATTAGTAGCTAATTGTTTTTTATTATCACAAGAAACATACAAAATCATGGCTGAAAAAGTCTGCGTTCACATGTAAATAACGTTTTCAAATGACTGCTGATTACAGTCCTGAAGCCTATCAATAACTTGCAGGATATCCTCGATTCATCATGACCTCTTGAAGTCTTTTAGGCATCGAATTAAAGGGCATTCGTGTCTTGTCTCTCACTCTTCTCTATAAACAGTTTTGAGCATTTCGTTGCTCGTTCTCGTGTGTTGTCCAATTCTTTTTCGGGTAAGTCCCATAAATGCTCACTGGGATTATGATCTGGAGATTTCAGTGCCGTATGTTCCAGTTTTGGGGTATTAAAGAGCAGCCAGAGTCTCAGGCTTTCGGCTTTTTTTTTACTGGAAGTGATAATCATAATCCAAGCCGAGGTTTCGCGCATTTTACTCTAAATTCTTTCTGAAAATGTTAAGGTAACTGAATTTATTCATTGTTAACTCAATGAACTCTAGGTTACCAACACCAGCAGTTGTAATGTGTCCCCAAACTGCTTTTGTCCAGACTATTTTTCGTCCTTTTACACCAAAAATTCAGGATTTGCTTTCGTCCAAAGAAAAACATTATTCCAAAATGCTTGTGATTGGATTAAGTACTCGTTAGCAAAGGCAACGCTTTTTTTTCGATTTATCGGGGGAATGAATGGTTTTTTGTCGTCCAATTCGTCCGTTGTACTCAAACTTTTTCAGAATTTTCCGGATTGTATCAGGAAAAGTTTGTTTCTTTTGCTGACTTTCTGCTACTATTTCTCTTGCAGCCAGTCGCGGATTTTTTTTAACCATTGTGAAAATATTTCGCTTTTCTTTCGGGGGCAACTTTGATGGACGAGCAGAACGGGGTTTCAAAGAGAATTCTCATATCAATTTGAAATTGTTTACAACTGTATGAATTGACGAATAATGTCTTCCAATTAGTTTTCCCATATTTTGAAAGCTTTTTACCTCCTTCCATAATTTCGGCTTCATTTTCCTTTCGCTTACAATTTCTTTTCTTTTATTTTTCATTGCAAAAAAGAAGTTTTTTCACTATGCAAACTTTGCAATAACTTACTAAACACTTTCCCATATAAAACTCAATAAATTACTGATGCTGCGCATGAGGAAAGTGCGCTTGAAATGTTTTTCTGCGGGGACTCCCCTTATTTGATGAGTGAACGCAGACTTTTTCTGCCTCGGTTTCGTATGTTTCCCGCGAATAGTAATTATTTCAAAAATTGCTCGGAGAAAATTAATGGAAGTCTTGGTGCCTAGTGATAAACAAATTGTTCATCAATAGGCGAAAAAAAGAAAATGTTCGATACGTTTCGTTTTGTGAATATTGAAAACTCAATAGTGTATGTCTGTGTCTGCTGTTTTCATCTTTGCATACACAATGGTCTCAATAATTCTCAATACTTTTTGAATTTCTAGACACATTGCATTCGAAATTTTCACAAATTATGTTTGCTCTATCCACCACTCATTTTGAAATTTTAGTTTAATTAGCAACAAATGATAAATGGTGATAACTGATAACTATTCACTATTTATCTTTTGCATTTGGAAAAATACAAGCCTCAGACACTTTATTCCCTTGATGGTGATGTAACGAAGTCTTTCCGAAAGCAAACTTTGAGTTTCTTCTTGAAAATGAAGATAACTTCAATCAACTTCTTCTAGTAATTATACGTCAAAGAACTTACATTGTATTCATACAATAAATGCCTATAAAAGTTAATTTTGAAAATATCGCCATTCATTACTTGCCTTATTCAAGCGTGTAATTCTAATAACGAATCAAATCTAATTTTATCTACACATCGGAAACATTCGAAATTAGTTAAATTTATAAATGATCCCCTAAGTATGCTTCGAGCTCATGATTGCAGTGAGAGATTTTCTTTGATTTGCCTGAAAACTATTAGCAAATCAGGACATCTATTCAAATTATATAGCACCGCTTGCAATGCTAATGCTCAGAAATAGTTTTAATCCTTAACTTAGTCCTATTTAGTTTTCTTCTTAATATTGTAAAGATAAAACGCTTCTATTCGGAATAATTTCTTTAGCATTTCCAACTTGAAGCGTTGGATTGACTAATTTGAAAAAAACAAAATACTTAATTCGTCCCACTTATGAATTATTACGTTCATGTTTTATGCAAAAGATTTGAATAATGAGCTCCCCGATTCATTAGCAAGGCAAAACCTAATCCGTAATGAATAATTAGGGTATATAATATCTTGGCAATAGATATAAATCAATTAGCAGCTCTGTCATAAATATTTCTGTTTCCCTTTCAAATATTCCGACATCTAAGGATCGTCATCATACATTAAAAGCCTTCATAAATGAAATATAATGTAGCCTTGGATGGAAACATCATTAGAGCTTTTACAAATAGGATTTCTTTAAATCCTGTTACCACAAACTGATTCGCTAAGTCAATAAGCTCATTGGTAGGAATTAATCTCTCCTCAAAATCTGCCTTTTAAGATTTCAGCACAGGCAATAGACACGAAATGTGTTGAAATATTTTATGCAGACTCATCTTTCAATATGTTACCCGAGGGACCGGTAAGTGGTAGAATTGGAAGTCTGCTGAATCAAGATAAACACACAACTAGATAGTGCCATAAAATTTCGACACGGCAAGATTAATGACACCTGTGACCAAGATTTGAACCGAAAATAAATAAAATAAGGATAAATTAAGGACCGTAAAACGAAGCTATGGGAAAAATGTCAACTTTTTAACCATGCGAAAAAGAATGTCTTTTCGACCACAGGGATAAGTGGTCCTTTGATTGAAGAGGACAAGGTCATGTGATGAATAAGGGATCTATTTGCTGTGAGAGAAAAAAACGCAACCATTCGTAAGAGCATCTTATCATAACTCAGCATTTTATCGGTTCAGAAAAATTAAGGACTTTTGAATTCGAAGAGGTAAAATATTTATTTTTGCCGACTCTTGACATTAAATAAAGAATTTACTTTGAATTGCAAGTAGTTTAAAATGGATTTGCAATCGAGAAGTTGTTGGGAAAATTTTATAATTTTTTAGACCAATAACTCAGATTACATTTGTGTTCCATGACCTTAAGAAAAAGAATTGTTATGAGTATTTTCATTGTCAAATTGATTTTCACGTTAGAACTGACAGCTATTAGGAAGCTGTTAAAAATATATTTATTCTTGAAATATAGTTTTAAGTCCAGTAAAATTTGTGGCTTTCTTCATTTTTCATGCCACAGGAAACCCAGCCCGGAAAGAAGTATTGGTTGTTGGGCTCATCAATACAAGGATCCCACAGGAGCATGTTCCCAGATCGGATTGTGTGAAGTGTTTAAGTTACACTATTTCGCTTTACGTTATTTCGCTTATTTCGCTTTGGAGATTCGTTCATTTCGACTCATTGTTCTTGTTTTAATTGAGGTATATCATAAAAAACCGCAGGCAATAACGAATCTGTCAACTATTTAGCGCTCCACGTGTGAATTACTAATGGAATAAGCAAATAATTAAACCTAATACCACTTCATGGAGTCAATCATCATGCAATTCAATGCAAATTTGCTAAGCGCTTGTATATCGACGTTCAAAGGATTCTCGATTTAACAAACAAACAACCACTATTTTTTAACAACAAACAACCACTTATTCGGTATTATATATCCCCTTTATTCGCAAAGAAGAATCAAGAGCCGTTTCGTACTTCGACAAACGTTCTCACCTCTTATCACTGCTTGCTTTATCCTCTTAGGGCGTATTTATTGCGTTCGCTCACACCAAACAGCCCCAAGATCCCAGAAGTCCTACGTATACCAGGCAACAATCATAATATCGCTGCTAACTCCTGTTTAACAGCTCACGAAAAATTCATCCTCGACGTAGTTATTTACAAAATAGAGTGAAAAAAAATATGGAAGGAAAAATCATTGGCGCAACTTTGCAAACATGGTAATCTAAATGATGAAACTAGAAAATTAAACTTTATTACGCAATATGAAGCTGAACAAGTGGGAACTTATGGATTGTGGTAGTGTGTATGGGCTCAGTATCCTTCAACTTCAGCTATCACGAGTGGAAAATTTTGCAAATTTTTTTTCCAGTAAACTGATTCCATGGAAACGCTTTATGGGATACACTGATTCCAATTTCCTAACTTCTCATTGGTGTGGGTATCCGACTACAATAACCTTTGGCGTAGTAAACACAGAAGCGTGCAACACTTTAGTTACCATGTAATTTCCGGCTTGACATAAAGGATAATGCAAAATTTCAAATATCGTGACAAATTGTAATTTACTAAATGTATTCAACAGTTACTTGCGAAGGTGTGGGTTGTTTTTCATTTCAAGGACTCAGACAAATCCATGTTGGAAGTACGGAGGGCGCCGGAAATTATTGTTTATTTGTGGTTTTTCAATCCAATCAGCGTAGACGTTTGATTTGAATGCAAATATACTCGCATGAAAATGAATAGAGCAATATCTAAAATTATTTTCGTTGCTCGAATAATATTATCGAAAATATATTGCAATATTATTTAAATATTCTAATATTCTACTATGTAAGCTGCATGATTGGCAAACAGTCTCACTTAAGTAATCCCGTGTATTACATGCTAAAAGGGCATCGCATTTTGAACGTGCAATTTCAATATCATTTAATTTTATTGATTCTCATAAGCAGAACAAATTCTTCTACATACTCTTCTTTTTGTATACAAGGAACTGATACTTTTTTCTGATGGAAATGATTCAAATAACGGAATCGTAACGAAAAGAACTTAGGTGAAAGAAGGTGAAATACCTTTAATATAGGAGTAAAATACAGAAAAAATTCATTAATGCCATTATGAGGACAGGACATTTTTGATTTTCAATTTCAGAATAGTACTTTATTGAGACTTTCTAATTTCAGAATATATTTTACTAATGCCATTGAAGAAACTCAGTCTAATAGCTATTTATGTGTTAAGCCTCTAGGGCTCCGACAGAACACTTTCACGTTGCAGATACAGGCGCGTGCCCAATCTTTAGAGAAGCACTACCAAAAGCAAAAGCAGCTCTGGGTGATGATCAGGGCCCTTCAAATTAATTTGCACGATAGCATCAATGCACAAGATTTGTTAGAGCAGTTCGCCAGAGAAAAGAGGGCTTATCTGCTGCTGCTGAGCGAACAACATGGAAACACGATTTCAACCGCCTGGTTCTCTGATGACTCCCATACTGCTGCCGTTTGGGTTCCAGGCAGCATGTGACTGCAGATCCAGGGTCATGGCCGAGGAGATGGCTTTGTTTGGATTCTGTGCCCAGGTATAACGTCTTTCTGCGTATACCTGACGCCAAATGAGCCAATGCCATCTTTTCAAACTAGACTGGACGCACTGGAGGGTGTTGTTCTGAATACAGAGGGCAAAGTACTCGTAGCAGGAGACTTCAACGCCAGAGCCGTTGAGTGGGGCATGTCTCGAACCGAATTCAGAGGACAACGCATTCTGGACATATTGGCGAGGACCGGGTTGGTAGTATTAAATACCGGTAATGTTCCTACCTTCCGGCGCTGGGGCTGCGAAGTAACAATCCCAGATGTGACATTCGCCTCGGAGTCCCTTGCTTCGACGACACTAAACTGGAGAGTACTCGAGGAGTATTCAGATAGTGACCACCAATACATCGCGTTCGAGATCGGCGATACCACTCCTCCCTCTTCTCAACGATCTTTCACTCCCGGCTGGAACATCGGAAAAATGGACTTGGAGAACGACATCGTGGAACACTTTGGGGAGGGGAAGGGCTTCAGTTGAGGGAATGGTGGAGTCAACACTGAAGCTCATCACTTCTGCCTGTAACTCATCAATGCCTCGGCGGAGGCCCCGGACACGACAGGCCTGTTGTACATTGGTGGTCAAAAGATATCGAAGACAAACGAGGTGAATGTCACAGACTTCAACGTGCAGCGCTCGAGAAGCGAAAATGAAGCATCCAATAGGACAGCAGCATACATGTCAGCGAAGAAAGAATTCCGAAGACTCATCAACGAGAGTAAGGCACGCTGCTGGCGAGAACTTGTGGATGACGTGAACAGGAATCCATGGGGGCTCGGCTATAAGTAAGTGTGGCGCAAGCTCGGTACCCACCGGAAGCCCTGTTTGCTTCAAGCAGACAAGGTGGACGGGATGGTGCAGGCGCTGCTCCCAACTTACCCCATTTGTGTTGATGCTATCTCCGAGGACGATTCAGTGGAATATCTATTGTGCACAAAGAATGAGTTGGAGGATGCGGTGCTTACTATGAAAGCTCGAAAGGCACCAGGACCAGAAGGAATTTCAACCGACGTGCTACAAATGGTCTTCCACGTCTGTCCTGAGTTGCTACTCAATGTGTTCAACGCTTGCCTGAGAGAAGGCGTATTTCTATCTGGCTGGAAGGCGGCGAGGCTCGCATTGATCAGCAAGGAGAAAGGGGACCTCGAGCTGCCTTCTGCATACCACCCGCTTTGTATGCTGGACACAGCCGGGAAAGTGTTCGAAAAGCTCATGAAAGGAAGATTTACTGACGAAATTCGTGCTGCAGGGGACCTATCTCCTCGGCAGTATGGCTTTAGAGCAGGGCAATCCACTTCCGATGCCATCATGGAAGTGATGAACGCAGTCCGTAGAGGCGAAGCGCACAAAAATGAGTCCAAACGAGTGGTTCTGCTAATGGCGCTTGACGTCAGGAATGCCTTCAACTCCGTGAGATGGGTGGATATTCTTGGCACATTGGAAAATTGTTTCCAATTGCAAGGGTATATGATGCGGATTTTGCGGGATTACGAAAAGGACCGCAGTTTGCTCTATGACACACACGATGGGCGGCGAAGTAAGGATATAACGTCTGGTGTAGCGCAAGACTCCATACTGGGACCAGACTTGTGGAACGTCTCATATGAAGGGCTTATTGAGGCTTGAGCTGCCAGATGAGCCCCGCTTGCTCGACTATGTGGATGATGTAACAGCACTGCTCGCCAGACGCACAGTCGAACATGTGCAGCGCAGACTGGGTTGCACATCTTCGAATGCTAATGCGTCGAGTGAGTGAGTGGATGACCACCCGCAGGTTCAGTCTGGCACTGGAGAAAACCGAGGTGGTCATTATCACGAAGGAAAGAATTCCTAATTAGTCCTATGCAGTTATTAATAATTAATTAAATCCTATGCAGATCGGAGATGCGTCTGTCGAATCAAAACTTGCGATAAAGTATTTGGGACTAGTGATCGATTCGAAAATGAGCTTTTCGGAACAGATCAGGGCAACGGCGGAAAACGCCGCGATAGGCGTTTCGGCTTTAAGTCGACTAATGTGCAAGTCATTCTCCCCCAGAAGTCTTTCTCCATCCTGCCACCTCCCGCTGGGGGAAATTTCTCTACGCTGACGGCATCCTAGGGCGAAGTAAAAAGAGGCCTAGCCCGAAGTAATGTGTCAAACAGTTCCAGGCTAGGATCCTTGACAGGGGGGGGGGGGGGGTGTTTAGTGGGTAGTCTGGTAGCATGCGCTCCTAGGAGTCCCACACAACGGGCGTAAATTGCCTTCGCCCCCAATCCAAAAAAGATAAAACAAAAAAAAATCTTATCACATTCTGTCCTAATAGAAGCATGTTGGAATCACTACTACATATCCAAAAGCTACTCAGCACTACAATAGTTTGATTGTGTGTAGCTTTATAGTGAAATAATTTAAGTGGAGCTCGATGAGGACCAATGGTCAATTCAATGCATTCATGAGCTATATGAAATGTTTGACGAGCCACAGGTCTCAAAGATTGTAGGATTGCGGAAGACATCATGGCCTGGCCATGTGAAACGTATGAGGGTGCAACGGATGCCCAAATAGGTAATCGTTGCGAAATGTGAAGCGTGGAGGAAACGCTGGTCTGTTTGGGTTGACAAAGACAGTTTATTGCTGCTCGGATTCGAAAATTGGAGGAAGCGGTCAAAGCACTGAGACAGTTGGAGGCACTGGTTGCAGGAAGCGAAAACGTGAGATGGGCTGTAAGTCTCAGGGGAAGAAGGAGAAGAACTATTTAGTGAAAGTCTCACTATTCTCCAGATAACTAGAAAATAAGTATTTGATTACTATTAAAAAAGTGCCAAAATTTTTTAACCAAGTTAAGTCAAGTTTATTTATTTATTGAAATTATATTTTAAAGATTTATTATCCTATTTATTTATTGTTGTAAGAAATAAAATTAAGTGGATGAAATTAACTTAACGTAAGAAGTAAGGGTCTTAAAAGCTAAGAACGGAATAGGAAAAGGATCAAGATGGAAGTCATTATATTTTCTAGGCATTGGTAAGTAAGAGTAGCAACTAGCAAATGTTATGTCAAAAGGATTATTTGTTCGTGAAGAGCGCAGAAGTCGCTAACGCTTTTTGAATTTATGTCGAAAGCATAAATCAGCGAAAAAACCACAAACAACCAGATGGTGACAAAGTTCTTACACAAAGCACATATCTCAGGAAGATGGAGAAAAGAAGGAAGACGGAGAAAAGTTAACCGCAAATTCTAGTTTTGATAAGGTATGTAACGCTTATAAAACGCAAGCCAAATAAACCTGCTTTGAACGTGTTCTTTTGTCAAAAGGATGTTGGAATAATGGGCAGAACAGACTCCCAAAGAGCATTCGAGTATAGCACGGACCAAAAAACAAACAAATGTACAGCAGTGGAAAGAAGCCAGTTAGATAGAAACTCGAGTGATCAGATCCTAAGTCTTTCAACCATTATTAACATCTAGCTCGTCAAAAGCAGTAACGGCAGGGGAAGTCTGTTCATTCAACATGTATGTACACTGCCGGTCAAAAGTTTGAGACCAGCTATAAAAAAAACTTTTGTTATTAGTAAATAATTTCAAAATATTGGTGATAGAAAGTAATCTGCACAAATCTGAAAGATTACACAAAAGATTATTCTTTTGTATTTAAGATAAGGAAAGGGCAACAAACAACCATTGTTTCCAAACTTCAATGTCAGCGAAAGAAGAGCTTGTCTGATAATTGATTGTAAAAATTTAATTACCTCATTACAGCAACTGAAAATTCTTTTATTTTAAATCAATTTACAATGCAATTGTTTTAAATTCTAAAATTTTTTATTTGAACCCGATATTTTCCTAGTTATTAACGAACATCCGCACTTAGTCTGATTTTGTGATTCCTACAGTCAAGACGTCTCTAAAATGAGAAAAGTTCGCAAAATTAGATTTGAAATGCGATCTGTCATCGTTATTCTCCTTAATGAAAGCAAACCTGAACGCATCTCAACTCAAGTTATCGAAGACTTGTGTTCATCGCACTATTGTGCGGATCAAAGAAACTGGCAGTAATCAAGATAGTCAGCGTTCCGGAAGACCAAGACTTCTAGTGAGCACAAGTTTGTTGTGGTTACCAGCAAGCGAAATAGAAGCCCAACAACCCCAGAAATTCGTGTTGAGGTCAACAAATCTGGGGAAAAACCAGCGTCTACAGTGAAAAGACGATAGCGAGACTCCAAGTTTTTTGGTGGGAAAAAACGGATGCAATGGGCCCTAACCAATCGAGACTGGATCAAAGAAGATTTCAAAAAAGTACTTTTGTAAAATTTGAAATATTCGGTTCAAAAAGAAGAATTTCCCTGTGGAAAAAGAAAAGATGATGCCACTGTGTGTAGTCCCGACTGTCAAACGTGGTGGCGAATCTGTTATGGTCTCGGGTTGTTTCTCAGGCTATGGAACTGGAAATCTGAAAAAGAAATTTCGGAGTGAAATACCATTCCCTCCGGGCTGAGGTTAATCGGCAAAGGATTTATTTTCCAACAAGATAATGAACCAAAGTATTCTTCAAAATTATGTAGGGAAGAAACAGTTAGAAAAAGTGTTGAAAGACATGACATGGCCACCCGAAAGCCCCGATCTTAACCCTATAAGCACTAAACCTATAATTGACCACTAAGATTGAACATCAGCAGCATATAAGAGGTTAGGAGAGGAGGTTACAGAGCAAAAATAATCTTCAAAAAGAAGGTAGAGACGTGGTCCAAGAATCGAGCCTTGGCAAACACCAGATTTAGGACAAATAGGAGTTGAAGTTATGCCATATAGTCTTAAACAACATCCAAAGTTGCATCCAAGATCCCGAGATAAAAATCCCGAGCTACCAAGAGCCTCGAATTTCAGACAAAGTAATTGTTGATTGATAGCATCAAAAGCCTTGAGCAAGTCTGGACGATCACATCGACTTAGAACTTCCTGCTTAACACGTTAGCCATGTAATTAGTGAATGCACTCAAATAAGATGAAGTAGAGTGACATTTGAAGAAGCCATATTTTAGACCGGTATTAGTATGAGAGTGAGTTGTGAATAAGACGTTGCTATAATTTGAAAAACCAGACATCGGGTATATAGAACGATAATTGGATATTGAAATTTGAAAAATGCTAACTTCTTTCAAATTAGTAGGAAATACACCAGTAGACTCAGATTGAAGAGAAGAGTCAATAACTGACAGAAAGTGCGCAAGAGATTTCACAAATATGCTGCAAATACCACCAGAACCAAAAACTAGACAAGGATTAATGGAGTTAATACTTGTTTTGATTTCACTAAGATCAGTACAGAACAGATAAAGAGGGACAGAATTCTTGGTGGCAAAATTTTGAGGAAAAACGGTTGACGAAGAAAGAGAAAAGAAGTAGACAAAATAATGAGAATAACAAAGAAAAGAGAGAAAAAAAGATCGTCTAAGTGAGCTGCACCAAGAATTGCAATAGAAGATTTGAGTGACATAATGTGAACCCAGAAATGTTTCGTTTTATCAGACCTGAATTAATTCTTTAGTTGAAAAATGAACTCTTGAACGTGGCTCTGGTTTCCATCTTGGCTATAGAGCCCTTGAAATAGAAACTAGTTTTTGACTTACTACACCCTATACATTGTCTTTGTCCTACACCCAGTCCTACTGGGTGCTTTATTATTATATACTTTGAATAGTTTTAGAAAACCCGAACTGGACGATTACCAAGGAAAAGTACGCGCTTAGTAATCCAAGTTTTTTGTTTGGCTCGATGAGGATCGCGTAGAAGAGTGAAATGTCTAATAAGGTTATTAAGTTACTTACAATGTTTGAAGGAAGCAGATTTCGAGCTTTAAATTGAAAGAGTAAACTTCAATTCAACCAGTGGAAAGAAGTCCAGTGTTTAATTAATTGTCTTGGAAAAGATAATTTTTGAATTTTAATGTTAAAATATAATTTCGAAGAGCTAAATAAAAGAAAATGACGGGTGATAAGGATCAGAAGAAACATACGATTTCAAGACGAGAGTAACTCGTAACTGATGAGATGGAATATTCGATAAGAAGATCAAGAAAAGGATCAAGAGGATTTGTCACAAACACTGACAGCGAAAAGATGAAATAGACATAGGAATCATATCTTTGAGACAAATCATTTGCATCGACGAGGGCGACCATTCATAAATTGAGAGACTCAAATCTCCACATAATACTATTCCGGAGTGGGGATTACATTTAGTAAACTATGCAGACAAGTATTTTTTCAGCGGTTATTGAACTGGATGAATTTTCAGGCTGGTACTGGAAAAAACCAAAGGGGTCATCCCGACAAAGAAGAAAATCCCCAGAGTAAGGTCTATCAGTGTTGGGGACGCGCTGGTTGGATCTAAATCAGCAGTTGAAAATGCCCATGCGTTCTAATGAGCTTTACGATGTGTTTTTCCTAGCCAATCAGGACAACAGTTGACAAGGCTGCAAGGCGTATAACGGTGCTCAACCAATTATTGGCCAACATAGGGGGGCCCACCCCTTGTAAAAGATGACTCCTTATGAGCGCTGTGCAGTTGGTTCTACTCTATGTGTCAGAGCAATGGGGCGACGCTCTAAGCAAGGAGTTACACCGAAGTGGTTGGCACAGGCGCAGAGACTAGGAGTGCTGCGAATTGGATGTGCATGTCAAACAGTCTACGGGACGGCAGTGCTAGTAATCGCAGGGGTATATAGTATCGCAGGGGTATAATCTACCTCTTTAATCTACCTCTACGCTCTTTGCGAGAGCGCGCAGAAAATTTACCTGAGCAGAGGTGAAGACAGCAGAGAAGAGGCCGCCAGGGAAGAGAGACAGCGCTCTCTCAGGTATGGAAACTGTCCTAGGAGCAAGACACAAGGGAAGGTGGACTACACGCTTGATCCCTGACCTGAGGCCGTCACTTATTTTAGTACATGGTGTCGTTGAACCAGCTCTTAAGCAGGTATGATTGTTTTCGGTCTTACCTGCACAAGATTGATAGGGCGCGGTCTCTTAACTGCGTGTTTTGTGCAGGGCAGTTGGATGAACTCCCGGGGACCTCTTCAACGGAGGGACGTCTTCAGCGAAATTGGAGAGTTCTGTTCTAAAACTGTGGTCAGAGAAATGCTGGGAACAGTGGATAAACGGAATCACATGGCAGAATATGCTGGGGGAGCGTTAACACTGAAAACAGCTATATTGAATCATTCGATTGCGTCGGGGATGGGAGGGATCTCTTTTTTGGCATTTCCATCCCTCCCTTCTTTCCCCCTTGAGAAAAGATACACAAAATCTGAAGGCGACCCTAGACGTAAGAACACTATCCTAGCCCAAAGTTATGTGTCAAACGGTTCCAGGCTAGGTTCTAGGGTTGACAGAGGCGCTGTTGAGTGGGTCCTATTTCTGCGCGTCTTGGACAGCCTTCAACTCAAAATATGCCTCATACGAGGTGGTCTGCATTGGATATCGACATAGGAAACTATTACGATGTTATTAAGAAAAGGAGATTTCAACAATAGTATATTTCAGAACTCCAATTGAAACGGTAATTAGTTTAAGCAGAACTAGTGCAAAGTATATTGAAAGTGTAAAAAATGTAGTCAGGATATAGCTCGGAATCGAAAATGTAGGAATTTAAAATATAATATGAAGCAATGTCCTAAAGCCGATTTCGATAACGTTTCGATTATATTGACTGTTGGCTAGAACAGGAAGTATTAGATTCGCGTGCGCAGGTGTATGCGTGTCTGTGTTTACGGTTGCGCGTCTGTATACGCCCGTATGTATACAAGTGCGACTCTCCCCATTTTAATTCACCGGGTATTCTACACTCTCAGGTTGAAATTCAATTTTTAACCGTAACTATCAAAAATAAGGAGTCCCGATTTTTTGTAAACGAATATCGACTCTTGTTTGGATCTAGAGCAGCGCCCCATACTCAGATATTGGCGCCATTTTTGTCAAACTTTCACGCTCTTCAACGACACCATGGACAGGTTACAACAAATACTTAATATCTCAGATTCACAATAGATTACTCAATTGTACATTTCGTTCTCTTTGGATAATGGTAGCCGTTTTTCTTTCATTTTCCTGAGCGTGTCTCATACAATTCTTTTTTTATTTTTGCAGTGTAGTACTAAGTTGCACACATCTTCTGAATTAGTCATTGAAAATAGCTCTTTATAAGCCTCAATACCAAGTCATAAATCACACTACTTTCAAACTTATTTGTATTCAACAAACTTGTTCAAAATTTTCAAGTTCTTTTCATTTTCGTTCTTCCTTCCGTTTGTTCACCAAAAAAGTAAATAAAATAAAAACATCCAAAGCAAAGACTTTTCATGAATATATAGGTTTTACACCAGACTAACAGCTGACTGCTTCCAATAACAATACTTACATTTCTCATTCGAATCATCCTTGAGGATAATGCCTTCAAAATACCACTTTAATTTTCCTTCTATACAAGGATGAGATGTAGCATCTTTCCAAGTTCGCGCATACTTCTTTCTGAAGTATGATTATGCATCACAACTCCTAGCCAAAAAGAACGAAGAATAAAATAATAAATTTAGGCTATCATCAAAATGTATGGAGGCATAAATTTTATTCCCGAAATCTTTATGGTAAGAACATTTAGTATGTCCTAAATGGAAAAGCAATCTATTTTTCACGACGTCAACGTACTAGTCGCACATGGTGACAATGTTATAGACAGAACGTGTACCAGGTTAATTTATTTGTTTAATTAAAATCATCCTTGACTAATGAAATATGTCAAAAATGTCCATTATGCTACTGAACCAGGTGAGTACGAAAGGGTTGTCGCATTCATTCTGATGGAGCAATTCAATTTGCTCAAATTAGTCATTAACAAATTTAATATTTTTTATGCAGAGCTCTTAAACTAATATTATTTGTCAACGAGATGTTTCTGTGCAAAAGCGAAAAATAACGAAAATTAAAGGATTAAAGGACGGAAGAAAAACATTTGCGTTGTAGAACTCAACGTTTATGTATTTAATTCCTTTAAAAATAACATCAGCTTCATGTCTACATTTATTCACGATGCAATAAGACATTTTTACAGCTAAAAATGAATAATTAGCATAAAACGGAAGTTTATTTAGAGTCCATGTTATTTGTCCTTAATCAATGCCTTCTTACGTCTTCCATAAAGAATTCCTTGGATTCGGGTTGAAGATATATATGAATAAAACATAATATTTGCTCGCTGTTATGCATTCAGTAAAATTTGTCGTATCAAAAAATATAAAGGCACAAGACTGAAAACTCATACAAAATTAATGGAACGCAAGAATTTTTCTGAGCAAAAGTAAATAAATTTCAAAAGTAAGCGTTTAAATAGATTAATGGAATTAATATCCAAAGAATAATGCTAAGCGAATATGATTAATATTTAATGTACTCACCCTGTTTTCGTTGAATTTAAATAACCAATGGAAGTTGATATGGATTCGATGTTGCGCCTGAAAATAAATTTTGCAATGAAATTTTAGTAAAAAATTCGTAAATATCAACAGATCTGAGTCTGAAATATGAAATATCAATTCCTGAAATCAACTATGGTACATTGAGATTGTCGAAACCTACTCTAATATAACCTTTGGATTCAAGAAGAAGCGAAATGGAAGATAGTTTGATAGGTCCCTACAGTACTTAGTGACGAGTGATTCATTATGAGATTTGATTTTCAATGTACTATTTTTGACAGATCATAACAGATTCCTGTCTAACTGTAACTGTCTATTCAAATCATCATGGAAAGACTGACTCCCAACAACGTATTAAAATTGTTCTACTGTGTTACGAAAATCAACATTCTATGAGAAATATTATTCGTGGCTTGCATCGTCGACTTACCGAAACCGCTATAGCCAATACCATCCGAAAATTTGAAAGCCAGCATGCGTTATTGTATAAGACCACATCCAGCTCATAGGTATGTGCATTCAGCACATGAACAAACCGACTGTTGCTGAGTGTGTGGCTGAAGATCGTGATGAAACGATTCGGCGTCGTTCTCAACAGATCAGTTTGTCGTACGCAATAACTTGCCGTATTTTACCTTAAGTTCTCGGTTTTAAGCCATACAAAGTTCAACTCGTGCAAGGATTCAAGGCAAACGACTTAGGTTTGCATCGTGGGCTTTAAATCAGCTCAATGAAAATCCGTTGTTTTATTGCAAAATGTTGGTGAGTGTTGAGGTGCATTTATGGCTCAATTGATACGTTCATAAATAGAATTTCCGTATTTGGGCTGTTGAACTACCTAACCTAGCCTTGGGATTAGAACCTCGGTCATAGCGTAACAACAAACAGCGCTAACACTCGGAACAAACGACCGATCTAACGGTATTCAAAAAATTCTGCAGAGTTGCATTGGTGTTCGTAAAAATGTTTGTTTTTCTCTATTTTGTATATCTATTTACATTTGGCTTGTAAACAAAATGAGCAAAAAATAAAAAATTTTACTATCACTAATACAATTCTGCATAATGTCGATGGTCGAAGTGTTATCGCTGTTTGTTGTTACGCTATGCCTCGGTTCTACCTCATGACGGTCCGAAGCCCAGTCCAAGGGAGAGGAGTTGTGTGTCTGATGAAGTTGATAGAAAGCCGAGTAGGGGAAACGAACGATGGACTTGACGCTAAAGGAGACGTTGTCTTGAAATGCCTTCAGACATTGTGAAGTTGTTAAAAATTGGAGACTGACGGACTGCCGAACTGTTAATCTTGCACACGTCTTTGCGGTCTGTGTGAATGAGGGATAGCTAGTGGAACCTTACTGATGTGCGTGGACTGTTGAAAAATTGTTGAAAATTTGATTTAATGAATGATCAATCAATGAATTAGAGATTTGACACCCTGACTGATGACTTGGTGACCCTGGAGTAGCTGACGAAATGTTGTAACGCTTATATCCTGAACAGTCGAACTGTTGTACTGATGACCGATGACTTGCTGACATGAAGTTGAAGTGTTTAACGTGGACACCTGCCGTGTGGGCTTAATTCCACGGTCTCCATAGACGCGGTTGAGATAATGATGGGTCAACCAACATCCCCCATCAAGATGGGGTACCAGTTCCTGCCCCAATACAGGATACCCGAGAAGCAACTGATGAGCACTCAATTCTACTCTCTAGCCACAGTAAACCACATACCACCACGTTTCAGCCAGGATAGGCTCCTCACAGTGTAGGGGGCTGACAGTAACATGTCATGGGCGTCCCCCTATTTCATCTATCAGATCAAACCTCTGATCGGATTTCGCAACCCTCTAGTTTGAGGACTGCTACCATTTCGGACCCTACGTCCGAGTATGGTGACCCCACCTCAGGTTCGTGGGAGCGGCAGTCCCAAGATCAGAATTAAGGCAGGTACTCTGCCCTAGTTCTGACCCCCTGCGAGATAACATGCAACATTCAAAGTATGCAAGGGACAGAACACAAGACACAATATGTTACAGAAAGCTAATACCCTGCAGAATCACCACTAACTAGTACCGCCAGCATCTGCCTGCGCCTATTGAAGGCAAGCTTTGCAAAGGGGTCCATTCGGGATAACTTCTCCACATCAAATAGGGAACCCGAGACATCTTCCAGGCCGGTTATCTCCAGTAAAATGCACGTCCTGGGCAGGTCGGCATATGCCGGACAACTGAGCAGTACGTGTCGCCAACACTCATTCTCACTCATTAAGACTCAGATGACATCAGGGATCCATACATTTGTCACTCGCCCTTTAACACATTCATCCCACCTCGTTTGCCAGCTACTCAACACTCCTTCAAACAATAATTTCTGCAAGGAGGTCACACTCATACTTTTCGTCTGTTTGTTTCCTTTCGTGATGTGTCGATTTGTCGTGGAAACGAATCACAGTGCACGAAAATTCAAATCATGCATAAACTTTTGTTGCAGGAAAACTCGCTGAACTGAACTTTCCAACAATTTTTCGAAAATAAAAGCGAGTCAAACCATGTTATCATAGAATTTATCAGCACATATTTCTGCTTTTTCTTTATACGAGTAAGTCAGTTGGCACTTTCAGCTTTAAGCGATTAGGGAACGTTATGCAGTTTTCTTATGTATATGTTATTTATGCAGCAAAATTATATTTAATTATATTTAATAATTAGGCACATCATTCCAGCTATGTTTCCGTAAGTTTCCGATTTTGCCCTGGATCATTTCAGTAAGAAAGTTGACGCCTTATTTCATAACCGGATCTTTTGACATTTGCCATTATCTTTATTGCAGATTTCGCGTGCGAATAAACTTCAGATCTTCTTGATACAATTTAAAGCTTGTATAGCTTTGATTTGACTTTGATTTGACACACTACATTTTATAGCACTACAGTGTTTTTCGATTCATGGATTCTTCCTTCTACTGCACGGGCTGTATTCAAAGAACTGAAGACGATCTGTGAGCTTGTCAGGTTGTCGTTAATATAAGGTTGAAAATTTTCCAGTCGGCTTTTTTGAAGAAGGAAACTACGTAGAGTTTATCACGATAGACACCCTTTGAATTTAGTGTAGAAAGTATTGCTAAATACGGACATCGCCTACTATTATATCAAGGGTTGTACGACGTTCCTAGGTGAAAAAAATCGGGTTCATTTCGGGAGTGAATAAATGAGATCCTTTCCCCCAAGATTTTCTACAGGGATTGGAATGTTTTGCTAGCTCGAACACTGTTCCAGAATCCATGACGGGCGTTAAGTTCACTACGAAGCGAATATTTATGGTTTTAACGCGTAAGATATTTAAATCTTTTTCAAAGTTATTTATATTTACATTTACCTATGAGTCTCAGGAGGGAACACCGCAAATGTTTTGACACAAGAAATTCGGATTTTGGAAAGTGAACATTCAAAACTAGGTATTCCTAGATGCCTTATTGTTTTTCCCTTGCTGTTGCAATATCGCCACCGCAATGTATTATTTATTAAGTTTATATTTCCCGATCACTTCAATAAATGTTGCAAACGTGACATAGAATTTAATGCGACCCTGAGTGATTTTTTTCATAACACACAAATTTCATTTTTGAAATTTGCGAATGTCATATTTGAATTTAAATTAATTTAGTCATATGAAATTTAGTTATTTTCATAGTTAAAAAATTACTACCCTTTAAAAATTTCATTATCAGCACATGAACGAATTTTGATGTAGACTCTGGTAGAAAATCCATAATTATTCTACCATAAATTTCCATAATCCATAATTCTTACAATAATTAGCAATGCAAGCACAATAGAAAAATTGAAGCAAGTTCTCAAATCCAACATAGGCCCCGCCAGAAGGAAATATGGACAGCATTGAAAATCTATGGAAATTTTCAATCCAGACCTAAGGGTTAACTCACCATACTGAATTTAAATTTACGTCAGTATTTGTATTAAAATACGTATTAAAATATTTATATTGTATAATTAATACAGTATTAAAATACGACTTTTTAGTGGCAGAGTGAAATATGAAGTCGAAACTCAGGCAAGTCCGTACTCAAAGTGCTCCGTATACAGTTGAAATATTCATCAAAATATCAAACGACATTTACAAATCAATCTTAAATTCATCAAATAACATCTCATCAAAATTGAATTGAAACTTGTATGCTAGTGCTTCGCGATAATTGGATGACTTTTGACGCTTTTTCATGGGTCTATCAAATAAGTAAATACGCCTCTAGTGTTGCCTACGTTCAAAAGACGCGTGTGAACTTCAGAATATTTTCACATTGAATCAGAGTCCTGCCTCGATCAAATAAAATTTTGCGTTGTACATTTCCATTTCACTGTGATTTTATAGGTGATTTTTATTTGCGATTCTACTGAGCCGATTACGAAATTCAATTTCAAGTCTCGTCTCGTCTCGACCGTAAAGACTGAGTAATGAATGTTTTTCCAATATCCTCCCCACTCAACAATTAGCATTCAGGATTTCAGAACATGAGCATTAGAAATCAATAAAATTTTACACGAAAACTTTTGAACTTTTTAAAATTAGCTCCGGAGTAAACATTTGTGCATATTATTCGTTATTTTTTTTTTGTTCAGATAAAATCTTCGTAGTGGTGGAGCTGGAGTTGAAAAATACGTAATACCATAGACTTGCAATGAATAGTTTTTATCGCATGTTTAGTGACGACTCAGTCAAATTATTTCCAGTGGTAGTTTTTCAAGGATCGCAGGTTTATTGGAAGGGTTATACAGTTTTTCCTCTTGGAGTTTCAAGCCATGAGAAAACGTTTCGCTTCCCTGAAAGATTGGTAATGAAAATAAATGCGGCCCAACTTTGTTGAGTTTTTAAAATCACCTCTAATTTCGTTAGTTTTCTATGAAAGGATAACGTTCATTTAAAGATAACTTCTGCAGAAAACTGCAAGTTTAGATGTCTGTCGAAAACAAGGGACAAGTACTAGCCACCATTAATTTTGGCGGCCGTAAAATAAACAGGAAAAGAAGAGCTTTAATTCTTCAAAAGAAATCTAATTTGCATTATTAGATTTCTAATCGGCCGCAAGGTGTTGAAACCTTGGGAATTTTCGACACTCATGACTTAGTTTCTGATAAAATCTTGTTTTCTATGTTTCTAGGCTTATTTATATGGTAGTTGATAGCAAAAAATTCTCATCCGTCCAAAGCTATAGCGGAAAATTTCACTGCCGAACGAGAATTCCAGCTTTACTTGAGGCTTCAGTGTGTCTGTTCTTTGTTATGGCAAAATAAATCTGGGAATGTTTGTACAGCATTATGAGCATATATTTAGTAACAATGATTGTAAAAATCGACGGTAATCATAAAACAGGAACCGACGACTCAGAAAACTGAACCATTACATGAAGTCAGAGCAAACAAGCAAATTTGGGATGAAAAGGAAAACATATTCGCGAACTAATAAACGAATTAACAATTTATTACGTTTCAACAATAAGAAATAGTATTCACTCACGGGAATACATGAAAAATGCCATATGGACATAATCATATATCAGTCATCAACAGAAGAAAACCTAAGCATTTTCATTGTCTTAGAGAAAAAAAGAATTGTGTTATCGGTAGTCAATAGGAAGTGTTATAGGAAGAGTCAATGGAACATTCGCTCAACACGATACGAAAACAATTTCGAGGAAAATACATTTGCTTCAAATAGTCTTGGAGGCAATGTCTGAAATTGTCTTCGAGAAAAAATACTCAAAAAGCATGAAAAAAAACAACTTGGAAGATTGCACCCAAAATATACTTCAGGTTATCGGCAAATAGTCAAAATAGCTATCAATGTTGAATTGTGTACCTATGATGACAAAGTAGTATGTATAATATGTGAGTAACCAATATTGTCTCTCTCATTCTCTCGGGGCGGAAACTTACATATATCAATGCTACGAAAGAAACAAAAGAAGCAAAACTAGCTCATCAACTGAAAAAGAAACACGAAAAATTATTGTTGGACATAGAAAGCGTGCAATGCAAAGCCAAATCGGAAAATAAATCTTAGTTAAATATGAAAAAACAAATTTGAGTAAAACACACTTAAAAAATGTTTCGTAAAAGAAATTGTTCTACGACGTTCTGCATCATTACTAATACAATTTTTACTTTCTTTACTGCTTTTTATTTAGATAATATTATTTTTTATAGGTTTTTGAGTCGAACTAACAGGTGTATGTATAAGTTTTTTCCATTTTTCTTTGTAACAAATACGTAATTTGCAAGGGAAATACTTTTTCCTTTCAAAAAAATGGCTATCAGATTCAACACACCTCATGAATACCATACCAGAAAAACTGCTTGTCTTTTGCGGCAAAGCATTCGTCGAGCCACTTTCCGACTTCTTTGAAATCGCTGAAGTTCTGCTCTGCGAGCGTGCCCCATTAGTCCCATAGTCCCCCATAGCCAGATGGCCCAAAGTCAGATGGCGCCAAGTCTGAAGAGCACGGCAGATACAGAAGGATGTGTCATCCAAGCGATTTCACTGTGTCTTTAACTGATTTCGCTATGTGCGACGGTGCGTTATCGTGCAAAAAAATCACGTTGCCATATCTGCTGCCCCATTCCGGTCTTTTTTTGATTATCACTCGGCTAAAATTCAACATTTGTTGACGCTAGCACTGTGTATCAATGGTTGCGCTTGTCTTCAAGAGATTATAATAGACAATATCGCTCTGGTTCTACCAGCCGCAGAGCATGGTCTTCTTGTCGAATCGATTTGGCCTTACTTTTGAAGGGCCGACTTCGCGAGGTGAAAGCAGCGATTTTTTCCGGTTCGGGGTTTCAAAATAAATTCATTTTTCGTCACTTGTGGCAATTCAATGCAAAATGATTTCTTTTCGCAGCACCGAAGTATCATTTCACAAGTGACTGTGCGATTTTCCAAATGGACAAATCGTCTGGGACCCATTTACCGACTTTAGTAACCTTACCTATTGCTCGTAAACATCTACTAATCATTCTCTGTTACACATTAATGCTTCTGCTAATTGCTCCATTGAGTGTAAGTTGTATTACCATCCAATACCTCCTTCAATTCTTCCGTTTTCGCATTTTTGTGGTCTACCAGAGCGCTCACTGTCTTTCACATAACAATTACCACTTTTGAATTGTCAAGACCATGTCTAACATGTCCTAATTAATGGAGCGTGCCCACTAAATGCTTTTACCAGCAAGTGATGACTTTCAACAGTCATTTCCTTATCATTAAACAAGAAAAGCAATGCGTGCCGCAATTGCTCTTTTTCAGGCACAGAATTCGACATGATTGGCCACCACGATATAACAAACACTCTAGTTTTGGCGGACTCAACTTGTGTGTGTTTATAGCTAAACGTCAGCCAATTGGAATGGCACATTTGTTAAATTAATACGCTGTGGACTTTTCGCTGGTGTCATCTCTTAGTAAAACCGGAAAAACTTATGCATACACCATGACCACTTTAATTTAAAATTCTATTAAAATAATCAAACTGTAAGATTTATGCTGGGAAACGCATTTTTTCGTCTCGACGGCTATAAATTGCTTAATTTTTCGAAGTCCGAAACTCTGGCTCAACACAGCGCAACTAAAACTTTTCGTAACTTTTGCTGATCAATAAACATACGAAACTGTAGAAAAATTAGATTCACTTGATCGGAACGCTGGTTATTATTTTTAATTACCCAAATTTCTGGTTTGCAATTCTCTCAGCAACGAATAGGACAACATACTTTCATTACATTCTATACTAACATATGCCTTACTGATTTGATTGTTATCAAATTCAAAGGAATATAAGGCGAACCGTAAAGAAAAATATTAATTAACGGATTAAACTCATAAGAATCCTTTAATATTTTATATCTATAGATATTCAAACTTATAATAAAATAAAATACAATGATTACAAATGGAACATTTATGTACAATTGAAAATGCTGACTTTTCTCCTCGGTCAAAAAAAAAGTTAAACAAAGTTTTCATGTTTTGTGACAGAAAATGATAGAAGAGCTTAACAAGAACATTGGGTAAGAAAAGAAAATAGTCATTCAGAGAAAATTTAAAAATTTCTTCAGCATACTAAAGTAAAAATTATTATATGTATTATTGACAGTCCCAAAGTTTGACAACTAAAGAAAGATACTGGATTTCGAAATTCTATGACTGAGCTTGAATTAAGAGCCAGCTTTCTTATCAGTGATGCTAAACATTCTCCGCAGGAAAAAAGTCAAAAAATAACACTGACCTTGTAGAAGATTTCTTTTTTAAATCAAAACTCTGGAATGCAAAATGACCATTAAACTCAACTTTTTCCATAGTGACTCCAAAGTCACCTAGACGGTTTTCCAGAAAATATAGGAGACAATAGCGAAAAATAAGGGAGCGCATGCATCAAGATTAAGACTTATATAATGTCAAAGTATTGCTGGTACCTTATACGCCACATTCTTGAGTTCACACATTAGAGAAGAACTTTGAAGAGATTTTTTGGAGCTCAATGATTATGAAAATTTTTCATAATAAATACAAGTATTTTTAATTTTTAACAATTGGTGCCGGAAGCTCATGACTTAAAGCTGACCGAAAAAATCCACATTTTAATTTAAAAGTAGTATATTGTATGTAGTCAAAACCTTAAAAATTTTTTCTCGACAACAGACGCACTGTAAACTAGCATAATTTATGAATTAGCGTCATATGCCTGATCGATTTTTTTACTGGGTTATCTATTCACCGGAAAGCAACATCTTACAGAAAAACAAGATTTAATTTATTGGCAATAATACATCATTTGTCTTAATTCTAACATGAATTGGGACAGGTGATGAAAAATGGATTTATTTTTGAAAACCCGAAGCGGGAACATAGTTGCTTTCCTTCAACACCGAGGCCAAATCACTTCGGCAAGAAGACCATGCTCTGTGTCTGGTGGGACCACAGAGTGGTATCCTGTATTATGAACTCTTGAAGACCAGCGAAACTATTGATACACAATGCGACCGTCAACAAATGATAAATTGAAGCTGACCATTAATCGAAAAGCGACCGGAATGGGCCAGCAAACATGGCCAAATGGTTTTATTACACGACAGTGTACCGTCGCATATAGCGAAACCGGTGAAAACACAGTGTAATCGCTTGAATGACACATCCTTCTGCACTTGCCTTGCTTCCCAGACTTGGCGCAATCTGACTATCACCCTGCGCATCAATGGCACATGCTCGCAGAGTAGCATTTAGCGATTTTGACGAAGTTAGAAAGTAGGTTGTTGTAGTAGTAGACCAATGGCTTGCCGCAAAAGACAAGCAGTTTTTCTAATTTTATATTCATAAATTTCCTGAAAGATGGGGAAAATGTGTAGAAGCCGATGGAGAGTATTTTGAATAAACAAATTTTTTTTACTAGAAAATTACATAATTTTTGACCAAAAAAACTGGAAAAACATGTTGCATACACCTGGTATATTAGCAAAACTTTATAGTGCGATTATATTAGATTGACTACTTCCAACTCATAAATATCAATATATCAGATAAATATTCATCACCACATACAGAAAACAACATTATATTAAAAAATTTAGAGCACAGAGTAAAGCATTAGAGTTTTTCAAATCATAAAATATTCAAATCACAATATAGTATATACGTTTTACAAAAGACATATCACCGAAGGAACACAATCATAGCCCTTAAACTGCTCTGACCTTAAAGATTAATTAAAACCTCCTATAACTCAGGTAAAAGTTTCCAATTTCAAAGGGAATCCCATTTTGTATCAGACTATCAGATCCTTTTGTATGGCTTAGACATTCATAATCTTCTGACCATATTAACATTACGCAAGTCCTTTTTGGACCTCAACTTTTCTGCATAGAAGCCAGCCGTTTATAATAATAATTTCTTTTTCTTGTCACTTTTGACTTGATTTTTGACTTGACTTTTGACTGGATTTTGAAAGAAAACACGGTCGGACAATCCATGATTTTTCCATTACATAATCCATTATTGTCCATTATAATCCATCGACTATTACTAATATCAACATCATCCACTTGTTAAAGTTAAAATTAAAATTAAAAATTCTTTTTATTTTTTTTTTAAATTTTAATAATAACAATTACGACCAATAAAAAAGAGAATTAAAAAAACAGGCAACAATCTTAATTTTAATGAAACCTATGGCCACTTACATAGCTTGTAGTTCTCTATAATGTGGAACTAAGGTCTTTTCTTTCTTTTTTTTGTTCTATAAATATACACCGACGAAGTTTTTAGACTCCTAGTCTAAGGTTTCCCAGTTTATTAGTCATTGAGTATTTCCTATAGTTAATATTAGGAAATTTCGGTAAACTCAATAAAGCTACCGCCGTAAAAGTTGGTTCATAAGGGTTGCGTCTATTCTTCAAATTTGAGCTGATTCATATAGAATTTTGTTGGATATTTATTTCTGAAAGTCGTCTTCTTTTTTGAAGATTCCGCAGCAGTAGCGGAAAATTTTTCTCTCTTTGAGGCGATTCTTCTCCATCTGGGATAGAGGTAGATTATAACAGAAGGCGTAACCGACAGCGATCAATGGTCCGATGAGAGATTTATTGCATAGGAGCTCTACCTTTTCGGGGAAAGCGGTGTTAACATGCATGTGGATGGACAGAGTTTTGAATGCGAACGTAGCATTTTTTAAGGATTGATGTGAGATGGGCGTTCGGTGTGAGTTTTTGGATGATAAGAATGCCAAAGGAGGTTACGTGTTGCTTGTTGGGATTTACTCTCCATTGAAGAGTAATTAAACCTTGGGTTGTGTCGGATCAGGCTTTCTTAGTTAGATGGGCTTTGGCATATGAATATGATTTTACTCTCGCACTTGGAAGAGTCAGGGATAAGTTCCCATTTGATGAAATACTTGCAGTGACACCCTCTGTGAGAAATGCTGAACGCTGAGACATATATTATTATATTGTCAGCATATTGAAGTATGTGGATCAGTGGGAGTGACTGCTAAGGGAGGGGGATGATATCCGCAAAAAACAGATTATCCTTCTCATAGGTAATGCGTAAATAGTTAAAAATGTAAATCTAATTGTGTTTATTCTATCGCTGTCTAAGAGTAGTTACCTGATAGTGTTACACTGCATGTTACACACGCGAGTTATGAATGACTCCTATTCTAAACTCATATTCCATCAATGGCATAAGATTCAGAAGAGAACGAAAACAATAAAACAAAAGAAACTCATCTTCTGAATCTTTTTTGTGATGCCTTTATAGTGTCTTCCCACAATTATTTCCTTAAAATGTTTGAAATACTTTGCATGCAATACATTGACATACACGAGAATAACAGATAATATTCAAAACATGATTCACAAAGGAATAGAATAGAATAAAGCAATAAAATAATCTTTCTAAATTATATTTGAGATAACATCAAAGCGGTAACCCAATTAGTGTGAATATTTTGAAATGTGTGTATAAAGGATTTTGTGAAGAAAAAACTGAAAGATATATTCGATAAATTTGAAGTTATAATTCATGGAATTCACTGAAAATGATCGCGGTGTAAATAGCGAAGTTGCCATTATAGTTCCTAGACAACAGAAAATGCCTAAGAAGCAGTGAGAGTTTTTTTGTTGCTACTTCGAGTACTCTTTTCGAACAATGGATTTGGGCAAATAAGGACAATAATCCCGAAATATCAGAATTCACTGAAGTTCCAGGTATACATTCCTTGTACCTTACGTAAATCAGAAAAGAACCCAGATGTCCAATCTGTCCTGTAAGAAGTATTGCATAATGATTTTTGGGACATGTTTTCAAAAGAAACGAAAAGGCTAAAGATACTTTGGAACTAATCAAAAAGACAAACAAACATACAGACTCCAATAATCGCCGAAACAATGTCTTTCCGAAGATTTTCAGGTATTTTCTGCATTTTAACAATGGTAGAGAAATTGAGAGTAATGGCAGAATCAGGCATCTGTATACACGAAAATGTGATGTAGCTCTTGACGATTCCCTCATCAGATATGAAAGACGTTTGAGTTTCATATAGTTTAATTCATCTAGAAGAGCTCAAGTTGGGATGAAATTTCACAATAACTACGAATCAGAATCGAGGTACTGTTTAAGTTCTAAAATTATGTTGTCAGGACAAATGCAGCGAAACGGAACAATCCGCTTACGAAGGTATAGTTGATGACAAACATGATGATTGGAAAAAGGATACACTTGATAGACAACTTATATTCATCTCCAAGTTCATATTTTTTAATTTAAATAAATTCAATGAAAACATTCAATGGTAAGGAAAACACACGTTGTGGGGACTGTTAAGAAACATGCCAAGTCGCTATCTCATGGTTTGCTGTGATTGAGATTGCACAGAAAAAAGATGTCTGTATCCTAAGTACGAGACATTGTATGTCAATATGATAAACATGGTGAAAAAAAGATATAAATAAAATTGTGGTGTAGAAAATTTTGCAAAGCCTGAGTGTGTTAATGGATACAATAAAGAAATGAGAGGCATAGATATATAAAACCAACTGTCAGCATGTTTTGTCAGCAAAGGATATTTTTGTACATAGTGGATGTCGCGCTTTATAACGCTCATGTTTTGCATTCAAAACTCCGCAGCAGAAAGCAAAACTTGACGCAGTCTCGCCTTGATATTACAGAGCAGTTATTGTCAAAAATAGTCTCACGCAATTATAATACTAGAGGACACCATTTACAAGGCGAAACGCCGCTCCGGTTACAGGCTGAAAATTGAGGCCATCTCCCGAAGCATGTTCTACAAACGAGTGAAAAACAAAATCATTCAAAAAGGTGTAAAATGTATGATTCCCGGACACAATGCCAGACACAATATACGTAGTGAGACTACTTGGCAATTTGAACGATGTAAAGTGCAATAAATTTACTAAAATGCTTTGAACAATATCACACACTTCAAGGATATTAATAACAGGCAATCATCATAAATGAAACAATCATTTTTAATATATTTATTCATATGGTTTGTCATTTTTATTCATTCCTAAGACTTTGTTATTTGGTCCTGGAATGTTCTTTAAGTTCAGTGTTATTTGGAGAAGATATTTTTACATTTATTTTTCCATTTTTGTCATTATTTTATAAATATGTTTTACCACAAATGAAATGAAATCCATATTTTTATAAATGTATTCATTAAAATTAAAATACTTTAGTTTGATGTTCTGATAACCCCAGCACAGAGTTGCATTAAAATTAAATAGTCTGCAAACGCAGAATTCTTTAAAATTAAATCGTAAGACGGACCAGTAGACACCACAATTAATTTTTGTTTCGCTTTTTCGAAAGTGTCCCATGAATCCATACTTAAATTTTCTTAATTTGTGTCAATTATAATTTTTTGTATTTCGATCGCTTCTTGTTTTTCTGTCTCCATGTTGAGTTATTAGAAAACATTTTTTTCTAAGTAATGCAAATTATTTTTTTGGTCTTTTATTTACCTCACCGTCACTAGACACGTTTTCTAGGTTTATTCTAGCCGACATTTCCTTTCTTTTTTTTTTCCTTTTTCTTTCTTTCTTTTCTTTGAACTAATTTTTTTCAATCATTGCTGATTTTACTTGATTTGAACACTTGATCCCATTTTTTCGTCTGGGTAGGTATCCTCAGCTACAGTTCATCATTTCCTTTTCTGAGTTAATCAATTTATTCGATATTGGCTCTTATTTTAAGTCTCCATCCACCGTTTGTGATGTTACCTTGTTAATGGATCTATCTACTTTCATGGCTTTTTTGAAAGCTTATACAAGGCTTGTTTTTAAATCACATGTTATTTTGACACTGACAGCTGCTTCCCAGTCAAAATTATTTTAGTGAGTCAGTATTGACCTTCCACGGAACGAAATGAATCGTTTACGCTTGAAAACGTTTGGAAAATATTGAAATCTTATTTCCAAAGTTAATACGGTGTTGCTCAAACCATGCGTTTTCGAAAAGTATTTTTGGCCGAAATGAGGCACCCACTGCGCCTACAGTAAGCGATTTTTTGGAGAAAGTGCGTGATACAGGCATGCTAGCGGACAATACTCATTTTTTGCACAAATACCTCGAAATATTGGCGTACAAGATCCAAATGACTCAGGAATAGAAGCCGAATAACTATTCGCTTTCTTATCGCTTTGCAGTCTGGTCATTAGAGCGGATCGAACTGGATGCACGGTGGATTTCTTTTTCTGGGGCGCTGTCAAAGATCCATGTTATGTCGAAAATCCACAAATAATTCAAGCACTGAAATCAAATATTAAACAAACCATTGCTCTGATACGGCCCAAAACTTTCAACAATGTCTTCAAAAATTGGGCCGAGAAGGTAGCCTACTTTCACCTCAGCAGCTATATGAATGAAATTGCATTTCATAACTAACGAAACGGTTTGTTTTTTGTTCATTATATTTCATTTTAAAAAAAAACTTGTATTTTGCCCATCATATTTATCTTAAATTATTGTGTCGAAAATGCATAACAATCCGAGCAGTATAACTGTAACTGCCTTAGTGGGCTTGGTATAGATCGCTCAAGCGCAGAAGATTGCTCCTCCCGTGGACAACCATGTACAACTACATAAAACTGCGAATCTACGGCTGCTATTCTTCAGTGGCAGTTCTATTTTGCAGTTTGAAGTAGCATCGACGCAACTTGTTTTCAGTTTTCTCTATGGCATTAAACTAGGCAGCAAGTGGAGGAAGTGTCTTTGAGAATTGTTTATGTGAAACAACTTTAAATGTGTTTTTCTCAAAACAACGTTTTTCAATCTCCGAATGTGTTGAAACTATCTATATGAAAGTTTAAGCACAACATGTTTAGCTCTCAAGCAAATACTGGTGATATTGCCGATATTTGATTTTAACTATTTTTGAGTGAATAAAAATTATGTTTTGTATAATATTCGAAAGCCCGTCGCAAATTTGTCGTTTTTGCGTTTATAGTCAGAATTCTTAGATTGTATTTTTGTACTTAATCTAACACTTTTGGTTTTTCGTTTTTCATCTCAAATGAGCCAGCTCGAAGGTTACATCAACAGCGCAGAAGTATTCATATTGTAAGGAGTTACGAACATATGCCAATATTTATGGAGTCAATGCCAGAATCAATGTCAAAATGTTGATCATGTATTTCAAAAGTGTCACTGCTAACCTTAAAAAATGTTGATAGTTTCCTCACGAAAAAAATCACAAGGATAGCAGTTTTCCAACATTTTCTCGAGTTCGCCCAATGACGTGAAACTGTCCTGGAGCTCCATGCAACTAGTGAAGAAAACTTTTCAGTTCGCTAACGCTTAAGTTTCCCAACTAGTTTCTCAAAACTTTCGTATTCAATAAACAAATTTCGATTCGAGTTTCGTTTGGTTGCAGTTAATATATACTAATAGCGCACTACAAGAAGTTTCAAAGTTAGCAGTGAACGAGTAATAGGTAAGGAAGAAAACGAACAACTAGGATGGAAAATATGTAAACACTGTCACAAGTTTTTTTTTGATTTTATACGAATACAATTTTTTCCTTGGATTGGATGAACGTCGAATGGAGAGACTTACGGTATGTTTTAAGGACTTTTGAAAATACCTAGAAAAAAGTGGAATATACAATAACGAATAAATTGGCGGAAATTCACCATCAAAGTTTGAGAAAAATGAAGTTTAATTTGATTTTGATTGCTGGCTAATAAAGGAGGACCTAAGGAAGAGAAAATTTCATTCCGCTAAGTTTTGGGAATAACTTTGAGTTCGCCCCGAAGCCATATGACCCAAACAATACAAATAAACTTATCGCTCTCAACTTTAACCCCAGAGATATAATCGTGTAATGCCTCAAATAATACTCAAAAACAAAATCAAAGTCCACTCAACCCAATAACTTAATTAAAACTTCTGGGATTTTTTCGTCTTGCCAGAAGTTTTTGATTTAGCCATCATATTAATTGGATTCCATTTATAACAGACACTTGTATATAGATTAGATTTTAATCTGAGTTAAATGAAAAAAAAACCTGGGATCCTTCATTAACTAGCAACCATTAGGACTTATGTTGGGGTAAAAACCGTCCCCTTTATATAAGGGATTTTTCGCAATTCCGAATTAAACTTTAATATTTTTGACAAAGAATTTGAGTTCTTTGAAATGACATAGGGAAGAAGTTTAGGTAACCAAGTGATAGGTCAATAAAGGAGATTTGATACTGAAACAATGTGAAATTTCATACTCGTGTGAATAATTTCAAGATTATTTTCAACATTTGATTCGGAAGTTTTCATTTTTTTCCATTATCATCTATCATTTCGTTTTATCTGAGATTGAGATTGTTAAACAGGTTGAATACTTTAATTTCAGAATAGCAAGAAAATTAGGACATTTACGAAATCGATCGAAAGTTTCTGTAAGCTTTACCGAGGAACAAAAACCTAAGATCTAAATAACTCTGGTGTGATAAGATTAATTGTTCAAACATAACCTTAATTTCATGACCATGAAAATACCATCAACCGACAGTGGAATGCCAGTTATCGATCTACTCCTCCTAAATAATGCTACTATAAATGTGTAGGCTAAGGATTGGTATGTTTGGAAGGTGAAAATATTCATATTCATGCGTATGATTAGAATACTGATGAACGTGATTACAATTCCTAGCCCTTCATGGAAATATTCAAGGTTTAATTTATGCTGAAAATTATGACCGAAATTTCAACATTTCATCATGTTCATGAAAAAGTGAATTTCGAAAGCATATTAGCTGGGCTAAATATGCCTGAAAAGTCGACTGATCATGATTATTAAAAACAAGGAATCTAAACGTAATTTTAAGGACTTGCCACATGAAATTTTGTCCGTCACGTCTTCGATTGCATACGAATCTTTTAAGAGCCTGTGGGTTTGTGTGTTGAAGAAAGAATTCTATGGAGACATATTTGAAACAATAGTGCGTACTTTTCCTTTTAATTCGGGAGAAAATTGAATTGATAGAGATTTGTAATCTAGAGATGTATCATAAGTAATGACGTTGTCAATTCTTGGACAATCAGAGTTCATACCAACCTAAAACTTGACAATCTCAATCTTGCAACAACCACAACCCTATCATAAGGGGTTAGACGCCTCTATTGATTTTCTTTAAGAAAAAAGCTCATAACTGTTATTTTAACGATATGATTAACCTCCTCCCAAAACTTTTAAAATGCAGTCAAATTTTATGCAAAACGCCATCAAATGAACGGAACATCACACCGATAATCGCGCACTGCCGAAACGCTATCGTGGACGAATCGAACGAAGATACGGGGAATGAAGGAATGTTCTGAAAAACAACACAATCAAATGCAATGAATTTTACACCTGTAAAATTCAATAAACTTTGCCTAGAGGTGGAAAGTCGGTGCATCAATTGACAGTGCGAAATAAATGCTGCTGTCAATGTTGCGGTGTAAACACACGCAATAATAAATAAAACATCGATTATCCTTTTTAAAATGCTTTGTATTTTTCAAGGAGATTTTCATGTACAGTAGAGCCCCAATTATTCGTGGTGCGCATTATCCGTGAGGACCGGGAAATGGTCAAAAATTAAAATTTTACTGTCGTAGATGGCTCGAATGTTTACGGATGAAGCAGAAGGCCGTCATCATACCGCCAGCGTTAAGGCCCAAATACAATTCTGCGTGACGGCGATGCGATTCTTGCTCGTCGTCGCGCAACGAATTCAATTTACAATGAACGCGATGCGAGGAAGAATAATGTTCATATGACAAATGTCAAATAGGTGACGATTTAAATGAACTTTGATTAAAATTATTTTTGATTTTTCAAAAGTTTTGAATTTGGAATTTTCCTCCGTTTGGCAAATAATAGCCTCAACAAGCATGCACGAAATTTTCATTCAAAATTCATTCAGAATAACCCTAGTACTTAAGAAGTAATTAAGACGCTTGATTTCAAATTTCATTTAAGCGCCATCAAGCATCTGACAAGCGTCAACGTATCTCGTTTCGAGGAATTTTCAATTTTAGACCGAAATACAATACCACGAGACGGCCATGCGAGAGCGCGACGAGAGTCTCGCAGCAAATGTCAAGCAATTTTCGTAACATGCATTATATACGACATCGTACAATGATTGCGATGCGTCGATGCAAGGCGAGAAATATTCGGAAAATCGAAAAATCCTCGCAACGAGGTGCGTTGACGTTTGTCAGAGGCTTGATGGTGCTTAAACTGAAATTCAAATGATGCCACTGGGTGATTAATTGTGTTCAAGCTTCTTTTTCAGTGCAGTGCTCAAGTTTTGTTTGTTTCGATATTTTCTGAAATTTTCTATTAGTGACGTAAAACATAATGGCTGAAAAAAGAAAGAAGGTCATGTTAACAATTACAGAAAAACTTGAAATAATTTCGAAAATAGAGCATCGCGCTTTAAGGAAGCAGATGTGATTAAAGGATCGGGGAAACAACCGGACGAGACATACTGAAGCAAAAAGACAAACTGTTGGCATTTGCATCAGCATCGGAAAGTGCTCCTGGGATAAAAAACTATGAAAATACCGACATTTGACTAAATAGACTCAGCATTAACAGAGTGGCTGGCTCAGTTGAGAAGCAAGGGCACTACTGTTTCTGGTCTTATCATTACAGCTCAGGCAAAAATACTTTTTTAATTTATTGGGCGTGAAGGGAGATTTCGGGACATTTTCCGGTTGTCGTCATGGAATGAAAGAGATTGGAATACTTGGAGTGGAACTGAGTGGTGATCACCAAGCAGTTGATGATTTTCAACGTAATTTTGAAAAGTTTATGGTATCTGAGGGTCTGTCATATGATCAAATTTATAACGCTGATGAATCAGGACTATTTTGGAGATGTCTTCCTATTCGTACATTAGCATTTGAATGTTAGCAAAAAGCGGCAGGTTACAAAACCAGCAAAGAAAGCATTACAATCATCCCATACAGCAGCGCTGTGAGTACTCACAATTTAGGCTACTTATAATCGGTAAATCTAAAAAACCGAGGTTTTTTAAGGTGACTGGAGCAGCAAATTTACCGTTTGATTATTTCAACCAAGAAAATGGTTGGATGAACCAGCAGATTTTTCAAGAATGGTTTGAAATGATTTTTGTACCTGAAGTACGAAAAGTTGACTCGAAAAACTTGCCAAAAAGTCAGTTTTAATGATCGACAACATACCTTCACATATAGCAACAAGTTTTCTTAAATATTCTGATGGCCAAATCTCCCCAAATTTTTTGCCCACAAATATTACTACGCTGATGCAGCCTATGGACCAGGAAGTAATTGTATTCATGAAGAGAACATACAGGAAGAAATTGCTACTGTCAAAAATTAAGTCTGGCTGTGATTTCAAACAATTTTGGGGCAGTTATATTATTTTAGATAGCATTTACGATATTGCGTCTGCATGGGATGTCACTGAATCATGAAACCTTATCAAATCATGGAAAGAATGCTATGCGGCGGAGCTGGGGTTCGAACGACTGACCGACATAGAGATATCAAACAAAGCAATGGGAGTGGACGAGAATGAAGAAGAACAAAATGAAAGTCAAGAAGAAGACGAGGTTGCTTCAATATTTAGAGGAACAAGACGAAACATAGCTGGCAGAAAAACTAATGTCAAGGAAAGTACAATTTCGAATAAAGAAAAGTCTTTCCAAAGTAAGAAGCAAAAACTGGTGACTGATTTTTTAACGAAAAGGATAATAGTGATTTTTCAACTGAACACATTAGTCATTATGTTAGGGTTTATGCTGATCTGAATGACTGAATTGAAAATAATTTTTTGTATTTTTGTATAAAAAAAATTGATTCTATGTTCAGATTTTTTTTCGTGCTTGCACTTAATTTTTGATTTTTTGTCAGATAATCTACAATTTTTGTTATCCGCGTTTCCCTTGCTACTCAATTTCGCGGATAATCAGGGCTATACTGTAAAGTGCAATGTGAAATCCTTTTTTTATTGGTTTATGAGGTTACTTCTATCTCAAAAGTTCTGTAGGGATCTGGGCTACAGGCTACAAAAATTACTTTACAGTACCTAGGATCAGAACAGATAAAATATTTTGTAGTGTTGAATGTTTCCAAAAAAAAAGTTTAGAGGATAAGAAAAGGGCTAACAAAGTTAAAAGTTATCTGTTCTGTGAAATTATTCAGTAAGTCTTCCAGCTTGAGCAAAGGATTTCTAAGTATTATTTGGAAATGGTAGTTTTTGTTGGCATTCAAAATATTTTTACTGACAGGATTCTGTTCATTTATGTATGTGTTTAGTCGTTAGTTGCAGTTTTATCGTCATTTTTTGACATTATTTTATTTTAATCAATCGTACATTGAATTAGAAATGGTCAGGAATTTATCGGATGAGCAAATTTCAGCAGCTTTGTTGAAGGAAATTGATTCTTTGTCAGATTAAGAAATATTTTAACCCAAATTTGAAAGCGAATCCGATCACGAATGCAGTGATACGGACGTGGAAGATGAAACATTTGTAGAACCATCTTTGAATAACGCGCCGTCAGCATCTCAATCATTTTTTTCTTCGCAAAGATGGGAAAACAAAATGGTTTAAGTCGCAACCAAGGATCAATGTACGGGCAACAAGGGAAAACATTATTGCACCTTTGCCTGGATGTAAAAGCATTGCTCGAGGCGAAAAAACCCAAGTGCAAAGTTTCGAGATCTTTTTTACAGAAAAAATATGGATATGGTTTTGAAATATACCAACCTGAAGATTTCCTTCAGATGGCAAACAATCCTTCCACTTGGGTATACAAGGCAACTGTCAATGAAGAAATGAAAGCCGTTTTTGGACTGTTGTTTTAGGCGGGCTTATTTGGGTCCGGCGAACATAATATAATCGATTTGTGGAGTAACTATGGTACTGGAATCGAAATATTTAGACAAACGATGTCAAGATTTTCATTCTTGGTCAACAGTTTGAGATTTGGTGATGCATCAACTCAACTCGAACAAGAGCTGGTAGAAATCGCTTGGCCCCAATTCGAGATATTTTTGACATGTTCGTTAAAATCTGCAAGGATGCCTACATACCGTCTGAATATTTGCCGATTGATAAAGAACTAGTCAGTTTTCAAGGAAAATGGTCTTTTCGTCAATATGATTCCTCCAAACCCGCAAAATATAGGTTAAACATTTATGCCCTCGCAGATGCCAGAACGATTTATACATTGAAGTTGGAAATTTACTGTGGGAAACAGTCTGACATTAGCTCATATGCAGTTTTTAATAAGCCGCTTGATGGATTCGATTAATTGGTAAGATGTGTATTAGGATCTGGCAGAAATATCACCATGGATAACTTCTTCATGAGCTACGAAGTTGCTGAAAAATTGCTTCAGAGCCACAAATTGACTGCTGTTGGTACACTTTGATCGATCAAGGCGTGCCTTCCACCTCGATTCAAAATTATTCAAATATTATTTAAAAATTAATAACGTGGATTTTCAAAACTTTCAAAGAAAATTTTATTTTTCGATCTTCTCCGATGTCTTATTCTCTAAAAATTCCGAAAACCTTTGGGTTACCCTGTCTCGAAGTGAGCATTAAAAATTAAATATTAACATTCATGTATGAAAGTATACACATATGAAAATATACACAATAAATACCATGCGTGTACATAAGTGAAAATTTACCAAGTAGGAATGCAAGTCTTCAAACAATTCGAGTAATTGCCCGTCAAAACAAATTATCGAACCCAAGAGTGTGTTTACATCAATAAACGATTCGAAAGTTATTTGACCTTAACCCCAGCTCCCACTGTGAGTATCTTGAAATTCACAAGACAGATGTTATTCTCATCTATAGAAAAGTTACGCAATTCGCAAATAGATGAAATTAAATTCATTGCCTGACAAAACATAAAACAGTTTTATTTTCTGAAGAAACCACTAAATAAATATATCCTGGAAAATGTAAACGTTTCGATGCAAGACGTAAACTTATTTTTACACGCGTTTTATATCTGGTTCATTTCCAATGAGGCAACTATTAATTTTACCACAAAAAATAAATACAGCACAAGAAACGTGAGGGTAAGTGTAGAAAGATATTTACGTCTTCACATAAGGAAAATGGATGTTAACTGGATTCAGATGCACAAATCAATTAATTCGATTCAGCAATGAACGGCCAAGTGCATAATCCTCTTATTAATTTTTAATAAATAAAGAAGAAGTGTACACGATGTATGCTAAGTTGCAATATCATATCTAATTTTTTTATGCTGTTCATTACCTCAAATGAAAAGATACTTCCGCCTTGTCCAAAGAAGTACAATTGCTTTCTTCACTGAAAAACTTATGATTTATCGATTTTTTGAATCGAATCCACTTCAGGCAATTGTTATGCTATCTTATCGTCTATTCTTGGATACTCTAGGGATTAGATGGATTTCCGCTGTATGATGCATGTATCGTTACTAGTCCGTGCTGACGAGCCAAATTTTAAAAGTTAATTATAGCCATTCTGAAAAGTTTAGCGCTATCTTATCGATGCGCAAACACGCTTCCATACAAAAGTATCTGAAATAAGTTTCCGTGTTGCTATCACTGAATTCAAAATATCTTTTGAATTTGCGTGGAAGACAATGGGTTGAACGATTTCTTTTTCATGGGAATATGAACATTGGTATATGTCAGGATGGCCGAGCGGTCTAAGGCGCCAGACTCAAGAGTAAAATCTTACTTGAATCATGAATTCGAGTGGTAGCGGAGCGTTCTGGTCCTCTCTGAGGGCGTGGGTTCGAATCCCACTTCTGACATTATCTTTTATGTTGAGTTGACGGAATATGATAAAAATATTGCCACTGTGGTTAGTAGAAAAATCCATTCTTCGTCGGACTTGTGTATTAGTATTGTGTTTGATGTGTAACAACATATATAACGTTTCGTGTTAGATGTTATCCTCGTAAAACTGGGAAAACCAAAACGTGACTGCGAAAAATGTTTACGAGAAATGATTTTTTTTACGCAAAAAATCCATATTGACTGCAATACCGTTAAAAATTTTCGACACCGGTATTTTGGTATTTTCCCTTTTAAAACAGACGGTAATTCAATTCTTTTCCAAATTGTAGTTTTACATATTTTTGTCAATATTGATCATTTTTATTGGAGATCTTAAAATTTTAATGACACTTCTAATTTTTGTTACCAGCGGCGATAAATTAGCATAATTCAAATTTATTTCAGTGTCAACAGATCTAAACTCTTGGGCAACACCATCATCTGTAATCTTTTTATCTTCTTTATTGTCAGTTTCTATATCATTGTCATCATCTACATCACTATCACAATCGCTAGATTGGGATTCAATTGGTTCAATTTCAGCATGAACAGTCACTAAACTGGAGTTGTTTTTGTAAAGGACATCTCTAACAGCTAGGTGGAGGCCATGTGCAAAACATAAATGTTGTTCGACTTCAATCAAATGTCCAAGTTTTACCATAACTGACGCATCATCTGTCAATATACAAACAATGTCATTTGTTAAGTTGAGATCAAATTCTTGTAATTTTACTTTCTCCAAAATCTCCAAACAATTTTCCGTTGGTACTTTTCCATGTGAACGGGCTAGTCCAATGTTCCGTTTACATCTTTCAGTACGTTTATGTTTGAAGACCTCCGATTGCGAACCGAAGTCCATTCTGAAGTTGCCTTCCGATTTTAAATCAGACATTTCTTTAATAACTTCTATTCTTATCTTCTTGCTATATTTAGTGATTACAGATTTTATTGTTGCAGCTGATTTTGGTACATCATTATATCCTCTTATGTAGCCTTTTTCTAATATCCTCCGGAGAGCAGAAAATTCTAAATGGAAGTCCATCACGCGCAACCGTACGAGCCAGGATTTCACTTAACTGTTCCTTCTTTTGATTTTGAAAATAATAATCTAATGTTTTTGGTAGCGTATGACTGGAACAAGACGCATCATTTTCAATTTCTACATCTACATCGTTTTTAAGTTTTCAAATTTATTTTATGTCGAGTTTTAGAGTGGGTATGAAGGCCACTTGCAGATCCTCCCTGAAATTTGATTTTTTTTTGGGAATTTATTACATTTTGCTACTTGCCCTTGATTAGCCACAAAATAATATTGCCAAACCGAATTAACATCGCTCCCTCTTTTGTGTTCTTGAAATATATTGGATTCCAAATTTATACTTGCGATTCTAAAACAACTATTTTAATTAATTGATAATTTAAAACAAGTAAATCTAAGTTATTAAGGAACCGTAAAATAAGTTTTATTGCCCCTGTGGATGGGGGAGGCTAGAATACATCCACAGTAACCCAACTTGTCGCAAGAGGCGACTAATGGGAACACAGCACCGAACCGGACTATGATTTGACTCTCGACTTTATTTGACGAATGTGGGCTGGCGGCCATGATAATTCCGGACCTAGTCGCTTTCTGCGCGGTACCGCCGCGGTGAAACCCGTGCGCGAACGGCTCCAGGCTAATATCACACCGTCTCCGTCCCGATTAAACCTTGGCAGGCCGCAGAGTACGTTCAAAGCTCGCACCATTGAGTTGGTGGTGTAGGTTCGTTTGAGTCCCACTGATCTGACTCTGAGCACCTGACTCCATAAGGGCTGGTGCCAACCCTCGCATGGCCTCCCTGCTTGCATAGATAACCATGAGATCATTAAGGTGACTACACATCCGAGTGGAGATAGCGGCTCTGAGGGGAGACCCTTAAGAACCAAATGAAGAAAAACAACAACAACAACAACAAACAGAATAATGCAGAGGAGACGAACAAACGAGCCGATGAACATAATTCTGACAACCATAACGATTATCTTGGCGTGTTTTCCCGTAGTGGAAAAACCTTACGTTCACCACGATGGTCTCATTCAGCCCCAAGCGGAAAGAGCAGTGATGGGCCGGTAGTAAATGCGGCTCCAGAGGTGTACGACCACCTCACTCCTAAGGTTGCTACTGCTGAATCGACCTCAGTAGGAGGAACGCACAACATAGAAAGTACGCTCCCTGATTGTTAAGGAGGTTATCGCGAAGAACCGTTCCGAGGAAGAACGGTTGACTAAAAAATGTTATGCGATCCTCAAACGTATGCAAGGAGCGTGCATAAACCATAAAAACATAAACATTAGAGCAGTTCGCCAGAAAAAACAGAGCTGATCTGCTGCTGCTGAGCGAACAACATCGAAAAACGACCTCACCAGCCTGGTTCTCCGATGACTCCCGTACTGCTGCCATTTGGGTTCGTGGCAGCATGCGACTCCAGATTCAAGGTCACGGCCGAGGAGACGGTTTCGTATGGATCCGGCACCGGGGCTGAGAAGGAACAATCCCAGATGTGATATTCCCCTCGGAGTCCCTCGCTCCGACGACGTTGAACTAGAGAGTATACATCGTATACCAACACATCGCGTTTGAGATCGGCGATACCACTCCTCGCTCGTCTCAACGATCTTTCACTCCCGGAAAGACATCGGGGTGCCCTTCGGGGAACGGAAGGGCTTGAGTTGAGGGAATGGTGGAGTCAACGATGAACTTCATCATTTCTGCCTGTAGCTAATCTATGCCTCGACGGAGGCCTCGACACGACAGACCTGCTGTACATTGGTGGTCAAAAGACATCGCAGACAAACAAGGCGAGTGTCACAGACTTCGACGTGCAGCTGAGCGCTCGAGAAACGTAGAGGAAGCATCCAATAGGTCAGCAGCATACAGATCAGCGAGGAAAGATCTCCGAAGGCTCATCAATGAGAGTAAGGCACGCTGCTGACGAGAACTTGTAGATGATGTGAACAGGGATCCATGGGGGCTCGGCTTCAAGGTAATGTGGCGCAAGCTCGGCACCTCACGGAAGCCCTGTTTACTTCAAGCAGACAAGATGGACGGCATAGTGCAGGCACATTTTCCAACTCATCCTGTCCGTGTTGATGCTGTCTACTAGGTTGACTCAGGCAAATGTCCATCGTTCCCTAAAAATGAGCAGGGGGATGCGGTGCTTTCTATGAAACCTCGAAGGGCACCAGGACCAGACGGAATTCCATCCGAGGTGCTACAAATGGTTTTCCACGTTTGCCCTGATTTGCTACTTAATGTATTTAACGCTTGCCTTAGAGAAGATGTATTCCCATCTCGCTGGAAGGTGGCGAGGCTCACATTGATCAGCAAGGGGAAAGGGGCTAGATGAGTCGCGCTTGGTCGCACCGTCACTGACTGGTCGCCAACTGGTCGCCGGACGCACAGTCGAAGATGTGCAGCGCAGACTGGGAATGCTAATGCCACAAGTGAGGGAATGGATGACCACCCGCGAGTTCAGTTTGGCACTAAAGAAAATCGAGGTGGTCATTTTCACGAAGAAAAGAATTCCCACGGTAATTCCTTTGCGGATCGGAGATGCGACGATTGACTCGAAACTTGCAATAAAATATTTGGGACTTTTCGGAACAGATAAGGGCAACGGCGAAAAAGGCCGCGATAAGCGTCTCAGCTCTAAGTCGGCTACTGTACAAGATCGGTGAGCCGATTCTGAAATTATCAATTTCAGAAGTTTTATAAGATAAAGCCAGACCAAAGGCAATTTGGAATATAGGAAAAAGTTCAAAGCTGTAGAGCAATTTTCATGACTATTAAATAACCAGTCGACATCCACCTAAGCTGGTAGTGCCAATCGACGCGTCCCAGCCTGTGAGTTGGCACCTGATGAGCCTGTTTGAAACCAGCTTGAGCTCTTTCCACAATTCTTTCTAAATATTATATTCATTATCGAGGTACTCGAAACATTTGATCAGAACTTCGCACCCATGAGTCTTCGCTGAGTTAGCTTAACAAGGGTATAAATCACTTATAAGTTGTAAGTGAAAATGGAAAAATTGATCTACCAAAAGCTTCTGAAATTTATTGAATATTTTGCATAAATTTACAATCAAAATTAACACTAACTTCGTTTACCAGTGCATGTAGATATTTTTGAGAACAAAACGTAATTGCAAAATGTTGCAAGTCGATTAGTTGCTCAATTTACAACACAAATACTCATTTAATCTTGTCTACGATACACATATTTCATGGTTCTTAAACTCTAGGACTACCAAATTTACTTACATATATTAATGATTGCACAAGCACAAAACTAACAACTTTCACTCTCAATTTGTGTCTACGTTCTGAAAAAAACACTCCACACTGAACCAACACCCTTTAGCTACAGTGGACGGTATCTCATTTGATTCTAAGTAATTGGGAGATTCTTCGAATCAAGCTTCCGCGTAACGTGTATCAACTAGCACTAATGTTTCAATATCGAAAACACCGGTGTTTTTAAGATGAGGACAATTGGAACTGTGTGTCGCATTACGTACGAGCAGTACTTATTATAAAGAAGGGTATGATGGATCGCTTGGCGAGGGAGGGGGGATCTCTGTAACGCAATTCTCTCTAATCGCAATTCCTTCCTATCCATCCGTGGAAAAAGAGAGATTTCCCTTAGCCTGAAGGCACCGCTAAGCGATGATTAATGAGGCCTAGTCCCAAGTAATGTGACAAACAGTTCCAGGCTAGGTTCTCGGTGTGACAGGGGAGGTGTTTAGTCGGTAGTCCGGTAGCGGGTGAGTCCGACACTCAGGGCGTGAATAGCCGTCACCTCCCAAACAAAAAAAAAACAAAGATGAATACCGGCGAAAATTTGGATGGTATCCCGGTTTTCGGTATACCGGTATTGCATTCCCTAATATTGACTTGATTTTATTACTTCATTTATGTGAACTCATGAGCTGTGAACTCATTTGGAAAGAAATGAGGACATATGATCCAACCTAAATGATTGAAGAATTATTCTTTTTTTTTTCGCTAATAATGCACATATTATTGATTTACACATATGATTGATTTACATTCGCCGGGTTGACGCTTTTGATCACATTTGATTAAACGCGTAGCATAATGGCTTATGATCTCTTCTGGCTTGTGACTCCCGTCCTTCTATTCAATCACGGAAATATTTAATTGCAGAATAAATGACTAGCAACTCCTTGTCATAAATCTTGTAAGATAATCGTTTACAAACAACTCCAACACTGCCCCATTGCAAAATTTGAAGCATTCGTTGTGATAGCCAAAGGTGCTGTATTAGAATGCATTCACAGCCGCGGTAGTCCAACCTACTTTCGGGGATTATCGTTTATCGTTTCGTAATCGTTTTTACGAGACTCGAGTAGGAATCCGTTAGAGGAGCCAGGATTTCTGCAGCATTTTTCAAAAATTACCCGGAGAAGTTTAACATTTCAAACAAACAACGAAATTTTCTTAGGTTGTTAATTGTACGTAGCTTTCGAATTTGAGGATTATGTCTACCTTCTCACTTAAAGGCTTGATTCCATACTTGTTAACTGTAAATCCTAGATATATCACTTTCGATTGTCAGAATTTGCACATTGAAGGATTTATTTTTATTCTTGAAATCGTTGAAATTACGCTTGAATGTTCTTGTTCTGACTTCGATGCGAAAATTTCATCATTTAAATAGCTTAAACATCAGTCCAAACTGGGTAGTATGATATCGAGGAATTTCTGAAAAGTCTGAGCTGCGTTCTTGAGTCTAAAAGGCATTTTTAGGAACACAAAAAGACTAAACGGTGAAATAACGGTACTTTTTTAAACATCGTCTTCCGCCACTGGAACTTGATGATGGGCGTGGATGAGGTCGGTAGTTTAGAATATAGTTGTTCCGTACAAAGTATGGGTGAAATCTTCAACACTGGCTACGGGGTACCGATCTGGAATGGTTACTACGTTCAACCTTCTATAATCGCCGCATAGCCTTCTCCTAATCGCTTCAGAACCAAATGAAGAAGGTCCATGGGCTGCTCGAAGGTTGACATAAATATGCGTTTATCCACGATGAACTCGAATTGTATTCTGGCAGATTGGTATTCATCCTGCGGTAAGCGACGAGCTTTTTCAGAGATGCGTGGTCCTTTGATGAGAATATGATGTTTGGTGGCGTGTTCCGCGTAATTGTAACAACTGCAGGATTCAAAATATCCGGAAACTCAGATAGGATTTGGTAAAAGAATGTTCCTGTTTCTATCATTTTTATCGAAATCGGAATACCATTTGAAATTATTGCGTTTGTTTGTAGATAAGTATTGCCGTTTACCAGTTGCTTCCACTTTACGTCCACCAGCAATTGAAATGTACGAAATCGGCTCTCAGAATTAGTTGTATTACAGCAGCGATGCAAAACGACCATTTGGTATTCCGTCATAAGCCTAAGGCGAGCGAAAGAATTTTATTTCAATAAGTTTCGTTTGTTGTTCCTTTGCATGCATACAGTTTTCTTTCCGCTTTCTGAAGGCTTCCATAACACGAAATTACTGAAATTTCCGCACCTGTGTCCACTAAGAATATATTTCCCGTACTTTCCTCGGTAATGAATAAACAGTTCTTTTGGTGGTTTGGCAAATAGTTTCTCTTTCGGTTTCTCGATTATAGTAACAGATCTGTTTTCTTTCTTCCTTCATATCAGTATTCGATGGACGATTTGTCATTGGATTGCGATTTCTTGAGCGAGAACGATTGCATTTGTAGAAATTTTGTTTTCTTTGACGATTTTTAGGTGAATGCAGTTCAAAATTGTCGAGGCGTCTTAATATTTCTAAAACCAGCGGTTCAGATTCAGATGTGTCGCACACAGGGGTCTGCGAAAGTGGAAGCGAAGCTAGAATTACAGCTGGTGTTGCGTTGCGGTGGCCGTTTCTAATAATGGCGTTTCATTTTTCTTGGTAGAAATTGACATATTTTGCACGTGGACTGGGAGTCGTCTCAACCGTACCTGCCAAAGCTTGTGTTTGTCAAATCAGATGAGAAGGTTATTGATCGTTTAATTCGAGGTCCGTTATTACTTACGTTAGTTGCTGTTTCGTCGACATCGCGAATCGTGACAACCACTGTAGTTCATTGCATTTGTTTGTAGTCGGAAGTCCTTTAACAACATCTTCCACTTGTGCCAAGACGGTTATGTCCAGCGATGTCTCAAATGTATTTAACTTTGCTGTGTTTAAGTATACTTTTGAATGGCTGAGTGTTGATTCGATGTGTAAAAACCACAGCTCCACTTGTGATTCCTAGAATAGCGGTAGTTCAACGTTGCGAACAGCAGCAAGTCGCGAGGATCACTGCCAGGCCAAAATTCACGCGCGATATTCAGCGGGGAATATTTGAGTTGGCGTCCTCCGGAACGTGTTGTTCGCCCATCGCTTTTTTTATCTTACTTACAATGAATGTGATTAATGTTAGGTTCACCAATTATAGTTGCAGGTTATCAATTGTAGTCACGAGGTCATTAATTGTAGTGCTCTAGGCTGCAGATTCTCGTGATGTATATCTTATACATATTTAAATGGTATATATTATTTCTTTTTTTAATTATTTCGTACTCACAATGGCGTTCAAAAATGAGTGAGGTCATAAAATCGTTACAAGTGCCTAGTGTAAAACTTATATCGACATCCAGATGTCGCTTCTTTCATTCGAAAATCGCTATACAATCCATAGAGAACGTAGATATAGAGAGGCCCTACGCTATCATTTCTGTCGGAAATCACCAAAAGTAACGCATATTAACACAAATTCACCAACACTTACTTAAAAATAATCAAAGGTATAATCAAAGGAAATATTGTCATAAATATAACAATATTTCGACTTCGGATTTAATTCGCTAGAGCCGAATGAACATGGGGAAATTGCAATCTGAAGCTGAACTCCAGGCTACATTATGCTTATCAAATGTCTTCAAATATAGAATTCCGTTGTGAAAGTCATTTATGAGCATATCCATATACTTAATGAGAATTAGAAACGGACATTAAAGGCGTTTGCGCATTATCAATTAACGTTGCTGATTCAAGTGCAGGATTCAGTGACCGATTTGATAATATTTTCAACATTCAAGTTATATGTGTGTCTATTCCTTACCAAAAATTGCTTTTCTAACTGTAATGATAACTCAATGCAGCTGAAGATTTCAGAAAATGTAAACATTGTATTGTATTTTTTTTTAAATTTAATTTTTGATTAGCTAATTATATGCTGTAATTGGTAAGTTAATTTGTATGTGAAATTGTCTGTAGTAATATTGATTTATAATTTTCAATTTCAAGACAGATATATGCTCTTCAACAAAGCACGTAAAATTTGTGCATTTTTCAGTTATTATTAGAAATCTATGAATGATATATTCGTTGTTTTGCCTATGATTGGATATGACATTAATAATGTTAGGTAAATGTGCTTCTAATTGCTTGAAAAATCTTGAAATTTCGATACAATTTCGGATATCATGCTGCATGCCACACAAATGGCAGGAACGAATAAAACTGAACATTTGAACAGCTGATTATAGGAAAAATAAAGATAAGTTTAAAACTTCGGACGCTCACGTACGCTCATGTACACGGATAGGGCCTCTCTATATCTTATATCTCTATGACACAATCCATCTGCTCTTTGCAGAGTAACAAACGTTTGTCAAAATTTCATGGCATTTGGCTGACTCATTTTCAAGTAACTTTCTAAGTTTTCTAAGTGACGCGTCCTCTGCATTTGTGAATTTCGTGTTTCTGTTAAGCATGGTTTATTCATGAGAGATAATATGTTGTAAACGAAGGCATGGCTTGATTTATGTTATAATACAACAGTCCTACTCTCTTTAACCATTGGTTTGCGGAGTTCCATAGTGTTGTTGGTTAAGGATAGGTAATTTACGATTTTAAATTTATAGCACAGTTGATTTGATAAAATTAATATCTTATTTTAACAGAATTGCACTAAGAGGAATATCATTCTACTTCACAGAGAGTAATTACTCAACTAACAACTTATCCCTAACGTAACACGTAATTTATAACCATAGAGTCCTAGACCCTTTTTTTCTTCTTGTTCAAATAAATGTACACATGGCTTAAGAAAAATGTGTAAATGATAAACACATGCCATACTTTTGTACAGATCTTAATTAAAAAAAGACAAGAAAGGATTCCTTTTTATTTTGCCCAAGTGTATTGGTCATAAAATAAGCATCAGGAATCTTTCATTATAAACACTAGAAAGATAACAGACATTTGAAACTAGAAATGAACAGCTGTTCAAATATAATAAACAGAAAATATTGTTGATTCAGTTTTGAAGAATTCAACACATAGTGATCTTTCGAGCACCAATGATACGCCGCCATGGAGAAGTAATTTCGGGAATCATCAAAAAAGTATCCGAAATTAATTTGAGGAAAGGAACACGTTGAATTCACCATTTATGAAGATTTTCACTTGGGAAAGTTGTGTGCGCGATAGATGCCGCGTTTCCTAAAAAAATTACCAGAAACTAGAACGTGTTCGTGTTTTAAAGCAAACTTTAAACCGATTTCGGATTTTTCACAATGAACGCCACATAGATTCATCAATGCTCGTCTGAATCCAATCGTTTGAAGTATTGGTTCATTCATTGTTTTCATTCACATCAGAAAATCAAGTATGAAACAAAGTCTGGCAGTCTTTTGCAGCTGGCAGCTTGCAGTTTTTACTGAGCTGATATCACCGATAAATTGAAGGATTTACACTACGAAGTCTATTCAAACGAGGAGCTCAAGTGTGAAACAAATGTCTTTTTTGAATTACTTGGCGCGGGTAGTCATAATGTTTGCATCAAAATGTTTGAAGATCGTTACACAAAGTGCTTTACTCTAGATGGTGATCTTATCGGGGAATAAATTCGTTTTTGCACTAACATTGTTTTTTTTTTTTTGTAAAATCCAATTGTTCTTGAAAGAAACAGAAAATTGATACTCAAATATTTATGTTCTAAATTATGATTTTTTTAAGTTGTTTGCAATGGAATAGCTTGAAACAATTGCTTTGTTTAGCACATTAAAATACCACTTTGCACGTAGTATAAATTATGCGCGTATACCCATTATAACCTAGAAGTTAATATCTACTTTTTTTATTTGAAGTTCACACATTGCCAATAAGCTATCCATGAAATCAATCCAACCCATATGTAATGTGAATTATAATCCTTGGTGCTTTTTGAATAGGGTATTATTTTGTTGCTTTTTTAGCGGATTTATTCACGATTATTGCACGTTCACAGTCGAAGTCTGTGTATCAAGGATAATGTATTTCCATTGTATTACCGATATCGCCATTCATACTCTCGTTATCAATTACTCAATCGTCAAACGACCCGTGATCAAGATATTTTTTCGTAAAGTCTCACAAAGCTGACACTTTACACTTTTCATAAAGTCGAATTCGTTGAATTGCATATATCTCTTGAGTTTTCAGATAAAACCGAAAAAATATGTGGAAATTGTCAAAATTTAATGATTCTTCTTTCGTGGTACTTTACAAAATAAACGGGTCGCTTTGTTTCCTACAGATCCAATGACCAGTTCAGCAAGCAGTTTTTTTGCTATTTGCTTTTCAGTGTAAAGTTCAAAGTTTTCACCGTTTCCTTTAGAGTGAAAATCGAACAAAAAACTTGATTCCCCATTTCGGGGAGTTATTTTTGAGGTGTTGTTTCAGCAAACATAATATCTTCTCAGAAAACTTGCTTGTCTTACTAAAGTCTGTACTCAAATAGAGCAGCATTTATTAAGCCTTCTTTTCTATGCTTTATCAAAGGCGTCACCTTATGGAGACAATCGTGATATGGATAACTCATAGTAAATGACGGATCGTAATTTTTCGTATCTATTTTGGTTTTTGCCGGCACGATATTTTAAAAAACGTATTGATACCAACACGGATTGTACTAGGACAGTGGGAAACTACCATGAATTTGATATTCCCAGAAAACTGTCAAATTTCAGTACTTTTCACTGAAGGACTACGTGTCCTTTTTGTATCAACTACAAACTAGTTTCATCAACCATTCTGGTAAGAATGTTCTCATTTTGAAATACGGATAAAAATTGGAAGGTAGTTTAGCTCTTCATCCATACTAGTTCCCTACTTGTAGCGTTCCATGATTCGTAAAGTACTTGAAGTTGGTTAAATAGGCGACGGATCTCCGATGAACTCTTGACAATGTCCTGATTTTCAATTGCAATGGATGAGTTTATCTTCACCAGAGCCGTTCTGCACTCTTGCAGCAAATTGCGATAGTTTGGATAGTTGTATCGTTGCCTTAGGAAATAACCTCTTTCACTTGCACTGCAACGATAAGTTCAGCAATTCGTTCGAGTCGTGGTGTCTGCCAGGGTTAAAAATTAAACAGGACATACCCAAGCCCACGCATCCCTTGAGTATATCCCTGAATAAACGGTAAAAGCTTATTGTAGCATATATTGCCAGAAGACTAGCAATCAATAGAATACCAGAATTAAAAAATAAAATTATTAATAATTCATAAAACTTCTTGTGGAAATTGCATTAGCAACATTCGCAACAATAGCAACAATTGCAACACTTGCTAAAATTTCCACATATCATATATGTCAGGATGGCCGAGCGGTCTAAGGCGCCAGACTCAAGGCTAAATTCTTGCTCGTTCACCCGGTTCGAGCCTATATCTGGGCGTTCTGGTCCTCTCTGAGGGCGTGGGTTCGAATCCCACTTCTGACATCAACTTTTTAAATCAAATACGTCAGAATAAACTTAGTATAGTGCTTAAGGAGGTCTCCTCTTATTATAATTTTCAAAAAATCGATTTCTTACAGTTGCAGTTTTTGAAAGTTTATATTTGCAGAAATACCAGATTAAAATTTTATAAAGATCGGAGCAGCCCAATTGTATTTTAAGCAGCTTTCACTTTGTCACCAGAGCGCGCTAATCCGTTCTACACGCAGCGACACCGCCCATTTGGCTTTGTTTGAATAGAGCAACTGTTACATTCTATTATAATCGTATCCTGACTTAAATCTATTGAGCTGTCACCCCTTATTCTCAGAATTGAACATTAACATGCCACTTAAGGAGCAGGAGAGTACTTAAACCGGTGTAACAACAGCAGCAGCCTAGTTTTTTTTTATCATAGAATAATGATACAACAAATTCTCTGCTCGTGATTTCTATAATGTACAAGAAAATCTTACAACAAAAATCTGCATGGAGGCGACCAAGTTCCAAACTGAAAAAAAGAGACAGAAAATTCCTCGAAGTACGTGCCCAAGAGCTCGAGGCAGATACAAGTCATGCCAGTACATAGGCGAAGCTGCGTAAATCGAAAGATCCAAATTTTGATTTTCACGTTAATTAAACGGCAGGGTACAGTTTGAGTAATTTTTTCGTGTTATTTTCAACTGTACAGCAGTATATCAAGCGTAAAGTATGTGATAAAGAAGTTTCTTTCTCGAACTATGGACAACGAGTTTCAAGCCCTTTGTATCGTGTGATTGTGAACAAATGTTTGACTTGTGTCCGTTAATTGCGACTGAATACGAAATCAATTGACGTATGGTGTATGTTTATTATAAAGTTATCGATTTAAACGCCATTGATGCGAAAAATATGTTCGATTGAGCGATGCTCAAGCCTTTTGTGGAAGAAAAACTCATGAATACACAGCACGATGAAGTCAAAGATGTTTTGACCGTTTTCTGTAACGGTTCTTGGGAAAGAAAAGAGCATATGTCCCTTATTGGCATAGTGTTTTTGATATACGTTGTCAAATCAGGCTACTGCAAAGCATATGAACAAAAAAAGCAACCATGGACACTAATGAGTTTGAAACGTGGTATGACGGACATAAAGAAAACTGTAATGCTAACCACTCTGGTAGTGCTGAAGAATGGAGGTCAAAAGCATGTGTCATAAATTGTGGCAATCTTCAGAAGAGTTTAAAATATAAGTGACGGTGACTCTCAAATTTTCAAGGTGTTGCCTGATATAGCTCCGTACAATGATGAGTTTATTGTGAAAAAACAGAATACGTCTTACACATTGTTAAAAGAGTTTTTAAGCATGCTACTGAAGCTATCGAAGGCAAGAAAAGCTGCAGAGAAAAACGATGAAAATCTAGAAAAAGAGGGGCAGCTTAAAGGGTTATAGTTATGAAAAAGGCAGCTGTCGTAATCGAAGTTCTGTTGCAATAACTCAACAGTTGACGATCAAACTCACTAAAGAGCTGTCGACTAAATACGCTAAATCATCCGAAGACACCCCGATTCTAATAAATAAATGCGAAAAGAGATCGGGTTAGGATATTATCATAAAATTCTGACCAATAAAAATTCATAGGATGTAAATTATTCTGAACCCTGGTGCGAATATAAGAAAGCTGAAAGGGATAATATAGAATTCAAACTTACTGAAAACTTGCTGACGCTTTCCAAGTTTAGAAGCCAATCTACGAAGATTTGACTAGGAAAGAATGACTTGAAAGATACCTGGGAGCAAACAAGCAAGATAACCACGAATCTTTCAACGATTGCGTTTGTTCGATGGCTTCGAAACACATGTTCAGTGGAATTGAATTGTTGAGATTGCCTGTCAGACAGCTGATTGTATACATAAAGAAGGGTATCAACCAGTTAAGAAGATTTTTTTAAGTTATGGGTATCAAAATCGGGCCGCTCGCGGTATAGTTTGCAGCTGATCGTGATGGAGACCTCCATACGAGTTGCCAACCCACGCAGCACTGATGTTCTAAGGAAGCGAAAACAAAGCGCAAGAATGCGCATTTTGATGGAAAAGAAGGCATTATTCATGGTTCAGGCATCGCTGACTAAGTTTAACATCCTTTTGCTCAAAACAACGTTTATCGACGCCGTGTTGATGAAATCTCACCAAATTTTACCAAACATTCTTTATGATTATAGCTAAACCGCGAGCAGGTTTAGCTATAATCCGCGAAATTTTTCAAAATTTCGATTAGAAATGTTTTTTGCCAAAATGACGAAAAAGCATGTTTTTCGTGATTTATCGAAAAATGTCCGCCATTTTGTCAATATTGCAAAAATCAAAAATTGAGCTGTGGCTTTTAACATACTGATAAACTCAAACTTTTTTGATAGTTTGGTTTCAGATCAATAATCTCGAAAATTTCACTAACGGCACATATCCCTCTCGTTTTTTCGTTAGTTTTTCACCCATAAAAAGAAGTAGTAGCTGTAAGTATTTTCTTCCAATTTTCTTCTTTCAAATCAAAACAAAAATACTTAGAAGTATATGAATTTGTGAAAAGCAAAACTTTTCGTTGAAAAATAAAAGACCGTAAATGCAATGAGTTCAAGTGATTAGACTTTTTGTGATGCACAAGGAAAGATGAATGGAAACTTTTTTAAAAAATGTCCAAGAAGGCTGATATTTGTTTTTATTTTTACGAAGAAAGCATCTTAAAATCGTTTAAGAAAAAACGTGGTGAATAATTTATTCGTTGAAACAAAGGTTTTAAAACCTCTCAAATGCGGTCTCGATCATGTTACTGTCAGAAACAAAAAACGGCGACTTACTCACATTTTGGTCACATAAGGACATGGAGGGAAATATTGTACATTTCTTTTCATTAGATTTCGCTCATATAAATCCCAAAAATTATATTTTAATTTTTAACCGACGTAAGACACCTCGTAACTGATATAATGACAAATAAGTTCATTATCTCTGTAGAGCCCTCCTTTAAACTGCAATTATGTTGCATTTGTTGCAGAGCAGGAAAAATGAGCGGAAAAACTGTGGCAAAAATATGAGGGAATATCGCAAGCTAATTTCTACTCAGAAAAAGGAAGAACTCAGGTTGAATAATGCTGAACAAAAGCATGAAATAGGAGACAACTAACAGCTGAGGTGGAACAATGGCATAGTATTGCTAGTACAGTAGAAGCGCGACATTTGATACACTTTAAAAATTATTTAAATGAAAGTTCCCAACAATAATGAAGCAACGTGTCCTTTTGGAACGATTTAAAAAAGAAATTCCAGACAGGTATCATAAACAAAACGAAGATATACGAAAACTAACGATTGATTTTAATTGATCGTGATCGTATGCTAAACTGCGTCAAAAACATGAAGTACCGATATCAGAAAAGGATTACCACGTTAATGCTAACATGATATTAGATTGCTTAAGGGAATTTTCACACTGCAAATACCAACAACCATCAACAATTTTATTGGAAGTGCCATTTGCGAATGGAAGAATTCCTCCTTTTTGAGGAAAATTTCAATTTGTGATCAAATAAGTGAATTCTTTTTGGCAATGCGCTCTAGAAATGAAAGAAATTTTCACAGAGGTCAACCAAGTTGTTTTTAACAACAGTCGGATAAAATCAGAAATGAACGTTTTGAAAAGACAATCTTCAGATTTAAGGGTGAGATAATATCACAGCTTTCTCTTTTGAAATATTTTTATAAATCAGCGTGTTAAGGGCCATAAAATATTTAAAAGATAATAATATGGGAAATTCTGCAGTTAGTAAATTAGATATTTGTATATGTTTGCTCTTAAGCGAGACTGCTCCTGCTCAGCACGTTCAACGCATGCCTGCGCGAAGAAGTGTTACCAGAGTCCTGGACAGTATGCATACCGCCCACTGTGTGCTGGGAAAGTTTCAGATGCGCTAGATAGGTGGATATTATGTAAACGTCTGAAAACCATTTTCAACTACCAGCAAATGCAGATTCTGAACTACCGAATGAGCCATGCTTAAGTGGCTGTGCGAATGTTGTCGCAACGCTAGTCGCTGGACGTAGAGTCTGCCATGTGCAACTCAGCTCTGAATAAACGCTCATGGCTTAACGCTGGCATTGGTAAAAATTGATCTTTGTCATCCTGACAAAGATTCCCCAGAGTAAGGCCTATCTGTGTTGGGCAAGCGCTGTTTGAATCGAAATACCTGAGCGTCCCTATAGATTCGAAGATGAGTTTTCCCCCAAGAAATCAGGACAACAGCTAAACAGGCTGCTGAGCGGGCAAAGGCATTCACTGTATTTATGGCAAACAAAAGGGGGGCCAAGGAGATCAACATTGAGGAGATGACTCTTAATAGCCACTGTGAAGTCAGCTCTACTCTATGAGTCAGCACAATGGAGCGACGCTCTCAGCAACGAGTTACACCGTAAGCGATTGGTAAGAAACAGAGACAAGAAACGCTTTGAATTGCGTGGGCATATCGAACAGTCTCCGGAATGGTAGTGCTGATAATCGGTGGGTGATACCCACAGCCCTCTTTGCTAGAGAGTGCATAAATATTTACCTGCACAGAAGCGAAGAGAAAGACAATCGCTTTATGTCCTGGAAGCAAGAGGAAAAGGGAAGGTCGACTTCACGAATTATCTCTTACCTGAGGCCATGGCTCAAATGAATGCATATGAGAACGATGCTACTTGACCCAGCCCTTCAGTGAGCGTGGTTATAACCTGCACAAGATTGACAGGTCACAATCTCCTAACTGCGTGTTTTGTGGAGGAGCGATGGATCACACGTGCCACACATTCGTCTCTTGAAAATATGGAGTAAGCAATGCGATGAACTCTTCAGCAAAATCGGAGATCCTTGTCCAGAAACTATGGTCGGAGAAACGCTGCAAAGTGTTGACAAATTAAGTCGCGTAGCACACTATGCTCGAGAAGTTCTGACACTGAGAAAACTAAACTGAACCTTTGGGAAGCGTCAGGAATAGGGACTTCTTATCTAGCACTTCGTTCTTCTCTCTTCTTTCCCGCTGGAAAAGAGATTCCCTGAATCTGAAGGCACAGGAGCACGTGGCCTAGCCCAAATAATGTGCCAAACGGTTCCAAACGGTAGGTTGAGAGGTGTTTGATGAGTAGTATCGAAGCATTGCGCGTCTGGGAATCCCACACTCAGAGCGTAAACAGTCTTCCGCTCCCTACAATATCAGAAAACCAAAGAACGAGATAATTGCAGCATACTTTGTTAATCACTCTGTAACGATGTACACGGCTGTTCTCTGTACTAAGCTCGGAGGCACCTCCTAAGCTGTCATCAGTGTTGAAATCATCCATTATGATAACTTTCGAAACCTATATTTTCACTGTGTTTTGATTTAAGAATATTACTGACGAAAATTTTCTCCGAAATTCCATTATAAGGGATCAACATCTTGTTCAACGATGGTGTTAGCTATTTCAAAAATAGGTTTGACCTGTCCTACACCATCTTAAACTCAACAGTATTTCATCCGAATTTGAAGAAAACGTATTTTTTCGCTACTGCTTGTGGGAAAGGATTAGTTGACGGCATTATTGGAGGCATAAAGCAATGCTATGTGGAGAAGAATTGTTCAATAGTTGTGGCTTCTGCAGATGACTTTGCTAAGGTCGCAAATGAATGCTGCGGAAAACTTAACATCTTGTTTCTACCATACGAAAGAATGAAATTGGACAAACTTCTAGTAGAAGAAACGTGGACAAGCTTTTCATTGTCCAATCCCAGCTATAAGATAGCTTATATAGGAAAGAATATAGATGAAAAATCGAATAATTGTCGAAATTTTTTTTAAATCAGTCTTATAATCTTAAAATCAGTAGTATTACGTCCATTGTAAGATATGTTACTGTGCTTATGTCCAAATCACATAAATTTGTACTGTTTTGATTTTACAATGCATTATTTTTTTTAATAATAAAAATAACTCGCAAGTTCATAGAAAATAATAATGTATTACCCGTCCCCCAAAACACTGTCGTTAATGTGTTACGAGGAGTGTTCAAAAAGTAAGTAAAATGCCTGTTTTTGAGATGGGTAGGTTCAATGTGATTTGATTTTTTCGCATTATTTCCCCCTAGGTTAAAATATTTTCAATCCCTTTCTTACAGAGCGAGTATTCCTTTTTTTTTTTTTCAAAAAAAAACCCTGTTGAGTACTAAGGAGTACTATTAGAATTTTGAAGAGTTTTTTCTACGGATTTCGATTTCTTAGACCTTCAAGAATGACTTTCTGAAGTATTATACAAAAATTTGTAAACTAAGATGAGATACATCAACTCAAGCCGCAGGTGCGTTAGGTGGCTACCACTCGCTTTAAAGTATTTCTGGTTTTCTAAATAACGGCTATATATTTACGTTGATATTGTTTGGGTTCTCAGTTCTATTTTAATCGTTACCAAAGAATTTCCTCATAGAGAAAGCTCATAATTATACAAAAGTTAACAAGATTGCAAATCGGGGAACCAGGACGAGATGTACAATTTTCAATAAAAGACATATTACATTTCTCAAAATCAGGGAACTCATAAGGTTGCAAATTTAGAACGGCTCATACGATTGCGCATGAGAAAACATGAAAAATCGAAATACGCTGAAGGAAGCCATGAAGGAAGGACATTTGGATGAAAAAGGGTCAGTTTCATGCACAGCAAGCATTTGATGATGAATTCTTACTTTTATGTTGTCAAAGCATTGCAGATTAACTGAAAGTAAGCCATAAAGAGATATTTTTTTGAAGATATGTACTAAATTTAAAACGCGTTTTTCTCGAAATCACTTTTTTTCTTAAGGGTGGAAAGTTTGTTTCGATTAACTGATTGACAACTCCTAATATGTAACTTTAAAACTCTCTTACTCAATTTTTTGTCTCTTTGATATAACTCATCCCGAAGAAATAAATAAAAATCACAAGGAGCCGAGTGAAATGAGTAAACCAAAAATAAGATTTCAAGGATTTTGGAGTCGGTGCGTTGTCTTGAACTTTTTGCAATTTTCCCTCAGCGTTTTAAAACAAATTTCCAAACGTGGTATTTTTATTTGCTCTACGTACAGATTTTCTGGTACAGTGGCTACATGACCAAAGCATTCAAACATTACAACTCCTTAGCTGTCCCAAAAAGTTGTCCATGATCTTTCTTCTAGTTTTTACCATTTCTTGGGTAACAGACGTCGAAGGGCGACCGGTGCCAGAGCCATCTTTAATTGATGTTATTCCACGTTTGAACTCCACGCATCACCTTGACATTGTACAATATGGAGGAGTATCTTCATTTAATGTTTGTCCTTTTTCTTGGAAAAATTTGTTCCCTAGAAACATTGTATAAGAATAAATATTTTGTCACTAGACAAATTTCTAATGTTTTCCAATTTATCGAGACTCAAAAACAAGTTACAAACAAATGCTTGGCAGTTTCCTCGGCATTACGATTAAGAAGTAATTCTTTGAAAATTATTAGCGAAGTTATTGTTCTTACAAAGCTTTCCTAGAAATCACCAAATCCTAAGTAAGAATCAATGTTACTTTCGAATTAATTTTATTTGTTGAAAAACAATTCACTTATCATAATTTTGTATCGCCGTTACGTCATGAAAGTGAATTTTTTACTTCCTGAACTGTCATTACTATCTATTTTTTACTATTTTTCATAATGATAAGTACTGCTGAAGATTTGTTGTAATATAAATATTCTTTTTCAGAAGAAGTAACGCGCTAAAACCTTTGATAACATACACTTCCTACATATTCAGCGCATCAAAATTTAAACGAAATTTAAATTTAAACAAACATCCTCATTGTTGCCCTATATTTCCTTTTCTGGCACAAAGCTAGCCAATTGCCAGCAAAATAAACTTGCGAATTATATAGGAAATGTGCATGCTGAAAATTTCAAGTAACATTGTCTTTTTTTTTGTCAGGACATAGATGAAGCACGTTCTCACCAAAAACGTAGCATGGCTACAATAAAAAGAATATTTAAGTAGATCTTAGCCAAAATAAATTTTCAAGGAGAATTTCCTAGTTGAAACTTAACCAAACTAATGCATTTTCCTAAACAGTAACGACAGCAATTTGTTTCATCCTTTCATTCGTCCTACAAAGCTCTTAGTCCCTAAGTATTTTTGGCACACAATTATATTCCACATAATTTTGTGGTTCGGAAGATATTGGGCTTGCCAGGAATTTAAAATTTAGTGTAAAGATGTCAACCTACAACTAGCAACTAATATCAGAATGAGAGAAACTTTCCTTGTTGATTTAAAAGTTTCATTACTGTCTCCGTTGTTCGTTTTTCGTATGGTTCGTTGATGGTGCGAAGCGGGTTCTCGACCTAGGATCATTGTTCAATCGTGGTTACTAGACTCATTTTAAGAATGGATTGTCGAATCTATTAATAACTAATCAGAGCAATTAATTTACTTCCAAGTGATTCAGGGAGTTAGGAGAACGATCAAACATTTCGGCGTAAACGTGTGATTTGACGTTTCCGTATTAGTTAGATTTTCTAAACTCACAAACCAAGATCCTTTTGAGAAATCTTCAATAATATAGATGGGCACTAGTTTGATTGTTGAAAATGATGTCGAATAGAATCACTTGGGAATGAATAAATACGACACTCCACAGCTGCTACGGTTTCTTCATTACGCAGAAAATTCATTATTATCAGTAAGAGAAAACATTGCACGGAAACGATCAATGTTTAATTAAATTTATTGTTCGGAAGATTATGTCGGCTATAAGCTTTTGTGGAGTGGGCGATGGGTTTTGCGAACAGAACTGTTTTTTCGAAATAAATCTGAACAATTGACAGACATTGCTCAGGTGTCAACCTATTTTTGATAAAATGGCCAGCCAAACTAGCCACAAAACGCATGACAGCTGCCACATGATACGTAGCATTGAAAAGTGCTGCCAATTTCAAGTTCTACACTTCTACAAAAACATCATTTATGAGTACGTTATTATCTTCCCGTGTAAGCATTTTCTGTAGCTACGCTACGGCAAAATTTTTTAAATTATGTAGTGTTAAACGTCCAGAAATTTATAAAATAACAACTGCAGAACGATCTCGCTTGTCAACCTGAGATAAACCTTAAAGTATTTTAAGGCAATACTTTTGACTACGCATCATATTGTTTGCTTGAGTAGCAGTCCAAGAGATGTCAAGTCTTCATTGATACAAACCTACATACTATCAAACCAATTTTTGATTTGTTTGAAATTTTATAGTTCAGTTTATTTTTTTGTACATCGCCGAATAAAGGTGACGACATCCATGTTTCTCCTTTCCTCTGGCAACAACATTGCTACAAAGGAATACATACCTTTCTATATAAAAATACTATTCACTTGCGTTCTAATTTAATATCTGAAAGTAACTTTCAAAACTTTACCACTTTTTGATGGTTAAAATTGCCGTTAGGTCTCTCACCTTTTACTGAAGGAAAAGAGTTTGAGAGAGGCAGTTTGCAAAGTTCACATCATAGATCCGACGGTATTAGTTCAAAACACAAAATCTTATACGCTCCGTAAGACATGGGCAAAACTATATATGCTTGGCAATCACTATAGGAACAATAACACGTCAGCATGGCATCCTGATCTGAGGATTCAGATCTGCGGGTGAAGAAATCCTTTAATGTGTATTCATGGTTCAGTTTAAAAAATTCTTTAGTAAATGCGTAACATCGAACAAAACAATATCTTTTCAGGTGAAATCCAAATCTTTGAAGGAACCCGTCTCGACCACAAAGTGTCATGTCCTTGTCGGGGGAACATCAATACTGAAGCTATGCAAAGGACATTTTTCAACCAGATTCAAATGGCAACAGGGTGCGACTAGTCGTGTGGAATACTGGTAACACTCCAACTGAGAAATTCGTGAGAATCCCTCGAATTCCTTCTTGACAAAGACATACAATTGGAGTTCAATTCCTCCTACACTCTTACATATTCAGGGCTCCGTCTTCATGTGAAACACTGGAAGGATGGTCGTGAAAAACTTTGCCGACAAGCAAATGAGACGCACACGACAATTTGGCTCTCCAATAGGTATCAGAGGATTTACTCCTGAAGACATGATGAACTCTTTAATGATATATACCCTGCTGAAAACCTAGACACGGCAAGGCTACGTTGAGCTGTTGGTCAACAGGCATCGCCTAACAAATGAAAGGAGTGTCACAAACTCCGATAAGAAGCTCAACTTGTGCCGTGCCAGGATGAGGTGTGCAATGGAAAAGAAATGGCTTCTTGGACTAATGAACAGAAGTAAGGCCCACTGTCGGCAAAACGAAGACGCGAACAGGAATCCGTGGAACGTGGGCAATGAGGACATTCAGTGCCCTGCCTATAGCAAGAAGACAAGATGGACCACACATTCCGTCCGCGTGCAAGCTACCCACAGGAAAAAATAAGTATGCTATCCATATTTCACGAGAAATGAACTGGAATTAGCAGGTCTTTACACGAAGTCGAAGAAAGCACCCGTAAGAGATGATATTCCGGCCAAGGTTTTATTGATCTATCACTTCCGTCTTGGCATTCTGCTCGTTATTTTGAAAAACTCGTTGACTGCCTCCTTTTTGCCAGAAGGGGTTTTTCCTGAACGTTGGAAGATGACATACCTCGTTCTGATCAGCAAGAATCCAGTGTTGCCGATAGCATATCACCTGTTACGCATACTAGGCCCGGCCAGTTTGGGGCTAAAGTAACTCATGAAAATAAGACTAATTGACGGTATTCATACGACTGAGAACTTTTCTCCAAGTATTTCGGTTTCAGAGCAGAGGGTTCCACTATGTAAGCAGTTACGGAGGTGGGGATTGTTTTCAAAGAGTTGTAGACTTGCAGTCGCTCCAACGGTAGGTTGTCCTACTAGTGTCGCTTGACATCAGCATTGCGTTGAACTCCGTTAAATGGATGGATTTTTCGGTTGTCTTGGAAAGCTCATTCCAAGTACCAGGTTCTCTGATGAAGATGGTTTGAAAATATCTGAAGGATCGAAGTATTATCTACGGCATAAGGTCAATGGAGGGTTCTAATAACATCAAGGCTCCGTCCTCGGTTCAGACTTCTGAAAACTGATCTGACTTGGGTTGTCCGTGAAGCTGTGACACTTCACTGATCACTGGAGGCACAGTCGATCAAGCGCAATGAAGGCTAATCGCAGGTATACATCGGCTTGGGATCTGAAACAAGTTTTAGCCTTGGGTCTCGTTTTATTTAATCTACTGGGATTCCAAAGCACTACCTGGCTCAAGGCTAAAGGCTCAAGATCCTTTCAAGCCTTGAAAACCACAAACGCCATGTTTCAGATAGTATCGGCTCCTAACCGTGAAGGGGGCTAACTGTAACTGGTCAAGGGTGGTCCCCCTAAACCATGGTACAGATAAACTCCTGATCGGGTTGCATTTTTTAACATTCCGAGAAGAACTCCCAGTGTTTGCTCCAGACACACGGAACTTATTGTGCTTCCTCGAAACCACGGGTGCGAGTGAACAGTACCCCCAAAGACTGAATATACTAAGCTTTAGTCCGAGTTATCAACCCCGCTCCGTCACCTGGAGTCCTATAGCCCAAGTCTATAGCGACGATGCGAACTTCAGTCAGAATATGAATTCCTGGCGAAACGTGTTTTTTTTTGTTGAAATGAGGTAAGTAATGTGGAAGTAAAATCGGAAAATGGATGACCACGCGAGGTGCATCATCAAATAATATTAAAAGGCAAGTTAATTGCTTCTGAAATTCATTTCATGTGCTGAGCTGTAATTCTGCATCACAGCTCAAACAATAATTGTATCGTAGAGCGATGGTTCTCTTCTTGCATTTGATTTTCGCGATGGCTCTTTTTTGAGATAAAGACAGCATTGTGAAAACGCTTCCTTCTTCACCAATGTCCGTGTGTGGATCTTGAATTTTAACGGAAGCCACTGATGGAATCTAAAAGGCTTGTAAAAGTTAAAGAATGGGAATTCTTGCGTTGAGCGTGAAAACAATCAAAAGCAGGCCAAAGGATAGACAGTGGAAAGGAAGGCAAGTGAGATTTTTTTTATGTATATTCATGCTTCAGGACAAAAGAAGAATTTTCTAAGAATTAAGAAGATCTAATGAAGGTTTGTATACAAAATAAACAATAAATACACCATGAAGGCATGGGGTATAGAGTGAGAGACAGAAGTTTGTATACAGCACATACTTACCACAACAGAGCAGAACGTTTTCTAAGAAACAAATAAGATTAGGGAAATATTTTAAAACGTAAGTGATGTGTTATATTATTCATTACAATTTAATTATATTATTCATTTGCAATTTGATAAAAAAAGGTACTTCATGATCTATTTACACGGAAAGATGAAATGATCGCAAAAATGCAGTACAAAGTTCGGTTAAAAGCTACTCCATTTTAAACTATAACGGTTAGTGACGTTGATTGTATTTCACGTTCTGAGATTTTAAATGCATCGGCCAGTTTGTGTTCATTTGTTCACCTGTAGCACTTGTAAGGATCTTTCCGAAGAAATGTGCAATTTAATTGTGCAGGATCAAAAACACAGAAAGTCATTGCGAGAAATCCTTAAAATTGTAAATAAAAGTCATACTATAGTACAGAAAATTATCGAGAAGTACAACTTGGCAAAAACTAAGAAGGCTATTTCAACCGGCCGTCGTCGTGTTATGGCGGATATCGAAATACGAAAAATGGTGAGGCAAGTGAGGATAAACCCGATCTCCAGTGTATAGTATCCAATAGTGTAAGATGTTCTACGTTTCCGTTGTGAAGGCGACATAAAGACACAAAAGCAAACAAACAAAATAAAATAATAATGAAAGAGAGCAAGCGCTATTGGGTGAGGATTAAGGCTGAAATACAATAGCGCGAGACTGCGCAACGAGAGCGGGACGACAGTATCGCAGCAAATGTCAAGCAGTTTTCGTAACATGCATTTGTATGCGACATCGTAAAATGATTGCGATGCGTCGATGCGAGGCGGGAAATATTCGGGAAAACGAAAATTCATCGCAACGAGGTGCGTGACGTCTGTCAGATGCAATATGGTGCTTAAATTAAATTTGAAATTCAAACGCCTTAACTACTTTTTAAGTACTATGGTTATTTTAAATGAATTTTGAATGAAAATTTGATGCATCCTAGTTAAGGCTTTTATTTGCTAGACGAAGGAATAATCCAAATTCAAAACTTTTATAAAATCAAAAGCAATTTCATTTGAAACGTCACCTATTTGACATTTGTCATATGAACATTAATGTTCCTCACATCGCGTGCATTGGAAATTAAATGCGTTGCGTGACAACGAGCTCACGTATCGTCGTCTCGCGGTATTGTATTTCGGCCTTTATTTGCTATGATCGAATCATGTTTTGGTTAAATTTTAATCTGTACTCATATTTTTAGTTAAAAGAAATTCATACGAAATAAAATAGAACTATGACTAGAATTAAAATGAAATTTGTAATCAGATTAACGTATTTAGGGAAATAATATAAGAAGAAAGAAAAGAAAATTAAGCGGGGCAACCGAGTAGCACGACATATCTGTGTTTGTGGGTTTTGGATTCCTGGTGGAGAGTGCATGCACCGGGTGGAGTGCAGACGTCTTTGGCAAAGTCATCATCAATCGAGTCGCAACACTAGAAGACGTTTGACGTACAAGATTACAATTGCGTCCTTTCTCTGGACGTGAACGACAAATGGGCCGTATAAGTTTTCTCATCTCAGTGGTATTGGGTCTTGTAGTGAAAAGATTGAATAATAAATTGAATTTAACTTATTTCCTTTATATTTGTCAATGTATATTTTCATTTTCTTATAAAAGAAATATGAATAAGTAACTTTGTTGTCGAAGTGTATATATGGGTCCTGAAAAGGTCATGGCTTTCAGAATTTCCACCCTCCCACGCAGTGAGCTAGTCCAAATCAGTTTCTTTGTAAATTTTTTGCGGTCTTTTTTTCAAAAATAACCTTGCTACTTCTTGCTGCAGTTGCCACCCGTCGGCGACCCGAATATTTATTGATTTGTTTATTATAATTACGTTTTTTTTGTTCTATTAATTTGAAAATACAAAACATGGCCCCCAATGTGGGGCTTTGTTTTAGCTACATTATATATTTTTTATTTATTATTATTTTGAGAAGACACAACAGATGTATCTAAAGAACGAAGTAACCCAAGAAGTGCATCAACAGTTCGTAGAGCGTTATATGATAATATATAGCACGGATCAGTACCCAGCAAGAAACCATGCAACATTTCTTCTATCCGTTTTAAAAGAATGAACTTCGTAAAAAGTCATTTAAAACTCCCCAAAATTTTGGGATAATGTCATTTACACCGGCGAAACCTGATCAGCTACACTACTCTTCGTCATGAGCAGACCTTAATCTTATAGAAAATTTATGGATAGTTTTGGATTAAAATCTCAGGAAACGTATTATAACATCTAAAGAAGATCTCCGGGTGGCATTAACGGAAGAATGGGGAAATGTTTGTTCTGGTTTTATTCTTTTTTATTTTTCTTTGTTATTGTTTCAAAACCTGGTCAACTCCATGTCTAGAAGGTTGGATGCAATCATTAAAGCCCGAAAAGGTCCTACATTGTATTAATGCTCCTTTTTTAAAGCCCAGATGAAACAACGAATGTTTATTTTGTGTTAGTAAACTTATTACTAACTGTGTTTATTAGGAGACTTAATATTTCCCTGTGAATAAGTCGTGAGTTACTGTTTTTTATTTTGAATTAAGTTATACTGATATCAAATACTAGTTATTGAATACTAAAACATTTAAGTACAAGCTTTACTTATGTTTCAAAATATTTCACTTATCATTTGTAAGTTAGGAAACTTTCACCTCTGTAATGGTCCATCTTTGCTACGAACATTTTTTTTTGCTAGCGCTTCGTTTCGTGATGGCTCCAAAATTATTGTCAGAAGTGGGATTCGAACCCACGCCCTCAGAGAGGACCAGAACGCTCCGCTACCACTCGAATTCATGATTCAAGTAAGATTTTATTCTTGAGTCTGGCGCCTTAGACCGCTCGGCCATCCTGACATATAGTATCGATAACAAATAACACAAATAATGATAAGCTCGAAAAGATAGTTAAAAATTCTATAAAAAATCTTCAAACAGTTATAATCCATCTTTATCTAACCTTTAAAGATATGAATTCAGTTGCAAAGCTCAATCACCTTCAACATTTCGTGCAAATCCCCCACGAGTCAGATAAAAGAAAATTTCAATTAATTTCGGATGAATATGCTTATCAAAGTCAATATTCTCGAATAAGCTCATTTTAATTTCCTTGAAGTAATATAAATTGCGCTTGTGTTCGTCATATAAATCTCCGGTTTAATTTCACCACACGTGTATAAAACAAATTTGCTGTCATCTTCGACGAAGAAGGAAATATTTATTTTCTTCTTGACACTCGAGATTCATCTCTGCCCTGCTTTGTTAATTCCACGCAAATACTCCATGAAGTTAATTAGAACAATTAATCTAAGCCCTTGGCCAAACCCGCATTATTCTCTCCACACCTTCACTGTCCCTAAATTTGTTAATACGAACACTCTTGCCTTGTGATGTTTGGCCAACTCAATTAGGCCTTAAGGATACCTTGGATTTCGTCTTAATTGAATTTAAAAGCCAACTGAAATTAAAGCTATCAAAAGCATTTTTCAATGTCTTTGATGCCCTTGAGCGAGCCGAAGGTATTGCTAGTGTAGAATGAGCACAGAAAATAACAAACCCCCAGACATTGTGTAACATCCTTATGAATTGTTTAAAGTTCTCAATGGCAGCGCCTTCGCTTGCAGGCCACCGGTTGAAAGGCATTTGAATACTTTTCAAATAATTCTCGTCATGCCCTTTTTGCCAAGGACTAGAGTGGTCTTGAAAAGAAGGTTATAAATTGTAGATAATGAAATCAAAGCATTTTTGCGAGAGTTTCATTGATAGTGCTTGCTGGGAGGAATTGTTGCTTGCATTTATGAATATTTTCCTAACTTCGATTGTGAAACATTGAGCAGTAGTGTAAGGTATTGTTAACGGACTAATTTATTTCAAGAATTTCTGGGACGAAGATGAAAATTTACATTCATTGACTAAGGACCTTCGTTGCACTCTTTCCAACCGTTTATTTGTAATTGATGCAGAAAAAGGAATGCTGACCATGACTTCTAACGAACCTACGTTTGTTGTGAGAACAATTTTCTTCAGTGATGCGGAATGAAATGCTGGAAAATAAAGGAAAATGCGGATACAGAAAAATACAAAATATAAGCATTGACACCTTAAGAATATGAAACTAGCTTCAAAATCTTTTATTGTAAAGTAAGAATTATATATATAATATATACATATATATATATATATATATATATATATATATATATATATATATATATATGCATATTTATATGTCTTAATCGCCAAGCTGTAACTAGGTGGTAATATCGACTAAAAATCTACAATATAAAATAATAACTTAGCTATTTGTGCGTTTGTCGTTTACATTTGTTTTACTATTTTCTCTAGACAACAGGTCCAGACAGGATGTAGACATAGATCCACCTTCACCAAAAATTTTCCTAGGTTTTATTTTTTAAACCTTTCACCACATACTTACAAGAAAACTAATTTTGTTTGTTGCGGAAACTACAGTGGCAATCAATCTTGTCATTAGTGATAAAATAAACACACATATTGTCATCAAGCACATTCACATTTGTTCTCTGGCTCTCGCTCAGTCTAGACGTACAATCAAGTGTTCCGGAGTGATTTCGATCGCAAGTTAATCCATATAACTAGTTTGGTTTTAACGCAGTTAATCTATAACCCAATTCGAAACTACACATACGAAGTGAGTGAATTCCAATCTGAATTTCCAACTCCTGCCCCAACCTGGAAAAGACCTCGGGACTCTTCGCTGGTAGAAGACTTCCTGAGGGACTAGTTCAAGATGCCACGAAATTCATCGAGCGCTGCGAACTCAAACAGGTTCCAACCACAACCCGAGCTTTCACAAATTGACGAACAAACCAATGTGAGAGTTCAAACGACCAAATGATGAAATGAGAACGACCAAATTTCTTTAACTCTAGACACTCTGAATTCAGCGGAAAAGAAAGAACGGCAAATAGAGGAACTTAAAAATACCATTTGGAGAGCAACCGACAATAGTGCACTAAAATATTGCTGAAAAGTCCACGCAATCGAACTCGATGAGGCAGTTTATAACCTAATCTGAGAATGTGATTCTTTAAGGTGCCCGTGGCAGAGAAATCTTGATTCTGCCTTGAAAACCAGGGTGAACTCTCTAAAAAGAGCTAGCAAGGCCAAAATCAAGCACCATGGAAACAACCACTGCAACAATCTGCTCCACAACATTGACTAGAATGCAAGAATAGTCTGGAAGTTGACAAAAATTTTGAACAATAACATCATGATCCACCCATATGCTCTGAACGGCAAAAATGGTAGCCAGATCCATTCGAGCGAATGAAAAGCAGACTTACTTACGTTCCACGAACATAACAATATCTCCCATAGAATGAGCAAGAACATGGCAGGAGTAATTGTAACTAGGTCACTACTAACCAATTGGTAACCCAATAAGTCAACAAGACTTCCAAAGAAAGCGATAGTGGTAATTTGGCATATTTTCAACGCCTGCCTGAAAACGTCACACTTCCCAAGCTGAAAACACGCTAGCATAATACTAGTCCTGAAGCCTGGTAAAGATCCGCATGACCCTAGCCACTACCTGCCAATAAGCTTACTGCTAAAGCTTGGCAAACTTTTCGAAAAGCTCATCTTGACGGATAGACAGATTACATCGAGAACAATGACATCCTCGCTCCCTTCCAGTATGTCTTCAGACATGGATACTCAATAGAACACCAACTACTACGTGTCTCCAAACATAAAAGCATTCAGACATAAAAGCAGCACTAGCTAGAACACAATCGGTTGGCCTACTGATTTTTCCATACCATCTAGCATAATGGCCTAATTCATAAACTTAAAGAGCGTAGTGCTCTCCTCTTTACCTGCTGAAACTAATCGCAACATTATACAGTGATAGAACATACCACGTGTAAGGTCGAGGTTCATCATCCACTACCAAAACCGTTCTTGCTAGTGTTTCACAAAGGTCTTGTCTGAGTCCAGCGCTTTTCAATGTATACACGTCGGACACTCCCATAAGTCAAAACTGCCAATCAGCGGACGACATTTGTCTCTACACATTTGGTAGCCATTCTAACCAGATAATCTGCAAGCTAGAAGAAATGCTGAAAAAATCTACCAATTCTTCTATAGATGGAAAATCACAATCAATGTAAAGAAAACCGCGGCAATATTCGTCAGCGAAAATCCCAAGCCCGCAATGCTTTCAAACAGACCCAGAAACTTTAATGGCCAAACGATCCCCCGGTCCGAAGAACTGACCTATTTGGGGCTAAAACTTGATCGGAAACTCACATTTAAAAATCACATTGAGCACATCAGTTCTAAGGCATTCAAGTCAGTTCTGTGTTTATATCCATTGCTCAATTGAAAGTCGTATATGAGTCTACGCAATAAAATCCTTATCCTCAGAATGAGTATTTAACCTATAATAATCTACGGAGCTCCCGCTTGGAACCAATGCGCTAAATATCTTGAGCATATCTTAAGTCATCGAAAATCGTTATTAAAAAATGGCCCTAAGCAAACTTTGCTATTTTGCCTTCAGATAACTACATCAAAAAGCTAATATTACCCCTATCAGCAAGCTAGCGGAGTCGAGTAGAGCTAATCTTCTCAAAAAAACTAAGTACTCCCGAATCCCCTAATGAAATATCTCATAAATCATAGATGTTTGTAAAATCAAGACCAAGTGATCTCAGCCATTGATCTGCTTAGAGTAATATGATTATATTTTAAATCAAAACTATTATCAGAAAAATTAATTATAAGTTAGATGGCTTGGTATAAATTTTCCTCCCGATCTAGTTACTAGTACTAGATCGAGGGGAACTAGAACCTCAAATAACTTATCATGAACTTAGTATAAATTTTATGTTAACATAGTTGTAACGAAGTTTCTTTCAAATCTCTAGTCATAAGCAAAAAACAGTTGTAACTCTGTACAAATGACAGTATCAATAAAGAAATATATATATTGCTATAAATAAACACGTTCAGTTCAGTCAGGTTTCGCAAGGTTTGGGTTTTATCCCAAGCCTTACTCTGTTAGAAAAGGCAAAAGTAATGTGTAAAAGTAAGGATAGAGTGATGGAAACAGTGACTAAGTAAAACGAATAAAGAAACAGTATCAACTCCTAACATAGAGTGAATCATATAACGAAGCGTCCTTTAGAAGTTATTGAAAAGCTTTCACAAAGGACGCAACTAGAAAAGCAACTAGTTCACTTTTGTGGATAAACTCCTGATGTTCCGAACCAACTAAAAAGAACTCCTGACCTTACGGTTTTCGAAGAAAACAATTGGAATCATAAATGGTTTGGTTAATGTTCTGTCATTTTTTCGCAAACTGAGAATGCCCATGTCAAAACGAGATGGTAAAAACGACTGGATACCCATAATTTATAAAGATACTTGCACGCCGATAATCTCTGTCACCTTCACCTCTTGTCAGTTACAATTTGGGTAGAAAACATCGTGTTTTAATAGAAAAACTAGTGGCGATTTATATTTAAGGTACCCGTTTTTTAGAGCACATCAAACCGTGCTCATCAAGAAAGCTTGGCTCACTATCCTACCCTGCGAGTGAAACTCTAAATGAACGACTCACCTCGCACATATAAAGCAAAGCAGCGTTGCTCTGGATTTTGATTCTACTTGACAAGCTTCTTTGGGGCGAGGTGAACTTGAAGACGTAACAGTAGCACCATGAAAAAACTTTGAATCATTTCGGCCCTCTTCTTTCAAAGAAAAGCATACTTTCATGCGACCTTGTTTATGTTTAACATTCTAGGGCCAGCAGTCGAGGTTAGAATTTCACATCCTTTTTATCCTCTGATCTTTTTTGAAATACGCGGAACTGAACCATAAATCGCTCAAGACAGTTCCACTTTTACTTGAATAGAATCCTCGATCTTCCAAGACGATTCTATCAATTTTTTCAGCATTTTCGTTGGTTCGGGAAGCTGGCGAACGACCACAGCAAGTCTTATCATCAATTGACATTTATGGGAATGGGAAGGCAATCAAACACTTTGTAATAGCAGCGCTCTTCGCACTCACCATCAACCACTAAAACTAAGCAACAGTGTGCAGCGCAGCAGAGTTTTACGAGAAACGAACCATTGCTACAGTGGTCAGGATTACTAAAGAAACCCACTGAAAAGAGATAGAGAAGATTTAGCGAATGACCTGCCATGGTCCTAACATTCGAACCACACTAACTGCTAGAATGAACATAATGGTCAACTTTATGCCACTCTATCATTCAGTTTCAGAGAGTCAGATTGTCAGTAGTGAGCTTTAGGTAAAAACACAAATAAGTTCTAAGTTGAGGGTAAAACTTTTCGTTTTGACGAACATGGAGAAGATAGTCCGGTCAAGTAAACGAAATCAAGATAGTTCAAACAGTGATAGAAATAACGTAATCATGTTAAATTAGCATCCCAACCAGGGAGACGCAAGAAACGATGCAGAACTTCACATCTGAAAGTGTGATCGTAATCAGAATCGCCGGAATGCAACACAACTAAAGGTACAACATCGGTGGAAATACTACCAACATATAATCTCTTACGTTGATTTTTAACCCTAAAAGGGATCCAAACGAAAGACACCTGGCAAGTCATTAGTCCAACCCTGGCCAATAAACGCCAAGTAGACAGGAGTACCGACATAAAATAACTGGTATACTTGGTAATCACATAACTTTTGAGCTGTCTTTGATATGTGTAGGATGACAGCATTGAACGTTGTAGTGACTTTTCAATGGAACAAGTTATCATCATTGCTCCAATTAATAATTTTAATTTAGAAGCGAAAAAGCTTGCGTCACATTTCCCTAAGAGGAAATACTTTCTTGAAATTTTAAAGACTAAGTATGTGTTTAGTTGCTAACCACGAAATGTCCTTGCTTTAAATTGAAATTCAAAAGATTGCCGCTTGGATGACTTCTACTTTTACTGAACGCTCATCAAAACTCAATAAGGCAATCATTTTGGCATCCTTTGTACTAAAACGCGACAGAGCAGGTTTTCTTGTATCATTGATGCATCATGATAGACGTAATAATCAAGAACGCGAAAAACTAGTAATAATATTATATTAGAATTCCACTGAAAATGGTGTGGATGGTCTTGACAAAATGTGCAGCAACTACTCCTGTATTGAAAAGTTGGCCACTCGTTTTTTTTACCAGCTGATTGGTATTTGTGTTGTGAACTCTTATGTACTCTTCAAATCTCGAAATCCTGAAACTCTGAAAAAATTGATAGCTATACAAAGATTCAAAACTGCTTTCTTAGATAAAACCATATACATTCTTGGTAGGTATACATTCTTGGGTACAGTTTCCGACGAACTTTGTAAACCACATATGTTGCGCCGCTTTTACTAATCAGAGAATTTCTCGAGAGGTTCTCACTTCCATCAAACGATTTTTAAAGATAGAAGGTGAAGCACCTGAACCTTTAGCATCTCTTTATTTTGAGAAATGAGGTACACTTCAGCAAAGAAAGGGAAAAGAAAATCATATTTGTACGAAAGTGCAGGAGCCCAGTTTCAATACGTTCCTCAGAAATCTTATGGGCTCATGTCAATTTCAAATTTCCGTATCAACCGTGTCTATTTTTTTTAAGATACTTTTCCATATCTATCCGTGCTAGAAACACACAAAGCACTGGAATCTTCGTAACACCTATCGTTGTTCAAGATTCTACTGAGTCCGTGATTCATTTTTTTTAACAGGATACGAATAATTGGATCGACAGGAAAATTTTGACATGAACGTCTGCTAGGCTTACTGCTTAACCCTCCGCGTACACATGGAGTAAATTTGAACCCAGACGCTACTTTGACCGATTGCAATGCCTAGGCCTGCAGGAGAGTGGGGGTATTATGGGCTTCTAAGTATATTTTAGTGTCTTGACTATAAGTTTACATAGTTTGTTTACCGTTCGAAGACGTTAGTTATTGTTGAGAAACCTTTGAAAATAGCCTGGAGTCAATTTGACCCCATTGTGTACTCAACGTCAATTTTGAGGTAAAAATTGAATTTTTTTTTACTTTATAAATGGATAGATTAATTCAAAAAGACAAAAAAAAAGTTTGAACGTATTTTTATTTTTTTTTAAAGCAATATGGAATATAATCTGCGATCTAGTGTGCGTAATCGTTTGTTGGCTGAAGACAGCGGTGATGATTTTGGCGGCAGTGGTTCCTCCGAAGACGACCACGTCTCTGAGCAATCAGTATCTGATTATGAACTTTCTGAATGTTCAGAAAATGATGATGCGGAGAATGCAATTCTCAGTGAACGCCTTTTACAACAGCGTGAAAATTCAGCCGCACGAGGGAGACCAACATCAACATTGATCAGTAAAAATAAGACAAAGTGGAAAATGGGAGCTCGTGAAAGATTATCAGGTTGGAATATATTTCGTACATTTTCTAATTCTCTTCATTCTTACCAACACTTTTTTTGCAACAGTAATATACGCATACTGTTATCATATTTCAATGAAACTTTTAGTATAAATGTATATTGTTTCTATGTTACAGATCGATTGTCGATTGTACCACAAAGAGTACCTGGACCACGAAACGGAGCAGAAAATTTTAACAACATTGTTGAATTTTGAGATATTCTTTTCGATGAGGATATAAGAAAGAAGATAGTAGAATATACTAATATTGAAATTGAAGATGTTTGTTCCAAAATGATGGATGATGACGTGCCGTTGCAGACATATCACCGCACTACTGATATACTTGAGATGAACGCATTCATTGGAATTATTTATTATGCAGGAATGTGGAAATCTAATCATGTTGATGTCAAGGGGTTATGGAGTAACTTTCATGGAACATCTTTTTATCGTTGCGTTATGCCAAAATCAAGATTTGCTTTCCTTGCTAATAGCTTACGTTTTGATGCTAGAGATAATCGATCTCAGGATGATAGATTATCACCTATTCGAGAATTGTGGTATAAATTCATTAAAAATTGTGAATTTTATTACAATCCCAGCAATGAAATTACTGTGGATGAGCAGCTTCTATCATTCAGAGGGCGCTGCAAATTTCGAATGTACATAAAATCGAAGCCTGATAAATATGGCTTGAAAATTATTACAATGAACGATGCACAAACTTTTTATTTGGTAAGTTTTTTATTATTTATTTGTTATTTTTTTTTCATAAATAATAAAATTATTTATCTTATTTACAGATAAACGGCATTCCTTATTTAAGAAATAACGGGTCACCCTCGTAAGCAGTCTTCCGGAGAATATTTTTTCAAAAAAGTAACGGAACCTATTCATGGTTCTAATAGATCTGTTACTTGCGATAATTGGTTTATAACCGTTCCTCTTCTGAAAGATATGTTGGAAAAAAAGTACAATATGTATGTAACTGGCACAATCCGGAAAAATAAGCCCGACATTCCTATTGAAATGAAGTTTACTGGGACGGAAATACCTTCCACTAAATTTTGCTACCATGGCGATATCACTTTAGCCAGTTTCACGCCAAAAAAAAATTGTACTAGTTGTTAGTACAAAAATCACAACTGGAAATATTGGAGAAAGAGATAAACCAGAGGTTATCTTGTATTACAATAAAACCAAAGGTGGAACTGATGTGTTCAATAAACTGTGCCACGCTTATACAACTACCCGAGCAACAAAGCGTTGGCCAGTGCGATACTTTTTTGGTATGCTGGATCAAGCAATCGTAAATGCCAGAATCTTATATATGTGTAAATATGCCAATGACGCTACCAAAACGAAATCTGCTGTTGGTGCCTTAAAAGATGTTGTGGCTCACCTTGTTCACCCATACTTACGAGAAAAAATTAAAAACCCTTGTACAGATATTAGAAAAGTTGCGTACAGATATTAGAAAAGGGGTTGAAAATATTTTAGGAATAAATATCCCACCTGTCAGAGTAGAGTGTGTTCAGCTGAGAAAAAGAGCAAGGTGTTCTTTGTGCACTAGTCAGCAGGACCACAAAACAAGTGATGCGTGCCCATCCTGCAGCCAACCGATGTGTAACGAGCATCGAGTATACTTATGCAACGATTGTGCTGGTTATAATTGATTTTTTTATTTTTTACTTATTTTTTCTTTATTATTATATGTTTTGAAGAATAAAAAAAGTTTTTCTTACTGAAAAAAGTTAAAAAGCATGATTTTTTATACCCTCAAAATTACCATAACAAGTATGCGTAACGAAAACCTTTTTCTTGCAACCCTATATATAAGGCTAATAAATACTTTCTATTTAAGGGACACTATTGGGCTTATTTTTACTTATTTTTACTTTATTCTGTTATGTCTTGAAAGTTTCCACGTAAATTTTTAGCCATAAATATTATAAATTGAAAAAGTTACGATTTTTTATGTAAAAATGCTAATTTTCGTTTTTTCAGGTTGTTCACGAATTTTTTTAGGTAGGTTAAGGACATTTAAGGCCTCTCTAATATATGAGAATTACTAAAAGAGCTTTCAAACGATTTCTGAAAATTTTTTCAAACTAATATTTGTAGTGGGGGCGATACTGTATACGTTCAAAGAAGGTTGGGGTCAAATTGACCCCATATGTACTCGATGATCGAAAAAATAGGTGTGTACTCGGAGGGTTAAACTAACTGAAGCTAACTCTAACTTAAAAGTAGTTTCCTTATATTAACTATGATCTAGTTTATAACTGATTCTCCTAGGCAAACATATGGATGAGGAAACATGACCAAGGTTTCTATAGATCCTGCATAAGACTGAGTGATTTCATAAGGGGATTCGACGGGTTTTAAACTTATGTGATAAAAGGACACTGTTTGGATAAGCTTTTTCAAAGAAACCATTTATTTCGCTGTTTTGCCAATCCTAAGGGGAGAAAATCGCATTCGAAAATATTTCACTTTTCGAAAACCGACCATCCCGGGTCTCCAGTCCCATAATTTTCACCCTATCATTATAATCTTGGTGCCATCTTATAGTCTTGATCCTATGTTAGTTGCCAGTAGCATGAATAGCATTGACAATATTCTGTAAAGCTTCCCTACATGTCAGACAGAGAAGAAATTTCTTATGTCCTAACGTGTGGTTACTCGTAATAGTTCCCGCAAAATCAAAAAAAAACTAAAAAAAAATCATGTCCCATAAGTGCATTTTACGCGGGAGCGAATTCTAGCGCGGCCGCAACGCGCGAGGAAAAATGCCACAGAAATTCTAAGGCAATCGTTCTGCGCGAATCCGCAAAGTTATTTAAAGGATTATATTTTCTAGCATTCAGGAGGAGAAGTTTAAATTGAAGAGTATGTTTAAGGCCATTCCTAAAAATCGATTAGAAAGTTCGCTTTCAGGTATTCAGCGCAACGGTTTCAAGTGGGGGCGCCGTAGATTGTTATTGGTCGCTTGCTCATTTCACAGAAGATGCATGAAAAACTTTGGATTCAATAATCGGTACAGAGACAAAGCAGACTTGAATGCTTCAGAGCATAATGTGCTCGATTGGTTTTCAAACTTTAACTTTCAATTTAGTCTTAGACTTTAACAGGTCAGATTTTCAGACCAGGAAATCATTTGGTCTAGGAAGTTTATGGGTTTGTTACCCAGCACGGTGGGTTTAAATTTCCTTGTAAAGAATATTGCTGTACTTTCCTTGATGTTGATTTCAATTTTCCACCTGTAGAAGCATTACTTAGAAAGATTTTTTACAGGATTTCCTCTTAGTTTGAGATGATCTGGTTAAGACTATTGCCAAAGGTGTAGAAATAAAAGTCGTCCGCAAAAGCAGATAGTTGATAGCCTATGTTTGTGGATATGACAGAGGTGTTCATATTAAAAAGTGTTGGACTTAAGCATGAACATTGCGGAACACCAGCAGGTGTGATTTTCTTACTGGATGTTGTTCCTTGAGCGTTAATCTGGTATGATCCATCCCTCAAGACGGATGAACTCATTTTGTGCAGGTATGATGAGTTACTTTACTCTTCCAGCTTATAGAGTAGGCCATCTTGCCAAACAGTATCGATGGTCAGCAGTCCCACCGATCGTTTTCTATTCTGCGCTGTTTTTATCACTTTGGAGGCACGCAGCAGCTGGTGTTCTGTTGAGTATCTATGCCTGAAGCCAAACTGAAAGTAAGGGAGGATGTAATTATTTTTAATGTTATCACTCAACTCTTTCATGATAAGTTTCTCAAATATTTTTTTAAACGCTGGTTATAAGCTTGTAAGCCTACAGTTCTTAGGATCTTATGGATATTTACAAGGCTTCCAGCTGCTTGGGAAGGCGTTTGGAAAGATTTTTGATGAGTATATTTGACATCCCGTAGAAATTTTACCAATCTATAGTTTTATTAGAGATCCGGGAGATAAATTGCGTCTATTTCCCGTGATTTAGCTACTAAAATATCTGTCACTTTATGACTCCCTCTATGGGAGATTGTGTGGCGTTTGCGGCCCTATGCAGCAAGTAATTCTGCGTTCTTTTCACAAAAATGAGTCATTTCGATTTTTCAGAGGATAGAAAATATCGTAGCGTTTGCGTTCCAGTATTTTTGTCAGCTTCCAGACTTTTCGTGTATTGTGGTCAAGATTTCTGAGAAGACTGTGCCAATTGTGGTCTTAGAGGTTTGTGATTTTGAACTTGATGGCTTTCATTAGAGAGTTTACACCAGTCTTCAAGGACGGATCACGAGTTATTTGCTAATGACGCCGTAGAGTATAACTTTTTCGAATCAGCTTGCAGGCTTCCTTGTCGGGCTTCACATGCCGTGAAAATTGCAGCTGTTTTTTTGGTTCATATTGCCTGTTCATCTTCAAATGGAATTTTTTTGGTTTCCTACTTTGCGTTGTATTTTTCCCCGCTTGATTTAAGGATGTAAGATTATTTTATGCTTGAAAAAATGTTTTCATTAAAGTTTTTACGGAATACGTGCCACCGAGATTTTTTTGAAGCAGTGAAATCATTTGAGCGCGTAAGAAGGAATTGTTACTGCTTCTAATGAGAACAGTACCGGAGATGCGAAGAGGATAGCACTTCCAGTAATGTGAGTTCCGAATGATTGACATTTTCATCACCTGAGGCAGAATTGAGAATAGTTTCTACACAATGGGGGAGTAGAAGGTTGGTTCGGGGTAGTTGTTTATGTCTAAGTTATTGCCTCTAATGGGCTGAAATCTACTTTTCCAGCAATTCTTGGATATTTCATTTTGTTGTAATATATGTATTTTCCAAATGATGTGCTCATTTTTTCCTCAATATATCATTTATTAACCTCAATACTAAATTTAAAAAATTTAAACTAGTTCCAATGAATAATACCTCTCCGATGAAACAGTTTTCTTGCGTCTACAGCAAATTCAACTTTTTAGACTTGAGGTGTTTTTTAGATGAGCGATTCAAACAAATCCTTTTTGAAAATATAATTAGAATGCCTGTCCGTAAGTCTCGTCAATGTAAAACAAAATAAAAAAACTAACCAAAGAAGATTTGACGAACAACTCACCAAAAATCTTTGATTGCCAAAAGCAGTCATAAGAAGCCCAAGCCAAAAGCAGTCCACATTTAGTGTGAATTCCATAATTATAATGGCGGGAGTAACCCTTACAACTTCCTTCAAAATATTTATTCAGCATGCAATTAACTATTGAAGGATTTGAAGGCACAAAAGACCGATTTTCATCAAAATTAACTCAATTTTTGATTTCCGCAACTTTAAATCAAAAGCAAATATGTTTTAAATATTTGAACTAGGAAACCGGCGAAATATGTTATTTTCAGTTCGAAAAAATAGTGGCTTATAACATTGTTCTAGTCCTTCACAACAGCATATGCAAGTTGACAGCATATATAGCTTTGTTGATCCGAGTTTTGGAGATGATTTTGTCTACTATCTGAAGGCGTCTTCTGGCGGTAATTCCTTTGCGACATTGTTCCGATCGGCGCTCATTATCCTGACGACATTATTAAATGTTTTGCATAATTGATTAATGGCATGAACTTTTGCCCTCAAGTTAAATATGTAAACAGGCTGTTACGTAAGTATGTTTCAGTGAATTTCAGCATCACTTGACTATATTCCTTAAAGCTCCAGCTCCGAAGAACACATCGTTTACAATATGACGTAAAGACAAACGCCTTCGCATTTGAATAATGCGGATTGAAGCGTTAATATTTGCTTTGCGAAAAATTCAAACATCACATGTGTGTTAGCATTGCTAACATAGCGTTCAGTCCCAGATTTACTATCCAACAAACGAATAACAACCTGCTCATTATTTGGAATCCAGCTGACAAGCGTTCACGAAAATCCGTTTCCTTGCTCCATGCAGACTGAGAGGACTAGAAATCTTTCCAAACGATGTGCACTATTTTTCTTCTTTTGTTGACATCGCCAGGATATTTCTTCCACTTTCCTTTTATCTACCGTTCACATGGCATATACAACTGGAAATACCTCCAAGATTCTCGCGAGCAGATTACTTTGCAGCTTCATGACAATTCGTATGCAATACAGCAGGATACGTTTGGAGTGTGCTGTGCGGCTATAGAATATATTAGGGAGTACGTTCAAGTAATGCTGGTGTTTGTTTGTGGTTGAAGGAAAATAGTCAGTGGTGTTGTTTGTGACACGCTTGGTACGCGTGGTATGCAAATTTGGTGGCAGGACTACGACCTCAAAGAACTATCAGTTTCGCTGAGATAAGTGGAATGGGATAACGTGTGAAACGATTTTCAGGTTTGCTTATATGCTACGTATCTCCTCGTATGCGTTGCAACAAGTTTTACATTGAGACCTTGTTGGAAACTGTTTGTTGTATTTGATTTATTTATGCTCGGTTTAGTGCGCGGTTTTGTTGATAGGCATAAACGTGAAAGTAATCTTATTTCCCGACTTTAACGTGCGAGAAAATAAACGAGAAGACCTTCTTCAAGCACATGAGCATGCTATTTTCATGTGCATATAAAGTGGTTTTCCTCGATGGAGAAATGGTTGAAACAATGTCTGTATAGTAAAGTTCACAACGATAAAGATGACGATACCAAAAATAGATTCACCAATATGTTGATTCTAGGAGATATGGCTAATCTAAACTTTTTTCAGTAGAAAATCGGTCCAAGATACTTTTGGAACATGATAAATATAGGCGGTTCGTTTACATACACTAAAGACTTGACATAAATCTAAACGAAAAATCTAGAGGCATCAAAGCGTATGGTTTTGTACGCCAATTGATTGAATTATTTGGTAAAATAAAGTCTTTAAATTTCGCTTCCAACGAGTCCATTGATTTGGCCGTCTGTGTTATGTAGTGCCATCGTATTGGAACCAAATATTTCCAAATTCCATCCGTATACAAATCGTTTGGGATTTGCTCTATAGCGTGGTTCGAAACCTGCCCTATCGTCTAGTTCGAAACTTTTGTAGGTGCAGACATATGTAAAAACTTTGAATAGGACCGGTAGCGTCTAACATTTTCATTTACACTTCATTTACATTACAATTTGCACGAATATTGCAAGATTATTATCGGGTAATAGAATATTACCCGAGAGTAATCTATTTGAAGATAATGGGGAAAATGATGTCGAAGAATATGAGGCATGTCTTCCACTATAAGAGAGGAAATTGAGGGCTGAAGGTGCGGCGGAAAATGTTTCTGATCACATTCAAATCCTCTCATCCAGTATGCAAGATCCTCTCATAACGCTGGACCATCAAACTCATAGATGCAAAAATGATGACAGTTTTGTGGCTGTAAAGGGAGAAGAAGTTGTAGAACTTTGTGTTCCAATATTATTCTAGGATGAACAAAAGTCTTTCCGATCCTTTAGAAAGCTTTCGTATATTTACAGCCGACGAAATTGTAGTGGAGTGGGAATCCAGCAAAAACACTAAGGATCTGATATAAAAGCAACATTCAGGACAACAAATTGAAATGAAATTCGGGTACGGAATGGAATGTACGAAGGCCAATTGCTCGAGCACTGTTGAACTTTTTGGTTGTTCATATCCAGATAAAAATTACGTTACTGCTATGAGTAAGGATAAATTTGATTCCTATAAAATGCTTACGAATATATGACAAGTTTGTGCAATCCGTTTGCGCTTGAAAAATCAGTCAGAAAATATGAGAGATGCTTGTTGGCTGCCGTTGATCGAACTCCATTCCTTGATCATATATGACAATAGACAAATAGCTTCTTGGATTTCATGGTCGATGGCTTTTTCGAACGTACATTCCAATTAAGGCCATTAAATACGGGATATAACATGACATGTTATATGATTGTTATATGATTGATCTGGAAATCTGGAAATCTATCTGGAAATATATCCTCAAACTAATGGACTACCGCTCTTTGAGCTTTATGTGAAAGAACTCACAAAATTGTTTCATGGAAGCAAGACACATTTGACCAAGTTCGAAAGGTTTCAAATTTCCTGATCTTCTTGGTTTCTGGTAGACAACCGGTTCACTTCAGTTCTTTAAGAGAGCAGCGAGAAATACCTGAGGAGCTGAACAATTTTCGATCCAGTCGTATAAGGAAATCCGTGTTCTGTTATCATGGGCCATTGACTGTAGTTTTTGACAACCAAATTGGTCTGTTCTTTTCATCACATGATGACAGAATGAAAAGGTCACGGCTTGTGACCAAGCCTTACTTAATAAATTGTGGCCACATGATTTCCTCGACGTCATGCAGCAAAAAGACGAACAGATAGCTTATGACTATGTTTCCTGGTATCCTGAGTATGGCATTTATTAATACTTACGTCGTATACTGTGTAAACATTCTACAAAAGCTGGAGAAGCCACTAAATCGCCGATAACTCATGCTCACTTATAGCTTGATGACCGCATTCCTACTGACAAGGCAGTAAACCAGAACTTGATCGCAGGTTTTAGAGGAAAACCCCTGAAAAACGCCATCAGACATCACGACATATCGGCTTTTACAGTTAGAACAGTCCAAGGGATCATCAGATTAGGAGAAATGCAACATTAGGAAAACAAACTCGACAAAGCATATACAGCCAGTTCAGTGGTATGTTTAATGGAAATTGGTTTCTCAGTTTCATATAAAGATCCAATATTTAATCTTAACAAGGTCCTACAAGACGGAAAGAAAAGCGCTCATGTTCGCTTCTGGAAGCTGTAGAGTCAAATGTCTGCATTGCCAAAGAATTTGATTCAAGTTCTAAATAAATATCAAGTTTGTAAAAATACTATATATGCATGGTATTTATTCTTAGGTCACACATTCAACAATTTCCACAATGTGCAAAAATTTCGATAAAATACAGAGTCTATATGAGAACAGCTCTAAATCATTAAATTAAACAAAATGTTAGGTCTTTTAACCAATCTAGATATAGACGGTACCTTATTTGAATGGTTCAAAATTCAAAAAAGTCGCAATATTTCCTATTTTATAAGCAATAACGGGCGATTTTGCAAAATATGACGCCAAAGATTTTAAATACACAGTGGGTTGGATCCTAAGATTTAGAAAAAGGCAAAACATTATTTTCGTTGTAATCAATTGAAAATCGGCTGATGTACCGGAAGGGATGAGTAAGGATTTGGTAACACTAGTATGGCCAGGTTTGAGAAAAGGATATGAAGACGATGCAACATTCAACACAGGCCTAAAATGGTTTGTTTTTTTAGAATGATTTCGAATGAAGCAAAAAATTTCAAAGGAAAAAAGTTCGTTGGAGGTAAGTTTCCAAAGATGTTCAAACAGGAATCACTGTTCTTTTAGCAGCGATTGGCTCAGCTCGGAAAAAAATTGAAAGGAGTGGCTATTTGCAAAGCTAAACAGGCTCCATGTTTTGAAAATATTAAACCAATACCTGTCAAATATGAAAGAAAACCCAAGAGCCTAGATGACATCAGCCCTATATAAAAAAAAATCTTTTATGAGAACACAAAATAGCTGATTCGATAATAAAAGAAAATTGCTCTTAGATAACTGCCACGCTCGCCTTAATCTTCAAAACTTAAAAACAGTAAAATTAGTCCTTATTCCTCCAAGTGTTATGACAATTCACAAACCGCTGGATCAGGGCGTAATAAAGTCACTGAAAAGATTATAGGAAACTTCACATTATGACACTTTTAAAGAAATCAACGAAGATGGACTGCCTTAAAAATTTCTTTAACGTACTAAACTTTGACGTAAAAACGCTGTAACGTTGTTAATTTTGACATTCACCGAACACGATTTATCCTTATTTAGAGAATTCATGCACTTAAGTAAATTGCATCCCAAACATTGAACAGTTTATTTGTTGTAACTATGACTTAAAGATTCCTGAAATTGGTTCGCAGGAGTCTATTTCGAATCTGACAAACTATCAAAGCAGACAAGATCAATTCAACGCAATAATAAACTTGTTCGTGAGATTATTATACGTCTTAACTATTTTAAATACTGATTTTGAATGTTAACAGCATACAAGTTTATCATACAGAAATATTTGATGTCGTAAGCGAAAACCACGTCAACATTTTGAAAAAATGGTGAAAATGCTTGCGGTCATGCGATAATCTTACGCACTCTTTACGAAATCTTTACTCGCGACCACCCTAACAACATTAGCGAAGGTGTAACAAAAGTCATGAAGAAGTCTATCCTGTATCCACCCTTGCATTTTTTTCGAATCGACTTTGGTGGAAATCGACTTTGGTGGGAATCGACTGTGGAGACTTTGGAGAACTAGTGTAGAAATATAGGTCTGATGTATCCCCAGGATGAAGCTTGCAATGGAAAAAATAAAAACCATCTAAAGAGATCTGATGGGGTGCAGTAAGCAACATTAAATATTATACTTTGAGGAGACCAATCAGGAGAGTCATTTTTGATCTGATTGGAAAGAAAACCTTGTCCTATAGCACTCTCCAGAACCAACTTTTTCCTCAAGGTATCGCATAAACCCTAGATTTAGTCTTAGTAGATGAAATATTTCTCCCAATGAACTACTAACTTTACCGAAACATCATGGTATTGTTCTCATTAGAAGTCCAACAAAATCTGACTACGAGTCAAAACGATTGTACTTGTTTGAATAGTCAAATTCCGGGACACCACCGATTAAAATTCTGATAGCTCAGAGGAGTTTGTAAGGCTCTCTTACATCTAGAGGAAGCAATTCGAGGAAAAATATAAAAACTGAAAAATACCATTCCATACCACACTTTATAACCAGACAACATAGAAACAAAATATAACAATTAAACTCAAGACTTTGAAACCCGCCAGCAAAGCTTAATTTCGCAGAAAAATTCGCTACGATTTTAACCGAAAAACATCGCCAGCGGACTTGAGTATGAGTTCTGTAGCAAGAGCTACGAAAGTCAAACTCAAAATCTATAGAACCACCCCTAGGTAAATATTCTCAGCAGTCTTGATCTATTCCTTCAAAAAGTCTGGAAACTTACGATCACGTCGACAAACTCTTTAGTGAACGTTACGAAAATCAAACTCACTACTCTTTTAAACCACCGCTGGCTCAACCTTCTTGGCAGTATTGACCGCAAAACCCGAAAAATCTGGAAGCTCCCCGAAATATTGCACCGTGGACACCACGGTGTGCCAAATACTCTAAAAGATAACAATGCTCGCCAAACTCGTTCATGTGAAGGAAAAGCAGAAGCATAGCATAGTTCTACGAAAATCACACAAATACTACAATATCTCACACAGACTGGCTAAGAATATCATAGAATGAAGGGTAACTAACTCACTGACTCAAACTATACCAAGCACTACAATTTCACAATCGAGAGCTCTCATAAAAACAAAACAAATAATTGCATATTATAAATATGATAAAACAAATAACAAAGTCTAAGCACCCGGACTCGACAAAATAACAAAATATAGCTATCAAGAATCTGATGCAAAAAACATTTTTTTTAATTTACCCTTTAACTCCAGTCTGGAGGTATCACCTTTCTCAAATTCCTGGAAACATTCCGGCATAATTCCAATTCTAGAGGCCGATGAAGATCTTCAAGTCCGTAAAAAATATCGGCCCTTGGAAAACATTCTGGCAAGCTGGTTCGCTAAGGTTGGCTGATCAGGTTGAAAACAATAAAGTCATTGCCAATTTTATATTTCGCGCCAGAAAAGGGTACTCAGCTTTTATGGTAATAAAAAATAAAATAAAAAAATATATTAGAAAAGCGTGGAATACAAAAACGCTGGCATGTTGCTCATTAATCTTAAAAAGGCCTTTACCACTGTGTGGCGTAGGGTTCTCATTTATAAGTTTAAAGACTTACGTATCCCGATATACTCGCAAAATTTGATTTCATTCTCTCTGAGAGATAAATTTCAGCAAGATTAATTGCGAATGTCAACATCCAGTTAGTCAACATGCTCAGCGGGTGCATCATAAGGCTCATATCTCAGTCCCTTATTTTTTAATATTTACAAAAACTACTCACAACCCGAAACTGCCAGCTAGGACCCTCTGCCGAGGATACCTGCATATTTACTTTTCACACTATCCCTGAATTGATCATCACCAACCTGGAGACTATGTTAAATAAATCTCTTTGTACTTCAACAGAACTATGTTCCGAAAGGTTAGTATGCTACCTAATAAACCTATAAGCTTTAGAGACAAAAGGGCTCAAAATATGGCTTAAGTAGTTCCGTCCAGTCCTGTCCAATATTAGAAATTTCTTAAAGATTTTTTTCTTGTTCATTCTGAAAAGTCAACCAAAATAAGGCTAAACAAATCCGGCCACTTATTCAAAATAATCTCTCAAAAAGTAGCTTGTATTAGATAATCTCATGGACTTGCGTAAAGAACATCTTCTGGAAAAAGGAGAAAACCACTCGAATCCCTCCATAAACTAACTCTGCGCTATACATGCTGTAAGATGCTATGTTATATGAGATCAGAAGTTCTCATGGCATATTAATAGCATCTCACTGCATGTATAGAAAGAAAGATTGTCAAATCGCTTGCAAAGAAAGATTACATTAGTTTGGTGGACTGCGACAATTCATCGAATCAGTGAAGAGAGGAGGAGAGAAGTGAAAAGGCAGCCTGAATTTTGAGAATTCAGTTACTTTGAAGCATTTTACTGGAGGAGGAGGATTTTACCAACTGTAGCACGTAGAAGATTCGAGGTTTTCGTCATTTTAATGACGTGCCAAGTATCCCCTTAGATATGGATCAACAATTTGAAGACACTCGTCAAAGACTGAAAAAACTTAAATCAAGTTAGTTAATAACACTAACAACGGGAGAAAACATGAAGGGTGTTGAACAGTTTGTTCTTGAGGATCCAAATCTTTCAATAAGAATCACGCAAATGTTATAAATGTGCATAAAACATCGTCACCGCACTTTACAAAAAGATTTAACACTGCATCCGTCAAAAATTAAAGTGTTGCAAAAATTAAGTCCCGAGGATCGTAATCATAAGCACGGCCTTTTAACTTTGACAAATGATCGCTTTTCGAAGTTTAGATATATCATGTTTTCAGATTTAATGGGCAAATAAGCAACGGCTCATCCTAAACAAATCCAAAAATCAACGATGAGAAGCCACTTCATTGATTGAAAATGACTGTATGAATCCAACAGCATAGAATCATGCCAAATACGTTTCTTTTTTAAAATTTGTCAAATGTTCCCTAGCAATTTGATCTCCAGGAGAAGCGACAAGAACTGGCTGTTTCGTTGAAATGATATGTTCCGACGAGGATGGAATTATTTTTTTTTGTAATCGGAACATTCCGTCGTTTCCCGTCACTTCAATTCGATTCGTCCACATTCAGACATAATTTTCGAATCGCTAAAACTGCTCCACAAAAAAGAAAAGGGGCACCATACGACAACAACAGACGAAGAAGGCCAAAACGAAATCATTAAACCCCCTCGAATTTCCACTTTCGCAGTCCAAATTTCAACTTCGTACAGTTAACACATTATTTTAAACAGCTCCATCAGTGGTGTTGTGTTATTGTTGTGTGTGTCACAAATGGATCGCAGTTTAAAGCAACATTGCGTGATCAAGTTGAACAGTTCAAGAACCTTATTTATAAAGAACGCAAGTTTTCCGTTCGTGTAGATCATTTGAGGAAGGCCGGGGTCATAGTAAATCACATAGTAGGGTCACCGTAGATCATACATTCAAGATGAACATAGCTTCGAGAAAACATCGTATTCGACAACTGACGGAAACGTTGGTCATGTGAAGGTTCTTGTGAGATCAAACCGCCGTGTAACAAAAACGATGATCAGTGAACTGTTTAAATTACACATTCTCCGTACGTCAAATTTTGACATTTGGGCATGCAAAAGATTGATCACAAAATGGTGAAATTATACGAAAAAGTCATACCTGAACAGAGTTTTTGATCTCAAAACAGTTTTTTATTTTAATTCAACCACCCTATAGCATAATTTGAGTCCTGGTGAGCTTTTTATTTTCCCGAAACTATCTTAAAACGACGTCATTTGAAACACTGGAGATCATTCAAAAGATTGTGACCGAGTAGTGAAAAGTCATTCCAGATGAGGGTTTCCAGCGCTGCTACGAGGTTTGGGAGCTACGACTTTGCCAGAGTATAGCAATAAAAGTAAACTACTTTGAAAAGGAAAGTACTATTTTGAAGAAAATGAAAATAAAACCTTAGTTCAATGAAACATCAGTCTCACAGCTTTTCTCACATACCTTGTGAAAGTTTCAAGTTACAAATAATTCAAGTACATTACTTCCTTTGAATTTTGCCGGAAAAATATTGTTTGAATAAATAACAGAACGGGAATAGCGCAACTAATTTATTTGATTATGAAAAATAACCTAAATTAAACCAAAGTTTGACAAGCGTTTACCTACACAGTTCTTTAAATTCCCGCCCACTTTTTATACACAAGAGAAAACTGAAACGATTACTCTGCTATCAAATGTGTGTATCCAAACGATGTAATGAATATTTTGCAGAAAATATTATCCTTTTCCCCAAAATGTTTACTTGCTCTTAGGTTTCGTCTGGGGTTGGTTTGGCCTCAGTTTGCTACAATCTATAAATTTAGTGACCGCCTACTTGTTTCGAATTGTGTATAGCAGTTTTATTTTTCGAGAAATATGCGCATTCTAATTCCATTCACCAACTCGATATTTTTCATAAGAACACGAAATCTATGAATTTCAAAATTTTCATGCCTAAATTGAAATATATTTAATTTTTCCTCAGAATTAGATGCAGGAAATATATTTTTTCCTGACAAAAGACGGAGCAGATGTTAAGGGAGGCATGGCATACATTTAAGGGAGTATGTAAACAGTTATGTGTTATAATAACAATTTTTAAACTATATCGTTTCGATCTTAGATAAGAGGTAATACTTTTCTTTTTGGTTGCTTTAGGTTAATACATTGACATTGTCAATTTTTTTCGATAATGTTGTTAAAATTCTCAATAAGTTCATCAATAAGGATGTATACTTAGAAATTGTTCGTTTCATGAGAAATGCTGACGAGCATAATTATACTTAGCACTTTATAATTTTTAGTGAATTATTTAGAGAAATAAAAAATAGCAATAAGATAATCAACACAAAAACGGGCCCGCATTGAATCATTTATGATATCTGAATATACTAAAAATCAAAAAATCGATATAATTCAGTGTTCAACCAAAGGAGAAGACATTACTCGAATAACCATTAAACACAAAGCACAAGATTTCGAATCATAGAAACAGATAAAGTTGTATCATTGGCCTGGGGAACACATCACTCGAGAACCGATTCCATTGTGCATGTGTGAAATTATTAATTAATGCAAGCGAAACTGAGTCGAATCCTTTCACTTTTTTAGTTTTCTTTTAAAGTTTACCCGAATTTTCGTGAATACTTTAGCAAAATTTTGGAATTTTGGAAAAAACCAAAAAGTTTAAAAATTGGAGATAAGTTTGCCATGATACAAACTTCAGAAATCTGTCGATTTTATACAGCAAAATTTCGAGTTACAAAACAAAAGTTTGAGGCATAAAGTATGCTGGGAACAGGACGAAAGTGATTAAACTTCTATGATTTATTCGAACATAACATGAACTAGAAGTAAGGCATGAATAGAGCCATGTACACAAGGCACATGTTAAATTGCCGTGTTTCAGGTTGATTAAGTGAGCAATATGTGTTACAGAATCAGAAGCCGTACAAATGTCAGGACATGTAAGATGAACTTGAGCGTTAAAACTCAAGTAAACTCAAATTAATAAAACAATTGTTTAGAATTCATAAGTCACAAGGATATTTTATCGAGAGTTGACAAATGTAAAGAGGACGATAGTTTGAGATAACAGAGGAATCTCTTGACATGAACATAGGAGTGATATATGCCTTATTTCAGTCAATATTTTACCTTTTTAAAGGTCAAAACAATAGCATTGACTATAGTTGATTGGAAAAGCTAATCGAAGAAACAGTTATGTGTGAACTGTCCTGTACTTATCAGGGATATAAGTATTGATTGACCAACTCTTTTAATTGTTGTCAAACGTATTTAAATTATTTAATGCGGTGGCAAGCAAAAGTATCAGAGGGAATTTTGAGAAAATTAAGAAGATCATATTTTAAATGATAAATTAGGAAAAGGAATTTTAGTGCAAACTTTGTAGTTAACAAGGAAACGATTCAAAATAAAAAAGAAAGTACTTGGAAGAGATTAAGAACAATGTCAGAATAGTAAACTGACAAGTAAGTATAAAGTAATATAACACCAGAATGGTGTGACATTAACATTTGTTCAGTAACGGAGAAAATGGTTATGTGGCACTGCAGGAATACTGGCCCCTTCCAAATTTATAACTTAGAAACGCACCATCTAGTATAACTTGCGTACAATGCGGAGCTCTTGTGATAGCTGTCAAATGAGTCAAAATAAATCCATACGATGGCGTTACGTTCTTTTGTTATTTAAACTAGTGGAAATGCGCAAATGTCAAACTTTGATAATCGGTCTGCATTGTATTGATTTTTTCTAAACAAACTAAGTTTTATGATTTTTGATTCGAGCATTTTGTTTAAAAAAATGTTTTCCTACTGTATTTTGTAAGTAATTGTACAAAACTATGTACTAAACATGTGAATTATGGCTTGGTTATACGATCTTTAATACTTGTAATTTGACCCCATCACATTTTTCCTATTTTAGTGTCGGGGGCCACATAATATTGATGACCAATTAATCATTTCATAATGTTTTGAATTTGGTTTTCTGACGCCTCCACTGAATCTGTTATCCCCATATTCGAAGATAAGGAAAACATGGGATCCTGATCGCATGAGAAAGGCAATTGAGTCTGAAAGGACAAAGGTCGTGGGTTATAAAAACCCTGTAAAATTATTTTCTGTACCAAGGTTCGCGCTTAAACGTTTAGCTAAGGACTCTCAGGAATCTTTAGAGTTACTCGTGCATGAAGCCCTTGGTAAAAAACCAGTACTTCAACGTATCCTGGAGATAAGTTAGCTCTATTTTCTAAGTTATAAGTTATTTATTTATTTATAAGTTATTTCTATTTTTGCAGAACGTGCTTGGTTGGATCACTTTTTGAAGCAACATAAAGACGATATACTCCTTCGCAGAGCAATGTGGACATCGTATATTCGTTCACAAAGCTTTAACTGTGATGCATTCAAAGACTTTTTGATGTTTTGTCAAATGAAATGAAAAGAGAAGCTACTTTGACAAGATTTCTAATGTACACCGACTGGGCTCACAATTGTGCAGTCAAAGGCACCACACGTGGTGGGGAGAGAAGAACAGAAGCAGAGAGATGCTTTGACTGCTGCAGAACAAGGTTCACTATGCATTCTGGTTTAATGCATGAGTGCCTCGGCGATTTTTCTACCACCTAGGATGGTTTTCCTTAGAAACAAGTTTAGGGATCTTTTGATGAAAGGTGAAATACCTGGAGCGATAGGTAGAGCTCATTCATCTTGTTGGATTCAATCGAATTTGTTTGATGAATCGATTAAGCATTTTAAGGCAAAAAGGAACACAGCTGAAGTCTCTGCGATGTTACAATGGCCTGTGAAAACAATACCACCGTTATCAGGCTCCCACCTCATACAACGCATTAAGTTAAACCTTTAGATAAGTCTTTCATGGACGCATTTAAAGGTTATTACAGCGAGGAGATTTGGAAGCTTCTTTTCCATTCTGAAAGAATTCTGAAGCCTTACGGTATTACGGAGCATTTTCGAAGGGCTTATCTCAATTTCACTACGGGAGAAATAACAGTAAACGGTTTCGGTGTACCAGACATTTACCCATTCAATCCGCAAGTTTTCGTATACGTGGATTACACATTGCAATTCAACAATCAACATGCAAGTGCAAAAAAAAATTTCCCAAAAATGAGCACAATGGTATAAGGACGCCAACTAGTTTGATTTTATCTATAGACATTCGGCCCATCCCTGGGGTCAGGAGTAAAAGTTTAAGCCGTGGAAGAAAGGCTACAACAGCAAACTTCATCACAATATCACTTTATAAAAATCAATTAAACGAATCTTTCCATTTGGCTGAGACTCAAGGGCGAGACCATATAGATAGACGCGGACGAGGCAAAAGACGCGGTCTTAGACTTAAAAAGGGAGATTTGGTAGCGGCAACAGCGTCTCAATGTAAACAGACAGCTCGTATAGACAATTTGTTACCTATTCCGATGTCTAGGCGACATAAAAACAAACAAAAAAAAATATATAACAAATAAATGAATAAATAAATAAAATAAAATAATAATAATTTTGAACATAACAATAAATTGTTGTTAAGTTTTTACTTTGTACTCATATTTTAAAATTAAAAGAAAATCATACGAGATAAAATAGAACTAAGAATAAAATTGAAGTAAAAACATTTATAATAAGATTTAGGTATTGAGTAATATTCCATTGAAATGACTCACTTGTTTGTTGTGAACATATCGCTATAAGGATAGAAATTGTGGCGTAAGGGCGGAAAATAAAGAATCGAAACTATGACTAAAGTATTGAGAATAATTAAGAGGATCAAGAAGTATTAGCAGCTGTTTGAAGTGTTTAGCCCCAGAAGTACTCGAGTCTAAAAATTTTTGTATTTCAAAGCCCAAGAGAACATTCGGAACAGCGGAATTCATTGAAATCCCGAAACCAACCTGAGGTAGAGATTCGTGTTGGATATTTACTGACTTTCGTTTGATCATTTATATTTATTTACTTTGTCTAATATGAAAGAGTAAGCTCTTTCTCTGTGTTTGTGACATAGAAGGTATGTTATTCCAAAGCGATTGAGGTACCCTATATGAAAGTACTCTATATATAATATAATTAAACAACTCTTAACACCAAAATAGTGATGCAAAAAATAGTTATACTAAGGTATATTACATTTCGAATTAAATGTAATCAAGGAAGCTTATCCTTAAGAGATTGTGTTCCACCAAACTTAAAAAAGTATAAAAGTATAAAAATAAAATCTTGAGCGAAATTGATTACTGTACAAACGCAAGAGTAAAGCTTAATCTGCAAGGTTAAATAAACGGAAGGATTTTTCAGTCTTATTTAAATCTAAAATAAAGGTTTTTCAGAGGTATAAAATTTTAAAATGAAATGAAATACGGAGAAAATTTTTTGATTGCCATGGAAAATGGGATGTTTTGGAAAGATACTTCTATTCCATTTTCATTTGAATAAAATTTCAGCATGTGGGCGCCACGACTTCATCGAAGGAAATCCCAATGAGATGTCCATTTTTTTATTTCTTTAACCGACTTCTTTAAATTGTGGCGAATGTTGTCTGTACAATGAGTAAACGTCTCGAGCGAGATGACGTTTCCTCACAGAAATAGTCCAGTGATGTTCAATTACAAGATCTTGAAGAACAATTCACAGGAACAAAACGACAAATTATGCGCTCTTCAAATGCTTCAATCAATAAGTTACACGAGCTGTATTGGATGCCGTGACATCGTGTTAAAACCAGAGATCTCTAGTATTATGAAGGCCGAAATACAATAGTGCGAGACTGCGATACGAGAGCGCGACGAGAGTCTCGCAGTAATTGTCAAGCACTTCTCGTAACATGCATTTGTATGCGACATCGTACAATGACTGCGATGCGTCGATCCGAGGTGGGAAATATTCGGAAAACGAAAATTCCTCGCAACAAGGTGCGTGACGTTTGTCAGATGCAATATGGCTCTTAAATAAAATTTGAAATTCAAACTTGTTAATTAGTTTTTAAGTTCTATGGTTATTCGGAATGAATTTTGAATGAAAATTTCGTGAATCCTTGTAGGCGCTATTGTTTGCTAGACGAAGGAAAAATCCAAATTCAAAACTTTTAAAAAATCAAAAGCAATTTCATTTGAAACGTCACCTATTTGACATTTGTCATATGAACATTATTCTTGCTCGCATCGCGTGCATTGTAAATTTAATGCGTCGCGTGACGACGAGCAAAAATCGCATCGCGCTCACGTATCGCCGTCACGCAGTATTGTATTTCGGCCTCGACGTGTCAATTCCGGAACACGAAAGTCATTCATCGTGACTTTATAAGGGTATAAAGGGGTATAACATTAACTATAATGTTAACATATGGACTTTATGAAGATATATGGACAAATTATTCCAAATAAAAATTAACAGAATGCCCGATGAGTTTCTCGAACAAAATAGTTTTTTTCGAAATAAATCTGCACAATTTGAAAACGTTGCTCGCACGTCAGCATATTCATGATAAAATGAGAAATATAACTAACCATTAAACATATGACAGCTGCGACACCAAACGTCGCATTTGAAAGCGTTGTCAACTTAAAACTCTATTCTTTAAAAAACAAAAACAAAAAATGGAAAAAACACCCTTTACATGGATGGTAATGATACCGATAGATAATTTACAATGAAGTCATGAGCTTCTTGTATTGAAATTCAAGTAAGGAGCTTATGCTATAATAATAGGCGCCAGTAACGTTTATCATCCAAACTATAGCTTATTCACTACGAAGTGTTTACACTGTGGAATTAATTTCGAAGGAAGAGATACGTGTAACCCATATAGCAAATAAAATTATCTCAAGCAAAATACAGAGCGAGATAGCATGTATATGTGTGAGAAATTGTGCATGATACCTTAAATTGGTCATAAATCGGTGAATCCATGTGTCACCGTCTTTGTCGAATCTACAATAAATTGGGCAAGTCCCATTTGATCTACAATTAATTTTAAATAGCAGCGTTTGTCAGCACTGAAGCTCTGGTCATAGCATCAAAATATCGCGATCAAACAGTATTCGAAAACGAAATTCAAATAAAACTTTATCTGTGGGTTTTCTATCTCTCTCTAAGAGAAGCGAACTGTGAGTGTTATCACTGTTGGTCTATAGGTTTTGTCCGGAGGGACAAACAAATTAAGCATGCACACAAAATTCATAAGGCAGCCCATGTGACCGAGCAATAGAAAAAATAAGTTTTTTCTACAGTGAAGGAAAATGATATTCACTCACAACAAGGACTTTTGTTTGGACTGAATTTTGTCATTAAAATAATTAGAATGTTTGCGCTAAAAAGAAATGTAGAATTTCTAGGATAGAGATCGTGATTGGGAGAGGAAAGTTGTATGTTTAAATTTTGTTTGGAAATATTGAACGGAATTTTTATGTTTGCCAGAAACACATGGTTTTCATTAAGGAAAAGAAAAGAAAACTGACTAGAAATATCAACAGATAAACAACACAAAGTGTTGAATGATTTGGACTCCGATTATTTAAATATCCCAATCTAATGTATCTGGTCAGACTTTATCAAAATTGATAACAAAAAAAAAAATGGAATTAAGGTCTAATGTTTACAGTTTACTGGCAAATAAATGTCTTTAACGTTTTTGCAGAAACTTGTTTCCAAGAACCATTATTTTGCACCATATACGGCTAACGCATGTCTAAATCTACTTTCTCGAATCGTTGCGCTTAATTTTCGATTTTTACTTTTTATTTAGTGAGCTGATGATTTTTCAATGAATTGTATACACTTTATAAGTCATAGAACACGGACTCAAAAACTAAATTTAGCTTCTTAGGTAGGTGGTATCCATTTGCAATAATAATTGCTGGTTTTTTTGGTTATTTTGTGGTATGGTTTCCTGAGAGTACTATTTAATTCACAAGTACTTTGAAACTTGAGTACTCAAAATAATTTTGAAAAAATTTTTTTTTATTTAAACGTTTTGTTTTTGATTTTTTACTCAAAAACCTGTCGGTCATATTTTCAGAATTTTGTGTGTCATTTTCGAAGCATTAGTCCTGCAACACTCGAGACTCTTTAGCGAGATTTGATCAAAGTTTATTTAATTCAGCGATAACGCTTTTTGAAATAAAAAATACTTAAGAAGACAGAACTTCATCATCCTCGAGAACACAATGCTATCCTTTGCTGAGGATAATATGCCTTTAAAATTAGTTTTTCATAACCCAAAACTCATTTTTTCCATGACAATGACCCAAAGCATTCTTCGAGTAAAGTGAAAATATTTTTTTCAAAAAAATTTCATGAAACTCTGTATTTTCTTGGCCTTGTCAATCGCTGAGTCTCAATCCGATTGAGAAGTTATGGAATGATCTGAAAAATGCATTAAAAATCAATATTTGAAACAAATCACAACTGTGAGAAATAATCCAAAAAGTGTGGTCAGGAATTTCAACGGAATTGTGCCAAAGATTATTGATGTCTAGGCCAGGACGTTGTACAGCAGTTATTACCAACAAAGGTAGAGAAAATAAGTATAAGTGTGATAAAATGTTAGATCAAATCTTTTTCCAAACTACTTTGATAACAATTCTTTCATACTAGTTGTTACTAATCACTGCTTTTATTTATACTAGCGGATCTATTTTTGTATGCAAAATATTTTATAGGATAACATTCCGTTTAAAATTTACTTTGAGAAAAAATTTTATTTTCTTTTGTAAAGCTAACATAGTTTTGTTTTATATCAAATAAATTCATATCATAATCCAATTTTGTCCTTTAAAGTTTTAGTCAGGTAAAATTTTTCAACATTTATGTTTTCCAAAGTGGCTTTATTTTTGGGACCATAAGTGTTTGTTTCCTTTCTGCAGCTAAAGATTGGAACATGGTTTAGTTCAGGTTGAATAACTTAAAAAAAGACCTGCATAGCTACCAAAGACAGGCACCAGAAAGTTCACAATACTGTGGATTTGGTTGGACCTTTTTATTAATTCGTAATACCCGTAATTTCAAATCGTTTTGCACCTTTTAGCACCTTTTTTTTAACCTAAGCGACACACAGTACCCTTACAAAACGATTTTTGCATCAAAGGTACAGGTGAAGATAATTTGGTAAGAACTATAAGACCATAAGTAGGTAGCACCACGAATGTGCTTTATAAAGTTTTATCACATGTATTTATTTTATCACTACCACCAATGGTACATACTCTGAGTTTACTTGAGAGAGTCTTACACCTTTCACACCAAAGAGCGTTTTACATTTTATGAACGTTTTTGAATCCTCTGCGAAAAAATTTACTATATCAAGTACTTCAGCATACACGTGTTGCAAAAATTCAATGCACTTCCCATCACCAACTTCATATCGACGGCCAAGTCAAAAGCCACCGAAAATCAAAAAAGTATTTTCAATACAACTTCATCTTAACTTTATTAATATTCGATGTGAAGGGAACGCCTGCTTGACTTCAATAATTGAGCAATGATATCTAAATACATAGAATTGAGTTTCTTTGACACAATAAATGCCTTCATAAAAATCCAATTACAGAGGAAATTTCTATAAATAGACATCAATATTGACTACAATATTTGAATCTATTTAAAAAGGAATTTTTCGCGTTCTCTTTTGGATATAATGCAATTTTCCACTTTAACATGTTTATCTTTTCGAATACGGACTTATTAATTCTTCGAATGGTTAAGATGGATAGACAGTCTCATTTGATGGCGTAATATTATGAATTAGTCCAATTTTCTGATTTTATATTTATAAATCTGAATTCTCGAGATAAAATGACAGTTTGACAATAGTAATGATGAACTCCGTATCATCAGAAACAATGTGTTCAGCTGTGAAAAATTAAGAAAGTATTGCTATACATTTTAAAGTATTTGCTGCATTATTCTTAACACAAATTACAAATTTTTGTTAAATTCCATCCCCATTGTGCTATAAATTTAAAATCACATTCAATTTACGACCGAATTCCATTAGCATGAAGCAACTAGTAAGATTTGAATTATTTCAATTCCTTGCATTTCAAATAAGTTTATAATTTAAGTCCCGCCAGATAACTACCATTAAATATTCCTTTCATTCAAAATTTTGCACATTTTTCGGACATGTGACATGCAAAGTGCACATTTTCAACATAGAACTCTCTGTTGAAAATTCAACTTGATTATATTCACCTGAGGACATCATGCCCACACAAGATAGACACATTTTACAACACTTCCTGCCAGGACACTCGGTTAACGCCCGGAAGGCTCTAAACAGAAGTACTTTTTGGAAAACTTTACGACCAGAGCTCGAAACAGTTGAGTCGTTATTTTCAGATGAGTTGAAAGTTTTGAATGTCCGTCGTGAAAGACATACACATATTTACGACGGATGTGACCTGATTCTTGGAACGTTTTGCTAATTGATTCTAATACCAAGGGTGTATTTCGCCGGCCCAGACTCAGACTTCAGCAATTCTACGAAATTTAATGCTTTCCCCCAAAAGGTCAACTTTACAATCTTGCCGTTACTTGAAGCAAACAAGTTTGCAGAAGTTTTCTGTCCTCAGTTTTTCTTGAATACTTCCCTTTATTCTAAGAAAGTCATCTGATAGTCCATTCGCTCCTCTTGGGGGGTGACAATTGATGTGCAAAATGCTTGCGATTCCACAAAAGAGATTAAAATTATCAAATCCTCGTTGAAAGGATGTTCAAACAATTTGCTCAAAAATTGGTTAAATTACGAATGAGGAGTACATTTTGTCTGCAGGAGGGTTGGTGATGAAAATTCTAGTAATGACTATGAATATAATTGTAACCTTATTTAACACCAGCCAATTATTCGCTGAGCATACAAATCCGCTTGCACCGTCGCGAAAGCACTTTCACTTGCATAAACTCCACCGAAGCACCACGAACTCACCAAATTCAGGCAATTATTTATGTATATGAAGTAAACTCCAGGGAAAACTTCTACACTTGCCGCGATACACAACAAAACCCGAAAATTTTCCGGCAAATCTTCTTTTGATTTGCTTTAATCTTCTTAGACATGTCGTGAATTATATATCACATAGTCGCGAATTCATGTATCCATGTCAAGCGAATGAATTTCGAAAGTCCTTATGGAGAAATTGTCGCCGTGATTAATCGAAACCGTTGCAAGACAGTACGTCCTGAATGCGTGAATAATCTCGATAAACTGAAACGTAAAACGAACCGAGCTAGAAAGGATACTTCACCATTGCAGGTTACTCCTGTGTTACAGGTTCACTTGCAAGTGAAATACTGCCATTTGGTGATAGAAGATAACGTGAAAAAGTCTTCCTTTGCCAACAGCCGGCTTTCCTTTCGACACTTTTCCACCTCTTTCGATTCATTCACATCAATATCAACATTCTGGCGTATGCCACTATCACAACGTGGTTCCAACTGACTCCAGATCAAACAATTGTTTAGGAACAGTTTTTCCGAACAAGTGGGAGAAAGTAAATACGGAAAAGCTTTTCCCATGTTGCAGGAGCTTTTTGTAGAATAGATTTTCCGATTTTCATTCAGAGGGAAAATTATCAGTACAATTGTACACTTTTTATCACAATTCTAATCCGTCGAAATTCCAATGTGTTACGAACAAAAGTTTTTTCGAAAAATATTCTAGAGAAAGCAGAAAATTTCAAGAAACAAGAATGCTTTAGTTTTTAGTCACTTATGGAATTACCTTTGAAGTATGAAGTATTTTGCGGAATATTGGAAAAATGGAAGGAGGTCTTTCCATGAGGTCTCTTGTCGTTGTACACATCAATTCTGTTCATATACTCGATTTCCTGAAAATCTAAGACCATATTGACTGGCATGGTTTTCAACCTTTAATCGACATGTAAGAAAATCGTGGACTATCGTAATTCAACCTTACCCCAAAGGGTACAGCTAGTTTCTAACTATGAAGTTAAAAACCAATTGAGTGAGTGTAAGAGATGATGCCAAAAAGAGAAGAAAATATTTGAAACTGTTTCTTGACTTAGTTTAGTTGAGTGCTACAAAAAGCATTTGGGGAGGGGGTGATCTTGCAGATATGCTGCTAGAGTTGTATAAAGTCAACTTCCGCCAAAACAAATGGTATATGTCACCTGAACTCAACGACAATATACGATTAAAGAGAGCTATTAGTAAACGTCTATTCCGGAACGAATTCAATCCCAACAACTCCCACATTCCCGATTAAAACCGACATCATCCGTTCCAATATTCGATCCCTCTTTCAGAAGCAACTAAGTCTACGCCTATATAAAATACAACTTAACCAAAATGCCGTCCACTAACTCCTGCCCCCGACTCAATTGACAATTTTCATATACTCTTTCCAACTCAAACAGCAGAAATGATAGCTGATTATTTCCTCATCAAATAACTCACGTCTACTCACCTATCAGATCCCAGCATTGATCCCCTCAAGAAGTCCGCAAGATCAATTAGCCCGTTTTGCACCAAACTATTTAACCACTGTATCCTCAATGCCTATTTCTCGGGTGCCTGGCGAAATGCTACAATAACATCTAACCTTATAAAACGTAAAAATCTGTTAGAGATATTCAGATTCCGACCCATTTCACTACTGTTCAAAACAGGATCGATCATCAAAACTGTTATCAAAACATTCATTAATCAACTTTGCTTTTATTTCAATATTATCCCAGAATTCCAGTTCGCAAGTCGACCTTTGCATTCAGTAAGACTATGCTTTACTAAATCTGGAAACGCACATCCAGATAATTGCAAACAAAAATTTTCCCACTGTCGCCTGCCTCATTGATATCCAGGAGGCGTTCGATTCCCTCTCCTTGGCCAGCAAAACGGTCTGGTTATCCAACCTGTTTGCATCTTCAACTTGCAACCCTAACTCAGAAAAATTATTTTGTCATTCCACACAGGAAATCAGAAGTTCAACTCGTAAACGCTTGCTCTTCCTGGAAATCACTGGCAGAAGACATCCCGCAAGGTTCGGACATCTCTGCCAGCCACTTTTCTATTTACACTGGGGGTATCCCACCCCTCCGAGCCAGTCTCAACTATCTACATTCTTCAATATGTTAACGATATAATAATATATCACTCAGCGTGAAGCGTTACTCAATGCCAGCTACGCGTCACTAACTGCCTGGAAACCCTCTACAACTACTTCACCAAATGCAAACTTATCCCTAACTCCTCCAAGTGCGAGACAATATTAATATATATATATCAAAGCCCGATCCGACTCAACCAAAGTTCAACTGTTCCTCAAATCACTAGTAACCTAACTTAGAATCATAATCAACCAAAAACAATCCCCAAACGCCCATATCACATCTATCTTACACAAAGCCACGTTCACATTCAAACCCCTTTCCACCCTCAGACATGTACGCACTCGTCTCCCTAAACTAATTAATACGCTATAATTCCATCATCGGCCCATTGATCATTGTCGGTTACGCCTTCTGGTATGATACACCCCTATCTCAAATGGAGAAGATTATCCTCAAAGAGAAACAAATCTTCCGCCACTGCTGCGGAATTTTCAAAACGGAAGACGACCCGCAGAAATGCATATGTTTCAAAATTTTATAATATACGGCTCAAAATCGTAAAATAGAGCGATGAACAAACCATGAACCAACTTCTACTGTTCCTTGAAAAAGCGACCCAGCATCCGAACCTTCTCGTCAGGCAAGTCATGAACACCGACACTGACCTCACACTCCATTTAAATGATCGCCACCGAGTACTTTGATCCTTTCGCCTACTCGTTGATCAAGGAAGAATCTTGGATCCACCGAAACGAATATCGTGGTACAAAAAATCATATATCAACTCTCCGTACACGCCAAACATCCATCCACAAATTACTCATTGTTTATATGTAAAAAGTATTTATTTATTTCGTCCTACTAAACAATTAGAGGAGGTTTTGTTTGGCTTTCCTTCCAATTGTAATTGAACATTCGAATTATTTATTTCATTTTTATTCACATATTTCATTTCGAATGTTATCAAGACTAGAGTAAAGCAATTTTGATTTGAAATTTTTATTTTTTGTTAAAATTAAGCGAAATTATTTATATGTTTTTTTTTGTATTATGGATATATTATGTTATAATGTTTTCCTGTATAAATGGTGAATGTGCAGTGTACGCTGGTGTAGAGAATCTACTGTAATTAAAAGTTGAGAACCAATCCGTAATAACGCCTGTCCGAAATTTATGCTTTTAGCATTTTAATCAGATCCTACTGGTGAGCGAAACGCAAACGAAGCAAAAGTCCTTCAGAACCTCGGCGTGAGTCCTCCCGTCTGCACGCTTGATCAGAAAAGCAACCCTACGCTGCTTGCATCTGGTCTTTTTAGGCATCGCGCTACGTTTTGTGCCTTCGTGCTTTTTGGGCGACTACTTGATAACATTTTTTGCAGTCATGTGCTGTATATTCTTCGCAGCCTTCTGTTGCGATTTGGAGTGCAATACATTCCACCTCAAGGTTCATATTGCAATTATGTTTCTTGTTAGCCGCTTTTCCTCACTTCGATCGGCGGCTATCTTTGGAAGCAGATCGTCCTCAGGAGACGTTTTCAGTACACTGTAAGCAAGAGAGTCTGGTAGCTGCGGAGTATCATTTTTTTTTTAATTTCCACAAGGTCCAGTGGGGAATGGTACTTGGAGTTGGTGGCTCCGGTCCCCAAAGCATTCAACCTTTTTTTAATCATTCGCTCCGTCGCCTTGAGCAGGAAGAGCAGTGTGGACAAGCACCTTTGCCGCTAATGTAGGGCAGCCAATGTATGTTTGCTTGCCAGTGTCTTCTCATTGCTCTGGGTAGCCTTGGATACTCTTTGGGTAGCCTTGGATACTCTTTGGAGCGGAGTCCGTAGCAATTTTAACCTTCGGTCGTGCATGTTTGTCTCAATCATTTTTTATTTCGAGCTTCTAATTTTTCAGTGGCCAAGTGTTCCACCACTCAAAAATGCACTGACGACTGATCCCAGGCCAGATTGCTGGAGAAAAGCCCGCATGAGGTCCAGGCTCCCTCACACTTTGGGGTTTATATCTCCACCCCTAGTTTTTTCTTTTCCCTTCAGTCATCATTTCTTTAATGGGCACTTTTTTCATCACGCGTCTAGATGACGGGCTATCCCGCCAAGCACTCCCACTACGCCAAGATAGTACCATTGGCTAAGGCTATTTGTGCCCTGAGTTTTGGACGCCCAGTCGCAACCGGACCGCCGACTAACCGGACTAGGCCTCATTAATCATCGCCTAGCGGCGCCTTCCGATTTAGGACAATCCCTCTTTCAGCAGGGATGGATGGGAAGGAAGAGGATTGCCGTCTTTGAGATCCCACTCCGCCGGCAAGTGGTTCTTTATAAGAAAAACCGTCGGAACTTACTGCGACATGCAGTTCCAATTTTCTTTTGATTTTATCATCTTTCCCGTTACATTATCTGTAGAGAGCGCGTCTACGTTGTCTAAGAGATGCAAAGCGAGTCTTTTCCATCTTCCACCTGCGAAGTGTCACCTGTCGTCCCCGGGCAGAACAAGCAAGCTGGAGACGGTGACTTTCCCATCTTATACAGATAAGAATGAAAATACCCGTGCCCACTGAGCACGAGACATTTCATACGTCCGGGCCAAGAATGGAACCTTGCGCCACCCCTGATGTCACAGTAATTTTTCGCTTATTCGATACAACAACAATTATAATAAAAATGTTGACTTATCATATCCTTTTTACAAAAATTCAAAATTGAATGGCAAAAAAAAATTATTTTTAACAAACTTGTGCCTTGTGAAAAAGTTGAACGCCAAAAAGAAGTTTTCGTTTAGAAGAAGATTCCGAACGTGGAACCCATACAAAATGAGGCTACTTTCTAATAGATCTGGTCATCCGATAGGAAATATGGTTTTCTTTAAAATTGTAAAGCTCATTTAATTTTCAGGTTGAGATTCCATTTTTAAGGACTTTTTTTTACTAATCTCGACCAAACTGGTTGTTTTGGGGATAAGATGATCCTTTCGTTTGTTTTATGTCAATTGTAAAACGTTTATATTCGAATTGAAACATTTTCCTGAATAAAATCTACAGTGTTGTTTTGCATGTAATTATATCACAAGAATATAAACGGTGATGGACTGACATCCCTTATTGAACCTATTCAATCCAATATAATCGCACTCCCACGTTTTTCAAATACATCTGTTAAAATAATTTTAATCCCTTAAAATTAAACAAGATTGCTAAATTACAATTACGTCTGAAAGCATACCAACTTTTTGAATTGCATGCTTCAGAGTTTACGCTATCAAAGTTTAGGTACATTATTCAAGGATGTTTTTAGTATAGTCTGAAATAGCATCCCCTGCGCACTTATTGGGAACAGTTTTGCGCGCTTCCAACGTTACCATCTGTTCAACGTTACAATCTAACTTGTCTGAGGCAGGATATGGTGTCACGCATTCAATCGTCAACAATTTGTCGGGTGAGGAAGTTCAGTTCCAAATCGAACGAGTAAGGACTCGGGGAAACTAATGGTAGTCAACAGTTCAAATGGATTGCAGCTTTAAGAGATTGGCTGGGGTGTGCGTATTGCAGAGTTATCTGTTATCAGTGCTTTAATGCATCCTCTCAGGCATGTTTCGCCACTTAGGACAATCGCCTAACGCACATATTAAAAGTGATAACTTCATGATGCGGGTGGTTAAGGTTTTTACATTTTTATGAGGTGCTTTGGATTAGAAATGATCAAACGTATAAGGATGTACAAAGATATTCATTAGTAATTGTGAGTACCAGAGGCTATTAACTGATATTAGTTGACTCTTATGAAGGAGTTGTTTAGACTATGAAAGTCTTCAAAAAATCCTTCTTATACTATAAAGTTTTATCGCAAGGTAAAACTTTTGTACAACGAATTAAAGGTTTTATAATTATTCGAGTTTGAAGCTCTTTGCAATATTCCATTGAACTTAAAGCCAATATATGAGCTCAGTAAAGATTTTCTACCGGTTTTGAGATAAATAGAAAAGCCTCAAAATACGATTAAAATAGGAACGACTTTGATGTGGGAATGATGGTGTTTCTTTTAACTAAAGAAGTAGCAACAACATTTGAAATTCGGGTGTCCTAGCGAAGACCCATTGGACTATAATACATTCATAATTTTAGCTCTTTTACTAAAGTTTAAAGGAATTTGATTCTTTCAGACTCCAATTTAAAATTTATATAACAAACAGCTATTCAGATAGAAAACTGCTTTATTTATCATTAAGAATGTATTTTCCTAAGAAGCACGGGAATGCTACCCGTCTAAATCAGACTGGCCTTAAAAAACCATGCAGCAACGAAGCCGCTCGCTGCAGTTTAAAAACAACTTCTTATTAAACATAAAAATAAAAAGATTTGCCAGATTGTCTTTCAGCTTTTGATATGGAACACATAACATTTTGAACTACAAAGGACAATCGAGCTTTGGAACAATTGATGCTATCCTTTGATAAAAGAAAGTCACGGGGAATGACGAAACGTTCCGAGCACAACAAATAAAACAAAAAAAAAAAAATTAGTATCGTATAGTATAATTAGTATAATAGTAGGAAATTAGATAAACAGATAGCTAGATAGTGGTTTCTTGTCTAAAAGCGAATAGTTAAAGGAAATAGACATATTTTGACATGACATGTACTTATTTTGTTTGTTTTTCGCTCTCTTTGGCTCTTATTAAGATTTTGTTAACGTAGTTTTACTCGTGTTTTGTATCAGTTTGGATATCAATTTATAGAATTTATATTAGTTTGCACATCAAAATTATAGGATTAGTATCAATTTATACATTGGTTTATACAATTATTTAGAATTTTCATATTTTCATTTGCATTTTTAGGCTAACTCCCAGAAAGTTAGATGGAATTAAATCCAATTCAAATTCAAATTTAAGGAGAAGCTTAAGAAGAAGCTCAAATTCAAGGACTAGAAGCTACACTTTTCATTTTTCTAATGATTATCTTATTTGAGGCCACCGCTCTTCCTTTTGTTGGCTGATGAGAATATCTTCTCGAATCGGTTTTGAATGTTGATAGGCTTGTTATTGATGTGATATCCCTTGGAAATTTTTTCTACGTATTCATGTTCACATGACATGCTCTGATTTACTTATATCACTCTTTGTTTCCTCGTTTGTTATTTCAAGATGAATGATTACATGCGGGTACCTTAATACGGTTTTTTTATGTGTATTATAGACCTCCTCTAGGTCTTCTTTGGATGGATCATATGCGTTAATCCATCATTGAGAGATCGAGCGAAGATGAAGTTACCACTGCTCCATATGGATTTGAAGTTAATTGTTTTGAGTTTTCTTTGGGTATTGAGCAGTACGTTAAAATCCTTTTCCCCCTGCATTCCGTCATACCAATCTGGAAATTATTATAGTTTTTGAATTTTTCATGTTGGGCTTGAACGTAATCATTTTCATTTCCTTTTAGTTGTCTGATTGTTGGCTTTCCATGTTCTTTCTGGTTTCAACTTCAGGAGAATAGGCACTCTTTTAGTATCATTCGATTTGCTATTCGGATTTACTGCCCCGCCTATTCCTCCGACAACTTTTTTCTTCTCTTTTTGGCAATAGTTTACTTGAATATCATCGTCCTTATAGTCTACCTCAATCTCTTTTAAGATTACTTTGATTGTTTCACGTAGTTCTGAATTTTCATTACTAAAAAATGGAAAGCCTGTTATGATAATTTTATCTAACGTATTTGAGTTTTGATTGTTTATCATTCGTTTAAGACTTTTCATATTATTGTTCAACGAAATTTTGGTATTTTCAAGCTCTTCTTTGTATTTTCTGGCGGTTGTAGCCGCCTCTTTATCAGTCTGGGCATTATTTATTTGGTCTATGCGTTCATTAACGTTCTTAATTTCATTGATTTTTATTAATTCTTCTCATCGATTCTCTCGATTATTTTCAGCTTTTAAAAAGTCAACATCTTCGGTGATTTTATCAAGTTTTCGATTCATAGCAGGAATTGTATTTATAATTGCCTTTTGAGATGCTAACTCTTTCAATACGTCTTCTATTTTATCTAATAATAAATCATATGTTACTCTACCTGGCTTCTTTTTTACTCGTTCTGCCATATTTTCGCTGCCTGCTCTGGAACGCTTGCGGTAACCATTTGCAGAATCTGTAGACGTTATCGATGTGGTTGAGCCTGAACTTGGCATGAGAGTTTCCCCAGAACCAATTTAATCCAGAGCCGATAAAGAGCATTCATTATTGTTTGTGTGCCGTGTTTGAATTAGTCTACTACCAGCTGATTTTTGTAGATGTGTATGTGCTCGTCGCTTCTACCAGGAGCGCGCGCTCAAATTGTGTTGGCCCACCTAAAAGGTTAGCGGGAATATTGAGAGCGCGGCAATTCTAGATGTTGTTATCTCAGTTACGCAATGACGTTATTCAGAACAACTCCATGCGACAATTGATATGTCGCCACGTTGCCTTGAAGAATCGCAATACTGGTTACTTTAGTTTTTCACTCATGGATGCCTCCAGAGTATGTTTACGCACATAAACACGCACTGCACTTTCTTTGCTTTTCTCTCGAAAAACAATTCGAATTTTTTGGTTTGGGAAAGCAATTTTGACTGTTAATAACCCTTGACCAGGATGTGTAAGTTAAGTAACGTGACCCTGTTTCCACATTGAATAACGTTCCCACAACATTCCGTAGACAACATCAGAAACATGATCCGCTCCCATAACAATCCAGCAACATTTCAACAACATCTCCATGCGCGCATCTCCAGACGCCGAGTAATGACAATAGTCACGTTTTGCCGAGTTGCAGTTCTTCAATAATCATAGGTGTAATTAAACATAGATTACTTTTAAGCTCGCAGTCTTTTGTAATCAAGGAACCAATAAAGATAGTTTTTTTAATAATAAATTCACAAAAAATTTATTAACTTGTATACTGATCGTTCAACATCTGAGCATATAGCAACGAATGCTTGTTTGGGTGATGAACAATTAAGGCATGTGAGTATCATTTTCGTTTTTGAAACGCATTAAAAATATTGTCAATGAAAATCTTAAAATATAGCTTACCACATCAAAAATATTGAACAGAATAAAGTAAAATCATATGAGTTGGAAGTAACGATCTAAACTCTCAAAAATACAAAGAATGTTTTAGTTTTCTCACCGCACCATAGCTTGCTTCGGTTCTCATTAAATTAGGTTTTTTTCTTTATCATGTCTTTTTGACATAGCTTTGGGATGTGACTTTTCAAATAAAATCATTGTTGATTCTTAAATTTGTAACCATCCTATACGTTTACTATAGGTTTTTTTTCATGACAATTTGCTTTGATTGCTACTTTCTTCACCTCTTGTTCCTCGATTCTATAAGATTAACACTCGATATTTCTTAGTAAGTTGCACACAGATGTAATTAACATTGATATTGAACAGTGACTGCTAAAAGCCCCATTAACTGATTTGTCTGTTGTAATTATTGCAATTGTTCCCAAGTGTCCTTTTTCTGCAAATGCACAGGACGTTTACATGGCAACAGGAATACTCACCCCGGATAGTCTATTCGCGATGATGGGATCGATTGAAGAATAGAACCACGTGGTACATTATGCCCGGGCAGTCCTGAAAGTTAAAATGGGCTCAAAGCAGCCGAAGCCCTCCGAGATGGGGGATCACTTATCTAGCAATCCCTATTCCTACCTCCTCTCCCGCTAAAGGAGGAATCCCCCAGCTTGAACGCGCAGCAAAACGCGACCTGGCCCGTGGTAATGTATCAAACAGTTCCAGGCTAGGTTTTCAGCTTGACATGGGAGGTGTTTATTGGGTAGTCTAGTCACTTGCAAGCATGGGAGTCCCATACTTCGAGCGTTACTGCATTCACCTTCCAACCATAAATAAAACTACTTGACTGCCTATTGTCCTCGGTAAAATCAATGCGTCAACCGCTTTATCACTAATAGTCTAGATGAGTCCGCAATTGTACTAGACGAGAAATTTGTGATTAAAGCCTAATGTCTAGGACAGAAGACGCCTTTTGAACTAGCTTTTGGCGGGATAATAACATCAGCGTTCAGACAATATAAGTTATTCTGCCGTACAAACGGCGTCTTCTGCACCAGACATACAAATATTGGCATGAAAGTCTGGTAGTCATTCTACCATCACAAACACTTTGGCATTCACCTTGACTCAAAAAACAGGCTCCGTATTTCTGTAACATACGTTGACTGTAGATCATCACAGTTAGAAGAAAGTATAAAATCTCTGTTAAATTTTTTATGACCTCCTGCCTGAAGGTTACTACCTTCAGGTACTGAAAACATGAAAAAATTAACCAAACCAATTTGATCATACCAATTAATTTGGGTACAAATCCACCGAGATCAACCGAGGGTTAGTTCAGAATTGAGAGTGAGTTACCTATCCCAGACGGGTTAATCAATCTATAGATGAACCTTTAAATTAAAACTACAAGGTTCTACCTTAAGCTAAACAAGTAGTAATTAGTTACAATTTTGCAACCAATTCCAAAACTACTGATTGTCATGTCTGTATTAAAAAACTTTCATCGTGTCATACAATGAGGAGTCTACTTAAACTGAAACAAAGGGGGGCGGGGGTTGTAGGTCTGAAACAAGTGTTGCAAACAAACCAAATTTTCCAAGAAAGCTATATACCCTTTAAAGCTGTGCCCTTTACCTGAAATGTGAGTTTTAATCGCTATTTGAAGCAAAGAAAAAACACCATCCACCATCATCATTCAAAACCCCAATGCTGGGGTAAGCCTAATAATGGTAGGCGAACAGGAAACCGTGGCATTCAATTCGGGGACTCGCTAAATGCCCTAAACTTGCTGAAGGAGCCAAATATCAGAGTTGTGGCCTAAAAAAGGCTGTAGTATAACAACTCAAACCGGGATCAAAGCTGTTTTTATGCATTTTTCTTCATTTTTTGAGCAGTCTAAATAAGATGATAAACTCCCACACAACAAATTTTCCACTGACCTAATTGATGCGATTTTTGAAAAAGAAAATGTTCCTTGCCAAAGATTATTTGCTTTTGCCATATTGTTGCTTTGCAAGCGTTTGCTTGCTTCCAGACCCCTGTCAGCACCGCATGTTGGTGGATATCTACGAGATGCTGGGTCATTCTTTTCCGTAAGGATTCTTGTCGTTTTATGGCTTAATTATATCTGATAGAGCGTTTACCAACTGTGACACTTACGGTTTTTTTTTATTTCCGCCCTGAGTGCTGGACTCCCAGTTGCACAAACCTACAGCAGTTCCTTCTCTAGTTGTATTATTGGATCAGCATTGCCTGAATCGAATGTACTACCCACTTGCGTGGTGCATCTTCCTTATGACTATCACTCTCAAGATTGTTGCTACTCATCGAGCGTGCGTCGCCCTCCATTGCAAGTGGCCGATTCTTTGTTACTTTTTTACTTATATTCGGAGCTAGATTCTTTCACAACATGTGGCAAAAAGAACGATGGCTATCATCCTGCACCCCATTCGTCATACCCTACTTGACAGGTTCGTTCTATATATCCGCCTTTTATAGAAGCGTAAACTGGACAACAATCATAAAAAGTCATTTTTTTGCTGGATTTGGCCCTCCAACATTGGCCAATAGTCGACTGATTGCCGAAACTCCAGTCTCGGCCTTGTTTCTGTTTCTCTGATTCTGAATTTTTATTAATGTATACTTGTTTTGTTTTTGTTTTACATCAAGGATTCTTTTTTTTTTGTCAATATGGTCGCTCTTGTGTTCACTAGCGCCAAGCTAACTCCAGAAGAAGTCATCGGTTTGATTGACTGTGCATGCGGCGGCCAGCGTCGGAATATTATCTGCAAAGCCGGTTACTCATGGCTTTTCCCGCAGTTTGACAACTGCCGTGAAAAAAGTCTCCAGCGACATGGATAAAGTCAGTAACTTTTCCCTTGTTATTAGTTTTTCGAGCACTTCTATGCCAAATCTAATATGCGTAACCGACGGTATGCTGATATTTCCCTTCCATAACTAAGAAGCACAAGTCTTGCCATGCTTCGACTGCTCAGGTGAAGCACCTTCTCTACCCTTCGGGCATAATATCGTCTGATCCTGGAGCTTTCTTTGACTTCCTGGAAAAAACTCAAAATTCCTGAATTCCTTCCTCGTGAAAAGTGGGCGGTACACTAGTCTGGACTTGTGGATAGCTTCAACACGAACGGAGTATGGGGAATAAGGAAACGGTATACAGGACCCTACTACCCTGAACTTCTGCACTACTGAACTACTACTACTGACTGAACAACTGCATAACTAGCTTAAAGCAACGTCCCCACTTTCAACAAGGTTCTGTACAGCGTACATTACATCAGTAGATCAGATCGCAAATATATTTCCTGACCGACCTGTACACGGAAATTCATGAGCAGTGCTCATCCTTTTTTCGAACCCGATGAGTTTCTCAGAGTTTGTAACACTCTCTTTGTTATTTGGTGATTTCAGTTGATCACTACTATATCGGAGGATTACCGCATTTAGGTCTCCAGCAGGGTTTGGTTGACTTACAAGTAGATTCGATGGTAATAATTAAAAATTCACCCAGTCTTCAGCAGCAAATCATATATAACCCGAAAAAGCCAAACTATGATATACGTATCGTGAGCCTTTGGATGAAATTCTCCAGAGACTGGTAGCTGGTTGTGTGGGAGTGTAGGAACATTGAAGAGGATCTAAAATTTTGTAGGACTGATGTGCACTGGCCAAATAGTTCTCAAGAACTCTTTAAATGTATTTCCAAATTTGGAATTGTGATGGTGCGTGGGTACCATCCCTACCCACGCAGCCTAAGCAGCGCAATGTTGGAGTATTACCTGTGTTCACAAAGAAGAGTCCCACCTAGGCATATCCAAGGTATGCCCTATTCAATAGGCTTGGCATTAAAGTTACAGCAGGCAAGAAGGTGACTCTTTGTGCTCGAGACAGTGTCGTCCAAAGAATTGAGTTCCATCTTAAAAGATGTTATTAATGTGTTCCCTGTCAGGTACAAAAATAAAGAATGTTATACGTGAACACCGAACCCATACAAAACCATTTCTTCGCCCGGAACCTTGAACTCTCTGATGTGTGTTGTTATGAACGCTAAAAACGCTAATAGGGTTAATCGCCTACAGCCTTTTCAGATCTAGGTATGTGAGATATGTTGCTCCGTTTTTCAGCCGCAAAAACACACTTCTAAGGTTTCGGCGACTTATGTGCTTCCTGTATTTGATCGGCTGATATAATTCCATGGATTTTATCTACGATTTGTGGAAAATCGACTTGTTTGGGCAATCCACACCTTCAGCACCACTTGTACTGGTATAACATCAATTGAATTGCATAAACGCCTTATAAATCATCGAAATTGGTGACGTAGAGTCCGTATAGTATTTATACGTTTTACAGCCTGTCCTTGTTTTTTGCAAGGATTATTTGAATGCAAAAAGTAATGCTTGATCCGTATGAGAAATTGACTTTTTTCGATTTTCGTGGAAATCGACATGGTTAGCTGTCAATGTCAGTCAATTATGTCAACGCTGGTCAACTGTGTGGTTAATGACTGTCAAAAATAAATGATGCAGTTTGTTTCAAAAGCAGTAGTATTCTGCCAATAAAAGGCGGGTGGGGGCGTAGTATATGCTTTGTGAAAGAGTGAAACTCATTTTCAACTCCTGCTTTTTTGAATGTTCAGCTACAATGTATCTATTGTGCACCAAAATAGCTTTGATGGATTTAACTAGTTATTACAAATGACATGTTGCCTAATACGCGAAATTGACACGAATTCCACACTATGCAGGCTCGGAAAGCTCCTTTTGTTCCTTACTTGTTTCAACAACGTTATACTTTCAATTTTTGCGTAAGATTAGCAATATTATAGTTGTAATTAGAACTAGCAAATTCAAATCACTCAATTCCCATCCACTATAATTTTGTCAAATTACAAGTTAGCGTTAATATGTCTATTCAATAAAGGATTTGCTTCATATCTGCATAAATCGAGCAAATCCCTCATTTGAGCATTTCATTTAATGTATGTACTCGTACGAACGCTCATTGATAATAAGGCAAACACCTGAATATCAAAAGATAAACTCTAATTGGGAAATGAGCTGAAAGCCGTTGAGTTAACGAGCTAGTATGTGATTTATCTTGTTTTCATAGTGGGTGAAGTTTATCTGTGAACACGTTGCATGATATCTGTTGGCATATGTAAAGTAATGTTTTTATTATAGAAGGTGTAAATCAGCAAATTAGTTGAATAAATCTCATTTTCGCTCTTGTTCAAATTGATTCACTAATTGAAGACGCAGACGTTTGTTAGGAGATAAAAAGATAAATTTAGCATAAGTACAACCACATAATATTTGCCTGTTTACGTTAGAACGGTGAAGGTGTGTGGAGTGTGAAGAAAGGATGAAATGTGTTACTTTTTTATTTGCAATGATATTTTAGTTTGCTTTGTTAGGTCGTGCTTTGATGCAGTCGTTTTATATTTAAAAGATCCTTTTTCTAATCTCCAATTCATAGCATAAGTACATGCAACATGTTTTGGGCAGAGAAAGAAAGAGCTCTTAGACAGAGATGAAAAAGCACGCGTAGATTTATAGTTGTCTTACGTTTTATCGTACAAACTTTAAGAGGCATTCTTGTTTAACGTAAAAATGAGAGGAAATCTACCAATCGAAATGAAATTCCAATTATATTGTTTGAATGCTGTTAAAGGGCTATACCAGTGTAAACCATAAAAATTAGGTGATTTTCGGGAATTTTAAAAGAAAGTACTCGATAGAATGTTTTGAAGTTTTTTGGACATAATAAGGTATATTTTCAGCTATATTTTAAGATTTTTTTTACAAAAATATTGAAAAATGACGGAGTTATGTGTTGTCTTCGGAAGTGCCAAAAAAAAAACAAAAAAGTTTATAAAAGTTGAAGGTATTTCCTATACAATGACTTAGGATTTTTGAAAACTATTAAAAATTAACAAAATGGCGTAGTTCTGAAAAAACTATCGGTTTTTTGGGGTAAAAAAATGGTCGTTTTTGTAATGCCAAATTGACAACTTTCAACCAATCAAAAAGATCGTCATCTTACAGTAAATATGCTCGGTTTCAATTTGAAGTCGATCGGTTAATTTCTCGTTGAGTAATGATGTTAGCAATTTTGAAAAAAGTCGTTTCGAGAAAAACGCGTTTAAAGTTTCAACTATCGATTTTTGCTAGATAAAATTATATTTACCATAAAACTTGCTAATCTACTATGCCTGGCCCATACAATACACCTTCTTCTTCTTCCTCAAAAAATGCCTGCTGAGAGGTTAATGCTTGTCTCCGGGCTGTTCGTGCCTCTTTTGAGGACGCCGCGTGACGTATCTCCGCCTGCTCAATTTGGCTGTCATCTCTTTGAACTGCATATTCTTCCGCAATAGGGCCATGCCCATTACTTCTTACTTCATTAATCATGCGCATTACTTCCATCATTTTTAAAATACTATAAAAACCATCATTAAATATTGAAACTCATTCGTGCAGCTCAATCGTTTTCATCCCGCTGTAAAGGTGCAAAATCTGTAATCGCTGTAATCGTGCAGCTCAATCGTTTTCATCCCGCTGTAAAGGTTTGGAGCAAACTGCCATAGCAACCCATTATAACTTTCGTTATTGTTTTATGTGTTTCCTCCTTCGCATCGCTCTAGCAATTCCCTTGAACTCAAATTAGTATAAATTGATTTCATTACGGAATTATTACGGAAGTTTGTAACATCCTTATCAAGCGGTGAATATTCGTGCTTGAACTTTGTCCATTCCTTGACCTAGTGTAACTACTCATTTACTCTGAAACTCCGTCTATAGGTAGGTGGAGTGGTTTCTACCTGCGAGCGGTCGCTCTTTAGAACGCTGCCATTCAAAAACTATTCAAGTTACGACCCTTCCCGCTTTCACGATATTTTTATACGTATAAACTATCGAATATCCCAAAAAACAAAAACAAACGATTTTTTTTAGAGTGTCACAGTGGTATATCCCCTTAAATTAACATGTTCTAAGTGTCTGCGTTATATACGTATGTACTTATGCTTTAGATTGAAGTGCAGATCTAATCTTATTTATGTATCTCATCTGCTTTAAGGACCTCAGCTCTGATAATTCTAAGATAAAATGTCGAATGGAAAATTTTGAGAAATTTTATTTATTTATGATAGATTTTAAAAAATTTTTTATTGTTTTTGTTCTTTATTGAAATTTCAGGATGATGATTTCATTGCAAGAGACGAAGACCTGGCGTTGGGGGACATTAGAAATGTGCTCCCAATGTTTGACAAAAAATTTTTGTGACAGCTCAAAGATAAAGTTTTCATTGCTAAGTTCAAAGACCATAGACGATCATTTTGGTCAGTAATTCAACGATTTTTTGTTAAAAACTTTCTACAACATAATTGTGAAATTTTTTTTTTTGTTCAATGATACAAAAACATTTAAGTTCCAAATTTATTTGATCAAAACAATTAAAGTAAAATGAACATGTTCTCCTGCTCAGGCTTTCAGAATTAGAAAATTCTTGCTGCCTTGCAAAGATTGGTAAAAAAGTAATTAATGATTGCTACCAGTCTCCGAGTATATCGTATTCTTTTGTCTACCTATCTGTCTTTTGTAGGTTAAAAACTGCAGAATTTTCTTGAGCACTGTGCAATAACAGACTCGTGGCAGTCGGCATCCTTGATGGCTATTTTCATGTACTTGGGAAAAAGAATGAAAATATTTCTTTCCAAAACTCTTTTCAAATCTTATTTTCTGTTGTCATGTTTAAGGTGGAAATTTCAATTTTCAGTATTTTAATTAGTCGTTGACTTTACTTCATTTTTTTCCAGAAGAGTTTAAGCCTTGCTCTTATGTCTGTTCCGACAAACTGCCTCTAAAGTTTTTGATGAACTCGACTCTAGTTAGTTTCTGGTTAGCGAACAACGTTTCCTGCAAATGCCTATGTTAAAAATGGAATTTTCAGTATTCCTTTAAATAAAAAAAAACTTTCTTCCATATTTTCCCGCAGTAGAGAAGATGCTGCATTTCTGTCATCTCTAACGTCTAAACGACTCTCCTGATAGCATCGTAGGCAATGGTTTATTTCTGATTTGCAATTGTCAGTTTCTCTAGAATGGTGCATAGGTGAGACAATGTTCACAACCTTGTTTCTTTTCAATTTTCCAGAGAACGTCGTGATTTGCTGTATTAGAACCTTCGGAGAAAATAATTTGTGATCGGTTTTCGGTGGTGGTAAATTCTGGGGTAAGTCCCCTTTTTTCACGATGTTTTTCTGTGTACAGAAATATTTTTCTTCTTCTTCTAGCACTACAGCCCCTTCCGGGCCCTCGCTTCCTGCATCAAACACCTCCAATTGTCTCGGTCCATTGACCGAGTCCTTGTTATGTATTTTCAAAGGGAAATTGATAAAATAATATATATATATATAATTAATAATAAAATAATAATTGGGCAACCGATAGGTCGCACCTGCAGCGAAAAAAAGGAACAAGATTATAGGGTTAGCTGAAAATACAAAGGCCGCATAATGGCGGCCGAAGAAAGTTAATTTTCCACCGACTAGTTCACCGCGTGGGCGTGGGGGTTAGGACTTCATTTAGGCCCTGATCCTTCCATGCAACTCACACACACACACACACACAGGGAAAGAGCTTAGTTCCTCATATTATATAAAATAAAAATTATAAAAAAAATCAAACAACCTGTGAATTGTGCTGCGCTCAATGGTGCTGCGCTGACTGTGAACACCTCCTCCTTTACTGGTTGTGTATCTTCAACTGATTGAGTGTCTTCTCTGGTTGAATGTCCTCAACTGGTTGGTGGTTGGTGTTCCTTGGCAGAATGTTCTCTGTGGTTGAGTGTCATCCACTGGCAGATTGGCCTCTACTGGTTGGCGATTAGTGCTCCTTGGCAGAATGTCCTCTGTGGTTGAGTGTCATCCACTGGCAGATTGGCTTCTACTGGTTGGTGTTTCTTGGCAGAATGTCCTCTTTGGTTGAGTGTCTTATACTGGCTGCTGCAACTGGTATTATCAGCTATCGGCTAATCGGCTGAATGTCTTCACTTGTTAGGTATCTTCTATCGGCTGTCGTCTATCGGCTGTCGTCTATCGGCTGTCGTCTATCGGCTGAATCTCTCTTCCTCACAATTTCCAGTCCTTTTATATCGATACGAACACAACAACCCAGTGAATCGTATCGATCGTAAATAAGTTCCAAGAATTTCTTTTTTTTTATTGTGGGGGTTTTTTTTCTTTCTTTTTTTTGGGGGGTTTTTTTTGTTTGCTACTTTGAATTTTTTTTTCTGTGATGTTTTTTTTTTTTTTTTTTTTTTTTTTTTTTTTTTTTTTTAAATAACTAATTATTATTTTGCTCAATCTATCTTTACATATTTTTATTTTAATTTCTTAATTTATTTATTTACATATATATATTTTTGTTTGTTTGTGCAATGTCGCCTACACATGCAAATACGTAACACGTGGGGACGACCTACCCCTTGAGAAGGGTCTCACTCCAAAAGCCGGGCTGCTATCCATGTAGGATTAAGGGACTATGGCCTAATGTCCTGGCAATGGTAGACTCCTAACGGTTTCCCATCTGGGGACTCCAGTTCATACGCGACCTGTCCAACTAAACGAACTATTCTGGCCGGTATGAATTTCGGTGCGAGCTTAGCTGCAAATTTTTCTACTGCACTACTGAGTACGTGATTTCGTACAAAAATCATTTGTCCGGGGGTAAAAGAACGGGTCCTTGCCCGCAAATTATAATGCCTTTGTCCTTTAGCGTAAGCTTCGCCTAATTTCTCTCTAACTCGTTCACGTATCACCCTCAATCTCTCGTGAGGGGTCATGAGCTCGACTTCTCCATCTTCAAAAGAAGACAACTTCCGGAGGAGCTCGTAGTCGGAGCCATGGCTCACTGACTGAAATCCGAACATCAGATAGTGAGGCGAACAACCGGTCGACTCGTGTACAGTGTTGCGGAATGCAGAGCTTGATTCTCGCAAATACTTATCCCATATAGAGTGGTCATCACCTATAAAGGAACGAATGGCAGCTAAAATGGACTGGTTGACCCGTTCGGAAGCATTCGATTGAGGCGAGTATTTTGGAGAGAAAACTTGCTGAATACCATATTCTTGAAGGAATTGCATGAAATGCTTAGAAGTAAACTGCACACCATTATCCGAATGAAGTAGTTCGGGCACACCAAATGTACAGAATATATCTAGAAGGAATTGAGTAGCGTTTTCGGTAGTGGCCTTGGGCATGGCTTTCATCCATACAAATTTTGTATAATGGTCGAGCACAACAAACAATTGGGTGTTTCCGCTCTTCGAACGTGGATAAGGTCCTAGGAAATCAATAAATAAGCGCTGCATCGGCCTATCAGATATGCGCTCTTGACCCATATGTGGTCTAAGGACCTTATTGTACGGCTTAATTTGCTTACAAGTACTACATTGGGAGATGTAAGAAGCGACGTCCTTACGAAGGGTTGGCCAATAATAATATCGCTGTAGTACTTCGGTGGTCTTACGTATGCCACAATGAGATGATTCCGGTCTATCGTGAGCTTGGGAAATCAGCCTAGATTGCTGACTCACGGGTACCCATAATTTGGTTCGAGGAATGTCTATATCCGGATCGTTAACTCTTCCTAACTTAATGTAGATACGACCATCTCTTATCCATAGGTTGGGGAACCGTGTAGGTTCTTTCGAAATTGAAAGTATTCATTCTATATAATCAGATTCTGTGAAAGCAGAGTCTGGCAACAGTGAATCGATATGATGATGCTCGGGAAGGAAGGGAAGATACAGACACGAAAGTTCACTAAGACTCTCGTGAACTCGGGAAAGGGCATCGGGAACGGTATTAGCGGAACCCTTAACATGTTCAATATTGAAGTTGAAACCTTGCAACTTCAGACTCCAGCGAGCTAATCTGCCGGAAAGGTCTTGTTGGCTCATGAGCCATTTCAAACTAGCGTGATCAGTGATGATGGTGAAGGGAAGTCCTTCAATGTAGGCACGGAATTTTTTTACGCTCTGTACGGCGGCGAGACACTCCAGCTGAGTGATAGTGTAATTTCGCTGCGCCGACGTCAATTTGGCAGACATGAAGGCAATGGGATGCTCTTCTCCCTTCTCGTCCTTCTGAAAGAGGACGCTACCAATTCCAGTGGTGCTTGCGTCGCACTGAATGAAGAAGGGTTTTGAAAAGTTAGGGTTAACTAGTACGGGCGCGGACACAAGAGCTTGTTTTAGTTGGTCAAAAGCAGTTTGAGCGGCGGCAGTCCATTTAAAAGACGATTTGTTTTTCAGCAGATCAGTTAGAGGGGCGGTAATGGAGGCAAACCTATGTATGAATCGGCGGTACCATCCGGCCATTCCCATGAGACGACGAATATCTTTAATAGAGTGAGGAGTTGGGTAATCTACAATGCTGGAGACTTTAGAGGGATCTGTCTTTAGGATACCATCGCTAACGATGTATCCAAGGTACCTTATTTCACGCTGGACGAATTTGCTCTTCCCAACATTTATTGTGAGCCCAGCTGATGAGAGTAACTTAGCTACTGTAGACAACAGATCCAAATGTTCCATGAAGGAAGAGCTGGTCACGAGCAAATCATCAAGGTAAACAAATATTTTGTCTTGAAGCTCATGCGGAATAACCTTGTGCATTAGACGGCACATGGTTTGGGGAGCGTTGCACAATCCGAAAGGCATGACCTTAAAATGGTATAAAGGGCGACCCGGCACCGTGAAAGCTGTCTTTTCCTGCGATTCAGGATCAAGAGGTATCTGCCAAAAGGCGTCCTTTAAATCGAGACTTGTAATAAACTTAGTGGACCTCAATCGAGATAATAATCCATCGATTAACGGCAAAGGATATGCATCTTTAACGGTAACATCGTTAACACGTCGCGCATCCAGACACAAACGTACTTTTCCAGGTTTACGAACCAACGTTACTGGAGAGCTCCAGGAACTGTGACTCTCGCCTATCACACCCAATGCGAGCATACGATCAAGTTCCTTGTACAGCAGATCCTGTACGACCGGTGAAACAGCATAATGCCGTTGCTTGATTGGCTTAGCAGTCCCAGTGTCAATGTTGTGTGTAACGAGTGACGTTTTTCCCAGACCAAGCTTATTGAAGGAAGGAAATTTGGCAACTACTTGTTGCAATAATAGCTTTTGCTCTGGTGTCAATTGGTGAAGGGTGTCAGCCTCTTCGGCTTGAAGAGAATTAGGGGCTTCTTGGAACGCACTGACATTTTTGAACGACGCTGGTTCTATCTGAAACGCATTCCAGAAGTCAATGCCAAGGTATAATTTACCGGCGAGGGAAGGGACGACTAAGAACTGCAAAAGTTTAGTCTCGTCATCATATGTGACGGGAACATTTACGTATCCTGCTGCTGGAACTCGCTGTCCAGACGCTGTTTGGACACTGGTTTTCAGGGAGTGAATTTTGAGATTTAAGTCTCGAAGTAACTCAATGGACTGGTGTCCTAAGACACTGACGCTAGCTCCACTGTCCATTAGACCGGTGAGCTGATATCCTAATATGATGATGTCACAATAGGGACGCGGATCGTTAAGATCGCGATCGGGTACTACCGAACTAATCGCTAGTTTACGAAGGGCGCGTTTCCCGCGAAAGTATTTGATAGCGCGAAGTCTTCTTCTATATCTTCGTGTAGTGGTGAACAGGGGAAAATGGTTGACGGGAGTGGGTTTGTTCAATCGAGTGGTCTGAGCTATAGAAGTCTGGTCATAATGTGATGATGGACTATTCGAACTATTCGATCTACATTGGTGGATGCGTCCACAGTATTGATTCGAATTTGAGTTGTTGCTTAAGGGTTGAATTTTCGAAAATTTGGAGCGGGCCGACCCCTCATATGCGGGCCGCTCCTGGAATAGTTTCCCGGAGGTTTACACTTTTGGCACTGAGTTTTTCGTACTCTCGGAGTACCGCAACCAAAACAAAACAATCTCTGGATCGGAAGTTGGCATTTGCTGAAGAAATGACCTATATCCTGACAGTTCCAACACAGACGGTATTCGGGATCACCAGCAGGGTCCAGAGATTTGATTACTTCTTCGGGCACTTCTGTTGGGAGATTTTGGTAGCGTGTGTGTGACAAGGCGTGGACTTGGCGAACAGGACCAAAAGGTCGTTCTACCTTGCTCAAGTTCCAAACAGATTCTATTGAAGTGCAGCACTGTACCAGCTCATAGACTGATATAAATTGCCGACCTGCGAGATGGTCTCTCAACCGACGATGCATATTAAGATACAACAAGTGCTGCATATCCAAATCAGACATGCCTTTCTGTAACTGCAGCGACAACGTCTCTAAGGCATCGAAGAATTCAATGAAGGGTTCACACTGCGCCTGATGACGTGCATCCATTTGACGCCGAATATCTATGTCTGCTCGAGCACGGGAAAATCGATTGAGGAAAGAATGGGTGAGAGAATCCCAATCTAAGGAATGTGGGTGCATTTCGTGATATTTCCAGTACCACTCGAGAGCAGGCCCTTTCAGGAAAATGTGGAAGCACTCTGCTAATTGGTTAAGCGGCACCTCTTGAGAGTCTCCCATAGCTTGTAATCTATACAGGAAAGAGTCAGCTCTCAGGCTAGATTGGCTGCCATCATACCCAATACCCCATTTGGATATTGGTATAGACATTTGGCTTATTGGACGTGAGCGTGCGGGAGAGCGCGTACCAAGATCACGTATATTGTCTCGGGGAATCTGTGCTGTAGTGGTAGTATGGACTGGACGGGAGGCTGGACTAACATCCAGTGATTGCTTCATGGGGCCTAGAACATTTGATTCCAGAACTTGCTCCAGCCGCTGGATTTCTTCAATCAGGTGCTCTATCTTAGGTTCCGAAATGAATGGATTATGACTCGTGGTCACGGGTGTCAGAGTTTCATATAATTCTGCCGTGAAAATGTGGGGTTTTTCAGACTCAGAAGACAAATTACGAAAGGGGTTTGAATCATTCAGTTTTGTATTTTGATCAAACGGACAATCATTTGTCTGCACACTCGAGGGTAGTCCAGTGTCCGCAAAAAGTCTTCCTGTCCTCACCGGGACATTGGAAATGGAGAAGCCCTGGGGCGTAGAGTGTCCTGACGGCAAAAATTTTTCCGATGGTGGAGACGACATAATTTGACTACTTTATACTTTTCAATTGTCCTTATTTAGTTCTTAATTCTTTACTTATATTATATGTATGTTTTTATTCATTAATGTGTGTATGTGTGTCCTTGAAGACATGCGTTTCCGGATCAGGACGCGAAGAAGGTTAGAAAGTTAAAGGTGAAATGGAAGTATGTGAGCAATTCCAAGAGTTGCTGATGCTCATCCGGCCCCTGATTCAAACTCATAGAGCGATAAATATCAGTCGGCATAGAGTCAACAACACCGGAAGGTAAACGTGTTTAAAGAATATAGCAAAGGAAAACAATTAGTGGTGTTTCGAGGTACGTGTGCATCCGCCTGTTCTCCATTCAAACCAAAAACATATGGCGAAATTTACAAGAGATCAATAGATGCAAACGCTCCTTTGTGCGTAATGTCAGCCAAGTCAACTTCAGGAGAGGAATTCCTAAATACTAATTCCTGAATCCTAATTCCATAATCTTAAAAGGAGAAACCAACCACCTCCTTCGTCAACCCTTAACGCTCCGTCTCAAAACTCATCGAGTCAAAATCTACGGAAGCGACAGTTAACATCACTCACGGAAACAGGAAAGAAGAAAGATAAGAAAAGAATACTTTTGGGGCGCCAGCTGCAGAAGCAAGCAATCGGCGCGATATGTACTGAAGCGATGGTGCAGTGTGCCAGCGGAAGAGCAAAGATTTTATTTACGAACTTCAAAAAAAAAACGAAATCCTCCGCTGCCACACATTGCCATCACCTTGACCGAACAAAGCCCCACGTTGGGCGCCATGTTATGTATTTTCAAAGGGAAATTGATAAAATAATATATATATATATAATTAATAATAAAATAATAATTGGGCAACCGATAGGTCGCACCTGCAGCGAAAGAAAGGAACAAGATTATAGGGTTAGCTGAAAATACAAAGGCCGCATAATGGCGGCCGAAGAAAGTTAATTTTCCACCGACTAGTTCACCGCGTGGGCGTGGGGGTTAGGACTTCATTTAGGCCCTGATCCTTCCATGCAACTCACACACACACACACACAGGGAAAGAGCTTAGTTCCTCATATTATATAAAATAAAAATTATAAAAAAAATCAAACAACCTGTGAATTGTGCTGCGCTCAATGGTGCTGCGCTGACTGTGAACACCTCCTCCTTTACTGGTTGTGTATCTTCAACTGATTGAGTGTCTTCTCTGGTTGAATGTCCTCAACTGGTTGGTGGTTGGTGTTCCTTGGCAGAATGTTCTCTGTGGTTGAGTGTCATCCACTGGCAGATTGGCCTCTACTGGTTGGCGATTAGTGCTCCTTGGCAGAATGTCCTCTGTGGTTGAGTGTCATCCACTGGCAGATTGGCTTCTACTGGTTGGTGTTTCTTGGCAGAATGTCCTCTTTGGTTGAGTGTCTTATACTGGCTGCTGCAACTGGTATTATCAGCTATCGGCTAATCGGCTGAATGTCTTCACTTGTTAGGTATCTTCTATCGGCTGTCGTCTATCGGCTGTCGTCTATCGGCTGAATCTCTCTTCCTCACAATTTCCACTCCTTTTATATCGATACGAACACAACAACCCAGTGAATCGTATCGATCGTAAATAACTTCCAAGAATTTCTTTTTTTTATTGTGGGGTTTTTTTTTTCTTTTTTTTTTTCTTTCTTTTTTTTGGGGGGGTTTGTTTTTTTGCTACTTGGAATTTTTTTTTCTGTGATGTTTTTTTTTTTTTTTTTTTTTAATAACTAATTATTATTTTGCTCAATCTAACTTTACATATTTTTATTTTTATTTCTTAATTTATTTATTTACATATATATATTTTTGTTTGTTTGTGCAATGTCGCCTACACATGGAAATACGTAACATCCTCCAGTTTTCAAATCCGAGCAGCGATGAACTGTCTTCGTCAAGAGAGTCACATCAGCGTTTTCTCCGTTTCTCTACTGATTTCTGCCTTTCAGTTCCCCTTACGAATACCTTTTTGCGTATCCGTTGCTCGTCCACACGAATCATATGGCCAGCATAGCCAGCATAGTCTCAATAATTATAATGATATTCCGGCTTGTCAGAAATTTCATACAGTCCATAGTTGCATCGAATCCGCCATTAGTCACCGTTTAGCTTCACTCCGATTACCCGCCTAAGGACTCGTCGCTCAAAGGCGTTCAATATAATTGCGGATGCTGGGATAAGGGTCCATGTTTCACAGCCATAGTATAACACAGGCCTTATCACAGATTTGTGCGCTTGGAGCTTTATTTTCCTGTGAATGCTGCTGGGCTTCATAATCATCAGAGCTAGAGAAGAAGTTTCATTTGCGAGCTGCATTCTTCAGCGGATTTCGTCTCATTCATTCCCAATTCTTGTTATTTTGGCGCCCAGATACACAAAAATTGCCGACGTTTTCAATACTATATTCGCCAACTGTGATATTTTGAGGATTTGAGGTATTTTTTCTCGACTACTTCATGCGCTTTGTTTGGGTCTTATTGATTTGTTTACCTACAAGTTTAGCGGCGGTGACAAAATATTGATGTCATTCGTGTGTGACTCTTGTATCGACAGGTAGCTTTCTTGGAATATATTGCAGGGCCGAATTGAATACCATAGGGGTCAACCCATTTGCTTGCATCAGCCCGGTATTTGTATGTCTATTTGAGTCAAAGGCGTCCGTGAGTTGATTATTGTGAGTTGAGATTAATGATACGGACTGAACCGGGGATTTTTGACGTCATTGTGATTTGACATTGTGACTAATTTGACATTATTTGATACAGGACGATGCGATCAATGTTTTCGTATGTATGTTGACTTAAGCAACAAAACGCTGGGAAACGTTTATGTTAAACTCCCAGCATTTCTCAACTACCAGCTCGACAGTAAACAATTGTCGACATATCTGCTCTAAAGCTACCTCGATATACGTTGAACTTCGAGAATATTTTGTACGCCATAGAAAGTAGTGATATACCTCTATAGCTTTCGCACTGTGCGTTGCCAGTTTTTTTGTGGATAGAGAAAGAAACCCTAAATAATTTTTGAATACTTTCACCAGAGAAATTTTTCACTTTCACTCAGATAGAGTTTCACTCTATCTCTGTCTGAGAAAAGCCGCCCGAGAGTACCAGCTCTGTATATAGTTATACACTTACTAAATGAATTTTGACATCAAAGGAGAGTCTTCATCACTTTCGAAGAAGTTAAGAGAAATAGAGACCGATGATGAAACGAATACAATAATGAGTTACTTATTATTTAATTCAACGAAAGACTCTATTGGAAGAAAGTTGTACGAACTAAGAGTCGTCGATGCAACTAAGAGTCGTTGATGCGCTACAGACGACTCCTGAATCACAAAAAAGGTATTGGACGCGACGGTTAAAAGATGAATATGAGTAGTGAGACCTCTAAGACACTTTGCTTAAGGACAATGCAAAGCTGCTCACATTCGAAAATTAGAGAAGGAAATCCGACGTTTGGGAAAATTGATAGTGAGGCATCTTAAAGCGCAAAAATGTGAATATGGCAAAAAGTAGCTTTTAAGATGAATACGTATAGAATGATTTAAATAAGTTTTCCTTGTAATTTTACTTATTTTTATTTTTTAACATTCTCGAGCGAGCTGATAAGATCTTCTCATAGTCAGAACGCGTTCTTGCTCCTCATTAAAAAGAGGTACAGAACGCCAGACGGACCTAAGACACAATATTTTAAGTATATTTTTGAAAATTATGATTGTCGTTTCGAATAAAGCTCCTTTTTAACAATTAGTACTTTATTATCTCAAGATTATGTCGTTCCGTCATTTGTTGTGTCCAAATCGTACCCATAGCTAACTCTTAAAACTCTCTAATTCAGAAAACCTTAGTCCAATGTTCGAAGGTTCATTTTTTATAGTATTTAATTTTCCACGATGAGCTTGTGATAACATTTTATCATCACGGCTGAAAGAATCCTGAAAATTCATTAATTAATTAAAAGCTTTTTGTATGAGAATTCATTCGAAATCCTTAGAAGAACTGAATTAAATCTTGCATAAAAATTGTTTTCAGACACAAGATATAATCACAAAAAATCGGATATAGTCGCAAGGAAGATTACTTAGCTCGTATTAAGTCCAGTATACTGAAGGTCGCTTTGACCCAAAGTAGGAATATCCTAGTCATGGAGACAATAGCATGCTTTCAATTATAGTCAATTACGATAAGGACTTTGATTATCCGATGTCAATCCTTGTTTTTCATTGTAAGTGACTTTAAAATTATAGCATTAATCAACTCCATAATGAAGTTTCAATCATTTGTCGGTGTTTGAAATATGTCCTGCATCTAAATCATTAATTAAGATGCCGTAATTATCAACGTGATGAAATTTAATTCTGCGAGAAGAGCAAAGGATACCTATACAAAAATGAAACTGCTATTTTACGTTATTACAAAAATTATATTTTTTTTTCATCAATATTTGGTCCGCCCCCGTCAATGTAATGCGCATAAGATATAAAACATTTTTGTCAGTGCTTTTTCGAATCCTTGATGACCTTTAAATCATTTGTTTTTATCATCTTGTTCAGTTCTTCCGTCGATGCCATCTTCGTTTTCTAACTCGACGTGCATCGATTTCTTGTCAAGTCATGTGCCTCTTCTGCATTAGAAACAGGAAAAAAATTGACAAGAACTCGACCCTGTGACAAGAACTCATGATGCTCCATGTCCCTACAATCGACGAAACCATTAAGCAAAACCTTCACATTCGCCCGAAATTGGTTTTTTTTTCAATTTTTGCTGGGCTCCTTTCATTGGGCTGACATTTTGGTTTCTATGTCATAACCATAAGTCTATGACTTGATACCTGTTATGACCCTCTGGAGAAATTTAGGTCGTTATAGACAGAGCCCACCAGTTCCTTAGCAATCTTATTTCGATGCTGTTTTGGTCGAAATAGTGCAATTCTGGTACGAGTTTCGCGGCGACCCGTCTCAAAGCCAAATAATTGGGAAAAATTGGATGGCACGAGCCAGTCGATATGCTTACATCATCAGCAACTTCAGTAACGGTGATTCGATAATTGGCCAATACTTTTTCCTCAATTTTATCAACCTACTTGTTCCTTTTAGAACGTTTTGTACTACCGATAAACTTTGGTTTGGTCAAAGATAGCATCACCTTTTGCCACTGTCAGAATTCGGAATGATTCCGTGCAATTATTCTTAAATTATTTCAAATTTGGTTTTTGTCCGATAAAATTTAATACAGATCCTTTTAACAACTTTATGTAATCAAAGTCAAGCCAAAACACATCCAAGCAAAATAGCTGTCAAAGATTACCTGAAGATTCAAGATGGCTGAACTTATATGTGTTAGAAAGGGATATTGGTACCAACACAACACAGTAAAAATATCGAAAATCGGATATACGTAGAACGTGAAAATCATAATTCGCGAAAGTTTGGTAACGGAATCCTTAATATAAAGTCATAATTATAATCGCACCTAGACGAAAACACACTCATCTGACGTGTTATATAAGTTATAAGTCATATAAATCAATGCGTCATATACAGACTCATGTCATATGTGTTGCAGCTCATGTAATAAAATTTGTCCGAAGACTATAGCCGAATGCTAACCCAGTTTTGTTTTTGTTCAGAAGTAACATTGACATGCTGGTAATAACTATTTATTATTAAAAGAAATAAAATTTGCAGCTTATTCAGCTGCTTCAATCTCTGCAGAAAACGTTCGAAGTATAAGGTTTGCAATACGGTTGGTTGGTCCTTTTCATTAAAGCAAATCATAATATCCTGTGATACTCATGTTTTTTTATAACGTAAACCAACAACACTTGATAATATGATGCGAAAAAAAAATCATTTAACCATCCTCCTTGGACTAGTTGGACTGAATGCAGTCTTGAAACATAATTTCCCAAAAGTTTCGGCGTTTCCTAAAGGTTCCGCGTTCCGAATTTTCAATAGATGAATTATAGGTTTTTCATCTCGAATCCCGACTCCTTCTTGGCTTATTCTTGTTGGTAATTTATCCCCTAAAGTATTTATCCCCTAAAGACCTTAAAGGTCTCTAAGCATGAGTTCTTAAAATCTTGGAAACCAGTTTATGTACCAATTTTTTGAAATAACTCGTAGTGAAAATGCATTGCAAATCACCATAATATTAATCCCTCTAAATATTGAAAGTTGCAAAAGTCAGCCACAATAAAGGGGAAGAAAAATACAGTCTGTCAAGGATTTATGCGGTCTTGTAATTTTCATTAAATACATGAGATAATGTTCAAATTGAACTTTTCCAACAAATCCGAAAAACTCAACTTTAATGTTGATTAATTTAATTTTTGATTTTTAATGTTTGATGTTTAATGTTTTTAATGTTTAATTTTAACGTTTAATTTAATGTTTGACTTTTCTTATACGTTCACCTCATATGGTTCGAAAAAATGATCACCAATTGAAAAATCATTTTGGTATTATTAGTCCAATCTATTTAAATTGTTGAGATGATGTTCACCAACAAACATTTTCAAATTAAATAAAAATGCATTCCAGTATCACTTGATAATTTTCCAACTTCTACGTAAAACTAAGTCGCTACAATATTAAAGGGACGACTAAGGTTTACATGAAGAACGCTACCGTCGAAAAAGCAAAATAACCGGACTAACCGTTTCTACCTTTCCTGTTAAAACGTGAAGTTATCAGTTAAGTTAAGTTATCATAATGCTCGATGTTTACGTTGATGATGCTTCATCTGAGACAAGTTGCAGAGAGTGGTTTTGGCGTTTTAAAATGGTGATTTTGACGTGACTGATAAAGATCGTGAAGAGGCACCGAAACAGATTGAAGATTCACAAACACGAGAATTGTTGGATGAGGATTCAAGTCGAAGCCAAGAAAAATTGTCGCACGAGTAAAATGTTGACAGATCTGCCATCGGTAAGCGCTTGCACGGAATGGGCATCATCCAAAAATCTGAAATTCGGTTGCTGCATCAACTGAGACAGAGGAACTACGAACGGCGTTTGACGACGTGCGAGATGCTTCTTCAACGCCAAAAAATCAAGAGTTTCATGCTGCAAATTTTGACAGGTGATGAGAAATGGATGGTATTTTGACATCTCTAAGCGACCAAAACATTGGGTAATGTCAGGTAAATCAGGTCCATCGACACCAAAACCGAATATTTACGCTTACAAGGTTATGTCGGGCATCATAGCCTTTCTAGCTGTGTGTAGCGTACGTAAGGGATTTTATAACATATGTTAACTCGGAATATCTTGTCACCTTCCTAATCAGCACGAACTTCACCGCCTTCCATAACTTTGAAAGCACCCCTTTACTCTGGTCTGCGCTAAATTTACTAAAGAGCAAATCAGCTGGGTTCTGATCAAGTTCCAAAGCTGTGGTTCCTTTTTAAAGACAAGACTGATTTCTCCTTCGTTCGGATTCTTCTTCGTGGAAAATTGGCTTCTCAACATCGAGAACCTGGAGGATGGAGTAGATAGAATAAAGGTCCGCATTTGGCTATTTGCCTATTCCTACCTATTTAACCTGCTACAATCTACTGTCAGTTTTACTTAGCTACTTAGATCTTATTTGAGATCATCCTAATAGATCGTCTATGTTAAATATTAGATCGATAGCTGCTTACTCTACAATAACACTTAAGTTTGGTTTGTGTTTAGGACGAGAGTATGCAATAACTAAATAGAAATTCGGACTCATTACTTTTTAGTACTAAATCCACGAAACTCAACAAAACAATTAAATAACAAAAATGTTTAATAAGTCTAGAAAAAATTTTACAAAAAGGAAAACAGAGATCGGATTTTTATGCTGTCTATAAACTGCGTAGAATGCACGAAGTGACTCAAAATGCAATATTAATAACAAACACTTTTTAACTATAATGGAAATGGTACAAGAGTCAAGTAACATACCCGGAACTTCACAATTGAACCAAATTTCAAAAAATAACTTTAGGTCAGAATCCGGTAAACCTAATTTTTCCCTTACAACTCCCCTTGACTCGAACAAATGCATCTTCCGAGCTCATCTCTGCTACCACCAAAGGTTCAACAGTCGAGTCTCAAGTGATTTATGTATTTCCTCCACTCAACGAGCAGAATATTATATGAAAAGGATAAATTTATTTCCTGTGCAAAAGTTCAGTCATTGCTACCGTAACCAGGAGGAAGCCGTAGCAGAACAGTGAGCACTCGTGTAAAGTTGAAGATGCATCATATGGACATCGTTTCCTTCTGCAATCGTTGTCCAGGCATCATTTAATTATATGATATGTGGATTGCATGGATCACATTGTTGTTCTACGTTACTGGGAAGGAACAAACCGAGCGGAATGACTACTATTCGTTCATCTTGTTTGTTGTCAAGCAGTTCCCACCGTCAGCGGCTATAAGCCACGCTATCGTTATGGTAACTATTCATTCTCCCTCCATTGAGTAAGTAACTTTAATGAAAGTACTTGACTGGGAAATCGAGAAAAATCTTTTTCTGGGTACATATTTATAAGGTTACGTAGTGCTTAATCTTGATGCTGGGGTGCAGTGAAGATTGGAAATTTGATGAATATTTCAAGCTGGAATTTACTTCACGTTTGAAACCATATAACAAAGTGACTTCTACTCAGTGCTAAAATTTTTACCTAATTTCCAATCGAATGAAATATGACCGATATTTTCTAGAAGCGTTTGTATTTGTAAGGAAAACTGGTTGGAAATAGGATTTTAAACAAAGATGAACCTTGATCAGATATATCAGATAAAGATCAATCAATCCATCGATAATAAAAAGAATCAAAGAAAGCCCTTAAAATCCACGATAATTGATGATCATAAATTATCATATGATAATTCTATAATAGTTTTCTTGTACCAATTCAAGTTACTATAAATGCTTGAAGTTTGCATCGTTACAAACGCAACTCTCCCGATTATTCGAGCATGAATCACTTCACAGCCTACTGGTCAACAAGCATTATCTATTATCCTATGGCAGATGGACAAATGGACGTTATTAAATAGGAGTATGTCACAGAACAAAATCAAGGCAGTTTGGGTAAAAAGGTCTTGATAACATACTTATTACTTCCAGGAGGAATTAAACCACAATGTTACACTCGTGGCTGTTGGAATACATCAAAATAGGCTTCAAGTTCTAAAGCTTCTTTCCTCTGCAAATATTCTTTCTTGAGACCCAAACCGTTCCGTCCAGACTCGTCACAGCCCTCCTCCCAGATTATGGTTTAGAAGAAGTTTTTCTGTGGAGGGAGAAAACCCCGAATTGCATGGTACAGGAGTGTGATTATCATCAGGTATTAAAAACACCTTTTTATTATAATATAATTATTTTATTCAAATTCCTTTAAAAAAAAGATTTTTGCGGATTGGAGGCTATCTAACTACTGACTATTATTCTTTTAGCTCCTTGAAAAGTCTTGCGATCAGTAGAACGTCTTTTAATTATTAATTAATTCGATAGAAAGTCCATTAAGTATCATCACTCAACAGTCGTCAACAAAAACGAAATCAATTTAAGATTGTTTAACTATTATTTTAAAGTTTAATGCTTTCTGCTCAAAATAAATCAATCTTAGGCAAATTAGTTTGTTCTATAAATCATAACTCCCATTATTTATTTTAAGTGAGGAACACCAATAATGCATTGCCACGCATTATTGATACAAAATACAAACCTGCGAGACGGCGATGCGCGAGCGCGATGAGAGTCTCGCAGCAAATGTCAACCAGTTTTCGTAACATGCATTTGCATACGACATCGTACAAGGATTACGATGCGTCAATGCGAGGCAAGGAATATTCGAAAAATCGAACAATCCTCGCAACGAGATGCGTTGACGCTTGTCAGGTGCTTGATGGCGCTTAAATGAAGTTTGAAATTCAAACGCCTTAATTACTTTGTAAGTAGGACGGTTATTCTGAATGAATTTTGAATGAAAATTGTATGCATCCTTGTTGAGGCCATTATTTGCCAAACGAAGGAAAATTCCAAATTCAAACTTTTAAAAAATAAAAAACAATTGCAAGCAAATTTCATTTAAAACGTCACCAATTTGACATTTGTCATATGAGCATTACTCTTCCTCGCATTGCGTGCATTATAAATTGAATGCATTGCGCCGTGACGTGCGTGAATCGCACCCCGCGCTCGCATCGCCGTCTCGCAGTATTGTATTTCGGCCTTGATGGTTCGCATTGGTTCATGCAATCCAAAGTAGCAATAAAAAAACAAGAATGCGAGATATGGGGGCTGCCTAAAAAACCGTGAAATCATTGGGGAAAACCTTTACACAGAACCTTACCCCAAACAAACAACCTATGCAAACAATAGCAAAGACTCCTAACACTCCATAAACAATTGAAATTAATAAAAATTATCCAGGCAAAACATGATGGACAAATAATTCAGGCGTTTGCAGCACATGCTCCCATACTTGAATATGAATTAATCGCTTGAGTGACATCACAATACTCACCTGTAATGTTGATTCCTTGCTCCAATGAATTGGTTTGTTCAGACAATTCATTTTCGAAAACAAAAGTGAAATGATCATCAGGAAATCTTTTGAAGCTTTGAAGCTTGAATGATTCTTCACATAATTTATAAAGAAATGATAAATTAAGTGCAGTCAAAGTGCAGAAAAATTCAAATGCGTGGTTACTTCGGTAAATAATCCGCCCAACCCCAGACACTTTAAACAAGACCAACACACTGTATTTCAGAAAGACGATCGCTTTTGGTCATTCGAGACTTCAAAGCCGACCTTCAAAGCATTGGGGTGCTGTGAGAAGTAATCAAGCTGGGACTCATCTAAACAGATTTATAAGAAGCGAAAACCTAAGTCTGCAAATGTCCAATCATTCAACGCTTTTTGATCAGGTATCGCTTTTTGGCGGAAATATCCTTTCTTGCATAGACACGAATAAATGTTCTTAATTAGCTCTACTCAGATCATCAACCGGAACACTTTTATAATGAGGACATCAATAAGGATTAACCTAAAAGAAGTAGGAAAAACCGACCGACACGCTTTCCAGAAACATTTGGCTAATAAAAGTTTCACCCTAGAAGTAAGTAGAACCGATAAGGTCGAAAAATCAATTGAAATAGTAACAAACCATATAAAACAGGCGAATGAACACAAAACAGTCAAAACTCCGATAAGCGAATACAATCCCTACGAGCTCTTATCCGACATTATAAGCATAATAAACACGAAGAATCATTTTCAGAAAAAAGCCACGGAGACGGGTGATCCTAGGCTACAAACGCAAGTGAAACGATTGGGAAATGAAAATCCTGACCGCATTTATTTGTTCCAAAAGGAACAATGGAAGAGCTTAATGCAGAGCCTCGATCCAGCAGAGAATGCCTCAAGAAGTATATGAAAATACTTCCGTATACGGACTCAGTTAAGTTGTTGCCACCCATACGTAGTGTAAATAGCATGAAATTTGAAAAATCCGGAACGGAAGTAGTTTTTACAGACCCGCTAGAGTTCCAACTTCGTGAAAATCTTTTGGGATGTACATCTTGATGGATTAAACAAAATAATATAGAAATGAAGGGAGCTCCTGAAAAATTTCTCACTGGTGGAAGAGAGGAAGCGGCCATTTGTCACACAGCAAAAAAGGACATAAAAATAAGAGTTGACAAGCGGAATGCGCCGGGACTCGACACAGTTATTGATACAATGCTCAAGTGGTTCCCAGAAAATGTCTGCAACATCTTAACGGACTAGGAACACAATTTTTCGTTTGCGAAAATTCCTTAAAGCATGGAAAATCGCAATCAAGGCAATCAAAACAGTAATACCTAAGCCCGGAAGAAAAACATGCCTTTCTTCAAGTCTTCTCTCGTTGATCTCACCAAATGATAAAAAGGCTTAGTGATTAGACCAAATGAGACGAGCACGCTGAATTCAGAAAAGCACATTCAACTGAACTCCAAATTCTAGTTATGTTTGACATAGCGAAAGTCTTTGAAAGAATCTGACATGCCGGACTCATCTTCAAAACGCATGGATTCTTCATCCCTCTACCATTCATCAAATTGATGTACACCTTTCTTGAAGGTCAATTTTTTAGAGAAAGCTAAGAAAGCCTGCGAACTTTTATAGACGGAATTCCACAAGGGTAGCCCATTTCACCATTACTGCATAATCTGTAGACCGCAGAAATTCAAACCTTATCAACTAATATTCAAAAATTACTATATGTGAAAGACATTTACATATACTTTACTTTCTTACGAGCAAATCACTACAAAGCTGCTTTACTCAATTGAAATAATACAAGAAAACTTTTATAAATGCAAATTCAGATAAAAAAACGAGACCTGAGCCGTTTTTTTCACTCGACACAGACTCCGATGCAATACTATGCAACCGAATGGCTTTTTACCAAGAACTCATACTCGACCAAAGAATGACTTGGAAAAACCACATACAAAAGGAAACAATGCAATGCTTAGGCTTACTCTCGTTCCCACACCTTCTCCTAATACCTGGACGCTTAAGTCTGAAAAACAAGATTGTCCGGCAGACAGAAATTCGATTAGCAGATAATCAGACCGATACTACTATACTGCTGATCTATTCTCCATGCGACTGCAAAGAACTACAAAATAGTGCTGCTGTCACTGCAAAAACAGCCATATTGTGGAACTGCCGAATACTTAGGTATGCTACGTAACAAGGACATACACAAAAAAGCACGTATTGATACAGCTGGAAAATACATTGCGAACAGAGCACTGAAACCATTTGACGAGATTCCGAACAGACTTATAGAAATTCTCTGAATTTCAGATGAGTAAAGTCAAGACGTATATCCAAGCTTCAGATTCATAATAAACGTCTGAACAGCATAGAGTGTTTTGCTAAGAAATGGTCAGTATTCGACACTCACAGACAGTAATGGAACAAGTGTACTTTCTCACACAAGCTCGACGGAACCCATTCTCCATGATGTGCCTTTACAATATTCTAAAATTTCTATCCGTGCACAATAGCTTACAGATGCAAAAAGGCTGGAAAATCATTCTTCATAGATATTTACGCTCAGAAAACCAACCACAGTGGCCAGTCCACCAATCGCCGTCATTAAATGTTCACGCCCTCTATATTGCAAACCCTTGCCTAGCTATGTGGAGTATATATACCTCTGTCTTCATCATGTAGTAGTTACGCCGAATCTTAAGCACACAAAAGCGGGATTTCCAAAAATCATTATATCTAACAGGTTCATCCGAAAACCAATAGAATTTTACTTTGACTTCTTTGTTTCCCAGAAGTCATACCCTTCGCTTAAGAGAACTTAAGGCAACACTTAAGCAGACAAATTATCAATCGGCTATTGATGATCCCTTTCTGCCAGAACCCACCCCGAAGTGTTCTTGCTGTTTTGTGCCTACACTATGGTTAATTAAAGTGCTGCCCAGTACGTAGAAAAATCTGAAAAGGATTAAATATGTATTGAAACGAAATTGAATTTCAATAATGATGAGCCTGAACATCTGATCTGATAAGTGGACTTAAAAATCATGTATGGCTATGTGCTCATTGTTGCAGACATGGGATATTACTATTACTTAAATGTTCTTGAAAACTTCGAGCCCCAGATTTCGTGATCAATGTATTTGATAAAGTTACTGATGGAAACTTAGTGTACAGACCTCATTTACTGAATTTGACAATGATAATGGAATTATGACCAAATTGAAATGATATACAGATGGATCTTTCATGCTCTTTTCTATCTGCATACCAACCAGACAAAGCAAATACTGGAAAGGGTAGCCAAGGGTGAGATCATTTCAATCGATTATTTTAACGTTGGGGTCCAGTTGTGCAATGTGACGAAAAATCACAACGGTATAAGAGAATAAACCACATAAAAAATAAAAATATAATAGAAATAAGAACAAAGATAAAAATAAGAAAGAATACAAAAATAATAATTATAAATAAACAAATATAAAATAATAATACAGAATAAAAATAAAATCTGACAAGTAAAAAACTTCCAGAATCATGATCTCTTCCTTAGACGATGATGGTACTTTCTTCAATGCGAAGCATCCATATTTTGGAAATGTCTTTGGAAGCACCAACATAAAAATGTTTGTGACACTCAATCGTCGCGCCTGGGCCTGGGTTTTTTTTTTTGTTGTGACATCATTTTGAAGGACCTTTCGTCAACGATTATTGGGGCGATTCGACGTGGGCTTGTAGAAGAAAAGGCACTCTTTGACGAAGAAGAAAGTGCTTTTCCACCATAAAACCGCATCAGCTCATACTTACGCCGTTGCCATTGTCCAATTGGTCGAATTTGGCTAAGAACTGCTCCCCATTTCAACGTGGTCTTCGGATTTTGATTTTTGTTTCCAACTTGAAAAAGTCGAATGGGGAGGTAATCGCTACTACGCAAGCCTAAGTTGTAAACTTCCAAAATTTTTGGTTTTCTTTTTTAAGGCTAAGTACTTGTTGGATCATCCTCGAAATTTTGATAAAAGCGAAGGCGCTTATGTCAAAATCATCGAAATGTTGACTAAGTTCCAGGCTGCATATTTATTATTGCTTAAGTGTTGTCACAAAAAGCGTCGAACATGTTGACAGCTGATAAGGCAAGATATTAGCTAGATCATTTTTCTAGACAGTCAAAAGCAGTCACATACATGCCATTAGTCTCTATTTATTATCTTTTACCAATAAGTCTTCAGTCGGGTCACAAGGAATATGACTTCAGGAAGTCTATACTCGCAACATGTCTGTGAGTGATTGGAAAATGGTGAAAGCGAAAATTTTGTGATTTGTTTACGTTTCACTCGTACGTATGAGTTAAACGTCAAATTATTTAGGACTTTGCACGTGTACAAAGTTCGTGCAGTACCTTTATGCAATTGCACAGTAATTTGGCAAAAACCAGTCTCAAGCCCGATTGAAAAGAAAGCGCAAGGTGCGCAGGTAAGTGGTTCAATGGTTTACCTTACTGAAAAGTAAAGAAAACTTGGTAATGCCATTCGCGCAATTAACTTTTCATCGGTGTTGCCATTTTGTCTCGCATGCAATTGATGTAAACCTTTCCTACCATAAAAGGAAGGGACCATCAGGTTATTGCCTACGGCCTCGGTTCAGCAGACTTGAGCTTCATTTAAAAGGCATCATTTCTTACTTCCCAAGCAAATTAGAGCTAAACAATTAGATACAATGATATTTTATTGTAATTCCAAGCACAGCTTAGATACAATTCCTTGAAATTTGTCTATATCGTGTATCCTTTTGCATTTTTTCTAAAGCAAAACCGACGATTTTCAGATTTATCTGAATCTTGATTTTAGTTTTGTATTGTTGCTAAGATATCATACACACGAATTACACTTCACTTTTTTATTGCTGAAGTTGAAATTTGCAGTTGCAGGATTATGTAGGATTGTTTTAAATTGTCCTTTCTGATTTACGAAGAGAACCCGTTGCATTTTCTGTATTAACGTGTGTGATGCTGTAGGTCAACTCACCAATGTAGGATGAAAAATTGGTTGACAGAGTTGTTTGGAACCGATCTGAATGTTGTTTGAAGATTATTGAATACTTAGAATCCTTTACTGATTGTGATTGAAAATGTACTTCAAGCGAGTTTCTGGAAGCAAAAACTATTAACGATAAATCTAATAAACAGATTCGTTGTAAACACATCTTTACATTCGCCGGTAGAATAAATGTTTAACAATTATGAAATCTGATAAATTTGCTTGTTTTCTTCGAAACCCTTATCAAATAGTTTGATTTCATCTTGATGCGTATTTGCGCTAATCGAACTAAAATCAATGCAAACATTTAATACATTTTTTAAACAAATCATTGGAATCAAACAAAATTATATCTGTTTCAAAAATAGTTTCAATGAATTTAAAATGAAAGTTTGTGGTAGAAAATTGTTGACAGACAGGTCAGCTATTTTGCCTTGTTTGAACACGATTGAATGTTTCACGATCCTGACAAAATGTGCAGTTGAATGCTTCGAATATATCCTCCCTTTTTGTCTTTATTCACCTGAATATTTAATGTTTTCTGGTTATAATACTTGTTATTGATAAAAAGGATTATTTACATTAATTTCAAATAGGAACAGAACTGACATTGGCTATCCTCGTTTGCACACTTTATTTCAACGTTTGGTTCACTTACCAACACTTATTGATTCCCTTATCGTAAGCATGAATTGCATGAGTTGTATTCTCTCACCGTTTCCATGCATTGATTGACGCTTTGGTCCTTGTAAGCCAATAGGATATACATGTTGCAAATAGTGACCATTCAGACAGAATACCATAGAATATTTCGGAACTCGAATTACTGACATGACTTGCTGGAAAGCTGTAATAGAAAATTCGATGGATTATAGTTCGACCATATGACAGCGAAAATTGAGCTTATTCATGATATTTTCAACAAATAATGGTCATTTGTTTCATTCAATACAACTTTCCAAAATTTATGTCTTCAATTCATCACTTCAACTCCGTCACCCATTCTTATTGTTTGAATTCTTCCCATGATTTGTTCCCTGGAAAATTTTGTTCTTGACCAAAGTCGTTAGATAGAATGTAATGTATGATGACATGAAACCATTTTGAGCATTGCCGGGATGATTGATGTAACTGATGCAGGTCCTTGCTATTGATAAGAACGCTTGTTGCATTAGACTCAACAACTCTTATTTCTACATTGTATCCCCAAGAATAAAATTGAGCTTGTGTGGCTTCAAGTAAATTAAGCATCTGAGACCAAGCAAAAAGGCGGGTTTGTGCTTCAAACGAGAACAGCTGTGGGTCCTACGTGGGAACAAGGCTTTTGTGTCAAATTGTGTCGCCCATATTAACTTTCAATTCGAAGACTGTTCAACAATTAATGATAAACGTCCCTCACTTCTAATACATTTTTGCTATGGAATCCACGAACCTATCCTTTTCCATACCCGAAACCCGAAAAGTAATCTTTCTAGTATTCCTTGAGGCGCGAACCATATCTTTGAGAGCCACGATATTGATTCTGGGAACAGTGAGGAGCGTAAGGGGCCGAATTTAGATTTAAGAGTGGAAATTCACCACAGTGAAAAGCATATGCACCTCATTTTGTCATAATGTAGTGAAACTTCTTTGAAGTCCTTTTGCGGACACAAAACATGCAAAGTCGTAGTTGGTACCTATTTTCTTTAAGCGCCCTTAATAGTAGAGCCACGAAGGATATCATGTTAGTACAAAAACCATTGGAACGAGAGAAAATTAAGGCTTTCGTCGTTCTGTTATTGTTTTAAAAATATACACGTATGACCTCATTAATCCTAGCTCTACCGGTGCTACGTTTCTTCTCTGTTTTGAAACATTTGTGGTTTCAGTTCCGGATCACAGTGATACATGCAAGATTCACCTGGAGCGATGATCCTCTTCTTTTGTTTGTTTATTCCCCCACCAAAACTCGATAATTGGTTGTAAAATAAGGGCGCAAAATGTTGCATTGGCTCTGATTCGAGCCAGTTCACAATGAAAAATGCGCTAGAATTTGAAATATCAATAAAAGAGATAATCTTTCTTAAATGCAATGTGAAATTTTTTCCGTCAATAAAGCTTCCAGCAACATACTGTAGTATGTCGTTGCGAGACGTTGAATAACGTCCTTCGCGCAGCTTGTCAGCAATAATCTCTCTTTTATTTTGAACCGCACTGGCACACGCTTAGAGCGCTTCCAATTTCCAGGCACAAAGAACATCTTTCACAGGACTAAGTAAGCAAAACTGGTTTTCCAAAAGGCATAACACTCTGGTAATTTTTCTTCTTAAAAATTCCAAGTGACCATGCTCTTTGCTTTATGCAATTCAATTAATGCTCCTGCGTTGACGTTTCAAATATCCTTTGTTTCTTTTTTCTAATCTTAGAAAAAGGGAAGCGTTCGAAATTCTGCAATCAGAGTACAGAATTGTGATTTCAGCATAAAGCCTACATTAGGTGTTTAACTAAAAATTTAAACTATTTTAATACATTAAACTTTTAACTTCTTAAAATTTTTTAATTCACCAAAACTTCGATATTTAATTAAAGCCGTAGATATTTGGTGCATACAAAAAAATTATGTTTATGTTTGAAAATTTAAGTTTTATGACTCTAGCTAATGAACCAGAGCTCTTTCCTTAAAAGAAACCAGTTAAGTGGCATGGGATTAGTTTTGAAATTTTTTATGCAGTCCAGACGTCACCCTTCTTTGATTTGAAAAATATAATTCGAAAAGTCGGCTATGTCACACTACCAAGTATACTTAAGAAGACTTCAAGGAGGCTCCCGAGACAATGAAAACTACACAAAATCTGCGTCCAATACACAGTTCTGCACTATTGGGAAACGCAAACACATTTTTCAATTTAGTAGCATTGGCATAGATTTCAGGATCATATCCCCCAAAATTATCTCATTTTCCTATTATCAATAATTATGCCATCATCTTGGTCACAGATACGAGAAATGTAATAAGAGACAAGAGGGTTTAGATATGCTAAATAAGCCTACCTGAGACAGGTAAGATCCAGGAGGATCAACTTGTAAAGTTGAAAACCGACCTGAAGAAGGACCTCTTCGAGCACTTACGCAGCAAACCGGGCAAAATCCCAACATTCACGGGAATGGGACCGACAGCGAGTCATCCGGTTGTGACCTGTAATGACGAGCAGTCTCTAGAATATTTAAAGACTGCAGTCGCCAAGGTAAACACCACCCTGAACGAGGAGTTTGGAGTCGTCCCCATAGAAGAGGTACCGCGGTTATGCACCGTCAAGGTATTTATACCCGAAACGGAGCAGACACCGGAGGAGCCGTCGAGACGCTTTAACTGCATAACATGGGGTACGAAACAGAAAAGTGGCGTCTCTTCGCGGAGAAAGAAGTCATGGAAGGTATGCAAGGAAGGCAAGAAAGCATGGACCTGGTACTGGGCATCCGAAAGGAAGACGTTTCTCACTCTAAGACGAATTCGACGAATTCTCACTCTAAAGGAAAAAAACGGACGACTGACTTTTGGTTTCGCCCAGGTGACTGCCAGAGCTAAGGCGAATGAAACACTTAGAGCAAGAAGGAAAACTGATGCGGGTGACCCAAGCAAATCAGCACCACAGCAGGGCGACAACAGACAACCTGCTTAAGCATCTAGCAGATGGGAGCACCGAAATAGCACTGATAGAAGAGCCTTACCAGCTGAATTATCTTTCCATTCAGCTGGAGTTGGAGTCCATTCAGTTGGAGTCAGTGCAAAACAATTTAAAATCTTTGCTACAAGCGGGGTAAATAAAATCCGTAGCTGCATTATCCGTCGGAAGGAAGTGAGTTTAATTATTCTACAGCATTTCAGCAACATGGACTTAACTTCAGCGGTGTTCAACGGAAGGGACGGGCAAGTAACGCTGGCCTCTGCATACATACCGTTTGAATACCGAATTCCACGCCCTATTGGACCATATACGGGGGAAACGAGCCATCATCGGATGCGATGCGAACGCGCAACATGAACGCTGGGGAAGCACCAAGTGCAACGAAAGAAGGCAGCAGTTAGTCAATTACTTAATAACTACTAACCTCAACTTAGCAAATAAGGGTAACACACCGACCTTTGTAACGAAAAATAGAGCGGAAGTGATTGAGCTCACTCTAATCACAACAGAGGCATTGGAGGACCTGCACGGCTGGAGAGTATGTGACTCACCTAGCCTGTCGGACCACCAATGGATCACCTTTGAAGTGAGAAGAGGCGGGAAAACCCCATTGGTCTACCGTAATCCCAGAAAAGCAAACGGCTACACAAACGCTGCTAATAGGTATATATGGCAAGCGAAAGAAATGTAAGAAGGTAAGAAATGGTAATCAAAGAAAAGGTCCTATGGATCAATAATACCGTCGAACCTTACAAATCACCGTGGACCGACAAAGTGTATCCGATCATGCATATTAAAGCGGATATCACAATAATACGGATTTTGGTGAAAATATATAGAGCCTCCGTATCCAAAAGCTATATTTACTTGGACGGGAGAGAAGCTAAAATAGTTTTTATACCGAAGCCGGCAAAAGCCAGCCACTACAAAGCAACGGATTACCGACCTATCAGCTTAACGTTTTTCATGCTGGAAACGTTGGAATGCTCGGTGGATAGGTACATAAAACGCAGCTTGAACATAACGGAGCCCTGTTCCAATCAACCAGCATACCCTACAGGGCGCTCAACAGAGACGGCACTACACGAAGTCGTAAGCAGAATAGCGAGGAACCTTGCCATCAAAAATTACACTTTGGCTGCCTTCATTGATATCGAGAGAGCCTTCAGTAATTTAAAAACAGCGTGCATAGTAGCAGCCAATCACAGATATGCAATAGACCCATATCTAACTAAATGTATGACGGAACTACTAGCTAAAAGGAAAATTACAGACGAAGAAGACGGCGTAACCTTGAACAAAAGGACCAACAGGGGTCCACCACAAGGCGGCATTGTGTCAACACTTGCCTGGGTAGTCACAGTTAACCAAATAGTGGAAGACCTCAACGGGAAGGGTTTCAAAACGATAGCGTAGGCTGACGATATCGTTATATTGATAAGTGGAAAGTTCCCGGAAACCATATCGGAATTGATGCAGAACGCCCTCTCACACACCAGAAGTCCTACTTGAAGCCCAAGATGTGTGGTTGGTGATCACAGCAAAATGCAGCCAAACATCCTTGACAATACCTGCCTGCTCGTTTTTTTTTTCAATCGTAGTGTATCCATTAAAAAGCATCAACAGTCCAGAGCGAAATCACAAAGAAAGGGATACAATTACCCAGGTAACAATGAATTGAGCTTTGCAAGATAGAGAGCTTCGAAATTTAAACGAACGATATAGGCGTTTGGAAATATTGGGATGGCTTGGTTTCTAATCATAAATGTATTTGAGACTAATGTTTTCGATGCAACAATAAATGTATACATAAATACTCATATAAAACAGTATATTAGTCATTATGCAAAGTTTTCGAAATTTAAAAGAATTTTAATGCACATCTGCACTATTAATTTTATGTAATTTCTTCAGAGAGATTTGACTATTGAAATACCAACTCATCTGCCAATGACTTCCAATAGATCACCATCTGTCACTTGCATGTGCTGCCCTGATTATGACTGATCTGCAAACTTTCGTTCTCTCTTACGAAAGCACTGAATCAACTGTTAATGTTCGTTTTGTTCGTAAATTTTGGTCCAAAAGTTTTGCTTAAACTCCGATGAGCTCTACTGCAAGGAGTCCAAAATTAACATTTACAATGGAAGGTGGAAAGAGCTCAAGCTGGTTTCGAACACGCGTCCCTGCCGCTTCTCATCAGGTGCCAACTGGTGGCTGGGACGCATCGATTGGCACTGATGAGAAGCGTATCTTTCCACCTTTCTTTGTAAATATTAAATTCACTTTCGGGTATTCGACAAATTTGATCAGAACTTTCTCACTCATGAGTCTTCGCTGAGTTAGCTAGCAAGGGTATAAATCACTTATAAGTTCTAAGTGAAAATGGATAAATTGATCTACCAAAAACTTCTAGAACTAAAATTAACCTCGTTTGAAAAATGCAACGGTGATTTCTTCATTAAATCGCAATCGCAATCTAATTATAAACAAAGATTCCCAAAATGCTACACGCTGCCAAAATGAGATTTTATAGGATGATTTTCAATATTCAGCTCTATGATGTTATGGTGAAGCCACTGTTGCCATATCAAAGTGAAGCTCTAGTCAAGGGTGAGGAAAAGTCCGTAAAACAGTAAAATATAGTCCGTAAAATCTATAAATTACTTTTTTAAATATTCACAGCACTAACTAAACGCGCCTGTACTGATCCCATCACTTATTACAGCAAGTTGATTGTTTTTTTAAAAGACCTAATCCATTGCGATGAATGCCATCGAAGTAGGTTCCTTTATAGGATGGATTTCGGTGGAAAAAAATTCTAAATGGATTGTTGGCATTACATCGAACTGGTAATGAAATATTTCGCAACTCGATGGATTTATCTAAAAATAAATTCGCATTCTTTCTTTATGGTAGAACGATTCGTGATAAAAGAGTGAATGTGAACCGTTTTGCAGAGATTGCTGCTATGAAGTTTAGTATGGAACGAAGAGTAATTGGAATCACAAGAATGTCTTTTGTCATATTTCGGCATTGGAAGTACTAAAACTAGATGAAGAGTTAATTTCCTTCATAGCAAATCAATCTGAAAACGAATTGACTGCAGGACGAAGTGCTATTTTTAAGATCGATTTAATTAAGATTCTTGACCTTGTTACAGATTCTGCGTGTCTTCAGTTTTAATTAGTCCTGACTATTGGACAGAAAGTGGATATATCCTTTAATCAAATTCTAATAAAATTGGATGTTAATAAACTGGCTGTCGTTCATCCTGGAACTGATCAGCTTTTATTGTGACTCTTAAGATAAAGGAGAAGTTTTAGCATTATTGCACTGAAAAAATCTCTACGTGAAGTTGAAAAGATTTTCAAGACGAAAAAAATGTATAGGGCACAAAGAATGCTTTTGATGGTTTAAATAGTTTTTAATTTTTCATAATTTAAATATTTAATTATCCTATCGTAGTTTATGATTAAGACTACCTTTCCTTGGAAGGATATCTTCCAAGTATATTTTGTAGTAGAAACACTCCAAAAAGTTCAGGACATCAGTGGTCGTGATTACCATACTATAAGCTCAACTGATTTGAAAGTTGTAAAAATCTGAAAACGAATAAGTCACTTATGACAAATATACTAATACATTAATGATATCGAAAGTAAGGATCCCTAAATTAAAATTACTTCAGAAATTTTAAATGTTAGCACGTTGAATGCCACGCTTATTTCACATGTCTTGTCCGTCTGGCGAAAATGAATTTTTTCAGTATGGCACAGTTGCCAAATAACACCGCCGTTTTTTAAAAAGAAAAGTTAGAAGAAAGTTACTTTAAGTGCAAGAATGAATGCAAGGTCCAATTTTAGGCAAAATATCTTTCTATTGTTCAAAATAATAAAAATTAAGTTAACTTCGCTCGAAACTTAACAAACATAAATTTAGTGAAAAGGTACAAAATCTAAAAATAATTGTTAAGGCACCTAAGTTCGTCCCCGGAGACTATGTTGAGATAACTATAATCAGTAAAATCTTAAACACAAATAATCAAAATCATTTTGACATCGCTACAAACTCAACAAACATTAATTTAACAAGTAAGTGCAAAATCTAATAATATTTTAAGGTACCTAAGATCGTCCTTTTAATCAGCCAAAAATTTAAGTCTTCGGGCAAGAGATGCAAAGATATTTAGATCCTGGGTTTTCAACGCAATCCTCATGCATCCATTGGAGACATTTGATGCATCTTATCAATTTCTCTCCCTTTTTGTCTTGCGAAAAGCTTCCAAGACAAACTGGACATTCAGCGTCATCATTGTCACTTTCTTCTTCGCCAGTGGAGACCAAAACTGATTCATCTTCAGTCGTTTCCTCGTCAGAAACAATGTTGCTTTTGTCGCTTGTTGGATTTATTTTTGTATCTTCCTTCTGATTTAGTGTTTTTTGCACATATGTCTCTTTTCCTTGCTGCTGCGTTTTCATCTTTTCCTTCCGCTTCCTTTCTGCATCCATAATTTCTTGTTTGTGCGGAGAAGCCTTGACTACCATAGCTTTGCCCCGTCTAGTTGAAGTAGAAGGTGTTTCAATAATTGAAATAGGCTGCACATCAGCTGGAACTATAAAGGTGGATGAAGTGTTTCCTTATGATGGCGAAGCAGTCGATGTTATTGGTCCTGAGTTTGTGGAGTTCGAAGGTCAGATGTTATTTACCAACAATGTCGTGCCTGGGAAATCAAAAAAATATTTCCGTTTTCCGAAATTCATTTATGGCTGCGTCGATTTTGCAAGCTTTTGCACAGGCTTTGTCAAATATTTCTCCGATTTGGTAGTGATTAACGACGCGCCTTGGATGATTTGTCAACCAATTTTCTACTTCTTGTGCATAAAATGTTTTTAAAGGGAACACAAAAGAGACATCCAAATGTTGCATATGATCAGTAGAATGAGGTGGGAGACAGAGTATTTTATTATCTTGTGCAATATCAATCACATAGTCTTCTGGAACGCGTTCCCAAATATCTTCAATCTTTGACAAAAGATCACCTCAGAAAAGAAAAGACAATTTTTGGAGGCGTCAATTTCGCGAGCGATCGTCCCTCAACGTAAGCCAGCAGACAACTACCGCTTGTACCGCTTGTTGAAGGCGAAAAACCCCCACTACTCGCTCGAACCGGTCCAATCACGTTGTGATGCAAAATCGCGTCAGGGCAATAATATTCTCAATACTTCAAGTACAGAACCTGTATACGCTTTATAAAAAATAGCTCAGGTACTGCAAATGTTGATCTGCAAATTTCACTAGTTATCTTAAGCTTTCTTTCAAATTCTTGTATATGATTTTGCTGACTCATTCCTTTTGTAATATCGTTTGAATTTTTGTATTCACTGGGAAATTATTTAAACCTTTATAGTTAGTAGAAAATTTCAACTTTGTGTCAACATTTTTCAAGATAGTTTTCTCGCCAATGAATACTAAATCATTTCTAATTTCATTCTCTCTTCTTTCTATGGTCAGAAACTTGTGCCTGTATAATATCGCCCTGCATAATGCGTTCAGTCCCAATTTTTGTAGGACCAACAAACACAGGTACAGGTACCTTCAATCGAGACGAAAATTACTTAATGCGGCTACGAGTACATTCCTATGGAGAGGGGCAGTTTCTTCTTGATTGATTTTCTCTTTTTCAACTTAATTGTAACTTTCTAAGTAACCCACCTTCAACCTTTATTGCAGTTTTTCTCCCCTACTTGGAGCAATATTCTCTATCCTTTAATAACACTACTTGGAAAAACATCTGGAAATAATTGTTAAGCTGTTTTCTTTTCCTGACATTGTTTCAAGACGTTACCATGTTGGAGGAAGATTTCTTAAGATGGATTCCTTAGCATCCACTGAAACGTTGTCAAGGACACAAGTGAGCAATATACGTATAGATACTTTAATCAGACCTGTCTACTAAAATGAATGTTGGACTGTGTGTAGGATTATTCTGGATGAATGATTTTGAACTTACAGGCAAAGAATGTCTCTTTAATTAAATTTTTAATGTAAGTCTGTTCTGATCTTAAGTCTGTTGTTTTTGAATTAAGGTTGAAAGAGAATGCACAGATTATTAGTACTTTGAGGGTAATGTCATTCTCTATTTCGATTATGGACGATTTAAATCAAGGATTTGTTCCTGAAATGTAATATTTGATTTAAATAAATTCAATTAAATACCTATGTTACATAAAGTGATATAATATAAACAAATTTAGTTGCCGAATCTAGTTAGTAGCATTGCCCAAAAAATCGGCATTGCTTCACACATTGGATCAAGAAAGAGTGGTAATATCTGTTTTGAAATCTACAGGAATAAAAGAGAATTTCGAACATATCGAAGTACACAATTGAAAGTTTCCCATAACCAATTCTTCACAAGATGTTCGATATGTCTCTAAATACGGTAGCCTGGGGTAAGGAAATGCAGTATACTGCCAACTTTACAAAGTTGAATAAATTGAAGGCCAATCGAAGAAGTGAAAGATCAACCAAACTGCTCTTAAAATCAGAGGAATTCGACAAAAGTCAGAACGCTCAAGACTACCCGATTCGGATCCTAAATTACCGTCTGGAAGTCAGTAACTTACTTCCACGGTGAAACAGATAAATTTAAAAAAAAAGACCGAAATGTTATGAGTTCATGCGAATAACCGAGCAAACAGCAAAAATCAGCTGAACAAAAACAAAAACTTTCGGATCAACAAAGGGCAAACGACAATCGCTGCAAAATTACTTATATATCGCATGGAATACCTCGATTTTCACGAATCTTAGAATGTACGAATGAAAAGATTAATCATCACCAGGATGCGATCACATTTAAGCAAAGCAGAAACAGTGGAACAAAAGAAAAAAGACTCAGCCGAATCCAGAAAACCGGCACTGACAAAAACAACACAAACTTTTTTTGCTTCAATGTGAATGTTATTTCCTCCTTGGTTGGTAAAAAGTTGGACTAGTCACAGAATACTATTTGTGGGTCTTATCTTACCTTGCCTAGACATTTTTTCACGTTCCTTCTGAGCAGTCTTCTTTCTATAACGCGATGATGATTTCAGGGTAAGCAGAAACCTTTCTCAACTGGAAAGTATGAAAGAATCAGAAAATAACATCAAAGCTCACCGCAATAAAAAATTTCCATCCTGGGTAAGAGTGTGGACGTAGTGTGATACGTGGTTCTATTTGTCCTTTTCAGAGGTTTGAGACATAAACGATGGCTCATCTATCTGGGACATGTTAAGAACGTGTAGCACCCACGGCCTTAGTTTATAAATTAGACGCGCAGTCTGTGTCACTGCGTCACGTCACCCACACCCACTCATTCAGGTAATTTTTAATTATGCTTGCCTGTTCCCTATCCAGCATCACACCATGTAATTGTATCTAGAACACTAACAAGCACAGACCAGAATATCTAATGCAGCAAATAAAGCGAGCTTTGCAGTACAGAGAGCTTAAAAACTGAACGAATTAGAAGTCTGGCGGTATTGCAAAGGAAAGGTGGAATCTTTTAAAAGTTAGCTTGAATTTATTTGAGAATTATACCGCTGGTCTTATGACATATGTAAGATTGTGTTCCAATACAGTGTTTAAGATACTTTCAAAACGGTACGTGCTTGACTAACGTTTTAAATTCTATATTTATCTGCTATTCCATAAAAACATCAATATATCTAGAAAATTTCGGTAAAATCTCGTTGAACTGGGAATTCTCTCAAAGGTTTAGTTCGTGATTATATCGATACGCTTCATTGACTACAAACATGATCAAGGGCATCTCATCCGTAAGATAAGAGTTAAAAATTTCACCACATGACACTTTCCGCAGCTTCCGGACAAAATGAAACCCCATGCGCCAAAAGCTTCACTGTCTTTTCTTCTTCCCCGCACTTGTTTGCTGTCAATCAGCTATGGTTGCTGAAGTGGTCGTTGAATATTCGGATTGAATATTTCGGAACGCGAAAGACACTGCCTCGACTTTCGATTTATCAAAATTAAATGTAATTTAATTATTTAATTTAATTATTTTTAATATTTTATTAAAAATTTTTTTACCCTGCAATAAGCCGTTGCGGGAACTACCCAGAAACACAAGATACGCGGAGGACCCCTTCTAAAAAATAAGGAATTCCAATTTCAGAAGTTTTTAGTAGATCAATTTTTCCATTTTCACTTAGAACTTATAAGTGAGTTATACCCTTGCTAAGCTATCTCAGCGAAGACTCATGGGTGCGGAAGCTGGTAGTGCCAATCAATGCGTCCCAGCCTGTGAGTTGGCACCTGATGAGAAGCGGCAGCGACGCGTGTTCGAAACCAGCTTGAGCTCTTTTCACACTTATTTATAAAATATTAATTAAGGAATGGCTTAGGAGAGAAACATAGGAAAAACGGTGTCACAAAACACATGAAACATAGAGTTCAATCGAGTGACAAGCTTTCGGTGACTATTTCAAACGGAATCCTTTGGGATGAGGGGTACGAGATAAAGCTCTTGCGATACCCTGTTCCCTTACTTTGAATAATGCTGATATGAATACGTGATCGATTTGTTGCCCTAACGTTTGTTGTAACAACAGACAAATTGGTTTTCTATCCACGAAGTTTAAAAACAAATGTCGAAAAACCACCAGAAGAACCAGACTGAGACAGGGACAAATATTGCTACTATAACAACCTCTCCTATCTACTATCTCTACAACACTACATCTACTATTAGAACGAATACTAACACTGCAGAAACAACTACTACTACTGCTACCACTACTACTATTGCTACTTCTTCTAATTGTACTACCATTATTGCTACTTTTGCTACGTTCTAAATTCATGATTTTATTTGATTTTTTATATCTGACTGTATTCAAATAAAAATTGTGAGGTGTCAGATTTCTTGTTTTAATTTCGTTATTTAAAGGAATTTTAAAAACAACTTAAAATCTTCCTTGACAATTGTCATTCTGTATGTCAAATTCTACCGTCATTTCTCATTCAGCCAGTCCTCAAATTCTTGTTGATTTAATGATTGATTGTCTCCAGAGTAGTACGAACGTAGTAGTAGTAGTAGTAGTAGTAGTAGTAGTAGTAGTAGTATTAATAGTAGTAGTACGACCTTCAAAGGTAATATGCTTCAACTTCAATGCAGGTAGACTATCTCAAGCAGTTGGTCCTTCGAAGAATATTCATGATCTGCTTTAAGATCAGGCGTCCCAATTACTCTTTGACAAAAAGTTGCCTTCTAGATTGTGTCTTCTCCTGAAAGATAGTGCCTTGCAATATTCTAGCAGACATGATGTTGTCTTCTCTACAAATGCACAGAATCTGTTTGCACCACCCCTTTGCAGTCCTATTATCCTGAGATGAAATTCCCCATAAAGATCCTTTCCCATAAATATTACATTTCTCTCATATTCCGATGGACGCTTGAATCATCTACTCGCCATAGACGTCGAGGAAGTGTTTCGGAAAACTGAAGCCTTGGAAATTTACTCCAGAGCATTTTGAACCCTCTCTTACACTCCTCATTTTCTTTTAAAAGCTGTGAATGAAATTAATTTCAGTTTAAATATAGCGTTCAGGTCCGAAGAATACTGTCTAAGCTTCTATCTCACTAATTGATCTCAGGTTGCTCATCACCCTTGTGTAGGCATCCCAAATGGAGGCACTCAATTGTCTATGTTCAGTATATTAAAGCAATCTAAATTTGCTTATATATACTTTCAGCGCTTCTTAGGATCCTTAGTTATCCAATAAGGCTGTCGATTGTGAGTTGTGCATTTACAGAAATGGTATAAGCCTTACCCAGAAAGAAACATGACACTCTTCCTACCAGCTAGCAATATTTTGTGACCAAACCCATAATCATGGTACAACCCAGTGTACCATGGGTTTGTATACAATACAATACATGGGTTGTTTCTATACAATACTCGGTTTGCACCTTGAGCAGTCTGTCATAGTTACGCATGGCACCAGTGCTTGTGTAGTTTTTGTGGATACTGCTTCAATTTGCCCGTTGCAGATGAGTAAGCCGCCTTTCGGCACTCTGTCTAATTTAGAACTTTATCCGTTTTTCTTTTTCTTATGGAAGGCACCAGGGTGGTTTACATTGAAAGTGTGAAATAGCAGAAATTTTTTTTTTTGCGTACTCTCTCCAGGTGTAAATTGCGATATCATACCTAAATGCAGAACAAACAAAGTGTAACGAAGGTTTTGCCAGCCAGAAGGTGCATAATAGGAGTAAATCGCTTACCACTGGAATCGATATAAAGAGTTATTTTCTCCCACCTCCCGTGGATATCCCAACCTGTACAAATGTTGAAAGTGGTTGATTCCACTCTACACAGTTTATCGCGCACGGGATGAAGCTCGCAAATAGATGACAGGAGGATTCACTTACCTAATTCCGCGATGTCTCGCATTGTCAAAAGCCCCTTTGATATCAAAAAAGTACCTAGTGCTCCTTTTTTAAATTTTGAATATATTGACTCCCATCCTTGCATTGATTCAAAAACTTAGATTTTATTTTTATGATCTACTATCACAATTAGGACTATTGTTGGTTTTCAATGACGTATGTAAAGATCATCACCGAGGTAAAGTTGTGTCGGTATTATTTGACTTATTATTTCTTTTTCTATAAGGCATTCCTAAAAACTTCAAATAAAATAGTAAAACTAAAACATAAAATTGGTCAAATTGGCTCTCAATTGATTGGCACTCATCGAAATAGAATGCATGTCAAATGAAAAATATAAATTCTCGTGTATTACAGCGCCGCTTCCTTCATCCGCTTTGTAACCATCGGTGTAGATCGCGATTTTACTTCCAGATGTGAAGTCCTAAACCGTCTTCTACTCTTTGCCGGTCGGTACTTTAATCGTATATGAGATGGCTGTATCCACCGGTTGAATTCTATCCAACTTCCTGTGGCTTGACGGGGCCTATTTCTTCACAAGTGTGAAAATGTCAATGAACTAAAAATTCAGGAAATACTGTTCGTCCAGTTTAGCGCAGCGAAGTCCTTCAAGTGTTAATTAGAATCAATTGTTTGTGATAGTTCATTAATGTATGGTTTGAATTGAATTCTTCATAATTGAAAAGTTTCAAATATTTCATACAGAAAAATATAAACATGAATATCGGGATATGTTTCGTTAATATAATTCTACCACTGCACAGTTTATCCAAGCACAATTTGTTTTATAACAGTGTTTCTTATGTTTTCGGGGACCACTACACGGAGGAAAAAAAACAATTATCAATCGATCTAAAAACAACATCTTAGGTCCCCATGCACCCTTCCTACACGTCTAGGTTTTTTTCTCAGTATACTCTCACCAAATTAAAGTAACTTTGGGCAAAATTATTTTCCCATAACATACCCCCCCCCCTCATTGTCCTAACATTTTCCCGCCATAAAAATGTATCCAGTATTCGGATATTTTTTTCAATTATTTAATAAATAATCTATAATGTCAACGTTACGGATACCTCTAATATTGGTTGAGCGAATTGTTTCTGGTCCTGAATTTATGCGAGTTCCGAACACCAACAAATTTCCCGGTGAAAAGTAATCAGCGCAAACAACCGGATAAACATATCGGACAAATCTGTTTTCCCCAATAGCTTGGATCCACTTTGATTGTATCAGTCGTTCTGCCAAAAGCAAAAGTTAGCAAGCAAAAATTAAAAATTTATTTCTCGATAAAAAATTCATATGTACTTGTCGTAAAGAACCTTTATTAAATATTTAAATTTTTCCGCACCATTGTTCACAACTTAACAGCACCACTGACATAATTCCATTTTATTTGCAACAGCTGATTTACCTCTTGACAGATAATTGAATGATGCAAACAAAAATGGTTAACATCAATTTAATTTTATTTTATTGAAGGGAGAAACACAATTTAAAAATCAAAATGTACAAACAAAAACTAGAATATTCGATCAAAATGACAGTCCATTGTGTTACCTGACAATTGATTTTCCGCGTCCAGTGTACTTGAGCGACATAGTTTTCCTTCATTTATTAGTTTATTGGAAGATTATGAAATGCCACATTCAAAAGATATGTAATCAGTTACAGAATACAAACAAACTAAAAGTTGTTTTTTTTTTGGTATTGAACTTTAAGTTGGCAAAACTTTGTAATGCTGCGTATGGTGTGACAGCTGGCAGGCGTTTTATGGCTAATTTGGTTTGCTATTTGTATCTGAGCACCGTAACATCTGAAAAATGTCACCATCCTAATTTTTGGTTAGAGTAGTTGAAAATTGCATCTCTCGTTTGGACTTTTCCACTCCAGTTGCGGCGCTCATATGCCCCTCAAACAAATTTGAATAATAATGGCAAAAAATAGCTATTCAATAAAACCAATTTCATGGCAATCAATACAATTAATCTGTTATTTGTTTGATTTTAAAGTTATACACCTCTCAAAAACTCCCATTATATTTCCATGTATCCTTTTTCAATGAAGTTGGTGAAACCCCCAAGAACTAACAAAAAAGCTCAACGAAATGGGATTCAGTCTGATTTTCAAACATGTTTACGAAAAGGATTCGAAAGACTCCAGACTTTATATTACCATTCATTTCAAACAAGCTATAAAGTTCTCAGATCTTTTTCTGCTAATTTAGAGGGAGTTTGATATTTTCAAATATTCTTGAGCAAACAAAATGTAGTATCTCATCGTGTAGTAACATCGATACGAATTCAATTCGTATTGAGGAATATTTTTGTTATGATAGAGTAGGGAAGTCCATTTCTAGCGATATCTCGACCACTAATCATGCATATATTTGGCATCGCAGGTGTCCATTAATAGCAGCGGATGAATCCTTCAGGTCATCGGATTTATAACAGCCCCAAATGGACTAAGTATGTCATCGACAAGCAAACCCATTTCAAAGCTTTATGTTGTCCCTTTGCTACATATGCACTTAAGAATGATTTATGAAGGATAAAAGCTGAAATATCCTAAATTACGGGACCGCAAATTCAAAATATTTGGAATACACTCAATCGCCCGAAAGTTTGCAAGAAGCGTTTGCACGTAATTGCATCGACGCCGTTTCAATTCTGCACTCAAATAAATTACCAGAACGCTGTCTATATAGAAAGCAATACAAAGGTCGAAATTTCATCATAACTTTGCGTGACCGAAATTCTCGAATTCGCTTTTCTCTTCAACCGCAATACGCTCTCTGCCTAAATTTATCACATACCCGGCCTTCGCCACTAAGTTGAAATAAATATTTGAGATCCAAGCCCTTTTCTTTTTCGACTCGTAAATATCTCCCAGATAGACGTATGTGGGAGTGCATTTCAAACCATCCTTCCACACAAAAGCAGTCCCTCGTCAGCTGCTCCAGACATAACGTAAGCAGCGAGCGTACCCGATAAAAACTCCCGATCAATTTTCCATGTAATGGTGACTTTTTTCTCATTAGTTGCTTTAACGAGAATATCATGTTCAAAATGCTTGGGATAAAACGCATTGGCTGGCTCTGTCTCTTTCTGCCAGAAGTCACCCAAGAGTGCTCTTGCTGTTTTGCCCTTACGCTATGCCTCATCCTTCCGTCGGATAATAAATTATAAGCTCTATTTGCCTGAAAATGCTCCCTAAGTTCGGCTTCCGTAAGTCACAGCAGCTCACGAGATATCGGGACCAAACCCTCCTTTTCCAGGCGCGAAAACTTTTCAAAACTCATAGAACACAATAGATGTCCTCATACGTGTTTATGCCATTGTATATGTGTATGTTGTATTTGTACACGTATTTGTACATACGAGTATGAACGTACAAATTCATTGGAAGAAGTCGCAAAAATACTCCATGTGAATGGAGTACATTTATACATTTACAACTTACAAGTTCAAGGCGAAGTAAGTCAAGAGCAAATAGGAAAAGATGCCAGGATGTCACGATAAGTTAACAGAAAAAGTGTCCTTCACTTGGTAAGTCGCCAGCTTCGAACTTTATTACAATTCGAGACGTGACTAATTTTTCTTTTATAATTTATCTTGCTATGGTTCGAACTGAATTGGAATGGGTAGAGGGAAGTGAAACTCAAAGCCTGCACGTGCGTGTAGGATGTAAATACTCTTCAAATTTTGCATGTTCCTTTTGATTGTTTTGAAAGAAAGTTTTCAAATTTTCTCGTGTTTTTATAAAATGAAGAATTTGTGGGGTTTCAAGGATTCAAAAATGTTGGCTCGACGAAATAGAAAGATGTGAGTAGGACTGCAAGTGTTCGATTGTTTAGAAAATGTTTTTGTCTTGTAACAAGGAATAGACTTGATTGATGTTATCAAAGTTTTGATAGACTCTCTAATAATGCGATTTTATTAAGACCAAAATAATTTAGCAGAAATTCTTAAGTAAATTCTTCTGGGACTGATCATTTCTTAACTTGGAGTTTCACAACGAAGTTTATGAACTCTGAATTTTTAAGCAATTTCGTTTGCTTTTCTGTTTAGTTCATGAAAAAAGTGGTTTGTAGGCATGGTTGTAAATATAAATAATGAATAAAGGAATTGGAAAAATTCAAGATTGTGATTTTAATTTTCATTTGTTACCCAAAAAGGCAACTCTTGTATGGATACACGACCTTTCCAGTTGTAGATTTTTATGAGTATTGTATGAAGAATATTTCGTTCCTGAAATCATGACAATCAGTGTTTTAGTGTTTAAGACCACCAGTGATTTAAGGATGTGGTTCTGCAGAATCCATGGTGAGACTGATTATTACCTGATACAATTACTCAGTGGACACGGGCTTTTTCCGCCTTACCTACATAAGATAGTACCTACACACAAAATACATACATACAAAAGTCATCGCCGTCATCGAGTTTGCTTGTTTTGCCCGGGGCTCAAAGACGACGCCTGCCACGCGTCCTTCTAAGACCAGGTTCCATTTTCACCTCTCCAAAAAATAGTTGCGCTGTCAGAAAAAAGGGCGGAAAAGGTGCGGACATACAAAGGCAAGGGAACTGCGTGACGGATTACGTGCAGACGGTTCTTCTCATAAACAAGGGCATTATGGACCGCTTGACGGGGCAGATTAAAAAGGGATCTCTTCGAGAGTAATCCCTCACCTTTCCATCCAACTATGTATAAGAGATTTTCCGCAAACCTGACGACGCCGCTTGTGAAAGCCTTGACCTAGTTAGAGTAAAGATGTCTAATCATTTCCCTTGTCAGAGCCGATAATCCCGTTGCCACTGGGAGACCGACAATCAGGGCGTAAAAAGCCTTCACCTTTCAGCAGCAAAAAAATTATACAATATCTTATCCTATCCATTCCTATCCTTCGTTGTGTTTTGAGTGGAGAATTAAACAAAAAATCTGCTAGCCTTGCAGCTAAAACAAAATGTTATCTGCAAGTTTATCGACTACAACCTACTTTGAAATCGAAATAACTAACCTCGATTTAAGCATGAGGACATGCGATAAAAGTTCTTTTACACTTTGTATAGCATAGACCGATCAGATAGAAGGCTTCGAGTAACTTTTGGCGTTTCTCAGAAGAGTTGGTTGTTGCTGATCTGCAAGTTTTTTACATGGCTAATTTCAGGTTATTTTATGTAGTGTTGTGGAGAAGAAGTGATGTCGTTTGGAAGTGCCTTTTGCAAATAGTGACTTTAGGCGACTTGAAGTTACGCAGGTCTTTAGAAAATTTGCTGCAGGAGGGAACACAGTTGATTATTATAGGCTATACAATCATTTTTCGACTGAGACGTTTCAAAGATTAACGCTTTGCGCTCGATATTCTTGCAGATATCGGAAGGTCAGGCCATATCGTTTTCTCCGTGGTAAGACTTCCATAAAAAGGCGGAATATCACAGATATAACCAGTATTTGAGTCTGCCATTGTGTAGACTCTAAAATCCAATTTCGTTAGTTTCTTCGGGTTATACGTGATAAAGGAAACCCGAACTTTGAATTTGATAGAGGAATCATCCACACAAATTTCTGCTCCCAGTGTAAAATACTTCACAAGCTGGGAATTTATATATTCAAGATAGCAGCTTACTAGCTGCAAACGGGTTCTTGGACCTGCATCCGTTGTTGGGATTTTTTTAGATGAAGCATCCAAAAAATCAGGCTGAATCTATCTTTGGTAAATTTGTTTGAATAAAAAAGTATGTAACTGACATCATTCCGTCACTAGTACTCTTGCAAATTCGCGAGCGGCATTGTCCCCATATTTTTTATAACGCCAATAAATGCCCACATTTCTTCGGTAGTCACGTTGTTCCAAGTTCACCATATCGAGTACAGTGATAGTTTTGTATTTTCTGGCTTTCTTCTTGCGTAAGTATTTGTTTCTGTAATTACTTCATTTACGATTTGATCAGCAAAAAATAATTTTAAAAATTTAACGGTTCTTTCGTGTCTGCGAATATGTGCGGTTCTGTGGGATTGTTGCCAGCTATAAATGGTATTTTCTGGGATATTTCTTCGGATTCTACGCAGCTAATCCATTCTGAACATCGGATTGTGGGTCTTCTCTACCATCACTGCCACTGTCACCTTCACTGTCTATTATTCTAATTTTTCATCTTCTTACGCCTCTTCTTCATCATTATCATCATCACTGCTCGCATTCTCTCTATCGCCAAGCTCTCTGTGTATGGCTGTAATTTCTTCGTTCATCAACTGCAAATCAAATTCATCTGCACTAGAGCTTATTTGATTATTGCGTTCTATGATAATGGGGATCAAAAATTTCAACTTTTTCTAGTTCTATTGCCATGGCTGTCAAGTTCGAACTGAGACCGAAGAAAGAGTTCGGTTCATGGTTGCATACTAATTTCAGACAAGAAGGTCTTATCTCCATTTGAAAGGATATCATTTCACACTTCATAAGATGGTGCAAGAAGTACGTAGGGACCCGTGCCGAAAAGGCAAAACGTAAACAGTTACCGCCGCGCATCGAGTTACCGCAGCGAACCTCTCGAGACTGTCACCTCTCGAGTTGCGGCATGAAATCGCGTGGTGGCATGAAATCGCGTGGCGTGGCGGCATGTAATCGCGTGGTGAGTGAGATTTACTTCTCGGGTGCAAAGGGTTAATTCCAGATTTAAAAGATCCATGGGAGATTAAAGGGCTGACTTGAATTCCTTAGCACTTATGTGCTAGATGTGTATTTAAAAGGGTAGCGTTTGTTCAAGTTGCAGGTCCTCTAATGTATTAAAAAAAAATCAACCGATAGATTGCACCTGCAGTGAAAAAAAAAGACAGATTTTCTTGAAATACAAAGGCCGTATAATGGCGCCCGAAGGAAGTTACTTTTAACCGACTAGCTCCCCGCACGGGTATGGGAGTTTTAGGACATTATGAAAGCCGTGATCCTTCCACGTCACAAACTCACGGAAAACTCTTATTGATTCATTTAAAAACAACTTTTAAATGGAAATATAGTAAATAAATAGAAGTAATTAAAGAAAAGCAAGTTAAAAATAAAATATTCAATTTACATGAATTCTGCTGCGCTGTTTCTGACCACTTCACTTGAGCGTATGAATTCTGCTTCGCTGATTAATTCTGGATTATTGTCCATTTATCGATACTTCGATATTCTGATACTTCAATTTTTTTTATATTTTTTTTATGTCACCTACACAACGGAATACGTAACAGTCCTAAATAGGTAAGATCTGTATGCCATGAAATCATTTATGGTTCTGTTAAGTTTCTGTTAACTGAAATCAATTAAAGAAAATTTCTGAAGAAAATTTCCATGGTTTCTTTTAAGTTGATTTTTTCCCCGATAAAAATTGTAGTAGAATTTTTTTCCAGCATTTCCTCTACGTTGATCTAAGGATGGTAAATATGGTCAAAATGATCATGTTAAGACTGGGACAAAAAGTGTAGAAGCAGTTATCGTCTGAAAACATTATTTATTGACCGTTTTGGCTTTAGGCTGCGTGGAATGTATATTTATTAACTAGTATGGAGCTCTGATTCGAACCTTGTGGAGCACCAGCAGGGACAATTTTATTGGTGAATTTTGAGTGTCTGGAAGAGAGCATTACCGAATGCAATCAGATCGTGCATGTATGGTTGGATACAGAACGCTCACCTTATTAAGAAGAACTCCATGTTAAACTATGTCAAAGACTTTTTCACTATAAATTTTTATCAGCGCTAATCGTGGAGCAGGCAGTGCTCTATTGAATATCCATGTATAAAGCCAATTTAAAAACTTACATTGTAAGTTTTTATGGATATTATGTATATTATGGATTTCGGCGTAGTCAGTCAACAATTTTCGAACTGGATTCCAATGATAAGCTTGATGGCCTACATTTTTTAAAGACCTTACAGGTACTTACCTGGCTTCAGTACGTTGGCATGTTCAGCAGAAATTTAAAAGTTGTGACACTTCAAGAACGTTAAATATGGAACAAATTAAACAACTTTCCTTTTTCGGCAGATACTTGGTTGATATATATGTTATCTGTCGTGTCCAGGACTTTACTATTTTCTGGTTTTTAAAAATATGCTCAATTATTTTGTTGTTGCTATTTTTCTCTTATTTAATGGTAATTGATACCGTTTACAGAGAGTTATCTACCATTTTTATCGTCATCCTGTTGCTCATACTATGAAAGGTATTGTGATATTAGTAGAACTTACCAGCAAGTCACTCTGTTTCCATCCGCAAAACTGAGTTTGGATACCACTGTTAGTCAATGTCTTAGCATATGGACGTACAATATATTTATGTTGCAATATTAACATAAGGTTCCATGTTTGGTTCCACGTTGATTCCTCGTTTGTTTCTGTGTCGCGTCAATGCCGCTGAGGAGGTAATTTTAGAGATAAGTGAAACCACGTTGGTTTTGAAGCTTCCTTATCAAGTTCCAAGGTCTTAACACTGATACTGTGTTTCGCTGCAGTTAGAAAGATAAGTGTAAGCTGAGCTCTCTAAAGGGTATTTTTAAGTCTCTCCAATTTGTTTTCTTTAACTTGCACAAAATTTCTACAGAATTTAGACTCTGGAGTGCCCTGAACTAAAGAAGTATTTGCATAAAGAATATTCCATAATTAGCAGGATCGCATTGGCTCGTAAGTGACAACCAGAAAAATCCTTGTTTCCTGAAGCGTGGCTTGATGAATGGCCGCGCAAAATACGGAGGTGTGTCCCTACTGATGATACTTTGGCACGGTCCAGGGTACTTTGTTGACACCCTGCCACATGTGAGGCCTCCTTCCAGAACAGACAATTGTAGTGACGATGTTAAGACAGACGTGAAGACGCGTTGTCAATTTTTTTTGCTGCTAAAAGTGAATATGACGCGAAGTTTAGTTGTTTTAGATGATGATGTCTCGTCTTTTGAGCATGTGTGTACAATACTTTATCATGCTTTACCTTGCGAAAAGCTCTGGATCAAAAGGGTTGCACGTCTTTTTCACTGAACTAAATTTTTTCGAAAAAAAATCAATGGTACCCTTGCATTTCTAAAAGCTGCGCCCACTGCTAAAACCGATGGGCGGCATATCATGGTAAGACAACCAATGGAACAAGGGTGCATTACTAAAGTTGTCTCAACGAAATCTATTTTCTGATTCTCGACAAACTGGCGCACAGATGATAGCCAATGTCATAAGAGGTTATGTCAAAAGCATTTTCGAGCAGCTCCTTGATATCAAAATTCTATGCAAGTTTACCAATCCAATGAACTGACGAAGGTCTTTCGCGGTTTCTGTCTACGGAAAGTCCTTCGAGTGCGGGTGCGGTAACAGAGAAAAAACGGTGCTTTAAAGAACTATGTATGCTTCTGACCGCATTTGTATCTGACTGGATGGACGATTGATTTGAAGAGCTGTCGAAGATAACCCAAGCTCTGGTATTCGTTACTGATGCAACAAGGATTTCATCTATGGATGCAAATGGAAAATGTGAACCTTATAGGAGATCATGATGAGTAGCTCAAAGAGACTGCAGACTCGTTTGCCAACTCCTGGACAACCAGCTGGACTATAGCATCGAATTCTCTCCTTGCCACAACAAGGCGGTCAGGAGCAAATCGTCTGGGTATCCTATTATCGGTTGTCTCAGTATCCTTCTGATGTTTTGAAAATTGAACACGATCCCAAGCTTCCTTCTCCTTTACAACTTTGCAATAAAAGAATGTATCAAACTAGATGGAAGCTATATTTAAGTCCGTCGAATTTTCCTAAATTAATAGAAATTTCCGAAATTTCATATCAACACAGAAAAACAAAACAAAATCCAGACATATTTCGATCTACGGGGATAGTTAACATTGGAATAGTAGCTGAGTACTCAGGTGGCTTTTGTATTATATGACAAAGAAATTTACAAATTGATAAAAAATCAAAAACAATACAAAAAATCCAAACTATTTTCAACTAGACATAAAAACCCATTTTACCTGGCCAAGACATTGGCTCGTCCGTTTCGATCCTGATGAAACTGGTAGAAAATTGAAACGCTCGGATAATGGATACATAATCGAAATAGAGTTTTGAAACAAGTATGAAACTTTTCCCATCCAAATGAATGTCATTATTACCAAAATAAATTCACAAAATAATAGTAAATTTCTGGAATGCAGGCCAGAGTGTCTGTAGTACACGAAATCAAGTTATTCTGAACTGTGTTAGTATTGATTGAGTCGTCTGCGATACAAATGAAAAATTAGTTTCGTATGTGCGTAAAGGTAGTTCACCTCCCTATACCAATAAAATTCAATTCTAATGAGATAACTTTTTCTTTCAGTTAAACTTACTGGAAAAGTTAATACATTGCTCTTCCAAAGTTTATCATTGTGCTTCGATTTGTTCTGATAATAAGATGTGCACATCAAAACTTTATATTGCAATTGTCCTCAGATGTGTTTTGTTCATATAAGTATGGTGATTTGAGGATATATTTTGCACACCAATGTGTGGATATTTATCCTTGTGTAATGCATAAATGGTGCCTAAGCAGGAAAACACATTTCGGAAATCTGTTGAATTAATTTAGCTTAACGCTTAATACCGAAAAGTACTGAAAAGTCAGAATTTAACCCGAAAACCGCATTAAACTAAGTACTTTAAACTAAAGAACGTTAACTTAAAATTCAATACGAAAAAATTAATGCAAGTAGAATTGTAAGTTTCGACCACTGGTTGTATTGAACCTGACAGCCGCAGACAAAAGCACTGCACCATGTTGTCAATGAGCATTTACGTTTCAACCAGCCGTATCAGAATAATCGCATATGAAGATCAAAATCCTAGAAATGCTTCATCAGCATTACATAAAATCAAATTTATCAGGAAAATAGGGATTTTAAGCCTAACCAACCCATGTGAACATAGGGGTGAAATGAGTTAATGTGGTAGTAGGCATAAGCAAGAACACCCCGAATAAGCTTCTGGTGGACAGAGATAGATATAACATAAGCAGATTTATGTTTGTACTACGTATAAACGAGTGTTTTTGTTAAACGCAATAATGAGAGCAAATATATCTAACCAACCATAATATTTTGCTTACTTTGGCTATTTATAGTTAGATCGTTTGAAGTATTTTCGCTTTATGCGCTTATAGTTTAGTATCATATTAGGATTTGCTTAAGGCGCTACCCAACTGGTATGTGCTGAAATCGCAGATTATTTTTGATATCGGTTAAAAAAGAAACAACTACTGGTATACATACTAGTATAATCTCACTGATGAAGTATGTACCAAAATGTACTTAACAGAAAAAAGTCCAAACTGAGTCTCATAATATTTTGTCAGATGGTAATTATCATCTGCAAGCATACAACAAGGAAAATTCCTTAAATTTTTGTTATAAAGACTAAAAATTCCCGCTTTCAAACAATTCTGCCCAGATTCAAAAGCAGTTGGTTTTGTTTATCACTTCAAATAATTTTTCATTAGAAAAGCAAGAACCGAAGTGAATGTAAATAATCATCCCAATCCTGTCCAATTAAGGAAAAGAATCCTGCTTCCCGGATTTCAGTGCTCCCGGAAGATCAATTCCGAATGTCGCGAAGCGCGTCTAAGTTATCCCTATCTTATAGGATTTTGCCAATAGCTGACATAGAGGAAAACAATGACATTAACATTAAAGGACAATAATGATGAAAATCTATAACCTAAGAATGAACAGATATCTAGAGTACGAGTCATCCCGATTACTTTCAGTGATCTTTCTCGGGACACCATCGATGCCATCTTCAATTATTATTAGAGCTTATTTTCGAGAAATACGCTTGCACACGACATCACAAGGGCAATAGCTGAAACCTATGGTACACTCATTCTCGCGTGACCACAATCGGTTGTGTACCTTGATAATGTTAATCTTGAGGCAAGATCAAACTCAGATACCGAAAAACCATTTTTGAGTCTAGAATCTGAAGCACACCAAATCGATCTACCAGTTAATGAAGCGGAAACTAAACTCATCACTCAAACGAGGAAGAATACTTTATTCCGGAAAATCCTGAGTTTTGAGTCACTTCCCCAAGATCTGAAATAAGTTTCAGTCCCAAGTCCCAATTTCGTTTAAGCTATCTGCATTTCCGAACACAACTGGTTAATGTTCACCGTACTCTCCAGCCTTCAAAACTGCAGCCACAACGGTTCAGCCAAAGATAGGCTCCTCATCATGTGGAGGGCTTACAGTAACCTGTCAGCTGAAGTCCTAAAGCCCAAGTCCAACAACAGTCTAACAACAGTGACAACATAGTTCTACATTTAATGGACATTATAAATCCAGAATATTTTCAACTTCCAATTTTAGTAGGTGTACTAGACACGCAACCATCCCACACACATAGTTGATGTTGCAATGTGACCTTTTCGACCTGCTAACATCATTGAATGTCACTTCGCCCGGTACACGAACACTCAGTTCGTCACATTTAGTTTTATACATCATCTGTCAGTCTTACAATGGTACACAACAGAGATCGACTTTTACGCATTATTTTTGAACAATTTTTCCTCTTTACATCAATTCACTAACACATGTGTCTATATCCAGTCTGTCAATTCTGTTCAGTCCTTACTCCTTGTCAGATCTATTCCTCAGTCAACGTTTTATGCATCGAATCACCTAAGCAGCTTTCACTTGTCGGTTCGGCTTTTTTCAACTTTCCCTTGGCACGCCCCAGGTTCCCAACCACTTCGTACCTCATTTGTCGACGTCAACAGTACTCGTTTCTGTTAAACCTCTCCTCTGCGATACAACCCACCAATAAACTTCACCATTTGTCCGTTCTTATTTCATTTAATCCTCCACAACTGCCTCCCTATGGTCACTTCACTCCACATTTTTCCACTATACAACTTCTCCCCTAAATGCTTCGATCCTTCAAAATTCTTTAATACATGTGCAACATTAATTTCGTTCAGCAGTATGTCTGTCTTCTTTTCTTCTTTTCTACAAGTTTGCACAATAAAAGACCAAACGAATGAAACGTCTCAACTCCGCTTCAAATCCACCTTTCGGGTTCATTTCAACTTTGCTGGACAACAGACTCCTTCCCATCTTCCTTTCCACAAAGCCAACTCACACCAACTATGGTCCAGCATAATATCAAGGATTCGATGTGAAACCTCGATAAACACTGACAGCCGATGTTAGTTAGGAGTGATCAACTAAAGAACGAGGTTGCTGACGATTGGCGAAAGTAAATCCTAGGGGCCAAGATCTACCCTGGACTGTCACGCCATGGATGCTGATATAAACATCGGGGCTTTTAGATCTGTCCGCAGTTCTATTAGAGAACTGTGAAAAATTTCACCAGCAAAACATTGCTTTTCGATATGTTAATACAACTAGTCTCGGTGCTCCGTAAAGAGAGCGCTGAGTTGGTGAATCTAGGAAAGGTTACTGCAAAATTTTACTGCCACTAAATATTCCAGCAATAATGATTTAATGATTTAATTCATTTAATGAATAAATAAGAAATTCAGAACTCTAAATTTAAAATCCATCACGAAAGTTATTAAACATTAATTAACAAAGAATTCTTGAATAACTAAGCAATTTTTGGTATTTTGATAGACGTTTCAAAATAGGTTAGACGGTGAGCGTCATATTCGCAAACAAGATACAGATTACCAAACGTCAAATTATTTACTCCAATAAAAATCTTTTTACCTAGGAAAATGTCTAATTAAAAAGTCTGGGAATTTAAAGTGAATCAGCCAGCTGGTTATTTACAATCTTACGGCGCGTAATCAAAATGGTTTTTCGGAAAAATGCGTTTCCACCTCATATAACAACAGGTATCATCTATGTCAAAAATACTCAACAGGTTGACAGACAGACCCTTTTGACTCCACGAACTCTCTTTTTCGTAAAAAGTTAAGTTAAGTTAAAAGTATTTTTTCTATAGGAAGTTACAAATATTGGGCTACGAATGTCTCCCTGACTCGAGAAAGGATTAAATAAGTCAAGCAAATAAGTAATCAATCAATGTAATTTAGTGTTTGCAGGGAGTTTGTTTTCGAAACTGTAGGTACATCGACATTGGCAACACTAACTATTATAGCAGATGATTGACCGAATCTGTCAAAAAAGTTTTTCTCCCTCTAAAAAGTGAATGTACGCGGCCGCATGTGTGTCAACTGAATTAATAAACATAATTAAACTAGTATTTCCACATATTTCATTTGTCCACCCGAACAAAACCTTAACAGAAATGTTCTCGGTTATGATCTATTTTTGAAATATTAGCAAATTATATTCTAGTGATGGAGCGTAACATTTCTAAGAAAAACTTTACTATCTAAGTTAAAGTAAATATCCTAGAAAATTTATTTTCCGGTTTCTGTATTTATTAATATTAATGAAAACCACGCGAACCCTTTTGTGGAAATAATTCCTATTACTATGTCATCATTAACTTTTCCTCACGCTTCACGTGGATAAAGTAATAACGTTTTCAGGCACTCGTACATTTCAAATTTATTCACACCATCTAATAGGATACTAGAAACCTGAAAACCTGTACAAGCCCATTTTCCTTCGGCAGCGTTACTTCCTGTCGCTGTTGATTAATTAGCTCCCAGAATTTTACAGACGATGAGCAGCTAGCATGATATATTTTGGTAAATAGAATTTTTTCTGGTAGCAACATCAAGTGTCACGTTAAATACTACTTGTTAATTACTTCCATGTTTTTAGAGCGCGAAATACTCCCTTTTTCGTAATGAGGATAAATATTTCGAGCGTGATGTTCACGAAAGGTTTTATACGTTTTAGTTGTTCATTTTGGAGTTTATACCTGAAAGCAACTACAGGGCCCAGAAACATTAAGGTTTGACATTTTTACAGGTAAATTAAACGAGTTCTCACGAAAATATGAAATGGTTTGTTCATTTCATGTGGAAATTATTACTACAATTTTCTATTGAAGTTTCCAATAGAGTCATTATCCGGAAACTGCGTTTATAATAATTTAAAATAATTTAAATTAAAAATAATTTATCATTTAATTTAATGAAAACCATCAGGGTAGCAAGATTTGGAGCTGGGTAATTACCAGCCATGATGCAATTTCGAACCATATTCATACAGTAAGCACAAAGCAGAGAAAAAACACTTCGAACAGACTCCCGAACTAACTGAATTTTACCAAAATTTGTAATTTATTTTTCAAGGTTTAGTTGAAAAGAAATTTCTCATTATTTCGTTTTCAAAAAATATAAGTAAAAACAATGTACAAATAAAAATCTTCTATTGCTTGCCCAATCTGTTGCTCACAGAAGCCACCTGGAAATGATCTAGTTGTCGGGCCGCTATGCCACGTCAGGAGCACACCGAACAAACTCATTCCCTGATCTAACGGTATTCATCCTCTTAAAATACGAAGACTTGTAACTCGGAAGATGCAAATATACATACAAACAAATGAAGAAGCAATTGAACGAAAACGTTCTGAAATATCAGGAGAGACTTAAATATCTGTAACAATATTGATCGAGAATCCTCAAAGTCTAGAAGAGAAATTAGACAAAATCTAACAGGACCGACAAAATAATTTCGAAAAACCAAAGAGAAATTTCCCATTCCAGAAGGTGAAATTGACTATCTTTGAAAACAAGCTGAAAGACAATGCCAAATGTCAGCAAAAGGCGAATCACTACACATAATACACTACTGTAGTGAAAAGACTCACTCATCTAGGATATGCGAGTCATAACACAGAGCCGTGTGGGCCATTAAGTTTTTTCGTATTTTTATTCTTTAGAATCAGCTTTACCTATATTCTTAAAAAATTATAACGATGAATATAAAACAAAGCGCTTTCCACTTTGATTTGACTTCGAGTCATAATATAGAAAACGTTGAGAGCATAAAAATATATTGTCCTTTGTAGACAGGATACGAGCCTTAAACACAAAAATCAACAAATGGAAACTATAATCAAGAGACACAGTTTCTATAAGTTTGCTTTTTCTGAAGCAGCAATGATAGTTCTCAAAGTCGGGCAGGTAATTGAGCTGTCCATACTGAAAAGAGAAACACGTTCTCTCACTTGTTTTGTGGGCTCGGCTGTAGGACAAATGGCGGAATGATTCCTCATCATTTGATGTTAAGTTTTTTGTCTTGGTATTTGTCGGCTGGCTTTGATGATTCGCCATTCTTACCCACCTCTTGTTATCTAACAGTGTTGAGAAGACATCCCGGTAAAATCTTACAAACTGGAACGCTTTCTGGTGCTGGTTGACAGAAGACGGGTCTTGTTTTTTGTTCAAGTGTTGTTTAATATCTGCTTCCACACACTTTACTGTAGAAATAATCTGGCTTGTCCCGATTATTTCTCCATCTTTCACACTTCCCATAATGTGGACGATGTTCAAATCAATCAAAATCAACGCAATTCGTTCCTGGACCCATACAACGAATCTTCGACGTTCTAGTTGGGTTTTATAAGCCCGCAAACCAAGACGTTTCCGTGAAATCTTCCATTGGATGGATGGGCACAGGCATAATTGTTGAGCACGACATTGAATAGACTTACTAAGGTCTGCATAGGCACTACGCTTTACAGCTGCTTTGCATGTTTTTTCATTGCGCACAGTGCGACATCTGGGTTTATGCTTATTATCAGCGATAGTTAACGTGGTGCGGAAACGATCCATGATTAATTATATTAATCGTTCTGATGGTCGATTATGTTGGCCATAAAATTGATGGAATGCGCGATGAGTTTCTCCAACAGAACGGGGTTTTTTCAAGTAAATCTGCGTATTTTGCAAATGTTGCTCAAACGTCAACTTTTTCATAATAAAATGGCAAACCAAACTAACCATGAAACACATGACAGCTGTCACGTGATAGGTAGCAGTAAAAAGGATTGCTAATTTAAAGTATTATTCCCGTTAAAAAAACATTATACTTTTGCTAATGACTAGATGACAGTACTGAGTAGGGATATTCGATATACATCGATGTATCGAATTCACTCGATGAAAACATCGAATCAATGGTAACCAGCTAATCATACTACAGTAGCTCTGATTTAATAAAATTAAAACTTAAATCTTTTTTTTTTACTGGCGCTAGTTAGCTAATTTGGAAATTGACATTGGCAGCACTGCGCCAGAGAGAATTAAAAAAAAACTTCGTTTGTTTTGGTTCTGCGTCGGATTTATTGTGAGACAAAAACGTTAAATGTTTTTACTTGTGTCGTAAATGTGCATACTTAACAACGTAAAATTAAGGTGCTTTGGCTAGCTGCACATGAAGAAATTTCGCCGGGCTCTTTGAAGTTTCGTAAATGCACGTACGAAATGTAAATACCGAGCTGTTTTCTTTCATTTGGAGCACTTTTCACTACTCACAGAAACCCGACAATTTTAGCACTTTTTTGGCACTGAACATTTGTCCAAGTTGAAGTACTCAACTGTTAACTTTTGGGCTAACTAAATTTATTTCTCGCAAATGTTCTTTAACGAGATGTAATTTTGTAACGCACAAATTTGTACACTTATGAACTGTGCTATTTCTTAACTCACTTTAAAATACAAAGATAATTTTAACTCGCAAATAATCATTAGCGAAGTCTTTATACGAACGTGACACAAATACTATAATTTCCGCGAACCGATCGCGAATTACACTCTACGCGACTACTTGAAACACGAGCGATTGCGGCGGAATTCATTTGTGGCGAGTCGGGAAAAAGTAATTGTGTTACTTACCTATTTAAAGTTGAAATCAATTAATTTATGTCCGGACACCGGCAAAAATGTACAAAAATTACACAATTGTCATAATGACGTTTCGGAAATGTCATTCGTTCAATCCTTTCTAACCAATCACGATGTTCGTTGAGTTACTTTTGAACAAATTTATTATGCATCTCTATTACTCTTTGGTGATGAGTAATGATGCTATCTATTTTCATTTAGCTTGTAAACAAAACGATCAAAATACGAGCAAAAAACAAAATTTTTACCCAACTTTACCCAACACCAATGCAATTCTGCAAAATTCGGTCAAATACCGTTATATCGGTCGTTTGTTCGTAGTGTTATCGCTGTATGTTATTACGCTATGACATGGGTTTGCATCGTTTCTCAGTATAATTATTCTAATTGAATACTCCATCGGTATAGTTGTCGATTGTGTCGTAAAATCTAAAGTATGCAAGGCTTGTGATCTGTGGAAAACAAAACGGATTCTGATGAGAATGCTGATTGGATCGAAACTAATGCGAGTCGGCTTACAGTGAATCACGAAGGGTCAGCCGGAAAGCTGGGGGTTAACTGTGTCATTGAAATGTGTCAGCGTTCTAAAGACTTACACGGCATAAAACATGCAAACTGAGTTGTGATGTCACAGAAGCTAAGCCGTAGGAAAATTTTACTACAAAAAAGGAATGTTTGAACCATGTTCAAAAGCGCATGAGTATTCTGGTACGTAACTTGAAAAAAATGTCTTGACCAAAGAGGTAAGTTGACTGGCAAACTGTTTCTGACGAATTTTCTTTATATTATGGATTAGCAATATGTAGAAATTCTGATTCGATTGAAAAGATGATAAATGAAATATGGACTACGCTGGAACACAAAGTATCAAAGAATGCTCAGCCGAAGCATGATCGGTGCCTCGGCACGAGAAGATTCACGGCGTACACGGCAAAAAGTGAAAGCTATCAATAGTTTACCTAGCTATACACACAAACCACCATTTAATGACAAAGTACGAGTATATAAGGCCATTATTACGATTTACGATAAACTCAGTAATTATGTCAACTGTCACGATGTGTAGGCGGCCTTACTCAAAATAGTAATGAGTCAATCGATTCAGTGATATAGACATTGGCACCAAAATCTGTTAGCGGTGGTGAAAAATATTAGGCATAGCCAGCCATATCAAATACCATGGACTTGAAAATCGGCTAAAATTTGTAGAATATGTGCCATGAGATCGACGCCACACGCATTGCCACGGCAGAGAAATCCATTTCCGACAAGGCAAAGCAGGTGAGGATTTTTGCGAGGCGAAAGGCAAGAGTAGGAGGAGAATCTGGAAGGCCAATTATATGGTGCAGGCATTGCAAGCTAGATGTATACCAAATTCATCTACAATTTTTAAATAACTTAAATACGTTTTTCTCGGAACAAGTTTTTCAAACTGGCCAGACTCCTTTCCTGAACAATTTTTGTTCGATTTATTCGAAAGTTTTAGAGCAAGTTCAAAACTCATGTCTGCTGGGAAGTATGCAGCCTTTTTTTTAAATTGCATATTTCAATTGTTATTCAAAGTTTTCGAGCGTCTTCTTCGTGTTTTCTACATCGAAAATCAATTTTTAAAACAATCCTTCGTTCTTCTCTGGCTGCTATTATGCTTTATCGACAATTTTTTATTTGATAAACATGACCTTCAAGTTTCAGGAGAAAATGGTCTGGTCATGAAGCCCTGAAAAAGGTGTTCTTGGAGAAGTACTGTGGAGCTGCCATTTAGTTTTTTAAAGTACTGAACAAATTCAGAGGATGTCAATTACATGTATAATAAAGATCATTTTACCAAATTTCGATATATTGTTTGGATATAGAGAAAAAATTCACATAAAATGCCTATTTTACCTCTGCAGTGTTGTTCTCCTTTAAATAATTTAATATATTTGCTTTTTTTGAAAAAGTTTTGAAAAGTCAAACGAAAAAAAACGTTGTCAGCAATGTACAACATCATATTATAGATACTATATCATCACAACGTGCTATAGAATTCGCAGAAATTAGCATTGTTTCGAGCGCAAATCAGATATCAAGCAGACAAAAACATTACTAAAATAATTTTATTTTTAGTACTCATAAATTACCATCTACTAAACGTGAAACAAAGATGCGACTTTGGAGCTATTTAGATGTCTAACGATATAACTTTTTGTTTAACAGCCGCAATTTGTATCCTTGGCACTATTCCATGCACGTTTCTTTGTTCTGAACGGAAATAATGTTTTTTTTTTTTCTCTTTATCCTTTTTAGTATTCTGCTTTATTGCATGCAAAATCCCAGCATTCCTCAATATAATTGATTGTTATACTCACTTTAAAAACTACTCACCAGACGATATTCTAATTATGCGTTAAATTCCATAAATAAATTAATTTTGAATTTTCAAATGTTTGTTTACTCTCTCCGAATTGCACTTTAGGAGATTTTAACGAACCATGAACCGAAAGCGATGCTAAAATTATTGAAGGGCTGAATTGAGCTCGCAGCAGTCCAATTAGGAGCCTGCAGTTTACAACCCATAAAATTTATTTGTTGTGATAAATTAAACCATCAAACATAAATATTTACATTCTCCCATTCGTCGCGAGCGAATTTGATGGGACGTTTTAATTGTTTCCAAGTTCGAATTCTCGGGAAAAATTATTTGTGATTTTGTCAATTATTTTCTCATAAGAGTCGGAGCTTAACTGAATTAGTGTGTATGATGGAATGCAATTTGCATATGAAAAATTCTGGGTCCGTAATATGCATTAATTAGTTTCTGGGTTTCTTCCGGAAGAACGAGATGTCTACAAAGTAATGTTAAATAAATTGTTATGTTCATATTATTTATAATTTATTATTAAGTGTTTTCTAGAGTCTACTTTTAAGCTAGCAGAAACTTCGCTTGAATTAAAGATTATCATCAACTGTGTTTTGTTTACTTTGAGTTGAAAACTGAAGTAGGAGCAATGGCATAGGAAGCTCTGATAACATGAAAGGAAGTTAGTTCCAATGAAACGACGCAATCAAATCTGCCCTCCCAAAGGACTGTTGGAGATTTTGTCTAAGACTAAGAATAAACGAAGAACAGTGCAGAGCTCTGAGTCAAAGGGGAATGGGTTTTATTTGTAAAGCAACGATGGCATGGTGTAGTAGACCAGGGGCTATGAGGCTCGAACTCTGAGATGCGGCCAAACAGATAATGCCACTGCAATCTAAGTCAATATGAGTGATCTTTAGGGCGTTGCACTTATTATTTGTAAGGGAAGTTTTTGTTGCAGAAGACTCTGATAAATAAGAAATTTACGAATGGGAACCGCTTTGATACTTTATACGCATCTCAGCCATGGTGGGCTGACAGATGAATTTTCCTTCAGGCCGCGTCAGCCAACGGTGGCTGCCAGCATATAATATGCTATAGAACTACAGTGGAAACATTAACCGGACTGGTTGTTGGCGTAAGGAGCCGGATGTGCTGGATGACAACGAACGTTCTGGCCGTCCAAGATCAGTTGAGAACGAAACAAACTTGGAATTTGTGCGTGAATCTATCAAAAATGAGCCACAATCCTCATTGCGTTACATGGAAATGGAGCTTAATGTGCCCGTGAGTCGATTCATCGCATTTCCATGCACATTTGCACATTTGGGCCTCAGTAAGATTTGTGCACGATTCGTTCCTCACAAACTGACCGATGACCAACAATTTCTTCGCATTCAACGTTGGAAAGATTTGTTTGAGGAAGACAAAAAGAACCCAAACTACCGAAAATACATTGTAACGGGTGACGAGACATGGTCTTATCAATATGATCCCGCAATCAAGCGAAAATCTGCAGAATGGCAACATCAGGATGAACTCAAACACATAAAATCGCGTTTGAAGAAGGCTATAGTCAAATCAATGTTGATTTTTTTACGATTCTACAAGGGATTCATTCCACAAGGCTACATACACGGTTAAAGCTGTATTTTTTCTTGGTTTTATGAGGCGTTAGCTTTCGCGAATACGTCGTGTTCGGCCAGAATATCGTGAATGTTGTAGTTGGTGTGCTACATGATAATGCGCTGGCTCATCGTTCAACGCTTGTGACCGATTTTTTGATAAAAAATGTTATTTTTTCCATCAACCACTCGCCATATTCGCCTGATTTGGCACCATGTGACTTTTTGCTGTTCGGAAAATGACATTTGGCCGTGAAAGCGTTTTGCGAACTCTTAAGCCATCTAAAAGTCAACGACCGCCAATCTAGACATGGTATCAAAGAATGACTTAAATAAATCTTTTGAGACGCTAATAGACCGTGCAAAGCGGTGTAGAGGCCGAAGGAAACTTTGAATACTAATAAATCTCATTTGAATAAAATATATACTATAACAATTTGAATAAAATAAATCCGTTTTGCCCAAACCATTCGTAGTTTTCTTTATTGTCGACCAGTCCGGGAACTTTTGCGACACACTTTTGTACATATTTTCTTAAATTATTAAACCTTTGCGAACTTAATGATGAAATTACTACTAACAAAAATCACATTGAACATTTACTATACTTAATTCCATTTGATTTCAAATATTTAGCAATTGTTATTGCTTTTTTATTGCTGTTGTAACACGAATTCGTTTTAATTGTAGGAAACTCATGGTATACACTTTGTTTGTTTTTCGTACCATTTGAAAGCTGTTTCCAGAGCTTGAAATGCTTCTACATGAGATGGCCTTTCATCTTTTTTTGAATTTACGTTTTCTTTTGTTTCATCTTCGCGTATTTCTTCTTGTTCAGTTTCCTGCAATATGTCAATTTTCAACAACAATTTTCGTCATCTGACATGATGTGAAAACCTTGATCATTACCGTTCCAAATGAGCCACTCTTTCATATCATGAGAATCATATTGCTGCCTTATTTGTACCTTTGACACCATCTAATTTGTATCCTCCAAAATAGAATCATTCGTATTTGTTCGGTACTGATCTGTTGCCTGATCTTACCTTTCTGAACAGCATACTTAAGAAAAATATAAAAAAAAAAAACAAATGGACATGGTTATCTCTAGGAGGATTGTATAGAAATGAAAAAGATTACATCATCAGCAGCCATCCCAAACTATTCACAGACACATCAGTTATATCGAGATTCAATTTCAATACTAACCATCGTATGGTCCGAGCCTCAATGAGAATCACACCACCCAAATCCAAAATCCACTTACCCAACATATCCAAAATCACCACAATAAAACTTGCAGAAAAGAAACCATCGATACACCATTAAAAGACACACTTTCTAAATTGGGCGAAGAGATGCTGAATATATCGGATGTCAATGTCAGTTATGCCAAATTTCAGAACCGGCTCGCTGATGTGAGAAATGAGAAAAGAACCAAACAGAAAGACGTTTTAAGTGATTCAACAGTACAGCTTATAATAGAGAGGAAAAGTATTTTCTCTGGTGAACAGAAGATACAAAATATCAATAGAATAACATACGTAAGCAAGAAAATCAGGGTAAATATTAGAATAGAACCGCAAATCAAGCGGCTTATAGTACTAGAAAAAGATATTATTGCAACAGGAGGAACGAAGAAAGCCCAAAAAGAGCTACGTGAAAACAACCTGTGGATACCTAACCTAAAAAAGAACCAAACTAAAATAACAAATAGAAAACACATCAGCAACGCAGCAACAGAATTTTATAAAAATCTCTACACTAGAAAACACAAAAAGGTGAAACGAAATAAGTGTGAATCTCCTAAATTAGAACTGAAACCAACTCCAGTACCTCAACCTGAAATTTCAGCAGCTGAAGTTGGGAAAGCTAACATACTTTAGCTTTGCTAACTTTAGGAAAACTAAAAATTTACAAATCACATACAGCCCGGGGGCCAGATAGGATCACCAATGAGATATTGAAAGGCACTCTAGAAGAACTTGGTCCCATCCTGACAAAAATTTCCAATGATGTATTAACATCAGGCGTCAACATATAACCCTCATTCATAAAAAAGGTCCAAAAGAAGATATTGAAAACTAAAGCACAATAAACCTGATGTCCAATATATATAAATGTTTTTCGAAGATTGTATTGGACCGGATAACAAACAAACTGAACGAAAGCCAACCAAAGTAAAAATTGGTTTTAGAAGACATTTACTACAGATCACATACCCACAGTCAAACAAGTTCTTAAAAAATACAATGAGTACAATAAGCCGCTTTATGTGGCCTCTGTAGATTACACGAAGGCTTTCGACAGTATTAGTCACGAAACAATATGGGAAGGCTTAGAGAACCAAGGCATCCCTAAATTATTTATTTGGTGTATAAATATGATATGCGGATTTTACTAACAGATGGCATAACGATTACATATGGTTTGTGTCGGGGATAACTAATATGGCATTTTGGAGGGTAAAAATCTGTCAACAAATTCCAGTATGTCATAGGTTTTGATTGTACAAACAACATAGTTTTTTTTCGCTTCAAAAATCTCGAATTACATGCCAGAAAAAGAGGTTTTGCGGGGAAGTCTAATAACCTTCTTTCATTTGAAGAAAACGGCAGCAGAAACTTATCGATTGTGTGTGGAAGCATATGGTGAACATGCACCAAGCAAAGACACTTGTGAACGATGGTTTAGAAGATTTAAAAGTGGCGATTTCGATGTCAGCAACAAAGACCGTGAAAAACCACCAAAAAAATTCGAAGATACAGATTTGAAAGCATTATTGGATGAAGACAACACACAAACTGAAAAACAGTTGGCAGAAGCGTTGGAAGTTACTCAGGCTGCCATTTCGCAACGTTTAAAAGCCATGGGAAAGATCCGAAAAGCTAGAAAATGAGTGCCGAATCAATTGGAAAAAAGAGACATCGAAAGGCGAAAAACCATTTGTGAAATTTTGCTTGCCAGACAGAAAAGAAAAGGTTTTTTGCATCGGATTGTTACTCGCGATGAAAAGTGGATTTATTTCGACAATCGCAAGCGGAAAAATTCATGGGTAGACCCAGGCCAGCCATCAACATTACAACCAGTCCAAAATATCCATGGAAAGAAGGCTTTGCTGTGTATTTGGTGGGATAGTAAGGGACCTTTGTATTACGAACTGCTGAAACCTGCTGAGACTATTACTGGCGAACGTTACCGACAACAACTTATCAAATTGAACCGCACACTTAAGGAAAAACGACCAGAATTTCACCAAAGACATGATAAAGTCATTTTTCAACACGACAATGATCGGCCGCATGTTGCAATACCTGTCCAGAACTACTTGGGAAACATTAATTGGGAAGTTCTGACCCTACCGCCGTATTCACCAGACTTGGCTCCTTCTGACAACTACTTGTTTCGATCGATGCAGCACGGACTTTCGGAACAGCACATCCATTCTTACGAAGAAGTTAATAATTGGCTTGATGAGTGGTTAGCCACAAAAAATGAGAAATGGTACTGAGACGTAATCCATCAATTGACAGAAAGATGGGAAAAAGTCGTAGCTAGTGCTGGCCAATTCTTTGATTATTGAATTCATTCGTTCTGTTATATAAATAAATGCATATTTCAAGCAGAAAAAATTCGCATTCCATATTTAGACACCTATTATAAAAATTATTAAAAACATATACAGCAAAAATAAAGCGAAAATTCAATTGGAATCTCTTGGCGCAGCCTTCAAGATCGAATGAGGAGCCCGGCAGGGAGACCCACTGCCTCCTTAGCTTTTCTCCGCAGTATTGGAAAACATATTCCAAAAATTGGAGTGGGAAGAATTCGGTTTAAACATAAATGGAAAAAAAATAAACCAATCTAAGATTTGCAGACGACATCATCCTACTGGAAGAAAACCCACATAACTTGGAGAAAATGATAAAGAACTTAAATAAAGAAAGCGAAAAAGTTGGACTTTTCATGAATGAATGTGGAAAAAAATAAGTTGCTAGCTAACTCTGAAACACACGAGATTCAATTTAAAGCACAACCTCTGGAATATGTATTTGGGACGAATTATTTCTACAAAGATATTACAACCAAAGAATAACAAGAATAGCCAACAGCTGGAAAAAGTATTGGTCATTAAAAGAAATAATGAAATCCACTGAGATTAGCAATACAATACAGCGATGAGTCTACAAAACCTGCAGACTACCTTGCATGGTATATGGCTGTGAAACTTGGGCATTTACAAAACACCATAGAGGCATGCTAAAATACTGTCAAAGATCAATGAAACGAAGCATGCTGGTAATAAAACGGCAGGACAGGCACAGAAATACGTTTATAAAATCCAAAGCTAAGGTTGTTGATGTTCTTGAAAAAATAGACCAACTAAAATGGAGGTGGTCCGGTCATATGATGCGGAGCAGACACGACAAATGGAGCAAAGACGTCACGAACTGGTATCCTAGAGACAGCAAAAGAAGTGGAGGCAGACAAAATACAAGATTGGAAGACGACATAAAATTAACAGCGGGGCCATACTGGAGAAGAGTAGCTATGTTAGAGGAGGCCTATGCAATGAGGCGCACTGAGCTCAGAGACTTACTATACAACAACATGAATCAAAAGAAATAAAAAGCTCAGGATGAAGAGGCTTTATAGATATATAGATCTGTTGACACTGGTCTCGAAGCTCTTCGAGCCATGTAGAGATTCCTTGTTGTGAAAGATGATCTTCATTGATGCTTAAGACCTTAGACTGGACGAACGTGATAAACTCATTGAGGAGTTGTTGTTCTGGGATTCGAGGTTAAACATGACTCGCCCACATATTCCACTGTACTTTTTTTCTCAGTTCCATTACTTGCTTTACGAGCAACTATCTCTCAAGCCGGTTGAAAGGACCAAAAAAATGATAACGATCCGAACGTTGTGAGTTGAATTGCTATTCGTACTTTTCATAAGTTTTCATAAATTTTATTCACTAAATTAGCAATCTCTGTAAAAAATACTTTTGTGATTAGCGATGTCCAGATTATGAAGATGCGTTGCTGGAGATGATAGATCCTGGTCGCTTGGGAAGATCCTCACGGCACATCAGGAAGCTGGGCTTGGAGATTAACTGCCAACCAGAAGAGAAACCAACGAAGTGAGACGATGTACGTTGAGTTCGCTGAAAGTTGCTTAGGATAAAAACTGTCCAAACGTAATGAAACATAGTTTGAAACACACAGACAACAAGACGAAATTCTTCAGCGTCCTCTGAGTAACCATAACGTGGAGTTTCAGGCAACGAACGATAGCCATGTACTCGCCTTATATGAAGGACCACGAAATTGTACTCAATCAACGAGAAAGAATACAGAAAGATTCTTCAAACAGTGAGCGGTTAAAAGAAAGATTCCAGGAAACATGGTCAAAAAATTCAGAAAACGAGTGGAAGCGCGGAACACAGAAGACTTTCTTCGAGTCGACTGTGTCGGAAGACTAAAAAGGACTTGGGCTTTTGTTCGAAAAAAGAAAGTTTTGACACATCTGGCAGAAGAAATTTCAGAAGATGGTGGAAAATCCCACGCATTGGTGACCACATTTTTACAAGATGTGGAAGGCTTCAGTGTAAACATGGATTAACCACCATAATAAAACGATTTAGGCGCGTAGGTAAGCGGATGATAGGAGAAGCATGAGAGCATTCTTTTGTCGTTGTCGATTTTTATTTTGTGGAGAGGAGAAATGTGTTTTTTCCAGAAATACAAATGATATTGTTATTCCCAACCCAGGCAGGCAAGAACTTCACGCAGTTTTGGTTATTGAAAGTTTACTCTCCCATTTGAATATTCTGTCGTAAGCTTTGTTTGTTTTGTTTGTTGAAGGGTTGGTTGGCTCATTTTCCAGTATATGCAGGACATCTCCTTGTTCACCAATTTTATTTTGATGCATTTTTACTTCTGAAATAAAAGTTTTGTCATGCTAGTCGATGAATACCGCGGTGTTCATCCATGATTTTTTTTGGTTTTTGTAAATTAAGGGATCCCGATATTTTTGAAGCATCTAGGGTTTTTGGATTTTCCGATGAGAAGCAAAGGTATTTTGTGAGTCCCGATAGCTTTAGCGCAAATTAATGTTGTTACTCGTTCTTTACTTGTTTTATATCCTGGAGCTGAATTCTCCTGGCGAGAGAATAAAGGTTTTGACGGTAACGATTTCGTCCAATTCTTTCTTAAAACAGTCTTTAAGAAAACTTGCTGCATTTACATCAGCTGACATTTTTTCACCTTTAATTTCCAACTCGCGTATTCTATGACGAGGTATATATCGGTTGAACCATCCCTTACTTGCCACAAACGTTTCACTACCACTTCATTTTCACTGTTTTGCTTTTTCAATCAAAAAAGGACGAGATATCTGTTGCTCAGTAGATCGTTTTTGTGAAAATCAACAATATAAAGCTTCTTCCAAAAGTTCATTTTTCGATCATTACGATCGATTTTTTTTATTAATCAATAATATCTATTTAATCTTTAAGCGATGAGACCCCTCTGTTATGCTTTGATATTTTTAAGTACGAACATACAACAGGCAGCAGAGTAATGATTGCAACTGTCTAAAAAAATAACGAATGGCTTGGCGTAGAGATCGTGTGGCGCGGGATAGTCAACATACCAGCACATTCATAAATTAAACTACGTATTGGAAATGGGAATATGTTTCCGCCGTTGGTACAGATGTTATTTTAGTGTCTGCTGTGGTAGTATCGTTGGAATTGGAATTTGTATCCGTAGGCTAAAGGCATAGCGTAAGAACAAACAGCGATAACACTCGGACCATCGACCAATCTAACGGATTTTGCAGAATTGTATGAGTGTTAGTAAAAATATTAATTTTTTGCTCGTTTTGTTTACAAGTACAATGTAAACAGATAGACAAAATAGAGAAAAAAAAACATTTTTACGAACATCAATGCAATTCCCCAGAATTTTTCAAATACCGTTAGATTGGTCGTTTGTTCGGAGCGCTGTTTGTGTTTACGCTAGGCTAAAGGTAGAAATACAGTACTGCGAGACTGCGATACGAGAGCGCGTAGACGCACGCAGTATTACATCTGGGCCTTAGCGAATCCAATAGTCCACATTCCTTCGAAGCGTAAACACCGTTTTTTTTTTCTCGTGTTGAAAATATCGACTTTCATGCCGAAAAAGCTGCATTTGCGGGAAGCGTTAGTTCATTATTTCATTCTCAAGAAAATTGCTGCGGAAATTCATCGTTTAATTCTCCATGTTTACGGTGATCATTCTCCATCTGGGACGACTTGCAGAAAATGGTTTCGGTGTTTTAAAAATGATGATTCTGATCTGAATGATAAAAATCGTGAAGGGGTGCCGAAAAAGTTGGAAGATTTCCAACTACGGGAATTGTTGGACGAAGCCTAGAAGAATTATCTCAGGAGTTAAATGTTGACGAATCTACCGTCAGTAAGTGCTTACCCGCCATGGGAATGATCCAAAAAGTTGGGACTTCGGTGCGGCGTCAACTGAGAGAGAGGGACATTGAACGGCGTCTGATGACGTGCGAGATGCTTCTTGAGCGACAAAAAGGAAAAGTTTCATGCATCGAATTGGGACAGGGGATGAGAAATGGATGTACTACGACGACCGTAAGCAACCAAAACATTGGGTAGTACCAGGTGAACCATTCTCGGTCGGTGACTCGGCAGCAACTCATTAGTGTGATTCGAGCTTTCAAAGAAAAACGGCGAAAATGGAATGACAGACATGAGAAGCTGATTTTGCTGCATCACAATGCACGGGCACAAGAAGCCAAGCCGGTAAAGAAATATTTGGAAGGTGTGAATTGGGAAATATTGCTCCATCCGCCGTATTCCCCAGACACATTTCCTTCGGATTTCCATTTGTTCCGCTCCATGCGATCGTCTCTCACTGGAGAACGATTTACTTCTTATCAAGGCATCAAAAAATGGATCGATAACTGCATTGAATCGAAGGATGGGGATTCTTTTCAGCGAGGAATCCATCTACTACCAGAAAGATGGGAGAAGTTCATAGCTTCAACTGGTGCATACTTTGAATGACGAGTCTGTAGAGTTGAAATAAACTAAAATCTATATTGAAAAAACGGCGTCAACTTATTGCTGTTTGCAATTCGGACAATCGCAAATCCGTATAACTGAGGTCTGGATAATCGAGTCGCCACTGTATATAGTCTGCATTGTTTTATGGGTTCGCAGAAAATTTATCTGAAATTTTCTGAATTTTAACTCATTCCAGAATTAATGGATTTTATTGAAACACGATAAACATGAAAACGGTTCTCCGATTTTTCTACCATCTTTTGTTACATTTATACAGTTACACGATTTACAATATTTTCGTACTATAGAGAGCTTTTTCCTGCAGAGTTTTTGCTTTGAAGTTGGTATTGTTTTTTGGACCATCTTGCAATATTGTCCGATGTCTTCTTTCTCACAATTTGTAATTCGTCCCCAATTTTGTGATGCTGATGTTTCCACATAAAAATCCAGAATGATGTATAAATGGCAATCTTCCCCTTTTTGCTCAGTTAATAAAAATATATCCGCTCTGCGCCATATTTTAGGAAAATTAATTTTACTGCTGTCCAGTGCAGACGAAAATTCGGCACGGGGCAAAAAACTGTAATGGACTGCTTACATTGGAACATCGGAGCGGTAACAAATCCATTTCGTGAAAATCGCATCTAGAGGGCCGAACGCTAATGAAAACAAAGCAGACTTGACGCTTAACGTGTTGAATTAAGACCTATAGGCGTCTCGCTCTACACGTAAACATTTTTCCACTGTGATACGAGACATGCGCGGTTGACATGACGGCCTGCTTGGGGACTTCGTTCAAAGTGTTAGAGTTATCAGTTATCAAAGTGTTAGTTATATAATTTTGACGTGTTATGATTGTTGCTCTCAGCTTGAATTTCTTCTATTTTCCTATTTCCTCCTATTTTAGCGTAAAAATAACCAGACGACCTCCACCTACCTGGTAGTGCCCATCGATGCGTCCCAGCCTGTGAGTTGGCACCTGACGAGAAGCGGCAGGGACGCGTGTTCGAAGCCAGCATCAGCTCTTTCCACCTTTCTTTGTTAATATTATATGCTGATGTTTTACGGAAGATAAACGTTGGTGTATGGACTCGTACGAATTTAATACTTACATCGGCCGGAGTGTGATGTGTTGAATTATCGTGTTGTGGCACAATTTTTTTAGTCTGACCAAACAGTTCTACACTCAAGGCTCCAACCCGTTTTCTAGGTCATATTATAATCTTTTTATGGCTTTGCAGACATTTCTCATGGATCCTCTCTGACTTATTGTTTTGGGGCATTGTTAGGCATTTCGAAGGATCTGAGCAATCAATTTATAAACATAAATTTCCACACAACAGACGATAAGCATAGCCAAATGGCCTCAAAAGGTTTTTTGGATGAGTTTTTGGTTTTTATAAGATACGCTGATCCTCGAATTTCAGACCTCTATCTAAACCTCTATCTATACTTTGCAATACTTGGAGCTAGTGCGATTTAGCATTCTTGCTCCATTTCTATCTGAGCGTGTTGAACACTCACCACACTTAACGCAAAACTCTATTAAGTCCTGTCTGGTATTATTGATCGGAGGCTCGGGTGGGTGTTTTGTGTTTTCTGGAATGGGATTCGCAAGAGTTCAATGGTACTGTTTGGAACTTCGTCTATTTTTCCGAACAGTTTCAGTGCTTTGTCAGGTGTGTATTTTTGTATTGTGTCCAGTATTGTGTATTGTGTTTTGTATTGTTTTGTATGTAAGTCTTTGTATATTTCCATGTTCCTAATGTACCACGGAACTCGAAAAATCCACCATAGTGCTTTATTTTGCAGGGATTGGAACGTTTTTTTGTGTTTCCTGTCTCTGTAGCAGAAGCTGTAATACCGTATAGTAATGTCGGCCTAATTATTTGCTTTGAAGAGCAGCAGTTTGCATCTGGCAGCACCTGACTTAAGGAGCGGATTGAGGGAGCAGAGTATACCCAAACAGTGTGCTCGTTTCGTTCGTATATGGTCTTTCCATGTCAGTCTGTGGTCGATTGTTAGTCCTAAGTACATGGCAGTTCTGCTTCAGGGTACTGCCTCTGTGTCAATGTGAAATTGCGTTGGTCGTTGTCGTCTACATCTGGAAATTATCATGGCTTGTGTCTTGTCTTTGTTTATTACAATCTTCCATTTACGGAAGTATTCTAGAATTATATCAATTGAGATTTGCAGTTCTGAGGTGATTACTTCTGCTTGTCTTGAAATATAGTATATGCAGGTATCGTCTGTATGTAGTGATAATTGCACATTGTTCGGCAAGAGGGGAATGTCTGCGGTTTATAGGTTGTATAGTGTTGGTGACATGAGTGATCCTTGTGGAACTCCAGCTTGAATCGTTCACAGGCTTTTAATCTTCTATCCTAAGATTAAAAGATCGGGCTTTTAAAAAGGCGTAAGTGAGTTGTATGTATGGAAGGAGGATCGAGAACTCATGCATTTTGAAAATAAGTCCTGTATGCCAGACTTTGTCAAAGGCTTTCGCTATGCCAAACATAACTAGGCCTGTTGACTTCCTGCAATTCATGCCATTTCTCATATGTTGGATCACCCTTGTAAGTTGGAGTTCTGTAGAGTGTACTTCTCTTAATCTCAATTGTTGATCAGGAAGAATATCTTTTTTGGCTATCACTTCGTTTAATATTATCAGCAGTACCTTTTCTGCCACTTTGGAGATAGATGAGAGAAAACTAATTGGTCTCCAGTTTTGTGGGAAGGCATGGTTTTTGGTACAACCGTTATGATAGCCGATTTCCATGCTTTGGAGTATTTACGTAAACGGAAAATTGCCTTAATTGTGTCCATCAAGATGTTAACAAGGTTGGCAGCAAGCCATTTCAACATGGTGTTTGTTACTGTGTCTGGTCCAGGGGCTTTCCGTTTGTTAAGTCTCTGTATTAAATCCTTAGTTTCCAGTGCGTCTAGTGGCCGTTTAACATCATCTACCTCTACCTCTTTTCTCATGAGCTCGCTCACTTCTCTTAGGATGTGGTCCCCCTCGTCAAGGTCCTGCTCCCAGAAGGTGTTGTCTTGGAAATGCAGCTCCAACATGTCTGCAAAGACTTCCGCTTTTCCGGCTTTGTCGTACTTGAAGCCGTTTGGGCCGTGTTTGGGTGGCACAACTGATTTGTTATGTTTGCGGAAGTATTTGGACATCCTCCAGAAGGCATTATCATCAGGCTCAAGGCTATGCATTAAACTCTCCCACTGCTCGTTTCGGAACAGGAATATTTGGTCCCGAATTTTATTAGTCAACCGGTTTGCTTTCGTTTGTAGTCTAGGATCCCCCGTGCTTCCAGCTCGTCTTCGGTAATTATTCTGCCTCCTTATTATGGCCTTTATTTTGAGAGGGAGTTCATTCTGAGAGGGTTGTGTTCCCTTGTCAGAGTTATGACTGTTGTTCTCTGTTGTTATTTTATAATTTTTTCATTCTTTTATCATTTTTTCGACGTCAGCTGTGTTTAATTCTTGGGTGAAAATTTCGTTAACCAGACGGTCATGGAAAGCTTGCCAGTTTATTTTCTTCTTAACTTTTGGAGGGTAGTCAATGAAGACGTTCTCAATTAAGAAGTGGACAGGTTGATGGTCTGAGGAGAGCTCATTTGAGGGCACTTGTTTTTATTCTGGCATCGAATTCGCGGGAGATTCTGAAGTTGGGAACATTGCCTCGTGTTTGCCGGAATGTGTTAATGCATTGGGTAGATGCAGGCTTACGTTTGTGCTTGTGATGAATCTTTTTAGCTCAGTCCCAGCTTGATTACTTCTCATAGCGCCCCAGCGCCTGTAGTAGGCTATAAAGTCTCCAATGATTAGAAGTGGTCCCTTTATCTGAAATAGGCTGTGGAGGTCTTGATCTATTAGCTGATTTATTGGTGGGTTGTTCACTGAAACAACCACAGACGACGCGTTCCGGGCTTCAAGAAAGATTCCTGGAGGAGAATGATCTCGAATTTAGAAGAATTCAATTTGTCCAGAATAAAATGTTTAAACTCTCCGGTTCGTTGAAGCAGTGAATTTGCATTCCACGTGAAAATCAAAATGTGATCACGCTGATTCATTTGTGTATTAGTGTGGTGGCTGTGCTGCAAACAAGCCTTGGACGATTTTCGCCATCATATCCTGCATCATCAGTTGAAACTGTGATTGCATGGTCGCGAAAAAATGTCCCATGTCTGGTGGTGTCAATGTTTGCGTAGTTGGGTGTTTTTGTTTACTTGAAGTACATCATCAGACTTATTGTTTGTGTTTCTGCAGGGTTAGTGTTTTGGGCAGCTTTCTCTGCGAACTACTTCCTGATGTTATTGGGGGATCTCGGGCAGCCTCCGTAACTTGCGGGATGTTCTCCAACGCAGTTAACACATTTTGGCTTCTCCTCTTCTTTCTCTTTTTCATTCATTGCGTGAAATGGTGTCAGCCATCGCATTGCACGCAGCAAGCTTGAGCGTGAAAATTGCCCGAAGAATGTCAAAACTGCTGGCAGTTGTGACACATCGGCTGTCAGTTTCGTGGTTTAGTAGCTTCCACCTTGCAAATAATTTGGCATGCTGCAGTTATATTGAAGATGGCTGTTTATTCTTTTGTGAGGAGGACCTTTACTAGTTTTGAGGGGCCTATTTGGGTTTTCATTAAGAAAAGTTCGATTTGATGCAAGCCTCCAAAGCGAGCCCATAAAGGCCGCGGATGAAAACATTGAGATTTAATTCTTCGGAGAGGTAGTAATCTTCGTTATTTGTTTCTGGTCGTTTCCGTTTTTTAAACTCGTTTTGCAATTTTGTTCTTATGAGTTTGTTCAGGGTTGTGCACTTGTTAGTTTCGCGTAGTATAATAAGTGCTGTCCGTTTTTGTTAATTTGTTGTTTGGGTCGTGTCTGTGGTCTTAAGTGCGGATGGGACTGGTTGTGTGGGTGATTTAGGTGTCATTTTGAGGTCATGGAATAGATTATTTCTGGGCCGGGACGAGTGGGAACTCTTCATCTTTCTTCAGCTCTTCTTCAACTAATTCTTCTTCTTCCCCTACCCCTCCTTCAGAGGATAGTATTGTTGGAGGATGATGTAGAGTTCGCAATCTTTGGTTTCTTGTTTTTGTTACGCCTAGTGTTGTTCTTAATTTTTTTGTTTTGCATCATCGTTTGGCAAATAATAGCAAGGATAAAACAAGGATGCTCGAAATTTACATTCAAAATTCATTCAGAATAACCCTCGTATTTAAAACGTAATTAAGGCGTTTGAATTTCAAATGTCATTTAAGCACCATCAGCCATCTGACAAGCGTCAACGCACCTCGTTGCGAGGATTTTTCGATTTTCCGAATATTTCTCGCCTAGTATTGACGCATCGCAATCATTATACACTGCCCTATACAAATGCATGTTACGAAAACTGCTTGACATTTGCTATGAGACTCTCGTAGCGCTCTCGCATCGCAGTCCCGCACTATTGTATTTTGGCCTTTTGGTTGCCAATTGAAGACTCCCTGTGGCACTAACCTTTGCTTCCGCCGCAAAAAATGCGTAGGGACGGTTCGAGTTGCCACAGGGGTATGTTTAAACGGCACGAAAGTTACAGACGTGCGCGAACTACGATTGAATTCGTTTCACCAGTTTTTTACAGGGTTTAAGGATGGAGTTTCATCATCAAATGTCGGTGAACTTGGTCGATGCATTCTCATCTTGATATTCGATATAAATGTTGATGTCTCGACACAACTTGTCTCGAAAATGTTCAGGATTTAAATCGATTTTTCGGCCGAGATGTGTTTTTAAAATTACAACAAACAAAAAAAAAGCACTCGTACGTGAAAACGCTCTGAGTACGCTTTAAAATCAAACTATATTATATGAATATGATAATGGTTTGCTTCGGTTAACACTAGTTTTGCCAAAGGCCAGAAGTATAAACGGCAACATTCGTGTAGACTTTTATAACCGGAGTTTCATTTTCCTTTGCAAAATATTTCAGGCTAACTTGCGTGTTAGCTTTAAATTAATGTTTTTCATTTAGAGGATCTGGGCAAGAGTATCATGAAGCATCAACAGGATAATATTCTCAGAAACCTTGGATTGATTTTGGAAATATTATGAATGTTTCTGTTATTTTAAATGGTGCTTAAAATCATCAGTCATTTTGTTATTATATGCCTCGTCTGGTGCTTTTTCGTTGAAGGCAGGTTCGCAATCAAAAAACTGCACCAAATGCTTGATGCGTACTTTAAAGCAATAAGTCCAGGAAAATGAGATGAGATTCGAAAGTGTGGAAAAAATTGAAAGATATGATAAAAACTCTCTTCAATTACCAAAGTAACATCGTTTCTGTGCTATCTTGCATATAAATGAAGAAATAAACCACACGCAGTCATATGTTAATCGCAATTTTGAAATTCTTAGACGTCTAAGATTCTGTAAGAAGGAAACTCATTCAAATCGCTTTCCAATGAAAAATATATCCAATCAATTTGGAAAAGATTTTTTCTTGTGTAACGTTAACGTCTTCGCTTTTCTTACCACTGTTGTATGAAATATGAAATTATATTTGAACGCACACGTTCCAAATGCTAAATTGTCTTCAATGTCCGCCTCAAGTGCTTCCCACACTCCAAAGGAATTGACAGCAAAAACGTGTGAATTTTCTCGGCAATCTATTTGAAATGTTTAGGAGTAAATTCCCCCAAAATATAGTAGCACCCTCTCATCTGTAAATAGGTAAGTGGCTGGAAACACGATAAATGGAAATCGATTCTGCAAAAATAATTTCAAATTGGCTAAAGCCAAGGGCGCCTCACAGAGTCCTGATACCCGACGTTCCTGCCAAGCAAACTAAATTGAAATCGTTTCAACGTTATGACGAAAACCCAACAAGAGGTCCTCCGCCACGCTATGAGCACGCCGTGATAAGAAGATGTTCCATATGAAAATTTATTATTACACCAATAGGAGATGATAATGCCATTGACAACGGTAGCTGAGGACTAACTAAAATTTCACTTCTTCAAGACATCACAATTGAAACGTATTACAAGGAATCATGCCTGATGGTGAGCTGAAAGCCTCTGGCAAAAATTTCTCGGAGCTGTAACGTTCTTCTTCGATTGCTGTGCTGCTGTGTGCGGACGACTCTGCCACTTGATGCAAGGACCTCATCGCTTCTCGCAAAGAAAGGCCGGTAGTTAATAGAAAGTGGAAGCAACGTAGACTTATGACATTTATTTCATTTTTATTAAATTCGAATCAGTTATCTCTCGAAGACGAAATAAACGTGGTGAAATGGAGTAATAAATGAAGAATCTAAATTGGTTTATGATTGGGGAAACGAAGTTTCTTCATCATAATAAGTTGGGGCTGGAGATCGTAGAAAGGATGTGCCCACTAACAATTGCATTGAAAATGTATTGAAAATTTCGTCACGAAATTTTATTTTTTAATATTTGCATAGTAAAATTCTCTTCAGATGCTGGATTGTGAGCGATTCAGTGATGGTATTTTCATTTAGGAGGTATTGTCCTTCCTCAGGAAGTTCAAATTTTCCCATCAATGTGGAATTGTAAATTCCGTAACGTAAGAATATGTATGCATAATATTTATATGTATTAATTATATTTAGATTTCTTTCGATTATTTACATTGACATTAGTTTATTGTTTTGAATCCGTGTTCATTTCGTCTATAACTAATTTGCTTGTTGTGTACAAGCGAGCTTTAAGCTTTAAATGATGAGTGTCATTCAAGTAAAAATGTTTAACAAAACCTTTTCTAGGCTCAAATCTAACATAACTAAATTGTCTGATGTCTAGCCAACTTGAAAACTAATCAACGTAGCGCTGACAGACATGATTGAGCCATACGATATCTCATAAGATTACTGTTAGTTCACTAGCCTCTGCATGTAACGGTATAACACATTTCTCATTGTGGAGAGTAATTTGTCTTTACGAGATTTAACGAGTTTATTAGTATTAGTTCAGCAATTCAGCGCCAATTTTCCGCAAAAACAGGCATTTACAGACCCTCGCTTTATTTAGTATTTAGTATAATATTGTTATATGTATAGTTTATAACTTTCCCTTCAACCGGTCAATATGTGCCTTGACAAACTTGAAATGCTCCACTGACGTTTCATTATTTGTTTGATTTGAGATGCGATACATTATATATGAGTTAATGACACATATTTCCAACCCCCCCAAAAAAAACTTCCTCTTTGAGTATGCATTCTTCCCGTTGTATTTCTTGGTGTAGGTTTCGTCGAACGTAGCATCCAAAATATCTGCAAACATCTGGCCCTAGTGTATATTTCTGGAAAAAAAGGGATTCTACTATAAGCAGCAGTAGACCAGTTTTCTTCTGGGCTTGGAAGTTAAATCAATTCCATATTTAGGATGACGGCGATGAATTCGAAAACTTATTCTTAAGTAATATCGTACAACTTTTGCCAAGTTGATTTTCTTGGAAGTTGTTTCTTTTTATTTCTACGTTGAAATAATTGTTTGTTCTTGTTATTATGTTGACTAATAATCCTTCAGTAAAGTTTAATGTAAAATAGGCATTTGGTTCTTTTAAGCTATTCGGTTAGTGTAGTCCGGCTATTTCGACGTGAGTTATGGATAATTCCTGTCCTTAATACATATTGCATCCATAGCAGAAGATTCGGAAAAGAACAAAATTCAATAAAACAATAAAATCACCTCTTCCGAATCTTTCTTATGATGTCTATATGATGTTTACCCAAAACCCAAATCATCTGTTAAAAATATTTGAATTACTTTGCAAGAATATGAAGGGTATAAAATGCAATAAGCAATAAAATAACCTTTATAAGCTTTATTTTGAGATGTGTTTATGGCGGTAACCCAAAAAGGGTCCTGAAATGTGTGAAAAAGGATGTAATTAGAAAATAGTATATAAGAGCATAGAATTTAGAGTTAAGGCGTTCAGTTGTAAGTTAAGTGAAATAAATAAAGAATTTTTATTCATTTTTTCCCTTGACGATAGAGTACTATGTTATGCTGTGTTTTCTTTCGTGTCACTTATACCGGTGTCGCTATCTATGCGAACTCTACATCACCGTCGTCATTCGACAATACCAAAAACGCTGCTGTCATTTTCTCCTAAAGTTACTCTTTGTAACATGCCAGTAAAGCAGTCTATCTGGTGCTCGTTATCACTACCACTTGTGTTATGAAACTTAAACGTTTTGCCATTTTTCTGATAAAAAATATATTGGTTGAAAATTTCTGATTGTTTTTACTTATTCACGTCACTCTGTGAATTTATCAAAAGAGCTTTTAACAAACAATTTATACTTAAGAGAAAAATAACTTTTCCCATTTTTCCACTCTTCAGACCAGTATATACTGCTCAACGCTTCAAAGTAGACTGAACAGACCTTCGACCTAGACTTGTTTATTCGCACTTTAAAATCTCACGATACAGTGCGGAATATGTTCACATACCAATCCTTCTTCTACAAAATTCCCTTATCACTCTTTTCAAGTGTCGCCAAGAAGTACTAGGAAAGTCGTGAGCACGCTTCTCGCATTTTCTTCTGACAAGACCCGTTGACATTTTTTTGTATATGTTAGGAATTTTACTATATTTTGATTTAATCGTTTCCCTTGAGAGGAGACAGTGGTTGGGGAAATGATTAATTTGTTTTACTACAGATATCTTCTGTAACTCGGATGAAGAGAAGCAACTGCCATTTCCCAGAACCGATTTTGTTCGACTTGAATCTTATTCTTCGCGCATTTGATACATTGGCTTTGCTGGGACAAGCTGGTACTTCGTTAAAAATGATGGGTTGGATCATCATTTTGATTTCAAGGACTTTATTCCTTAACACATTGTTTACCCTTAACTGACGTTTTTTGTTTAACAAGAGGTAGAACGGTAGAACCGAATTAAAGGCTTTCCCTCTTGTGCGTTGAATGTGGTACTTGAAAATTAACATTTTTCTAATAGCAGGCCAAGGAATGACACTTCTTCAGATATAACATGTTATGTCCAATGACATCTAATTCTTTTCTTAAAATAGTGTCGATTTTCTTTTGCTGCGGAAATACATGCATTCGGTTATGCTTACGTATAACTTAATTTTACATTTCTGGTGAAACTAGTAAAGTTTGTCTAACGTTAGTTATAAAGTTCAAATCACGTTGTTGGGATCGACACCAGAATTATATATGCATATGCCATCGGCAAACATTGCTATTTGATAGTTCGCACTGGAACGGATGTCGTAGGTGTATATGTTAAAAAGTATAGTGCTCCGATAAGAGCCTTGAGGAAGGCCAGCAGATATTTTTTTGGTAGAGAAGGAGCTTTCACAAAATTGCTTTCACTTTAATATCCGATCTTTCAGAAAGGTTTGGTCAAATTGACCAGGCATAATGGTGTATAATAGTCAAACATTTAAGAGGGAAGACCTTCCGCCCAGGCAGTATCGAATGGTATCGAATTGTATCGAATTTCCATTGATTCAAGCTTTGAAATAGAAATTTACGCGGTAAAGTTTCAGATTGTAACAGATTGACTGGTCTTCGGAAACAATTGAATATTTACTGGCTTTAAAGATGGGTAAAATAACTGCATGTTTCTAAAAGGCAGAAAAATAAGTACGTTTGATAGATACACCAGATGCTTTCCTTCGTACAGATTTGCATAGTATTTAGTTTGCTTCATTTCCTTAAGTGAGTTTCTTACCTCACAAGGCTTAAATAAAACGTTCGGCGAAATGCTTGAAACACTTTAGACTATTTACAGAGAGCTATGTAGTAATATTCAGGTAAGATCGTTATGCACTAATATGTCAAGGAATTAATGGAACATTTCAGCCATAATTTTCAGCCATAAGCGTATCTCCACTATTATTCCATCTGAAGGAACTCATCATAGCCATCTCGAAACGTCTGTAGTTGCGTAATCTATGGGTTTTAATTCACAGTTACAGATATGGCAATATGATGACGTTTTAATGTCAAGATGTCTAGTCTGGCCACATTAGCAGTTTGATGAATTCTTTTATTCGATATATATGTTTCCAATTCTTTTCAGGCTTTCTGTACAGGCCTGTGCATGCATGAAGACATTTCCATCTGGAAACTCCCAATTTTCTATTGTGCGAAACGAGATATTGAACACATTATTTATTTAAAGCCCGCTCTCAACTACCCTCACCAGTCATAATGTCGTTCTCTTTCTAATTAAGCTTCCGGTTCTGACTTCCCAACTCAGCGTTTTCCGAAACAATATTGCTTCACATTTCTGCATACCTACTTTCATTCGCCAATAATCGGAAAATATATTTTGTAATGTAAAAATGCATCAGACATGAAAAAAAGATAACGGAACAAGCGGCTCGATACGAAATATTGAAATTTGGAAGAATATCACCAAAGAAATAACTGTGAAGTTAGTGAAATCAGTTCTTAGATTGACTGCAGCCAGTAATTGTTGCAAAAGGAGGCAGAATTCCGTATCCATTATAAACAAGATATGGCTTTTTGAAGTTCTTTTTACGCACTTATTTTCTAGCCAAGCCTAGGTGTGAGGCGCCATAATGGAACCCCTTTCTGGCAGTCACAAACCTGTGTAAAGTAAGTGGAAAGATAGGAAGGAGTCTGTTGTCCAGAAAATTTGAAATGAAGCCGAGTACGGTAGCCAAAAGGTGTATTTGAGGCGGCGTTAAGACGTCGTGACAGGGTTGGCGTAAAAGTTTGGTCTCTTGTGTGAACTCGTAGAAAAGAAGACAGACGTATTGCTGAACTGAATTGATGTTGCCGATGTCTAGATGAACTTGAAGAAATTGAAGAGCCGATGTATTGAGGGGCGAAGTAGAAATACGGAGTGATGATCTGGAGTGAAGGTAATGTGAAAGTTGAAAATACCGAAGACGTCGGCTAACGGGCTACTGTCAGCTCCTTCGGCCCGAGGTGCACTGAGGGAAAATGGATGAAGCCCAACCACTGTGCGTTGGACGAGTTGGACAGTTGAACTTATTTACTGATGACTAGAAAAAATGATGACGGACGTACGCTGATTCAAAGTAGTATATCGCAATATCGCAATTGGAGAGATCAGAATGCAACGAGTACTGTTGACGTCGAGAAATGGGGTTCTAAATGGTTGGGAGCCTGTGGCGAACTGAGGGAATGTTGAAGAAAGCCGAACCGATGAATGATAGCCGCTAGGATGATTATGTTCGATAAAATGTTGACTGGAGATTAGACTTGATAAGAAGTAAAGAAAGAACTGAAAAATTGACGGACTCGATATAAACAGGTGTGTTTGTAAATCGAAGAAAAGGTTAATAATTGAAGAAAAATGATATGTGAAAGTCGATATTTGTTGTGTACTGCTGCAAGACTGACAGACCGCTTAAGAATCTTAATGTGACGGACTAACTGTTTTATCACATGTGAACGAAGTGACATTACATGTTGTTAACTAGCATTATATCGTCAACTATGTTGATAGGGTGGATACTATTTGAAAATAAATATTTGCTAATAGCTTAGTAAATTTTTGACTGGAATAATTACTGGTCTGAAAGATTGGGCTGCTCAATGTTTTTTTTATCTTGAAAAGGCTCTAATTTGGGAATTTAAATATGAACCCAGAACAATTTGGCTTCGTACAGAATTGATTGGGGCCAGTTGAGTTTTTAAAAAGACTTGGAAACATTTGGAATGCGGGGAATCCAATTGAGAATGAATGAAAAACAAAACAATAACATATACATAACGCCATCTGGACAAACGGTGAACGCAACATGTTCTGCAGATTGAGAAAATTATGACAAGAACCAGCGAAAATTGTAGATTTGCCCAAGTATAGAACAAGAGGTCTTAAATCCAAGAGCTTCCCGGTCAAAAAATTAATTAAACAGGCAGTAATTGATAAGAGCAAGAAGAGCGAGAAGAACATTTATTAAGAACGCCATAAAACAAGTCCTTTTAAACCTAGACACCATAATTTTGAAGGCACACCATACCTACCTAAAATTTGAAAAAAAAAAACTGGCAAATTAAATTGGCTTTCAGGAAGACAATGGAGAAATCACTTTACGTCATACGAAATGAATTATCTGTATCTCTACTTTTTAAACGTTTTCATCAAATTTCAATTCAATACTTGCAATCTATGACATGCTAGATTTACATAGTCATTCTGGGCATCCTTTTAACAACCAGTGAGCTATGTTTCGTCGGGGATCATTTTTTGCTGCAATTTTTTCCTTCACATGGATCGGAAGCTATCCATGATAGCCCCATTTCCAGTGCATTGCGCCTCAAGCACATCAATGTTTCTAAGAAATTTCATGATCTGCTTCCAAGTGAAAAAGCTTCCACATTCGATACTAATTCCGCTTTCTTCAGCCTGATTTACCTTTAAGTTTTCCCACGGAAAAAGAGGTTACACTATTCTTACACTGCACATCCTGCAAGTGCCGCATATGCGCGTGAAGGACATATAATAGATTCAGGAGTCAAATGGTTACGTAATTTGGAAGCGAATAAAGCGCTTCGAACATATTAAAATATTATCATGAGAAGTTACGAAAAAGAAATGACTTGCATTTGTCTTTTTATAAAAAAAATAATCATACACCGACTCAAAGCATGTATCAATGTGTCACCACAAACAGTAAGAACACTCCCGAACGGCTTCTAACAGACAGAGATAGAGAGAGAATCATCAGCATAAAAGAGACCGTACAGTTGGAAGTGAATAAGAACAAGAGCGTTATAGCATGAATTTACTGTGTTTGTAAAGTGTGTTTACACAGCAGCTTCGGAAACCCAATAGCCAGTGAAAGTTGACAAATTCACATAAAATTCTACCTTCTTGGTTGAATCTCGTTTGTTGGAAGTGTTCTCCCGTTTTTGCTGATGCTGCTTTAAAATATCTCCTTAAATGTTATCTCATCGTATTCTGATTTCTCCTTAATAATTACTCTATTGCAGAGCAGGCATCATGAAAACTAGATTGCGAGGAAAACATCCCATTGAGCTTTTGTTAGCATCGAAAGGATATTTTGGCTTCTTGTTATTCCCCGCGATATCAAAAATCAGAATCTTATGAAACAATTTGCTTTTAACCCCAGATTCCAATACGCATTGTATTAAGCTTCGCAGTATTTATGTTTAATGTGAGCACAATACCTGGAAACTCAGATGTATAAAACTGGAAATTTTTTTTCCTTATTTTTTATAATAGAAGCAAGAATGGATACAATCGCAAGCTTTTTTCCCACATAGTAAAATTCTACCAAATCGCACCGTTCTAGGATTAATAACATCAAATGAATGAATGTGTATGATAACAATAATCCTATACAGCGTCGGGTCTTCAAAACGGTTACAAAGTATCATTGGCCAAGAGCTGAGGAAGGAATTTATCCGGTGATTTGATTCCCGTCAATTGCAGATATCTCGGCCGCAGACTGTTTTAATAGCTTTCCTTAAGGTTGTTGTGAACTTGATTATACGAGGAAATGAACTAGAAGTGTTAGAGCATCGTTATCGAAGTGGTTTTCAAGGCATTCTAGTATGAATGAAAAGGATATTGCTAGTTGATGGAAATCAAACCCGAATGTTTGCTGTAAGTACGTTTTCGTAGATACTGTTGTGAATATTGCCACAAATCGAAGAAATGCGAACGTGAACTCTGCATTACTTAAACTGGGCTGGCCTGCAATTTTGATAACATTGACACTGTGACACTGAGGAAAATGAACATTATCAGCAGACTTGTCACATGCAAATGACCTAAATAAGAATGAATGTACATAAAGAATCTTTACACAGGAGATTCTGGACTATTTTTTTAAGGTCTTCCTTAGATTATCTGCCTCGACTTCCGTTGTTTTAGAAAGCAGTTCGATTTCAAATTCATTTTTAAGTTGTATATATTACCGTGGATGCATTTCAAGGACCAAAGCAATCTCTTACAATGGACGCAAGCCGTTGAAGTAAACTTCTAGCCAAAAAAAACGACAACGCCTAATGCTAATTACCTTTGAAATACACCATTTGTTCGAGGAAAATGTGATTTGAGTATGAGAGAAGTGAAAAGTTATCTAAAGATTGTCAAAATAAGCTTATATAACTTGTGAAGAATTCCTTCGATGCCGGAGTTTCCTAGAAACGCCGTAGTTCGCATATAGCATATATTTATTCATGTAAACTTTTAAGTGTTTGTTGGATTATTTTATTGCCAAAAATAACGGGAAAAGTTGATCAACGAACTTGCATCAAGTTTTGCTTTAATTTTGACAAGATGGCCGCATTTCAGCTGTCTGTCAGTAAATCTCTTTCTCTTGCTGGCCTATGAGCGTCTGCCATTTGCGATTGAATGAAATCTTCGGTTGACTATGCGTGTACAAGAGAGCGATCTGAACTACCAAAAAAATATGTTTGAAGAATTTTAGCCGAGAATCAGGGATTGACTCACGAGTGTACGAGACTGATCACAAAATAGCGGACTGCAGAACAGATGAATGTTCGATGTGAAATCAGTCAGGACAACTTAAAAACAGTTTTAATAAAGAACAAAAACGGGAAAACGAGTGATGACTCATGAGTAACATCCTGAGAACAACAAAGTGACAGCCTGCACAGTCAAATTATTCTGGATTGCCAAGCCAAAAAAGTATGTCGAAGTCCGAAGAAAGTTAATACGATTTGACTGTTATCCTTGATCATGACGATGATGTACATCATGAATATGCTCCAGGAGGTCAAAAGATCAATAAAGAATACTTTGTTGAATGTTGAAAAGATTATGTGAGATAGTAAGAAGATATTGGATACATTTTTGATCGCATAGTAATTGACTGCATCCTCAAGACAAGTGCATTCATCGAACCTTATGCGGCAATATGTGATGCATCAATTCATACTACTTCACTAGCTCGTCTATTCTCCCGCCAAGGCTTTTTGTGGATTGCTCAAAGGATATCGACAATTTCGACTTTATCGGATTATTTTTTATTAGGATTATTTATCGGATTCGACAAATACACCGAAGAAACTTCCAGAGACTGACATCTAAGGCTGCCTCCTGCTGGATGATGAAGAATAACACCAAATGGAAGATATAAAGGTAGATTCGTTACGTTTGAGCCACGCTAGTATTAACTACAATTTGACGAAAGCTGTTTCAACACGTTTGACCAAATTTATTCAGTAATGTCATGCTCTGTCAAAACGTACAGGTGATGGCTTCGAATGCTAAAAGCTGGAAAACCCAACTAAAAAGAATTTCTCCACATCTTCAGTTGAACGCCATAAGAAATTTGATAAGACTGGGACTAGGACCGATATTCTTCTCGAATGGATTTTCTAAATTAAAGCAAGGGTTCCGCAAAGAAAGATTTTGAAAAATTTAAAATAAAGCATGTTGCCACATACTCGACTTTTGATATTTGCTAAATAGTAGACAATCTTCACCACTTTACTATCAAGAACATTCAAATATAAACGAGCCAAAAATGAATTTATTTTACATTCAAGCAGGAAAACATTTTTTTGCTAATTTTCTCAATTTCCCTCCTTAGTAATGCATTTTCAACATCGAACAGATAGGTTTCGCATGCCATTTTCGAAGAATGACTTCGGTCAGGTATTCAACCAATTGCCTAGAAACTGTTCATCCTGTTGATTGTTTGCTAAATGCTCTCCTCTAAGTGCCCCCGTGAGAGACTCAAACGTATGTAAATCACATGGTGAACGGTTGAAGCTTTTCGGAGGGTGTTCAAGCGCAATCCATTGATTTTCGGCCAATTTTTGGATTGTAAGGGCTGCTGTTTGCAGTCTGCCATTATCATGAAGAATTGAGCCGTTTCGGATGGGCTGACTGCGTCTTTTTGACCGATATGTGTCTCGAATCTCGTCAAGGAGGCCACAATAGTAGGTAGTGTTTATTTACCGATGACCGTAAAAAAAAACCAATAAGTAAAACTGCATGAGAGTTCCAAAAAACCTTCTCGGCTGACAATCGTGTTTGGATGGTCCTAGCTCCCCTTATCTTCTTGACACTATACTAGCTCTTTTTGATTCGGGACTGTTTTGGCAAACCTACGATTCGATGCACGCTACAATGCGCGTCAGAACCATCTGGCAACCTTAAAGTTTCACTTTTTTGTGATCTATGACAAGCGTGAAATCCTCCTCACCGAGATTTTTCGAAATTCAAGGTAGTTTCAAACAATGGTGAGCATACTTCCAAGACTGATTCCCGATTACTGTTTGATTTATGCTGCATCTTTTCTGTATGGCTGGCGTTGGGCATTTTTGGGAACTTACAATTCCACTTTTCACACACCTCTTTAAATATGGCCCACCAGGCCTTAATTCGTGACCATGAAAGTATATTCTTCCCAAGTTTTGCACGCGGAATAACATCTGGGTTAACACCATCCTGAATTCAAAACTTCATTATGATGATGATGATGAATGTTCATTATGATGATGAATGATGAACTTCACTGTCGCTTATTTTGGGGACAGCTAAAGAAATGTTCGGACCGTTGGTTTTGTTCCAAGCCATCTTGAGGGAATCTTCTTTAATCGTTTTCGATACCCATCAGCGAGCGCCTGCACGTCGTGGAGATATGAAGTCATCAACATGCAAGCAGGACGAAAGCAGCTCACCTGCTCATCTTGGCGCCTCTTCAACGCAGTTCGCATATGCTTACCTTTCAATTTATTTCTGTTCTATATTCCTTGCTTTAACACAGGACGCTTATCACACGTCTTTGTTAAAGCCGCTCCAAATGCTGACAGTACTAGTTCGTATATAACGTTTGAATGCGTTCCAGAAGCTCCTAATTAATGAACTGAACCCGAAACTGGTTTCGAAGAGGTTCTTGCGATTTACCGTTTCTGCAATCCGACCGGTGTAGTTTAAAGTTATCGTACGTGTGTTCTTCTCTCAATTGTGGCCCTTTCCGAAACTTATGCGATGGCTTTCTTATAATCTCCTTGTTTAACTTCTGAAAATGGCTATCTATCCCCTCCTTGGGCTGTCCCGATCTTTGCTCTTTTCTTCAAACTGTCATTCTTCTTAACGAAAGCGCTGGAATCGCTGTTGACATTCTCGTTCTGTTGTATGGTGTATGGTTCTATGGTTGTATGGTTCTGTATGGTGTCCAAGATCAAACACGTTTGATAAATAGTACATAAACTTCACTTTATGAGCTTCCATGTTTATCTAACCACTTTTGTTTGAAAATAAAAATGTTAGAGTTGCAATAGTGACATTTCAAATATGCTAAGTGTTGCCGAAATGGGATCAAGTATTCCTGAGTTACTGCTCAAACAACATTTATTGGAAAAGCGAAAAATCTTTTTGGACACTTTAAATATTTCTATAGATAATTCTTCTAGAAAATTAATTCGTTACAAAGCATTCTGTCACATGTAATAGACATATTATTGTCACTTTTTATTTTTAACGATAAAACTATTTGTTTTCAGAAAATTTACACAATGATGATTCCCACAAGTATAGAATCAAATTTTTTATTAATTTAACTTTTTAAATTTATAATCTCGAAAACAAGCAGTGAATGCATGAAGGCTGACAAGGTTATATCTACTCCTTGAGTGCCAGTGAATCCTTTTTTACTCTTCAAATAAAAGGCTTGAAACTTTCCAGACATAACTTTTATACGTTGAGAACATTCACATGTGTAATGACTTCCTACGTCTAGAAAATTACCCTAAAAATTATTCAAAAAGATTCTTCGATAAGAAAACAAAAAAAGACGAACTTTTAATGTTTACTTCTATACTAGACTACTTCGTTTCGTTCGTCTGTAGTTAATCCGATTTAGGCAATATAAACATCATTACATCCAACTTTAACTTTGTTTACATACACAACCACAACATTGACAGACACATTAAAAATAATATGCAACCGTAACAGACCAAATTAATTTTTAACTTTGAATATAACCGCTAATGGCGGCTGAGTCTAGCATTTAGTGGATCACTGAGCTTCGAAACAATCGATTTTTGTAAATTATATTTTGGGTTACGTTTTGGGGTGGATTGTTAGCCATACTGGAGTAACAAAATTATTCACCAAAAATTTATGCAAGAAGAAAAAAATGCTGGAAAGTTTTGCTAAAACATTAAGCAGAGATTATTTAATGTTTGCTTTTGCTGAAAAACTTCTACTTTTTGCGTAATTTTACCATATTATACATACTAGTATTTCTTGCAAGCGGCGATTCCCTATCAAACATATCAGTTTCTATGTATTGACATGACTTATAAGTTCAACATAAGATGTTATTAGGCAATCATTGTCTTGCTATTAACGCTTTACTTTGCTGGCCACCGCATGATTGAAATTTTAAGCAAAATCATTCCAGTCATATTCAGTATTTATGTTCATGTTATATTTTAAGTATTGATTTGAAACTTGCAAGAAAGGCTATGATGCTTTCAAGTACGAGGAGCATTTAAATTCAAACGAGCCTTTGCTTATGAGAGCTTCCCAAACGTGGTGGAAGTAGGCGAAACGTCGGAAATGGTTGGGAGGATCCCTTCTAGGTGACTCAGTTGACAGTTGTCCTCAAAATGAACAAACAAGAAGCTTATCCTTCAGTTGCGCAACGCATCATAATAAAAATTTTAACGAAAATACGCGTTAAGTCAACTGAAACTCGAAATCGATTTCGTGCATAGTTTGGGGGGAATGGTGTTTCATGGTCACGAATGAGGCCGGGTGTACCGAATTTAAGGAAGGGCGTCAAAAGTGTAAATGTAAAGGCCGAAATACAATACTGCAAGACGGCGATGCGAGAGCGCGACGAGTGTCTCGCAGCAAAAGTCTACCCGTTTTCGTAACATGCATTTGTATACGACAACGTACAATGATTGCGACGCATCGATGCGAGGCGAGAAATATTCGGAAAAACGAAAATTCCTCGCAACGAGGTGCGTGACGTTTGTCAGATGCTCTTTGGCGCGTAAATGAAATTTGAAATTCAAACGAGTTTATTACTTTTTAAATACGAGGGTTATTCAGATTGAATTTTGAATGAAAATTTCGTGCATCCCTCTTGAGAAAGAGGCCCCAGGTCTAGCATTACGCCTGACAACGTTGCAGCTGTTCGTGGACTTATTGAAAGCAATTCTCATTGTCGAGAATCGAAAAGACGCTCGTCAGTCGGGAAACTAATGTCAATGGTTTGTGGGACTCTTAAAGGAGTTTTTTTCGCTATCAAGACACCATCAGCTCATTCGAGACGTCTTTCTTCTGCCAGACAATGCAAGACCTGACACAGGAGCTCTTATAACTCAAAAATTGGCTGAAATGCAATAGACTCCCTACGGAAGCTTTTGGAGTATGTTTCAGGCTCTCTTCGGGGCACTTGGAGAAGAGCGTTTTGCAAAAAAATCAACAGACTGAACAGTTTACGCCCTATTGGTTGAATACTCGCCCGAAGTCATTCTTCATATCTTATAAATAAACTTTATGTGGAACCAATGTTCGAAAGTCACGGCAAAAATCATTCTTATCAACACTGCTGCGTACAAATTTTTAAAACATTTACAATTTAACATTAAATTACAAAACAATGAAGTAGCGTGCAATTACTTTCAGCACTTCAGATCCAAGTAAAAGAAATGTAGACGCAATTAAGACTCATTTCAGCGAATTAGTCATGATTTCGTAAGTTCTAACCCATCCAAGATAAAGAAGATTTGTGATAAAATATTCTCTTACATTGTTTACATTTTGTCAAGGTAGTTGCACCAAGACTCATTATTTCAATACGAAAATCCTTCGCCATTAACCCTTAAAAATATATCCTAAGTCTAGAGGCACCCACACGATGAACATGTTGCCATTAATTTTTAGTTTGCGAATGTATTAACTTGTCTTTCGTATCCTACTCACTCTCGACGACAAGTTACATTAGAAAGAGAGGTTGGAAGAGCTCAAGCTAGTTTCGAACACGCACCCCTGCCGCTTCTCGTCATGCGCCAAATCATAGGCTGGGACGCTTCGATTAGCACTACCAGGAATATGAACGCCGTCTGGTAATTTTACTTGCTATTATTGCTCTCAGCTTGAACTTGTCCTATTTTCCAAATTGTGTTTTCCAAACTGAGTCTTCGCTGAAATCAGCATAGCAATGGAATAAGTCACTTGCAACTTGTAAGTGACAGAATATTATTGACAGGGAGCAAAATATGCGCCATATTGAACAGCGCAGAGAAAAAAAATTAGGACGCATATTGCGAAAGTCACAACGAGTTAGAAGATAGTTTTATAGCAGGGGAACGCCTCTCGGATGAACATGATGCTCGCATACTCATTCTGAATCAACCGATCCTGTGATGATGACTTAATGATGGAAGAATCTGAGTAAAATTTTTATTAGTCCTCCAAAGCTTCAACAACTTTTAATTTCCCCTAAATCGAAATTCCCAGGTTGGATTTTTACGTGGACGGTCCATAAAGGAAGCAGCAATGCTGTTGCATAACAGAGCCACCCGCAATGTACAGCGGAAATAGTGCCTAGTGACTTGCGCTCTTGAAATTCAAAGCGCATAGGACTCAGTACAGGTCAAAATGCTTAAATTTATTTTGGATATGTAGTCATGTCCCCTCACTTTCGTTTGGATTCTTCACAGTTTCCTACCAAATAGAGTAAAAAGAGCAGAGATTTCACTTCAAAATCTCTTTACAACTAAGATATCTCAAACAGTATTAACTTGAACTTCATCATGTACGCAGGACATATTCTACTTACTGCCACCAATAAAACCTATTCAATCCTAGCTTAAACACGGCTGCAGTGTGCCGTGAAAAAATGGGGACCAGAAATAAATTCAAATGAATCCGATATAATCTGCATCCGAAATGTCAACGCCAAAGGTTATCGGCAAGCAGCGTCCTAGAGTAGAAAACTTCGAGATTCTGAACGAATCAAAGTTAGTCCATTGAATAAGAATATTAAAAACATTTGAATTCACTTTGGAAAACGGCTAAAATCAAAGCGCTGAGTAAATAAAATCCGGTGGTTCCTTTTATTTCCCCTTTTCCTTCCTCGAAAGCTGTAGGACCCAAGAAGAATGTAATGATATGCAAAATATAAAGCTGATCATCACTCACACAAATTTAACCTGATTTATAATATCACTTGCATCAAAAAACCAAATCTTTGGAAAACAAATTCTAAGAAAATTCTTTTCGAAGAATGGAACAGCAAGACCCAGCAACACAGTGCAGCGAAAAGGAGCGTTGGATTAAAAATGTTGAAAAATTTATGTTTGTTTTTTTTTTTGTGTGCAACGCTAGACTGAATCGTAACTAATGCGCTCTTAGCCTTCCCTGCCTAATTTCTAGACAATTGTCCATGATTTAAGAAACCACACCTGAATTAAGAAACGTAAACAATTGAAAATGTACGAAAAATTTACAACCTGCATCAGTGAGCCGGTTCAATGTCATAGCGAAAATTCCAAAAATATTGGAATGAAAATCCTTTAGTCAAGATTATTTATATGAATAGGCATTGATTTAGACATGAAATTGATTAGAAATAGTATTTATTTCTAAATATTCTGACTTGATTATCATAAGTTTTGAAATAACTTATGCCTTAAGCCAACAAAGTATAACGTCCCGTAAATCAGACATTAAATCAGAAATTAAATGCAAGCCTGCAAATGCAGAATATTACCATGAATTCTTTTTTTATTTTTTAACATTGGCAACCCCATTTAAAATGGATTAATAATACATGTCACTTATCTCCTACCTTTTAAGAAAATGGCAGCTCACTGTCGGAGAAATTTTAGGATAACTTAAATTTTGTTGTTATTTTTTTGTACGCTTTTTAATGTTAAAAAATTCAATTGTTTTTGATCCAATAGTGTGTAAATATGAAAACTATATTGTGTCATAAGTGTTAGTTTGATTTTACACGTTGGACTTGGATTCCGTCCGAAATATCGAACGTAATGCATAGCGAGCACTTTCGTGTTGTGTTTGCTTGCTTTTTGCAGGTTGGCGGTGCACAAAATTTGATTAGCTTTCGAATGCGAATAAGAATATGAAACCACTCAAAATATTACTTATGTTAAAGCATATAATGAAAGAAGTTGTCGGACTTCAGATGTGGATAAGGGTATGTCGTAACATGATGCCAACCTAAACCACGATACTTCAACCTCGATGCGAACTACGACGTGTGCGAGAAAATTGTAGTGGTGCTGTACACTTTGCATCCATATGTCTTCAATCAAATGATGTTACTTTGCAAACATCTACGTTGGTTTTGTAGACATCTCCGTCGAGTGAAAAAAGCGATAATGACGATAATGAACAACTTTCTCCTCTGACAACTCATTCTCGTCACCGAAAAGGTTTTAAAATCATGAAAAGGAGGACTATGCTGTGAAAAAAGAGTTACTATTACTACTATGTTTACTACTATGTTGCTACTATGCTACTACTGCGTTACTACTATGTTTACTATTACAGAAGAAAGTCAACACTGTCAAGCCCCGTTAAAATATATTTCAAGCTCATTTTCGCCAAAAATTTATTGAGGCATGTTGAATACCAAACAAAACTTTACGCAAAGCAGAAAAATCGGTCTTTGTTTGTCACTGAAGATGAAAATATTTAATTTTGGGTGGTACGTTATTGTCGGGTTATGCATAGCGACAAAAGTAAAGGTTATATTTGTAAAGAGACAACGATATGCGAAAGCTATAGTAAGAGATTTGATGCATTACTTCAATGATTACATCTGAATAACAATACAAACTTATCAGCTTTTTCTGACAGTCTTTACAAGTTGCGCCGGCTACCAGATAGCCTTACTGAATCTTTCCAAATACACTCCAGCGTGGATGGAAGCATGACCCCATACTATGGAAAACTTTACGCCAAACAATTTATCAGACCGAAGCCGATTAGATTTGGCTTCAACAATTAGGCTTTGAGGTTTAGCACTGGTTACATGGTGGCTTTATGTGTGTATGCAGGAAAAACTATTGAAAAGGAAAATTGGATTAGGCGAGGACATAGCTCTCGCCCTGATAGACCAAGGTAATTTGCACCCCAAAAATGGCATTTAATATTTAAAAATTAATATTATTTAATAATATTAATATTATTTATTTTTAATATTTGAATATTAATATATTTATACATAATATAATAATATTTACATATTTAATATGTAAAAATGGCGGCTCTATAGGTCTTTCCGCGAAGGTCCTCTGTCGCACAAATGCAAAAAATGTAGTTTCGAGATAAACCCAAAAGAATGTATGAACGCAGTTTTGCAGACGATGGTACGTTGTTTGTCCGGGTTAGTTTCAATCAGCGATTCCTGACCAATATAATTGTCCTTTCGTTGTTGTTTCAGCATCTTGGGTCTGGTTTTGAAGCGATATACGAGCATGGCTAGTTAATTTCGTGTTTTGTTGAGCTCGTATCTCTACGGTTCCGCAATGCAATTTGTCGGTTTTCTGGTAGAAGTCGCACCAGCGATACCTGTTTTCAGGTTCAGCATTTTCATCAGTGTCATTATACTTTTATTGCCACCATGCAAAATGCTGCTCGCAAGATGGGTAGCAATTTGGACAGTTTCAACACCACTTGAACTGGTTTTCGGAGCCATTGACCAAATAACCGCGTTATGGCTCTCGCTGCTATTTTGCGTGAAGCCTCCTTCACACCGCTCAAACAGTTCATCTAAAGTGAGGTCCGTATAAATTGGTTCAAGGGCATCTTGAGCGATTGTTGCCAAGGGATTCCTGTAAGTCTACTCATCCAAAGTGCCGGTTGCTTTTGTTTTTTACCAAGTGCCCCACGAATCTTCTCCAGGAAGACAATCGTCATGCTGGGTGCTTAATCTGTCGAGACTTTGTCTTTGTATGTTGCCCAGATTGCCTTCTTCATTTCGTCTTGTAATAAGAAAATCTTTACGTAGTAAAGCCATAATATACTTTCAGCTCATTGATTAGCTTATCGGTAAGTTTTCCTTTTCAACCCAGCACTTTGGTCTTTTTTTACGTGACGAAATCGTGAAACCATCCTTTTCTGCACGTGTCCAATACATTCTTTTTTATTACCTTTTCTTTGTATGGATTTGCATGAATAATTCCTTTGTAGGTTTTTGAATCCCCCTCTCCGGTGTAATTTGTGTAACGGACAGAATATTTTTTTATTGACCTCAAAAATATTTCCTTGACGCTATCGACTTCCATTTTCCCGGACGATGTTTCATGATTTGTGGAACATGCTTCATGATTCGTGGAACATTCTTCCTTGTGATCTTCATACCATAAGTTGTATTCAAGTGTACAGATTTTTCGATAAAACACTTGCAAGCCTTACAGTTCGAAGATTTTATTATATAATCAATTACTTTTCCTGAGTTATACCAAACAATAGTCGATACACCATAGTGTGAACTGTAGCCTCGTTTGCGACAAGTCCCGTCGTCAGAACCAATCAAACCTGAACCTTTCAGCATTTCTGATGTCAATTGCAGTTCCTCTTGCACAGTATTTTTCATGGACACGTTTGACACAGTTTCTACCGCAGTTGTGAAATCCCCGATGACAATGTCGTAGAACCACAACATTTTTCTATTCCTCTAAGACTAATTCCTAACAGTCGGAATGCGAGGATATTCCGTCTGTTATGTCATACACTTTGCTGTTAATGAATGGACTAGAATCAACAGTTGGTTCGCAAGTGCCCCAAGAAACTACTAATTTGAAATCGAGTTCACGAATGTTCAATTCCGTGAACTTTACTTCACCGTTGCATGTCTTACACTTGACAACGTTGCTAATTACTTGAAAAACAGAAAAAAAAGTTGAAAAAGTACTCGCCGAAACCGCTACATCGATATATTGGCCAACGCTCAGTTTCTTGGCTGCTGTGCTGGTACTTTTCGTTTTGTGATCCATTTCATATCAATGGTCTGGTCGATTTCACTTTATTAAGCTGATTGATTGCCTCTTCCAATTACTTGTTCCTTTGATATCCGGATAAACTGAAAATTCTGGCTCTGGATTCTCAATTTCATCATCAAACTTTCTTCTATCAAACGTCGTACAAACTTTATACGACGCGTGTTTCTATGTTGCTCAAACTCGAAATAATCCTAAACGCGCAACGTGCCGATGAACGTAATGATGCAACGGATACTGCTGCTTGTCAAACCGCGTATCATCGAAGTTGTACCTAAGAATAGCTATAACTTAGTCATTTTTGTTATTTCAACACGGATGACGGCTTTAATTGTAGCTAAAGGCCTTCGTTATAGGAACGGCAAAAACTCAATTTATTGAAAATTTCTGCGTGGCTAGACCCTATAACGTTCGATATATCAGCCGGTTCATAAAATCTTAATTTTTTATTTAAACTCTGGTGTTCAAGCTGGACCTTTCAGATGCCCTCCACTGACTATTATTTTGCATAAAAGTCAAATTTATACTGTAGAAAAACTTTATATAGTAGTGGGTTAATCTTTGTCACTAAATGAGCCGTAAAAGCGAATGCATCTTCTTACTATCTAAAACAACCAACTGTACATGTAAAAAATATTTAAATCGCCAAAGTTTATTTGGTATCTAAATTCTGTCAAATGATACATAGTCATTTAGTCTCACTGTCAATTATTTTAAGTCTCAATAAAATTAAATTCATGAAAAAACTGTGAAATAAGTATACAATTTTATTAACTGTATTAACACGTTGACTGCCACGTCACCCATATTCGGGTGACAGTAAGTTTCTGATCGGGCCGCGTCACCCGTATTGGGGTGACGCTTATTTGACTACTTGCGAAGGATATTCGTAAGTGTTCAAAAAGATATTTCGCTGAGGAAGTACCAAAACTATTGAATATTATAGTATAGTATAGCGGTACGCGTGGCCTGAAGGAGATTTTACTGTAAACGCGCGTGGCAGTCAACGTGTTAATTGGCTTAAATGAGTGTTCTGACTGCTGCAATCCAACCGTGTGAATCCTAAACAAATGAAAATTGAGTTAGCTGGAAAATTTAAAAACCCAATTTTCAAGTAAGTTTTTTTTTTAGAATTTTCAAGGTATTGTAATTATTTCAAGGATGCAATTGGCGTGAGTTTTTAGTAGGGAGACACTTGCTTCCTCGTGAAAATATTTGACTCGCAAGGGAATGAGTCGGCCACGCTGCAAGATATCTTTCATGCGAAAGCCCCTCGCGTACTTTGGAAACTGTGTTGATCGATAAACCAAAATAAGGTTGTTCTCGAGTTTTTGCGCTAGATATAGATTGTTAAGACGTGATTGTGTTTCATCCTTTTCGTTTGAATTAGGAACTTCTTTTCTTGATAGAATGGGACTTCAAGTTGTGTTCATATGATACCTCTTACTGATTTTTTCAATCGGAACAAGTGTGTGTGCATGCGAAGAATCGATTTGAGCGAAATGTACTGTTAAAAGTATCGAGTGTGCAGGATCCGTCCACTTATTATTAGGCCATTAGCTTACCTTTTTCTAAATATTTGGTATTACAGAAGAGGAATATTTGATCATTGGATCCTTGGAAGGTGTTAAAAAATTAGCCCGAAGCAATTAACCATGAAAGTAATGAAAAATGCTTCTGACTTAATCAAATTTAGTTCGGCATTTTTTATCATATCAGAAAGAATAAAACGAAAGCTAATAGAAACTTAAATGGATGCTTCATAAATTTGATAAATATTCTTGCAATATGAACAGAGTTCATATTCGCATTCTCTCAACAAAGGATCTCTAATTATAATCTAAATATTACAAAAAGTACAAAAGCTATACATACAACAAAGTTTCAGTGTTCCATGATTGGAATTCTGCAATTTTCGATTAAACTTAGATAATGACAATGACACGTGTCCTGAAGTAAAACATCACAATCAGTGACATACTTTTCTATATGCACCTGTATCGTCCTGTATTACCAATCAGAAAATGAAGCAGCGTAAATCCTTTCGAGGTTTTGATGTTAATGCACGTGTAACTTACAGGATATTTTTGAGCTTATTAAAGTTAGAAACTCTCTACGTGTGATGTTCATATTAAATTTAAAACGGAATTGGGTTAACGCAAAAATAGATGTGGGCGTTCACGTAGTGTGTAGACTTGACAATTGTTCGAGGAAATATCCAGTAGTTCCGTTAGTTTCGAACTAATTACGTATGGATGCGTGCTTTCGTTGGTTGTTACTCTTTTCATTTATGTTTTACCTTCAACATGTGCAAATTTGATAAGTTACCATTACTCTTTGCTCCTACACTTCGAATTACTCAATGAGTGGGATAGTAGTTGATATTTGCAAGGATAGTTCCTGGTAAAGGATTATTTTCAGCAAACGGAATTGAGGTTGGACAAATTGGAAAATGTGGCAGACAAATTTATTGTGGCATATGAATAGGAACTACGTCGCACTACGGCGTTCTTGGATGATGAGAAATTTAATTATATTATTTGAAAATTTTGTTACTGGTAAGTACTCATAAAATCAGGTTCAATTTTATATGCATATATAATAGATATAATAGAGTTTATTTATAACTTTTTTATTTTAGATGATGTTCAATGTGATTACGTAATTCTATTGATATTAATTTACATCCTGAATACCCTAAAATGAAGTGGATATGAAAATCGCTCTATGTGTAAATATTATTAGTATTTTTATAATATTATTAGAGTATTTCACGTCTTCATTAACATAGTTTTGAAAATAAAGATGGTTTTATTGCGATCACTGAAATAACCGATTTTTCATCGCGTTCTTTTCTCTCATCTAGGTTTCTAGGGTTTTATGTCAACATGATTTCTTCTCATTTTTTTTTTGTCTGTAATAGGAGCTAAGAATGTTATCGTTTTTTTTTCGATTAACATTTCATACTAAGGTAGTAGCATTGAAAGAACTTCACGAGCAGTATTCCTCCAATAAAATGTGGTCATGTCTGGCTCTTTGTCGGGCTCGAGTTTATTTGAATACGCTATTTCGGAATGGGTGCATGTCTGAATATTTAAGCTTGAAGAAATAAAAATAAAACAAATATTTTGTTTAATAAAGGATTGTGAAGTAAAATATGTTTGGAAACTTTTGTTTGAGCTACAAAAAAAAAGCCAATTCGCAATGCATATAAACATATAAAATATTTTGATACTTGTTATTTTGAATTAAACATTGTTCCAATTCGGACTGCAGTCTATGGTAGTATAAAAATAATTTGTTACAGTAGCGCCACCTGCCATTGTATGTGTTAACCTAAGTTTGAAATAATAAACGTACAGTCTCTGCAAAACCAACACACGAGTTTCATTAGGTTATGGGCCCAGTCCCGCGTAAAGTAAAAAATAATTAGTGATCTTTGTACAGCACAGTGATAATGGCAGGAAATTATTCTATGAATGTCCCAATGCTCAAGGAAAGGAACAATTACGATGATTGGGCGTTCGCAGTGGAAAATTTCCTCATCCTCGAAGGCATTGACATCAGCAACAGCGAAGGATTAAGCGCGCAAGATAACAAGAAGGCTAAAGCTAAGATGGTGATGACCATTGATCCATCACTATATGTACACATCAAGAGTGAAACTACGGTGCATAACTTATGGAAAAAGTTGAAGTCTTTATTCGACGATACTGGCTTCACCCGCCGCATCAGCCTACTCAGAAGCTTGATCTCCATTCGTCTTGAAAGTTGCGACTCAATGACCGCGTACGTGACACAGTTAGTGGATACGGCACAAAAGCTAAAGGGCACAGGCTTTGAAATCAACGATGAGTGGATAGGGTCCCTCCTGTTGGCCGGATTGCCAGAAAAGTACGCGCCTATGATTATGGCCATTGAGCACTCGGGGATGAACATTAGTGCAGACGCTATAAAGACGAAACTATTGGATATGAGTGCAGATTCTGAAATTACAAAGTCTGAGGGTGCTTTTATTGCCAAAAGTGCATATCATCAAAACGCGCGCCATAAAAGCAAAGAAAAAGCAAATGGCGGCGGTCAAGGTTACGTCAGTGAAACTAACAAGCCGGGAAAAAATGTCAAGTGTTATAAGTGCAAAAGAACTGGACACTATAAAAATCAGTGCCGATCTTATAATACGAATGCGAGTACACATAACGAAAAACAAATGAACGCATTCAGTACAATGTTTTTGACTGGCGAATGTAGTGACAAAGACTGGTATGTGGACTCGGGCGCGAGCACTCATTTGATATCCGAATCAAACAAAAGTCTGTTGACAAATATTTCGTACAATACAGAAACTCGAGACATTGTAGTGACAAATAAAGAAAGAGCGCCGGTTTTATGTTCTGGAGATCTGCAGATAACAACATGTGTTGGAGATTCAGAGTTTAACATAAAAGTAAACAATGTTTTGTGCATACATAACCTAACTACAAACCTGCTATCCGTGAGCAAGATCATAGCCAGTGGCAACAGAGTCATTTTCAACAAAAATGTGTGTCACATTTACAATCAGCAAAATGATTGTATTGGAGAAGCAAACCAAGTGAATGGTGTGTACAAGTTGAACATTGTAAAGTCGGAAGAGCTTCTAAGAGCAATGGCAGTAACTTCCAGCAAGACTTGGCATCGGCGTCTTGGCCACATTAACAAAAGTGACCTGAACGCCATGAGAAATGGTGCTGTGGTGGGCTTAAATTTCCAAGATAAGGCAGAATTTGACAAAAGTAATTGCACAGTTTGCTGCGAGGGAAAGCAAACTAGACTCCCCTTTCCCACCAGCTTGTCGAAATGTCTTGCAGATACATGCAGACCTGTATGGGCCCATGGAAACTAAGTCGCTCGGTATGGCAAAATACTTTCTATTATTCGTGGATGATTACAGTCGAATGGCACATGTGTACTTTCTCAAATCTAAAGTTGAGACATTCACCTACTTCAAGCAGTACAAAAACTTAGTGGAAAATCAGAAATCAACAAAAATAAAGATTTTAAGAACTGATAACGGAGGTGAATTTTGTTCAGCAGTTCTGGAGAATTATATGAAGCAGTGTGGCATAGTACATCAGAAAACAAACCCATATACCCCTCAACAAAATGGGCTTTGTGAAAGATACAATAGATCTGTAGTAGAAAAAGCCAGATGCTTGCTATCAGATGCCCAATTTGAAAAAAAGTTATGGGCAGAGGCAGTTCAGACTGCAGTATACTTAAAAAACAGATCTCCTGCAGCAGGAATTCATCAGAAAACTCCATTTGAATTATGGATGAGATATAAGCCAGATGTGAGCCATATCCGAGTCTTCGGCAGCATAGCCATGACACACATCCCGAAGGAAAGACGTCTTAAATGGGATAAGAAGGCAAAGAAACTTTTTCTTGTTGGTTATGCTGACAACACTAAAGGCTATAGGCTATATGATCCCATAACAAAAACAGTGACAGTTGCAAGGGACGTCATAATAATGGAAAAAGAGTGTGACAGTATGACATCTCAGAATACTATACAAGACAAGAGTGACATACAGGATTCAGTGGGGGAAAAACAGTCAGAAAATGTTCAGGATTTATCAAGTCAAGAAGCTGAAAGTGATGAGCAGATTGACGAGCATGACGAAACCTATGTTCCAGTAGAAGAGTTGAGTGACTCGGAGGACAGCTACCATGAGTCAATGACATTGACGTCAGAAGACAGAGAGGTTAGTTCTCAGCAACAAAACACTGAAATGTCACAGAAACGTACTCGAAAGAAACCAGATTATTATGGCTATGCAAACTTGTGTGTTATGGAGGACTTCTCTGAAGAAGAAATAACCCTGAATGACGCCGTGAATGGACCAGAAAAGGAGCAGTGGCAGAAAGCAATCAGAGAAGAATTGCAATCATTCAGTGACGGAGATGCGTGGGAGTTAGTGGACAGACCAGTGAATAAGACAGTTGTGAAGTGCAGGTGGGTATTTAAAAGAAAGCTCAATAGTAAAAGTGAAGTGCGGTACAGAGCGAGGCTAGTTGCGAAGGGATTTAGTCAGAAGAAAGGTACAGACTTTAAGGATACCTTCTCACCAGTTCTCAGGTATTCCACTTTGAGGTTATTATTTGCACTAAGTGTCGACCAAAACTTAGATATTGTTCACCTTGATGTCCCTACTGCATTTCTGAATGGTCTGTTAAATGAGACTATTTTCATGGAAATACCAGCTTGTTCAAACTTTGCTAATTGTGAGAATAAAGTTTTGAAACTAAAAGGGCAATATACGGACTAAAACAGTCTGCCAGAGCTTGGTACCAAAGAGTTGAGGAATTATTACTAGAATTAGGGTATACCAAGTCTCAATATGAACCGTGTTTATTTATGAAATGTGATGGAAATATCAAAGTTTATATTGCTCTGTTTGTTGATGATTTTTTGTCTTTTATAACAGTAAGGAAACTTGTGAGAACTTAGAAAGTGAATTAAAAGCAAATTTTAACATAAAAGATCAAGGCCAAATAAAAAAATGTCTTGGTATGAATGCAACAGTAAATAATGACTCTATTTCTATTGATCAGAAGGACTTTGTTGATACAATTTTGAAAAAATTTAATATGTATAACAGTAAGAGTTCAGACACTCCGATGGAAAATAATTTAAAGTTAGAAAAGGCTACAACAATTTCTCAGCAATATCCTTACCAACAATTGTTAGGTGCTTTAATGTACTTATGTGTACTCACAAGACCAGATATTGCTTTTGCAGTTAGTTTTCTAAGTCAATATAATAATTGTTACAGTGAGATTCATTGGAAACATCTAAAACGGGTCTTGAAATATTTAAATAAAACTAAACATTATAGATTAAAATATGTCAAAAGTAATTGTAATTTAATAGGGTATGTTGATGCTGATTGGGCATCATGCTCAATTGACAGAAGGTCATATACGGGTTTTGTTTTTAAGATGTCTGGATGTGCAATATCATACGAGTGTAGGAAACAAAAAACAGTTGCCTTGTCCAGCACCGAGGCTGAGTACATGGCCCCGTCAGAAGCATGTAAGGAAGCAATTTACTTAAAAAATCTTGTTTCTGAAATAATAAAAACTAAAATTGAAAATGTACCAGTTACTGATTAAGTGATAACCAAAGTTCACAAAAGTTAGCATCTAATCCTTTATACCATAGAAGAATAAAACACATAGATGTTCGGCATCATTTCATTAGAGAATGTGTCACTAATAATTTAGTACAAATATCTTATTTGCCTACTAACGATATGCCAGCTGATGTGTTAACCAAAAGTCTTTGTCATGTAAAACATTATTAATCCATAAATGGTATAGGGTTGACCCAAATAAAATAAGTATAAATATATGTTTATGAAAATAGTAAAATATAATTTTATGTATTGTTCTAAAACTGTGTAACTTTAATGTAGATATTATTTTTATAAGTGGGGTTGTTATTTTGAATTAAACATTGTTCCAATTCGGACTGCAGTCTATGGTAGTATAAAAATAATTTGTTACAATAGCGCCACCTGCCATTGTATGTGTCAACCTAAATTTGAAATAATAAACGTACAGTCTCTGCAAAACCAACACACGAGTTTCATTAATACTCAGGTTAGTATGTAGTTTATTTAAAATATTGTAATTTATGATATTTATGATATTAAATTCACATAAATAAAAGAAATTTTTATTTCAGGTAACTAAAGTTCAACACTATAACTAAATTAAAGGTAAGACATTTTTTCAAAAAACATTCTTCTTTTGGAGACTCTTTTGAGTTCGCAGTAGGCCGTTACAGTATTTCATCACAAAATTCTGACAATTTTGCTGGTAGATAATGTTTAGCTTTTGCAATATCTGCAAATATTCAAATATATATGCAAATATAATATGAATAAGTACATTATAATTATATGCTTAATTTTGTTGACTTGGTAAATTACTTATAGTTCCTTTTACACTAGAAAGAACGAAAACTGCCGCAGAAATAGGGCCTATATAATTTTTCGCGATTACTTCACCAGGTTTTTCAGGATCAAAAAAGTAAACCATTTGGTTATGAGGTACACACTTCCCGTAACTTCTTACTGACAATGACTCAAATTTAAAATTTAGTTGAGCCCATTTCTCCTGCATATCTTCTGCATATATATGGTTCTTTTTTTCTATATCTTCTGTGTTGGTTTTACCGGACTGCACCATAAGGTCAATATGTTGTTGATGGACAAGTGCCTTTTTGCTATTCAGGGGGCTTTTACGTCACGATTTTCAAAAAAATAAACTTTCTTTTCGCAGATTTTTTCTTCATAGAAGGAAAAAAGATTTGATTTTGAAATTGCCTATTTGTTAAGGAAATTTACCAAAATTTTTGTAGATGATTTTTGAATTTTGCGGGTTTTTTTTAAAAAAAAGGTCCAAAATTGATGACGGATGTGATTTTTCCAGTTTGGAACTTTTGTAAAAAAAACACGAAAATTGGAAAACAAGGATTTGTTTTAGTAGCTGCCGTAGTTTTATTTTCTCCAACGATAATATACCCTATACCCTATAACGCTATTATTCTTCTTTGATCAGGGCAGCTATCACAAAAAAGATGAAGATCATTTTTAATGATCTTCAAACTTAATTATGTAATCGTTTAGGGAACTTTGATACTTCATTGGGAGTCCTCAATACTTATCCTTCATGATGATAACAAAATGTTCCCTTGCTAGTGCTTACGTTATGGACACAAAATCGGGGAACCCAGAGCGGTCTACAATTAAATTCTTGTACAGATAATGGTAGGCAAAGCTAAATTTTTCATATGGTCGAAAGACGAGCCTTTAACTCTTTCATTATTGGCATATTTTCCTTGATTTCTTTAACATTCTTTTGAAATTTACTTGCACGACTCTTGTGTACTATTCCTACAGCATCATCATTCTAATGAGGATATTTTATTTTAACATTTAGTTCTTCACATTTACTGCAACTGTCAATATGTGGTCTTCCAACTGATAAATCCAATTTCAAATTAAATTAATGCCGAAAGGACTAATAGCTGACAGTGCTTCTCATTTCACTTTTCTTTTTCAGAAAAATTTCATCTAGATTTTTGATTGGTTTTAATTTAAAAACTATTTCAAGTACTGGTGCCTAATCTCCTTTGAACAATGAATTCCTTTATTGTCAAGATGCTCTACGGAGTTATGAATTTCAGAGCAATATTCACCAGGAATAATTTTAATTCTTAAACCAATGTCTGTCCCTCTAAGATTTTGTGGTATTCTTCTACCTTTTTGTAGTTCGGTTGTGTGTTAATGGTTATTCCATATAAACTTACAAAGGTAGGTTAAAATTCTTTTTTTTCAGAGCCGACTCCTTATAATATTTTCAAGAAACCGTTCTATGTTTTAGTTTGCTAGTAGTCTTGAAAACTTTGTTAACTTTTTGTTCCGTTGGAATTGATTTTTTAATCAAAGCATCTTCACATAAACCGTCAAAAATTTGTCTGCAACATCTAGAAAAATAGTATTTTCCATCTACAACTATTAGGTGTATAAATATGAAATGCGGATTTTACTAACAGATGGCAACACCATTACATATGGTTTGTGTCAGGGATAACTTATATGGGATTTTGGAGGCTAAAAATCTGTCAACAAATTACAGTATGTCATAGGTTTTTCTCGCTTCAAAAATGTCGAATTACATGCCAGAAAAAGAGGTTTTGCGGGGAAGTCTAATAACCTTCTTTCATTTGAAGAAAACGGCAGCAGAAACTTATCGATTGTTAGTGGAAGCATATGGTAAACATGCCCAAGCAAAGACACTTGTGAACGATGGTTTAAAAGATTTCAAAGTGGTGATTTTGATGTCAGCAACATAGACCATGGAAAACCACCAAAAAAATTCGAAGATACAGATTAGCAAGCTTTATTGGATGAAGACAACACACTAACTGAAAAACAGTTGGCAGAAGCGTTGGAAGTTACTCAAGCAGCCATTTCACAACGTTTAAAAGCCATAGAAAAGATACAAAAAGCTGGAAAATGGGAGCCGTATCAATTGAAAGAAAGAGACATCGAAAGGCGAAAAACCATTTGTGAAATTTTGCTTGCCAGACAGAAAAGAAAAGGTTTTTTGCATCGGATTGTTACTCGCGATGAAAATTGGATTTATTTCGTCAATCCCAAGCGGCAAAAATCATAGGTAGACCCAGGCCAGCCATCAACATCTCAACCAGTCCGAAATATTCATGGAAAGAAGACTTTGCTGTGTATTTGGTGGGATAGTAAGGGATCTTTGTATTACGAACTGCTGAAACCTGGTGAGACTATTACTGGCGAACGTTGCCGACAACAATTGATCAAATTTAACCACGCACTTAAGGAAAAACGACCAGAATTTCACCAAAGACATGACAAAGTCATTTTTCAACATGACAATGCTCGGCCGCATGTTGCAATACCTGTCCAGAACTACTTGGGAAACATTAATTGGGAAGTTCTGCCCCACCCGCCTTATTCACCAGACTTGGCTCCTTCTGACTACTACTTGTTTCGATCGATGCAGCACGGACTTTCGGAACAGCACTTCCATTCTCACAAAGAAGTTAAAAATTGGCTTGATGAGCGGTTAGCCTCAAAATATGAGAAGTGGTACTGGGACGGAATCCATCAATTGACAGAAAGATGGGAAAAAGTCGTAGCTAGCGCTGGCCAATACTTTGATTATTGAATTCATTCGTTCTGTTATTCAAATAAATGCATATTTCAAACAGAAAAAATCCGCTTTTCATATTTATACACCTATTAACTAACAGGTACATTATTTACAAACTTATTACTATAACAAATAACCTTAAAAGAGAAAAAAAACAAAAGATGCAATTTCACTCACAAGTCTCTCCCGTTTCTTGTCGTTTTCCCTTAGGGTTTCCACAAGGCAAACCTTTCATTTTAGTTGTTTTTATAAAAATGTTGTTTTTGTACATAAATAAAATGTTTAAATTCCTTGGTAATCCTCCTCTCTTTTTGCTTGCTGGGATTAACGTGAGTTATATCAGATGATATTACGATCACTTGAGATGAGATGCATAATTACATTTCACACAACGGGTGACACATACAAAATCTTCCAAAAATACCAAAATGCGCATATTCCGATCACCCTCATTAGGAATTCCTTTCTTTAATTGTGTTTTTGCTCTATGAGGTCTTGAAATTTCAAGACACATAACGATACATGGAAATACATTTAGGATAATCATTAAAATGTAAGAAATTATGTTAATTTTTAGGATGTAAGAAAAAAGGATATTTGCAAAGGAAAAACCCCGAAATAGGATAAGATGTACTTTTAGTATAAATAGTTTAATGAGTTTTTTTTAGTTTCAATTTTTGTCTAGTCTGTTGTTAGTCTAAGATACATTACGAATAAAAGAATTTTATACTGGAATTCGATATAGTAATTTACCCCCATAATAATTCGTGTCAAAATCGGAACTCATTGGGGAAGTATTATGACACGTCTTTACTAGCTTCACCCAGCATAATGCCTGATAGCCATGTCGTGTTGAGACTGAAGAACGCAATTTGTTTGTTGATTTAAATCAGAATAGCAAATAAGGTAGAAGTATAGAGTGAACCAGGAGTGAAGTCTGTTAGGATATAAATTTGTAGCTGCGTCGGATAGCTCTACGGTGAGCAGGGGGATTACACATCGAAAGAGCAGCCAATGGGAATTTAATGTCATAGCGTCGTGTACCGGAGCACAACGTGCGTTTTACGTACGTGCGTACAATCGAAACTTCGATTCTGGTGCAACTAAAATATTGCGCTCATTATAACATTCAGGATAAATACGAAGCTCCATCGATTCAACTAATTACAAAAAGCGTACAGAAAGTCGAGAAGACTGGTTCAGCAACAAATTTACTGCGATTCGGCCAACATAGAACATCAAAGGATCCCGAAGTCATAGAGCGTGTCTTACACGGTCTAGTGTCTTAAATTTGTCTAGAACATTTTCGAATCATATTAATTACAATGACTTATATCTACATCCATACAAAATTCAAATTGTGCAGGTATTAAAGCCTCAAAACTCTGCTCACAGGTTGCAGTTTGCTAATGAAATGTTAAAGAAGTGCACCAGTTTCACTAACATTATAATCTCTAGGCATACTTCTAACTAAATGGGTATGTAAACAGCCAAAATTGCTAGTCCTGGAGTGAAACTAACCCGCAGCTGAAGCATCCAAACCCCTGCGTTCACTGAAAGTTACTGTATCCGTCAGCAAGAGGAATTATTGGTTCATACTTATATGAAGACCAAACAGAAAATCCTGTAACAGTGAATACAGACCGATGTATTGCAACGCTACATAACTTTTTTGCTCTAGCGTTACACGATTTCAATGGTTTCAATCAACGTGTGAGGTTTCAAGAAATATGAGCAACATATCATGCCTCCAAGGACTCATCGGATGCAGCTTGCGAAACTTTTGGGAAAAAAGTTATACCCAAAAAAGGTGACCTTAACCGGCCAACTAATCACACAAACTTATCCCCAATGGGCTTATCCTTTGAGGATACCTTAAAAGTATAGTTCATACCGACAAGCCAGGGTTCTTTGAAGAATTAAAATCAAATATTCGAGAAGAAGTTCAAAACATTTCACATAACTCTTGAAAGGCAGTCATTGAAAATTTTCGTTCCGGCTGCAGCAGTGTCACGTCTGGAAGACATTATTTTTAAGAAACAAATTCCCATTTTGTATTCTTAAATAACAATGAAAAAGTTTTTGTTACACGTGACTTATTTCTATATTTAATTGTTTGAAGTATAAAAAGACTTGTTGTCCACTCTGTACTATGGGAGTCAACAGTCTGATGTTACAATAAATTCGTTAGATTAGATTCGACATAGAAAATCTCTTTTCAGTTACCATAGATAATCTCTAAATATATAAATAAATACCATAAATACCATCGATAATATTATTTATAACCAGCACCAGATGGCACCAGATGTACACTGGGAACCCGGCCTTCACCCATTATAGACAAGTTTGATTTTCATTCAGACTAGGCATCGTGTTTTCAGTCATTGATCAACCTGTTTAGAGAGACCTAAACTGTTGCCTCTAAGAGGATTGTTGCCGATTTGATGTTTCAGATATCAGTTTCAGCGAGCTTTTCATTAAATGTTGGCTCCGATCTTTTGATTTTGATCACCTTTTTTTATTCAACCCATAATTGATGTCCCTCCCTAAATGGGAGTTTTCTCTTCTTGAGGTATTGTTGCTCTCACTTTAGAGCCTGCTCATTTATTTTGAGTTTACAAGCAAGAAAAGTAAATGATCTTTCATCCATGATTATCTAAATAATAGCTTCAAATATTTTTTGGTCAGCAAATTCAATAAACAACGCTTCATGTGCCTATATTAAATTACTCTCTCACAGAAACTTACTAACTTACTTTCTATAAATAAAAAGTATTTCCTGAAAACCTAATTACCAATGAGTTCTATGTTTGTCGCAGTGCAAGCAGATTTTAAAGCTAAATCTACCCAACAAAAAGTGAAGCAAAAATCCTCCTATCGTATCAAAGTCTAAAATGATTTCCATTCACATCCTTCAACTTGACCCGAATATCAGATTATTCGAAAATTTGGAAACTTGTAACTTTTCACAATATTCGGATTTAAGCTCGAATTCATCCATTGTTACAGAGTTCCTCGTTCCAACAATTCCTTTCAATGTTGTTTTACGTCAACGCAAATATATTTTGTGTAAATATTTACTAAGATAAGGATGAAAGGAGTATATCCTATAGTATTCAGAGAAAAACAGGATCAAAACCAAAATTGACTGATTGGCTCTTGTATAAAGATTTATTGTTGGGTTGGCCTTAATTCACATATTAGTGAAATAAATGGTGAAGCTTTCATTAAGGTATTGATGGTCAATAAGGTATTGAGAGGAATTCACAATAAAATCAAAGAAAGGACACCAACGAAAACAAAAAAATTTGGCATTTGTTTATGTCTGCGAAGATAAAAGGCTTTTGAGGTTTGTTTGAATTCTTTTCACTTTATTCCTATGTGTTTTGTTCGAAGATAGTTGCTGTGAGTTTTTTGAGCAAGTAGTTTTCTGTCGTAACTTTATCATGTATCAATAAATCAATCATATTCATCTACAAATAAATCAACATCCTCAACTATCGTTTTATATTTTTATTTCTTAAGAAGGTTTATTTTTTATCACATAACTTTAGATTATTCGTAAGTCTCTACCATAATGTTGCGTAAGTTTAGGGTCAACAATGCAAGGATTATTTTGAAACAATGTGTGTCGCATTGAAATTTCCCGAGCCTACATCATCATCGACATCATTTCATTCGAAAATTGTTATGACAACTAGAGCAATTTCGAATATCCATTAAAAGTTGAGAAATAGTGAATAAAACGAGATGAACTTTATTGATATGGAAACCAACTTTGACTTGATATGGGTCAGCGGTTATGCATGTTAACTTTCAGCCTATTTCATAAACACAAATGATCATTTTCGAAAACATTTGAATTTCACACTAACGGTAACTGAATAGGGGATCGATGAAATGTTATGCCTCGTGAAAATTTGAAAATCCTTAAATGACCTCAAAGGATGCTTTCCGATTTTCCCTAAATCTGATGCTGTTATCACTTACAACCAGTAATATCTAAATGAAATTCATTTACTTTTCTCCAACTTGATGCTCAAGAGCGCCTTGTGACTTTTTGTATTGGGTGGGCACAATTTAAGGAATACTCTTTGTCAGTCAGAGTACTCAAGTTAAGTATTCTTTTCAACAGCGTGTCTGGAATAACTTTTGGTACTTTTGAGACCGGAAAAATTTCACTCAACTGGTGCTGATGTAGCCGGTGAAGACACAGCCATGCGCGAGAGCTTATAAATCTCAAAGACATAATGTTTTTAATAATTTTTTTTTTAAATAAATTTTGAAGTTTCATCGTTATCTGTTGAAAGATCAAAAGTACTGCCAGTACTGGTCAGAGTACCAAACTGAAAGTTGATTATGGAGCTATTGTTTTTCAAAAATTTTCGGATAATGTTAAAAAAAGACACTCTAGTAAATCCATTGGAAATTTGTTTTTATGCTCCGAGAGTTTTTCTCTGTTTATTAGGCATAACAAATTTAATTTATTCACCAAATCTATTATTTCAGCATAAGGACGATTGAAGTATAATTTATCAGAAATACCATCATTTCTTTTCTGTGATGATTGACCCACTAAGGTGAAAACATCATCGAAAATATTTCATCCTGCTCTCGATATCCTTTAAGAGTGATGATCAAATCATTGATTCTTCTTTTAAAATAATAAACATCAGCTTTTAAACCACATAGATTCTCGCAAAGTTTCTCGATTGCGGACTAAATTGCCGCTCTGTAAACATTCTTCAAAGACTTCCAACAGAGCACCTCGGTTATTTAGCAAAATATCAATAATACGCGTTTTGAAATTCAAACGAGTATTACACAGTATGTCGGAAAAGTTCCCGAACTTCTTTTGTAGCGCTTGTACGAGTGGCGCCACCTCTTGGACGGTTTTATGTTCCTACATCCCTCAAGAGTGTCTGGGAATTTTTTCACCAGTATCCGTTCATTAGTTGCCGAGATAGACGTGCTTGAGTGAACGTGTGTTTAGTACCCCGGTGCAAGCTCTACGATGGATGAGAAATTTGAACATCGTGCCGTAATTAAATTCTGCTATAAGCTTAAACTTTCGCGGAAACGAAAAAAATGATCGATTCTGCTTACGGCGAAGAAGTAATGTTGCGTACAACTGTTTACACGTGATTCACTCGGTTCAAGAAGGGTAGAGAGTCGTTAGAAGATGACTTCGACTCCAAAGGCCTGATACACAAAGAATTTGCGCCCCCAAACACCACTGTGAATGCTGCGTATTACGTAGAGCTGTTTAAACGTCTGAAGCGCCGGATTAATCGCATCGGGCCCAAGTACAAGGAGCCGGGATTGTGGAGTTTGCTGGATGACAATGCGCCTGCGCATTGTTTGAACATTGTGGAGCGTTATCTCGCCAAAAATCAGATCCTATGCATCAATCACGCCCCATACTCGCCGGATCTGGCTCCAGCCGACTTTTTCCTATTTCTCAAGCTAAAAGTGGCCTTGAAAAGACGATTTTTTGAAGATGTACCGAGCATTCAAGCGGCTTGCACCGAGCGTCTCACAGCGATAACTTCAAAGGAGTACCAGAGAGCCTTCGAATCACTCATGGAGCGCTCAAATGAGTGTATATCTAAGGAAGGGGACTACGTTGAAAGTCAACTGGAATAAATTTCTTTAGATGTAATTTTCGATTTTTTATTTCAAAATATGATATATATTTCGGGAGTAAGTTGCTTCCCTCTTCATTGTCCATGATGGATGCAGATGCAGGCTCTTGATGTGTGATTCGCTGGATCACTGGAACTCACTTTATTGGTTTGTTGTTAAAAGGCATTCGCCTTTCTTCAGTTTGCCTCCCATGGAGCTATTCTATACACAATCAATCTCAAAGAGCTTTCAAAAAAGTCTTTTACGTGACTTTGATCTGGGGTTGTTATTGAAACCATTTATTACCTCCACAAGAGCTATAAAATTACTGTAGGTTGTGCTGGATATTGCCAGCTACATTATAACTAGCTCGAAATTCGCCAACAACATCCAGATAATGTTTCATGTCGTTGTAATGTGAAACCATCAGTGGTGTTCGTGTAACTTCATCAACTTGGCCATCATCTTACATGCTTTAAATTTTGAGCGAATTTCTCCCTCTCTTCGGGATAAATGAAACACGCAAGCAGTCCTTTGTAAAACACAAATACCATTACTTAGTTAATATACACTGGCCGTCATCGCACAACAAATCACTTGATATCCGCAGAATTTTGTAAGTCGATATTTCGAGACTACATTCGAGACCACATTCTCTATTGGTGAATTGCTTTGATGAAATATCCAATCCATTCGGAGAAGAATAAAAACCGAATTCTATTATACGGCCGGGTGCAATGATCTGACCGATCGTATAACGTCTTACAGCAAATAAAGGCTTATATTACCCATGCTATTTTAGGTATAAAAAATGAAATATAAACAAAACAAGTTTTGTTTACACAAGCGGACGTAACTTCTTTCAGAAATTAACATATCCTTCGTGGCACTCAGTGAAGTACTGCCGAACATCCGAAGACGATTTTCGACACTTGGAGTACACACAGAAAGCTTAGAGAAGACTCAGAGCGCTGCTCTTGGATCTTAATATATTAATAAATTTTATCCGAAACATCTAACGAGCAATAAGCCAAAACATGTCCTTTCGAAGTCATGATTGTTCTGTATAGCATGATGGTAATGTCCTACAATCGTCTACTAAAATCCCTCATGTTTTGGTCCCAAAATGCATCTTTGAGAAACACAACAATAAGAAAAGCCATTAGCCGTGATGGATTTCTTCTTTTGTCTTTAAATCTATACATGAACGATCCAAATAAGCTGGATAATGCATCAAAGGCCTACTACAGGGTGGGCCATCTAGCGTTTTAAATTTGAACTATCTATATTTCGACATTGGAAACGTCAAATACCATTCGGAAAGTGACAGATATTCAGTAAAAAGTAAAAAAATTTACGAAATGGGTCGCTATTCGCTAGAAAAAACTGGGAAATATTGAAAACTTTTTTCCAAAGTGGTGAGTCTTCAACCCAAACTGTGAGAAATTCGACAAAAAAAAATGGACGCACAAAAAGTGCAATCAGTTCAATTTTGCAACAATTTGTCAAGCGTGTGCCCTCTGAAACTGGCTCAATTGTGGATAAACCAAAACGTCAACTTTCATTTCCTGCGCGTTCAACCAAAAATATTGCGACTGTGGCTGAAAGTGTTAGTGAAAATCCATCCACCTCAACTCGCCGTCGATCGCAAGAATTGAACATTCCACGAACAACATTGTGACAAATTTTGCAATAAGACCTCGCTATGAAGCCATACAAAGTTCAATTGGTGCAGCAGCTGAAGCCACTTGAACATCCGAGCTTTCTACAGTTCGCAAATTGGGCGAAAGATCGTTTGAGCGAGGATGGTCAATTTTACCGAAAAATCATCTTTTTTCCACTTCATTTCCACCTCAGTGGTTACGTTAACAAGCAGAATTGTCGCATTTGGGGTACAGAAAACCCGCACGTAATTGTCGAGAAGCCAATGCACCCTGCACGAGTCACTGTATGGTGCGAATTTTGGTCTGGTGGAATCATCGGCCCATTTTTCTTAGAAAATGAAGAAGGACCCGCCGTAACCATCAATGGTGAGCGATATCGCACAATGGTATCCGAATTTTTCTTCAAGTAAATTAAAGAGGAAGCCTTGGAAAACATTTGGTACCAGCAGGACGGCGCTACGTGCCATACAGCAAACACTACACTCAATCTTTTGCGCCCTATCTTCGAAAATCGCATAATCAGCAAAAGAGGTGATGTGAATTGCCCTCTCAGAATCTGCGATTTAACGCCATTGGACTATTCGCATATCTTAAAGATAAATGTTACATCAACCATCCAAAAACAATTTAAGATCTAAAGTACGAGATTCAAGCTGCTGTTGCTTCCATAAGGCCTGAAACCATCGAAAAAGTACTCCAAAATTGGGTGGATCGGGTGAGCTACTGTAAACTCAGCCGTGGTGGTCATTTGTCCAAAATTGTTTTCTACAAACAAATTTCATAAAATAACCTTTCAAATAAATGTTCAGCCTTTGAAAAATATCAAGCAGTTTTTTTTATTGACTTATTAAATTTAAAATTTTATATGGCCCACCCTGTATATAGATGAGCTTATTGCGTATCTCAAAACGACTTTCCAGCGTGTTCGTTCAGATACACCACTCGAAAGTATTGATGAAATGATGACAAAGTACAAGGATAGGACATTCCTTAAAAAATATCTGCCTTTGAAACCCCCTAAAGCGAGGAATAAAGCGTTTGCTTCGCTGCGACTCAAAAACGGGATATGTATATGATGTGAACGTGTACGCAGGAAAGGAGGAAGGACAACAGATTGGCACTCTTGGTGAAAAAGTGGTTAAACACCTTTGCGAAACCATAAGAAAGAAGTATGCTACCATATGCTGCGACAGAATTTTTAAGTCTGAATTGGACAATTCTTTGAATTTCGCTTGTGTGGGAACCTGCAAGACGAATAGAAGAAATGAACTAAAATTCGTGGGAAATCTTTCTCGAAAAGAAGATTCGAAAATGCTGTGCAACATTTTTGGCTCATTGGCAATCAAGTGGAAAGGGACGAAGGAAATTTAAGTTGTAACTGCCACAGGAATACAACCGCTGAATTAAAAAGAACTGCAAAAGACGATTCCAGGGAAGCTGAACCCTGCCCAGAGGCTATTGCATATTAAAACAAACATATGGGCGGAGTTGATCTTGTGGATCAATTGAGGAAGTTTTAGCATTGTATCATCCAAACAGAAATTCAAATAAATAGTGGAAAAAAGTACTTCAAAAAATGTTGTTGTACGCAGTTGCAAACTCGTGGATTGTATACCAAGAGCTACAACGCCAGAAGACACCCTTCATCGAGATTTGGTTGAGTCTAGCGGAACAACTAATTGGTTTCGGCAAAGACCGAGTAGCATTCTAACGAGAAATCAGTTCGGGTATAGTCCTGAACAAATCATTACTCATCAACAAATTTGTACCTCTGGGTACACCATCACTCAGGATTAAAGGAATGTACAACGTTGGTGACTTGCCACAGGAAGGCAAAAGTCGGTGCTGATACTGATTTTGGGCAAAAGGAAAAATCGAGAAAAAATATTTAAAAATAAAACTGTAGTCTTTTTATATGCTCTACGTCACAACACTTCAATTATCCTTCTCGTATCACAAAAAATAGTCCATACCGAAAAGGTTAAACACCATAATTTATTAAAGAAATATTCACGTACAAGATATTTTCTTCTTTTTTTGCTTTGAATATTGGGAAGAGCATTGAATATTGGCTGTAAGTCCTTCTTTACAACACAATTTCAATTTTCAAAACAAATATCTCCTACAGGTGAAACTTCTTCACAGCTAATTTGAATTTTCATACCTTATACAATCTATTAACACGTACTGCAGCGTTTAATGTTTTTCTACTACTAGATGATGCTCCACTTGTGCAGAAGGATTTCAGTGCGTTATGAGTGCATGTATACAAATCAATTAAGTAATGAAGCAGTTTCACATATTAGAAATATTTGGGATGCAAATCGAAATGGTATTGTCAAGTAGAACGTAAAGTATTCATGCCCATTCTTTCAAAAAAGTCAAAAGACGAAAAAAATCTATTACTGAGATATTTCTTTAGACAATTTATCGTGCGTAACTCAATTTATCTTCAATGAGGGTTCAGATTCGCTAGGGACGTGTCAGTAAAAACAAGGGAAATTTTTCTTTTAACTCCCATAAATCTATTCAATTTCGCAAATGATAACCCTTTCGATGAATGTCCATCACTTTCAATTCTGTTCGCAGTCTAAATGGCTGGCGTTTGAAATGAGCTGTTTATCCTTCAATCAGAAACACTTTAATTGTAAATTTTATCAGTTCATTGCTGATTCAATATCAGTAATAGATGGCTTTATCTTTCTTATGGTTTTCAAACAAATATTTTCTTACACTACACATCCGAAAGAAATAAAAACGTAAAAAGCAGCTGGCAAATAATATCATTCTCTTGAAAATATCATCTGATCCTGTTGATTTTCAGTGAAGCGTTTCACTATATCAGACTAATTTAAATCGCAAACTTAAAAGGCTTTGCATAACGAGTACAAACTTATGCAATTGTTTGTACAAACAAATTTAAACTGCAAATAATTGTTTATCGAAATTATTTTCATACTTTTGATTTTTTTTTTTTTTTTGATTGAAAGCAAACCTATGACGCTTTCCAAACAAATTTTCACATATGGGTAAACTGAAATTGCTTTTAAGCTTTATAGAATTACTGGAAAAACTGTTGGCATCGATTAATTATTCGCATTCATTAAGTTTAAATAACGTATGTATGGTTATGTGCGAAAATTTCTGTTTACGAAGCAGATTTAATGCATTATGAAGGATTAATATCATTTTGAAAACGCAATTTAAAACAAAAAATGTTAACTAAAAAACTCATTACTGACGTTACATGGCTAAGCTTGCAGGTCAACGCATAGCAAGTCTGATACAATCCCTACATTCTCAATATCAGGAAAACTGAATTTCAGCAGATTTCCTTGGTATTTTCAAAATAAACTATCAACATGTTTTTTTTTTATTCTTGATTTCTTGGATGCATATTAGCTAAACGTTCGTCCAACCAGAATGGACGATGATAATTGTGAGTAACACCTTAACGTCAAAATTTTTGCGCAACTTTAATTGACATTTCATTGTTTCAGTCTTTGACAAATTCAACCATGGAGACGTACACAATTGAGGAGCGCGTTAAGATTGTTGAAGCCTTTTACGAAAATGGGCGTCCAAATCAAAACGCATTTCGTGCACTTCGTGATTTTTTTGGTAAGCACAATTGACCAAGTGCGTCCACAATAGGGGGAATTATGCGCAAATTTCAGCAAACCGGATCCGTAGGGAATGTAAAAACACCTGTGTTTGCTCGCTCAGTTCGTTCTGGTGAAAACATTGCTGTTGTTCACGATAATGTGGCAGAAAAGGCGTCAACCTCGACGCGCCGTCGTGCCCAACAATTGAAAATCTCACGAACCTAACTGATACAAATTTTGAACAAAGATTTGAATTTAAAAGACTACAAGGTTGACTAAAGCAGAAGCCTACTGACCATTTCAAGCGTCGTCAATACACCGAATGGTTGGTTGGACAGACTGATGTGAACGGTGACTACAAAGGCACACTTTGACCTAACTGGATTTGTTAACAAGCTAAATTGCAGAATTCGGGCAAATTAAAATCCACGAGTGATTGTTGAAAAGCCGATGCATCTACCAAGAGTGACTATTTGGTGCGGTTTATGACGCTGGGGGTGTCATCGGTCCGTACTTCTTCGAAAATGAGGCCGGCCGAGCAGTAACAGTGAATAGTGAATCTCGCTATCGCGAGATGATAACCAACTTTTCGTGACCAGGAATTAAGGATATGAACCTGGACAGTACGTGGTTCCAACAGGATGGTGCCACTTGCCAAACAGCCAACGAAACAGTTTCTCTTTTGCGTCAGAAATTCAATGGCCGTGTTATCTCATGTCGAGCGATGTAAGTTGGCCGCTACGATAATGTGATTCGACACCGTTGGAATACTTTCTTTAGTGATATTTAAAAGAAATAATGTGCGTTAATAAGACAATAACAATTCAAGAGCTAAAGGATGAGATAATTCGGCACATTAACGACATTGAACATAAATTATGTCTCAGCGTCATTGAATATAAAGACCATTGGATAGAGGTAAGCCACTGAACCCGTGGCGAGCATTTTACCGATACTTTTTTTCACACATAATTGTCATAGATTGTTCTCTCGTAAATAAAAAATATTAAGGTAATTCTCTGAAAACTTTGTGTTTTATTTACAATAAACGTTGCACATTTTGATTAGACCACCTTTTATATCAGCTATAGCGTCAGCTATATTTAACGTACTTCCTGATTGAAAAAACTTAACCTCTTTCATCTTTTAATAATTGGTTGGGGTAATAAAATAAGTATTCATACAAAAGGATTCATTTTCTGCAACTTAATCAAACCCCCCAAAAGGGTTCAAATTCTAACGTTCGCTTTAAACTGATTATTACGATATTTTTTAAGACAAATTATCGTAATAATCTGTAAAAAAATGTTACAATTGCGTGTAACGTCTCCAGTTGAGAAAGATACATAAGATATTTAAGTCGCCTTGAGCCGAACACATAGGTTAAAACCAAATCAATGACAACCAGAGGGAGGTGCTATCAGAGATTAAAATTTATCACAAATATAGTTATTATTATTCGGAAACTCTCATCAATCACAGAAAATTTATATAAATTTGCACCGAAACTAACTCAAAAGTTCAGACATAATTGCGTGTACCGGAGAAAAATAATAATATTGTGCTCATCGGCTAACACGGTGTATTCAAATAAATCTAATTCAAAAAATCAAGATATTCAACACTGAATTGACATGTCTACTTATGACCAAAGTAGATGCTCCTCCCCACGCAACCCTCAGTCAATATGTCAAAATTACTAAGAAACTCTTGCTATGTTTTCCATTGTCTAGTGGTGTAGGCAGCATAAAGAAAAATTATAATAATAATAAAAACATATAAATTAAAATAGAACATTTGGTACAATAATAAAGCCACTTAAAAAATTTTACACTATGGCAACAATAGTCACGATTGAGCCAAAATATAACTCACAAAAATATTATACAGATGAAAATAAATATTGAATACAATGAAAAATTTCAAATTTTAAAAGCAAGATTAAAATTTGTACCTCTAAATACTTACCACTGGAGGAAGTATACAATTTTTTTCTCGAACACAATCTGCGCGCAAATTAATCCCAAACTTACAAACAAATTTTTGCAACATGTCAGCCCACCCTTGTGTGTATAGTTGTTAGCGTAGAGTTTCAGACCTATTAACGCTCTAAAATTACATATTGTCGTAAACATTCAGATAGTGCCATTTATTGAAACTTTGCTGTCACAAACTTGGCTTTCGAATAAAATGTAATCAACAAAGAAATTATTTTTGGATATATTGTTTAAATCCAATGTTCTATGACACAAATTTGGTTCAGCTTATTTTTTATTCAAAGTTTTCGATACTATCGTAAAAAACCGTATCGTTTTTCGTTCTCCAAGTCGTCTTTCACTGATCGAAATACATGTTAGTCGGAGGGACAAATGGAGAGTACCGTAAGAAAGATAGAACTTCCCATTTCAATGTTTCCCGTTACGTTTTGACTACTTTTGTGACGTGAGTTTTCTTTTTCTCGCTGTAACCGCAAAAGTAATTTTTATATCGAGGGCGTTAGTTTTTCAACTCACGGCTCGGACGATAGTTATGATATCAAAACTAACATGCCTCCGAACATGCTGACTTCAGCAAATCGGATGTCTGACTAATAAATAAATAAACAGAGAAGTGTAACTCAATACTTTCATTTCGCAGATGTTCAATATGATTCATAAAAATTAATTAAATAGCTTATCGATGCTTGATATATTAAATTACAATTTCTACAGATTAGGCAATCAAAGAGCTTAGGAACATATTTAGATGATTTGTGCAAGCTAACTAATATAAAGTATAAAAGATCAGCGACTGTTTTGATGATTGATGGAGTTCCCGTTGTAAGCTTGTAGGAAGAATCTATATCATATACATATATGTATTATAAATACAAAGTTTCTTTTCGTAAATAGTAGGGACCGCGGATAGGTCCTTTAATCTATTTTCGTAAGCTAACCGTAACTCGAAAACGAAACTCGCATCAATTTCGTTTGACAGCTCAAAATACACTTCGCCAAACTGATCTTAGCTTACACAGGCTTTAAGCTTGATGTCGACGAGTAGATGTTGAAGCACGGTCAGACACTTCACATTGGTTTCGCTGCTTTGGGTTATCATAGGAAAGCATTTTTCACCCCTAGCCACAACACAGGGAGGAATCCCTTCCAGCTTTGAGTTTAAGTAGCTTTTCGTTGGCAAACAAACATTGTTCTACATTTCTTGGCTTTGAGTTATGCGGTACCCGATGTATTTTTTTCTACACCACTCTCATACCGTGAAGGTGTTGGGCACGGCGAGAACAGCTTCCTCAGATACTTCTGATGATACAACTTATTCTTCTTCACTTTTTCATGATTCTACAGTAAGCATATTCAGTAAAGGTGGTATATTCAGTAAGAGTGATGCCTCCAGTTCAACATCTTCCACAACTTCCTATCTTCCCCACATATGCGGATCTATGTCAACAAAATAACTGTTCTGAAAGCTTTGGAACCACTCGTGAATAAAATATAATCATTTCAGCCTAACACAACAATTTCATCATAAGTAATTGAGATTATTCGAAATGCCTCAATCCCAGTTTAAATAACAAAGTAAAACTTTACTCTGATGCCAAGAATTTGGCTGTAATATTTTGAAATTGTCAATTATAAATGAGAGGAAGATGAAGATACATATTGAATAAAACTAACGTGGGGTTTTATTTTCAAATGTCCAAAATTATGTATTCATTAATTCCAATTCATTCCAGTAATGTTATGAAAAAACTACCGGAGCATTCTCGTACATTCTTCTTAGGACATATTTTCTGTTGGCATCACTTTTTAATGCTTCGTATAAAGCGACAGCTTCCATGCGTTTTATGGTTAGTTTAGTTTCCATTTTAACACGAATAGGTTAATGCTCGAGCAGCGTCTGCAACTTGTGCAGATTTATTTCGAAAAAAACGTTCTGCTTCAGCTGTAGAGCGTAATAACCATGAAAGTCCGAGTGATTCCATTCGAAATAGTGGGCCAGTTGGTCATTGGTCCATATGTCTTCAAAAACGCTGCTGGAAATAACATTACCGTCAAGGGTGACCTCTATAGAGCTATTGTCAAGGACTTTTTGGTTCGGGAATCGACTCCATGTAATGCAAGAGACTTCTGGTTTACACAAGATGACGTGACATGCCATAAAGCTTTCTTTTAATGGATTTATTGAAACAAGAATTCGACGAGTGCACTACTTCTCATTTTAGGCCTGTGAACTCACAACATCTTGTAATTTAACACCACTGGACGATTTCTTGTCGGCTACTTGTCGGCTACAAACTAGCCTACGCTGACAAGTTCGAGTCCGTTGATCATTTGGAACAGATCCTTCGCCGAGAAAACTATCGGAAATTTTTCTTGTACAATATGTTGTAGGAGTGAAACATAGCCTGCTGACACGTGAATCTTAACGTTCTTTTAGTTCTAATGTCCTATACGTGGTGAAACGTAATTTTCAACGTGGATATAGAATAACGAACAAGTAGCATTATTGTAGTCATACGCATACTTTTAATTTTTCTTGTTGATTGAATTGTGAATAAGCATTTCTAGTAATATCAGTCAATATATAATGCATTAATATAGTTTCGTACCACATAACACGTAAAAACAAAGTCGTTAGCCGACACACAACAATATAAATCATTATTCATAAATCACGCTCAATATTAGGTCAATCAGAATGTCAACATCCTAATTCAATTCTACCTCAGCATTGACTTCCATCATTTTAAATGAGTCTGCCTGTCACAAACATATTTATCATTTTTAAAGGATATCATGTAATAAATTCTATCCACATCTTGATAGGATTCGTTGACATGTCTTCTATGTTCTAACATTCTACGTTTTATTTTCAAAAAATTCCTGGCATAACTTTATCCGTGATGGATATGTAATGTATCTAAACTTTTGCACTTTCTCCACGTTATGCGTCAACAAAGGTTTTTCTTCACGACTTATTAAGGACCATTGAATACGAATCGGGATTAAGCATATAATTTATGTGTCTCAAATGGAAAAAGGTGAGTACTGTGAATATTTTCTGAAGGTTCATTCAAACTGTGGTAAGTTGCAAAATAAATTGCTTATAATGGGAGTCTATGCTTCTCCTCGAAAATAACTCACAAGACTCCTTGCAAAAAGCACGAACAGTTAACGTAAATCATAACGTCCGAGTCTTTTATTAAAATTTCATAAGAAAATGTCACAATTTCAATGAAATTTCACGTTTGACACTTAGGATTAGTTTCAGACCCTTGGAAATGAATCCCGAGCAATGATGAATTTTCACATTTCACGTTTTCTTGTTGCAAAAGTTTGCATTTCAAATTAATAAGGATAGCAAGAATTTTTGACATTTTTTCGTTGCAACCACCTTGCTAAGCTTTTATATTTATACGAAAATATAAAGGATCCAATATATCTCTTTTTTCTCCGAAAGTTTTTCTTTGGCATTCGGTTGAAAAATTTGAAAAGTACGTTACGGTAATATTATTACCATAAGGGTCATAATAATAGAATACATTTCACCAGTATATTTGCCATGGGAAAGATCTTATGTATTGTGCTTATTGCTAACGTATGCGACATTTTTCAGGTGAGTTTTCCTCTAGTGGAAATTTTTCGTTTTTTCTCAAATCATTATGCAAATTGGCATTATTCGGGGATTTGTTGGGTCTCTGTAAGTGTGAGTGATTGGGTAGGCTGAGGTCGTTCATAATGTCATCAGGCTTACAGGATATTTGTCTGGCTGCGAATTGGACTTTCTTGTTATAATAAAGGAATCATTGTCAAATGTTGGCTCTTACACTTGAAGATAATAAGAAAAATCCTTCTTAGAAATTGAAGTATAAACTATCAGAAGAAACTATTATACTTAGTTTGAAATGTTTGATCCATAAATACGAAGAAGAATGGTACGAAGACAGTTTTAGAATGATTGAAGACGATGTTCCCATTTCAATGCAAGACGTAAAAGTCGTCGGTTTGTGATTTGTCAACAAAGTTTTAAAAAGAAAAGGTGAAAGAAGATAAAGAAGAAAGAGAGATGAATGCAAGTATTTTAAACAGACTAAAAGCTAGTTTTTCTAGCAGTATTAGGAGAAGAATCCTTCAGCCTGGAAGATCACATCTTTTTTTTCGATCAAGGAGGAAAAGGACCATATCAACCAGTCGTCTCAAATATTTACCCAAAAATTTTTCAAAAATTTAAACAAAAATTATATAAGTATAGTATCAACCTTTTTGAGGGGTATGCCTACATTAGCAGCATTATGTCATGATGGAAATTTTTCATTTTCTCAAAGTGGTACACGAGGACTTGGTTTCAAAGTATGTGTCTGTTGCACACGTTGCCAAAATCCGTTCATAAACTCGTGTCCCATGGTCAACACTGGTTATGGAATAACCTCCGTTTCATTTTCGTGATGCACTCATGTGCAGTTGGACTAAGTGGACTACATTTATTTTGTTCTCTCTATATATATTCTCTGGATATAGAAACTGAAATCTTTAGCAAAACTTATTGTCATATACTGAAACATATAAAAACTGTATCGAAATGTGTCTTTGATTCTCTCATCAAAGATAGTGTCTTTGATAATCAAAGTTGCCAATGAAGAAAAACGTCCAAACTTTGAACAGGGAAATGTGGAGGATGTTTTAGATGTTTCTGTCGATAGCGCGTGGGCAAAAAGGGGCTTCACTTCACAAATTTAAACGTTACTGTGCGATCAAGTTTTTTCTTCTTCTGCAAACCGAGAGGTTATGCTAGTAAAATGGAAGTGGGTAGAATTGTTGAGATGTTTTAAAGATCCATCAAACAATTCAATGTAAGTTATAGTTACTATATCGGCAACGGCGACTCGAATACTTTTAAAATGTTGTTGGATTTTAGACTTTGTCGCGATAACTTTAGTGTGCAGACGTTACAATGTGTATTGCAAGTGAAAAAAGGCAGTCAATGGTGTATGCAAAATTCTTTATAATTAAATTGCTGAAATTTCACGCCCCCCACCGAAGAAAAGGACGAAGAAACGAGGGAACGGTCTAACCTCGCCTGGAAAAACTAGTCAAAACGTTGCCTACAAACGACACAAATCTTGATCCTCAAGCATACTTGACATTCGCACATAGCGAGGAGCCCACTCATCTTCTGTAACTCGGATCACGACTTGATTAAACTAATCTATCGTTAGCACATGTCGAAGGCGTATTCGACGAAGAACAGCCCTCTGAAAAATTCGACAACGAAAAGTTCCGAAAGGAGTCTACCCCGGAAAATGTCTCGGAAACCGTCGACAACTAGCTTGCTCTATTCTTTTCAGATCCGATCGTCCGTTCTAGCACTGTCTTCCTTGCCGGTTTCACTTCCACTCATACTTCGTTGCTTGTATTCAAAGCGGCTTTAGAGTATGTACTAAATGTATGGTATCAACGATAGACCAATTGTTTGTTGTCGAGTATGTACTTATCATATTCTGGGAGTTTAACATAGACATATCCCATATTTTCGTTAGCGATACAGCCAATAACCAACTCACCGACGCCTATGAAAGTTTTTGTCACGTTTGCTAATAACCCTTTAAGACCTTTTCTTGAGAGGGCAGCGATGCAAAACTAGTAGAGCTGCAAATCAATGAGAAGAAAAAGGCTCAAAACGCAGTTGAAAAAATACCCCAAATATCCAACATTTCACAGTTGGCAAATATGCTATGCACCGATTTATGTCTCTACGGACCAAAATAATAAAAACTTCTAATGAAAGAGACGAAACACGCCGTAGAGTACAGTTAACCAATAAAAATTTTTATTCAGTTTCGACGATGATGATGACCAGCTGCATTCACAGGATAACAAAGCTCCAAGTGCACAAATCTGTGATAAGACCCAAGTATCCGAAAAAGTATTGAACGCACTTAAGCAACGGCTCCTCACACGGATAATTAGACCGAAGCTAGATGGTGACCTATGGCGAATTCGATTCAACCGTTAGTTATATGAAAATTTTAATGAAGCGGAAGTATCAACGATTATAAGACTGCAGATGCTGCAATTGGTTGACCATAAGAATCGTTAGAACGAGCAACGGATGCCAAAAAAGTATTGGTTAAAAGAATTGAATGATGGAGACCAGTGGGTCTCCACAAACCGAGTAAACGCTAGACTGCCTCTGCTAACGAAGAAAGTTCATCGCTGCTCAGGTTTCAAAATTGGAGGACGCAATCGACGGACCGAGAAAGTCAAAGACAGTTCTAATTTACCAATCAGTTCGTAACTGATTCTTGACCTAAAATTAGTTTAATTTGTTGATTTTAGCTAATCCTTAGCTAATAAGGCTTCCTTCTGTGACCGGATTACTTTTGAACCTATTCTGACATTATTTTAAGAAATGTTCTATGTAAAACCTTAAGGTGTTTCATATGGAGGTAGAAATGGGAAAGAGACGGAAGTGGGAGTCTTGGCTGACGTGAGACTTAAGAAACCTGAGTCGTGTTTGTATCCTGTTCTCGATGGCCTAGTTTATCTTGATGATTATTTTGAAAATGACATGTTACTGACACAAGTTGGTTCGTCGCGATTATTCGCAAAGATTGTAGTTCAATATTGTACGAGGATTAGTTAGGTAAGGAGTATTGGAGTAAACCAGTCTCCATGCCTCTTAACCATAGGCATCTAGAAGTAATGTTTTAGTAATATTCCGAAAAAATCAGTTCATTTATTTTTGGTTTGTTGTGAGTTCCCCATTTTTAAAGCGTTTTGATCCAGTTTCAATCATATATTGGATGTTTGACTCAATTTTTTGTTTCACTGTACAGTACAAGAAAGTGCTCCGATGGTGTTCTTTGTTTAGACTTCTAGACTTGAACAGACACTTCGTCAATATTTTTTTCTTTTAAAAGTTGGTAGCTCGACGGCTAGCGTGTTGAAATAGTGAACCAAAAAGGGAAACAGTAGCTGATCAGTGGTCTGCTGAGGGTTTGCCTACTTGTTGCCCAGGTGACTTTTCAATGGCTCTGTGGTCATGAGAATTGAGTAGTACAGCCCGGTCAAGTATTTTATAGAGATTTTTCAGGGTTAAGAGACGTCATCAATGTATAGTGAGAGTTCTTTTCTGTGTTCTTTGCAATAGAGAGATTACCAACCTTTTTCCAGAATGAATTCGCATATGAATTCGCCTTCTCTGCATTGGTGGAGACTACCCCTTTGAAGAATTCCTTTTGGAGGGATTCTATGTGTGGTGGGATAGCTTGCAAGGCATGTAGATAGGACGTGTGTGTAGTAAGAACAAGTATGTCATCCACGTATAAGATTATGAATGCTGTGTGATTTTTCTCGATTGACTTGTGTTGGAATATCGTGGAGAAAGGAGCGAAAGAAGTAGGGACCAATTATTGATCCTTGGAGTCACTAGAGCGGATGTTGTAGCTTAAGAGAAATCTTTTTTCCTCCCTTTTCATTGGGAGGCTCCTTTGGTTTAAAAATTAAGCTGCAATCCGGCTCATTGGTATGGGGCAGCATGCCTTAAGAAGTTTGTACAAAGATTTCTGGCCCATATGGCGCACACATGCCAAAATCACCAATTTAGGTGGACAAAAGGGAAGTCATAAGTTTTGAATTTCTGAGTGATTGACCTTTTTATTATCAGTTTGTAAGACGCTTAATACTAACCTTTCCCACCATACCGCGTTTACAAATAAATAATAAATGAGTGAACCATTCCTGTTTAGACAAGTGCCTTGTAATCAGTTGTGCGATTATCTTTATTATATATTTTTATGTATTTACTATGTTCAAGTTATGTGCAACGCAAAGTGTTTTGCTTTTATTTAACTAGGGACATTGCTTAGACAGATTATGAATTATATTTCCACACTCGTTATTGTATATACATTGCGATATCCCTGTAGAGTTCATTTACCAATTTTTAAATGCATGCCCCTATTCAATAACGAAAAACTATATAACCACTTGTTACCCACAGGGTTTGTTTGTAGAATATGTTTCATCAATCCTTCTAGTATTTAAATGTTACAAAGAATTTTTGGGATTATTTGGTTTTGGGTGATACATAATTGTTTTCAGACATAACACTCCGAATCACGAGGAGGAAATTTTTTGAAGGGTGGGTTAAGTTGCCCAAAAAAAAACTGTTTCGACCACTAGCTGAATTTATTCTTAATTCCGCTCATATTAATAATCAAGAAGATGAGGAGATGTGACCTATTAAAATTAGAATTTCCCGTCTTTCCGACGATATTTCGGAAAGGTGGGGCAAATTTCACAGAAAACTCTATAATTCTTTGAATAAATACTCTAGTTGCCTTGATTCAGATGACTTGGATTTTAGTATTTCAGCTATCTAGGTAGGTCACGATTTATATCCTCCCTATTACAGATATAAACATGCCAAAAAAGAGATCGATGTAACGTTGATTTACTTTTTGATCCATTCCTAGACAAGAATTTTCTCTCATTAGCATACGAAATCGATGTAGAAAAGTTGATATAAAATTGAAAAAAGTTGAAATAGTGAATTATTGACAATGCTACCCATTTCATCGGACCCTATTTTTGCTTCACTAGGAAAACCTGTCAAAAATAAAAATAAAGTACCGTTAAATTCAGACGTGCTATATTTACTGAAGTGCATTACTCTGAACAAAGATTTTCCTTACCAAACATAAATTTTGCGAAACCAAATGATGACATGTCAGACTCATAGGTATCAAATCAATTTCGATCATCATATTATGATACGAGTGAAGAATATACTTAGTGGTTTAATATTTATAATTTTTTTTTTACATTTATCTACCTCTGTTCAATTACGTTTATTGAACATTATTAATTATGACTAATTTGTTTTCTTTAATTGAATGAAATTTTACCTTATGTATATTGATTATTAAAAAATTAATTTAAAAAAAATCAATGTATAGTTTGAAGAGTTTCCTAAATAATTTAAAATTCATTCAAAATCAGATTTACGCGACTCCGAGACGATAATTAGATTTGGTTTTTTTACTCGTATTCTGAAACATCAAACGTTAAATGATAGAACGATTTTAAGGAAATAAATTTGAAATTTTAGGAAATAAATTTGATTTTTGACCACTGTGCACTCGTCAATCGTGTCAAAAAGTCAATTGGGATGAAATCCTAATTTAGACGTAATCTGGGACCTCAATCGTTAGATCTGGACAAGTTTCAGGATTTAATCCACCTATATCGGTCATATTTTCCACTGGGCGGCGTCGAACGCTTTCTCAAAATCAATTGAGAGCCTTTTTCTTCATTCCTTAGACAGTATAATATGTAAGTCTATATAAGGAAGTCTGACAATATTTGTTCGGTACTTAAGAACAAAATTGTTTTTGTATTTTTTGTAAGTATTAATTGCAAGGAGGCTAGCTAAAATTTTGAAGGAAAGTTGGATACTATCCTCAACAATTTTACCATAAATTTTACTTTTAGGATCAAAGATATTACTCCGAGCATTTTTAAGTAACCTTTGGCCTTTTTCAGATTAGGGAGGAATGATTGTTTCCCTGGCCCGGGCAATGGATTCGTTGTCAATGCAGTGATTGTTAATGTTGGTAAGCAGCCTGTGAATGTTAGAGCGTTTTAGCATTTAGACGTTAGAGCGTTTTAGACCGCTAGAGTTTTTGGTATTGATTAAGCGGCAGGCGAAAAGCACCTGTTTGCTCTTGCAAAGAAACGGAATATATGATAACCTATTGATTTCTTTAAATCTTTTGGGGAAAAAACATAAAAAGTGGTTTACTGAAGACTGGTGACTTTTTCTTCCAATTTCGATTAAATTCCATATAGGATCCCACGAAAATGATCTTATAAGGTGCTTTTTTCAAGGCAAGTTTTCGCCTTTAGCAATAATAAATCCAAATTAATTTTTCTTGGTACACAACAGAGTTTTCTATATTGTAATCAAGTATAAAGGAGTGGGTTAGCTTTATAATTGGTAATCAGTTTTATTTAAATCGTTTATGAGCCTAAGAGGTGAAATCGGAATTACAAGAGCCCTTTAATCGCCTTTGATAACATAAAACTGATATTAAAAACTTGACTTTTTTTCAAAAATTTCATCTTTAAAACAGATGTACAAGTTGACAGTAGGTGCAGAATGGCTGTTCCATTAGAATAACTTGTCTTGAAATAACTTAAGAATTTTCAGCAGATATATTAAGGTATTCAAACTTTATCCGTTTTTAATAAGTATGTGTTTCAACTTGTATATATTACTGTATTCAACTACAATGTTTATTTTTTACATGTTTGAATTTGTATATTTCACTGTAGTGCGGTCGGACTGTACGTGGACAAGTGACGTCTACTACACATTTTCCGTGCAAGCGCGCGGTTTGTGCCTAACTTCATGATTTTGTGACCACCAGCGCGCGCGGGAACTCTCTTTCATTTGAAATATGATTTTTAAATTAGTATAAAATTCGTGCACGCAGATTTTATACTTTTATATTTCAAAAGATATTATTTTTATGAATTCCACTCCACTTGACACTTAACACGTGTATCCATACATAATAATAAGTCAGATGTCATTTATCTAAAAAAAAAGAAACAACAGACAAAAAAATCATTTCCAGGATGCTAGTAGTTCGTTATTGCATTCTGAAGCCAAAGTCAACTAGATCTATTAGTGACGAGGGAATTCTATTCGAAAAATGAAATATCAACGTAGACTTTTGTCAAGATTAATCTTTATCTCTGTATCTCACTTCATTTGTCATGAAAACTGATAACTGCGCGCTGATTTGTCTAGCCAACCTCAGGCTACATATTTACAATTGGTTAGCTGACTTGGCTTCATAGGACGCAGGAATATTATTTTTTATTGCAGTCTCGGAATCATTAAGGAAAAACGATTATGGCAAAACATAAAGACTGTAACTGACAATGGTCTTCTCATACTTGCCACTCAAATTGTATACTGTCCATTCAGAATCTCTACTGATACATTTAATTCATATCCTTTTGTTCAATGTCTGCCGTCGGATTGGATGTATGCAGACACTTGTGTCTTTTCTCAAGAAACGTCTGTAATGTTTCTGTTCAAAATGTATCTGGTTTCAAGGACAAGGATTGCGTAAACACTTGAGTGAATATACTAAAGTTTTAATTTGGATTTGTAATGTCCGTGAACATTTAGGACTATTGTAAGACTAGATACAAAAAGCATTTCGATTCGGGAGATAGTTTTCACTACATTGTTACACTGTTCATATCGATGGTAGCTTGATGTGGTGACTGGTATATGTTTTAAGGACGGACGGACATCTCTACGAGAATTTCCCTTCAATAAAACTTTGTCAAACTAATTTTATAGAGATACCCGTATCAGAATATCTTAATAAGTTTCAGTTGTAAGAAGTTCGAAAATGGAATTTAATTAAACCCGATTTAAAAAAAAATTATGTTTATATGTATCCGGAGAATTTGACTGAAACTTAAAAAGTATTGAACAAGTGTGAAACTAGATGCAAGCGTCATAAGTGGTATACTGCCGAAAATTAATGCTTTTTTGATTCTGTTCTTTGTTTTTCTTTTCTACTTTCAACCTTTTGATTTATACCTATTGAAACAGATTAAGGCTAATTTGAATTTTTATGTTACAAAAAATTTTGATTTGATTGCGTCAATTGGAATGCTCGTTTCATAGAGTTGATAAAGTGTATTAAACCATATCATCAGCAACTTTATCAATTTATATCCGTATTAGCAAGTTTCGCCAATTTTTTAAACTTTTAATAGCATTTCAAGTTCCATACAATTCGAGAGATTAAATTTTACTGCAAACTAATGAGGAAACGAGTCTCTATTTACGAAATGAACTGTACTTTTTTTTCTGGAAAACGTCGAGGCATCTGATAGTCTTTGAACGACAGAAAATATTATTTCAATTTGACAGAATCAAATCAGCTGACATATAAACAGTCAAAGTTGACGATGTTTTGACGCTTCAGTATAAACTAATTTAAATTTCATAGATTGTATGTATAAATATTTCAATGAGTAGTGGCAAAACAGTGTTAGGTTATAAGAAGTACAACCATAACAATTTTCAGAAAAATTACAGCATTGTGAGGTCGATATCGTGTTTTCCTTAGAATCATATCTACTGATGTAAGAAAGCATAAACATTCTGTACTTCAATTTAATTCATTTATTTAATTTATTTTTGTTATTTTTTCTGTTGATGATGTTAATTGTCTGATGTGATCCTCATCGAAAGTGTTGAATAAACTATCCTGTCTTTTGGCTACGGTTCAAGCATGTACTCAAGGCTCAGGATATTGTATTTTTCTTGTTTTTTTTTATATATTTTGTTGCGACTATACAAGTAAGTTTACTGTCGGAATTGGTACTCAGTACAAACCCGATCGCAATCTTTGGTTTTCAGGAAGCGGATGGTTTCGGCTGAGACATTTTTTCAATAGCTGTCGTAGTTTTCTTTCGTATTTTAACATTTTTAATTTTTGTGACACGTAGTTTTTTTTTGTATTTTTCTATTTTATTTCTTATTTATTTAACTGATTTTTCCTCGGTTTTTGCTGATTTTAGTGTGTCTTTTGAATATAGATGTTAGCGCAAGATATTTTCCTTCAGATTTTTTGCCAAAGTCCATTCCTTTTTTTGAACCAAGTTTAGTGCTTGCCACTTGCATCTGGGACAGGTTACAAAGTTGAGAGTTTGTCCAAGTGTTGTTCTCAACTTTGATGTTTGATGTTTATGTTTGCTGATTTTTGGCAAATCGAAAACAGTTTATTGAATACTGGAATGCAATAAAACCGCGAAGCCTACATCAGAGTTTTATAGTTTGCATGAGTGCAAACGAAGAAGAAACGTTGGGTGACGAGACTGAATTTGAAGAAGAAACGTTGGGATCAGATCGAGAACTCAAAGGAAGCCTCGAAATCCGACCGATATATTGGGTTGGCAACTAAGTTATTGCCGATTTCAAGATAGATGTCTCTCACTCTCATTTTTATGGTATCAATAAGTGTTACGATCTTTGTTGGCATCCTTAGCTAGCTTTACAAGTTGATTGCGTAGATATTTTTTTTTTCATTCAATATTAATATTGAGTGCAAGAACCAGCATTTTCGTCATATTTTGCTTTATTATTTCCGCAAAGAATATAACGCAGTGTAAGCTGCCAAAAAATTACGTTATATGTATGGTAACGAAGCCCTTCAAGAAAGGAAATGCCGAAATTGGTCTGGAAAATTCGGTTCAGGGAAATTTTTCTCTAAAATATGACCAACGTTCAGGTCAACCAATTCAGCTTTATTTGGAAGAAACCAAAATCATCAATCAAGCGGATCGTCACGTATCTAGAAGAAGCATTTGAAAAGTTTTTGTCTCGCTAAGAAGCTGGATATTTGGGTTCCGCACTATTTGAATGATATCCATCTGACAAAGCGCATCAGCCCTTGCGAATTTTAGCTTAAATGCAATGAATTCGATCCGTTTTTGAAATAAATCGTCACTCTTGATGAAAATTGGATTTTGTGCTACAATTTCAACCGAAAAAGATCGTAGTACGCGCCTAATGAATCGTCTCAAACCACTTCAAAGGCACATATCGACAAAAGAAGATTTTGCTATCAATTTGGAGGAATCGGAAAGGTTCGCTGTGTTTTGAGTAGCTTCCAAGGACTTACCAATACCTTACCACTAATTTTGATTTAAACAAAAGTTCAGAAGCAGAGCTTTCTAGATGTAGAAGAAAAATCATTTAAAAATCCTCGGAAACTTAACTAGGAAAGCAAAGCAAACATTCTTCAACGGTGCAGAAATAATTTAGTGAAAATTTTCGAAGCCTCGAAGAAAAAATTAACCAAACAATATCGAAAATTACAAGAAAAGCTGAGCACCCATGGAAGTAAGATTGGAAACAAGAAAAAAAATTGACGTGAGTTCAAATTTTCCGTAGAGCGGTAGCGGAAAGGAAAGGAGGACGAGTATAAAATCAAAAAGAAAAATGAAAGGTAACACCATGCTCTTTAGACATATTATTAAAGACAGAGATGACGTGGTTGACCAACGAGTAAAAAGCATTGTGTCAAAAACTGCAAATGTATAAATGTTGGAACAATAGTATGAAAGAAATTCATTCAATGAAACCCAAGACTAAATTCTCTTCCGCCCGTATCAAGCAGCAAATAGAATCCTGGAGATAAAGCTGCAATATTTGTCATAATCATTAATTCCAACAAAATTATGATAAGAGGGACAACTGCAGTGATTAAAAATCAATATCAGATACAGACTGCGATAGTTTTGAGACTGTCATAGGTTTTCAGCAAAGAAAATATGGTAGTGAAAACATGGAGCCTGCTCTCTTTGACCCAAGAACCAAATCCAACATACAAGACGTATGAAAATCTTCTCCGAAATATGCCAAGAAGGTAAGTATGGACTCTTTCTTTGATGATACATGAGAAATAGAAACAATAATACAGAATAATTCGATTAATAAAACCTGTGTCTAGTGCAAATCCTTCCAAAGTAGTAATGATTCGTCAATGCCAGACAACATTCCTACAAAAACGAGGTTCTGGTCTCCACATACCAAGAATTAATTGTTCTACTGGAAACAAGAGGAAAACTTGCACATAATTCAACAATGAGTATTAGAATTGTGGCATCGAATGTCATATGTCAAAAAACTGTCAAAACCCGTAAAACTGACTACTAGCAGAATTTGAAAATATAAAAGTTGACAATGACAGCAAGGATGAAATCTAAGAACAATTTCAAGAAGATCCTCTAAATTGGAGAGCAAAGAGCGTCTGTAAATCGATGAGAATTATGAAGTGCATGACATGTATCTTTTAAGTTTTTACAGGAGAAAAAATGCAATGGAGCAGACAAAAAACCAAAATAAGGATCCAGTTTAGATCCGCATGATTAAGAAAAAGATACAAATACACCTTCTGACAAATAAAAAAAAAGTTTTGGAAGACAGAGAGGATAAAAATCAAACAACGTAGATGTGTAGACTGGTCGTGATTGCAAGTTTTCTGAGCCTAAGTGTTTATGAGAATAGTTTTTCAGGTGTAAAATTATGTATGAGTTATTGTGTATGAATACAATATTTGGGTGAGTTTTCATGCCCATCCCTGTGCAGCATCGTCTCTAATAAGCTTTGTTTACAAATACCAATTCACCTCGAAAATTGAAGTAGAATAACATTAGATTGCGAGTTTGGTAGAAGTGTTAGAGCTCTTTGCTAGTTACGCCATGGCTCATACTGGAAGGAAGTCATGAGAGCAACGTTTGAAGAAGAGAAGCCACCTTAGAAAGAGAGGGCTTCTAAAAACTTACGTATATATAGGCCATTACGTTTATTACCTCTGAGAAATCAAAGATGAATCGAAAACGATGTCTCTTTGTGGTTTCAAAATGTAAAAAACGACATACAGTAAGAAAACCAGTATGATAAGTGTCGAAAAAGCTGTTGAGAAAATCAGGAAGTGATTCTTATAGAATTGGAACAAATTTTTCTAGATTCGGAACATATCTAGCAGATTTTAAATTTCGTGTTTATACCGATTTCAATCGAGTGCATGCGGAGATTATCAGCCGAATAAAAGGACGCAAAGGATCGCTCACGTTTCATTAGTAGCTAACCGATGGTACGCTATTGCTTCAAAGCAAATGTTATGATTTGACAATAAGTCTTTCAGGACTAACTAAAAAATAAATGACTAACCAAAAAAAAATGAGTGAAGGGGGGGATTAATCATTTAAGTTTAATTGTAAGTTGAATCATTTCGCCTACGACATAGTAGCGTTCTAATCGAAGGGAGCAAATGAAAGTTGTTTACTTGGGCGGACTATTATTATACAAGAAATATATATTGTCAAAAAAAACTTCAATCAAACAAGGATTTTCAGGAGGAACAAGTCTAAGCAGACTATAGGGAAGAGCCACAACACTGTCGCCTTTGAAGATTTATATTGTCAGCTGGTTCACACAAGTATGATTCGAAGTAATAATTATTTATCACCTTATTTTCCAAAGGCGATTAGTTGATAGTTTCATATTGATAACGAACAAGATTTGGAGGGTAATAACAAATGATAAGCATAGTAACTCGCTTGATATATCAGACAATTCATATGGGACTCGATTCGTTTTAATAATCAAAGTGAATTGTCGATGGCTTTGATGCCTCTCACTGGTGTTTTTTGTTATTCTATGTAACTTTCATAAGCTGCCAACGACATTTCCTCAGAACAAGATAATTTAATTGCTCTCTATCAGCGGAAAATTACAAGAAATCAATGAGTCTACTAAACGTTTTAAATTTTCACCTTCATTTTTTCCGTGAACTTTATAATTTACTTCAAATTCTTAAACTCAAAAGAACATTATAGAAAACGTTAATTTAGTGTTGCTATAGTTTTGTTTACCTCATATTTTCATATTTTTCTTTCTTTCAATTCTTAGTAAATTGATTTGAAACTTGAAATAGCTTGAAAGGCAACACATACAACCACAGATCTATATCAAATCAATGTCGTTTTCCATATCAATAAAATTCATCTCATTTTATTCCGTATTTTCAACGACTAAGGATATTTGGAAAAGCTGTAGTTGTCACAACAATTTTCAAATGAAATTACACTGACGGTGATGTAGGTCCTGAAATTTCGATACTGACATGTCTACGTAACGAGACCGACAAACTTCCAGCAACTTAATGTAACATATTTTGGCTCAATAAGGATTCGTTTTTATTTCGTATTTTGATCGAAACTTCTAAATGAACGCTGGACATTGAACAAGAACTGGTACTCTATTCGTTGAAACAGTGATTGTGAATACAAAACTATGGTAGTATATATGGATTTTTGTACACGCATTCAATTAATTTATTGATATAGTGATAAATGTAATAGTAAAGTATACTCCTTTGTGCTCACAAAACTCGTCACTACTGATTTGGAAATAAAACGCTCGAGTAAGGTTAAAACAATTCAAACAAACCTCAAAAGTATTTTATCTTACCAGACACCAACAAACTCCCGAATTTCTTGTTACTGTTGTTTACCTTCCTTTGATTGTAAGGTCACCTCAATCCCTTAATAAAAACTTCACCATTTATGTCACTAACATGTGAATTAAGGTCAACCCAACAATAAATCTTTATATAAAAGCCAATCAGTTTAACTTGGGTTTTGATTCTCTTTTTATCAGAAGTTTCTTCCATATTTATCCTAGTAAATATTTACTCAAAATAAGTTTGTACTAAGGTAAAGCAACATTGAAGCGAATTGTTATCAGGGCCTATGTTACACAGGATTGGTGTGAGTGAAAAACTTCAAGCCTAAATCCGATTATTGTAAATATTTTCGCACAAGTTTCAAATTTCCCAGATAGATAATTTCATTTACTAATTGAAATTTCGGTCTAGTTAGAGGATGTTAGGGAAAATTATTATAGACTTCGACAGGATAGCAGGATTTTTGCTTCAGTCTTTTGTTTGGCAGATTAAAAACTTTTAAATCTGCTTACGCTGCAGGAAACATTAAACTAAGAAACAAAGGACATGGTGATTAGGTTTTCAGGAAATACAATTTACATATATCTAGTAACCTTTTTTTGAAAAGGAAACAACTTGCAACTAAGGCAATAGTTGTACAAAGTGATGCAACAAATAACAAGTGAATCCTTGTACGAGTATATGGAATATCAATTCTAAGAAGTCAGTATGATTGAGCATCCTGTCTGTGAAAGCTGAACTCCAAGCATTGGTATTTAGGTTTGGAACATACCAAACAAACCCAGAAAATAAGATTGGAGGACCGACAACTCGACATAACCGGCTGCATGAATCCCTATTAAGGAACTAATCGGAGTGAAGATTCTAAGGCGCAGAATGATAAGAGAAACTTTGAAATATGAGCAACATATAGAAACTACACAAGAGAAGAGAAAATATCTGAAGATGTAGGCAGTCTCAAAAAGGAAAGTGCAGAAATTGGTTAAAAATAAAAGCACAAAAGACAACGTCAACCAAAATTGAGAGAGGAGAATTCATTGGTACAGCTACCACCAAGGAACCGAAAATTTTATTTTTTAATGCTGCCTGGAATTGGAATATCTAAGCAATTGAAGTTGACGAAAAGACAAGTGAAAACTTTTCCTAGAATATCTTAAAAATAATAATAAGGGAGAGGAGCATCGATTTGTTATGTTTGCTTGTTTGGTGCCGCTCAATAGTTCACTACAGACTTTCGGTAGTGAGGCATATTATTCAACTCGTTTCAAAATCAAATGCGCGCGAGGTGGTCCGGTTGAGGTGGACTTGAGCTTGAGTATCTTTGAAAGTATTCGGAGTATCTTTCGCTTGCATACTCCGAAAGCAGAAACACAAATCCAAATATCACTGTTACCAATTCGACTCGAATCATGAATCTGTTCCCTCGAGTACTTCAGCAAGTACAACATCCGAAGAACTTCTAATTCGTTGGTTTGTGTAAGCTCAAATCAAGAATCAAAAAGGTTCCGCTTATAAACTTCTGTCTCAGCGCAGAATTGGAATGGTACAATCTTGAATGACTACACACTGCTGCAGAAGAGTACCTGAGCCTAGCGGTCAAACCTCCTTCCCTTATGGGAGCAGCTCAAATTTAACACCAGAAGTTGAAGCTTTTTCTCTGTAGGGGTACGTACCTTTGGAACCCTGCCACGGGCAGCGTCTCTAGTGGTCGACTTAAATACACACCACAGATATCAAATATCAATGTTGAGGGTTGCGATTTCAACCGCGATGGGCAGCTCAACGCCGAAGAGCGCTATTTTTTTTAAACCACCGACAAGCAATTGCTCTTCTCCCAGATTAACAACGCTCGCTTTTCACATCGGATGGCAAATCCTAAATTGAATCACGAGTCTTTGATCCGTCTTATTTTATTGCTTTCTCATTTCTCCTATCCTTGAGGATAATTTCGGACGTTTTTATTTACATTTTTGCCTGTAGATTGCCGCATTTGAGATCATTTTCTTGGAGTGTTATATGAGCTAGTTTTTGTTTGTTTTGATGTTCTAGTATATATTCCCCTATTCCCTCCCTAAATTTGGGTCAAGATCCCGATCATCAATGCCGCCGTCTGTTGAATGAATCTACATTTAAATCTACAGCGGATTCGCTGTAGATATTCTCAGTGACTTTTATCGTGAGTGGAACTGGTCATGTCCCTGCAAACTTCATGCAGGCTTTGATAAGCCCACCTCGTTCTCATTCGTGAAGTTAGCATTCGAATACCAGATGCCTGAGGGTCTCTAAGCGCCCACATAAGCAGTCTTCACAAGTCGTAAGGCCCATTTTCCATAGATTGTACTTGAAGTTCCCATGTCCAGTAAGAAGTTGTATGATGTAGTGGTTAGGCTGGATCCAGATAATATTGTGTCGATCCTCTCTATTCGAGAAGAACTCGTGAGTGGTTTTACCTTTAGCACTTTTGTCCCACCGATGCTTCCATAGCCAATGAAATGGTACAGTCATTAATAGCTGGTTAGAATAAAAAGGTTTAAAGTCGTAAACGTCGTCGGAACACACTAACCTTAGCGCACCTCCCGTTTGGCGCCATGATACCGTCTAACGAGTTCTACCCTTCAGCGAATATGTGAGTAATCTAGTCTATCGGACCATCAGTGTACTACCTTTGAAGTGAGAAGTCTACAGCAATCCGAGGACAAGTCTCGGATTCCAAACTCGAATCCGAGACAAACAGGAATAAACGATACATTGGTTCACATTTCTGCGAATCTTTTACGAAGTCAAAATGTTAGATAATTTGGATAGTTTTGCAGAAATTTTTCCAACCACTATCATCAAACAAAAGAAGGGAAAGAAGAAAGAACAGATAACTAAATGATATCCATAAAAAACTCGAAAGAAACCAAGAATAGCTTACCTCCAAATTGACACATTGGAGATTGGAAAGACCCAAATGACATGCGAATCTTCAAATCGGCTGTCGAAAGTCTTCTTATATCTTCTATAGCAACATTGAGGGAGTAATAAAGGTATTTAGGCTAAGCAGGGCTCTTAAAAGAGAAGCACAAGTGGACAGGATTCTTTCAAGGGAAAGGGTTGTTGGGAAAACACAGCGTAGAAGGTCTCGGATTCCCATTGAACGATCACATTTCAGGTTTGACGTTTGGAAGGAAGGGATGAGTGGCTCTCTCAAGTGCAATGGTACACAAAGAAAAGGTGCTATGAGTGATTGAGGCTTTCGAGTCAGACAATTCACCAGGAGCCAACAAAGTGTGTTCGATCCTGCTAATGAAAGCGTACATCTTAATATCTATATACATAAATATAGAGCTCAGAACCTTAGATCATAGCCTCTCTATCAAAATTATATTCTATTTGACTGGAGAGATACTATTACAATCACCTTAACGTCTTCTGAGTTAAAAACCTTGCAGCGCCTTATGAATGAGCACATAGAAATAATCGTGAACAAAACTGGGCATTGTTTCAACCAACATGCACACCTTCCAGAACTTTCAACGGAGACGACACTACTAACAACAGTACGCAGAAGAGAGAGGAACTCTGCCATCATACATTAAACATTGGCGACCTCCATTAATATCGAGGCAATCGAAAATTTCAAAAGGACGAACATAGTAACAGCTGCTCAAATATATGGATAACATCCACAGCTTTCTAGGTATATAACGGAAACACGAATCAAAAGGAAAATTACTGCCAAAATAAACAGACCTTCGACAAATGGACTAGTTAGGGTAAACTACAGAATGATGTGGCATCTCCAAAAGCGTGTATACTCACAGTTAACCAAGTAATTATTCTGATCTTAAGGCAGACCTAAACAGAGAGGATTTCTGACGATATCGTTATTGTTATCAGGGGAAGTTCCCGAAAAACATGGCGTCCTGATGCCATTAGTGTGGAAAGGAGGGGAATTAATGCATCGATGCCCAGAAAACGGAGCTTATGCTCTAAAGAGCACCAAATCCGGAAACGTTTTCACCTCAGACTGTTGGTGGAAAACGCATTAGCTATGTAAATATAATAAAATGCATAGGAAACAAGTGTACACTGGCTCTGACACATGAGAGATGAACTGACACAAGAGAGATGAACTGACACTAGAGAGATGAACTGACATATGAGGGATGAACTAAGCAAAAGAACCAGACAGGCTCCAGCGAATGGAATGGAAGAAATAAGTTTTCTCACCACAACTATACCAGCCCTGTAAATTGCAAATTAACTGGTGGACACAAAACATTGGGCACATTGGGTACATTGGGTATCAGTTCAACCACTCGTAAAGAGCTAGTTATCTTAGATAAAGGGACCGTATCGTACTAAATCGTACATCAGTGACATTTATGAATAGCATGCATGGTGATACTCAGTATTTATCGGCCAAGGATTCAAATGCAGGATGAAACGCGACCCCATACTGCGATTTGCGTTAGAGATTACTCGCGAGAAGTAGAGACATCTATCTCTACTTCTCGCTGGACCGGCCACTTCTTCTGGACGAAGTCCACGAAGATTCAATTTTGATTAGCACGGATTGGATTAAGCACGAAGTCCAAACCTTAATCCAATAGAACACTTATGACGAGCTTAAACGTCGAGTAAGACAATGAGAAAAGGCCCCAGAGGACCTGCAAGGGCTGAAAACTGCTTAGGTGGAAGAATGGGTAAAACATAGTCAACCACCAAAAACATGACTTAATCCATGAAAAGAAGAATGGTATGTGTTATCAAAGCCAAAAAACTTAAGAAGATGAAACAATAGCGAGAAAAATTATTTTTTAGTTTGTTACCGCAGTACAGTTTTTGTGATTTTCTTAATTTTGTCGATTTTCTTGGAATGGTTAAAAAAATAACGTTGGATGATTTCGTAATGCATTTTTTTTTATTTTTTGTTTAGGTTTTTATTTTTTATTCTCTTTACTAACAATTAATAAGAAAAATGTTTTCACTACATTGATTTTTAAACACAGCCAACACAAGCGGTTTATTACGTGGCCTAATTTTTATCCCCACTAGTTTATATGGCGAGAAATATATATGGCTTCGTCAATCAAGAGGGATCTGGATGGACCCAACGATCCCAACACGAAGTCACACGTCCAGCATGAGTCTCAACTTTCCGACACCAAAAAAATGTCGATCGACACCAATTTCTCTCCGCGAGTTTCCAGATAGATTGATAGATAGATATATTTATTGAGAGTTTATACGTACATGGTTTTCATTATCTGATATGATTATGTCTAATGTTTGACAGCGACAGTTTGTCGAACAACTACTCGATAGATTAGATTTTTTTTCAATTCATCCTTAGCTCATGAGGCTTTTTTCTTTGATCGGGTAAACCTTAAGCCTAACTTATTCTAACTTAATTCTACGTGCTTTTTCTTATTTAGAATCTAAAGGTGTTTGATGTGGAGGTAGTAATCGGATGAAGGTGGGAGGTCGGTGTCCTGGCTAACGTGAGACTTGACGAGTCTGTGATGTTTCTGTATCCTGCTTTCGATGACGCGATTGATCTTGATCTTGATCTTGATCTTAGTCAAGTTGGCCGTTGGCGGTCGCCTTGTTCTGTCCGTACATAGAACGGAGGCTTGTGGTTCAATATTGTATGAGGGTTAGTTAGGGTAGAATAATTGGAGCTGAGCAGTTTAATGGGCGAGAGGTATGGGGAAGCGATGTTCTTAGCGATATTCCGGGAAACCAGTTCACCTTTTATAAATTCGGGGTGAGTTGCCCATTTCTTTAGGCATTTCGAGCTCGTCTCAATCATATATTGCATGAAAGGCTTAATTTTTGTTCCACTGTATAGGAATGTGCTCAGATCGTGTTTTTTGTTTGGTCTTCTATATTTGAACAGACACTTCCTCAAAAATTTCCATTCGAAAATTTGCTTCTCTTCTGCTACAGGTGGGGGGGGGGGGGTGTAAATGGTGAACCAGACAAGGAAGCAGTAGCTAATAATGGGTCTGATGAGGATTTTGTAGATTAAAAGTTTTGTACTTACTTGAACAGACTTACTTGAACAGATTAAATTTGAGGCGCTGATGAAACAGCACCCTCAAGCATTTTATGGTGTTCCTTAGGGCAACAGAACCGTTATCGAGTTCGCATTTTTTGGCGTTGGTAGAGAGGTAGAGAGAGGTAGAGAGGTAGAGAGGTAGTTGGTAGCGATGGCTTGCTGGGCCTTTAGGGGGGACATGTGAGTAGCGAGAACAAGTATATCGTCCGCGTATAGAATTATGTGTGGGAGAGGATTGGGGATATTGATGGTTGGTGGTATTATTTGTCGATGGTAATTGTTGGAATGTCGTGGAGAAAAATTTAAAGAGGTGGGGGCCGAGTATTGCTCCTTGGGAGACGCCAGAGCGAACGTTGATCGAATAAGAGAAGGCATTAGAAATTTTTACTAGGAGGTTCCTTGGGTCTAAGAAGTTGGCTATAATCCGCGTCAGTGGGGTGGGGCTGTACGTTTTGAGGAGTTTGTACAAGATACCCTTGGCCCACACGGAGTCGAACGCTTTCTCAAGGTCAATTGAGCAAGCCACTCTTTTTTCCTTATACCCGATGATATGCAGTCGTGTAGAAGGAAGACCGCTTGTTCGGTTGACACCTTTTCATTAAAACCAAATTGTTGTGCTGGTACAAGGGGCTTGGCCGTTGGCCTCTTTCTTCGGTGTGGGGAGTAGTAATGCTATTTTCCAGGCGCGAGGGAAGTACACATTGTTAATTCAATGATTGATAATGATGGTGAGTGGCCTATGGAGCATTTCCTTAGTACTTAATTTGGGATACCATCAGGACCGCTGGACTTTTTGGAATTGATCGAGCGGAGGGCGATTTATACCTGCTCGGGACTTGCAAAGAAACGTTTGAACGGCTTGCTTGAGGGGTTAGAGGCTCTATTGGTTGCCGAGAAGAAAGTGACGTAGGAGCCTTGGTATCCGTTTAGAAATTCATTGGCCGTTTTTTCTACAATTTTGTCGGTCCGTTGGTCCGAGGACGTCCTCTCCCTGTGTAGGTGGGTGTAATGTAGCCCACAAGCGGCTAATTTCTGTTCCGTCGTGCTAATAGGTTTCCATTGAGCTAGATGGGATCTCTGTTTATTGAGAACTTGGAAGTCTGATGACCCGTAAGGGCATTAATCTCCTTGAATACGTTGGAGGAAGGCTTCAAAGTGGCTAGCCTGTCTTTAAACGCTTTGTTCATTTCAGCGTGCACATTTTCCCATTATCGGTGCCTCCATGCAATTAATTTGGGGCTTTAGGTAATCTATTCTGAATAAATTCGATTTAAATTTCGGTGGAAGATCCTCTTTAGGCGTTGCTGCCAACTGGCCCTAATTTGAATTAAGTTCCTCGTTTTAGGAGATATGTTACCATATTTGATGAAGAGGGGTTGTTTAGTTGATGCGTGTGTGTTCAACAGCTCTCGAATATAGCAGCGTTTGAATTGAGTCATCTTTTTTATTGTTGTTGTATATTCGATGATCGGGAAATTTACCTTCTAGGTGGTCGGAAAGTTGTTCGTCAATGGACTGCCAATCTACGCCCCGCTATGATCGGGTGAGTCCTTGAGGTGGTGGCATCCTTACACCGGCCAGAGCGATGTCAAGAAGTAAGGCATGATGGTCAGATGCCGGGATGCTAGTGCAATTTAGGGGTAAGCCGTTCAAGCCTAAGAGCGAAGCCGATAAGATGAAATTGTCGAGGAATGTTCTTCCTCGCGGGAATGTTAGCACACTCGCGTTGATGACGCTTACAGCCGTTTGGTTCTCGGTCGATAGCCAGCTGAAAATGACTGAGCCGTTATTGTTTATTGTGTGGCCGCCACACGGTGGGAGTTTAGCGTTGAGATCAACCCCGACCGTGTGTTTCCACCTTTTGACATCCCAGAAAAAATCTGTTCGTGAGTTATGATCAACCTCATCAGTGCTGGCTGTGTGGTGTGTTTGATCTCTCAAAGGTCCAATCATGCTTGTGGGATTTCCACACTTAAAGGATGGATTACAACAAAAGGATATCAAAGAAGGATATCAAACATCGACCATCAAGATTGAATTATTGAAACGTTTTCCGCTTTATACATCATTAATAATACTTAATAATAATATCAATAATACTTAATTTGCGACCACTCAATTTTGGTAATGTTAAATTGAACTTTAAAATGGTCTGAAACCCGGCCATACTGAAGAAGTGAGATGAACAACAGTGGCCAGATACCCTAGATTAGTCCACATTGTCTTGATGCCAATAGCATATTTCGTCGGGAAACAATTATGATAAATCGTTGTCAGTTTTTCATAATCTTCGAATTTATTCCGTCCTTTCTCGACACCCTAACAATATCAGTCAGTTGGATATAAATCATGATCTATATATCATTCCCACCAACCGTCACTCCGTTGTTCATCAGCATAATATTTTATCCAAACAATTTAAATTTTCATGCTTTTAATTTGATAATTATTGCACTAATGAGTCTTTAAACTTCAGAAGAACAAAAATTCAAGTTTAATCCATTTGATTACCAAGAACGATTGCAGGTCACTTTCCAATGATGATTTCTTCGTCGTTATGCAAAATGAAGTAGTAAACAATAAGCGCGGATAATGAAATTAAAGTTGCCACATTAATCGATTAATTACTCAAAACCAAACTTTCTTTCCACAATGGCAACGGTGGTTGCTAGGATTGAGATTGTTCTGAGCTGCCACTAAATTTTTGGACAAAGGAAGAGAATAATTCGGCAGAATAAGCCTGCAGTGGTTATGGCACACAACAAAAGTTACCCCAATAGCGAAATAAATCAGCCAATACTGTTGATAATCATCGACTGTTTTAATAGCGTGGAAGGATGCTCTGCTTCGAACGTTGAATAGAGTTTTACTCAATCCAATGATATTCTCCCAATAGAAATTCAAATTAAATTAAAAACAGGCGAACTAAGGATTGACGACTCCTCGAAAGTTTTGCGAACGAATAAGAGTTTTCCGATGCCATTTTGTTCTGTTTAGCGAACTTTAAAGCCGACTTTTGTTTCTTATTTTGCGAAATTTTTGTAGAGCATCTTTTAATTTTGTAAAGATTAATATCGATTTTATACATATTAAACAAGTAATTCTTAGTTATTATTTTATTTGCATAAAAAATGGTCGTACTTATAAACTCTTCCGAAACGGCTGACTATGCTTCTTCATATTTCACCATTAACGCATTCACCATCATCATCAACCATTATTTGAAGGATCTCTTTAAATCGTAATCGCGAAAAACGATAACCTGAAATCAAAAAAAGACCTGACATTTCTAGTTCGAATTAGACATTTTTAACAGAGCTCCGTGAGCATATGCTAGATGGTTGTCCATCATTTTGATCCTGAACCTAGACTAATATCTATGATTCCGATGGCTCGATACCGATGGCTCAACAGCTCTCCTGCTGAAAAGTTTAGTTTGTTTTGTTTTTGAGACACTGAAGGAGTAAGTATGGTCAAATATCAGTGAAACGGAGCCACTTTTAGGTTATAATTATGAAAACCAAAGAAGAAGGTTATGAGAGACCACTCGGTTAAAAGGACGCGATAAACAGTGAGCTGAAGTGCTGTCATCAGAACATTGCAACGGCCCACAAAATTCGCCTCTTTTTTCTCGGCTCAAGGAACATATTCAATGCAGGAAATTGATGAAATTGATAGCCATGTGATGACCTCTATTAAGTTATTACTTTGTTCTCTGAGAATAACTTAGAATTACGTTCTCCGACTTCATAGAATAACAAAATTTGATAGATACTCATTACCTTTTAGCACCATCCCCCTTGGTGATCCACACTTAAAACCAAAATCTTTTACTCTGATACTTGGAATGTTAATCTTATGAATTATTTATGAATTTATATTTATAGAATACGCACATTAGCCACCTATTGATCTTGCGGGAGCATGACATTGTGTTACACATCTGGTCAAACGTGTCGACATTTCGTAGCACTATAAAAGTGGATAAATTCCGGCTTGTGCTACTGCAGTGCTACTGCTTACAGTTCCTTGTTGCAGGACGACAAAAATAGCAAAATTTTGCTGGGTTTTGGCTTATACGAAAGTCATGTTCTTGGTCATAGCAAAATATTGATGTAGCACATTTCCTTCCTTTGGTGTTACCCAATTCTGGTGGGATTTCTCTTTTATTTGATCGTAGTATTCCTACAAGAGTGAAATTATAAGGCGCGTTAAATAAGGATTTCGCCAGAGGAATGTATCTAAACCAATTATCCATCGTTATATTTCGATTGGTCCCATGAATGCATTTAGAAAGCTCTTTTACATAATGCTCAGCGAATGTTAAATCTCCTTTGTTAGTGCCTTTCCCAAGGTAGGGTATTGCGTTCATCATATATACAGTTGCGCTGTGGCACATTATCACAATTTTTATTCCGTATTTTGCTGGTTTATTGAGAACGTACATTGTCTTCTACTAAATCATCATATTCGGTAGCTTCATCGCACTGCTCGAATAACTTGACGATCTAATCATCAGTAAGATATTTCTGAACGGAACTCATTTTCGAATATTCTAAAACCAAATACAATCTATTCAGGCTGAAAAAATCTACCGAGTAACAACAAAATATTCATTCTTTAAAAATTTGGAATGTTACACAAAAACGAAACTTCATCGATTCGACGAACACGTAAAAAAGTGGTTACTCAACGTAATCAATTGTCTACACAGTAAGAGCACACTGACGACTAAAGCTACAAAGCAGAAGACCGAGGTCGCCCAATTCCATGAAAAGAAAATCGACAAAATGACGGCAGTGTTCGTCGATTCGACGAAGATTTCAGGATCGGATTTTTGATCGACGAAAGCTCAAGCTCACTTACCCGATTGAGAGAAAACATACTAATTATACTGATAATGAGTTACTAACTACTAACTACCTACTACTAACTTAAAAACGCACCGTCGTATAGATTATATTTGTCTTTAGCTTAACTTTGACTCTATATTATTGCTGAAACAGTGTCTCGAAAGCGTTTTGAAGGAATTAATGAATGAATCCCTTATAAAATCAATAGTTTAGTACCATACCAAATGGTTATGAGGATATTTTCATAAAAGCACGTCCACTATTGGAAGTGTTTTCAGAATCCCTTGCAAACGCCTCGATACCGACAGAATTCAGGAAATTGATAAAGTTATAATAATCTTTAGAAGCAAACATAAAGGTAAACAGAATAACAAGTCCAAACCAAAGAAGTCGAAATTGGGCAAGACCCTCCAAAGATAGATAGACTTGAAAATCTGAGGTGTGTAAAAAATGTCTAAAGTGACTTTGTTTAGACTTAGAGAACTTAATCTTTTTGCATCAATACCTTTAAAAATTCATCTAAAGACAATGAGTATATTCGCTGTGGGTACTATGGGAAAGAATAGAATTATTGAAAAGAGTGTGTAAAAGGATAATTTTTTGTTTCTACATTCTCTGAAAGTATCAAACTTCTAAGATGGCATGACAAAAATATCGCTCACATGATTTTTTGCTAGTGATATTTCGGTAGTGTAGAAACAAAGTGTAGAAACATTTCTATACATGGCTGATGAAGATATTCATTCTAGAAAAGTTTTGACATCGAAAAAATCCGGTTCAAAATAGTAATATTTTCGATGTTCCTTTTCTCGGCAGGCATATGTTCGATTTTTACCAATTAGATTTCTTTGTATACATTAAGGTATTATAAAGTTTTCCTTGAGCCATTTTTTGATATTCGGTTTCAGCAAACAGTTTGGACCGTTTTTTTTAAACTTCACATTAACTTTTCTCGGGTCTAAATCATTATGTCAGAAAAATGGCTCGAGGCGTTATTCATTTGAATGTACTTGATACGTGGGAAAAAAATCCGATCAGTTGATTTTGAGAACTAGTGAGAACTACATTAACTAGTGAAAAACAGAACTTTTCAGGAGAGACGATTATGTGAGAAAGTTTGAATTTCGAATGAATTCCCAGTTACTTATGGCACCGATCGAACAAACTATCGACTTAGATCATTTAAATAGTATCGATCTTTTCTACCTTCAAGGACTGTTATTTTAACGCATTTCATGCGTAATCATGTGAGATGTGTAATATGTTGTACGGAAACGACAATGTGCGACTTTAAAGTATTGAATTGTCTACAACAGGGTGCAGTTACTGGGCCTCTGCTCTTCTTAATAGTAATTTGCAAACTATTGAATGGCTTCGATTTTAATGTCTCACCAACGAGAACAATGGTAGCGTTTGCTGATGATCTGATCACCTATACAACAGACCGAAAAGCTACAATAGTCCAGAGAAATCTTAAAAAAATGTTTAAGGATGTGCAGCTCTATACCGATAGTTGGCAAATGAAAATTAATACACAGAAAAGTGAAAAAATTTTGTTTCGCACCACGATGCAAGGGACCAGCCAAGACCTGAAACGTAATTGGAAGGATTCCCACATTATGGCTGGTAAGGCTAGTTCAAAAAGGGTTCGATCAATACCTGTACTATACAAATCATGTCAAAATAATGTTGAGTAAACAATAAAAAGTAGTCATGGCCCTTCGTCGACTCTTTCATTCTAGATACATTCTTCAAAGGTCATAGCTATCTGTTACAAGACCCATTGGTTTTGTAACAAAATTGGTTAAACCAATTTTGACATATGGACGTCAGATCTGGTAGAATCAGAGTGCTAGTACGATGGAAAGATGAATAGTTTTCGAAAGGAAATAACCAAGTGCATGTAGGGGCTTGCACAGGAAGCTTGAGACGGATTGGAAACACCATGTATCGATTAGTAAGATTTGTCAAATTTCTTAACTGGCGAGAGTCAAAATCGTCATATTGAGACTTCTTCGCAATCAAATCGCAAGATCTGTAACTGTCAGTGAATATTCCTGGATTTCCAGGATATTCCATCCTACAGATAAGTATATTGCGGCTTGCCTCGCCACTGGCTTTGTTCATCCAGAAGAATTCATGTATTTAGACATGAATCCAAATGTTTTTGATTCCGACAAGGTCCTAATTATATATCACACATACAGACGGGCCACCGATAGCCAGATAAAATATCCTCCGAATTTGAGTACACTAGACTAATGATGCCAATGGACATACTCATTTGCTAAATTCGTTAAGGCTGGTCGAGCTGAGATGGAACAGTTTAGGTATTTTTTTTTCTTCTTTGTCCAATTGAATTCAAAAATATGTAATTATTTTAATTAAATTGAATTTGATATTGTTAAATCAAATGATAATAAATGATTATGTTTAAATTTTGGGAGCCATTTGGGCCACTAGGCGTTATTGTTTTGTCATTGTTTAGAATCAGCTTCATATTCTTACAAAAATTTAAATCGATGAGAATTTAATAAAGCGCTTTTGACTTTTCAAATGAAACCACAAATGGGGTCATTATTTTCATCTATGAATAATTATTACGCTCGCCATTCTTTTGATTTTGCTTATTGTCTTTTATTACTAAATAATTTATCCCTTGCCATAAAAAAGTCAAATTTGAATAGTTTGCAAATGTAAATCATCAAACAACATGCAATGAAATCCACTTTACTGAACATAATCTTATAATTTATTCGTATAATTTAGTAAACTGTTATTTTTATTTATTTATATTTTTAATGCAAAAACTGACGGCAATGTCACATGATTAATTCCATCGCTTGCAGACATTTACCCGAAATTGATGACTTTTTCTGTGAAATTCTCTCCCTTGAATATACCGTAATGTAATGTATCCTGCTTTTGGTAGGCCCAGGGCATGCTCTTAGTTGTAAAATAAACACCAGAGTTGCCATGTTTATCGATCAAAACCACGCCGGCATCTGTTTTAAATCGAGAGTTGAGTTCATTCAATACAGCTTCAGCCGCGTCCTGAGCCACATTTGAAACGTAATTCATATTTTGCATTATCCTTTGGGCGATATTATAACGCATGCCTAGTTCACCTCCTCCTGTTACAGAAATCGCTCCTAAATTATTGTCGGCGTAAGTGCCCGAGCCTATGACCGATGAATCACCTATTTGCCCAGCTAGCTTTCCAAGGGAGCCACCTGCAGAGGTTCCAGCTGCCAAATTTCCCGCCATGTCAATAGCCACAGCTCCGACAGTACCTTTGTGTGAATGGTAATCAGGAACAAACCATGAGCTTAAGTTTAAATGAGATTTATAGTCCTCCCACTCCTTCAGAGCTGTATTAGTGACAAGAGAACCAGATTTTAATATCTCCATCCCATTTTTCTCGGCGAAATGCATAGCATTGACACCAGCCAAATAGGTATACGGCAGCTTGTCCAAAATTTTTCGGGCCACTGATATTGGATGTAGAATGTCTGTGATTAATGAAACACATCCTGCTTTGAGCGTCAAACCATCCATAATCGACGCATCATTTTCCACTCGACCATCAATTGTTAATACTGACCCATAGCCTGCATTGAAATCGTCATCGATCTCCATACTTCGAATAGCAGCTTCCACGGCATCCACGGCAGATCCACCCCGAATCAACTCCTTGTATCCTATCTTTGCAGCAAGTCGAACGCCATTTAGTAGCTTCGCTGCTTTGGGAGTTTGGACATGTCCTGCTCCTCCATGAACCAAGAGAATGGGCTCAAACTGCACGGATTGAAAGAAAATGTTTCTATATAGCCGTGAACCCGTATGGGTGGTGAAAATGTTTTTAAGCAAATAAAATCTCATGCACTTAATAATTTAATATTTATTTTACTACCAAATAAATTTGACAAATGCCAATGCTTTTGAGAAGCATACTTTGATCTTGCCAACATTAAAAAATACTTACCCTTTCAATGCGTTCCCCTACGGTTAAGTTCACAGCAGAATACAAGATCAACACAACTATGAGGATAATCTCCACGGACTTGAAGACCTATTAAAGAAAATAAAACAATTGTTTTTCTTTACGATGAAAATTCTCATGGTAGAATAACATTTGAAAGACTTTTGATTGTTCTGAATTTTAAATTGATTTTTCGAAGCACCGAATGAATGTTAAAAAATTATTAAATTTTTAAATTATTAAATTAAATTTACCTAAATTGAGTTTTTGTTATGAAAGTTTCTTATCGGTACATTATGAGTAAATATATTCACGCATTCGTCATGAAAAATACACAAGGACTTATATAATTTTTGCAAGGGAAATATGTCGATATGAGATAAAATGGCGATCAACAAACGACAAATATAGATCTCAATGTACAAGCTATCGTCAACGAGTTCAGTACTTGTAATAATTATTTGATTATTAGGTGTGAAAAATAAAACAACGTGTTTGGTTGAATGACAGAAACGGAATAATTTTATTAGCAAGTAACACATGACATGTATCTATGGTATTTATTTATGGTTTATGGTATTTATGGCAAAGAAGGGCGCGTATTTTGAGTACAGTTATAACGATACTTTTACGACGTGTGCTAAGTTATTAAAGAAAATTAACGATAGCGGAACATAAATGAAAGTGCCACCAGAACCTTTAAAAAAAAGAAAACGAAAGCCAAAGACGTACAGAAGGTTCCAAATCAAACACGAAAAGCTCCAGGGAGTTGCTCATGATAAGTGAAAAGAAGAATTTTCACCAACACTTGCAACAGGACTCGACTGCATATATGACTGTTTTGAACTAATTTGCAATATTTTTTCAGGTGTAAAATCAAATTTTTTCACCAGCTATCGCAAAGTGCTTTTCATTCCTGTATATAAAAACAGATAGAAGAGTTTGTGGTCCATCCTTACTTTAGTGTAGCCCTTCTTTGACGCCGTAGATGAAAAATGTAGCTGAGGCAAAGCTAAATGCCCACAAAAGACGCGCAAAAAAGTTCGAGGGCAAAATTGCCACAGTGAAGGATATTTGTCATTTTCGGGATGATATTACAGCGTTAACCTATGATTTTATACAGTACTTGCCCCTTCTAAATGTGTCCGATACAGGAAATACTTTATATCAGACAGTTGTGAGTAAACGCTTTTCGTATCGAAAATTTGAAAATCATCGAATCGGTATTTCATTGTTAAACGAAGAATTCGGGAAAAAATGTACCACTGAAGAATGCACCAGGACTCTCCATTAGCTCGATAACATTCTACACAAGAATGATACGGTGTTGCACTGTTTCTCAGAAAAATGTCCAGGCCAACACAATGGCCACGACCTCATTAGGTTTTCATTATCTCTGACAGATACGAGTCGATCAAAGTAATAAAGTTACTGGAGTGAAAGACTCTTACTGCAGTAAGAGGCCATGAAATTTAACCAAGAGATCAAGATGTTGGAGTTATTTAGAGAAAAAACAAAAAAATCAAGCACTAGAATTTTCGAAATGGTGGCTACTGTAAAAAAAACATGTTTTTTCGATCAGAGCCAAAGAAGGAACGTACCAAAAGATCAAAAAGGTTCATTCTCTTAACTCTTCAAACTTCATATATCTCTTATGAAGTTTGTTAGCAATTTGAAAGGCGTTATAGTTACATATGGTTTTACTGAATTGTTCAGTGAATTATTCAACTTAAGGAGGAACAAACCTAGAAAACAATGGTTGAATCAGAATTCAATTAAATCTTTTTAAATAGTTATTACATTATATTTGAGTCTCTTGATACAAGGCAGTTGCATGTTGGTTGAAAATACATTGGAGCTTGCGCGAAGGGATACGCCCATTCGGTTAAACCACTTTTTGAATAATTCTCAAACACGCCGAAGACTTTATGATTTAATTGTCAATGTCCTTTTCTATTCTAAAAACTCTAACAACAATAGCGGTAAAAGTGAAATCATTCCCAGAAATTAGATAATAATTTATGCTGTTAGGGTTTAAAGTTTAAAAAGTGAGTGCTACCCTTATATAAGAACAAAACAACAAAAACGCTAACGTCAACACCCTAACCCCTTTTGAGACTCAAACTTTGACTCAAATATTTCAAAATTAAATTTCAAAGACCTTTTGTTCACCTTAAAAGAAAATGACTTAAACATTAAAAAAAATTATTCGTTATTCGATCACCATATTTATGCAAAAAAACTTGTAAAAGTCCAGAAAATTTATTATGCAAATAAATTTCGTCGTTTAGAAGCAGGATTTTATCCTGTACCGATATCACTTGCACGTGGTATAGGATAAACTTGATTCAACGAAAAATATGGCGACTCTTACAGGTAGCGGTAGTAACGGTTATTAAAAATGAAAACCAATTTTCAATATTTATTCTCAGCGTCCTTAACATACGTAATTGTCAAACTTTTCATCAACTTTGTTCATATTTTCAAAATGACAAAATAATTTCTGTGGTTTATAGTCAACAGTAAGGGACAATATAGTTTTTTGCATCCTATTTTTTTCATCTAAAGTGGGCGTTGTCATTGCTACTTCAAAAAATGCCCCTTCACATGGCGAATAGCTAATCTTAGAAGTGAAGAACCTGAAACATAAAAACAAAACGACATTCTGAATGCAAATATATTGCTTGAAGTGACGGAACTTTCGGTGGAAAACAACAATTTATTTACACGGTAATTTTCTACAATATTTGCATAAATTATTCGAAAATTGGTGGTTGTTTGGAAAAACTTGATAAAAATTCGCTTCGTTTTTACTTTTTTGAGTTGCCAAAAAGTTTGTATTAAGTTTTGGCCAACATTGTGACAGACTACTTCACAACCTTTATTCCAGTTCAAATTCAAAAATCATTTATTAGTCATAACATGTAATAAAAAGAATATAAAATTACTACCGAAACATAAAATACTAGGAATTTAGGTATTATCATTTAACCACCAATACTTACATCTACGCATCTCAGTTCGATCAGCTTAGGGTAGTGTCAAGCCAGTTGTGGGAGACATCTCAATGTACCCGTCTGTAGGGTAGAATGGCTGCGAAATCCAAGGATTTTCGCTCAGTCACGATATGATTCCTAACAAGTTTCAAAATGAAAATATCAATCCTCGTTACTTTTTCAGCTTGATAAAGTCTTCGGTTCGATATACGAGGTTTGTTCAAAAAGTATCGCGAATTTCATGTTTTTTCAAGAATTATTTATTTAATCATGAAAATCTATTTTATCCCCTTCAAAGTAATCCCCGTCAGACATTATAAGCTTCTGATAACGTTTTTTCCAATCCTCGAAGCATTTTGAAAAATCTTCCTTCGATGCCATCTTTATCTCCTTGATCGTGGCGTAGCGTCTTTCTTTCATGGGCATCTTCAGTTTCGGGAACAAGAAACAAAGACAGAGGGCTGGTCCGGGGAATATGGTGGCTGCGGCATTATTAGAGTGTTGTTTTTGGCCAAAAATTCGCGCACAAGTAACGTTGGTGAGCAGGGGCGTTATCATGGTGCAAAAGCCAATTTTTGTTCTTCCACAAATCCGTGAGTTTCTGGCGGATTTCTTCTCGCAAGTTGCGCATTACTTGAAGGTAATATTCCTTATTGACCGTTCTACCCTGCGGCAAGAACTCATAATGCACCACGCCCCTGCAATCGAAGAAAACTGTCAGCAAAACCTTCACATTCGACCGAACTTGGCGTGCTTTTTTCGGTCCCTCTGAGAACATATTGTACCACCGATGAACGTTGTCTTTGTCTTAAAAAAGCTTCGCCGTATGCAACAGTCAACATTCTGAATGCATCCGCGCACTTCAAGTTGTTCTTCACATAAAATTTAATACAAATTCTTTGATCCATTTTTTGGGATAGACGAAAATCGAAGACAAGCTAAAACACGTCCACGCACAATTACTGTCAAAAACTGACTGGACATTCAAAATGGCCGGAATTGTGAACATAAGTGAAGGTCATGAGTACCAATATAATGCCGCCAAAATATTACAAATCGAATATACGTAGCCAAAATTCCAAATTCGCGATACTTTTTGAACAAACCTCGTATTATGTTTCCAATCTGTATCAGGCTTTTTATATAGGCTAGTGCATGAACGAAAACACCTTCTTTCGAAATCTCGTAGCTTTTTCATTATACTCGCACTTTAGTTATACCAGATCTGACTTCCATATGTCAGCATTGGTCGAACGAAAGCAGATTATTTTGACTTTCTGGTCGACGTATCTGGAGGGGAATAGTTTTCGAAGGGACATGAAAACTTGTCGCGCCTTACCTAGCATGATTTTCACGTTTTCACTAGATGAACACCGAGGTATCGTATGCGGAACCCGTTCTGAGCTACCGTCATCAGACACAATTTTTATTCACTCTAATTTAAACAATACACTTGAATGAACAATGAAACTAATTTTGACCAAAATCCGCTCTACCAATCCTGATATTAAGTCTCCCCAAATTGAAAAAAGCAAACATTTATTTATTAAATACAATAAATAAAAATAGTAATTTTTTTAAATCCATTTTTATGAATTATCAAGGAAACTGTCTATCAAAATTGATTCAGAAGTCAAATTCAATGATAGTCATCCATTTTGTTTATTGTAATTATTTCTCGGTTTTCTTTTATGTAAGCAACTATGTTGAAATCCAAAATATTTAAAAATAATGCTAATTTCACTGAAACTAGAAGTGGTAGGTTCGAATTTAAATTAAATATCGAATATACTTGTGTTGCCAGAGATAAAATTCATCAAAATTAATAATTTGTCATATCATTCTTGCGATTGCTCGGCTTGCATCGTAATTGCTCTGTTTGCAATCTTCAACAAAACAAATTAAGTTTTCTAAATTTGTAACTATATTTCAACTTACTTGGAAACTAAAATTTTTCAAAAACTTTACATTGATGAGTATACTCTTGTGCACACCTAGACAAATGCAGAGAGCAATCTCACGTTTGGGATTGGAACAGTTACATTTAGGTTAAAAGCTTTAATGACATTTAGGATGTGTTAAAAAGTTAGTTTTATGTTTGACATTAATGAAATTGGTTGCATTTCGCTTGAAAAAAGATGGGAAATAAAAATACTTTGCAAAGTGGTGATTCTACAGTTCAAACTGTAAGAAATTTATGAAAACAATTTGACAAAAAGTATGTGCCAAAAATCCAGTTATGGATCGATTTGTGAGGCGAGTTCATGCAACTAGATCGTTGTTGGATAAAACAACGCTTCTACGTATTCGTTCAGTGCGCTCAACCGTAAAGACGACTTCTGTTGATCAAAGTGTGCCATTTTTCAATAGTAGATTTCATTTTTCATTATTTCATTAGATTTCGTAATTTTTCTCAATAGTAGAACATTTTTGAAAAAAATTTTGCATAAAGATCTTGATATACATGCGCTAAGTTCAATTTGTGCTGAAGAGCTGAAGCTATATGAGCATCGGATACTTTCTAGGTACGCTCAATGAGCCAACGGCCGCTTTATCGAAGATGAGCATTTTTAGATTTAAAAATCATCTTTTCAAATGAGACTCATTTCCACCTAAAACGATACTTCAATAAGTAAAATTTTTGTATCCTGTGATGAGAAAATGCCAATGCCATCGTAGAGAAACCAATGCATCCACAACGATTGTTGTTGGGCAATTTTTGGCATTTTTGGTTCATTTGTCTTCGGAATCGCGAATAAAGATTGCTAACGCATCTTGCTAAGCAAATTTCTACTTTCCAAAATTACAAAGGATGACATGGACGGCATTTGCTTTCAACAAGACGTCGAAACGTGTCTCAGAGCCAACGTAACAATCGATCTTTTGCGCACTGTTTTCGAAAATCGTACAATCACGAAAGTGAAATGTCCGAACTATGACACATATTCTCCTTGTTTTCTTCAGCTAACTCCTTGGCCAAACACAATCTTATCTTCTTTGTGGACATTTGTGATCTGATGCACTCTTTGTATAGTATCCATACTTTTTGCTTATTTTATCGTTTATTATCGCTTTATAAAACTTGAAGGGATTATCGAAACATCCTGTTTTAACAACATATTTGCGTCCCATCGGCACCAAACATCCTCAATAGTATCAGTTTCTGGAGTACGTTTACGATAGTCTTCTATCTCAATATTTCTTTGTTTGGCGCTAAAGAGAAGGACACACACTTTAAGTTTACTTTTATACACAGTAAGCACGCAACTCTCAAATTTATATTAATTTGAGGACATCATCATAATATTGTGCTTTGTTTTTTTTTTTTTTTGACGGTTTTGGCAGGTCTTTTTTGTTTGGCCCGTTGGTCCCAACCACGGTATAGTGGACTTTTTTGGCAAGCAAGATGTTTGTAAAGAAATTGCCTGTCATAATCTTTCTATTTTGTTATAAATATCATATAGCTAACTTAAATCTTACAGACTGGGTCAAAAAATTCGTTCATCGAATTTCAAGAAGGCATTTAAAACATATTTTGATTGAACGTCAACTGCTAACAGACACTAAATGCTAGATTTTCGAGGCATATTCGGCATTTACCATATTTCGCAAATCAGCTACGGGCTTTTGTTGGAAATAATTGTTTGTCTTCTGTGGTGCTTTATAACTTTTATATTTAATCTTTTAGATCGTTGGCTTTTTCTTTTAGAGCATATAAAACTCAAAAGTCCTTGTTTTCTATCGGACGCCTTGCGCCTTGGATAAAAGAAGGTCGCATGATTTTTTCGACCATAGATAACATGCTTTCATTTCTCGTGCTTCACATGCGCCTCGATTATATCCTAGTCCTAGAGAACAGAATAACTAAACTAATGTGATTGTCCAGTCTTCTTGAAAATCCTGGGGTTCCTCGGGTTTTCTGTGTTTTATAATGCGTGAACTATTAATTTGATAGTTCACGGAAGTTACAGGTTAAAATGGGGGAAATTCGCGGAAATGAGGAAATGTCAAAATGCGAGAAGAATGCGGAAAATTTAAAGGTAAACCAACCCTAAAAGCTCTTTTCGGAAAATTCAAATTAATAGGTTTTATTTATGTCTCGAATGTGATTATAATTTTATTAGAAGAAGACTGATTTTACGACAAGAAATTATCACATCACATTGATATGTTACTGACTGAGTGAATGAAGAATCAAATTAACTTAAATATGAAACCAATTTGAAAAACAAATTAATTGAGATCCAAACTCAGCTGGTGGTGGTTTTTTTATGTAACTGATTCATTATCCCTGAGACCTCGAAGTTCGCTTCCGATTTTTCCGTTTGTCCAGAAATTTTCGGAGTGATCTTCACTTTGGCTCAATTCATATTGAACTTATTCGGAGGTACCCTTCCTTTCGTTGATGTTGCTGTTTTAATGTTAGGCTGTCTTCAAAAACAGAAACTTTGCACTTTACAGAAACTTTGCACACTGTTTTGAAAGATGTTCTTACCGCTGTCACTGCAGCAACTACACTGAGAATTGTCTCGTGTCTATGAGGTTTCTACGAAGTTTGGCTCAGAGGTGTACTCACGTAATAAGAAACTGAAAGCATGCTGCAACCTCACGTCTAAGCTACGTAAAGCTACTTGCTGTGATGCTATGTGTTCATGTATGTGAATAATTTTTTGATTCTGCATTTAGTCTGCGGCACGCTTTGAGTCATCATATTGAGTGATCATATTTAATAAGCGATTTTATTCAATGTAAAATTAGATAACACGCAGGCCATAAAATTTGATTTGTTTCATTTCTCCCAGACGCATTTGGGATTTCTTTATTTCTTCCCAGACGCGATTGGGATAATTTTTTTACTAAAATTTTAAATTTTCGATTAAAAATTATTAAGAGCAATGTTCTTGTGTCTTTACTGTTTTATTCAAAATATTAAATCCGTCAAATTGACCGATTCCGTAGATCTGGTGTAAATATTTAAAGCTGTATTTATACTTATTCCTGGATCATGTACCATGTAGGAAAAGAAGAGTCTTTCCCAACTTTATTTTTACACTGAATCAGTTTTGATTAACGAAGTCTTAAAAGCATCAAAGCCTGTAAAATAAATCTCACGACTCATCCTGCACAAGTGTTGATGTTATATTGTATATTTTTCTTACCCACAATTGAAGTACGTAAAACATTTGATTTACTATTCCAAATTGTTAATCCGATTCGCGTTTCTACTGTTCAGTGAAAAGAAAAATTATCTGCTTTTATCTTTGGATTTATCATGAAAATTCATCGAAATTTCGATGACAATTTTGACAATCAATTAAACCCTGACATCAAAAAAAATTTTAAGCTTTTTCATATTTGAAAATTCCAAGATATTGTAAATTTAGGATTGCATGCAACAGAATAAATTGACTCAGCTTTATTTCAATATAGAAAAGATTAAAAATTCTCTCGGAAAGTGTTTATTGTCTGCTTGACAGCAAAAATATGAAAATGGCACGTACAGGAATCTTTTTATTTTCTTGAATTACATTATTTACACCTGATGCCGTTACATACCACCCACTATGATATAGTATCATGATAAGTACTTTCTCATGTTTTTCATGAAAGTTTTTATCCGTTCTCTGCAGGTGAAAGGACACTATGAATACTCACAAAAGATTGATCTTAATCTGTAACTAATAGAGTAATACAAGCAATTCAGCATTGAAAAAAATGAAGAAAACAAAGTTTAAAACAAATTATATTTTTGAAGCTGATCAATTTATGATTTATGATTATCGACTTATAAAGAACGATCATAATTTTTTAAAACAACAACGAGAACGCAAATTCCGAATTTTAAAAATATTCAAATTGCGAATTTACATTATTTAGCGATTTAACAATATTATTTCCTTTCTGTTTTGAATACTTTTTTCTATTTAAATACTTTGATTATTCTTACCTACCGGATAGTGTAATCCTTAAGACAACTTCTACCTTTAGCTGGGGTGCGTCATTAACTATGATAAGCACCACCGAAGTAATAACAAAGGGTAGAAAAATTGTTATGTTGTTGTTCTAAGAATTTTTAAGCGCAATTTTCCATAAAAGAATCTTGGAATTACAGCTCATCTCTTTTATTTATTGCTTATAATTTTTAAGAGTTTATATCATTTTATACTTTGTTGATCGTTTAATGCCACTAATAAAATTTAAGAAAATCAATGGAAGGATAGGATTAGATGTAGAACGAAGCTAGAACCAAATTTTATCGTTTCTTTCGACATAAACAGAATCATTGCCTAACAAAGAAATAATAAAATCCACAAACACTTTATCCTTACGTTTCACACGGTTTCTTCATACATGTGAATTAATTTATTAACCCTTTGTGGTCGACGATTTTAGGACCGGCGAGGTGGCCGTTCAACGCAATTTTCACGAATGTGTCGAGCACCTAATATGTACAATAAAATGATCTTATACATATATTATTTTACAACATTAAATTATGACAATTTATCTATATTTGCACTTTTAAGAATTAAAAAAACACCTTATCTCTGCACAATAAGGCGTCACCAATTTGACATTTGTCATATGACCATTATTCTTCCTTGTATCGCGGGCATTATAAATTGAATGAAGGTCGAAATACAATACTACGTGAAGGCGATACGTAAGCGCAATGCTACTCTCCCTCGTCGTCACGCAACGCATTCAATTTACAATGCACGCGACATGCAAATGACATTTTAAATGAAATTTGCTGGAAATTGTTTTTGATTTTTTAAAAGTTTTGAATTTGGAATGTTCCTTGTACTTGAAAAGTAATTAAGGCGTTTGAATTTCAAATTTCATCTAAGCGCCATCAAGCATCTGACAAACGTCACGCACATCGTTGCGAGAAATTTTCGTTTTTCCGAATATTTTCCGCCTCGTATCGACGCATCGCAATCATTGTACGATGTCGCATACAAATGCATGTTACGAAAACTGCTTGACATTTGCTGCGAGACTCTTGTCGCGCTCTCGTATCGCAGGCTTGCAGCATTGTATTTCGGCCTATACTCTCGTGTGGTAATTTATAGAACACTGTCCGTGATGAATTCTTGGTTTATTTTGAAATGTAACGCAGTAAGAACTCGTCTCGCTATAACTGCTACTACCTGATCTGCATGCTCCTTGGTAAAAACAACAAAAGTCCAGAGGCCCGCCGACATTTGCAGGTACCCGTGGCCCAGCAAGTCTTTTGCCGGGAATGAAATTTATCCTGGGTGGTATTTCCATTGATTCGTCACAAGGTTTCCATTCCGATTGATCAGAGTGATGTAGGGCACAACTGTCACTTTCAGAATCGCTGTTTATTATTCTGATCCTTCGATTCCTTACAATCAATACTATATCACCACCTTCATCATTGATTTTGCATTCTTTGTCACTAATTTTTCTATAAATGCGACCGATGTCATCTTGGACTATTCCAAAACTGAATTTATCGTCGCGTGAACTGATTTCACTTCTAATATTCATCTTTCTCGGCGTTCGAACAAAATTACAATACACAAATTTTCCAGATACTTTCGTCAGTTTCAACTAAAGTTGAAATCATTTTCAGAGCTGCAGTCCGAGAAGCATCCTTTACCAATTTTATCTTATATCCATTAAGATGTGTGATTGTGTGTGAATATTGTTATGTTTTTCAATCAACTTTACAGGCTAATTATAATCTTTTATAGCTATTGGGATTCACCCTAGTGGATAGCGTCAATGAAAACTTACATTTGTAGTTTTAAATTTTTAAATTTGTTTTTTTTCCGTCTTACTTCACTGTAAACTTCGTGTTATTATAACCAACACGTCATTGGCAAAAGGCCCTTGAGTCAATTTAATTGTTGAAACACTTTTACAATGAGCATAATAAAGGCAAATTGGAAAAATCAAACTGAAAACTATTACGTATGGTTACGAGTATAGCTTACAGAACACTCTTGCTCTGTTACTATCTGTAAGTGTCCAACACTCACCGTTATTTAAGAAGGGACTTCGTTTATCGCATCTGGTGTATAGATCGTAGGCTCGGGTAGAGTGGCCGAACCGAATTAGCCGTTACATTGAAACCGCGAATTCAATGATACGTTTTGAAATCTCGTTTTATCTATGTAATCGTCTGAATAGTTAATCTCCTTTGTATTTTTTTATACTTTCTTGCCAAAAGTCCTTGTGCATTTTCGTGTTCTAAATGTACAATGAAATTCTAAAAATCAACTGTAAAGCTATATTTTGTTGGGTTTGAGGTGTAACTTCGTTGTTTAGCAGAGGGAATGTCTCCCGGATCTGATCAGTTCGGATTTTAGTTCGTTCAGTTTACTTCCTTTCAGTTCGTTCAGAGTAGCAGTTCGGATTTTAGGAGAAGGCTTAAAGAGAATAACATGTTTATGTCTTGACCTCTTTTTTATGTGTTCTCCTCCGGTCGGTCTTTGGTCGACTGTTAGTCCTACAATATTTTACTGACAATATAACAATATTATTAGAATGGATAGTTTCAGAGCCGACGCCATAAGGTTATTGGCTCGGACGTCTGGTGTTGAATATTGCTATATTTTGTCTTTATTAATAACCATTATAGAAATAGATCTTTATCTCATTATAGATGATGATCATTCTGATCATTATGATCTCATTATAGAATAGATCAAATAGATCTCATACTTGTGAAAGTATTGAAGGCGTTTTTTTTCATCAGCGATTTTGAAGTCACATCTTTTCTTTGTCTCGGAGAAGTGTATCTGCAGTGTACAAATTTTATAAGATTGGAATTTTTTATAAAAAACAATTAGTTTGCTGTTATGAGATCAATGTATTTATCTTCTTTATCGCACGACGCGTTTCACTGAACTAGTCAGCATTATTAATGCACTTGCTGACTAATGCTAACTAGTTCAGTGAAACGCGTCGTGCGATAAAAAAGATAAATACATTGATCTCATAACAGCAAACTAATTGTTATTTATAAAATATTCTTGTCTAAGAATGGACCAAAACGTAAATCAACGTTACATCGAACTCTTATATAAGATTGGTTTCATAGGAAATCCCAGAGACTTTGAGCTGTAATCATTCGCAAGTTTGTGAGATTATCTTCTATGCAAAATTTCTTAAATATTCATGGATTATTTTGAAGGATTCTTGCGATTTCGAAGCGATTACTTACCCTTGTCCTGATACATCGTATATGCAGCTATCATCTGCATGTAATAATGCTTGAGGGTTGTTTCACAAGAAGGAGATTCCTAAAGTGTACAGATTGTACACTATTGGTAAGATGGGTGATCCCTGAGGAATTCCATCACTCTCACGTTTGACAAATGATATATTTTCCACTTAAAATGTATCTTTGTACAAATGTAAAATTTTGCACAAATTATATAAAGGTATGAAAATGGTACAGAGAATTAATTTATTCTAAATATAAGTCTTGCCTGCCAAACTTTGTTAAAGGCTTTGGCTTAGTCAAACATATGTAAGCTCGATGACTTTTTATGGTTGAATTATGTATTTAGAGTTAAGTTGAGTGTGCTTCTCTGAATTCAAATTATTCATCGAGGATTATGTGTTTCCCGGCTATCATTTCATTGAGTCTAGTCAGTAGTACCTTGAACGCTATATTGGAGATTGAGGAAAGAAGCCTTGTAGTCCCTTGTTTTGCAAGAAAAAGTTGGCTATACAAGTTTTGGTATGACCATAATGAAAGCCTTTTCAAAGCTCAGCTGAAAAATTGCGTATATGTTATCCGTCAGATTTTGATGATATTATCTGGTCACCATTTCAGTAAAGTGTTTGTAACTGTACCTGACTTTCCGATTATTGTTAATTTTATCAATCTAAACCATCATTTCGTTATCTTTATGCAGAATGATGTCCTTTTCGTAAGAGTCTGCTTCCAAAAAGATTTATAGGGGGAACAAAGGCTACTTAAACTGCAGCAAAACGCATATCTGCAAAGGCATCTGCTAACAGCTCTATGTCTTTTCTACTTGTCATTTGATGCTGTTGGGGCCGTGAATAAGTGGGCCTTACGTCGTTACCCAAAATTTTTCGGCATACTTCAGAAGACATTCGAAGAACTCTTCCACAGGCTGTTTTGGAACTGATGTAAACTGTTCTAAATTTCGCTTGTCTACCGGTTGGCATTGTTTGCAATCTGAAAAAAACCCGTGCTGACAACTTTTCTTCAATATCGAGTCTTATCAAGACTCTTATGTCTCCGACGTTGCAACGGATTGTGTTCCCTTGTCGGAGTCCTGACCATGATTTGATCTTTCATCTGCTTAAAGAGGTCTGTGGTTTTTATTATTGCGTCAAATAGGTCCTCAGTTATCGTTCATTCTTGGCTAGAGGCTCTCTTAGAGAGACGTCTTCTATTAGGAAGTATATCGGTTGATGATCAGAGGGGAGCATGATGGGTAAATTTATTCTGATTGTGCTGGGATTATTAATATATTTTGATGTCTATGGTAGTGGTTCTTGAATATGTTGGTCTGTAACATCTGGGTGAATAGGTTTCAGGAAAGTGTTTTTTCTTGGGATGAATCTGTGCAACAGGGCCCCTTCTTGGTTACTTCTCACAAAATGCCACTGTCTGTGGCGTACTGAATGGACATTAAATAATGAAAAACGTGTGATTATATTGTTCTTCGCATTCGTGACGTGGCAAAATTTACAGCGAAATAATCATGAATTAAAAAGTGCTCCTACGAACTGTGATGGGTATCGTGTCTGCATTTTAGAGTTAAAGTGTAGTAAACGGATATGATGGTTAATGTTTCTTCTGGCGAGAACGGTGATTCACCGTCCTCTCTTCTTGATCCATCCTTCCTCCCCTGTTCTCAATCTTGCTTCATTAAAATTCCCTTGAGGAAAATGATTTTGAATTAATGGTTTAGTATAAACCGCCTAAACTTCCCAGTCCAGTGAAGCAAAGGATTAGGATTTCCTAATGAGTAAGTATGAAAAAATCATACACTGGATATTTTATGGCTTAAGTAAGGTAGCTTGTGCTGTGTACATCCCTTGGATCATTTTTACTATGAAAACTATTCATTAAAGTAGTCACTATTTATAATAGTTATTTTCCCTCCTGGAACGTCATTTGTTGTTCTCGAAATTCTATTTCTCCAGACAACTTTTAAGACAGTCGTCTTCAGAAAATTCGAAGTGTCGTTTATCATTTATGTCTTCGAATCAGCTGGTAACAAAAATAGTGTTGTCAAAAATCTACGCTGGCAACAAAAATAGTGTTGTCAAAAATGTACGTTCCAATACCTTGACATTTTGTTAATGTGTTTTTCGCCTCGAAAATACCCTGAGGATGTCTTCGGCACCCCGAAGCGAACCACAGCAATCAAGAAAGGTACAACGAAACCAGAAGACGACCGAATTCTACTACCAACAAAAATACAAATGTGATGACGCGAGACTTCTTTTAAAACGCAATAATTTAAAATGGATGCTACGTAGTATACGCAGCAAATTTTGAAATAGAACATGGATATGTACTTGTGAAATTCTCACACAAGAAACCTAGTGAAAAAGCATGTAAAAAGCATTATTATGGGCGAGGGTATTTACTTACATATCAAATATGTAGAACCATCGGCTCAAAAGGATAGGAATCATTCAAAGTATATTATTCGACAAAGACTTGTTGCATAAAGAATTTTTTTCTATAAAAAATACTGAGCAGTACAATGAACGGAGATCCAGTTTCCTATGCATAAACAGTACTTGTAGAAATAATCCTTATTAGTATCATTGAGAATAATTTACCACTAGGCATTCCTATATCATCTAAACAATACCTAGTTCAAGAGCAATGGAATGACACCGTGTAGCTTACGCTAATTGGCTAATTTTTAATTGAATAACGCGGTTGTTCATTGAACTAGCAATTAATTTTTCTAATATCCCTAATAATTTGTGTGTGGCCTTAGTCTTAGTGTAATATTCGTTCAGAGACATTTTATTAAGATAAGAATCTGTACCTGAATATTACCTTACATTTTAAATTAATTTTAAAGCTGTTCAAACAAAATTTTATCAAGGTTTAGATTTCAGGAAATGAATTCCTTTGTGAAAATCAATGTCCTTTTGGCCTTTCGTAAACAACTCTATGGCTTTTGTAGCAGCATCGTTCACAGTCTTCCGTTTGGATAAATTAACGCATTTGGTACAACTTCCTTCTACCAGGCACAGAGGATCCTAGTGTTCTCAGAACAAGTGATTTAAACAGAGTGTACAACTTGTCAACGATAAATATTGTCGTTTTTTAATTAATTCATAAAATATGTTATATATGGTTAGGTATTCAACTAGATTCCAAAGGAATAGACGCCTTACTACTAGAAAACCAACTCACACTCCTTCCACTACGGTTGCACTTTTTGATCTTTATGACGTGGGATTTAAAGATGTCATAGAGTCACAAAGGTGTCCCATCAACAACTTGTCACATATGAAACTTAAACGCATGGCCGATGGAGCTCCATCTTCACCACCGAATCAAATAAAGGTATGCATTGCATTGTTGTGTTGAATAACTTGCCGAAGGACGTCCAGAGTATCTGAGTTCAAGGCTTAACTAAATTTAATTGATGTGTTTCTATCTAAAAGACGATTTAACTCACTATGAATGTGTTTTTAAATTTTTGTTTTAAGTCTTGGAAACTGCCAACATTTTCTGAAGTCAAGGCAAATGAAATAGGAGATGTTCGAGGACTTGCTGGAAACCAACGCACAAGAGCGCATGAATAGGCTGGTGCACTATCGTAGGAAAGAGTAGGAAAGGATCCTATTACCCAATTTATATGCTTTGATTCAGACCCGATGAATTATTTTGCGTAAGCGCTTCAGAACGAAACGAATGATTCTGTTCTATGTAATCCAGGGGTACAAATATTCAGTAATGACAGCTTCGGTGTATCAAGCATTTTGTCTAACAAGGATGGACATTATGTTTCATCGTTACGTTCAACGTTCACATATATAGCGTTCACATTCGCGTTATTGCCGTGTGCCATTTTCGTTGAATGATTTTGCCCCGAGTTTGTCGGTCTTCTGTGTCCTTATTTTGAGGTCCGTCGTTTGCACATGTAGGTAGGGGTTTTTTTATTCAGGCTGTGAAAACTCCATATTTTTTCTCTTGTTTCGGCTTCGAAGAGTATGAGAGATGCCTAAATAAAATAAATTTTGATTTTTGCTCTAAACTTTTTGATACTATTTAAATGCATTTTAGCACAAGTTATTCAACATCCCAATTAAACCGTGTATGTTATGGTCTCTCCAAAAATCATCATCACTTTGAAAATACTGTGTTGAGTATGTAAATCCGCCTTCTACTATTAAAACAGATGGCTCTGATTTCACTGATGGGTTTTTCGAGCTGACAGCTGGATCCGATGGTTTCAGAAGAGTTAGACACCTGTTCAACGCTGCTGAGATCAATAGAGTCTTGTGCTATAAGTCGCTATAACGAGATGAGTTCGGCAGCAGCAATCGCTATAAATTACCATTTATTTGTTACAATGGTTCATCACAGGTTGATTGCGAGCAAAATATCTCTCAAAAATCTTTTCCTGCATGATGATGTTTAGCCATACGTCAAAACAGTCGTGAAAAAATATTTGAAAACACTTAAGCGGAACATTTTACGTACTGCACAATATTTTCCGGATAGGTTGCAGTTTCAATGGATGTAATGATTGGACAGGTCACCGGCTTATTTCTTTTGTAGAAATCAAAAATTGGCTTAAAACTAGGATCTTCTCAAAAGAAATTTTTCCAAAATGGAATAAAAATAATGCATGAGCAGTGAGGCAATGTTGTGTCATGATGCTTAGGACTCCGAACATTTCCAGAGATTTTTTTTATTTATCATTCGGCTGAAGACAAGTCTTAACAAAAGGCTAATCACCCACTTACTGGAAATAAAAACATTTGTTTAACGATGACAGAAGGTTAGGACAGTGAAGTAGGATTTATTTATTAAAAAATAGCAGCATCAAAAAGTATAAACCACACCCAAATATTGAAAATTTTTATTTTATCAAGCAATGATTTGATTTACCATAAAGTGTGACAACAAAGGCGAAACCTGCAATTGCAAACATCAACATTAATATAAAATGGATCCGAATGACAGCAAAGTAACTTGACATATGAGGCCAAATTTGCCTTAGCAAAAACAACTGGAAGTAAGTCATTCATGATCAATGTGTCACTAAGCAAAACGGCAACTTGATTCTAGCAGTAAAACTCAGCCCAAAAATATCCTTGATCTGTTTGTGGTTCCTGGGTGTTTTCAACTCATGACTGCGATACGTCTTTTCCATACTAAATGCTTTATAAAACAAGAACGTTCAGACCAGTCTAACAAGCAGATTGGTTGGTTCCACAGGTCAACAGCATCGAAGCATGCGAAGTAGCAACAGTGTAAAAAAGGAAACCAGTGAACGTCCAGCTCAACTACAACAAAAGATGCCATATTATTACCATATTTAAAATAAGAAAGGGTAAACGAACAATGACGTTGGTAGATAGAAGCAAATCATGCCTGTTTAGGCAAAGTTCTTGATGAACTCTTTTTTAATAAACGAGCTAAAATGACTTTCATTAAATGATAGTAAAGTCATATGATATAAGATATAAGATAAGTTCAGTATTTAGGAGCAAAGCCTAAGTTAGAATCATCAACGACCACGGTCTAAAATTGATTTCGTAAAGCGGCAATAAACATATAACAAAAGATTTATGATAAAACTCTAGATAAACTATGTGTGTCTGCACGTTGCATTTAAAATAACAATAATGCTGGCATTTTATCAGATTTCAGTCTGTGGATGAAACGAAGAAAGTGAAGAGGAACGACGAAACGTAAAAAAATAAATCCATCCTCGTCGGAAGAAAAGAACGAAACAATTAGATACTCCATTACAATATTTTTTTTACACAATTTTACTTCGATCGAATTAGCCACATTATAACGAGATGGAAAAATTCAGTTTCCAAAAAGAGCTGTCGAGATCTTTCAACCTCATTAAGGATGCGTTGACTCTTCAGATGCACTGGCAATCTGAGTTGGGACTCTAGTAAGAGAGAAGATAATCTCTGATTGGATTCGAGATAAGTCCTTAGTTCCTTCACTTCAAAGACAACTCGTTACAAGCACCCTTACGTACTCCAGGAAATTACCGTCTCCACAATACAAGACTAATCTCAGAAAGCCTCAAGAAGAAATGCCGGGCTAAACCTAAGAGGGAAGCATTATCCGTTCACGAACGAATAAGTGCCACGCAAGCTTCAAGCATCCTGCGACAATATCTTCCGAACAAACAACATAAATATGGTTACAAACTCCTTGTGCATTGTAACGATCGGAGACTAGCGTACGATTTCGGGATATTCTGCAGCGGCGAATATCCCGAAATTGAAATGATCCTGACTTGGGTACAATACAACATAATATTAAAGTTCGACTAGCCCGACCTTTCCAGCAACCGGATTGAATATATCACCTCGTAATAAGAGAAAATAGATAAGTAAAGGCGATAAATAATGGACGCCTTGACAAAGATTTAAAAATTCTCTGAAAGAATTATAGTCTTAAGGACATTCAGGGAATGGGTTTCTAATGTGACAACGAACCAGGCGTGCTGTTCGACAACAAACCAGGCGTGTTTTCATCATCGTTTTTCGGAAGTTAACATTCCTGAAAAGGAAAATTTGCCTAAATTAATGAATGTACAGTTAACGGTTAACGAACGTTTCGTATAGCGAACGAAATATTTTGCAATAAAAATTTCGGTTAAGAAACGAAGTACCGCATATCGACCAGCTAAAAATGGGGAAGTCTGATCGTATAATTTGCGTGTTGGTAAAACATTGATGCACCACTTGCGGTATATATTTGCATAGTTAACTGTTGATAATCTTTGTATCGCAAGCAAAATGATTTTTGTCTCAATAGTTCAGTTTGTTAGTTACACATGCGTCATACGGATTGAATTTTCAATCAGTTCGTTCCAATTGTGAATTTCTAAGCTTAAATGAGTAAATCTATTAAACTGCCTCCAAAAATTAATTCGAAAGGAAGATTATCAAAACAAAAACACACCAAAATTGAAAATAACAGCAAAACCCATGCAAGCTGTTTCTGCAGCAGATCTAGGCGGAACATGTCCAAGTCAACGGTTTCTACCATTCTGAAGAATAAAGAAAAGTATGAACAGGGAATTGTTTAATTCGCTTAAAAACCTATTTCGCAAAATATAATTTGCGAGAGGGGAAAAGATCGTCACTGATATTGTTTGAAATACTCTAGGGCAGGGGTCGGCAACCTGTTTGTCCTCAAGGGCGCAATACTAAATTTGAAAATCACCGAGGGCGCATATTTTACAGATAATCAACAGGTATAAATAGGCATTAAAAAAACCGATTTTTTATAACTTTATTTTGTTGGTGTCATACATAATGATACATATAATTCAGTGAGAAACTTGGGTGTCCATATTTTCAGCTAATTTCTTATAATTGGGGATATATTTAGAGTTCCCGGTCCTTAAACAATTATCTAAATGTGAGTCATTAAGCTTTGTTCGGTATTTTGATTTCAAATATTTCATATTTGAGAACAAAGACTCGCAATTGTATGTTCTTGCACAATATGAATAAATTTTTAGCGCACATTTCCTTAAAATAGGATACTTATTTTCATCGACTAAGTTCCAAAACATTTTATCATAGAGTTATTAGATATAGAGAGGACGATAAGCCACTTTTGCGTCGAAAACGCCCACTTTTTACTAACATTTGCAAAAATTTACAAATACCAACAAAATTTTAACAACTTTTGAACTATGCCAATGGGTTCGCGAAAGTTTAACGCACAAAAAATTCAGGTGAGTGTCAAAAGCTCAAGCCGAAGATTAAGCCACGCCTTTGTAAACAATCTTATTGACCGACAAACCAATAATTTCTACATTATTATTGAAAAAGACATCTATCTTGACCTAATCAACGCAAAAGTTAAAAATTAATTATTTATCTAAAATTTACCTATGAAACCACACCCCGGATGGCCGCGAACAAGTGTGATTTCTGCAAGTGAAAATCACATACTTCATTGTCTATATTTGTCTTTAAAAATCACTGTCACTATTGTCTTTGCACTTTTCCACAATCAAAAATAAAGTAGCACTCACGATTTGTAATTTTTATCGTTGAAAAATTCGTCTGGCACAAGTAAACTACAAAATTCGCCCGTAAATCACTTCGAAAATGAATCAAAACACAGATTATTAGTCTTGTTTTGACAATTCATTCAGTTCGGCTGCAATCGAAAAAACCCGAGCATTGAACCAACTGAAATAGGAGAAATGGCTTCGACGAATTGAGGGTGCATGTACATTATTCTACTAACATTAAATCAAAAAAGAGTTCACAAAGAAATTTCTATCAAACTGGGTTCTTGTAGATATGCAATGAATAAGCATTTTGAGGAGTAAAATTTCTCGTAATTTAGAGTATACTCAGTCGCCGGTAATTCAATTTCATAAAAATATTAGAAAAAAAAACTTGGCCATACACTTTTTGAGTGTGCGCATACATATCTAACTGTATATTCAGCTCAGTGTCAAATTGAAATTACGAATATATCCGACAATTTGCATCGTATTAAAATTTGTAAATATTGATTTCAAATTAAGTTTTATCAATAAAAATATATGTTTTGCATGGCGAGAATGTTTCATTCTCCCACAAAATATGAATAAGATTCTATTGCCACCAATTTATGTGGGGAAAACCTCGACAAAGTTTAGATATTTATCTTTAAATTTCACGAGAAAAAGTATCATCTTTAACAACTTAGTTTTAGGGTTTATAAATAATTAAATGGTAGATCTCCCATTTGAGGGCTAAAGAAACTTGTAGGTAATATGTTTAAGTTTGTTGCGCAAAGAGATAATTGGGTGGGCTTTTAGAAAATAGAATATTTCTCACCATTTAAGCTGCAATATATTTTGCATTTGAAATATGGAAGTTCCGAAAATTGCCGAAGGTGAAGCAGCCAGCTGCTCAGCCACCTCACTTCAGTATGTAAAAGCAGATCTATGAACTGAACGTCTTCATCTTCTAAAAGTAATTTAAACAATCTGTGTTGCATAGCTCCCGATCTTATGGAATTAATAATTTTTGTTACTATCGTAAATACGTGTTGAAAACCGATTGTTTTTGCGCATAACATTTCCTGATGTATGAGGCAATGATAAGAAATAAATTTCGGGTGTAAGGAATCCTGTCAACATTAGGCAATAAATCCTTTTTTCTTATCAGTCATCGCTGGTGCCCCGTCTGTTGTAATTGACGATAACTTTTGTACAAGTAATTTTACATCTGTTATATACTTTTTAAAAGTAGAAAAGATATCTTCTCCTCTGGTGCTTCCTTTTAATGGCAGAACTTTAAGGAATTCTTCTTTTGTTGTAAAATCAGAAAATACCATCTTAACGCAAATTACTAATTGTGATATTCTTTACTTCTAGTAACAGTTCGTGCTGATAATTGCAACGTGTTTATGGCTGAAACTATTTCCTTTTTATTTTTAAAACCTTCAAAAAGTGAATCAGCAGCTTCTAATATGGCTTCTTTCACTAATTCTCCATCTGTAAATGGTTTTTTATTCTTAGCTAGCAAATGCGATATTTTATATGACACGATCGTTGCAGCTTTATGTTGTTGCAGTGGTTTAATAAAAAACTTTGCTGGTTAGTTATTGAAGATTTTAAAGAAATAATTTTTTTTCTTCTAATTTCAGAGTTCATTGGATAGTCACTATCAAAATTGGTATGAACGGTCTTGAAATGTCGTTCAATATTACTTTTCTTGGGAATCGCAACACTATTATTACACAACAAACAAATACACTTCCCTTTGTAATCAACGAAACAATATAGATGTTCCCATTCATCGTTAAAATAATATGTTCATTTGCTTTTACATTTATCCATGAAGGGTTTTGAAAGAAAAGAATTATTTCGGATTACTTGGTAGTTTTAAATGCACGGTCTACGCGTGGTCTATTCGATATACGACCACACACTAACAAAAAATACGTGCGTGTTATTAGATACGTTCATGGTCAGCAAACTGCTAATCTATGCACAATCCTAAACTCAACTGACTACTTGCTATATATCGCCGTTTGACAAGAGTAAGTAAACCGCTCTGGCTATCATACATTTACATTAGTCCAGTGAGGGCGCATTTAAAATCGATCGGGGGCGCCGCGTGGCCTACCCCTGCTCTAGAGCCATCAACCGCATTAGAAGAGTTTAAAGCCAGGAATGGATGATTCGAAAAAAAACGGACATTCATTGCGTCGTGAGTCATGGGAAGGCCGCAAGCTCAGATCACAAGGCAGCAGTGGTATTTATTGGTGAACTATTTTAGAAGAAAATCCCTAAAAACATCTAAATAACAGCAGAAAATGAAGCAATTTCTGGCCATAAGCCAATTAAACAACGTCTTATTCTGATTTATTGTGTTTATGAGAGCGGCAATCTTAAAGTGAAGCATCTACTCGTTTAAGATTAGGACAATCCACGTGCCTTCAAAAAGCATCATATAGATCAGGGTAAACCAAAAGGTTATGTTTGAGATCCAATAAATATTAATATTAAATTTAATATTGGGAGTACAAACTAGTTCGGTCCGTTTTCAAAAGATGGCTCTGGCTGTTATGAATATTGAATAGTAACAGCTGATGTCGATAGTTTTAGAAAGGTGAGACATCTGTCAATAATATTCATTGCTTCGAGTTTTTTTTAAAAAAAACCTTGTTTTTCACTGTGTTAATTATGAGCAATTTTGTGTTAACTAAGTAGCATTTGCAGGAGGTTTTAGTTTTCTGTTTTAATTGGAAGAAAAGTGCAGCTGAAGCGCATCGAATGCTTGTGGAAGTTTATGGTGACAATGTTCCAACTGATAAATCATGTAGGGAATGGTTTCGACGTTTCAAGAATGGAGATTTCAGCATTGAAGACAAGCCTCGCTCTGGACAACCAAAAAAATTCGAAGACAAACAGTTGGAGGCATTGCTCGATGAAGATCCGAGTCAAACACAAGAGGAGCTTGCAGAATTTTTAGAAGTGACACAACAAGCAGTTTCTGTACGGTTAAAATCCATGGGAATGATTCAAAAGCGAGGCAATTGGGTTCTTTATGAACTGAAACTGAGAGATATTGAAAGGCGACTTTTCACTTGCGAGCAGCTGATTCAAAGGCAACAAAGAAAAGGTTTTTTACATCGAATTATTACTGGGGACGAAAAATGGGTATTCTATGATAACCCCAAGAAGAAAAAATACTACGCTATGCGCGGTCAATCGTTGCCATCGACCTCAACATCAACACCAAAGCCGAGTATTCATGGTTCGAAGGTCTTGTTGTGTATCTGGTGGGACCAAAAGGGTGTTGTGTACTATGAGCTGCTACAACCTGGCGAGACCATAATGGGCGATCGGTATAGGCTGCAATTGATGCGTTTGAGCCGTGGATTACGAGAAATACGGCCGCAATACAAGCAAAGACATGACAAAGTTATTCTCCTGCATGACAACGCTCGGCCTCATGTCACAAAAGTCGTGAAAAAATATTTGGAAACGCTCAAGTGGGATATTTTGCCGCACCCGCCGTATTTTCCGGACATTGCTCCTTCTGATTACTGGTTGTTCCGACGGATGCAGCACGATTTGGCAGGTCATCGGTTCACTTCTTTCGCAGAAATCGAAAATTGGCTTCTAACTTGGATCACCTCAAAAGACGAGACATTTTTTCGAGAGGGAATTCAAAAATTGCCTGAGACGTGGGAAAAAGTAGTAACTAGCGATGGACGATACTTTGATTAATCTTTTAATTCTTTTTATTTTGAAATAAATGCATTTTTGACCACAGAAAAACAGACCGAATTAATTTGTACTCCCAATAGTAAATTTAATATTAAAATTTAATTTATTAAATTAATTTGACAGATACTGACTTACCATTTTGCGCCTTACTTATTATAAACAACGCTTCTTATCATCCGAAGCTAGAAAATGAGGTCAAAGACGAGTTTTCTCTTGTTTTCTCTTTGATCATTTTCTTGATCATTTTGCTATATGGAATCAGAAAAGATATAGCTGCATGCACAGAAAAAATTTTCATATTTTTCAGAAGATTTGAATTTCAAATATGTATAAAAATCTAAATTTCAAATTTATGTATGGGTAAATTTTTGTTCTCACTTAAAAGCCAAATATTAGTATAAACGCATACTGTATCATATGTGGAACAAAATAAATAAACAAAAATTATATACTAGTTGATAAATTTATAAAATAGAGATTTAAGTGTCGAAAGTGATTAACGCTCAAAAATATAAAGCTATCGGTAACGCAAAACTTTCTCAAAAATTAAACTCTGGCGATAAAAAACCAAAGCTATTGTTGATCAGAACACAACTGAGAACCTTCGCAGTAGTGTTCATAAATATGAAAACTTAGATCAAAAATGTTTCTCATGAGATATGAAAGCCCTGAAACTTTCCAGTAAACAAATGTAAATATTTTGTTTGGAGCTAAACCTTTATCAGTATACGATAAAAGATGTAAACTTTTTATAATCACCATCTCTAAATAATTATCAACACTTATCAAGATTTTAACAAATTCTTTTATTTTACCATATCAAAACACATTAAAGTTCCCATCAGTCTTATCACTATCACTATTGTCGATATTATAGTGGAACCATAGTTAAGCTGATTAGGGCCAACAAAAATATTTTGTTTGAACTAAACCGCGACTTCGCCAAAGCTTATATTGCAACGTAAATATAAAATTTTAATCAGACAAGCGTACAAAGGACGAGGCCGACAGTGTCACCGCTAAAATCACGAATAGGTTAACTATAACAACAGTTGGAAGCGTAACTTATATTAGGCACAAATTCTGGTGTTTTTTATTCAACTGATAACAAGAGATAACAATTCTTCAACGAATCTGTTCTAGATGAATTGTGAACTGATTGGCCCCAGAAAAGTTTGAAGAAACAGGATATTTTTCCTATCCAACCTTTCAATGTTATGTAATGTAATTCCATGAAGAACATCAAATTATTTACTTATGACTAATATGTTTAAATGAAGAAATCCATTTACACCGATAGAATAAATAAATCCATCATATCACTTCCTTAAACAATCGATTGTTAACTCATTGAACATCCAGTTCACTCCTATCTATGACAACCTGACAACTGTGGAATATGATACATTAATATAAATTACTTTCCAATTAGTAGCATCTTCCATCAAGATCGATATTACTATCATGAACACAAATTATAAGTGTCAATAAATGTGCAAGACATCTGATAAACAGAAAAACAAGGCACTATTGATAAAACTATCACGAAAATTCTAAACGACCCTGACAAAAAAGTAACGAGCAATTTGTTTTGATAATGATAAAAATGTGCATTATAGTACTGATAATGAGGAAAATTTTCGATTTTTTACACTTGAAGCTACTCCATACTACAGTTAATAAATTGAAAATTGAATCATATACAAAAAATTCTATAAATATAACGTGAACTTTGTTTACCAGGTGTATGCATAAGTTTTTCTCGGTTTTGCTAAGAGATGGCGCCAGAGATAAATATGCAGCGTATTAATTTGACACATACGCCATTTCAATCGTCTGACATTTAGCTATAAGCACATACAAGTTGAGTCCGCCACAACTAGCGTGTTTGTTTTATCGAGTTGATCAATCACGTCTAATTTTCTGCCTAAAAAAGAGCATTAGCGGCGGGTATTGCTTTTTTATTTAACCAAAAGAAAAAGGCTGTTGAAAATCATCGTTTACTGGCTTAAACATATTTTAGACACGGTCCATCAATTAGGACATGTGGTACATGTTTTCGACAATTCAAAAGTGGTAATGTGAATAAAAGTTAGCGCTCTGATAAACCACAAATATGCAAATAATGGGAATTGCAGGTTGTATTGGATGGTGACCCAATTCAAAGTCAGAGGCAATTAGCAAAAGCATTAAATATGCAACACAAAACGATCAGCAGACGTTTACGAGCAATGGGTAAGATCAATTAACTCGGTTAATGGGTCCCAAATGATTTGAATGAACGTCAAATGGAAAATCGCGAACTCACTTGTGAAATTCTCCTTTCGCACTATGAAAGGAAATTGTTTTTTATAGAATCATGATGTGTGACGAAAAAGGCCTGAATTTTGAAACGCGAACCGGAAAAAATCGCGATTTTCAATTGGCAAAACTCATCATTCAACACCAAGACCAAATCACTACGGCAAGACGACAATTCTCTGTGTCTGGCGGTATCAGAGTGATTCACATTATGAAGTCTTGACTCAATACAAAACGCAATCGGCAACAAATGACAAATTCAAATAGTGCATTAATCGAAAGACAAGCGGAATTGGTCAGAGGACATGGCAAAGTGATTTTGTTACCCGATAACGCGCTATTGCACACAGCAAGACCAGTGAAACACGCGATGAAATCGCTTGGACGGGACATTTCTCTGCACCCGCCGTACTCCCCAGACTTGGCGCCATCTCCTATCGCCTCTTCGCACCAATGGGGCACGCTTTCGCGGAGCAGCACTTCAGACAGTTTGTCGCAAAAGACAAGGCATGGTGTTCATAAATTACCTGAAAGATAAGCGAAATGTGTGAGCTGATGACCAGTATTTTCCATAAAAAAATGCAAGAAAATAATTTTCTTTTGACCAAACAAACCAGAAAAAAAAGAATGCATTCATTTGGTTCACTTATTGGCTTTGTTAAGGAAGTGAAAGCAAAACAACTTGTTTTTAGCAGATAAATTTTGAATTGAAAAAGGCTCCTCTAGAATGAATGGTGGACGCATCGCACCGCTGGAATCTATACCCCAGACCATCTGCAACTCGGTCAAAGTTACAAACTAAAGAGCCATAACATGTTATTCCAGTCGGAAGTCTGTGCAATATGTGACTTTAACGGGTACCGAAGGACCAACACTGCAGTTGCTCGCCTCTTCCCTGGCAGTGATATGACGTAGGTCTAGTACTAGTATAGCATTCTAGGTAATTTGTTTCACTGTTTATTGAATTATTTTTATGTCGTCAGAACCATTTTCCTCTACGTGCTCTAACGTTTCAGTGTACTTCCGGCTATCGTATATACCAACAATTATCAAAAAGTAGTAAAATCTTGGTGAAAAAGAACCTCAAAAACTTGGGAAACAACCTTGGGTTTCTATTCATAAGGGACAATGGAATCAGTACTATTGTACAGTTCTGAAGTTCTATCTTCTATCTCAGTAACGAATTGTTCCGATGAAACTTGGATTCATCATTACACCAGAAACCAAGCAACACTCAAAACAATGCATTTCTCCCGGTGAGTCTGCTCCAAAGAAGGCGAAGACTGTTCCATCGGCCGGAAAAGTCGTGGCAACGATTTTTTGGGATGCGAACGGCGTTTTCCTAATGAATTTATGTTTTTGGTAAAAGGAAGAAAGATCAGCTGTTAAACCAATTCCACAAAAGTTGAAGGAGACACAGCTATTTGGCGGGAAAAAAGGTACTGTTCCATCATGAAAACACGTTAGCACATTCATCACAAATTGTTCCACACCCCTCCCCCTCTGTATTCCCCTGAGCCGGGGGACTTATTCTTATTCTTGTAGGAAGAACTCCAGGACTTATTCTTGTTCCCTAATATGAAGAAAAGGCTCGCAGGAAAACAATTAAGTATTAACAATAAATCAAACAACAACTAAACGAGGAAGTAACCGCCGAGACAGAGGCCCTTTTTTGGAGAGTTCCTTATCTTTTTTGTTTTTGGAGGGGTTAAAAAAATGACAGGAACTTTAGGAGAAGTGTATCTTTCTAAAAGGGGACTATGTTGAAAAATAAAAAACGATCTTTTAAAAAAGTGGGTGTATATCTAACACGGGTACCTATTGAACCGGTGTCATAGTGTAAGGAGAAGGGTTAAAATTAAGCTCTTTCTCCCTAATTTGTCCAAAACTAGATTTGAAATTAGGTTTCGACGGTTACAGAGACCAAAAAAGATTAGATATGACCCTCAATAGATGTTTTAACTTTTCTGAATATAACTTTTTTGTTAGTGTAACCTTGGATTAAGATTTTACTTACTCTCCGTCACTTATTCTTACATCTAAAGCAACGATGGTCAGTATCGAGATAGATAAGGATTATCTTTAATATTTAAACACAATTCATATAGATGAACCAATTTCCATTTGAGATTGTAAAGATAAGATTTACACCACGATTACATAATCTCATATTGCAGTCCAGTAAATCTACTCATTATGGAATCCAGCTAGTATTTATTTAAAGAACGTCGTGAACACTTTGTTGCTACTTAAAATACTTCTGTGATATTGTCTTAATCAAAGTAATTTTAAAGTGAAAATAAGTACAAGTCGAGATGGGATATTTTATTTTGAGTTTGTTTCTCATTATTTTGGTTGCATCAGGAAACAATGCGGTATGTTTTTGGATATTATTTTTATTACGAAATAAAACGCAATCAAAACTGTGACAGTACCTAAATGATAGCGAATCAAAGGAAAGGTTCCAAATGCATCAAATCCCCATTTTGATTCAACTGATGATACTCTCCGATCTCTATTCTCTCAAAACCAATTAATTGAGAAAGAGGAGAAATTATTAACTAAAATAATCTTATCTAGTTCATATATACTGACAATAAACTTTGTTATGAACCAACGAGGCAAAATTCGGATGGAAAATAGTGGAAAAAATTTAGCGATAAAATTTAGAAACTAAAATAAAAAAATCACAATTTTAAATTAAACTTTAAATTGGACGCGAAATCACACGTTTGAGCCCAAAAAATTGGCAGTGACACGTAAAAGCTGTTTCTTACTCGTTAAATAGTTTCCATTAATGTCCACTTCTTAAACTTATAACAATAAAAATAGTACTAGAGTCCTAGTCCTTCTTTACGTTGTTGAAATTTCTTCTACAAGAGTCCCAAATTCGAAAATTCTGTTTGTTCACTAAACCATTCTTCCGGAAATGGGTCTCATTTCTGAAGATGTTTTCGATGAAAATTAGGGTCCGTTTCCAACTGCTCTAGAGCCCATTCAGCGAAGACACGTCGTTGTCTGGGTGCAAGCCCAAGTCACAACGCAAAATTCGCCAAGTTGCGGTTCGTGAAAGGCCAAGTTCTTATGAGCGACCCGAAAACGACTGCCATGGATTCTTCGGCTCACTCTCACGGACAGTGGCGTTGTTTTCGGCACACCTTGCCATTCGTCCACGAACGGGTATTGGTTGATCGTTTACTGAACCAGTGGTACTGCAAACAATCTTCTCAGTAGAAGGATTATGGTGACCGTTAAATGGGCGAAGCGCTGAACACGAACACCCAATTTTATCATTTGCACGTGTTGTCATATGTTGTCAAACGCTATATCCATCCATGGTGATTTTGCGAAAAAGATTATAGAAACGACAGCCATTTGACAGATGTAGCCTCAACAATATGGCCGCTATCAACGGTCAAAGCTTGAAGATCCCTATTGGAAGACCCTATATTTTTGCACACTTTTAAAAATGTTTAGATCATTGAAAATTACAAGAGTAAACTTTAAACCACAATCCAAAAGCGAATAGGGGATTAATTTAATTTTTCGTTTTCGTTTCGTCTTTAGACTAGAAACAATTGAGAGGCGGCTTGAATATCTATCTGCATCTGCATTTGCGTTTAAAAGAAGAACGTTGTTTGTGAATTATTTTGCTAAATCCATATTGATGCATTGTAATCTTTATGTGTATTGTATTCTATTCCAAAGCAATACGTACATTTAAAACACATGGAATTTTCACACCCAGCCCAAAATTATCGACTTCTACCGAGAACATTGCTCTTCGATATTCATGTCCTTTCATTTTGATTTTGAAGCAGAATAGAAAAACTGCTCCCTATGATGGACATATTTTCGCTTCCGACTTGTAGCACTTGTTTTGATGTTAGTAGTGGCCTATTTGTGGTCGACGAGATCAAAATGGAAACGCCCATGGAATCTCCATTGCACAAGTATCGTAACCGAAAAGTATGATTTCAGCAACTTTACCTACTCAAAAATTTCCCCGAGGACCTTCTTCCTTCCTTTCCGACTCGCCTTGGGCTGGCTTTGGCAAAATTTCGGTGGTATTGATGGCAATAGCAACAAGTATTTGGTGGCCCCTTTGACTTTTCACTAAAGAATCCGAGCGAAATGTAAAGAAAGCACTACATTTTTAATTCAAACACTCACGCACTCAGTTTTTTACTAAATAATCCACATTTCTTAAATACTTTGCATAAATCGTTGCATGTCCTGTGCGCAAACGTTTTGATGAAGCCAAGACGATATACTGATAACATCGTGGCTTTTGCCGACAAGGTCTACGCGCGGCAATAAAGCTCACGAAACTCCCATACGAATTTTCATTATACAAATTTTGTATGGTTGAATTCAAATTGAGTCGTCTAGGCCTATTACAACTAGATTCGATCGATGTAAGGCCATAGCGTAAACAAAAACAGCGCTCACACTCCGAACAAACGACCGATCTAACGGTATTTGAAAAATTCTGGAGAATTGCATTGGTGTTCGTAAAAATGTTTATTTTTCTCTATTTGGTTTATCTGTTTACATTGTACTTGTAAACAAAACGAGCAAAAAATTAATATTTTTACTAACACTCATACAATTCTGCAAAATCCGTTAGATTGGTCGATGGTCGGAGTGTTATCGCTGTTTGTTCTTACGCTATGGTAAGGCCGAAATACAATACTGCGAGACGGCGATGCGAGAGCGCGACGAGAGTTTCGCCGCAAATGTCAACCTGTTTTCGTAACATACATTTGTATACGACATCGTACAATGATTGCGATGCGTCGATGCGAGGCGAAAAATATTCGTTGATATCTCGTTGATGGCGCTTAAATGAAATTTGAAATTCAAACGCCTTAATTACTTTTTAAGTACAAGGGTTATTCTGAATGAATTTTGAATGAAAATATCGTGCATCGTTGTTGAGGCTATTATTTGCCAAACTAAGGAAAATTCCAAATTCAAAACTTTTAAAAAATAAAAAACAATTGCAAGCGAATTTCATTTTAAACGTCAACAAATTGACATTTGTCGTATGAACATTATTTTTCCTCGCATCGCGTGCATTATAAATTGATTGCGTTTCGCCGCGGCGTGCGAGAATCGCATCGCAGTATTGTATTTCGTCCTGTAGTCCTAGACGCATTGCAATCTGTTGACCTAGATGAAGATGAATATATGACATGTATACTGAAGTATGGGATGTATGGAGTTAGTGTGATTTAGCACCTTTACGCACGATATCGTGGTCTGTTCGACACTGTTGTAGACTCTAAACTCTAGTGTACTATTCAGCGGATGTTAGGGTATCTGGAATTGTCTTTATTCCGTAAATTTCGTAGGAATGCCAAGGTACTGTTTTCGTGGTTGCTTACCGTGTCGAAAATCTTAAGAGCTTTGTCCCGTACGTATTTTTCTACTGTTTCTTTTTCAACGACTTTGTACATGTCCATGTTCCTGATGGCCCATGGAATTCCCAGGACTCTCCTTATCACTCGGTTTTGGGTTAGCGTCCGTCGTATGATATGTTTGTAGATAAGCACCCTATTTTTCAAACTTTTCAAGCTAATTGAAAAAGAATTAAGTAAAGTAACTCAATCAAATATTCGCGAAATAACAGTTTGTTAGAAACACTTTAAAAAGCAGTTAACGAATTATATTCCTTACAATTGATTTGTTTCTGATCAATTGTAGTCGTAGCAGACAAGTTTTTTGGATTTAATTGGATAGAGCTTGGATAGGTAGGACACCTATAGAGTGTCCTCATTCGTTTTGTATGTGGTGTCTCCAGTTAAGTCTTTCGTCAAGGGTAAATCCAAGGCATTTTGCCGTTCTTCTCCATTATATGGGCTCATTTGCGATTGTGATTGTCTGTAGAGTTTTTCGTCTCTTCTGGGTTATAAATATGGCTTGTGTCTTTTCCAGGTTGATTTTAATTTTTCATCTGCAATAATATTCCAAGATTGTGTTCTTTAAACGTTGCAATTTTGCATCTATGAATTTTGCTTATCGGACTGTAGTGAATATACAGCTGTCATCAGCAAACAGTATTATTTTTTACTAGCGGCAGGTTTGGTAGGTTTTCCATGTATATATTAAAGTCGACAGATGAGACGAGCGATCCTTTAGCAGAAACTGCGGCTTCAATGGGTCGCAGGGTTGTTATGTGGTTTTCGCTTTCGACACGAAATGTTCTGCACTCTAAGGAGCAGTCAAGTTTGAGTGAGCTGCAATGGTAGGTTTAGTTCAGGCATTTTGAATATAAACCCAACATGCCAAATTTTATCAAAGACCTTTGCTTCGATAAACATAACCGGCCCTTTGATTTTCTGCGCTCTAGACCTGTTCTTATGTCCTTCATCACCCTTACTAGCTGGAGCTCAGTAGAATCATTGGTAATGAATCATACCGAATTGTAATTCCGGTATAATATCGTCATTATGTAATCCCATGTTGAAGTGATGCAGTCAAACTTTCTGCTTTTGTCGCCATCAATGAGAGGAGACTGATGGGTCTTCGGAAAAACAATAATGTTCGCAGATTTCCATAATTTGGAATATTTTCGTAGCTGAAAAATTGTATTTATTACGTCAACTAGTTTTTGTGATATATTATCTGGTAGCCAAGTTACCATGGTGTTTTTTATTAGACACTCTCCAAAAGGAATCGGAAACTGGCTCAAAACTTTCCAGATAGCCCCCATTGCTCATTTATCTTATCGTGATTTTGGTTTGCTACCCGGATGGATTTCACTTTCAATCTAGAGTCACCTGCAAACTTTCTCCGAACTTCTCCTTTTAAATATTTGTTCATAATAAACAGTGGAAGTTCGTAGGGATTCGTTTCGTTCCTCGGAGTTCTGATCGTATTGCCCTCATTTGCCAGAGTGGTCTTGGTTCTTAGAGATTCTATGGTTTTCTCTATATCGCCGACCGTTTCAGGTGGTTGATGGTTTGTTTCTTTTGCGAATGCGGCCGGTATTCAAATCCAATCCATTCCAATACAATTCCAATAAAATCCAACCCGTAACTCTTCTTCCCCGTATGGGAACTTCTAAGAAGATGTTGCCTGATCGGAGAAGAACCGGCCTGCGGCCTATATTGGACCATCGAAAGATATAACTGCCTCAAAGTCATTGACATGGAAATAGCTTTCATTTCTCTTGGGGGTATACATTGAAATCACGAAAAATTCTGGGAAAACAATATGCACTTTGATAACCGTGGCTTCCATGTGTTTCAGGTGAGGTGTGTTGATACCCTTGCGACTCACATTTCGCCTCATAAGAAAAGATGTGCCGACTCTTCCACCCGTTAATCTATCAATTCTATATAAGATGTAGTTAGGGATATGGGATCGGTTTTCCAGCTTCAAGAATGTCTCTTGGATGAGTCTGATATCGAATTTATGTTCAAATACAAATCCTTCCAACTCACCAAACTCCGAAGTAGAAAATTCGTATTCTACGTGGGTATGGGAATGTGGTCTATTGGTGTCATCAATGTTTTGGGTTTGCTGCGTTTTGTGTGGCGATGCCATAGAGGAATAAGATATATCTATATATAAGAGGGATATAGGCATAAGGTATATATGTATATATAAGAGGAATAAGGAATATCTTATACTTCTAAGGTTTCGATCATATTTACCATCAATTTCTGCAGCATGCTTTGGAATGGATGGAAACCACCTCACCATCTGAGGTGATTCTGCTGGAAACTTGTTTCTAAGGTTCTTGGAATTTTTTGGGCAACCCCCGTTGTTGGTCGGGTTTGTCTCCACAAATCACGCATTTTGGCTTATGGTACCTTCTGCTTTTTCAGGAGACACAGTGAAATGGTGAAGTTGGTCGTTTTGTCGGGTATCAACGACTGAAACTTGCTCTAAATTATCTTCACTTTCAAAATTAGGATTATGACCGATTGCAGATGCGATTTCGAGTACTCCTTCTTCTTCAGCATTGCTGCTATCACATTGGGAAAGAATACTTAATATATTTTGCAAGCTTTTTCTAAATTCATCCAAAAAAGAAAAATTGGTTAATATTACCAATTAACTAAATTTGCAAAGAATTTTTAGAATAAGATAAAGAATAAAGAATAATTATTTTTTAAAAACTTTCCACCCTTATTTCAGATTACGTTGTCCTTAGCATTCGGCTGTGACACGAAGAAATCACGATAGCTCCTATCTAGGGAGCATCGGCGTCACTATTTAGCTAATCGGAATCTCGGGGTGTCGACCTTCAATGTAGTTATGTTCAATAGTGCTGGGGTGTTGATTATTTGCTTTAGCTCTTTTCAAAGTTTGTTACTCACTTGACAAAGTGGTTTTTTGACTGCAGAATATATTCTTTATTTTTTTTAATACATTTTACAAATATTGAAGGTTCACACTTTTTATTTTCTTCGTTGTCTTTTAATTCATATTTTCACGACATATTTATACCACTGTTTTCATTTTTTTGCGCTTGCGGAAAATTGAAATAAGGTTACAGTGAGAATTCGATCAGAATTAGATTGCGAGCTTGAATATTACCTTCACATATGCACATGAAAATTTAATCCATTTGAATTAGAAAATTGTCTTCTCTTGAATTTCTTTCAATTCAAGCCACAAATTAAATACAACGCTGCTCGGTTTTCTTTTTCAGATTGAGCCGATTCTTTTGGTGCACGGTGGAGCGGGGACTGTCTCAGAAAGTGGAATCCCGGCTAAAATAAATGGCATGCGAGATGCGATTCTACTTGGCTACAAATTACTCATCGACAACAAGAGCTCCCTTGATGCTGTTGAGGAAGCTGTTCGTTCCATGGAAGACAACCCAGCATTTAATGCCGGCTACGGTTCCGTATTGACGGAAAATGGTGAAGTTGAAATGGATGCTTCAATAATGAGTGGCTACGACTTAAATGCGGGCTGCGTGGCAACCGTAAAGGATATTCGAAATCCTATTTCGTTGGCCCGCTTACTAATGGAAAAATCCAAATACATCTTTCTCGCGGGTAATGGAACGCGGAAGTTCGCTATCGAACAGGGCGTAGAAATTCTACCGCCTGGATCTCTTGTAGTGAATAGAACACAACAGGCAATAGGATTCTACAGTATGCACAAATATAACAGGGACGTAGCTAACGATATGTCCGTGACAAGCAATTTTGATGATTCCGAAGCATACGAACGAGGAACAGTTGGTGCAGTGGCTATAGATATATACGGAAACATTTCGGCCGCAACATCAACTGGAGGACTTAGAGGAAAACCTCATGGTCGAATCGGTGATAGTCCGATTTTAGGAAGCGGGACAATTGCGAATAATTTAATTGCTGGCGTCTCAGCCACCGGTGATGGTGAATATATAATGCGTTTCAATTTAGCTCAAGAAATCCTTCAAAGGATTCAATATCAGAATATGTCTGCCAAAGATGCAACCCAGGATGCCTTAAACAAAATGAAAGAACGAGTTGGAGGCGAGGCAGGTGCTATAACAATTGATCACAAAGGTGAAGTGGGTATCGCCTTCATATCGAAGCAAATGGCTTGGGGATATCGTCAAGGCAAAATAATTCGAATGGGAGTCAATCGGGATCAAGTGATTGAAGAAGATGCTGATTCGTACGACGCGGCCCCTCGGTGGAATACGCTTGGTATGAGTGGCGTAATACTCCCAGCACCGTATTTATATCAACGATTGTATAATGATTTATAAATGTTCAAGAATTTAATCTAAATTAGATAAACCACTCAAATGGGATGTCGAATTCCAAATATTTTGGTTGAGTCAATAAAAAATTTAGCAATTTAATACGGAATATTTTTAAGGGGTTTCCAGATACGCAAATCGAATAAAAGATTCTGCTTTCCACATCACACATTAGGCAATTGGACTCACACCTGAGTGCAGTATTTAATATATTGTATTCGAAAAGCGCTCATTGTTATCTTGATATGTAAGATATCTATCAGGTATAAGTAAACATTTATTGTCTTCGATAACTCTATCAATACTCTTTTTACTAAAGCCTGTATAACGTCTTCTAAACGTAATAGTCTGAATGTTCTACTTACAAAATGAGCATTACTTTGAATCTCTGAAACCAAAATGTCAATTGCAAGCTTTGAGGAGAGATTTGAGAGAAAGAAAATGAAATTCGATGGCAATTTAGAAAATTAATAGTGAAAATGTGACATCTTGAGCATTTCAAATGATTTGAAAATTTACATTAACTTAGCGCTATGCAAAATCTTGGTGCCCTAAGTTTTGAATAATGCAGATCAGTACATTAGCACGACGAGCAGCCATTGTTAGAGACCCAACTTTCATATCAGTATGCGTGTTTACATTTTTATGGATCTGCTTGATGTGACAAATCAGTAACTTGACAAAAGCATAAAGAATTCCACACGTTTTGCATTTTCGATTTGATAGTTTCAAAATAATGATAGGACATTTACAGGTAATCTTTGAGTGAAGAATTTAAGCGTAGAACCAAATTGACTGAAAGATTTAGAAATTGCTCTTCATCATCCAAAATCAAGTCATCAACTGTTTGTTTGCTTGTTTCTATTGGTGGAAGAAACCTCTTATCTGGTATTCTAAATAGGCCACTTCTTGGACGACAGCATTCTATGTTTCTACATTTTACAATTCGAAGCAAGTATTGGCTTTCAAGCACATGTTCTGGATGCCATTCAATGTCTGGAAAATCAGGAAGATATTGTTCAACGCTGGTTTTCTTTTGACCTTTGAGATGGAAATTCCCCGAATTATAACAGATTAAGATTGAATAACAGAAGTTAAAGTGTCAACGAAAAGAATGAATTACTTGTTGCGAAATTTTTATAGTGGATTCTTATATTCCTAGGATGGGTCGTCGAGGTAAAGAAAATCCTAACGAAGTACGGAAATTTGTCATAAAATATCACAAAAACGGGATGCCTGTGCGGGAAATTGGGGAAATTATGGGTAGAAGCCATTTGACAGTTCATGACAAAGTTAAACAGTTTGAAATTAATCAAAGTATTGAAAGTGCTCCTAGATCCGGACGGGCGAAAAAAATTTTCAGGGGCAGATGAACGGTGGATCGCGCAACAAGTACAGAAAAATCTCAAGCTGATTGCGACAAAATTGACATCATAAGTGTCTAACAACCTCCACATTACTGCAAGTACAGAAGCTGTGAGATAAGTTCTACGGAGTGACCCTTTGTTAATAAGAAAACTCAGATAAAGAGCATAAATCGCTTGACTTTTCTTTTGGAGCACAGTTTTATTTACTGACGAGAGCAAATTTAATGTTTTCTGGTAAGATGGAAAAAATATGTGTGGAGACAACTAAATAAGGAGTTCAAACCTGTTAAGATTCAGCCGACCGTAAAATGTGGAGCTGGATCATTGATCGTTTGGGGCTGTATGGCTGCCTCTGGACCAGGAAAGCTTGTTTTTATTGATGGCATAATAGACCAACAATAAATTGGGCATTTCTGAGACATTTCCGTTCTATCAAGACAATGACCCAAAACACAAAACTCACAATACGCGCATATGGTTGTTGTACACTTGCCATAACGTGATAAAAACATCCCCACAGTCTCCGGATATAAATGTTATCAGACATTTGTGAGCCAATTTAGAAATAAAACTGAAAACACGGGTAATTTCTTGGAAGGAGGTGCTTAAAGTGGCTCTGGAGGATGGATGGAAAAAAATCGATTCAAATGTTTCATTCAAATGTTTTCCAACAAAATACTAAAATAAGAAAAAAAAGGTTTTTGATACTTTATTTACTATCATTATTTGAATTGGCCAAATATTTAATAGGATTATTTTGAGTGCCAGTAATTTGCCGGTGAATAGATTGTTGCTTTGAATTGCCATAGTGAAAGATTTCACCTACCCAAAATTAATACGCCGCTTTTTGAATTCCTGTAGTTTGTCAATTTTCGCATAGGTTGTCAATTTGAGCACCGTACATATTGGAATTAATAATTCGTTACATCGTATGGAAAAAGTTTCTCGAAGCAAAAAAATCTTTCCAACCACACCAAATTGAAAGCATATGGACTTACCTTAAAAATCGGTTAAGGTGTTTTCCACATTTCTCCAAGAATCGTTTCCGATCATACTGCCATAAATCAACCTGATTTTTAATCTTCGGCCACCAAAATTTACAAGAATGGACAAGTTTCTGAAGTAAGCCGCAAATGCAAATCGGTAGACAAACACTGGCTTCATTAAGCTCAAATCTAAATAAATTACATACGCAACCAAGTTAATGCAAACAATTTTTTTAAATTTGCTCCAGTATTTCTTGTATATGTGCCATCTTTTTAATCGTATGAAATTATGACTGTCAAATGGCGACTTCAGTTTTTCGGTATCAATCTCTATTTAGATTATTGATATAAGGTCAATGCAATTGATGCGCCATCTTACGGTGAGAAATTGAGAAGAGCAGTTGCAGAATTTTCTTTTTGGCACATGCATATACTCCAATCGCTCACTTCATGATATGAAAATTATAATCAATTCGAGAAATCAAACCATTGTTTTTAGGATTTTGAGGATTGTGTTTATGTACGTGAGAAATAAAAAATTTGTTGAAGAAAGTCCTTGTGTCTCTCTGTAATGCATTGTGTATGCAGTAAAACTCCAATTTTTATCTACTCGAACCATATACATTCATTCAAATTCAATTTTTATTTGATATTTAAGAAAAATAGGCAGTCCCGATTTTCCTGTAAACGAATATCGACTCTTTATTGGATCTAGAACAGCGCTCCATAATCAGATTTTGGTGCCATTTTTGGCTAACTTTCACGCCCTTCAATGACACCGTGCATAGCATTATCAAAAGCATGCGCTTATATTCCCTGTTGAACGTTATTGGAATCCAAATTTACAGATGCATTGGCATCTCTAAGCAAAACTTGTTGTAGATATACCTTATGCTAAAAAAAAGAACGGGAATTTTGAAATTTGAATTGCCGCGCATATCCAATCAGTAACTTTTTATTTTCTTAACGTTGGTAATACTTTTATTTGTGCTCTGTCAAATTTTATCGCATACCGTACGATTAGCATTCAATGAAGAAATCGAAAAGAAATCGAAAAGTATACGAAGAAATCGAAAAATTGTTGTGTGGCGATTTTTCTAATGGACATAAATTAGAACAACGCGCCTGGCTAAAATTTTGTGTTAAAAGAGATTTCGTGTGCCAATTGCATTGTGTATTGTGCGTGTTGTAAAGTGTGTATGTCAAAAATAAGAGCATAAGAATGTTATAAAAGTTTGAAAGACGGCCGAGAAAGCCTAGAGCACGATGAAGTCCCATGACGGCCCTCAACGCATGTTACCGAAGAAAAAATCGAATCAGCGAAATAAATCGTGTTGGCAAATCGTTGTGTATCGATTAAAGAGATTGCTGCGTTCTTGAGCATCTCATATGGATCAGCGAAATACATTTTAACTGATATTCTCGGCATGAAACGCGTCGCTTCTCGGCTGTTTATGAATTTCATATCCTAACCGAACATCAATCGTCCGAAAATTGCTTCGAGAGAGCGCCAAAGTCGGACCAAAGACCCCGTGTGACTTTGTTCTATTTCTCAAACTTAAATTGTCTTTGTAGCGAACGCGTTTTGAGACCATAGAGGCTATAAAGGAGAATTCGCTGCACGAGCTGAATGCCATAGGTTTGGCGGCCTATAAAAATGTATGGAAAATTGGATCAAACATTGCATGCATGTGTTGCCGCAGGAGGAGAGTAATTTGAAGGGGATGATAAAGAAATTTATTAAAAATTGATATTTTTTGTTCATCATATATTATAGGGGCAAACAGATGTTCTCTTATTTAAGTCTTTTTTCATACAAAATGAAGCAAGTATACTATAATGTCAGAAAATGAATATTTATGCAAAACCTTTATGCAAAGCTCGATTTATTTGCAACATGAAGCATTCGTACCTCTTTCATACCCCTTTTATTAGTTGCTCTGCTCAAGTTTCATAGCATATTATTAAAGTGACAACTAACTAGAGTTGATATTCAGTTTATTATTATATTTAGTTTTAGTGCGAAAATAGAAATATATTTTAATTATTGAGGCTGACCAATGCATTTACATACATAAGAGATGATTTGACCGAAGAATAAATCCCCTCTGGCCGCGCAACTTTCCAAAATGAAGCGAGCTTGTGGAAAGAACTATGGGTATGAGACAAAAATTGTCAGCGATATTAGGATGTCTTTAATTGGAATAATTTTTTTAATTTCCTGAATTTGCGAGTTTAGGCAGAGTAATATGCACCCACAACGTGTCTCATTACGGAATAAGGACTGAATAAGGAATAATTTGCATCAGATGGCTCTGCCTTGTAAAAACACCAGATAAGCAACAGCACCCAAAAATGTTATCCATAGGAAAGGGCAATATTTTACGAAGACTATGCTCTGAATCTCAAATTGAATTTAGCTTCATTTTGGCCATTTGATAGCTCTGGTTTTAGGTCACCTTTTAAGCGATGAACTACGAACGAAATTTTGAAAAAAAAGGTAATCATAATTATGATAAACACGTCAAATTAGAGTCAACCATCTTTAAAGCATAGAGAGGAATTAATCGATACGTACTTTGGTATGCAGAATTGAAGGCTTAAAATTTAGTCCTAGGTCTCACGTCAATTGGAAACCATTAAACTATTCAAAGCTTCAATAAAATTCTAATTATTCTACTGACTTTGAACTTTGTATTTTCCAAACAAGTCGACAGAAGTCATTTTTAAAAATGCTACCCTTAGTCCAAGTATCTCATTAATACTTGAAAAATTGTATGCCATCAAACAATCTCAATTATATCATTTCCTTAATTACCTCCAAAAAAACGTCCCAATAAAGATCAAGCTCTAAAACCGAATTGATTTCAAACAAGAAGAACTTTTCTAATTAAAAATGTCGCCCTTTCATTGCTTAAGCATCACAATGTCCTTGTAAAAAAATTAATGACTTTTGATTCAACCTATTCTGTACAACTCAATGTTTCCCACAATAGTTGTCTGGTATAATTAATACACTTATTCAATCCTCGAGAGCCAGTGCTAGAAATTTTAAACTCAACGAATTAAAGATTAATTTGCATAGCAATCGTCACTTCGCGATAAATTTATTCTGCGGTCAAATTATAGGTGAATGCTGAGACAAATTTCAAGGATTTCAGAAGAAAGTTACGAGTCCATTATCTAAAATAAAAATCGGTTGGCTTAAGATCGTTTCTAAAAAGTAAATGAAAAATGTCAATATTTCATTACTTTAAGTATTTATTGTAATAGAAAATAAAGTGTGAAAAAGCTCAAAAAAATGAAGAACAATTTTAAAATAAATTAAATGTAAACTATATTTCTATGAATAACCCCATTACAAAAATAATGCAATCAAAAATACCTTTCAAACTAAGCATGTCCGCTAGTTTGATCCCATTAATTTCAATCGCTTCGATTTATATGAAAATTTATTTCCAAATAGTTAATTTAATTATTAAAAATGTTCTACTGGAACTTGTGAATGAAAATTCAAATTGAAATAACAGAAAAACTGCATAAGAATTAGACAGATTATGATTTTGTGAGCAACCCAGGCTAAAAAGGGCTAAAAAATTCGACAAAACCGAGTAATATTCCTTACCTTGAGGAAAGGCCAGTCGAAGCCGCAATCAGAACCGAGCGACAAAAAGGCGCCTTAATCCCAGAGATTATGAGATTTATATATATATATATTGTTGCGACCACTGCTGCTTCGCTATTTCTCTACATAGCAAGGTACGCAAGTTGACGTCATTCCTTGTTCATTTATCCCATCTTCACCTTTTCCTCTCACATGTCATGTTCCTTTTCACCTTGTTCCTCACAATATTCATCCCAGTATCCACTCCAAATAGTTGGTACACAATCCAATATATTTGAATTTCATATAATTCAAATATGCTGGATTCTACCAACAACAATCCCTGCCTTTAGTTACCCGACGTCAACATCGCGAGTGGCGACGCAGGTGCCTGATCTTTGTTATAAATTAACATTCATCAGGTGACTCTGGGCATAGTGGATCCGATTCAGGTTGTGGAACCCCGACTTCTGAGTTCGAATCCATCGTGGGTAGTAATCTTTTAACCTTTTGTCAGTTCCCCTTTTTCAGGGCAATTAATATCTTAATCCAATTGCCCTGGGGAAGTTGACCTGACCGAAGGGTGAAAGGTTAACATCCGCGAGCCGGTGAGGGACAGTTGTCGACAGCGGGATGATGTACCGGTGACGACAGCGGGTTGGCGGTGATGAGGAGTTGCTGGATGGTGCTGATTGAGGGTGGTCGAGAAGTTTTTTTGTTCGGAAAGAGGAAGAGAGTTGGTCGACAAGTTGGCGGTGTTACATATAGAATTCTGAAAATTGTTATTCTAAATTTTTAAGTGAATTTATGCGATTTTATTAACGTTGTGTTACCCCACGGCTCAGTATTTTCAATTTATATTTCACACGTTGTTTTACGGAGATACAATTCATCATGCGCCGGGAGAAATTAGTGAAATTGTTGAAATCGGTTTTTGGCTAGGAATCGTTACAAAAAAATAACATTTTTGTTCTTTAAGGGCAAGACTTAAGCAAGTGAATTTTCCAACAAAAATACCAAACGTGCGCAATTTTTTTTTTATTAAAACTTAAAAAAAAAAAAAAAGAAAAAAAAAAAAGAAAAATTATGGTGTTCATTGTAATTGAAGAAAATCTCTGTGCCCAAGAGTACCATTTGAAAAATTGTGAAAGTGAAATATGAATTCGTTGCTTCCATTGGAAGCCAATTAAATTAAACATTTGAAAATAGTAGAGTTAGATAAAGGCGTGAAATGCTGATGGGTGACAGTGAGAAAAATGTTTTTTTAAAGGATACTCCATAAAAAAAAAAAAAAAACAAGAAAAAGGAAAAGGAAAAAAGTTGCCTGAGTGCAAGTGACTAAAGCCAGTAAAGAGAGTGAGAGTTTTGATATATGGTGCTTATGTGACTTTGTAACAAAACCTATAAAAGACATTTTACATTAAATGAAAATCTTATCTGAATAAGCTTAAATTGAAAATCCAGCGAAAATCTACTCGGTACGATTAAACTTTTATTTTGAATTGCACTCATCGTGAAAGGTTTTCTCTGCACGAGGAATAGTTGGTCATCGTATGCGACGAGAAAATATGGAAAACATCATCAGAAAAATAAAAAAATCAAAAAAATCGGAAAAATAGAATAGGCAATTTATTATATTTATTTTTATAACTGCACTTAATATATAGCATGCTGTGAACCGTACCCGATCGGGTTTGGTGGTGGTATTTTTATTGGTATATTATTTTTTTTTTCTGAATTTTTCTTTATTTTGTTCTTTCTTCCTTTTTTTATAGATTTAAATTTAAAACTTCTCTTTAAGTTTCCTTTTTTTTCATTATATTTTTTTTTTCTTTTTCTTGTTTTGTTTGTTATTTTAATAAAAAAAAATGAAGTAGCGTCAAAATTTTTTTTCATTTCTCAAAGCCATCTCTCCTTCGTCCTTATCCCTTATTCCCCTCCAATGTGTAATGTTGTGATTCTGAATTAGGTGGCCCAGCACGGGCAGTGATCTTCCCCGAACGACCCCGACCAGCTGAGCCTAGCCGGCCTCAGTATGCCACCTGGGGGAACATGAGATCACTGCCATATAAATGTCTGCGACCGCGGCAGCGTGATCGCAACAATATATATAATGTACGAGAATAACATGAGGCTTACACTCAGTTTTTGTGTTGTTAAAAGGAACTGTATACCTGACTTGTAATACTCGAATCGAACATGCAGCTTATTCTCATATTCATGCTGATGCTCGGCATATATACTGGCTTAGCGCCACCGATACTGCAGGAAGTGTGTCTTTCGCACCGCGGTTATCAAAAAACGATGATGATGGATCGTTGATGCTAACTTTACCGAGAACATTTTCCTGCTTGAATATCTCCATTGCTGACCCAAGACTAAAAATTAAAATTTTGTAACTCACAAGAAAATTTGGAAAAACTACATTTTAACCTCAGTATATCCGCTCCGATATTAGTTAAAATTTATTATCCAAGGAATATTGTCTTAATTTCAATTATAACTGGAAAGCATAGGTGAAATTTCAATAAAAAGAACTAAGCAACGTTGGAAATAAAGTTTAATCGAGGTTAGCAGAAGGATTTTCTTCCTTCCGGTGGTAGTTCTACTTTCTTGATGGTTATGAACGAAGCCTTATTAAAAATATAACAGATCTCTTCTTGAGAAAATTTAAGAGGCTTACGAGTAATCTGAAACTGAGTATTGAAAAATTAGGAAGAGGTATGAGGCACTGACGTACAAAAAAATGAAAAGTCTGCTTTTCTGGCAATTCTACAATATTGATCGACGAAATTTCCCTGTAATCCGGCGGGAATGTGGTGACAAAGGATTATTTTGAGTATATTGGGGGGGGGGGGGGGGGGGTGTGACATGCCCGAAAATAAAAATTACCGCCATCAATTATGTGAGAACAAATGGAAGGGACGATGAGTTTGATAAAAACACACAACACTTATCAAAGAACTCAGTTTTATTACAAAAGAAAAAGAATACAATAAACAGCGCGAAGCGACTTGTATGCGGTTTTTCAAAAGACTAAAAACTTGTCGTGCTTCTATACCCGAAAATGAAACTCGTGAGGGCGCCACCGGACTGGCGCGAGATTAAGCGTGGGACGTACAAAAAAAAAATACTTTGACACTTCCCCTCGAACCACGATTAATCTTGAACGTTAACGAGACAAAGTCAAACACTTTTCAACCCCAGACCGTTGACGCAGATCTCGTGTTTTGCCCTGGATAGAGCCTTGGTCAGGACGTCTGCTGTCATCTCTTCTGTGGGGACGTGCTCGACTGCTACCATCTCCTTCTGCACAGCTTCTCGAACAAAGTGATGCCTGATGTCCACATGTTTGGTGCGCGCGCGGAACACAGGGTTCGCAGACAACTTCTGCGCGCTAATGTTGTCGTTTTTGATAACGACCTTCTCGTGGCTAACTCCGAGACTCTTCAGCAACTTTCTCATGCGAATGGCCTCTTTGGTGGCGTCGGATAACGCCATGTACTCAGCCTCGGTCGATGAGAGCGCCACGGATTGTTGTTTCCGTGACTCCCAGCTGACTGCCGCTCCGCCGATGAGAAAAACATAGCCGGTGTACGATTTTCGATCGTTTGGGCAACTGCCCCAATCCGCATCCGTGAACATCAGAGGTGGTCCTTTTCGATCGTACACCAAACTCAGGTCCCTCGTTTTCTTCAAATATCGGAGCACCCTTTTCGCCGCTTTCCAGTGGGTTTCTCCGAAGCAACTGTTGAACTGGCTTAGGTAGCTGACTGCGTGGGTGATGTCTGGCCTTGTTCCCATGGACAAGTACATCAAACCGCCGATCAGTTCACGAAAAGGAAACTTCTTCGGACAAGCACCTTCTCCTTCTTCCTTAGCCAACTTGATCCCCAACTCCAACGGCGTCGACACAGTGTTGCACTCGCTCATCTCGAACCTCTCAAGAATTTCGTCGATGTATCCTCTCTGGTTGATTTCGATGCGATTTTCTCTTCTGTCAAATTCCAGGCCCAAGCAGTACTTGAGGTCTCCCAGGTCTTTGACTTCGAATCGCCGACACAGATGACTCTTCAACCGGTCAATCTCGGTCTCGCTGGTTGATATCATCAAAATATCGTCAACGTAAACGATGATGAAAGTTGTGTCATTTGAGCTAAATTATTATAATATTTTAAATTAAGTAAGTAATCAGAGAAGGCAGATTTGAATAAAAAACCGGCGATAAAAATAATTTTAATCACTTTTGTTACTAAATCTAAGGCACTAATTTTTGGTCAGAAAACTCGAGGCAATCATTAACATTAATTAAAAAACTCCAAAAAAATGATAAAAAAATTCAAAAAAAGTTCTATAAATATTAAGAACTTGAGATCTTGGGTGAATTGCACATATAAAACTTACGGTATTATTAAGAACATCTTAAGAACTAAATTCGAAATGAGCGCAGTCTTCACTGGAAAGAATTTCATGTTCCAAGCATATGGCTTTTCCAGACCTTTTACACTAGTATTTTGTTTTTCGATCTTTGCCGCGGGAACAGTCAATACATCGAACGTATTCGAACGGACAACTTGGCGCAATGGTTCATTGATTTGAGAAGAGATTCTCTGCCTTATGCTCCTGGGAATATTCTTTCGGTCTACTCACTTTCGCCAATCTGTATACACCAAACTCAATCCCAAATTATGGCCAAATTTGGTGCGGTTTGTATTTTTGTTTCTATTTTCCTGAAACATGATGTTTGCATTAAAAGTTGCCATGTTCAGTATTCCATAAATGATAGTCATTATCCAGCGCTTCCTTTTACGGGACACATCATATTTTACGCTCAATTCATAGACAACATCATTTTCTGCTTTATTTGAGATGTAGAACTTAATAATCTCCGGTTTTTTTCTTATCTCCAGTTGTCTCATCAATTTTAACGTCGTGGTGCACGGTGGACTTTGCAACTACCATTTAATTCTTCTTAGCAGCATACAAAATCAAAAAAATATCCTACTGGAAACCGAACATTGAAAATCTGGCGCTTTTCCTGTCTGCAAAAATGGAAGTGGAATGCATCTTTTAATTTTGAGAACTGGCCAGCGGAAGTCAGTGAGTATCAATGGATACATCATCAATTCTCGACTGGTAAAACAATTGTTAAAAGTCAAATTTCGGTTCGACTTAAATATTGGCATAATCAATCTTTCTACTACAGCATATTGCCCTGCAAGCTGCTCTCCTGCATAAACTTCCAAATAGAAAATGTAGAAAGTCTTAGTATCTATAGGTGCTCAAATATTGTTTATATACTAGCAGGCTTGCTAGATATATAAACTTTGAAGGGGCAATGCCCTTTATATTCCAAAAGCATCTTATAAATTGGCATATATTCATGTGGTATGTACGCATCTTAGCAGCATTTAGCAAAGTGGTCAAAGAGTGTCCTAATATGAGTGATGTTGTCAACTATATTTCGTCCGAAATATATCTACTCATGTTCCATCAGTTCTCCATAAGTCTTACAGGCTTTTTCGACTTGATTTATCCAGACCAGCTATATACAGCAAACCAATAAATGCCTTAAGTTCAGTTGATGTCGTTTCTTTCATGTAATATAAGCTTACGGGATTTTTGCAACTTGCCTGTCGTCTCATGATTTCTTCGTTTGAGTGTTTCAATATAGAACTCTTCATTTCCTCGGTAAAAAAATATTCCAAGTTTCCGTTTCAGTTTTCGCTTCTTTCGCTGATCCTTTGACTCCAGGACGCTCATAAACCATATTTTTGGACCGAGTTCGCACATTTGCACGTGGTTCTTGTCTATGCCATATTTGCCATTTTTAGATTTGTATTGAGGCGGATGAACTTTGGCAGATGAGCGGCGTGTCCTCGAAGCTGAAAGAGGAATACACTCCTCCAAATCCCAATCACTGCCGCTTTCCACTTCATCATCATTTACCTCCTGTTCTGTATCAGATTCCAGATTGTGTTCGCTGCAATAATCTGACACTTCTGTCGAACTTGATTCATTCGATGAATTTTTTAACGAGGCGCGCAACGTAGATCTAAGTCTTCTTTCACCACTTTCCTTACCCATGTTTGACAAAAATCTTAAAAACCTTAAAACAAAGCAAAAAAAAACTAGCTAATTAAAAATAAACATTAAATAATTTTGTTGCGAAACGCAAACACGGCGGGGTGTCACATACCCGATGTACTTGTACACTAGTGTATCTCGAATACTGGCAGACGCAAGACTGCGTTCACGCTACTATCCTTTCAGCACTACCTCAGTGTCGGCTACACGAAGCCTCTATAAAATCAAATAGAAAACAATAGATGGGATATCTCACACCTATGCCTAAACCGGTCATTAAAGTATGGTCAAGGTCAAAATGCACTTTATTTCATACTCATCTTTATAAATCTTTTAAGGATATAAAGCTAATTCCAAACAATGAAAATACATAAACTAGAACTGGCCCTAACAGCTCTCTGAATTTAAACATTTAATAAAAAAACATTATCAAATTCAAGTAATTAAAATTTTTACATATTTTTCGATTCAATTAGAAAGTTCAAAAATTAATTATAATGTTGTTGATTTATGAGTTGGTGCCGAAATGTCAGTTTGGATTCCAATACAAGCAATTGACTATAAATAAGAACCGTAGACGTCTGTTCGAAACTAAATAGAGAGTGTTTGCGCTTGTCATATCATGGGGGAACGCATAATATTTTAAATGGAAAATCGTTCTTTATATTTGTTAGAATTCTGTTAACGATATGGGATGCTAACGACTGGAATGATCTGCAGCAAGCAACACTAACTATGCTGATAATCTTTTCCATATTTATTTTCGAGCTTCATCAACTTGTCACCAACATGATCATAAATAGCATTTGAAACAAAGTGGTGCACAAAAGTGATTCTTTTGTCCAAATCATCTTCAAGAAATGCTTAAGGATGTACAACTTAATACGAACAATTGGCGAATGACTGTGAATGCAGAAAAATGCGAAACAAGCTTTTCTTGCACAAAGCTGAGTGTGGCCAGTGTGTCAAAAAAAGAGTTGAAAAGTTCCAAATTATGGCCGATGAAGTAAATTCAGAACTTGTTTCACATCAATTCTATTTACAATATCTATACAATATTCTTCTGCATCACTGTTGGTATGAAAACGCGTACAAACTATGCTAGTAATGTGCGAAAAAAACAGTCCTTCGGAGCATTGAGTCAAAATTCAAAATCATCTGACTAATTGCATCAATTGTAACATAGATTGATTAGATTTCTTGAATACGGATATGACCTGAGTGGTGGTCAAGGAAATGCCATCAAATGAGCTCCTGTTTGTAGATTCGAAAACAGGACGGCGTCATCAAATGGAACTGATCATACCGAAGCGTTAACTTCTTTTAGAATAGAACAGAAGCCGTTGACGGATGACGCAAACAAGTCAAAGTGGATGCAATATTTCAAATTTTTCGAAGTCTTATAACATACGAACATAGCTTTTCGGGAACAATGAATAACGTTTCGAGAAGAACAATAAATGGCGTATAGTAGTAACTGTTTGTAGTGAATACTTTCAGTTTAATTATCAAGAGGAATGGGCATAAGTATTAGCTACTTAAATAGTTACAGCAAGTTCCAAAGACTTATTGTTAAGAACATGAAACAAATAAATTCTTATTGTTCATAACATGAAACATTTTGAAGAGACTTTTAAAGTTTAAAGGGTATAGAGTAAGGGTAAAAGTTGCTAGTTGAATAAACTCAGTTAACTTCGTTTAACACTTTTTTTCTCATCGACGCCATCCAGTGGTATGAATAGAATGGATCAGGGAACAAACCTACAACAGTATAGGAAGCTTATCAAAAACGTAATCATTTGAATAATGTACGAGGTTGGTCCCAGAAGTTACCTCAGAAAACTAAAAAACATAGTCACCGTTCACTTGTACACTTTTCCCAGCAATGTTTAATAAGTACCCGATACCCATTTTATTAAAAGAATTATCTTGCTCCTCGACACAGCCATTTACTACTCCATCAACCGGCAGGGTATATGTAGAAATTCAAACTTCAATTCAATAATTTTGGCTATTGCAATAACAGCTTCGTGAGTTGGCTGTGGTGCAACAGCTAGCCAACTGCGGCCGTTTTTTGCTTGATTTCTACACTAAACGTTGCAATAAGTTCGCATAGTACTAGCCCTCGATTTATTCGCCTCATTCAAGATGGTCAATGAAAATTATTCGACGCGTACCCCAGAAAACCCGACGCCATAACCAGCCGATTCTCTCTTTTCAGTCGATTGTTTTGGTTGTTCTTTCATCTCGAGTGTTCAGTTATATATCCATAGTTATCAAACGACACAAAAATTTGCTTTTTGGCATTGAATCTTTACTTAGCTCTCAATTGGAACATATTCACGACACCATCTTTGCTGGAGTGTGAGGAAACGCGGTACCCATCTGCAAAAAGCTTCTTCAAGTAAAATTTTTCAGATAATATGTGATGCGCCGCAGTTGTTGGAATGCCAAGACAAGAATTTAGTTCAGCTTCCATATTTGATGGGCAGGGACTAATGAAATAAAAGAATTTTATCGCATGACGATGGCTATTTTTCTTGATTTTCATAAATTCACTGAACACGCTCACTATTGGTGGCTGCTGAAGAAATACTAAACAACATGACATCTTCAAACTTTAATAAATTAACTCAAATGAATGCTTTACAGATTGTTTACCTTCTAATGCAGTGATATTTTTCATGCAACCATCTCCACATCATGCCGAGACCATATATCATATATCACACAAATGACGGTTTATTTAATTCTAGAAGCATTATTTGGTAGATCTACTTATCCATTCTCACTTACAAGTTGTAAGTGACTTATACCATCGCTATGCTGATTTTAGCGAAGACTCAGAGGTGCAGAAATTTAGATCAAGTTTTTCGAATAGGTCGAAAATGAAATTATATTAGAAAATTACATCTTCCAACCTCTCTTTCGCATGTACTTCAGTTGAGTGTTAAATAAATTTTTAAAACGATAAGTTTGATTGGTCATTCAGAACGCTTACATGGGCCAGGACACTTGGATACACAAAAGCATGCAAGGCATTAAGCAAATTAAAGCGGGCTTAAAAATTGTCGACGCCAAAATAATATGCATGGTCCAAATCCAAATCAGAGTTGAATGTTCCAACAGTAGGAAAAGTGGAAAATTTCGTATACCTAATTCGAAATGTAGATATGTAATCTGCGAAAACCAGACTACATTCTTGTAAACAAAATTCTAGTGAAAGACTTTATTGACTCAAGATAAATTCAAAATCGCTTTAGTGAATTTTGCGTGAACATTTTTACAACCAACTTGATCGATATCTATTGTATCAACTATATCTACAACTTTACTCTCACTAACTACTACACCTAAATCACCAGCAGTCTGTTTGATACATCTTGTTACATCTATATAAGATAATTTTTTAAAAGTAATTGCATGAATACTATCCAAATTTTGAAGATTCTTCTGCGAAGACTCACTCTCTTTTCGTAAAACTTCGTTATATTGCAATATATTGAACACGTAAATAATAATCAATTTTATTGAAACGTCTGTCCTTGATATATATCGTTCTATGAACTGCTGATATTTTAAAATTATTTGTTTTTCATTGGGTGTTAAACTATCAATAACTATTAAATTCGTACCACAACTGGAGAGATGACTTATAAAATGTTTAATGTGCTCGTATTTTTCTTCGTCGCTTGTTTCAAAAGAAGACCAAACGTAATGGTAAATATTTTCCTGCCATGGATAAAATTTGCGTACAAGATTTAAAAAATGTGTTTTACCAACACCTGTTGTCCCAATTATCGCCAAAGATGTTAAATTCGGCTGATTTTTGAATATCGCTTCAATTTCATTTAGAGCATCATCTTGTCCGTAAATTTTCCCGCGTATGCTTTGAAAAAAGGGTTTGTATCGAAAAATTGCTGAGCAGTAGTCACTCGTGCCATGTACCACCAGGTGATATTGCTCACGATAGCTGTAGATAAAGTCATCAATGATGTTTGTATTTGTTGCTATCAGCCAACCCAAAACTCCAATTATTATACAAATTCCGATCGATTGAAAAACATTTATTTGATTTTGCTTTTTTCGGGCAGCGCCTTTTTTCTTCTTGGCCATATAGAATCTATAATGAAAAATTTTACAAAATAAAAACAACTGCATAAAATATTTCCATCAAGGAAAAAATAATTTAAATAAATGAAATCTTTTGATTGAGTGAGCCTACTTTGGACACTACACAGTCTTTAACCAAATCATATCAACATGTATATTTTCATCATCTGGCCCAATATTCCTCTGAAGCCTGGATTAAAAAGCAGCATTCGCGTTTTCGAATGTGTTATCTCAGATAGCTGTTTACCGATTGGATACTATCTTTTTATACTACGCCAACCTCCCATGCCATAAAAGATATCCAAGAGGTACTTCAGCGTGTCAGCAACATCATATATCTAGAAACCTAGCAACAAATTTGATGCATCTTCAAATTTGGCTTATATACCAAATATAAACGAAAATATTCGCCACATCTTCAGATAATATCAGATCCAGGCTCGAGGCTTTGAACCAATCCTACTTGTGTCAAAGGCAATACGCCCCATAGCGAATCTGATATTGAGATTTGCTTTTCTTGTTTAGCCTAAGATTAAATTTGCTCGTACCTAAATCCGGATTCTTTTTCTTATTGATTTTGAATATTTAAGGGACGTCTTTGAAATCAGACACTTTTCGAAAATGGGTTTTTATTCTATGTTTTTCTTTAGCATAGAGAGAACCTGTTTGTGATGGGCTGAGGAAGTCTTGAAAGACTTGGATCGACATATTTATTGTGATGAAATTCTCTTTTCTTTTATTTGGGATTATTCTCTATAGCTGGAGTTGGACGAATCCAGCTCAAATTGTCCTGAGTATTTCACATCATGAAATTGAAGCGACTTAGTCCAAGGTGTCTTGAACTTTTTACATCATGGAGTTGTATCGATTTAACTCAACACAAGCTGGATTGATTCTCATCGTTGAAAAATTGCGATATGTAATGAGACCTTCACTAAAAGGACCACACAGAAATGGTTAACAGGGTCAAGAGGTATACAACCCAACACCTTTCGAAGATTTTAAAGATAAAATTGAGGTATTATAAATTTAAGAAATGCGAAAATTGATCGATGAAAGGGAGTGGAGTTTAAGATTTTACGGTTGTATTTACGGTTGTTGTATGGTTATAATCAGACTATGCATGGATACACTCATTCACGACAGGATTCATTCATTCTTTACAAGATGGTCTTACAACAAATAACAAAAAATAGTTCAATTCCCGTCGGAAAACATCATCTTAACGGAATTATCTTACATTGTCTCAATGTTTCGGGTATGCGTAAGTTGTCAGCAACATATCTGCCAAGCAATGTTTGGGCATGCTCTATAATATTTTGATTAGGTATGAAAATTGAAAATCCAAAGTTTAACCCATAAAAAATTTCGGCAACAGTCAGCACGATTACCGTGTAAAATCAGTTAAATCGCAAAAATCAGCGAAACTGCATACAAGCCAGCCAAATTCATTTTTCTTTTGATTTATCATATTCTTTGTCAAAATGTAATATATTATTAACTCAAGTGTTGACATAAGTCAAAACTCTGTTCAAATGAAGTGCAATCACTAGTTTTTACTTGTCAAAATAATTTTATTTGAGCAAGCATATTGTACTGAAGCATTAATGCTGAAAAGTATAACACTGTACTCGTGAAGGCGTGCTCTCATGCAGTTTTCTTATGAGTTCTGGTGATAATTCATTGTACCATGTGTCCTCAATCATTTTCCTCAATTTTCGCATGTCGTTGAGTTTGTGACTTCGAATTCTTCATAATGCCCGAAACGTTTTCAATGGTCGGGATTTAAAATGGCGGGGGTCAAATGGAGGTTGAGGTCGGGCCTATTTGCTGGCCTTGGTAACAACTCAATCAACAAAACATTTTTATACTTGGAAACCTATTAAAAAAAAGAAGAACATCAATTAAAGAAAACTCGTTTAAACATTGTAATAAGTGGTTTATTTAAGAAAATGTCAACGCTGTTCATACTGATCTCGATCGATAGCAAGGTGCGGAATTGTCTTGAAATATCACTGTCTGCATGGGCTTTGTTAAAGCTTCGATGGTGGGTTACACGCCCTTTTCAATTATGTCCATGTACACTGCTGATTCCACAATGCCTTTCAACAATATGATTTGTCCAACACCTTGACTTGTTATCGCTTCCCAGACCATAACATACGGTGAATGCTTAAAAGTACGCTGGACACATTCATCACTGTATTTTCCATTTCTCCTACGACGCACCATGACTCCTGAGACCGAACCGATGGGATTGATTCTGCTTTCTTGCTGACCATTTTTTCGGACAGTACGCATTTTCGCTGTAAGAAGATGTTTTTCGCTGCTCGTCGGGCATTGAAATTGTCTTTCAGACGTCACTTTACTGTTGAGATGTTTAATTTGACGTTATGAACTTCCCCTAACTCTGCAGCACAGAGTTCCCCTTAACTCTGTGTGGCAGTTTTAAAACGGTTGCACAAAGATAATCGGACTATGAGTCGGCCGTCACGTTCGTTGGCTTTTACCGGATTCACTCAATAAATTTCCCGTTCTCAAATATTTTGCCCAAAATCTTCTCACTGATGACTCGTTGTACTGGATTTTATTAATATACAGCAGGATTCGACATATTTTGCTTTTTATAGACAACCAAATCAAATTTTCTGTTTTCCCTACAACATCAATGTTTTCTCTACACATTCACTTTCACTGAACGGTGTGCACAGAATGATGCAATCGGTTGCAAGTTAGCCCTTTTTCGTGGATAGATACGAAACCAACTTAACAATTCCTGTTAGATAACGCTTTTTATCGGCAAACAACAGAGAAACACTGAAACGCAAAAATCATTGGGCTCAGCTTTTTTGAGTGTATGTGTATTAGGAACGGTCATAATTTTTATGACTTTTCCAAAACCTTTTGTTTTTTGTGTCATAAAAATTGGGTTTGAAAACGTATTCATTTGATGATTGTCGTTGTGAAAGTATTCTCAAGGGGTTTTATATTTGAATTCTGTCAAGTAATTGTATTATACCTGTAAATCCTGGAAACTACTTTATCATTAGGAGTTGGTCTTTCAAAATCGGGCGGAAAACTCCAAAGTCGTTTTCGAATGTGTTATCTCAGATAGCTGTTTACCGATTGGATACTATCTTTTTATACTACGCCAACCTCCCATGCCATAAAAGATATCCAAGAGGTACTTCAGCGTGTCAGCAACATCATATATCTAGAAACCTAGCAACAAATTTGATGCATCTTCAAATTTGGCTTATATACCAAATATAAACGAAAATATTCGCCACATCTTCAGATAATATCAGATCCAGGCTCGAGGCTTTGAACCAATCCTACTTGTGTCAAAGGCAATACGCCCCATAGCGAATCTGATATTGAGATTTGCTTTTCTTGTTTAGCCTAAGATTAAATTTGCTCGTACCTAAATCCGGATTCTTTTTCTTATTGATTTTGAATATTTAAGGGACGTCTTTGAAATCAGACACTTTTCGAAAATGGGTTTTTATTCTATGTTTTTCTTTAGCATAGAGAGAACCTGTTTGTGATGGGCTGAGGAAGTCTTGAAAGACTTGGATCGACATATTTATTGTGATGAAATTCTCTTTTCTTTTATTTGGGATTATTCTCTATAGCTGGAGTTGGACGAATCCAGCTCAAATTGTCCTGAGTATTTCACATCATGAAATTGAAGCGACTTAGTCCAAGGTGTCTTGAACTTTTTACATCATGGAGTTGTATCGATTTAACTCAACACAAGCTGGATTGATTCTCATCGTTGAAAAATTGCGATATGTAATGAGACCTTCACTAAAAGGACCACACAGAAATGGTTAACAGGGTCAAGAGGTATACAACCCAACACCTTTCGAAGATTTTAAAGATAAAATTGAGGTATTATAAATTTAAGAAATGCGAAAATTGATCGATGAAAGGGAGTGGAGTTTAAGATTTTACGGTTGTATTTACGGTTGTTGTATGGTTATAATCAGACTATGCATGGATACACTCATTCACGACAGGATTCATTCATTCTTTACAAGATGGTCTTACAACAAATAACAAAAAATAGTTCAATTCCCGTCGGAAAACATCATCTTAACGGAATTATCTTACATTGTCTCAATGTTTCGGGTATGCGTAAGTTGTCAGCAACATATCTGCCAAGCAATGTTTGGGCATGCTCTATAATATTTTGATTAGGTATGAAAATTGAAAATCCAAAGTTTAACCCATAAAAAATTTCGGCAACAGTCAGCACGATTACCGTGTAAAATCAGTTAAATCGCAAAAATCAGCGAAACTGCATACAAGCCAGCCAAATTCATTTTTCTTTTGATTTATCATATTCTTTGTCAAAATGTAATATATTATTAACTCAAGTGTTGACATAAGTCAAAACTCTGTTCAAATGAAGTGCAATCACTAGTTTTTACTTGTCAAAATAATTTTATTTGAGCAAGCATATTGTACTGAAGCATTAATGCTGAAAAGTATAACACTGTACTCGTGAAGGCGTGCTCTCATGCAGTTTTCTTATGAGTTCTGGTGATAATTCATTGTACCATGTGTCCTCAATCATTTTCCTCAATTTTCGCATGTCGTTGAGTTTGTGACTTCGAATTCTTCATAATGCCCGAAACGTTTTCAATGGTCGGGATTTAAAATGGCGGGGGTCAAATGGAGGTTGAGGTCGGGCCTATTTGCTGGCCTTGGTAAAAACTCAATCAACAAAACATTTTTATACTTGGAAACCTATTAAAAAAAAGAAGAACATCAATTAAAGAAAACTCGTTTAAACATTGTAATAAGTGGTTTATTTAAGAAAATGTCAACGCTGTTCATACTGATCTCGATCGATAGCAAGGTGCGGAATTGTCTTGAAATATCACTGTCTGCATGGGCTTTGTTAAAGCTTCGATGGTGGGTTACACGCCCTTTTCAATTATGTCCATGTACACTGCTGATTCCACAATGCCTTTCAACAATATGATTTGTCCAACACCTTGACTTGTTATCGCTTCCCAGACCATAACATACGGTGAATGCTTAAAAGTACGCTGGACACATTCATCACTGTATTTTCCATTTCTCCTACGACGCACCATGACTCCTGAGACCGAACCGATGGGATTGATTCTGCTTTCTTGCTGACCATTTTTTCGGACAGTACGCATTTTCGCTGTAAGAAGATGTTTTTCGCTGCTCGTCGGGCATTGAAATTGTCTTTCAGACGTCACTTTACTGTTGAGATGTTTAATTTGACGTTATGAACTTCCCCTAACTCTGCAGCACAGAGTTCCCCTTAACTCTGTGTGGCAGTTTTAAAACGGTTGCACAAAGATAATCGGACTATGAGTCGGCCGTCACGTTCGTTGGCTTTTACCGGATTCACTCAATAAATTTCCCGTTCTCAAATATTTTGCCCAAAATCTTCTCACTGATGACTCGTTGTACTGGATTTTATTAATATACAGCAGGATTCGACATATTTTGCTTTTTATAGACAACCAAATCAAATTTTCTGTTTTCCCTACAACATCAATGTTTTCTCTACACATTCACTTTCACTGAACGGTGTGCACAGAATGATGCAATCGGTTGCAAGTTAGCCCTTTTTCGTGGATAGATACGAAACCAACTTAACAATTCCTGTTAGATAACGCTTTTTATCGGCAAACAACAGAGAAACACTGAAACGCAAAAATCATTGGGCTCAGCTTTTTTGAGTGTATGTGTATTAGGAACGGTCATAATTTTTATGACTTTTCCAAAACCTTTTGTTTTTTGTGTCATAAAAATTGGGTTTGAAAACGTATTCATTTGATGATTGTCGTTGTGAAAGTATTCTCAAGGGGTTTTATATTTGAATTCTGTCAAGTAATTGTATTATACCTGTAAATCCTGGAAACTACTTTATCATTAGGAGTTGGTCTTTCAAAATCGGGCGGAAAACTCCAAAGTCGTTAGTTTTCCACTAGTATATGAAAAGCAAAAGTGTTTGATCTGCGAAAAGTGTTTGGAGGCAAATTGATGATTTGTGAAAGCAAAAGATTTTAACTTTTGTGGATTTTCATTTAATTGAATTTGTTTTTTCTTATAAAGTCGGATAACATCACATTATGGGAAAGTTTAAAGAATTTCATTTTGCATCATTAAAAGTAAATAATAAAAGAAAAGAGCCGTCATTGGCATGGCTTAACAGTCAGTCCCGAATTCGGACGTTTGGGGATGTCTTGCTTCCTGATATATCTAGTTTTCAGTGTTATGTTGTTTTAGTGTTGCAGTTTTTAGTGCTAGTTTAAAAGTGTTTTCCTATGCGAAATCTGAACAACTATTGCGAAATCTGATTGAAACACATAACTGCTTGTTTAGTCAATCTACTGGTCGTTGACCGTCCTGTGAAAGAACTTTTTTCAAATCCGAGAGTCGTTCATGCGCTGCAAGTGCCCACCTTACTGGAATTTCTGCAGTGATTTCTGTATTATTTCTGCGATCGCTGGCTCGTTGGGAATTTCTTAAAATTTTGTGTTGTATCTCATTTGCTATTGCTTTCTTATATCATCTTCGTGTATGGTCAAATATGTGCTGAACTGTAAAAAGTAACCAATATGTTATGGCTGGCAGATTTCTGCTTGATTAAAGAAAAATATCTTAATTTTTTTTTGTAAGTCAACTTCAGTTACTTCAGTTAGGAAAGTTCATTTTCAGATGAAACTAAGGCTAATATGATGTTAATGTAACGTCCACATTCCAAATGTTAGCGGCTATTGTCATTTTCTTTTCTATATCTGCTTTTCCCTGTATTTTATAGTACTTTTAGTTTTTCTGGTTGGCTGTTCTTCTAAGGTTATTAAGTTGTCCTTTTCTCGCCCTTTTATTGCGTTCCATATATTGTCTATATGACTTATTGTCCTCCTTGAATGCTTTCTGGAATTTCATGTCATCCAAGTTGTCCTTCCTTGAACAGATCATATATCCAATGACTTGACACATATCCGACGACCGACTTAATCCCCATTTTGGTTCACTACAAATCTCGTGCGGCGAGCAAATCTCTCTTTTTTAATATATGAAGAGCAAATCTATGACTTTTGATTTGCTTCACGGAGACATCTGCTAAAAAGTAAAGTCAACTTAGTCGTCGTTTGATGTTTCGTGTAGACTATTGCAATTGCTCCAGTTATCCTTCTTAGAGCTATCTCGTTCTCGTCTTTGACATAGAAATCGTCAGAAATTATCCTTGTTTGTTTTGGCGCAAGGAATCAAATAGTTTGTCAATTTTTTTTTTGCCAAAAATGCGGGAGTTTGTATCAATCAAATTTTTTTGGGGGGTTGGGGGGTGAAGGCAATTTACGCCCGGAGTGTGGGACTCCTAGGAGCGCATGCTACCAGACTACCCACTAAACACCCCCCCCCCCCCTTGTCAAGAGACTCTAGCCTGGAACCGTTTGACACATTACTTCGGCCTAGGCCTCTTTTTACTTCGCCCTAGGGCGCCGTCACCCTAGGGCGCCGTCACCCTAGAGAAATCTCCCTCCAGCGGGAGGGGGCAGGATGGAGGAGGACTACTGGAAAGGAGACCCCCTAGACCCCGCGCTCAAGGTTATCCATAGTACATTTTTTGGCAGTAAATATTGCCCGAGAGTAATGTGCCACACAGTTCCATTTGTCGAAACTTTTCAGCATTTCTCCGACCAGATTGTCTGGAGAAAGCTCTCCCAACACCTCCCACAAGTCCTGCCGCATTCTGTTCCACCTTCTACAGTTGAAGAAGGTGTGACATGCGTCGTCCCTTTCCCCTGGGCAGAAAATGCAGTCTGGGGACCGTGATTTACCAATCTTGTACAGGTAAGACTGAAAATACCCATGCCCGCTAAGAAGCTGAGTAAGGTAATAATCAGTCTAACCGTGCCTTCGATTTAGCCACGATCCCACGTCCCCTATAAGGCGGGCAGTCTAGCAGCCATTAGAGTCGCCTTCCCAGGACTGTTGTCACTTGAGTATCGTGCGCTGCCTCTTCTCTCGGTTGACAGCATATCTTAAACCCTCCACTTTTCGATCATAAATTCTCCGTCGCTCCCTAGCAAGTAGGGCGATGGTAGCACTCCTGCGATCACCAGCACCCCCGACTCAGGGACAGTGCGGTATGCAGACGCCACCCGCAAAGCTCCTCGTCTCTGTACCTGCGCCAAGCGCTTTCGGTATAGCTCCTTACTGAGAGCTCCGGCCCAGACTTCAGAGCCGTACAGTAGCACTGACTGTACAGCACTCATGAGGAGTCGGCGTTTACTTGGTGTGGGCCCATCGATGTTGCACATTAGTCGACTTAAAGCCGAAACGCTTATCGCGGCCTTTTTCGCCGTTACCCTGATTTGTTCCGAAAAGCTCATTTTCGAATCGATCAATAGTCCCAAATATTTTATTGCTAGTTTAGACTCAACAGTCGCATCTCCGATCTGCAAAGGAATTACCGTGGGAATTCTTTTCTTCGTGAGAATGACCACCTCGGTTTTCTCTAGTCAATCAAACTTTGGAAATAATAATAATTGTTGTATGTTTTCTATATATTATTTTTGTATGAAAATCATTTAGATTCGTAGGTGGATATGTTTTTCGAGCCATTTTTTTTGACTTCCTCTTCTTACCTCACTGGTTTTGGTTTCATGTGGGGTGGGTTTTGCTGTCTTATTTTTTGACATTCCTGCTTAGCCTAGTTGTAGAGCTATTTCCAGCGGCGATTTTTCACATCATACATTATGTGTGGACCCGTATTATAAGATATTATCTTATATCTTAATTCTATAGGCGTCTATATGACATCACTGATCTCACGAACTTATAAATAAAATAATATGAAACATTAAGAATTAACAATAACAAGGAAACTTTTATACTGGTAGGTGTGATATGCAAAAAAAAACTATCAATTTTTATTATTAAAAGTAAAACAAAACCAAATTAATTTATTTATCATCAAAATATCGACGCAGGCTTTTGATTGAAATTATATATTGCTGTAAAAACTTTATTGATATGTTTATAATAAAAATACGCCATTAAATTTGTGTCAAGGAGAACATATTTACACATTTTTCTTTAAAATATACTTTTGGTCATATGATGCATATACACGTGAAGCAGTGATAATGGGGAAGATACTTTATTAACTACCATTTAGCTCATTAACGATAGCATTTCATGATGTGTAAAGAATGTTTTAGCAACACGAGAATATTCCCGTAAAGTCCCTTTACCTCACAAAATATCGATTAGGAAATAACAAATCAGAGGTATATAAATCTTATCGGGTAATAAATTTTAACGTACATAATTATACGGAAGCCACCGAAGGAGCTGAAGGCTTGAACTCAAATGAATAATCCTGATGGTTAATCTAATTTCAACTTAATTTCATTTAAATACATAATAAGAAAATTTAAAAAAGGCCGTTCTAGAGCATCAAGGACACGCGAGGAACGCCATAAATCTATATCTTTTAATTGAAACTCCACCGAATCATTATGTCACTTTTGCAAACATACTGCTGAATTTATCTTCTGCCAGCGGCAAACTGTGTGTCATTTAGAAGTTGGATTTTTATGACAAATTATGTAAATGTAAGTGCTAAATGAGATTAAATCACAGAAATTGATACGAAGAATTTGTCGACAATTTATCTCATATGGTTTGGAAAGGAAAAACAGTCTATTGTTTACTCTCAGTACGACTTTCATAATTAACAAATCTTCAAGAAGAGAAAAACGTAGATTTGTCTGACCTGTGGAGTTCAATGGAAGACGAAAATTTGGTGAAAATCGGTAGCAGTATGGTCCTCGTACAAGCGGTACTGGCTCAACCGAGGAAAATGCCCGATGAAACAAAATAGATCAGAAGCTGTTGTGCGGTAAGCACAAATCACTTATAATTCAGAAAAGTGTCTGCCAGATAGGTCTCTTGTAATCCGACCGAATATCAAAAGTTGGGTGGTTCGAAGGTGTTCAGAGCCTTGCAGCAAGATTCACTGAAGAAAGTAAGTCATCTTTAAGTTAGACCGTCCCCTGTGTCGGAACGTGTGTTATCTACTAATATCTAAATAAACCAGTAGGGAGTGACAGCGAAGAGGAGCTCGCCGTCAAGCTCGCAAGTCAAGGCTGTAAGCTGACAAAGTACTTTCGGATCCAATCGTCTTTCTCATTACTTTCTTGCATGAGAAGCGCAGAGTTGATGCTATTCACTACTGCAAGTAATCAAACGACGCGGACAATGCAGATTCCCACAAAAGGGACCAACCGACTTTTCAAACCAACCTATTCCTGCAATAGCAAAAAGTCGCATACTCTAGCTTTAACTGTCTCAAATTTACAGGATTACACTAGACCCGAACCTATAATTCTTCGATTTTCACTTGCTAGGAACCTTGAAGATGCTGCAAGAGCGCAGCGATTTGAAGATTACAAGTGTCTGTCTGTCACAAATGGTTCCAACCCAACTACATGCACTTTACGATTCATTGGTGAGAAGAATCTGTACTTCATTACGAAGTAATGTGGAGCATATGTGGTTCATAGCGGATCGTAGTTCAAACAGAGATGGCAAGTGAAGGTTCAAAAAGGTTGAAAAACATTAACAGTGTTTTCAAAATGAACGTAAAAGGTTTTCGAGGGCATTATCGCAATTGCTGGAACATAGCAAAACAAACCTAAGGCACAAAAAGTTTGTAAAAAAAGGAGTTAACAATGAAAGAAATAATTATTTGTATATACGATGAACAGGGATACTCGCCAAACATCTTGCTCTAAAGAGTAATTACGTTACTACAATAAACTACCATCACTTAATTTGAATCAATGAGCTGCGCCAGTGTATTAAACATTTTGTAATGCACGTCTGTGTCCAGCTCTGCAACTGGGCCCATATAATTTCAATCCGTTTCGAAGTTAAAAAAATCTTTGGGGTAAATATTTCAACGTTGCAACAGCTCCAGAGAGAAATGACTCGAGATAAACTGATGCTCAATAAGGACGAGTTATGCTACATTGAAGGTCTGTAATCATTTGAATCATCTCTAGTCCACCAGGAAAGGAACAAATAAAAAGAATATCTACAAGCAAATTGTTATATGTGACAGCTTTAATGCTGAAAATTAGTCAACGAAATTAAACTCACATAGTAGTAATGGCGGTGCTATGTTGGAGATATGTTCGAAACGGGTCACGTTAGAAAAGGAAGTGAAGTATAATGAGAAATTATTTTCATACAAAACCAAGATGAAGAAAAAGGAGACCGCATATTATCATTCTTTCAATATTTAATGCACAACAATAAAATATTACAATTCACAACTATATTTGATAATTTAATTGGAATATTTAGTTTGAGCGTTTATCCGTTTCACTACAGTGCAAAGTTATAAATAATGAAAAATCTTCCCGGAAAGTCGCGCAAATGTGGAAACCTGGAATTAGTATTACAAATTATGGTCAGCTACTCCTGGCATTTAAAAAAAAAATATTGGAGCGTCATGGGGCTCGGAGATGAAGGGGATAGTTTTCCGGAAGAGAAAGGATTCCGGTAATCTGAGGGTGACTGCAGAAATGGGAACCTGAGGTCTTGCCTGAAGTAATGCGTCAAACGGTTTCAGAATAGATTCGCAGATAGAAAACGGAATTGTTGAAGTCCAAACGCTTTGCACGGCTCAGAATATTCCACTTAGGGTGTCAATTGCCAAGCCTTCCTACAAACGAAAAATTGTGTTTTAGCGACTATATTATGGATACTTTTGAATCACATTGTAGTATTTTCGTAGTATTTAAAAAAAGGTCTTTGTGCATATTAATATTCATTTTTCAATTATGTCGAATGATTAGAAAAGGATGTTGAATGGATGCAGCTTATTCTCAGAATTAGCATTAGCAAAACAAGACCTTGCAAGGGATATTCAAAAGGAAGTATTCTTACTTAGCAATTTACCTCAATTAGCTAAAAATGTGAAAAAATATGAATTCGAAAAGAATTAAAAAGTTGAATATACAAGTTTTTGAATGCCAATTATAATTGGATTTGCATTCTAAAATGCCGTAAATTGTCATACAATGGCAGCTAATAAACAAAATGCACTAAGATTCACTAAAATCGATCATCTAGATATGGTCTTGCGGCCAGTTGAAAAAATCATTTAGTGAAAAAATTGTTTAAGTTAGACACGTTTTATTAATTGAATGTTTTAATTAAAACATTTGTCACTCTCGGATTCTATTTGTACCGAATCTGTTCTTCCTGAACCATATGATAAGTTCCCTGAGTTTTCTCGATCCTCGATTTCTTATTGTTGCGGCTGGCACTTTTCTCTTCAAACGTCTAAATTTTGTTGCGCTTTTAGTCACTTTTTCTTTCATCAAAATTCTTCCCTGATATTTTCTCAGCGTATTCGTAAGCAGTATAACCTATAAAGTGCAATCCATAACTTCCAACATTTTCAAAAGGGTTATACGACTTTCATTGAAAATGGACAGTGATTTCTGGACTTTTATCGCAGTAACGCCCTTGTCAACAATGGTATCCATCGGAATTATCATCTGGAGTGCTTTACTGAAACACTCATTATTATTCTGAATATTATAACCAATTTTTCATTGGCAAATGCTTTAAAAAAAGGCTTAAGTTCTTTAACTAACTGAAAGTTAGTTAAAGCAAAGTTAAAGCAATAAACACTGGATGGGAAGAAAGTTGTGATGAAGACGCTTAGCGCGATCGACGTGGTTGGCGGTCAAAGCAAAAAGAGGGCGCAAAATCTACTACACGGAATAAATATAGCATAAAAATTGCGCACAAAATACATCATACAAGGAAAAGATTTTTGAATGTTAAATGTTTTGAATATTTTAACGAATGTTAAAAATAAGGCTAATCGGGGAAAACAAACGAATAGACAAACAAACGAGAGAAACTGCATGTTGAGCAAATAGGAAGTATTAAAAACTTCTGATTTTTCATTGCAAACAATACATAAAAAAGAATGTGTAACCCGAGTAACAACCTGGACGAACTTCACAGGATGTTTCTTTTGCAAAACAAAATCCAGCATCAACCTACGAATTAAACACTACAGAGTAAAGTGAAATAACTCCCACTTTCGATGGTGAAGAGTTGAAATTCATCTTTAACAATACAAAAAGCGACCTGCATCTGTTCCTGTCCGAATTCAAAGTATTTTAGTATAAGTTTCAGATCAGAAACATCCAAAACAACTCAGCTATATAATATGGACAAATTCCGAAAGAAGGCAGAAAGATTTAAGTATTGCCTATCATGAAACTCAATAAAGACCGGATAGACACAAACTGTTTCAGACCGGACTCTTCTAAAAAATCCTGCTCAAAATCATCAAAATCATGATCAAGGCTAGAACTAACGGGCTCATTGAAGAAAGGAATTTCTTCGGTAACAACTATTTCGCGTACAGAAGTAACAAACTTACCTCGACTTTCTCAACATCTTGCTACAAAAATAAAATAACGAATAAAATCAGTATCCGCTTGATGATGCGATCATTATGGTAATCTTTAATGTTTATAAACAAATGCTAGGTTCACTCTAAATGTGATTTTGATGGATCATCATATCACAAATACTTTAATCAACTGGATAACGAACGCATGCCAAATATGAATTACAACCGGGGATCACACTGATTGCATAGTTGTGTTTACTCTTCTCTAGCCCAATGAGTTGCTGCACGAGGCAATCCTCGTGCGAGGACCGATAACATTATCCGTATATTATCCCTATAACCTTATCCGTTTAAAGGGACTTATCCTATGCGAGACCATTAACTCGTTTCAGGAAAAGATTAAATCTTTGATGCAAATTTGAAGCAGACAATGAATCACGAGGAAATATTGGGCGTATCCAAAAGTTCTTTTTTGGTTTTTCAACATAAATTTTCTTCGAACTATTAATTATAAATCCTTGATTCCATTTCGGCAGCAAGTAGCATTTTGAAAAACTCATTATAGCGACTATGAAACGAAATCATCATTGCGATTCGGATTTTAGTTTTTAAGCAGAAGTGATAAGTTAAATATACTGATAGAGTTCATGTCAGGCATCATTCATTTTTGAAGGCATTGACTCCGCGCATCAGAGGGTCATCGGAATATAAGCAGAACTTATGTAAAAAATGTGGCAACGAGCACGTCAACAAAGGTTTCATCATTATCGTAAAGAAAACGACAGTTTCAAGATCAATCGCGATCTGGATACGGGAAGTCATACAAGGAGGTGGTAAGACCACCATAGCTGAATTATCAGAGGTTTCTGGCCCAAAGAACTACTATAATGAGAAGACTCTATTTGCTAGGGTATGTGATAACGTTGGATCTTTGGGTGCCACACGGAACTGTGCAAAGAAACAAGGAAGACAGAATGTTTCCTATTTGCACGACAAAAGGACCTACTGTTTTTCCTTTTTTGCTTCACAAACTAACAAAGGCTTTCAACAACGAATGGATGAAATATGTGTCTTGTACAACGTGAAACAGGGCGGAAAGTTTGCATAAGCGACAATCAACAGTATCCAGTTCACAACTAGGTTGCATCCAGGTAAGGTCTCATTGCTTGTTTGTGGAGATTCATTGTTTTTTTTTTTGGATTGGAGCGGCTTCAATAAGGAATGCATGATAAGCGCCCTATATTAGTCAATATATTAGTCAATTAGTCGTGGAGTTATCGTTCACCACGACGATGCAGGACAGCATACAGCTTCAGTTCCCCGTTGCACTTCGACTAATATTGGCTGGGAATTTACATCACACCCACCATATTCTGCCGATCTCGCTCCAATGCATTATTATTTGTTTCGACCCCTGGACACCTACTTTCAGGGAAGGTAATACAACACTAAAGAGGATCATCATAAAAGACTAGCAAACTGCATCTTGGGGAAGGAGGAAGATTTCTACAGGAGGGGAAGGACACCGCAGCTTGCAAAATATTGAAGACAAGTCATAGATAATAGTGGTGAATTTATGTTAGAAAAATACAAACCCATTAAAATGAAAATCCTCGTGAATACAAAATAACATTATTTTAATTTTTTCCTTTGTTTTCGTTGGCACTGCCTCCATCAGCACTGGCCAGCGTTTCTCGATTTTATATAACTTTTTGACTTGTGGACTTATGACATGATTTGTGGATACTTTATCTTACAGGATCTACTTAGATGTGGGATTGGCGGGCAAACCGCCCTGAAGAAGGACCTCTTCGAGCACTAACGCAGCAAACCAGAAAAAAATTCAACATTCAGAGGAATGAAACCGACAGCAGGCCATCTGACTGTAATCTGTAGCGACGAGCAGTCTCTAGAATATCTAAAGACTGCAGTTGCCAAGGTAAACACCACCCTGAACGAGGATTTTAGAGTCGTCCCCATAAAGGAGGTACCGCGGTTATGCACCGTCAAGGTATTTATACCCGAAACGGAGCAGACACCGCAGGAAGCCTTGGAGACGCTTAAACTACAAAATACGGGGTATGAAACGGAAAGCTGGCATCTCTTCGCGGAGAAAGAAGTCGCCAACAAAGGCATGGTCCTGGTACTGGGCATGCGAAAAGAAGACGTCAGCATTCTAAGGGCAAAAACGGACGACTGAGTTTTGGCTTATCCCAGGTGACTGCCAGAGCTAAGGCGACCGAGCCCTTGCAGCAAAAGCGAAAAACCAATGCGGGTGACCCAAGCAAATCTGCACCACAGCAGGGCGGCAACAGCCAACCTGCTTAATCATCTAGCAGATGGGAACACCGACATAGCACCGACATAGCATGCTTAATCATCTAGCAGAACACACCGACAAACTCCGTAGCTGCATTATATGTCGGAAGGAAATTAATATAATTTTTCTACCGCAGTTCAACAACATGGACGTTACATCAGCAGTGTTCGACGAAAGGGACGGGCAGGTAACGCTGGTCTCGGCATACCTACCGTTTGACGCTCCGATGCCGACCACCGAATTCCGCACCCTATCGGAGCATATACGGGGGAAGCGGGCCATCATCGGATTCGATGCGAACGCGCAACACGAACTCTGGGGAAGCACCAAGTGCAACGAAAGAGGTGAGCAGTTAGTCAATTACATAATAACTACTAACCTCAACTTAGCAAATAAGGGTAACACACCGACCTTTATAACGAAAAATAGAGCGGAAGTGATTGACGTCACTCTAATCATAACAGATGCATTGGAGGACCTGCACGGCTGGAGAGTATGTGACTCACCTAGCCTGTCGGACCACCAATGGATCACCTTTCAAGTGAGAAAAGGCGAGAAGACCCCATTGGTCTACTGCAATCCTAGGAAAGCGGATTGGGACGGCTACACCAAAGCTACTAAAAGATATATAGGTTCACACCAGGCGAATCCATTTAGAAGTCGAAAGGACATCGAGAATGAAGTGAGATACATCCAAGTATACTGGTCGAAAGTTTCAGTTAAATGTGTTCAACGACTACCGTCAAACAAAAAAAGGTAAGCTGGTGGAACAAAGAACTGGAAGAGATCAGAAAAAATAATCAAAGATTATTCAGAATAGCTCGCCTCACAAACCGAGATACGGATTGGGAGGACTATAACCGAAATCTGAAAATTCTTAAAACAGCTGTAAGAAGAGAGAAAAATAAATTCTGGAATCTTTTTTGCTGCAATATTGAGGGAGGAAACGAGTTATATAGGCTAAGCAGGGCTCTGAAAAGAAAACCACATGTGGACACGATGCTCCAAAAGGAGGGCGGATCGTGGACAACAAATAGCATAGAACGTCTCAAGCTCCTACTAAACCAACACTATCCGGGCTCAACGGATGAGGAGACAGAACAAGTAAACAACGTGACTCCGTACCCTGCCCCGCCGAAGATTACAGCCCAAGAAAACGGCGTAACCTTGAATAAATGGACTAACAGGGGTACACCACAATGCGGCATAGTATCACTACTTGCCTGGGTACTCACAGTTAACCAAATTACTGGAAGACCTCAACGGGAAGGGTTTCAAAACGTACGCTGATATACGCAATAGCGTACGCTGACGATATCGTTATACTGATAAGTGGAAAGATCCCGGAAACCATATCGGAATTGATGCAGATCGCACTCTCACATCTTTTTGAGTGGGCGAAGCTAAACGGACTTCGCATCAATGCCGACAAAACGGAGCTTATGCTTTACACAAAGCGCCGTAAACCGGAGACATTTACACCCCCGACCATTGACAGAAAACATATCAGTTTAGTAAACAAGGTGAAATACTTAGGAGTAACCTTGGATAGTAAGCTAACTTGGACTCCACACATAGGAGCAGTCAGACGGAGAGCTACAGCGGCGCTCTTCACATTGAAAAGACTAGTGGGGAAAACCTGGGGAATAAAACCCAAAATTACCCACTGGATCTACACAACAGTTGTGAGGCCAATAACCACCTACGGGGCATTGGTTTGGTGGCAGGCATTACAAAAGAAAACCATTGCAAGAGCTTGAACCTTGGCATCACAGGTGCCATTAGGACTACGCCAACTGCTGCAATGGAGATAATGCTTAATCTCATGCCACTCGACAAATTCATTTTCAGAGAGGCATCACTTGCAAGCATCAGATTAAAATCCACATATGGGTTATCTAACCACACTCAAACGGGGTATGTATGCATTTTGGAAAAAATGGAGAGAATGGCCCCGTCAAGTAAAGGGGAGCTGGATAGAATTCAACCAATATTGGACACAACAATTCCATACAAGATCAACATTCCGACCAGAGAAGCGTGGAAAACGGTGCAGGATTTCACATCTGGAAGTAAGATCATGATGTATACCGATGGTTCCAAAACGGATGAGGAAAGCGGCACCGGAATCTTTTTCCCAGATCACCCGCAACTCAACCGAAGTTATAAACTGGAGAGCCACACCACGGTCTTCCAGTTAGGAGTGTTTGCAATAAAAGCGGCTATAGAAGCGGCAACAAACAACCTTAATGGAAGTATACAAATACTCTCGGACAGTAAGTCGGCACTGCAGGCGCTTGCCTCTAACCGCGTAGTTTCACAACTGGTGCGGGATTTTAGGCAGGCTCTCAAAACCGCAACAACCCTGTCCATGTCCATGTTTTTGCAATATTCACATCAATCTATGGTGAATTTAGTTTTAATAAGCCTTTCCTTATTGTAATTTCAATTTTGAATATTTATTTAAGTGTCTTTATTGATTTCTCAGGAAGGGCACTATTGTGGAACCATGTTTTACTGTCCTTTAAATGATTCTTCTGTTTATATGTGCATTACTGAGAGACTTTTGTGTTTTTCATACGTCAGTCCTCTTTGATTTCGCTCTGTATATTTTCAATAATTTCCTAATTTGTCGGTCTCAAGTTTCCTTATTTATAGATCCGTCCTTTACACAACCAAGCTATAATCCCTTTAAGCAGTCCGAAATTTTGCTACTTTAAGGAAGTCTTTAGATTTGCTTCCGCGCTCCTTCGTATGCTGGCAATGTGCGGTGTTGCGATATTTTGTAAAGTGGTTTAAGCGGCTCCAAGATTACACCCGAATGAGAGCTTATCTGATAGTTTATGATTCCTCCGTCAAATGTATTTTCAAATGTATTGTATATTTTCATGTTTTTGAGTACATTCAAGCGCAGTCCTTCATGTTGTTCATGTAGCACTGCCACTGTTTGCCTAACGTGAGTTCGTATACATTCGTTGTTAATCATGTGGTTCACAAAGCTGGACGCTGTTATTGCGTCCGACTTCCGTATCTTTTTGTTGTATTCCCTTAAGTGCTCACGAAATCTTGTTCTCATCTGATGTCCTTATCGGCTGATGTAATTTTTTTGAAATACATCGTTTGTCTAGCGGGTCCACTGCACCTTTTTTGTGCGTTATAGTTGTCCCGAACTGCTTTGATGTTTTAATTTTTGAATAATATCAAAAATTTAAGTGTAGCTTTCTTCTTCTTTTTCGTACTTTTTGAGTGTTTTCAAGTTCCGTTCTATTTTGGCCACAAGGTATTTATTACTAACGTGTATATTGTATTTAAATCTTTGTAGGTTCATCAGCTAGAAGTGTTCGTCCTCGTCTTGTTATAAGTTGCCTTATTCCTGCGATTTGGTCCTGTTGGTGGTGGTTGGACTAGTTGTGAGTTTTCGTGTCTGTGATTGTGTGTTTTCTATATATCTAAAATTCCCAACTTGTTTGATATTTTGTTGTTCTTCATTGAAATGTCAAGATAAACTTTTCTTCAGTCCTTTTCTGTCTCCAATTTGAATTTTAGAGTTTTGAATATTGTTTGTTGGGGTATTTCAAAATTAATTCTTCTTCGTTATATAAGGTCGTTATACATATTATCTCGTACATGTTAGTTCCTATGCGTTTTACACAAAGACTTCCACAAGGATCACTGATGTTGCACTTCTCATTCCTAATCCGATTGTTTGTTTATAAATATTTTTTTGAAACAGCAAGCGATTGGATTTTCAGTTATGTTTACAATATGATTGTGAGCTGTGTTGCTTCTTGCAGTATATTTATTGTTTCTTTTACTGGAATTTATGGATATCAATATTTTATATCAAACGATATAATTCAAGTGTTTCTTTGACTTGATGCTGTTTAAGTTTTAAATCAGCTCAATGGTGTCGATTTCACGAATTTGTTTGGGAATTCGAGAGTGTTTCTTAGCAGTGTTACTAAGTTTTTGACTGGTTTATATCCTGGCGTCGATTTGCTATTGATTATAAGCCTCATCGGAGAGAATAAATAGTTTTGGTAGCGCGAGCAGAGGTGATGTCAAAGATTAGATTGTTAGTCGTGTGTGCCTAATTTTAGAGTCTATAATTGTCGCTGCCTGCGGTATTGCTTCTTTGATTCTAGTTTGATATCCGTTTGTGCGATTTTTACGAATTTTCCTGAATTAAATATCTTCGATGATTTCCTCTTGCTCATTAGTACTGCTGCTCTCTTGTCTGAGTTTATTGTTACCATATTGCTACTTTTATGTTTCTTCTTAAGGCTTCTGAATGTTTTTGCTTCTTTGTATGTATCTTTTTTGAAATTGATTTTTCCTTCAATGATCCGCCAAATTTTGTTCCTCGTCTGGAAGGTCTATTGTAGCAACTTCTGCGCCCATAATGGTGTCTTCGATTTCTTCTTTCTTGTTGTAGTTACGGAAGATGTGTTTCAGACCTTTGTCCCAAGTATTTTGCTTCATTTTTAACGATTATGATAACTGTTAACTTGACGAACGTAGGAGGGAACTCTAGCTTATCATTTTTTTGGAAATTTTTTGCTCTCCGTTTCAGTCGGTTGGTCTAGCTAGCATTTTGTTCATGGCTTTGTATTTCTTTTGTGAAGGAGATGCCTACCTTGATTCGGTGAAAAATACCCATTAGATTGTTGGCTGGCATACGTTTTGCCAAGTGTAGGCGGGTGGTTATCAAGTTTTTTGAGTTGATGAGTTTCATGAGTTTTTTCTTTCTTCTTTCTTACTCTAAAATCTTGATTTCGTTGTTTATGTGGTCCTTTTGTGCCGGTTTTCTTGTTGTGCTTGAGCTTACTTTTCTTCCTTTATCTTCCAAAGTTTTCCAATGCTAGTAGTTTGATCGTTTTTAGATGATAAGCTTTGCAGGTTTTGGTTGCTTCTGCTGAGTTCTATCAGGTAGCGATAGAAATGTTTGTTACCCGGACAAACAAAATTCAGTATTTTTGTAACGCTCAAATATGCGTTTCGCCGGTGGGCTTTCTTGCGTTTTGTCGCCCTTTCTACTACTTTTCTCTAATATCCTGCTATTGTTTGAAATGTTTCTAACTAGTTTTAAAAGTTCCTTTGCTATAAGTTCCATTCCATTGTGTTAAATCCCGCAACTATTCATAAAAAAGTATAGCAATTTCGGCTACTGGGTGGTCGCCTCGAACGCTTTTTGAGTATTTTTGGTTTTTGTGCGTCTATTTTTTGTTTGTCATTTTTTGTAGTTATGCATATTCTATTTGTGGTCTCAACAGTAACTTGTAGAGATTTGATCCTAACATTGGTTGTGAGCTAATGGTGAGCATCATACAAAACGTATATTTATCGATTTGAGAAATTACTTCCTTCAACTTTTGGTACAATTTGAGAAACTGCATCAAACAATGATCGCTTTAAGATGTTGCATTTAAAGAACTGCCGAATAGTAAAACACAGACTGGGACATGGCTCTTAGAAGCAACACAGACAGCAGGATCCAAATAGGTTATGCACAACACATTAGGAAACGATGTGGGAAACTCATGATATGACTTGCGAATTCCTACTCGACCTGCATATAAAGGAGTAGATGGCTTTGGGGAAGCAGACAAAAAAGCCAAGAATTTATTTTAGACTAGGTCCATTAGGACACACATGATATCTTCAATAAATGGTTGAATGCATTCTAGGTAAAATTAATCTAGCTCCAGTAATTGCGGTGGGAAAAGAAAAGAATTTTCCACAATTACTTCGGACGTAGCGTATTAATTCAAAAGCAACAAGTCTTGGTTCCGTAAGTGCCAACACATCAGATTTAAAAAAAAATAAAATTAGTAATAGAAGATTCATCCGAGAACAACTCCAAGAGAATGGAAATACCACAGGCGAATGCCAGTATTGTGATCATATATGTAACGTGGATCAACGACCAAATATAGAGCCAACAAGTTAAAATAAGAATTGGTTTAAATATATATTATATGATAATGTTCTGATAAAAACTTATAAAAATACCCTGGAAGGACCGAGTGAGTAACTTGAAAGAGTATCGCAATCTTTTCAACCCCTTAGAGCTCACATGAAACTTAAACCATCCAAGAATCCGCACACAAATCCAACTGCCTGAAGTCATGTTCTGTTTTAGGTATCCTGTTACCTCGGATCGCATAACGCTTTTATAATTGGGTTGTGTGCGGCTCTGATAACGTTGGTTTAGCCATGGCCGATAAGTAAATTGTCCCCAGATACGGAACTATCAACAAATCATTGCTGTCAAAGATTCCGTGACAGCGTCAAAATCATGCCTTTATTTATGGGCCAGCATCAAGCAGAAAAAGCAAAGAAATTCTCATTACAAAATACTTACATTTTGTGAGTGCTTCAAACAAATTTCATATTTATTTACGAACGTCGCATTCCCACCGAGAAAACGTTCCAACTGTCAGTCTTCAACGTCAGAGATCCTCGTTTTATTCATATGGCATTCCTAATTTGTACCGACATTTATCTTCGAGGGTTGGTAGCCGTGGATTCATATTATGATTGATTTTTGTTTACACACTATACGTACATTGAGAACTTACAATCATAGTAGTTACCTGCAGCTGAAAACTAACCGAATGGAGGTGTAAGTTGTTTGAAACTTGCCGGGTTATAACTAAATACAATTTTCATGCAGACTTAACCCATGCTATTCAGTTCTAACAAATTTAGAGGTTATGGAGTCTCTCCGCGAGATAAAGGATACAAAGAAAAAATACGGGCTTAGGAACTTAGCGACAATCACATATGAGGTATAAAAACAAAGAACTGCTATAATAAATGTTCAGTAAATGTAAGACTTATATTTTATCACTTGGAAGTCACCACTTGTTCGGTTTATAGACGCTTCAGTTTCTGGAAGGGACACCTTGCAAGTGTCAAAATCGAGTGGCAATACAAAATTTTATCAACGACATCAAACCGTACAAGTTGACTAAAACGGAATGTCTAGCCATGGTTAACGATCCGCCAATGCTTCCATTGCATATTCAGCTGGTAAGTTGTCTTTAAGCTATAAACCCTTCGTTTTCACTTTAACTCACTTTCAGCTCATCGAGGACAGCGAAGAACGCTTAACGGAAGATCAAGTAAACGAAGTTTTAGCTATTGTAGCAAAGTATTTAATTCCGAACGAATAAAATTTTTATATTTATAACATCGCGCCTTGAATCTTTAATCTTAGCTCCTTAACGTTTTTGGTCGCCTAGATCTTCAATAAAATCTTCATCTATTTCCGGCCATTTTTCCGGAATCACATCAAAAAGATCATCCTTGACGTCTCCTTGAATGACTATTTCATCGTCACCGGTAACGGACGATCCACATGCAAATTTTGTACCAAAAAATTTTGCGGCCACTTTCAAATCAATATCTAAACGTTAAATTAACAAGATATGTTACATATTTCACACGAAAAATCAGTTTTCGGTTACCGAAAGTATTGAGACCAGTGACAACTGTGACAGATTTCTTCTTTCCGCGTGGAGCTCTCGAAAGACAAATTTTCTTAGGCCCGTCCTCCTTTTTCTTAGCTTTTAGCATGCCTTTACCGCCTCGCTTCTGTCGTTTCTTGTCGTCGTCAGCACCACCTTCAGCCGAATCATCCGCTTTGAGATTTGCAAAATCACTTGGCAAATTTTTCTCCAGCCATTGCTTGCATTTATCGTAGTCCGGATAGTATTCACAATACTGAAATTTATGATAAAAATTAAAAAAATAATCGATCTATTTTATCACACAATTTTTACTTCGATTGGCATTGTACAGTTCCCACAATAAGAAACTTTAATCGGATATGTGACTCCTTCCCGGGGACCAATTTGCAATCGTTCCGCAACGTCGGTCATTTTGAACGCTTTTGCACAAAGGGATGAGAGGTACGTTCTGCTCGTACGGTACTTGCATCAATTTTAACGCCAACCTACGTGAAACTCCTTCCCGGTTTGCACAAAACCAAATAGGATCACAGAATGGCATTTGTTAGCTGTCAATGTAACAGTTAACACCTGATATTAAAATCTTACCAACTAGCAAGAGAAAAACTTCATTAGGAGGATTCTCGTATGCCTCAGTTTGAATGTTTGTTGGATTCAACTCGGCATGTTTCTAAGAAAATTTTTTATTTTTGTGTGTTAAGCGTAAGTTAAATTAAAGACAAGGAAAACATATTTACTCTGTGGCACATGGAATGTGCCTTTCAATCGGATTGGAAAAATTGTTAAATGAGTTTATTCTGCAGTAAAAAATAGAATTTTAAATTAAAGACAAAATATAATTTAAATTTTCCGGTAGACCCAGATGATAGTATTCTGCACACGTAAAGGAAGTCATTAAGTAAACAAAACGAAATCCAGAAAAAGTGCAGTAAGTCGGTAGAAAATGCTAGCTTTGATGCAGTGAATTCACTGTGGATCGCAGTTGGTAAGTGCTTCTAGGTTTTGAATACTAATAGCAGATCGTTAATATTGGGGAGCATAAAAAAAGAAACCGTTTAAATAGGACGAAAACAAGCGGAAGAGGCGGGAATCAGCGAACAAATACAAAAAGTAAGGAAAGTAATTCTGAAAAACTTTACTCATTACTGTTTACTACATTACTGCCATTTTGAGATTTTTGAATCCAAAAATTATTCTTGAAAAAGGCGAACTGAAAATCTTTATCCAAATTGAAGGGTAAAGGTGGGTCGGAAATGTTGTGTGAGTGAGCCTGTAGCGCTGACAGAAGTTAATATTTTTTTTTGTCCATAGAGTAGCTCCTTACCACTTTATAATAAAAGTTTTGCCTCACAAAGATTTGGAGTGTGGAATCTGAGAATTCAAGCTGACGACGACATGCGAGTTGAAAAAAATGATCAAAAGAGTATAGTACGAAGACATAAAGGCGAATTAATCCCAGAGTATATACGACTCTATGCCAAACGTGTAATTAAGGTTAAGGCAGGGTAGATTACTGATAGAATACTACCAATTTTTTCTTTTAAAGTTAAAAAATTTGTCATTACAATATATTCATCCTTAACACTCTAAATCATGTTGCTTTATTTATCGTTAAAAATTTACTGTTCCGTCTTGCTTTGTACAAAAACGTATACAATTTCTTTTAGAGAACTTTCACACTGCACTCCTTTTTTATCGCTGAAGAGAAATTACTGAAACTGGATATCATTTATTAAAAACACCATTTTACTATTAAGTAAGCAATTTCGATGATTTCCTCGAATAAAATAGTAATCGATGAACTAAGGGCAACGACAAGACAAAATGCGTCATTAAAAATATGAAAGGAAAACTTAACAAAAACCTCTGTTAGGCTTACATTTAACTGATACCTATTTTTCTTATAATAAATATGGACCAAATCATAAAGTACATTATAAAATTATATCTAAGCAGACACTTGGTCAATGTTTGACACAGTGTAATGGAATTTTTTTTCTGCAATCGACACGGCCACCACTGTAGGACGAGTCGGCCTTTATCGACATGAGGACGTAAAGTCCTAGAGGCGTGACGATTGCGGGAAAGAAATGCCATTACAATAGCGCCTCAAAGCGTGAGCTTTCCTTCAGATTCCAACTAGTTTGATCAATTCGATCCAGAACTTCCAAATGAGATGCTCACGCACGGAGTATTGATGTCTTGTGTCTGACACCACTGCGAACAATATCTTTCACACTCCTATTTTTTTTTTGGGTTTGATTAGTGAGAGAGTTTCGCTGACATGTTGTCCCGGGTAGAAATACCCGTAAGGAAAGTTAGGCTTTTGATGAGAATAACCACTTGAGGGGTCTTACTCCGCTAGATGGACTCTCAAACGTCCTAACCCATCTCTTACCTTTGTCTAAACCTAACCCATCCCTTACCTTTAAACTATCCGTTTTTATTCGTAATAAGGGATGAGTTGATCCGCGTAACAACCGACAATTTCTGGAAGTACGAAACGTTGAATGCCATGGGTGCCACGAGTTCGTCCGCATGATCGTAGTTAGAGTCAGGTTTTCTCATTTGCCTCGTGGAATAAAGTTACGTAGAGTAAGCAATAAACGCGAACATTTTGTAATGGTGAACACTTGGTGATCCTGCATTAAACAGTGTACCCTTGAGCGCCCCGCTTTCTGACAGAGAATTCGACTCGACTGAAGGAAAGAGATCTTAATTACAAAAACAGAAGTTTACACATAAACACTTTTCATTTTTCATGGCTGAAACTTACCCTACCCTATATATCTACAATTTTAACTAATGATTTTCTAAGATTTCTTATACAAGCTTATAAAACTATACTAATCTCCATGATTAGCCACAGTATTTACCCGGTATCATTGACAAGGCTCGCCTCCAGTTCATTTTACGGCATACCAAATTACGAACTGTAGCACGATGGCCGTACGACACAGTACCTTGAAGCTAGACATGCTGCTTGAACCAGCGCAATATTCCCACTTCACCACCAAGCGCGACGTTAGCCAATCAGCCGGATAGGGCAGTTGACACAAATACATCCGGCGACACTACCATCGTTCAGCCGAGGGTAACGCTGCCTATTCTGACACCGGTGAGCTCTCTTTCTAATGAGGATCCAGGCGACTCTGGAAGTTCTGAACTGAAGTAAGTTTTACGACTCCTATAGAATTTAAGCGGGAGAATCGACCGGCTAGAAGAAAACCCGAGGTTATCCAGCACGCATGATCCAACGCACCCCTGCAATGCACCAGGCATGCCGGAACAGTGGTCAACGCAAATGGTTGACCGCTTCACATAGTGCCCCCTAGGGAGACACGGGAATCTGATGAGTACATTGATCGGTACCCCTGAGAATCCATTGTACATTGGTCGGTACCCTCGAGAATCCATCGAAATACCGACCCAGAAAATTGGACGTCCTACACCCCACTTTCCAATGCACCCAGCAGACGCAGCCTTACACCACCACAGGGCCTACCCGGGTTATATAGCACGAGCAGTAGGGCGGGACCCAAAACCCCGGATCATTGAGAGCTGGCACTTCAAGCGGGTTCCTGTCGATCGATTTATATACCAGCTGCAGTTGCTAACGAGCGGATCTTGGGGAGTGACTACACTGCCCTGATGCAGCACATACACCTGCTGTTAACCGGGGACACGGTAAGTTGGCTGTGGGGTTACGACCAAACCGTTCACCGATTGGAGTGGAACCCGTTCTGTGCAGCGCTACGAAACCAGTTTGATGATGGCCTTAAGGCCCAGATACAATACTGCGTGACGGCGATGCGAGAGTTACGTGTATGGTTCCGAACGTCTGAAATTAACGCGAAGAACAAACTCAACTTCTTCCGTTGTCTTATCTCTAACTTTATCTCTACTCAACTGCCAATTATCCTTTACAGTACATTTGCTTTTATACTTAAGTCTAATCGCTAACTAAACAAATATTATTAATACGTGTTTTCGCCCTTTTCGGGTCCTTTTCAAATCTTATCTATTTAAGATACATCTTCGAATTGTAAAATCAACATCTTCTTTGTTCGTTTTAAATCTTACTTTAAATAAACATTTCTTTGACTATTTTCACGTTAGTATTCTAAAAGGCTATTCTAACAGGATTGTATGAAACATCTGGTAATGATTTACATGTTTTTATTATGCTATTGGTTTGTTTATATAACTCGAGAGCGAAATGTGATTCTCGCACGTCGCGACGCACGCATTCAATTTACAATGCACGCTTCTTTAAAAGTTTTGAATTTGGAATTTTCCTTCATTTGGCAAATAAAAGCATCAACAAGAATGCACGAAATTTTCATTCAAAATTGATTCAGAAATTCAACCCTTGTACTTATAATGTAATTAAGGCGTTTGAAGTTCAAATTTCCTTTAAGCGCTATCGTCCTATCATAGCATCTGACAAACGTCAACGCACTTCGTTGTGAGGATTTTTCGATTGTATGAATATTTCTTGCCTAGCATCTATGCATCGCAATAATTATACGATGTCGTATAAAAACGCATGTAACGAAAACGGGTTGACAATTGCTGCGAGACTCTCGTCGCGCTCTCGTATCGCAGTCTCGCAGTATTGTATTTCGGCCATCACAGAATGAGACATAAAGGAGCAGTTGGAACATGTGGGAACTCCGTAGATTATTATGGATTGATTGTTCAATTTAAGAATAAGGATTTTATTACGTAGACTCATGTTCGACTTTTGATTAAGTAATGGGTAAAGAGACAGAAAAGACTTGAATGCCTTAGACTCTTGAGGTCGATGTGGTTTTTGAACTTTAGTTTGCGATGGAGTTTCAAACCCAAATAGGTCAGTTCTTTGGATTAGGGGATCATTTGGCATAGCAAGTTTATGGGTCTATTTCTTCTGGGTTGGAGATGATCTGGTTAGGATTGTTGACGGACGTGTAACGATGAATGTCGTCTAAATAAGCAGCTAATTGGCAGTTTTGGCTTGTGAGTATGTCACACGTGTATACATTGAAAACTGTTGGACTTAGGAATGAACCTTGTGAAACATCAACAAGAGCGGTTTTCATAGTGTATCATAGTTGATTCTCGAACTTTCACCTGATATGTCCTATCTCTCAGGAAGGATGAAATTTGTTTCGGCAAGTATGGAGGAGAACTGCACTCTTTAAGCTTATGAATTAGGCCATCATGCCAGACGATATCGAACCCTTTTTCAATATCGATAGTAGGCCCACCGACTGTTTCGATTTAGTGCTACTTTTATGTCTTTGGAGACACCTAGTAGGTGGTGCCCTGTAGAGTATTCATGTCTGAAGCCAAACTGAAAGTTAGGGATGATGTTATTGCTTTCAATGTCATCAGCCTTTTCAAGATAAGCTTCTCAAAAAGTTTACCAAGCGTCTACAGTAAGCTTATTGGTCTGTAGTTGTTAGGATTTTGCGGAAGCTTTACCAGGCTTCAGGACTGGTATTATGCTGGCGTTTTTCCGGGATATTTGAAAGTGTGAAGTTTTCGGACTGGCGTTGAAAATGAGGCAGATTGTATTTTGGGTATTCCGTCAATTCCAAGGGATTTACCATTCTTCAGTTACTCTCTGCAAATTGCTAAGGAAGATTTGCATCAGTATTAGTGTACCTACGTTTTTTTGTAGTTGAATGCACTCATTGTGCCAGCAACAATTATTTTATAGTCATGTAAAATGGGTTGAACAAGGGGAACGCTTGTAAACAAATTGTCCAACGCGACATTCCTATTGGTAACTTTCAGATTTTTTAGAAGTTCAAGAACGTAATTAACGCCAGAGGGTGTTTTAGGAGGCACATTTCCTTTATCAAGATTAACAATATCCCAACAATCCCATACTGATTGGGTTTCTAGGATTTAATGTAGATACTGGAGGGACATCTTTCTCTACATCCAACAAGTGCTCGTAAATTGTTATATATCTACCTGGTTTATATTTAGTTCTACAATTTGGCAGAAGTTGTTCCCAAACAGAAGAAACTGGAGCTAGTTAAATTTGTTCTCTTCTAGCTCAACTTGTTTTTCCCCCATCAGATCTTAGGAAATTTAGGATAAATTTAAAGCTCTTCCCAGTCATGGTTTTTTTGTATCAGTCCCCACTTTACCCATATCAAATAAAATACTAGTTAACATATAATTACCTTTGAGTGCTGCCAGCAACACTTACAAGACAAGAAATGCTTCAAGTTTGACCATTTCTAGATCTGAGAACTTGCGTGTGGCTCTTGAAAATACTTCTCTCTTTGGGACCGAATTTTTATTTTTGTATTCACCATAATCTAACATACTTGAAACAAAGAAATTTTTGCTTCTCCTATTGGACCAAGACAAATATGTATAACATTTTTGCACCGCCTTTTTTCTAACTGCAGCTGAAATTGGCTCTTTCCTCCTATAGGCTCTTTAAATTGTCTTGAGTTAAGGTGGTCATTGGCCATATTATTTCATCGATTTACGGTGATCGAGAGATTTTGGTCTATTGTTCTAATTAAGATGTTTTTCACCATTGTAGATTTTACTCATTTTCGCTTACTTGCTGCTTCCAGGCGATTCGATTGTCATTTCTCTTATGTAGTTGCTTATTTTGTCCATTATTTGATATTCTAATTTGACCTCTTCTGCTAAATATTCTGGAACACTGTCAGTACGACTTCTTTAGATACTCATTCGAGAAGGGCCTCCAGTCTTACCTTCTCTTGTGAACAACTCCATAATCTCCACATCATACTGATGAGAAAATTTTGGATAATAACACGTGTCGCTAAAATTTAATAATATATACTAACAATCGCCCTTATTGCAATAAAAATAAAATAATTCTAAAGATAAAACCTGATAAAAGTTTTTTGAAGCCTCTTTAACTACAGAAAATTTTGTTTGTCTGGACAATATAACGCATGATTTCGACGTAAGCGACAACAAAAAAGAAAAAGGTTATAGAGTTACCTGAATGTAATTCATATCTAGTATAGCCTACATTGTTTCAAAGCATATTCGTTATTATTTCTGGCAAACTGGAGATTTTCTTCCGACATGATTCAGTGGGTATTTCAGACCTTAAAGCACAGCTTCCCACAATACCAAGATGTTTGCATACGGTTTCCCTTAAATGTTATTCTTTAGTTCGCCCCAAAGTATCTCAGTTGGATTCAAATAGACCTAGCCATCAGAAAAAGTTAATTTTGATTCGTTTTCTTAACCAACTTTGAAGGATAGCTTGGGTCGTCATCAAGCTGAAAGACGGACTTCAAATGCATATTTTCTTCAGCAAACGGTGGCATAACATTTACGAGGATATCCCGAGGATAATGGGCCAACTCCTTGCCAAGGAAACTTCCCTAAGCCATAATATTTCCATCCTCGCTGCTTGAGAGTTTTTTCTAAAGCAAACATCGGATTCCTTACCTCTCTGACGGTGAACGTTCCAAGCAGAGTTATTACCAAATAAATTTATTTTGATTTAATCGCTAAATAAAATGTTACGCAAATTTTCTTCCCCTCCTGATCTGACCATTGAATTCGATCTCTAGTGAACTGCATTTTCATGATAAAATTTTTAATACGAAGCAGTGGCACTTTTATAACGACCCGCTCAGCTAGATCGACATTTGCTAGTCGCCTACGAATAGTAGCACATGAACTTACCACATATCCTATTTTATCTCAAATCGATCGTGAAGTCGAGTTCAACGGTTAGTTTTAAGCCAGCCTGACAATACGACGACCAAATGAGAGTTTACAACATTGTGAACGAAATGTATTCACCGATTTCGTAACGATGGCAATGCCTTGCATGTTGCCGTCTTTGCGAAGCTTCCGCACCTACCTTTGCCCTAATGCCGTGCAATGATGTCTTTATACATCAATAAAGTGATTTGTTTGTTGTTTAATTCCAACCGGAACCATATTTACTAGCTCATCCGACGTGAATTACCACAAGTCCTTTAAAGACGGCAAAAGAGAAGAATTTCTATGCCTACGTTATTTCCTGTGCAAAATTATTCAGACAATCGAGAGCAAATATTCGTCAAACTCAAAGGAAATGTAACAATGCTGCTGAAAAACTTTCAATCTTTATTCGTACTTCTTTTGTATTGGGCATGCGAATAAGTTTCCGTCGTTGGTAGACAGATGTCCTTACAGATACTGTTTTAATGTTTGCTGTGGTAGTGTTCTTGGAATAGGAAGTTGTATGCGTAGACTCACGAACGCAGTAGTCGACAAAGCGTTACCACCGCTTTTTTTCTCGTGTGGAAATGGTCGACTTTCATACCGAAAAACTGCATTTGCATCAAGTCTTAGTTCATTATTTCATTCTTAAGAAAAGTGCTGCGGAAACTTATCGTATAATTCTCGATGTTTACGGTGATCATGCTCCATCTGAGACGACTTGCAGAGAGTGGTTTCTATTAATAGACAACAAAACATTACATGAATAAAATAAAGATGGCACTACTAGTCTTACAGAAACATTTTGGTATATAATTATAACACCCCTACTTAACAAAATATTTCTAAAAAGTAACTCAAGTAAAAATTAACTAACTTAAAATTTAAATTAGGAACAAGACATATCATTGCTAAAAATTTATAATGCTTTGCTGATAATAAACCTTTAGTTAAGAGATCAGCAGGCATATCTAGAGTTGACACATATTTCACATGAAAAACATTATTCTTTATAGCATCTTTAATATAATGATAAAGCACATCAATGTGCTTAGTTATATTCAGAGACTGGTGATTTGAAGATAATTTCAATGCACTCTGGTTATCACAGTGCAACTTAACGATGCTTAATTCACCTGTTACATACATCCAATTTCTTAAATATGTAGCTTCCCTAGCTGCCTCTGACAATGCTACATACTCAGCTTCGGTACTGGATAAGGATACAGTTTTCTGCTTCCTGCTTTGCCATGCTTTAACAGAACCAGCCATATTAAACCAGAAACCAGTATAGGATTTCCTGTATAAAACATCACTTGACCAATCGGCATCTACAAAACCTTCTAATTCTATATTATTATCTTTGCTATATTTCAAACAATAATGTTTAGTTTTCTGTAAATATTTCAATACTCTCTTAGCTTGATTAAAATGAGTTTCATTATACCAATTATTAAATTGACTTAGGTAACTAATGGAATAAGCTATGTCAGACCTAGACAGAACAGCTAAGTACATTAGACTACCTATGAGTCTTTGATAAGGAACATCTGTTAAACAATTTTCAGCCTTTTCTAGTTTCAACTTACATTCTATAGGAGTATCGATAGATCTACAATTGAACATACAAAATTTATGTAACAACTGTTCTATATATTGTTCTTGATCTTTTTTTTACAGTATTTAATTTTTTATCTTCATGCACTCTCATGCCTAAATAGCGTTTTACACAACCTAAATCTTTTATCTTAAATTCTGAGCTTAAAACAGTTTCCTCTTTGCAGTTTGAAAATATCAGAAAATCATCAACATAAACAGCTACAATTATTTTAAAATTCTCACTAACTTTTGTAAATAAACATTGTTCATTGCTAATTATTTTAAAACCCAATTTACATAAACAATCTTTAGCTCTCTTATACCACATTAAGGATGATTGTTTAAGCCCATATATTGCTTTCTTAAGTTTTAAAACCTTGCCTTTATCTGTTCATTCAAAACCTACAGGAAGATACATACAAATATTCTCATTCACGTATCCATTTTGAAAAGCAGTAATTACATCGAGGTGAGTAATGTATATATCCCATTGTGTACTAAAAGCAAATAACATTCTTAGAGTTGAATGTTTCACTACAGGAGCAAATGTGTCCTTATAATCAATTCCACTTCGTTGTGAAAAACCTTTAGCCACAAGCCTTGCCTTATATCTCACTTTATCATTTACATCTATTTTTTTATTAAATACCCACTTGCACTGCACTGTGGAGGTACCACTTGGTATATCAATGGGTTCCCAAGCATCATTGTACTCAAATGACTGCAACTCTTCACGCATGGCCAGCTGCTTCTGGTCCATTGTTCTGCTTCTGGTCCATTCAGCGCTTCTGAAAGGTCAATCTCCTCAGCACCTGGTAAGTTGTTTGATGTACGCATGTTTGAATAATCAAAACGGTTTGGTGGGCTTTTCTGTCTCTTATCTCCAAACACTTCACCAACTCCAAGACTTTGAAGTTCGCCTGATGAAATATCAGTTGATGGGACGGAATCAGTTGAAGTATCCACATGAGTCTCATCTGGATCCATATAAGCTGATGAATCAGAAGTTGAACTAGACAGAGATTCATTTATGTTAGTATCCCCCACTGAATCTCTGTACTCTATACTAGATTCTTGCACATTATGTGGTGTCTCAGTCTCTTCTTTTTGCGTTAAGTTCTGTTCATCATTCTTTATCCATATAGCATTCTTCTGGATTTTCAATTCCATGCTTTCCTTCCATCACTATTATGTCTCTCTTTTCAGTGACAACATTTTTCTTTGGATCATAGACTCGATATCTCTTTCAGTATCAGAGTATCCAACCAATATAAATTGTTCAGCTTTCTTATCCCATTTCTAACTTTGTTCTTTGGGAACATGTACCATCACCGGACTTCCGAATAGATGTACATGGCTTAAGTGAGGCTTCCTTTGATACCACACTTCATAAGGTGTTTTGTTTACTAAACTAGATGTAACACGTCTGTTTTTCAAGTAAACTGCAGTATGAACAGCTTCTGCCCAAATTTTTTTTTTAAGTTTTGCGTCAAAAAGCAAACATCTGCCTTTTTCTACAACAGTTCTGTTGGCTCTCTCGCTGACACCATTCTGCTCAGGGGCATATGCAGTAGTCCTTTGATGAATTATACCTTCATTTGCCAAAAAATTGTCCATTAAACCATTACAAAATTCACATCCGTTTTCAGTTCGAAGTATCTTGATTTTTTTGTTTTGTTGGTTCTCAACCATAGCTTTGAAATCTATAAATCTCTGGAAAACTTCATTTCAGTGCTTGAGAAAATAAATGAATGTCATCTTATTGTTGTCATCCACAAGGAGCAAGAAGAATCGTGAACCGCCAATTGACTTTGTCTCCATAGGTCCACACACATCTGCATGGACTAATTGTAGTGTCTCCGTGCTGGTATGTTCACTACGTGAGAATGGCAGCCTTGTTTGTTTGCCTTCACCACAGGTTATACAGTTCTCCTTCTTTCTGTCACTAGGAGAAGAAAAATTCACTCCGTCTACAATGCTATTTCTCATTTTATTCAAATCACCACTATTGATGTGTGCTAGGCGCTTGTGCCATAACTCTGCACTTGCCAATGCTGGTGCTGCTAACATACAATCTGTCGTTTTTAAATTCAACTTGTAAACACCATTTATCAAATATGCAGTGGCTACTATATCATTCTTCACATTTCGAATATAGCAATTGTTACTTTGAAACACAACTTTGTTGCCGTTTTTTATAAGCTCACTCACTGACAACAGGTTTATTGACAATTTTGGAATACACAACACATTCTTGACAGTAATCTCGTAGTTGCGATTTGAAGTTATTTTCACATCCCCGGATCACTTTAAGGGTGCCTTTGTACTATCGGCATTTTCTATCCAATTTTCATACGATGTCATGTGCGCGCTTGCGCCGGAGTCAATATACCACTCACTTTTATTATACTGTCCACTCAAGAATACCACACTAAACGCATTCGTTTGTCTGTTTTTCTGCAATAACGGACATTGGTTTCTAAAATGTCCGATTTCTTTGCATTTGTAGCACACAATCACTTTTTTCGACTGCATTTTAGACGCCATAGACGTTTGTTGTTGTTGACAGCCATTTTTATTTGTAGTGTTGTGCCGCGTCTTCGAGTACGGTCTACTTGCAGCGCCACTGGTGTCCAAATTTAAAGACGCTTCCAAATCGATCAATTTCGATTTTATAGAATCTGTGGTAATCTGTATTCCGGACTGTTCTATAGCCATGATCATAGGAGAATACTTTTCCGGCAAACCTGCTAATAACAATGATGCTATCCATTCATCTGTTATGGCGAACCCGGTTCTTTTCAATCTTTGTGTTGTCTCGACGACTTGCGTTACATAATTAGTCATAGAATCACAGTTTTCTTGCCTGATTGAAATTAAATGTCGCTGCAAAGAGATTTTTCTTGAAAATTCGGAGTCATCAAACATGTTTTTCAGCTTTGTCCACAGCTCAAACGAGGTTTTCGTTTCCTTGATATGAACATACAGCCCTGAATCAATAGTCAATATTAACTTTGCCTTAGTCCTTTCGTCATCTGCAGTCTTTGTTTCTGCGCCGGGCACAGGCGTCTTGATGTACATAGTTATGGAAGCAGTCCCTAATTGTATAAACCCTCATAAAGAGTCATAAACGAATGCACTATCGCATTCGTTGAAACTACAAAAAACAAGTTGTGATATTGTGTATTATTTAATTGATGTACTGGATCATGCCCTCTAGCACTAACGAAATTTTCTGCCGCGAAACATTTTGGGGACATATTGTATATAGTTTAAAGGCATTACCTGCATAAAAGTTCGGCGTTTTTCTTAAATTGTAATACTAATTACTTAAGTAAATCAGGACATAAGCCCATAACCTAATAATACACGCACTTTCGGTTAACGACTGACACTTTATTTGTCACAACAAAACATTACATGAATAAAATAAAGATACTAGTCTTACAGAAACATTTTGGTATATAATTATAACAGTTTCGGCCTTTTAATTCTTGATTTTGTTATTTTGATGTGACTGATAGAAATCGTGAAAGGGTACCGAAAAAGTTTGAAGATTCACAATTACGGGAATAGTTGGATGAAGATTCAAGTCGAAGTCTACAAGAATTGTAGCAAGAGTTAAATGTTGTACCGTCGATAAGTGCTCGCACGCCTTGGGAATGATCCAAAAAGCTGGGACTTGGGTGTATCAATTGAGAGAGAGGGACATCGAACGTGATGAGTGACGTACGAAATGCTTTTTCAACGACAAAAAACAAGGGGTTTCATGCATCGAATTGTGACAGGGGATGAGTGATTGGATGTACTACGACAACCCTAACCGACCAAAACATTGGGTAATGGCAGGTGAACCAGCTCCATCGACGCCAAAGCAGAATATTCACGCTTCCAAGGTCATGTTGTGCACTTGGTGGGACCACAGTCCCAACTGTTCTAACTGATCTATTACGAACTCCTTATACCAAAAGACGAATAGGAATATCATTTAGAGTAATACTTCGACTTTGAATCGAATTTATAAATCACACAAAATTCATTCTTTTCCACTTGATAAATATCTTTCGGGTGCAAATCTGAAATCCCTGGTAGTATATCAAGTAATCGCCACATATTTTTATAAATAACTCAATATTTATTTATTTCGGATAATATAAATTGAATCCAAGCAATAAATAAAGGAAAAATTATGAAAATTCAATTAAAAACTTTTAACAACTTATCGTTCATAATATAAACATCTTTCGTAAATAAATTAAACTAAATATGTAAAATAAGTCATACCAACGCATTATGCGTTGATTTCAATTGTTCACATTAGATTTTAAATTGTTACACTGCTAAGTTAGACCCTGCAGGCACTGGAATATGCTTTTCAAAAGTTTATGTTGCGGTTCGTTTTTCATTTTTGATATTGTTTTTATTTTTGGTGGGTGGTTTTAACGTTCTGTTTGTTTCGTTTTCTATTGGTCAAACTATTGGTTAAAATTGACCGCAATTCCATTTAAAAAGTAAATAAAAATTTGTGTTTCAACGATCCTGTTGATGCGATAGAAAAATTACTACATTTTAAACTGGTACTTTTTCAAGACTGTAGAGAGTAAAGTTCTACTTCTTATTATCATGCTTTACTTTTACACATTAATTATATAATTTCGTTAGTAGGCTAAAGTAAGATTAGGATTCCACATTGTGGCAAATATTGGTTAAGTTTTGTGCGACATAAAAAAGAACTAAGTTTTGTTTTTGTCTAGGAATACTGATCTTGAGTCGGGGTTAGGTTTTCGGAATGTTTTCAACTACAGTAAAATGTCGATACACGAAGGTAGGCGCTTGTTACAATAGGATACGGTAACTAAATATGCATGTCAGCAATTTTCATCGATACTTTACTGTGCTAATTTAATCAGTGAACGAGCACTATGTAAAAATGTTGCAGATTAGTTAATTCAACAATAATTTTAACTTTCAGACAGTGACTCAGATCAAGATTTGCAGAAAACAGGATATTTCTATTTCCAACTACAGGTTTTGATTAAACAGCAGGGAAGGTTGTCTAAACATCAATTACACTGTCATTTTTCTTCATCTCCATCAGATGGGTAGCTTTTAATCGCTCCTGCATTTGCGTCAACATGTCCTGCATACGTCGTATTTCTTCATCCTTCTGCAATAGAAGTCTATCAGTTTCAGTTATAGAACTATCAAATCCGTTTGATCCAGTCGAATCGCGTTTCAGCTTTCCTCTTTCGCGTAGTGCATGCTGCGATATTTGTGAAATGCATTGTGCCCGGAAGTTTTCATAATGAACATCTTGTGTGGTGTCTTTTAGATCCTGCATGTGGGTGGAAATCAACATTGTCCGAAGTTTAATGAAATCACTGTGCATGGGATTCTCGACGTCCACAACACCCCAGGGATATTGTCGCCCGCGAACCTTTTTGCCAGCTATGTCCAATATCACATTGCTACCCACTACAGCGAATGGAATACTTGCTTTAAGTTCTCGATCTTGTTGTTTGAATTCCTCATCTTCATCTGAATCGCAGTCAGGAAATTGGTACAATTGTATATGATTATCTTCTAAATCTTGAAGGATCCTAGCTTTGAGTCGCTTAATTTCGGTTTGTGTTAGGCAATCGGCCTTGCCAATGACTAGTACGATATTAACTTTTCTGTGCAATCGTCGCATCAAATCGATGTCCATTTGACGAAGACTGAAAGTGAAATAAAATAGAAAATTTTAATAAAACGGTCTATTGACATTGTTTAAATAGAAGGCTTCAATTCATGTCAAGGTTTGACTCTTCTTCTCACTATCTATCAAGTACCTCTACCGAGGTTGCAATCGAGGCCTTAACTAGGAATTGATGCGACCTCTCTTTATCATTGCATTTACACGCATGAACACTCCTAGAAAAATGAAAAAAGATGTCTCATGTCATTATTAAGTGAGACGCGAACGTGAAAACAATGGTACCGATAAAGTTCATTTACGCCACTGTGTTTTGTACGAATTCCAACAAGGAAAAAATCCTACAGAAGTGTGTCGAAATTTAGCAGAAGTTTTTGGCGTAGGTGCAGTTTCTGATACAACATTGCAGAATATGGTTTGAAAAATTCGAAGCAAGTGGTTTCGACCACGTTCAGAACAGCCATTTTTGATTGATGACGACATTATCGACACTATTGAGAAAAAGTTGAATGATCGAATCGCCATATGTAATCTCTGCTTTGCCATATGCTCTGCCATATGCTCTGCCATATCCGCTAATGAAAGCGACGAAATTCGGCGAAGAGGGCAGCTCGAAAATAAAACGTTTTATTCAGTTCGAACGATTATGGAGACCAACTGCTTACACAGGAAAATAAAGCTCCAAGTATACATATCTATGATAAAACATGTGCAATGCTATAAGTGTGAAACATGGACCCTAACACATGCATCTGTAAATATACGGGGAGCCAAAGGCGAATTTGAAACAACCCGGAACTGTATAAAATTTTCGCCCAGCCGGAGGTTTTTATGATTGTAAGACTGCAGAAGCTTCAATGGGTTGGCCATTTCAATCGTATGGACGAACAATGGATACCCAAAAAGGTATTCGCTGAGAGAACTGAAGGACTGAAGGGAAACCGAGGAATTCCTGTTCTGACTGTGTTCACTAAGACAGTGCGTCGCTTCTGGGATTTCAGAATTCGAGGACACGGCCAATATAAAGAAGCAGTTTGCGGCGGTTGTTACAGGAAGCGAGGGCCCGAGAGAGGCTCTTGTGCTAAGAAGAAAAAGAAGCTAGCCTTGGTGCAATTCCGTAGCGTGACAGCTTTCCAAAAAACGGAAAGATAGGGATTTAACGGTCAAAACCACGGCTTAAGCCCTACTGTGAAATATAATGCGAGTGTGGTGGACCATTCGGAAAAAAGGTCTTCACTCGTTGGAATTATCAAATTTTGTTAGAAGTATGGAACAATGGCAGAAGAAAAGTAAACACGATATCAACTGTATATTTTGCATAATTGCCGGAATTCACAGCATAAGAAAATGATTAAATGTCCCAAAACAAAAGTCCTAGTTCCATCATCGATTTCAACAGATGTATGAAGGGTGTAGATCGCGCGAATGAATATTTACCATACTCATAGAAATATATATAATATATATTCTATATATATATTCATAGAAACACAAAAAATGGCCTAAGCGGGTTGCAATGTTGTTTATTCTTAGCTGTGCGCTGTTTTATTCATTTTAAGGAAACACAGAATTATACGCAAAACTATTACAAGAATTTTCTCAACAAGATAGCACTTTCGTGGAAAGAAGATAATGAAATTAATTGTATAGAACTAGACGACGAATTACCTATTTCTGCACAGACAAGAAGAGCACCCAAATTAGAAATCCCAGAAGGCTCTTAAATTTTGAAAAAACATAAACTTATTTAAAAATAGAAGAAGAAAATAAACATAATTTAAAATTAATATCATGAAAACAAAACGTTTTATTAAATTTAATTATTCTGTCATACATTTTATAGGACAAGCTATGGTCAAGACCAAAGACCAGTCAGCACCAGTGAGAATTTGCGGCTGAGCAGGCGGTCAGACTTGCGTGTATTGTTGTTAACATTCTGCCACGGTTCTTTACATCTGCTGAAGTCATTCCAAGAGGTTTCTAAGATTGTAAACTGCGGGGGCTGCAATGGGGTGGCTCTATACAGTTTTCATTTAAATGGGTTTTCTATCTAATACTGGGCTTCAATTTTCTAATTTAAGTGAATTCAATAGAAGTTGATGTTCCAATGGCATCTAGATGCTTAGTCGAATTCCAGAACTACAATCTTAATTCAGGATATAGTGCCTGAAAATAAAGGCTACATTTCTTGAAATGCAACTTTGCCGCCTCGATCTCATATTGGAATTTTGAGAGCCACCACGCAGAGTTGGATACCTTTTATTAATGTCAAAAACAAGGATCTTATTGCTGATCCTGTTTCTTCGCGTTTAATTATCAGTGTTCGATATCAGTAGTTCAGCTAGAAAAATTAATAACTTCCTTTTTGGCCAAAGACGTTGGTACCATTGGTAAGTTACTTAAAAACTAAAACAACAAACTAAACTACTTTTTTAAGACAACATTTTCAAGTCGAGAAAAAAGAAATGTTATATTCTACTATTAAAATCAGTTCATTATCAAATGATATACAGAAAATTTCACAGAAGGACAATACAGTATTTCGATCAAACTATTTTATATTGTTTGTAATAACACGGCAAATATTTTTAGAATAAATCCGCAATAAATTCATCATAAAAGGGTATATTCTACGAGCATGTTGCGACAGTAGTTAAAAGTGAAGAGCACAAATTTTTTATACTAGTATTTATACTAGTGTTTTGCAAATCAGTTGTTCTCTTCCTTAGTGTTAACTAATTCATAAAACTTAGAGGAAAATTAGTTTTTTTCACTATTTATTACAAAACTACTACTAGCAAAGGGGTCCAAACAATATTATATAGGTCACGGATTATAGATTCGTCAAATTAGGCAGCAACAACGAACAATCAACATATGTCCTTGATGATTGTTCCTGCGAAGTGGCTACAAACTAGCGAAATGGCTACTGAATCGAATAAGTAGCATTCTCAATAATAACATGGGCTCCAAGGATAGTTATAATAATAACCAAGTAATTGTCGCTTGACTACAAGACAGTGGGGGAAATACAAGGAAAGCTTAACATAATACGCAAAAGCACTGTTTCCTAACATTCTGTTTCCTGCGCCTGTTAAACAGCAAGGGGCAATGATAGGCTTGGGAAAGAGAAGTGCAAGGAATGTGAAATTGATGGTGTAATGCATGAACAAAAATTATTTAATGTTCAAGCAAGATATTCCAAAGGCACTGACGGTGTCATAACAGGGAACCTCCTCTCCACTTATCAGGGAGCTGGTCATTTGCAATTTGGAAATGACACTGGAAAACTTGGATTTGCTGTCTCGGGTTTGAATGCACTATGTTGATGACGTGCTGGCAATAGTGAGGAAAGACAACCTCGTAGAGGCGTTGAGTAATCAATGCATAAATACGTAATCGTTACTATCAAAACAGAAGAACGAATTCAAATAGCTTTTTTGGACTTATGTCGTTACACATGCAACTTTTGAAAACACAGAAACACAACAAAAACAAAAAGAACAATTCCGGCAACTTCATTCGCTGCATTTACTCAAAGAATGGCGCCCTACCATGTGTTCCAACGCTCAGTGTACCGCTTTTAGCAAACAATAAAAGTAAAAAAGAAAAATATGTTATGCCGACACCAAAAATCAACGGCTATAACAGGAATACTATCAAAAGGACTATGACAAAAGGGAAAGACAGATGGAGCTACTCCGTTTGACGATAGTGTTCCTGGTGGTAAATATGAAAAATGAAACTACAAGAAGAGTGGCGATTAGATACACTAAAGATAAGATGCAATAGGAGCACTTAAGAAATTAGTGTTTTTTAGTGAAATTAGTGAAATTAGAGCAGGAGCATAATTAAAACCCACAGGAAGTTATAACCAATGTGGCCACATGAATATATTTGGCCGCTAAGGAAGATCGCTTAGAATACGAAGAGAGAGTAGTTTTTCTGCGCCATTGTGCGTCTCTTTTCAATATTTTCGCAAATCATACCCTAATGCTACTTGAACAAAACCCTGGGTCCGAAATGTAATGGCAAAAAGATGACCAATATAATACAATCATATACACTAATTTTGGATTACAAGGACCTTAGCTTAGAACTTAGTGGCCAAGCTTGCTGAGCACTTCGTTAAGAGAGTGTTAGTGTGACTCTTCCCGGAAATTTTCCGATACTGGAAATATATTCAGCTGATAAGCTACTATCCGTAGTATGCAACAACTTATTGAATACGGCCCTTCGGGGAGTATGGTGATGACTGTTGTTGCTTAAAAGCATTAGGAATAGCTTTATTTTCCATTTGTCAGGATTAACACTGAAGATCTTCGACGTAAACTCTTATCGTAAATGTAGTAGGGACTCTAGTTATCGAAGTTTAACTCATGTTTATGAAGATTGTGAGATTAAACCCCTCTATGATAGGAACTCATGTTGACAGACATTCTGGCCATATGCATTGGACGAAGGAAGAGGGGGTACCAAAGAAGTTTCCACTGTCCCCTCCGCCATAGGTAAATGAGAGGGGACAAGACCAATGGTAAAGCACAAAAAGCGCTGGTCCAACTCGATTGATGAGTTCAGAGGATCGTAACTTGAATTTTGGGATTGGAGAATACGGTTAACGGGCAGGGACTATTGAAGATATTACATATGTGCGCAAAGAAGACTATGTACCTCCATGCTATTTTTATAAGCAAGGTTTGCTAGGTAGTTAACCTTTTTCACGTTGAGAGTAAAATTTGCTATTGAACACAGCAGAATTTGTACATTCTTCTCTTTGAGTATTTGAAAAATTCGCAAACGTCATTATATTTTCATTATATTTCGACACAATTTGATTGAATAGAATTGTATGCGCTGTAAAGAAACTGAAACTTTTTTTTTTACGATGAGAATAGGATACTAAGTATATTCAAGCCAGAGTGTAGAGAGATCTCCTTTTGTGAAGAAAATAGCTTGCTCCAATAAAACTATACCTCGACCAATAAATGATAAAACAGCAAAAGCTACAGTACGAATAATTGTTTACCTGTGTCCATATGGTGGCACAAAATACAAACAGCAATGCACTCTGTTGTCCTGAATATTGCGCCTGTTCAAACCACTTTCGTCGGTGAAGTACTGACGAAACTAATCAAATGGAAAAATAAGTCAGCGCGTGGTATTACATTAAGTTTAGCAACACTATATACCTGTTCATCAATATACGCCGTACAAACTCGCCAGCTATCTTCACAATTGATGGCATCACCAAATCCAGGTGTATCAACAACTGTCAGTCTCAAACGAACTCCTTTCTCTTCAATATCCATCGTTTTCTTTTCAATTCTCGTTGTTTTCTCGATTCGATCTTCAACATTTGGTATGAAACGATTTTTATATAAATCTCCCAAAAATAAACTGTTAATTAACGTCGATTTGCCAAGTCCCGACTCGCCAACCACCATTAAAGTGAAATCGAAACCTCTTTTCACGGATTTCCTGTGCACTTGTTCTGGTAACGTAGCAAATCCAATGTAATCACGCTCGCGATCCACCGAGGAAGCTTTTGTTGCTATAATAGAAAAGATATAAACAAAACATTTGTTAATAAGTTTAAATTAAGCTGGTGTTGTGCGATGTACGACATACATTCTACATATGTTTTGTTAGGGGCTAGGTAAGCAACTTTTGTTACTGCGCTGATAAATCAGAAACAATAAATTAGACTGAATCGGACACCATAAACAAGGGGCGTTAATTCAGTTTTTCAACTTGTACAACATTGAATGAAGCACGAGGGGCATCAGTATGTTTTAATTCAATTGTTTTACGCCAACGTTTTTTTTTAGTTGCGAGAATTTCACCAACTCAATTCTTTTGTATACGCTACAATTCAGATGAATTTTTTGAGTTCACCTAAGATGTGCCAGGGCTTGATATTTAAAAGAAAGAAAAGAAATATAGAAAGAAACAAAATATATGTAGTGAGACCAGTATAGGAAGACTTCAAGACGACACTGAGCCATCAAGGGCATTGTTAAATTTGGACAATGTTAGACAGTGTTAGATTTGTACCTTACCCGTGCCTTGAGCGTATATACTTGTTTTTGGTCTTAGCTACAGAAGACTGATATATGTAAATATGTGGTTCCCTTACAGCATTTTTTGCATGATGGAGAAAAGATGCGGTGATGTCCTCTGCTCAATTGCGGAGGTCACTTCGGAATTAGAATCATAAACAAGCTCAAAACGTTTGACAAATGGGTTCTAGTGGTGCACTATGATCAGACTATTCTGACAGTTTCAAAAAAGTATACTGGTGCTTTGCGGATAGGGGTATCGTTTTCTAGAATCATTTATCTCAGTTCGTTCCCGCTAGAAAAGGGTAATCGGAATTCGATTCTGTAATCGGAAAAAGCTTCTAAGACGGTCTCTAGTCGAGGCCCAGCCTAAAATATTGTTGCCAAATTATTGCAGACTGGGTCATCAGATTGACAGGGAAAAATTTCGCTTTTGAGAATACCAAGCTCAGAGTATGACTTACTTTCATCTCAACCACAATGATGTCGGTTTTGGTTTTCCTCCCGGAGCAACTTCCAACATCCACGTTGTAAACCGACCTAGAAGCTGCTCATGTTTTGTCTGCAATTTGAAGAGAATATTGTCTCTGCGTTTGTGTAAACCAGTTTCACTGAGCAAGGCTCCATAGCTCCCACCCATAGATTAGTGCAGATTATAAACTGGGAAAGGGAATGAGGTCGATCCAAACACTGTATGAGAATTCACACTTTGAATAATCCTTTCTAGAGAAATCAACAAACGTTTTTACTAGAGAAAAACATCAAATAACCCTATTTTAACTTAAAAATATGTCTCTATTCGCTCTATCCTAAACAACTCTTTCCTTTAAAATAATATAGAAAAATTAATGTTAAAAATCGAAACTCTTTAAAAGTTTTGTTTATTTTATGAACACCCTTTTTCTTTCGAAATACCAAAGGTGTAACAGCATACAAGGTGTCATTGTTAATTGTTATCTGGTTATTTTATATCCCAGTTCCGAAAATATGTTGATTTTAAGATGGACAATTGCTAGAGAAAATATGGGTCAACTCCGTGAGTTGTTTCGCCAAGAATTGACATTTCGATTTGGCCATATCATACGGTTTTTGTGGGTAGAATATTTGACCCCGATGAACGTTTTCCTGTGGGATATCTTTAAACGAAAACTTCAGTGCTAATAAATGAATCTTTCCCGAAATCAAAATAAAATATCTGTCGTGAAACACATGAATTGAGCATGTTATACTCAGGCGTGCAATCCAGACATAAACCGATAAACAACATTTGGGAGGTAAATGGAAAAGCATTTAAAATCCTTTAAATAAATGGGATCCGAATTCTTTTCCATGGTTAAAAAATTTCGTTTCGGCTTGGATATCCCAATTCTGTCGCGAGAAACCCTATGTTGATACTTTGTAGTATTTGAGAATATGTTATAATGCTGATAATTCAGTAGTTGTGCATTGAGGAACGGATTCAGTTGCCTTTGAGATATGCATTTACATTAATAAAAAAGTATTTCAATTACAATTGTAATCATGAAATTAGGCTTCAAGCCACCATTAAGCTGGTTAAATCATTAACCTGGACTGACGGTTGCTCTCATGAACTTACTACTTTTACTACAGAGTTGTTTATTTAAGGTTTGGAATTCGAATCAGCCAGAAAAAAAGTACTGAATACCTTTTTATAAATGAGTTCATTAGAAATGTTGAAGAAGAAGATAAAGAACATAGTTTAAAGGCCTGCCACGGCTACCCTTTGATCAGTCCAATTTTCAGCACATTTTCGATTGTTTGGGCTTCTATTTCGTCAATGGCAACGATTTCCTATTTTAAGTCGTCGATCGTTTCTGAATGGTTAGTATAAAATTCGTCATTAACGGCTCCCGACAAAAATGATCAACGTAGTCATAGCGCAGCTTTGGGTCAACTGAGCCCAGCATTTCCGCCGATTTTGCGATTTTCGATAACAGTGCGCAAAAGATAAATTGTTGAGTTGGCTGTGCGGCACGTGTCACCGTCCTTTTCAAACCAAATGTCGTTTATGTCATCCCCTTTAACTTTGGACAAAAAAAAATTGCCTAGCATGGCACGGTAGCGACGGTCATTCACTGTAACAGCGTTTTCTATTGAGCGTTTTATAATGGCCCATTAATCAGACTAAAATCCCCAAAAGATTCTCTTTGCCACTCGTTGTATATGAATTGGTTTTTCCTCAATGACGTGTGGATTTTCTGAGCCCAAGATACGACAATTTTGCTATTGAAATATCCACCAAGATGGAAATGAGCTTCATCTCAAAAGATGATTTTCCGGGAAAAATACTCATCTTCGTTTAAGCGGTCTTGAGTTCATAGAGCCAAACGAAAACACATCGGATCCAGCCTGGACTCTTCTCAAAGAATTCCGTGAAATATGCAGTTCTTGAAAACGATGACAAGTTTATGTTTATGGTTGTTCATGCACATTCTGAGCAACAGCAGCGATTTTCTTCGGTTGAGCGCACTGGACCAGTACGTACACGGTCACAATCCAATTTCACAAACTCGCTTCACACATCGATCCACAAACAAAATGCTCAAGCGTTTTCGGCACATACTTTTTGTCAAATTTTTTTTGTAATTTTCTTACAGCTTGAGAAGAAAATTCACCACTGGAGAAATAAGTTCTCAATGTTTCCCACCTTTGTTTCAACAAAAAACGGCGCATTTTTTTAACGTCAAACATAAAACTGACTTTCTGTCACAACGGAAATATTATCGAACCAACTCGAAATAACCTATAGTTCCAATAAGAATTGTTAGATGTCCTACACCGTATGACGTCTTTCCAATGGAAGTGGTTCATTGGTTAAAAAAGGTCCGATGTTATTCTAGTCCTATTAATGACATTATCCTGTAAACAATTGCATACATCGAGAATATGTTTATATATGTTTTAAAGGTTGACTATAGTCTTACATTTATAGTCCTATACTTATAGTCCTCTCTTGATTGCGAAAAATGTTTTTTCGCAGCTTTCGGACTATTCACTTGAAATAAGAGTTTAAAAACTGTTTTGATTGTTGCTTTTTCTATTAAAGTGAATGCAATTTCATTTAAAATTTGAATATGAATCCTGGTGAATGATCACCACAACTAGAAGCTACAAAGCGCATTGGCTCAACCCTATTTCGAAGACTTCTGCCAGTCTCATATCTTTAATTATTCTTATTTCGTCAATGGTACGTCCAATATTATTCTCCAACGCAACTGTTCGTTAATGAGAATTAATGCCTAGGTATACCTCCGAAAAAAATAATCCGGAGCCGTAACATCCCATGATCATCACATTAGTAGACCACTTCAGAAAATGTCAGAAAATGTCAGAAAATGTCTCTTTTGTTTTCAATATGTCAATTGTTTTGAAATGCAGTGCCATCATAATGGCAGCCAATGTTTTAATTTTCATTTCATTGACTTTAGGAAGCTGCTTTCACATTTCGAAAAGCATATGGACCGATGTTTCAATCAGTGTGTACACCATAGTGTTTAATTTGTTTAAGTTTAATTTGAAAAGATGGAATGAAGCTTCAAAATACTTCCATAGTTTTTCCTCAGTCTTTATACCGCTGTTTTGTTTTTTGGAAGATTCAGTTAACCAAAAATGACCTTCGCCAATGAACGAAAGTTTATGTTAAAAATCCGGATCACTTTTCGATTGTTTATGCAACGAATCTGCGAAGGTGTGTCGCATAGTACATAAGCTATGTTTCTTTCTTTCTAGGACATAAAAGGACATGATTTACACATAAAATGTGATGGATGGACCTAAGCCTCAATTTTCCTTACTGTCAAACATTTGACATTTCCAGCACCTCGGTAGCGCTTTCACTAACGAAAGCAATATTTTTATGGTTACTTACATTTCTTTGCGTTGTTGGTAGCTCCATATTATAAATTCAAAATAATTTCAAAATTCAACAACACGTGTACTATTTTGGCTACTGTTTGCAGCCTTGCAGTGCGTACACAACTAAAGAATTTTCCTCAACTTTTCGTATCTAAAGTACAAACATGTAATATTTTTAATACCTATAAGTATTTATAAATATTTCAGTAGCCAGGTATACCCGTCCCAGATCCTATCCTCTGTTTTGTAGAACTTGATACTCTCTTCTACATTTAGTTTCCTGAAATCCCTCGCGTTGTATATGATTTTCGCGTTTTCTATACTGATCCTGTGGTTCTCCATTAAAATGTGCTCCGACACATTTGAATTCAGATCTGTTTCGTCACTTCGTTTGTCTCATTGTTACATTCGGTCGCCTTATCCTCATCGATCGTTTTGTATGATGTACTTTTTGCTGCAATCCTTGCAATTGATTTCGTATGAGCCACTTTTCTCTATTTTATTTACATTTACTATGCTTTGACCAGTTTGCTTTCAATTGTTTCTTCTCGCTGCTAAACACAATTTCAGCTGTTTTAAATCTCCTTTTAAGTTATTTTGTGATTTCATTCTAAGAGGGAGAGTCAAACATAAACCGGATTTTTTTATACACATTTTTAACAGCAATAATATTCAATTAAGTCTTTAATCATGTTTCTACATAGTCTCTTGCACGCTCTACACATTTTTCCCAACGTTTTGGCAGCTTAAAAATTCCTTGTACATAGAAAGTTTGAGGTCAAGTTGTCAACCAGTTGCGCGCGTGCTCCTCAACTTCTTCATTCGCTCCAAATTTTTCGCCTCCCGAAGCTTCCTACATGGGACCAAACAAAAAAAATAGTCGCATGGAGGCAAGTCTGGGCTATAGGGAGGGTGTTCCAGGTTCTCCCAATACAGCTCAAATAATTTATCCTTTGTCAATGCAGCTGTGTGAGTTCGGGCACTGTCATGGAAGAGAATGACCTCTCTGATGGGGTTATTCCTTCTTTTGTTTCTGTAGGCGGCTTTTGCTGACCCTAGCAGCTGACACTAGTAGGCACGTTTATTTTACGTTGTTCGTGCCTGAAATCGATCAGTAAAACTGCTTTGTAATCAAAAAATACAGTTGCGAGAACTTTTCCGGCTGAGAGGCGCGTTTTGACTTTCACTGGACAATCTTCGTCTTTCCGCCGCCATTCATTCCGAGCGATTTTTCACTCGGGGGTGTAATGGTGCACCCAAGTCTCATCACACGTGATAATTCGTCTCAAAAACTATCGTCTTCATGGTGAAATTGACTTCAAAGTCGCTCAGAAATTTTCAGCCTTTCCGCTCTTTGATTTTCGGTCAATCACCTTGAGACCCACCTGGCACAGACTTTTCGGAAGCCAAGATGTTTTGTGATGATGAAATAAGCACTTCCATGGCTAATACCCACTTCTGAAGCGATTTCATCAATAGTGAATCGGCCTTCACCCTCGATTAGATTTCGAACCGCTCGAATATTGTCAACAGGTAAACTTGATCTTGGGCATCGATCGTGAGTTTCATTTTCTACACTTTCTCGTCCATTATTAAATTTTCCGGTCCAATCAAACACTTGTGTCCGTGAAAGCGTATTGTCACCAAACTGCACCTTCAGCGTAGCGAAAATATTCGACGGTGAAACGTCTTCATTTGTTCAAAATTTAAAAATAAAACGCTGCTCAATGGATAGGGGAACCACTTGCTCACTCATGATTGCTACTGATCAACTGGAAGAACGAACAGGCCGAGAGCGGCTGTCCCCACTCTTAACAAACCAACCTAAGAACCCTAACCAGACCATTCGGCAATGTCTGAGACTCATAAAGACAAAAGTCCGGTTTATATTTGACTCACCTTCGTATCACAGTGAATATTATGTGTTTCTATTAATTTTTCCTGCTAGGGTTGTATCTTTTTGTGTTATCTTACGCTGTTTTTTCTTTATCAATTGATTTAGTTTTCTTTTCGTACCTGTTTACTTCTGTTATTCCGTGATAAAATTTGATTTGATATATTAGGGATGATCAGTAATGTGTACGTCGATTTCCAATATATTATTTTCTTTCTGATGTCTTCCCGTCTAACTTATATGCACAGAAATGATAGTTTCCAGTAATTTTCCGCCTCGTAGGTGAATTGGATCTTCTTGTGCGCTACGTTCGGGATTCGCAGATTTCTGTGTATTTCGTCCTTTTTAATAACCGCAAAGCAATCGTTTACGTATCGTGAACAGTGTTTTGGCAGTTTTCCTCCTTCCGCCAGCCAGCTTTCGATGGGTTTCATGAAAATCGCGCTGATAAATGAAGATAATTGACTAATTATTGGGGCAATTCCTGTTTGTTTATAAGATTCTCCTCTCAAGATAAAGTAGTTCATAATTGTGCTAGTTGCATGTATGCTCGTGTATGCTGTAAGGCTCCTGAGCGTATAGTGCTTCTTTAATTAGAATGCTCGGGTATAGTGCTTTAACAACGAAACATATAAATATCTCTCCTTCCTCTAACTGTTATGCTTTTTATAACTTTGTTTGTGACTTTATAACTTGATGTATTCTTCATGCCCTGAAAACCACAATGTTTTGTTATTTCATGCCCTGAAAACCTTAAAACAATGTTTTGTTATTTTGATCTTTTGTGATTCTTCTGCCGGTATGACTGCCTTTATTTCATTTTGCAGTTTGTGCATTTTTGCACTCCGATTTGAGGATTCCTCGGGAGCGAGAATGAAAGGTAAGTGTTTCCTATGTCGTCGTCTAACACCAGTTTACATTCCTTGATTGTTTTTCCAATATTTTTAACAAGGTCTGTTTCCGATTTGGTCCGCTGTTAATGATCTCTTGTATCTCTTGGTTGTATACTTATCGATGTAATATCAAAGCTTTGTTTCCTTTATCCGCTTGTTGATAGTAAACAGATTTTCCCTGTACTTCACTAACCATTATTCTTTCTCTTTGGGGTTCTTGATTCCGACTGCTTTTGCAATACTTCTCCCGTTTCGCGCCGTTTTTCTTCTATTTCCTCTTTGGAAAATTCTATTTTGTTGATTCCTGACTCGATGTCAACAAGTATTTACCTTTCCTCTTCTAGTTAGTGGATCACATATTTTAATTCGTGATTAAAAAATCTCAACAATTCGCTTGAAAAATGTTGCAACAAATAGTTTTCTACGAACCCCCAATTAATTCTATTGCTGGCTTCATTAAATAACTTTCTCTACGCTGTTCATTTTATGAGTCCTGTAAGTTTATTACCTAGAATTTCTCTCTTCTGCCATTACAGGCATTTTTCGTTACATTTGTGACCTTTGTGAGGAATATTTGCATTTCATGTTTTTATTTTTCTGCGAGCTTTGAAAATCATGCGACATTCTTCTTTCGTTTCTTGCTGAAATTAGGGAAGCACATAGCAGCGGAGAACACAGGATCGGCACTGGAAACGCGAAAATCATAAGCAGCACGAGGGATCCAGCAAATTAGATACAGAAGAGAATATCGAGGTCTACAAAACCAATAGAGGACCTGCTTGACGTGGACCAAGGAATCGGATTAAATTTTTCGTAATTACAAAGAATAAAAACTCATTTAGTAATAGTAAAGTCAATTACATGTGTACACTTATGATAGGAAAAAATGAGAAGAATTCGTCACTGTGTACGCACTGAAGAAACGTTGGCTGAAATATATATTTTTAAAAATTAAATAAATAAGAACTTAATAGAAAGTATACAGATTGTTTCTATAAACTTTATACCATTAGCTAGAAAGCCCGGCAAATTAAAGTTAATACGAGTAATTTCATCAGATTATGTTTACCATAAAAAGGACAAAAAGCTCGCTAAATTGGCGTATTGAACCCTGACTTTTGATGTTCGAGTGTTTATTGAGTTATGATTGAACGAAAAGCCATACTGACCACAGATTTTACAGAACTATTAATTATGGCGTATGTCAAACACGATTCATCTACTGTGTGTGTTGTCCCGTGTTTAGCACTTCTAGATTAGATCCTGTTTTTTGTAGCTTTTCCATTTTAAAAATGCTATGTTTTTTTAATTTTTGAACAAATATCAGCAACTCACTCCCGAAATATATATTTGTTCAAAAATTAAAAAAAAACATAGCATTTTTAAAATGGAAAAGCTACAAAAAACAGGATCTAAACGATTCATCTCCTCTTGAAAGATAATAGAAAACAACTTAACTACTATATGCTTTTCCGAAAAGTTTTCGACTAATATCTCCACGACATTACTATTAAGACTAGAAACATATTCTTTTTGAGCATGCAGGCCTCACTTGGATCGCTTATTTCTCCCTTCCCATCAAAAACGTCAGTTTAACTTATTCCTGTCATTGCTCAGTCATTTCTAGATATTGCAATACCATCCAGAACACGGCAATATTATTAGGGCTTTTTAATGTTGGTTTAATAAATGATCATCGTAGCTGCTAAATGTTTGTTTAATGCTTAGTGTCCACAAAATGTAAATAATAATATATAAAAATTTAAAAAATACATATAAATCTTCTAATAATAATAAAAAATTTTAAATAAAATTCATTTCTTGCATTCCCGGAATACATTTCTTGATTTCCGATTGGGGATTTCCTCAGAAAATATCGGTGAGATGAGAACGGAGAGCGATTTCATCTAGATTTCTGAGGGGAAATCAATCGCGGAAACGACACACGAAAGATATAAAGAAAACGGTCAACCCATAAATTTTACATTAATTTTGGTTGGCTTAAATTTTTGAACTGAGATTTTGGAAAACGTGAATATATTTACAATCTTTTTTTAGAAATAAATACGTTTTTAATATGTCATCTTTATTTAAGTATTTAATAAAGAATGTTGAAAAAACCTAGACGTGGCACAGGAGATTAATGGAAAGGTTTGAAATTGACAAACGAGTCCCTATAAAAACTACGTGGTCTCCTTCTTGCTCCCGACTTATTTCTCTTTCGTCGACCATTGATTGGCCAGGAAGTGCGGCCGGAGACGTTTTCAAACCCGTGACTGGACAGAAGAAGATGAACCAAACACAAACGAAGTGAAGGAAATTTTACCAAATTATGAAATGTTTATGGCAGAAATTTACAAAATTTTACTTTTGCATAGATCAGCTCTGAGTGATCACCACAAGCAGGATTACAGCAGGATTAAACAGTGAATCCTACATGAAAGTTATTATAAAAGTTTTAGTGTGAAGTAAGGGAATATAGAGCTCATATTGAGAAAGCTGATAATTGTCAATTGAGAAAATTGATAATTGTCAAATATTTCAAATGGAAGAGTTGAGGATTTTTTGTTCCTTAGATGCAGTCTGGTCATGTAAAACTTTTGCAAGCACAAAAAAGTGTTACTCTTGAAATTACTCTTGAAATTAGTTTCTGAAAAGATTTCAAAGTCAAATGATCAATAAAACCTATCATGTATAAAATAAATTGAATTGGGGGTTTGCTTATCTTCTTCTTCCTATATTTCGTGTGGTTTATAATTTAATTTTTTTTTTGTAAATACTTTCGATTTTATTGACTGGGCTTTTGGAATTTATCCTTAAAATCAATGCGATATCCCATATAGGAATTATCAAAGCCTGTACCTGGCGTTATTTTCGCAATATCAACGAGGTGTTTCCCAAAGGATGAATTGCTGTCATACATTCACGCCTTACAGAAACATGTACTCTTCTATTTTATTATCCTCTTATGCTAAGTGCATCAACCATAGGAGTGAACAAGACTCTTGACACACTGAAACCGGTAGCAAAAGGAACTCAAACTTTGTTCGCCTTTTCACTAAACAAAACAATGTGCAATAGGGGATACTGAAAAGGCATTGCCGTGTAGAGGAAGATTCTTTGAGAGCCATTTTTCATATGGCAATAAGTACAATTTAATTACCGTTCTTAACAATAGATACATTCGTATGAGCCGACAAAGGTTTAAGGGTTCAATTGTACTATTATTTTCTTCTTGTAGAATTTCATTAACTACACATTTCAACATGTTTGAACACGGAATAATTTCAACAGAGCGAATATTTGACCCTTCACACAAATTGTCTTTCGACAGAAAGAATTCTATTGGATGCATTCTGTGGCTTACCCGACATGTTTTGCACTATGTTTACCTTCACCAGGGAAGTCGGCGCTGTTTACTTTCACTTTCGCTTCACTCAGGCCGAACAAATATCCTACCCGCACTAAAATCGATAACGTCCGGGCACACAATATTTCTTTTTTTATTTACCAAATCTTTTCGAATATGTACAGCATTAAATTCTCGAAAGAAATCATAATTTATCGAAGCAATATAACACCCGACCGACTGAATTTCCTTCCATTTGGAAATCAGTTCCAGGAGCTCTCTGCCAGGATTTCTCGTCAAGGAAACATTTATCGACAACACGGAGGATATGGACCACCCCTCCTTGTATATTACACGCGCTGTTATCACTACGATGTGGTACATTCCATGTTAAAAGTATTTTGTTATTTGAACACGATTTCAAAGACCTATTTTACCGGTGACATGAGTCTTGCAACACAAATATTAACTCTGATAATATATCGAAAGAACTATGGGCGCGCCTTATCTGAATTTGTCCATCTTTAATTCTATTGGTGGACAAGGTTTCGTTTGTCCCAATACGATTCGAAGAGTGCTAATCATAACTTAATCAGGTTAATTTTTATATCCAGATAATTTCAAAAAAAAAAAAATGTATCTTCAGGTATGAACGGAATTCACTATGTTTGGAATTTTTGAGAAAACTTTAAACAAAACTTGAATGGTGACAATATGTTTTGTTTTGGGAGGGTAAATCAACAACAAATGCAATCTTGCGCTGAATTATTTAAATTTGGTAGTCTTTTTCAACCTTGAATCAAGAAAATTCCTGAAATATCAACTAAACTGGAAATATTTCAAAAATCTACTTAATTAATTTACTATTATTAAATTTGCTTTGAGACGATCAAATGGCATTTCATCCAGGGATAGCATATATAATAAAATAACAATAAGACACTGTTAAACCTATTGCGGTTTTCTGAGGTTTGAAGCCGAGCATCAGCTAAATATAATGGTCAATTATGACATCATCACATGAAAGAATTTTCAATCAACTTTTAATTTTATGCGCATCTTAAAATATTTTTTCTCACGATAAATGTTATTTCATACTAAATGCTGGTTTTCGACATCTTATTAAGTGTAACACTTAATGAATTTTTATTAATTATCACTGACTTTGCTTGGAATTGTATTTTGTAATTATTTTTTATGAATGAAAATAATAGCAAGTCATCAGAAATAAGTTTTAGTCGTCTCTATAATAAATATAAATTAATAAATTATAATGCATGAAGGAGATTCACCCAAGGCTTCATTGTAAGCCGTAGTCGTAGAAAAAAACAGAAAATGTACATTTATTGAGTGTATAGCAAATGCGTTGACATACTTTTGACAGTAGAGACGGATATAAAAAAAATTAATTTGGTGCCAGAAAATTTGCACCAGGAACTTAAATTATATATCTTTCCAAAATTAAATTGTTGAAATAACTTTGAAGTATTGGTGACGAAGGTACAAAGATCGGAGTTCAAAATGAGCTGAAAGCAATATTTCAGAAATTATTTTTGTAAATTTGCTCAAATTGTATTGCATTGCAAAAACTTCTGTGTCTTAAAGCACTTTTCTTAGAAAGTAGTGGCCTTGTTTCTGTTTTTGCTAACCTTTGATGATATCAGCATCAATCCTTAGTAAGATCAATGCTGATATCATCAAAATTAATCCTTAGTAAGATCAATGCTGATATCATCAAAGGCTAGCAAAAATTTTTGGAAATGCAATCTGATTGTATTTGCTCAGTTCATCCTTACATACATGTAAGAGCGCCCGGGATGCGTTGAAACTTAGTCACAAATAAGAAGTTTTTGGTCCCGTAACTCAGTCCTATCCTTGCAATTTACGCGTTTCTATCATATATATTTTCCCGAACCATATTTTTTTAAGAACGAAACTGAAGACGGCATACGGTCGAAACAGATTCATGAATGATGTAATGGAAGACGGAGAAGGACAAAATTCCGTTTGCAGAACGTAAAAAAAGTGTATAGTGAGAGTTGTGAGATCAGTGAGATTATAGAGAAACTATATTCTTCGGACTATAAGTAGTAACTGAAAAAAATTTAATCACAAATTTTTTCACGATTAAAGAAAAAACAGAATTAAAAGTTATTTAAATATCCTTTATTAGAAAATACTTAGGTTCATTTTTGACATAAATCTTCTGAATTATTACTATATTTTTATCACAATATACTCAAAAAAATTGAAATTGTCTTGAAGTAACAATTATTCATTTAATTTTTTCCTTCAAGTCGGCACGATTTGAGCAGCGAAAAATATTCAACGTATAGTCAAACAGTTGGTTTGTCAAATATGAGAAAATCTTTAAGTCCTTTGATTCATGAAAAAAAGCATAAACTGGTTCGGGGCTCTAAACCTTTACAATTGAATGATTTTGTAAGAATTTCAATACAAATTGTTTTAAAATAATCAGCATGTATGTTATGTTTAAACTCTGTTTCTTTGAAAGCATGATGACAGGACGATTATCTCACATTGAACCCACACAACAAAGGCGACACACTGTCAAAACGCGTATTTGAACGTCACCAAACAAAAATTCTATCCCTACCGGACCAAACACATGATAGAGCGGAAATTATCTCTCAACTCACAATTTATTTCTCTAGAAGTACGAATTAAACTTAAAAGAAGCAAAGTAAAAGGTTAAAACAAAAAAAAAAACGGCGTTAATCTGTCAGTTTTTAATTAGATGCTGGTATCCCGCGACGTGCTTAAACACTGAGGTATTGAAGTTACAGGAAATATTGACGATATTCAAAACATTCACATAATATCGAAAATAATGATTTTTTTACTATTATCATCATATTGAAAGAGTCATTTTAGTTTTCAAAGTCCAGATTTAGAAGTAGATCTGAGGAGATGTTAAAAAAATTTTTTTAAGAGAAATGGTTTCAAATTTCACTAACAACAATTAAAATTACTAATATCACCACGGTCGTGCAAAAATTTGTCCGTAAATTTTGGACAAAAGTCAAATTATACTTGCCTACATTTCAACATTACTCATGAATCACACGATTTCCCTAACGTTACAAAACAAATGAAGTACCCGGTAAAAATTTCAAAAATATCCTGTCCAAAGGGTGCTACGCAGTTTAGTAGTGAATTGTGATTGTTGTCTTTTTATTACCAATACTAAGTTTTTATTACCAAAACAATAAATAAAATTTATTACCAATACCAACTATCATTGCATAACAATTGTCTTACGCACTGAATGGTCGCGTCAGTAAATAATCAGAGACAACAAATAAATCATGGTATTGGATAAGAACTTCAGTCCACTTGTTTCTAGATTCTTTTACTCCTTTTTTCTGTCAAAGTGTTAAGGTTATTCTTCTGTCTATGGCAAGTGGTAGCCTCGATGTGTGGATACTCCCAAGTTAAGTAAACTTCTTTTCAGCTTAGAAAATGCACAGGACGTGACCATAATCCACAACCTTACTCGCCTTTTCACAGCGTCAATCGTTGTTTTGCAATACTCTTACTAAGAATTCAGAAGAACTAAGAACTTCCTACGGTCAGCCAAAAAATGGAGCTTTGTTAAAAACACAGATTGTACTGCACTCCATAGTAGCCACCCCTTACTCAAAATTCGTACCCTAATTCGCTATTAGACGACTTTAAATGCAACCTCCTGCTACAGCCTTGTCCAAAGAGACTTACTTTAATCATTAGCGTTGTATTTGTCGCGATATTCACCTAATTTTAAGATCAAAAGATCATCCTTGATTTCAAAGATCATCCTTGAAATAATATACCAAGCTAGGTTATCGAAACATCTGATGGATTGTATAGTTATATACTACATGAGCTGAAAAGTTCAGGGATTTTTCATCGCTCGGACGGGAAGATTATGGGCTCCATTTTTAGGGATGCACACGGCATAATCTTCATTGATCACCTAAAGAAGGGAAGACCAGTCAACAAACTGAACGACGAAATAAAGAAAAAAATGGTCCTATATGGCAGAGAAAAAAGTTCTGTACCATCACGATAACGCACTGTTACGCACGTCCTTGAAAGGGATGGCCAATTTCGACCAATGACGATTCAAGTTGGTTGTTCATCGTATGTTTACTTCAGACTTGGCCCCCAGGGGCTATTACCTGTTCCCGAACCTCAAGCGGTGGCTCCAAGGAAAGAGATTTCGATAGAACGAGGAAATCATCGCGGAAACCGAGCCGTATTTTGAAGGCATGGACGTTTCGTATCACAAGAAGGGTATCGAAATGTTGGAAAATCGCTATACCAAATTTATCGCCCTCGAAGGCAACATTGTTGAAGAGTAAATATAACTTTGTCCAAAACACGCTTGTTTTTATTAACAATATCGGGACTTTTCAGCCCATGTAGTATAAGTAGTATATAGTAGTATAAGTAGTATGTATGTAGTATGTAGAGTTTGCCTATTCTTGTTTGCCTGAATTGATCGACAGATGATCAAAGTCATTGGTCAGTCCCGAATTTCTGAGTACCAGTTATTTTAGACAGAGAATCTAAGTCCTTGGTATTTGAGAATCGTTTTTGAAGGAGCTGAGATGGGTGGACGCAATAGTTACCCCACAAGGCAACCGGGTGTGCAGTTGTTGAAATTTGAACAACTGTGAAGGACAGGATTCAGCCAATTAGTAAGTATCACTTAAACAATAACAATAAGTAAACTTGTAAGACCGTAGGAATTTGTCAGCTCAAAGGCTTATAAAACGAAGACAAATAAGTTTATAAAGACAAGATTGGCGAAAGTTAATTATAAATTTGCAAAAATTGTTTAGGGCATTCAAAAATGAAAAGTACTATATGCGTTTTAATATTGTACTGATGAGAAACAATTATATTAATAAAAAATAAATATTCAAAAAGCAATATAAAGCACACAAATTAGCTCGACATGCGTGGACCAAAAGGACTTAAAAGCTAAAGACAACAAAATCTATGCAAATCAGAATCACAAAGTACATTACAAAAGACGACGAATCGCTATAATTTTCGATTTTTCCGATTCACAATCGCAGACGTCTATTTTGCGGTGATTTTGGGTCACCAAGAAGGCCAGCGACACTGACACTGTCAGTATTCTTGCGGGGAAGATCAATGTCCATGCTGCGCCATCTATGATGAAAACAATTAAATCTCGAGAATAAGAGAGAGATGGTTTCAATGAATGAAACAAATACAATGAAATGAATGGTTTAAAAAAAAAAAATTTGGAAGTTTTTAGTTTTGTGTAAGTTATTGCTATAAAGCAACAACAAGCTTTTTTCATTCGACCGGACTGAGTTGTTTCCCTTGAACACCACTATTCATTTTCTTTCTTGATGGAAATTCGGACTTTGCCTGCTTCCTCAGCGTGTGATTCAGCAAAGAAGTCGCGCATCAACCATTTTGTACCAGATTTGAAAACAGTTCTCCATATTTCGTGAATTGATTGTGGTCGTTAGATTGTCGAATGTTTCCTGGTAAAGGCCGTTGCCTTAATCCCTATTAAGCAAAAACTCTTTCCTAGCTCAACCAAGTACACACTCACAAAACTATCAAAGAAGAAGGCAAAAATAGAATTTGTGTTCTTACAAAAGAAATTGTTGATTTTAAGGGAAATGCCTCTGTTAAATAAAACAACAAAACTCTTTATTCCACTCAAAAATCCTTCATAAACAAGCTGTTTTTGCAGAAACATGTTGAACTCATCCTTAGTGTGGGATTGCGCTGACTGAGAAACAATCGATTATATTTCAATAAACAATAATACCAGAAAACCTACTAGAACGTTCTTTTTGACAAAATTATACCAGCATCTTTGTGAATAAGGACCAAGACATGAAAAGATTTTGAACTGTCCTATTATTCCAGATTCTTCGCTGCAATATTTTGTATTCACACTTTTGGTCGGCAATGATGGATTTTTTTTTTAAAGATCGATCGTTTTCAGTCTGTTTCCTTGTACAATACACAGACGTGTTTCACCAGTGTCCCATATTCGGTGTGTGGTTTTGGTGTGGAAATGCACAAAAAAACCATTCGACGGAGAGTTTTTAAACAAAAACAGAGCTAGCAGTCGGACATTATTTTCGAGCCGCTAAAACAAATTTACAGAAACCAAATGTGACATCGCACAATGACAGCAAAATCGAGGTACTCCCTAAAAATAGAATACAGAAATCTTAGCATTTTTCCCACCCAAATAAAAAAAGGTACCAGAATACAATGGCTCCTACTTGTAAAAGGGCAAGGAGTCCTGATTGTGCAAACGACGGAGCTGTAAAGAATGACACCTGAGACCGAGAAACCCAGGACAAAACCATCGAAACCGCACAGCGAAGATGGCATGCCGCCGATATGCCTATATGCGAGGAAACAAGGAAACAGACGAGGAACGACATATATATTCTTCTAATATTCAAATGTAAAGAGTTAAGTAAAGACGTTTTATTTCGAAAAGCAAGTGAACAAGATTTAGGCTCTGCACTTTGTGTCAAATTGTGTTCGTACCCGAAAATAAATAAAGCGTTTGAAACGAACCAACGATCGGTGCATACAATGAGACTGTTGGATTTGGGATTGGGATCATCTGCCATTAAAAATTTCTGTAGTTTAATGGGTTTACCAGTGATCTCGAGTTCTAATTACAACAGATGCGTTGATAATAATATTATGATTATTATTGATTCTGTTCTCAAGAATATTCTCATAACATTCTACATTCTACATCTACTCTGTTTTCTACAGAGAAATAGAATTGTTTCAAAGATCTGAGGATTTAGACGATGCAAAACGTAATTGGTAATATTTTTCAGGTAATGAAAATACCAACTTTCAAAATTTTGACAGAGACTGAACTGCATGATCGTGATCGTTTATCTTCTTGCAAAAAAATTATCTAGGAGGACGAAAGAAGCTACAAGGCATTGACTGCAGCATATAAAAAGCAAAGAGGGGATGAAACTACTAAAGAGGATATTGCGAAAAACGAAAACTTGATCCAAAAAAATACCGAAAACACTGCAAAATTTACTAATAAACTTATATAAAATTTATCCATCTCGTCTGGTTACGCTAAAAGAGAATACTCTAAATCCATAAAAAGTATGCATAAAAAAATTAGGACAGAATTTCGCCACAAGATTTCTACAGGCAAAAACACTCAGCATACTATTTGTTTTGCCTCTTGGTCTAGGTATCATGAAGCTGAGGCTGACGGGGTGTTACAAAATTATAGGCATAAATCTTCTCCTGACGAAGAAGCACAGGAAATTCTCAAGCTTTTTCACGAAAATTTTGATGAATTGCTGAAGTTGTGTTTAAAGAACAACACTGAAATTAATAATGAGAGTCCAAATTTTAACACTTGACATTATATCCCTATGCTTACGTTCATTGGCAAAAACAGCGAAATTGCTGCTCAGACTAACACTTCCCTGGTTAACAAAGGTCTAAGCAGTATATTTAAATATACTGCTATCACATGTCATGTAGCCCTGAGTCACGCTGAAAAGTTTGACCAGCAGCGAATTAGGCTAGCCAACCGCACTAAAGCTTCCAAAAAGCCAGGACAGCTCAGAGCGAGGAAAAAATTGGAGCTGTATGCTCCTACAGCTCCAAGCCAGAGGACGAAGGCTGATGTAAGGCCCGGATATGGTGGACCAATACTTTGTCATTTTTTGCTTAAATTTCCTTAAAAAATTGTAAATGTAAATTTCTCAAAACCACGTTTTTGCGGGTGGTATGTACGATTTTAACTACTTAACTGAGCGCTCTGATTTTTGTATACATATGTTCTTGTAAACATACATGACTGTCGCCTGAGCCGGTTAACGTTTTGTCCCGATTTTCAAGCGATTTTCCATCCTCAAAAATCAGGGTTTAGAGTCGGCAGCCGCCATTTCGTTATGTTATATTAATCAATCATGTGATTCTGATCATTCAAATGGTGAAAACCGTCATTTTTCGACGATTTTTAAACGAAAAATCCAGTCTGACACGAAAAAAATCTTTTGAAAATATAAAGTTTTTGGTTAATATTTAATCAATATTTAATGTTCAATAAAAACGCTTACAAACTTCACAACGATACCCCTATTCTTTCCATAAACAAAATGTATGACAGACAGTGTATGTAGACAGACTCCTTTAAGGAGGGAATTCGTGAAACTACTCCAAAAATGTTTTATTAGATTAAAATGTTCTAAATGCCCGAAAACTCCATGAAAGTACTGAAGTATTGAAGCGATACTCGTATCAGTTCTCGAGTTCTAATCAGTTATAGGTAGCGCAGTTTTCAACGGGTTGAGCATGTTTGCCGCGCGTTCCTGCCTACTTTCTCTTTGGAGATATGGCGGTTTCTCTAATTATGGATATATACCATAGACTTATAAATCTTAAATTTGAACGATATAATTGCTAGAAAATAATAATCGCTGACTGAAGAGAAAGTTTTAAAATAAACTAATAATTAACGAGTTTTATCCACCGCAAGCTTTAAACTCGTTTTTCTCAAGGAAGTACTATTTTAACTTCTGTAAAAAATATCTCAAAAAATATTAAACCTAAACTTTTTTGTAATTTCGGAGAAAGAAATTATTAATTTATGTTTAAAATTCAATTTTTTTTGTAAAAAAATAATCGATTTTTATGTTTAATCTAGAAGTAACATAGAAAATTTCATTTTTTTTATAAATAAATTATAATATAATATAAATTCTTTCGTCGGTTAACCGTTGAACTTTACATCTCCTTAAGATTTCACTTTTTCTGAATGTTGCACGTTCTTCGGAAAAGGTGTTAAGTTGTACGAGGTATTTGTTGAGGTGTTTTTTTCACTGACATCGCTCCCATTTTGAGTTAAAAATTATTTTAAAAAATATTTTTCAGTGCTTTGAGACATGCACTTTAGGGATCTCATGTTAGCTGAATAACCAATAAATATTTTTTAAATTAATTCGAAATAAGCAGTTTTTTAAATTTTACATGTAAAAAATAATTACAATAAAAATTGTAAATGTAATGAAAAGATTATAGTAAGGTCTTTGCTATCAAAAAATTTTACCGTAGATTATAGAAAAAGAATGAAAATAAAACAAAACTTGAAATAGATGCTTTACGTTTATACATTCATTTTATTTCTTTTAATTTATTACGGAGCAACTTTCGAAAAAACCAGACTTACTTTGTGACCACAATGTACGAGTTGTTATCACAGTATATTTTCCCCTAGGTCTAGGGTAGGTATCTTTGTTTTCATCTTTATAGTATCAGAGGAGCGCATGTCCTATTTTTTGTGTGCATGAAAATCACCAAGCGGATATTATGACGTGTGGAAAATCGATCGATTAAATCGTTTCCAGTAATAGGAGAAATGTTACAAACAAATTCATATCGTTCTGGATTTGTTCTGCATGGCGTGGAAAGGATACTTTTTGAATCTTGCAAAATTATGAACAGAGTCATTTTTGACTGGAATTAAACTTGCTGAGCGGTATTTCAGCATGTGTAAGGGAGTAACATAATTTGATTGTTTTGTTTATTCAGAAGTTTGTTGCTGCCGTTCCAACCCCATCAACTAAATCCCTGACCTGCATTAAGAATTTTGTAATCCAAGCTGCCTTAAGCCGTGAATCGTTGCATTTGCAAGAGTATGAAACGCCCCCTAATAGGATTGAATTTGTGGCGAGGGAAGTGGGATGAAGCCATGGTGTGAAAAGTAGGTCAATTAATGTTATCTCGAATTTCGTCGAAGAGTTTTGCTGGCCAAACAGACAAAGTCTTACGTTGATTTCAGTTCTATTTTAGAAAAAAATTTATTCCGAAGAGCTATATTGGGGATCAATTAAACAGTCTTTAGTTTGCTATTTTAAGTCCATTCCTTGAAGCTTGCTTTGTAAACGAACAACCTGAAGTATGTTGGCTCGAGTAAGCTTGAATTGCAATTAAAGAATACATGGAAGTCTTTGCTCTGCTCTGATATAAATGGAAAACCTTTCACATATCAGCAAGTATTTGTTTCGTAACACCATACCTAGGAACAGGAAAAATTGCAGCAAAGGTATGCAATACCTTAGTAGCAGTTTGCGCGATTGTATCTACACTTTCGATTGAATGACCGGTAATTCTATCAAGTGCTGGCTATGTAACAATACCGCGTAGGGAAAATGTTCTTGGTGTTGTTATGATATTCATTCAGTGATTGTAACATTCCGTATCCATTGCAATGCCTTGGCAACGATTGTTGGGGCTCTTCAGGTTGGGAGCCGGCCGACAATATGTCTCGTCTATCATCAAAACTGTCGTAATTGATGGAATTACTCGCTAAACACTGTGACGAGTGCTTATGGCAAGTTGACAAGGTATTAGCTGGTAGTCAATTGCAAGTATTTACTAATTGACTTTCGACATATACGTTTTTGTCCCCGAACGGGGCAAGTAACACAGTTTAGTAAGAAAGCACTCATGATACCTTTTCGTCGTAATTCCGTTGAACGCATTGTACGTGTGGTTAGAAGATGGTTCCAATGTCGAGTGCTACCTGTGCCTTAATTTGAAACAATCACTTCCGTTTAGCTTGAAAGAACGCTAGAACTACTACATCAAGTAGGTGTTGCTACAGTTTGGCATATTTCACCAGGTGTAAATATATTTGCGAATCGTTACAACGGAAACTTCACCATATTTAACCAAATCACTTGCGGTCAACCGCGCGCGATGCAAAAAACGCCAGAACTTAAAGCTTCAATATTATTATCTCTAATCACTGATTTGTATCTAGTTCGTGATGGTTCCGCAACGCCAAATGTAACATCCCTCAAGATCTATTCGACGCTAGATCCGAAAGAGAACTGAAAATCATTCTGGCTGAACATAAAGTGCATTCACGCTTTCCTCCTCCAGTCTAGTTGTCTAGCAGCGGAGACTCCGTAGCCCCCATAATGAGGGAGCTAGTCAGTGGAATGGATTGACCATCCAGCTTTTACACTCTACTATATGTGGTTGAATCTACCTCGCTGACCATTTGTACAACTCTATTTGGTTTAATTAGCTTCAACTCTGAACTAAAATTAGCCAAAATGAAGAAAATAGATGAAATTTATGGTATAGTGGGCGGTTGGTTTTGATGACAACATGCAGTCATTTGTTCCAAGATTTCTTGGAAATGGACTATATAAAACGGTGGAGCATATCTATACAATTGTTGATGCGTTTTATTCGTTACATCATTTCATTAATGTTTGTTTTTATTTTTGTTTTTCTTCTATATGCATACTTGCCTATCTGCATCTGGAAATAAACATAAATTTGAATATTTGCTGATCAATGTATCAGGAAACCTGATCTGGTAAAATTATAAATTAAAATTTCAACTTCAGTATTGCATTGCAAAGTAGTATTGCAACAAAGTATAATGTGTCTAAAGATGTGACCATGTATTTCGTGCAGCACACGATTGAACAGTGTCTTCATACTAAAATTATATTTTCTTTGTCTACGAACCTAACTTTTTTCAAAGGATTTTTAACACTGAGTTTCACGCAACCCTACAAGGTTTCCGATACGGCCCGTCCTATTACCCCTAGAAAAACAATTTTCGGCACATTTCGTGCTTGCATTAAATAATTTTGAATACGTTCAACGTTAAGCCATCATAAAACGACAGGTGATCATATCCGACCCGACGCAAGCAATTTTTTCAATTTTACATGAAATAAAAATTCATTCGTAGGATCGAAAAACTTGGTGCAATCGTGAAAGAGCCTAAAAGTCAATGGGTAACCTAATTTTCAAACAGTCCGACTTTTGACTGATCAAGAAGCGGTTAATTTTAATCGATTATTTGGTAAAGTCAACGTGCTAGCGTCAAAAAACCAAACTGGACAAAATAAGCCCTTTACAAAAAATATCAGCCCTTTGCGTGAATTCGAAATCAAGAAGCCTGAAACGACGATTGTAGTAAGAAGAATTACTCGAGACTTCAACAACAACTGGTCCCCATCCTAGAAAAGACGTTGGTAACAGCAATAAGCTCTAAGCCGAAGTGAGCACAGTGGAGATCTGTTGCTGCAGAATGGAGGATGTGTCGCCTGGTGCAAAAGAAACTTAATTAAAATAAAAAAAAAGTGTGTGCACCTCCCAAAAAAAGGTAAGATAATTTAATGTAAGAAAAGAAAATTGTACCAAAAGCATCATAAAAGTATTGAAAAACTTCAGCAAGGACATCAGGTAAACCAATTGAGAACCCAAAACAAATTAGATCACGGTAAAGCAATTCGGAGAAGAAGTAAAATTATATGATGACAATGCAATTGAAAACAGAAGACGAATTTAAAAATCAATCAAAATCAATTCGAAACAGAAAACAAAGTTATGTACACAATTCAAACTACTCCTTAAACTTTTATATGCCTGCAGATTGTTAGAGTCACTATGGCTCTGAAGTTGGTCACTCCAACTCGGCACGTAACTATTTACGCAACAAAAACGTCGATAAATCATAAAGCCTTAGGGACCGCCAATCAGACTCTTATTTAATATATATACGATTCTGATTGTTGGTACCCGTTTATAATGCCGCCGATATACAGAAAGTCATCTTCAATGGTACCTCAATGATATCAAGTGCAAGATCTACAAGTTTTCCCATCAAATCTCCTGTCCGCGAAAACGACGACAATCTACAATAGGAAAATGGAAGGAGCAAATCCGTTGCTGCCTGCTCCAATTACGCACGTTTACTCTCAACCATAGCGTATGTACCATGCGTAACTACTAGCAAGCGTAATTACTGACAAGCGCTAATACTTCAAGGAGACTTCCAATCTAGCAGTATTTGGCTGAGTTTTTCCGAGTGAAATGGTATTTTTAAGCAAAATTATTGAGAATAGAATAAAAGACAAAAAGAGAGAGAGATGTGTCTTGACATCGCCTTAAAGTTTGTATCCATTCACAATAACTCTCATATGCTTTTACACCGGGAAAATTATTCGCATTCACATTAAGGCTGAGAAACCCACCCATTGCGATTACTCCTGTCACCTGGGTTGTTTATTTAAACGCTTTCTTTTTCACAAAGCTCGCTTTATTTCCTACAGGTCGTATACGTATCTTTTTCTTTGTGATGTCCCTGCGGAGTTAAACCGCATTTGATTAGTTAGACTGTGCTTTCAGTGTAATCGTTGCTGCACTTAGGATGAAGTCTTCTATATTTGTGGTAAGTCTATATGATTATTCTTCTAGCACTCATAGCGTTTGGACATGTTTTGACTAAGTTCATTCATATTCATTCAACAATTTCAATAAGCCAATGAATTTGAAAATGAACGTCGTTTTTCGGCAGAAGTACCAACTGATTCCACAGTATAAACGAAATCGAGGAGCCTGAAGACTTTCAGCACGAGCATTATCAATCAGAATGTTAAAACGAAGAATCGATAAGCAACCTTCACTAAGTAATCAAGGAAAACTCTGTTCTAGGCAATGAAGTGTTAAAATAACAAAGAGCATAGGATCAGTTTTCGTTAGTATCATCTGATCATTACAATTAAGAAGAACGTGAGATGAAAAAAAAGACTGTAACCCAGCTTGCAGAAAAACAACAGCTCTTTGGAATCCAGGTGTCAGACGAACTTATGGTATTCGAAAACAAACAATAGCTGTCTTTAAATAGACAAGACAAAGTCATAAAAAGGTAAAAGATAAAAGAACAAGGCAAAATCAACTAGTATTTCTGTTGGTCTTCTTAAAATCAACGTGAACAAGAAAATGCTCAGATCATGAATTTTCTTTATCGTCGCAGAACGAAAATATTTTGCCTGTTAATTAAATACATAAGATAAGACTGTTAAGTGACTGTTAAAGTGATAGTTTGGAAAGAAAACATGATTGGTTTCACTTCTGCATAAGAAGTTCTAAGGGCGGGTAAAACGCCATAATTCACATGTACGCGGAAGGCAGGTCTGAAATCTGACCTGTCTGTTTGAAGGCCCTGAACTTTTGGGAGAATGTTAAAAATCTTCTTGAAATGAATAAAAAGGCAGCACTAGCTGTGGACTTTATTGGGGTTAAGTTACAGTTGATAGGGAAAGGCTACCGTATGATTTGGTTCTGGTCTCCCACGGAATAGCCCAAATGCCTTTTAACAGATAAGATACTGAACTTTATGAGTAGTGAGTTGGGAGGGACTCCATAAAAATGACATCAACTAGTGTTATTCGCTTTTCAACTACACCTTGCAGTGTCAATGTGTCAGATGCAGTGAACTGCACGCGTCTAGCAATTGCAAATTGCTTATTCGCAGCCAAAACAGCATAATACGTCAAGATCGCAGAATTACAGTGGTGCCTCACACAACGAACTTAATTCGTTCCAGGAGCAAGTTCGTTATGCGAAAAGTTCGTTATGTGAAACGCGTTTTCCCATAACAATACATGTTAAAAAAAATAATTCGTTCTGTAGCATAAAATATGGTAAGATGACATAAAAAAAAGATAAATTTTTTGTTATTATTTTTATTTAGATACATCTAAAAACATAATGAAAAAAACACACATTTTTTAATTTTAAGAAATAATCGAATCTTGCACATCTTCATCCATTTTCCGCTTTTTGGCCGATGGTGCAGTGAAAAACCTGTCCAAAGTCGTTTGTTTCTCTCTTTTCTTCAACATCTGCCGGAAATAACGGACAAGAGTATCGGAGTACAGGTCGTTGATCCTGTTTGCTTCAGCGGAATCCGGATAGTGGGCATTGGAAAAATCCTGAACTGCTTTCCATTTGACCAGGATGTTCTTGATGTCAGCAGTTGGAATTGGTTGATTGGTTGATTGTTGCTCCTCGTTATCAGATGACGCTTCCCTTTGAGCATTGTCCTGTTGTTGGGCCAGAAGAGTTTGGAGCTCTTCAGTTGTCAGCTCTTCTTTGTGTTCCTCAATAAGCTCCTCTACATCCTCTTTCTCTACCTCTAATTCCAACCTTTGGGCCACTGTGATGATGTCCTTCACCACTTCTGTGTCATCAACTACTGCTTCTTCCTGAATCCACGAAGGCACAAGCATCTTCCAAGCAGAAATGAGGGTCCTTCGTGACACTTCTTCCCAGGCCTTCTGTATAAGTCGTATTGCCAAAAGGATATCAAATTTCTCCTTCCAAAACATTCGGATAGTCATATTGTCTCCACCAAACTCGCATTCTTCAAACACCTTATTAAAGAGGGCTCTAGTGTAGAGTTTTTTAAAGTTCGCAATAACTTGCTGATCCATTGGCTGGAGAATGGATGTGGTGTTTGGTGGCAAATACTGCACCTTGATAAAAGGATAATTTTCCTGCAATATTTCTTCTAGGTCTTTTGGGTGAGAAGGGGCATTGTCAAGTATCAGAAGGGCTTTGAGCGGCAGTTCTTTTTCCAACAAGAATTTCTTCACGGCAGGAGCAAAGGTTTCCAGAATCCGTTCGTTGAAGATAACTTGGGTCACCCAGGCTTTTTGATTGGACTTCCAATGGACGGGCAATTTGGACTTAATAACGTTATTTTTCTTAAAAATTCTTGGATTTTCAGAGTGATAAACCAATAGAGGTTTGATCTTGAGGTCTCCACGCGTCTGCACGCGTCTAGCAATTGCAAATTGCTAATTCGCAGCCAAAACAGCATAATACGTCAAGATCGCAGAATTATGTATTTGCATCCACCGCAGGGGTGCCCACGAAAGGTATAAAAAGTAATGTATGTGGATATTATGAGCTGGTTCTTACAATCATTGAAAGACTTGATTGCTTTGCTGAAAAGTATGGGAAACAAGATTGCAAGATGAGTTTCATTCAACAGTAATCACCGCCAAGGTTTGCTAAACACCTCGGAAGGATTCGCTATGAAGCAACGTGCGGATGGATGGACTTTGCTTCCTTTGGTTCAACGTCAACTCGATTGTAGTACAGGATCGACGTGGAAATCTCCTCAATTTTGGATCTATAATACGCCAAAAGGCTTAAGGCCTGTAGTGGTGATACGTGGATACTGACGCAACTACCTGTATTTAAATTTAAAAGTCAAATGCATTTGCGACATCCGTATGGGTTTTGATATGAGCCACCAGTCCTTTCAAGGAATCAGTTCCGTTAATTTAAATTGAACCATCGATTAACTTTGTATTGTAACATATTAGCAATGTCCTTCGGATGGGTGCCTTCTACTTATTTCAGGAAGTCGTCTGCGTATTACAAAAAACTGTTGTTTAAATCGTCTATTTCATGCTATTTCGTTGCATAAATTAAAAAGTGGAGGGGATTTAGCGCTTGTGACTTCTATCCTAGCTTTGTCTAGATATAAAACTCATCGGCTGTATAAATTCCATTCTTCTACTTATTTATAGCAATGCGTTATGTCAATTATGATGATATTTTCGTGATCCTACGGCCTTATTTCTGGAAGAATGTGTTAAGGGTAGTTTTGGTTGGTTTGTTCTTTGTGTAGACAAAGCCAAGGGAAGCTAAGATGCTCGCATATCAGCTTACAGATTCAGTTTATTTTAGTCTAAAGTGTCCAGAAAAAGAACAACAACAGGATGAGTTTTTCAGTACTGAGGATAAGGAAGTTGGTCAAGCCGAAACTGTAGTGCCTGCAGGATCAGTAACCAGCACTTCCATTGTGAAAGATAAAATCATGTGGAAGGAAACGCGACAGAATTAAAATCAGGTTGAAGCTAGCCCGTACACAATATTTGATTTGATGTATTTGATCGAAATCAGCTAAGTATGGTATTAAAATCTAGTGGAGTCGTATCCTTGGAGGGTAATATTTTGACTGGCAAAAAATGATGACGGCAACAAAAATCAGATCTGTAGTGATATCACAGCAAATAATCATCGCTGTACAGATTTTGGATTTTTTTGGATTTACATAAAAGGATGAAACTGTGATTCTGTCATCAACGCAGCATCCAGAGAAGGCTATAGGTGAAGATGAAGGCGATACGTGAAAAAAGAAGCTGCTAATATAAATTACTCCAATTGATATAAGGCTGGTGTTGACCTATGAATTAAATGCTACGAAAATACACAAGTCAGTGGCGTTGAACAAGAAGGCCAGTCGCAATATTCTTGAATATGTCGGATGTCGCACAGCAGCTTATCCCATATGATTTTTGATCTAAATGAGGTTGACGGGAGCGCACTTTGTAAAAATTTCTAAAAAGTAAACAAAACTAAAGCTAAGATACTGAAACAGTCTCTAGGAATCCAACTAGGCACAACAAATCATTACGTTTTTGAAATAGTTGCAGAACTAACAATCTGGTTGAAGACTGAACACTGCTAATTTGCTGCGAAAGAGATTTGCTAGCTTATCTATAACAACTTACTTCAGGTGACCAATGAAGATTGGAGGAGTAATGTCAGGACTAACAATATCCATACTTTGTTGAAATTCAAAAACCACTTGTCCAGGATAAATTCCACATATAGTGGCAATAAACCACCCAATCTTCAAGCCATATTTCTCCCAGTGTAACCTCTTTGGCCACGCCAGACCAGAGATAAATGGAAAGAGATGGTGGCGTTCGAAACCAGGTTGAGCTCTTTCCCCCTTTCTTTGTAAATATTAAATTCACTTTCGAGGTATTCGACAAAATTGATCAGAACTTCCGCACCCATGAGCCTTCGCTGAGTTAGCTAGCAAGGGTATAAATCACCTATAAGTTCTAAGTGAAAATGGATAAATTGATCTACCAAAAACTTCTACAAAAACATATTTCCAAATAAGCTATATATAATAAACTGGTAGTAACAAAACAAAAAAAAATCAACACTGAATTCTCATTTCAGAGTCTAAAAAGTGAGCGCTCACTAAATATTTTTATATAGATCAGAGAAGCAAAGGTAGCTTTTATCCATGAAATTCATAGGATTTGTTGTGATGCATTTTATTCTAATCATTCTTTTTGATAATCAATTTCAGTTGCTTTGAAAAATGGCTCGTGAGCTGACCGGAGGATGGAAAGTAAATTATAGTAAATTTGCGTGAAATGACCAAATCGATTCGGAAGATTGGCGAAATAGTGAAAAGGCCTTTTTGTACTGTGTTTTAATAAGAAAAAGCGTAAAAAGAGTCAATAGGTCTGGCCGCCCTCGGAAGCTTACAAACACTAAGAAACGATGACTTGTAATAAAAGTGAAGAAGGACCTAACAAAAACTGCAGCAAAACTTCATCATGAAAATGGCAAAAATTTACGGTAAAACACCGTTATTACGATGCGTTGTGGTCTATACGATGCATATTATAGCAGAGTTGCAAGAAAAAACTATTTATCAGTAAAATCAAGAACGTACGAAGCATACGTTAATGCTAAGAAGTAGTTAAATCGAGAGAAATAGTTTTGGAATAAGTTCATTTTTAGCGATGAAAGTAAATTTAATATTCATGGTTTCAATGGGAGGTGTATGGTGTAGAGGAAAAATACCCTAATATAAATATCCTTATATCCTACGTTCAAACATGATGGTGGTTCGCTACTTTGGGATGTATGAGTGCATCTACATAGCAGCGCAGTTTGAACACACATGTACAGAGTAGATGGGAATTCATAATGATTATATATTCAAACAAGATAATGACCTAAAGCATTGATATACAATATTTTGGTTGTTATATAATTCCCAAATGGATTAAAGTGCCCCTCTATCATCGAATATCAATCCGGATGAGAATTTAAGGGATATATGGGAGTAAGGAATTTGTAAATGGAAAATTTCTACTAAGGACGACCTAAAAGACGCTTTGAGGACAGAATTAAAAAAAAAAAACACCGCATCTGAAATCATCCAAAATTTAGTCAACTCTATGCTAAGAAAGTGTTAGGACCCATTAAAAATTTAATATATCTTTCTCATTAATTTTTAATGAAATTTGAGTGAGCGCATACTTTTTGGACTCTGAAATGAGAAAAACGTGTCTATATTTTTGCTACCTCCAATATATATACATAGCTTATTCGAATGAATGAGTTGCATTTTCATAAAACACCGTTTGGACATTTAAAAAAAGTGAAGTGAATTTTTCCATCGGGTTGCTTTATTCACAATTTAAGTTCAAAATTCGGAAATCTTACGGATGAGCGCTCAGTTTTTGGAGCCACTGAACACTGACAATGACAGCAATGCGTATTGTGCCCGTACCAAAACCAAATTCCCTGGATCTTGGTAAGGTTCAAAACAATTTTAAAAATTATCTTTTTGAAATGTAAATGATTTACCTAATAACTAAAAAACATGATAAATTTTTGAACGTAATCTTGTATAAACTTAAGTGGTGCAACATTGGTATAGGATATTTTGCTCCGACGAAATATACACTATAGGTGTGTAGCCCTCGGAAAGTGGCCATTGAAAGAAGGAATTAAATTTCGATGATTGACAACTCGTAGTATCACCCAAAGAATGAAAATATATCACCGAACCATCATGAATCATCTTAAAACCGCTGGAATGAGTACAAACGTTGATGTTTGAGCACCATATGAATTGTCATCAAGAAAATAATATGCATAACATGAAGCAAGAAAGCGTATAAAATATTCCAAAATACTGTCTGTTAAAGCTGAGATCCTGAATTGGAGAAGAATTGATAAAGACTTAAGATGGGTTAAGGCTTAGGGAGTTAAATCAAAGTCAGGATTAAGGTCAGACACTCGATTTGGTTGAAAGAGTGAAAAGCTACGCCGATTGATAAGATATGGTCGGAACTAGTCAAAAGGACGAGAATCGTAACCTTTCATGGGAAAAGGCTATACTATGCATGTCTACAGTACAGCACGCCAAAAGCTCGAAGAGCTGGAGATGGAAAGTTCTAAATTACCCATTACTACCATAACATCACCTGGATTTTGCGCCAAGACAGTATAGAGTCAATTACAAATAAAGCAAGCGAAAAGCGATAATCAGACTTTGTTTGCCAATAGGGGGAAGGGTTTTTCAAAGTGGAGGATTTTAGAATTAACGACAAACAAAAAATCAAACAACAATAATAAATCGGAAAAAAGGCACTTGATCAAAATATGTTTTTCATTATAACTACGTTAAAACTATATCTGAATTAACAATCAAAAAGAAATTCATTTTTAGGAGTCATTTAAAGATTAATTTTATCTCTTATTTACACGAAGAAATTCATTGGCTAAGCAAATGAATAAATAATACGCATTAAACGAGCACTAGTCATCACTTCTTCTTCGCAAATACCAGTAGTTATAAGAAACAAAAATAACCAAACTTCATAAAGATGAAACAAGAGCAAAAGCGTTACAGTTCTTTTTGGATGTCCTTTTTCAAAAATATGTGACATCCAAAAAGTCAAAAGAAAGATGAATTTGAAAAATGAACATTAATTCAAGAAATCAATAATCCTTTTTTATAGTTTTTGTCCTCGGAACATTCCGTCGTTCCCCGTCACGTTTTTTGTTTCGTCCACAGTAATCAGTTTCGTCACTTTTCTATAGGTAATATGAATACTTTCCGCATTTTACGTAGAGTCCTTACCTGACATATTCTGTGGATTTTCGTCCTTCTTTTCGTTGTATTTTATCACTTGAGAAACACACTGCCTACACCGATATTTCCGGACGTTTTCACTTAGCACTCGCATGGTTTTCTACTTACTTGAAAACGAATTTGCGACGAAATTAATAATTTGACAACTTTTTTACTATCACTCAAAAAAGTTCTTAAGACAACATCCACATGTTAACCTAAGACATTACAAAATTTTTAAGACGGAGAACACTTTCCGTTTTATTCCAATGAACGACTATGTTAACACTAAGCATAAAACATACACTGATTCACATGTCGCGAGACGGTATCAATTGAATGACCGTTTGTCGATTTGATTCTTTATCGCGCAACCTCGCCGCGATGATAGTTAATATGTATTTATGTATTCACTTTTTTTTGCGTCTTGATATGTTCACTTCCGAGTTTTTTATTCCGCCGCCGCTGTCTCTTTGAAAACTCGCCGTTAAATCAATGTTAGTGGGCCACTGGTGATGTTTACAAATCAACCGTTACTTTTGTTTATAGTTTGTTGATGTTTTATGGATCATGGAATCTAATGCATTTGTTGTTAATTTGCGTATTTACATAATTATCTTGATGAGATGCATTTACATACCTGGTGCATACTTAAACCGTTTACCAAAAGTGTTATTTGAATATTTTATGGTTAGCCAATAGAAATGCACTCGATGCAATGGTTTGTTCACAGTAGTTTGCCCACTGAACCTGATAAACCAATGCAAGCATCTAATTTAAAATACAACATAGGCTTATTCGCACAAGGACGAAACTTACTGAGGAGAAGAAAAGTGAATAAATTAGTAAAAACTAGTCTGATAATGATGGGTCCATGGTTTTATGACCAAATTGAGCGCCATGTTACAAATAGTAGAAAAAATTGATGTGAATAAAACAAAGCAGAATTTCATAGAAATATACATCGATATCAAACGCTTTCTCAAGGAACCCTGTTTTTATATTTAATATTTCCATAATATTAATTCAATTAAACAACATAATTAAGCTGTTTTCGCCCTCAAAAACCTTTCATTTGAATCTTTCTTATAATCTCAAAGTAATTCTTATTATTTTATTAACTAGTTGACTCGTACGTTTTTGGAAATTAATCTTTTGCGAAAACGCAGAGAAATAAATGAAACAATATATCCTATGCAATATATGGATATGAAATATTATCCTGCTGGTCAACATTTCAAAACGGACATTTGTCCAAAAACGGCAGTTATCATTGCTACAAAGGACACTCTACTTCCGATTATAACACTAGAACTTGGTAGTCAACTGGAACTAGTGCGATGTACCACTTTTCGTCCATTCTTATCTGTAGGCGTTTATATCGTTAGCTTTCACCTGGGGTTATGCACGAGTTTTTTTTTATGTCGTTTATTGATTTTAAACCCAGATGTATTGGCCTTTCCCTATTTTCTGGAATTTGTACTACATGGGCTAAACAGCCCTTGGCCTGGCAGCGGAAAACGTTATTTTTAGTGTAAAATACGCTTCTATTCTCCGACATGAGCTTCCTCTAAAGTAATGCATTTAGTGTATCGATCTTCCAACATTTCGGTGGACCATCTAGTAGTGGTAAGCATCATGTGCCTTAAAGAACGCAGTTGTTTCTAAAGGCCGAAATACAATAGTGCAAGACTGCGATACGAGAGCGTGACGAGAGTCTCGCAGCAAATGTTAAGCAGTTTTCTTAACATGCATTTGTATGCGACATCGTACAATGATTGCGATGCGTCGATGCGAGGCGAGAAATATTCGGAAAAACGAAAATTCCTCGCAACGATGTGCGTGACGTTTGTCAAATGCAATATGGCGCTTAAATGAAATTTGAAAATCAAACGCCTTAATTACTTTTTAAGTACATTGGTTATTATGCATGAATTTTGAATGAAAATTTCGTGCATCCTAGTTAAGGCTTTTATTTGCTAAACGAAGGAAGATTCCAACCTCAAAACTTTTGAAAAATCAAAAACAATTCCCAGCAACTTTAATTTAAAATGTCACAAATTTGCGTTTGTTATATGAACATTAATGTTCCCCGCATCGCGTGCATTATAAATTGAATGCGTTGCGTGACGACGAGGGAGAATCGGATCGCGCTCACGAATCGCCGTCATGCAGTATTGTATTTCGGCCTTAACTTGAGCTACTCATTTGCGTGCAATCTCTTCCCAGTAAGCCGATTTTTCAAAGCGGGATACAGGAAATCGTGGCTGTGGGCTATGTCAAGCAAATACAGGGGATGTTCAACCACTTCGTTTCGTAAATACTTCAATTTGTCGGTCGTATCGCAAGCAGAATGAGCTGGGGCGTTATCTTGGCAAAACACAATTAAAAAAACGACAAAAAAAATATGTCGCGAAATAAGATCGTTTGGACTTGAATCCTTTTATCAATCGAAACAATGATACACAGTTAAATTTTTTGTTATTATTTTCCATGTTGAAGATAATTTTTGAAGATTATACCATGGGCTAAAACCATGCCTGCTAATGTTCACGACTTGGACGCTTCTTACGGCTTTCATCAGGCAATAATCATTCCTTTGACTATCGATTAGTCTTAAAGCTGAAGAAATGCTGAAACCGGATTGCACTTATTCTAACAAATCTTAAAAACTTCGTTTTGCTGTGGCGAAATATCTTGAAATTTTGATTTAAAAGACGAATACGATTTGTTTTTTTGACCAATATTGGGAAAAGCGGCACCCGTTGCGCGGCCAACTTTCACATGTGTAAATAATCATGAATGTGTCCAATGATTTCTGAATGAAATGCCTAAAATTTGATTTAGCTCACTCAATTTAATTTTGCGATCGTTCAACAAAAGACCCATGACTTTTTTGAAGTTTCCCGAAGGTACGGCTTCATTCGGCCTCACTGATCGCGGGACATCACTGTATGTATATATGAAATATTACAGTACGTATTACGGTCAGATGTATAACAAGATTTACCAAGCGATCTTTTATTAAATCACGAAATTCACCTTTTTCCACAGTTCACAAAATTTCAGAGGTAACGTCACTTTGAAAGCTATAATTTAAAAATGAATAATCCAACCGTCATGAAAGTTTGACAGGCTTTGTGTAAAGATTGGGACTATATGTTTATGTATTTCTTTATGGTAGTTCAAGTCTTTTTCGGCATAAAAGGAGTGCACATGGAGACACACTGTGTGTGTCCAAGTCAACCAAGTCGAAAGCGCTTCTGCAATGATTCGCATCTTTCAAATCAATCCACACCGAAAAATAATCTCCGGAGATCTGCTCGCACAGTGTGCGAGAGGCAGGCGAATCGACTTGCTTCTGCTTAGCAAGCAACGTTACACCAGAAGCTCACCAATATGGCATCCTGACGCGTCCGATACAGCCGTCATTTGGGTTCGTAAGAGTGCTCACTATGAAGTGCCAGGCCACGGGCAAAGAAATGGTTTAGTTTGGATTCGGTGTTCGGGGACTACAGTCTTTAATGTATAGCTAACGCCGAACGAACCGTTGTCATCCTTTCGACTTAAGCTCATTGCTTGGGAGGACGCTGTTTCGAGTATTGAGAGACATGTGCTCGTCGGAGGTGACTTCAACGCAAAAGGAATCGATTAGGGCATGCCTCAATCAGACGCTCGGGGCGAACGGATTCTGGACATGGCAGCCAGAACTGGGCGCCGTTGGAACCATTCCTGATGTGACATTCCCTTCAGAGTGCCTAGTACAAAGGGTTAAATATTGAAGAGTGCTAGAGGATTACTCGGCCATCGATCATCAGTTTATAGCACTGGAGATCCATGAATGTGCTTCCCGAAGACCTCGCGCTCAGCCTTCTGCGCTCCGGTAACATAGTGGGAAAGCGAATAGTGAGACGTTTGTTGAAGTGCTAATAGCACGATCACCGCTAATGAAGTGCTCATTCCACTTTTCATGAAAGTGGAATTAAAGAAAGCAGTCTTGTCCTATGAAGGCAAGAAAGGCTGTAGGACCAGATGTGATTTAACTGCGCTAGATCGGCGGATGATCTGGTACCGCTTGAAATTGGTTTTCAAGTACCATCATATCTAATGGGGAATCTAATGATTCTGAAAGACCACAGCCTACACTACAACTTGGTGGAAAGCGATACATATTGCAGGTATCAATCAGAGCTCCATCCTCGGCCCGGATCTCTGGAATATCTTCTATGACGGACTGTTGCAGCTTGAACTGCCGGATGTGTCATGCTTGATCGGCTATGCGGACGATTTCATGGCGCTAGTTGCTGGACGCACAGTCGACCATGCAACTTAAACTAAATATGCTAATGCGTCGAGTCAGGGACTGGACGATCGCTCACGGTAACACTGAAAAAAACCGAAGTGGGGATCCTGACAAAGAAGAGAATCCCCAGAGTAAGTTCTATCAGTGTTGGGAAAGCGCTGGTTGAATCGAAATTAGTGAAATACCTGGGTGTCCTCATAGACTCCAAGTCTATGCGCATTTTATGGCACTCACTTCATGAATTCTGAACATACAGGGCCCACCACGTCAAAGAGACGACTCCTAATGAGCTCTGTGCAGTCGGTTATACTCGATGGGTCTGAACTATTAGGCGACGCTCTCAGCAAGGAGTTACACTCAAAACGGTTGGCACAGGTGCAGAGAGAGGAACTGTTGCAAATGGTATGCGTGAATCTCTCATACGGCAGTGCTGGTAATCGCATGGATGCTGCCCATCGCCATCCTTGCGAGGACAACAGAGAAACGATCACCAGATAGCAAACAACGCTCTTTCAGCTAAAGCAAACATTCCTGGGAGCAAGACACAAATAATAATAATAGGTATAATAAATAATACTAAGAGCAACACTCTCTTCTTGTTGCATCGCATTTTGTCGAACAACAAAAAGATAGGTAATTAGATTATTAGTTCAATTCAGATGTTAAGTTAGCCGGATTTGAGAACTGGGTGTAAGAAGTAATAAGCGATTTTGTCGTCTGTGTTGTGTATCTATCGCAATATGTTATCAAATATTATTCCCAAGAACCTTGCTGGTCTGTTCCATTGTATGTTGCCTAACTTTTCTAAGGGGCGGTTGTCACCTGCATCTTGAAATAAATATTGCCTGAATTTGATTGGTGTCGATTTTGATCTTCCATCTGTGAAAATATCCCATGAGGTTATCAAAATATTGTTGTAATTTCGAGGTGATGGCTTCTGTTTTATACTTGAAAACAAATGCATGGATCATCGGCGTATACTGATAGCTATACATTGTTTGATAGATTAGCCAGGTCCTTAGTGAGAATTTGTAAGATGGATAATCCTTGTGGTACTCCAACTTGAAAAGTTCATTTGTTGGAGAAGCAGTTGTTTACATTGACGCGCAGAGAGCTGCCTTAGGGACCGTATATGTTATTTGAATATATGGAAGTGTAAAATCGAACTCAAGAGTTTTAAAAGCAATTCCTATATGTCACAGTTTATCATAGGACTTGTCTATACCAAACATAACTATACAGGTTGGTTTCCCTGCGATTCAACCCATTCTTGATCAGTTGGCTCGCCCTTATGAGCTGTTCCAAAGTCAATTTGCACTTCAGGGATCACGTGTCCTTTTTAAGTTATTTCTAGTAATCTGACTAGCAATAACTTTCTGTTAAGTTGGCAAGGCAGGATAGGCCTCCAGTTCTGCGGCAACGTATGACCCTTGCATGGTTTTGAAATTAATATAATAGTAGCCAGCCGTTCTGTCTTGGGATATTTTCAGACACGGAATGAAGTGATTACATTATCAATTATTACTTGGGAGCCATTTTAGAATTACGTTTCTAATGAAGTCTGCGTAAAGTTATGCACTATTTCAAACTCTTTTCTGGTCTCTGTGTTACTTCTATATGGGATCATTGACTGTGGGAGTCAATCTAACTCACTTTTGCTTGAAGGGGCTATTTTTTCCATTTCCTTTAAAGTTCTTAAGACTCCTGTTTGGGATGGTTAGATAATGAGTTTGTGGACTTTATTGGGTTGTTCGGTAAGTAATTTCGTTTTTATCCAAACAGAGAATTAACTGAGTTTTTTTGCGGCCAACTTCACATTTAAGCCGCATAATCATCAAATTTTTGAAGAGCTGATATAGCAAGGCTTGTGTGTGAAAAAGTCCAATTGATTGTACGCAGTAGTTTTTGGTTGGTGCCCTTTTAAATATGGAGAGAAATAAGCAGCATTTTCTTCATATTTTATTCCTTTACTATAGAAAAAGTAAAAATGCTGTTCAAGCCAGAAAGAAATTAACCGATGTGCATGAAAAATATGTTTTGAAAGTACGCCAGTGCCAGAAGTATTTTACAAAACTTCGATACAGCAATTTTGATGTCGGAGATTCACCACGTTCTGGAAGGCCGATTCAAGATAATAAAGACACGATAAAGGCATTAGCTGTTGCAAACCGGTGAATAACAACACATGAGATCGCTGAGAGGTTAAATTTATCAAATTCAACTGTTTATGATCACTTGAAAGGCCTGGGTTTAATTTCGAAGCTCGATATATGGGTTCCCCATGTTCTCACGGAGAGAAATTTGTGTCGTCCCGTTGACGCCTGTGATTCGCTTCTCAAACGTCATGAAGACGATCCAGTTTTGAAGGACATCATTACTGGGGACGAAAAATAGATTGTATATAACAATGCGAAACGTAGAGAGATCATTGTCAAAAAAGAGATCATAGACAAGAGATTATGGGGCAAAAAGATGAAATGGCTCAAAACATTCCCAAACCCAATATCCAAAAAAAAAAATTTAATCCTGTCGGTTTGCTGGAATCATTTTTTGTTAGCTTATACCGGATTACACACCAATTAATTCGGAAGCTTACTGTCATCAGCTGGACAAACTTAATGATACACTGCAACAGAAAAGACCAGAATTAATCAGCAGAAAAGGTGTAGTGTTCCATCAACATAATACGAGACCTCATACAAATTCGGTCACTAGCAAAAAGCTTTTGCATCTTGAATGGGATACATTGTCACATCCATCATATTCCCCAGTTCTGCCACCTTTGGATTATTATTTGTTCCGGTCACTACAAAATTTTTTTAGACGACAAAACCTTCACTTCGAATAAGGAGGTCAAAAACCATCTCGACAAGTTTTTTGCCAGCAAAGACCAACATTTTATGAGCGTGGAATCAAAAGATGGCAAAAGATATTAGACAAGAATGGCCAATATATGATTTAATCAAATATTTGTTCATCCTACGAAAATTGACTTTCATTTTCACAGGAAAAAAACGAGCATACTTTGATCCTGGAAGCTGATGCCTCACTGAAGACGAATTTGTCGAAAAGCATGAGGTTGACCAATACCGTCATTGCTGCTTTGGTATAGTCCTTATAGCACATTGTTATACCAAGCCAGTGATCTGTCCATGAAAGTCAATGATCTGCTTTGGTGTGGAGTATTCTCATTGATTGACATTGTTTCTTCTCCTGCAGAACAGTGGCTAGCTATATGCTAAGATGCACTGATGTCTCCTCAGCAAAATCTGATTCAACGTTCGGTTTCAGAACCATTTTCTTAAAATATCCTCAGAGTGTACCATGCCCGTGAAATTGAGGAGTCTTTCTCTAACTCATTACGATTTAAACTCGAAAATTTTTGAAGAAGATAATCGGTGTTTGCAATCCTAGAAGTCTACTCAAAAGCCGATTGCATCCTTTTTTCTTATTTTCATTTTGGGGTACGTAAACGAAGTTCAGTTTCAGTTGCCCAGATGGGTTCAGAGATGATAAATGCTGACAAAGGTGCTTATTTTGCTTATTAATCTGTTTGCTGATACCCCTCCATAACTGCGTACTTTGAACCGAGTACAAACATATTGTCCGAAACAAACTTGTTGAATATATTCCAGCAATCTAGAACCGTCCTTGATGTAATAACGGGTGATATCAGTCCTTTTAAGTCTGCTTGCTTACTGGGAATGAAGGCTACAGCATCCTTTCCTCCGTGCATCGTATCTTTCGTATTCGTTATGTTTCTAACTATGCCTTAGCCCTTATCCAGGGCATTAAAGGTATCTGACATACTTCCCATCGATTGTGGATGATTAATTCTACCCCAAAATACCCCACTTATATTATATGGTTTCCTTTACATATCCTTTTATATAGGCTTTAAATGGCCTTTATAGGTCTTTGAGCCATTAATTCACCATCTTATTGAGTTCTGATGGTAAGACGCATGTGGAATTCAGCGCCCCATTCCTCCTTGTCACTTGCTACAAAAATTTATCGCCAAAGCTCAATGCTGGCGCAATATGAGCTGGCAATTCTTATGCAGGCGGGCACCTTTCTTAATTTTACTTATACTTTATGCGCGAATTCGAGATAATTTTTTGATCCTTCATGGATGTATCTCTTGCTAAATATAATGGTGATCAGCTTGAAATTTTATCGAAGGATACTATAGGATATGACATTAAGGCTTCGGTGGTATAGATCCACACCAAACACTGGACTCGATCGGGGCATGCCTGGTCTAGCGTTCTTGAATTTAATCTGTTCTACCCACTGCTCAATAGAAGATGATTGGTCTCACCATCATGGTATAGATTCCCAGCCCGCGCCAGGAATCGCCTGAGTAAAGACCTCTGTTTGAATCCTTTTGAAAAAGAAACCGAGTTTGATAATTTTTGGATAAGAACTTATTTATTCAGATGTTCTAGTAACACTGACTAACAAATTGCATTTTAATTTTAAAGAAAACAACAATCTTGGAATGGGCAAATTTTGTACAATTTAATATACCTTGAGCTAAGTATTTAAAATTGCGTCTGCTGAACGTTTCCACGTTTGGGGATTTTTTTTTTCTTTACTGAGATTTTATCATACATTGTGTTGTTATCTGACATACAGCATACTTATTTGACAGCGACTCTATTGTCAAGTACCTTATTTGTCTAAATCCAACCGCATTCCTATGTGGAACGTGTTAGTGGAAGGACGTATTCAGATCAGTGAAATGAAGGGTTTTCCCCGAGCATCTATTGTTTTTCTCAGAATCCTACGAACGCCATATCTTGGTTCCTGGCGTAATTACGATCTTTGGACTTTGACTGACATACTGGAATACTTTCACAAAGGAAAAGAACAGTGAGTACCCTTTTACTTTCTTAAGTGAAGTGAACAATTGGCGAGCATAATATAGCATACATCTAGCACCTTAATATTTCATTCTGTGAACTACGACATGGAAGAAAACTATGAGGATAGACCCCCAAACCCAGGGGACCCAAACACCAAAACTCTCAAAAAAAGAAGATTAGTTGAAAACAACGGTAATACAAAAAGCAAGGGAGAGTTGAAAAGCTTTGTACCAAATAACACATCCTTGTACTCAAACCCCTCTGAAGACATACCACGTGCCACACCATCTCAAGCCCCGCTAGCCAACATGAAAGTCAATAAATATCAACCCGATGCGAAAGGTAAATCCTTCGCAATCCTCATCGATAGTGTCGATACAAATGGTGACAGGGTTAGACTAACCCCAATGAAGATGTTCGTATACAACAAAAGTTTAAACATCCAAGGCATTAAAGATGTTAAGCAAGCTGGGTTCAATAGACTCAGGGTAATCTTTGAAACTGCTACAGAAGCAAACAATGCAGTCGACAACACCAAGTTGAAAGAATACAACCTCAGAGCCTTTATCCCCGGCAATTTTGTTTACAGATATGGAGTCATCAGAGACATCCCGCACGAAATTAACACAGATGAGATAGTAAACTCAGCTAAGCCTTGCAATAGAATAGGAATTCTATTAGAAAATATAAAGATTCTACAAGCACAAAGGCTGAATACCAGAGATAGAAACGACCCTAACAAATTTATACCAACCACAACACTGAAGAAGTTAATAGAATAAGCAAAGTTAGCTACTTTAAATTTCGACCAAGACAATGTACAAACTGCGGCCTCCTAGGTCACTCGACGCAGTTTTGCAAAAACAAAAAGAAAACCTGCCTTAAATGTGGTGCGGACGATTGCGACAACAAATGCACAAAAATCATGTGTGTATTATGTAAGAGCGAGGAGCACGAGGCAACACATCAAAGATGCCCCAAATGGGTAGCATATAAACAAGAGGTAGATGTTAGCTCTATCCTGAACATCACAAACAGAGAAGCAAGAGTTATTATCAACAGAAACAAATTTGCGGGTTTAGATGTAGTGGACCTTAATGAAGCCAACTTCCCCAGTCTAACGAACGCGGAAAGACACAATACCAGAAACCCCCAACAGGACACGCAAAAGGTACTATTCAAAAGCTCCTTTGCCCAAATCGCTCACATAAACAATAAACCCAACACATCAAGAAACATCGTTAAAAATAGTTTCCCCTCTACTGAAACTCTCACCATACCAAACAAACCCATTACATGTAACCCACACAAAACCACTGAATTGGAAAAACTCCTAGGAAAGATGGTAGAGGAAATTAACAGAAATACCTGAGACAACAAGGAAAACGAGGACTTACTCATAACTAGTGTTCAAGCATGGGTAAAAACACTACAGAAATACCTCGCCAACTCTGGTAATGAGAAAAGTAACACAAGAAAGAGCAACAACAACATTATCATCTAACACATGAACATTTTACAACTAAACATCCAAAGTATCAACAAGCACAAGGACAATCTAGAATACTACTTATACAAGAATAACATAGCATTCGCACTCCTACAAGAAATACTCAGTAATTTCAAAATTAATATTAAGTTTACCAACTACAATATAATCTTCAAAACCAGAGACAACAACATAGGAGGAGGAGTTGCAATATTAATCAGAAAGGACATTAAGTTTAGACAGATCCACACGAACAATCGTATAGAAAATGTAGTAATCCAGACCCTAAACCTTAAACACAACATAATTTTAGCATCCCTATATGCTCCCCCCTCGATCAATACCCAATTTTTCAAAGAAGAATTAGACAAGCTTTCCAACATCTTAGACTACACCAAAGACATACTCATCGGAGGAGATCTAAACGCAAGAAACAAGGCATGGGGAGATCATCTTAACAATGCCAAAGGCAGAATTCTGAAAAGTTGGATGACGGAACACAACCTCAAAACATTGAACACTGGCATATACACTTATAAAACAACAAACAAGAGCGGCAAAATTCTACAGTCAACGCCGGATATAACTCTTAGTAACATGAATAGGAATAATATCCTCTGGATGGAAGACAAAGAACACATCAGCAACAGTAATCATATAACAATTAAAATCTGCTTGCCCAGTACACCCATTTCAAACACCAAGAAAATCAAATATAGGAACATGGCTCAAGAAATAAATAAAACCCCTATTTCACCAAACCTCAATAATATATACGATAAACTAAGCCACCTAATAGACCTAAACTCAAACACGATAAGATACAAGCACACACCCAAACACTGGTGGTCCAAGGATTTAGCAAGGCTCTGGAAAATAAAAAATAAGGCACTACTAAATTACAACAGACTCAAATCTAATGCCAACTGGGCAATTCTCCACGAGGCAAAAACAAACTGGAGGCAAAGATCCAAAGAGGCCAAGCAGAGAAGCTGGACAGACAAACTAGATGAAATCAGAGGCAGCGGAAACATAAATAACTTCTGGAGATTTATCAACAGTATCAGGAATAATAAAGAACCCCCCTCAAGATACAACCTTGATGAGGACCAGACCCAAACCTACCTCAACATGATTAAATCAAAGCACCACCCTGATAACACCTTAAACATGATGCCACACAATCCACTGGAACACCCACCAGACTTCGAACAGGAAGAACTCAATAATGTTATAAATGAGAAACGTAAATCCACAACCCCTGGTCTTGATAACATTAATTACAATCTAATTAAAGCCTTACTCACACATCACCCGAAAAATCTTTTACTGGCTATTAATGATGCAGTCACTAGATGTGACATACCCACATCTGGAAGGCATATCAGAATCGTTCCCGTTCCCAAACCCAATAGAAATCTAGAAGACCTCAGCAACTATAGACCCATATCCCTCCTCAGTGTTCCCATTAAAATCATAAATAAACTTATAAAACAAAGAATCGAAACACACCTAATAAACACAAATCCACTACCAACTCTTACTTTTGCTTACACAAAAAACAAATCCTCGACAACATGCTTTAACACCCTTTTACAAAAACTTGAAAACAAATCCACTTTCCCCTTCAAAACTGCCTGTGTTATAGATTTTTCAAATGCATATGAGAAAGTCGACCTACAGATCCTGAACAAACTTCTTTCAGACCTCAACATCCCAAAAACGTACACCTCATGGATCATAAATCTATATAAAGAAAGAATACTCCACCTCAACCAACAACACACGACAATCTCCAATGGTCTGCCACAAGGTGACGTCTTGAGCCCACTTCTTTTCACTATATACACTTCCAAACTGCACAATATCTCTGACAGCAACACAACTCTTCTACAATATGCTGATGACTTCCTCATTCTAACTGAGGGAACTAATTTAAAGCACACGATTAACCTACTTCAACTCAAACTAAATCTCTTCTCCACAATGAGTGACAACCTCAAGCTACCCTTCAACCCGGACAAAATACAAGCCATTAATTTCCACTATAGTAGGAACACAGATATAATTCTCAAACACAATAACACCCAAATCAAATGGAGCAATATCATAAAATACCTAGGCATCAATCTAAATAAAAATCTAACCTTTAGAACACAGGAAGAACACATCCAAACCTTTAACAACATAGGCAACATCATAAAATATCTGAACAGACCCACAAATCCCTTTAGCCCCACCTTGGCTCTAAATCTTTTCAAATCATTAGTCAGGCCCAAAATAGAATACGGACTAACTACAATGGCACATGCACCAGCATACTTATTCAATACCATGGACAGGCTCAAAGCTAAGATTCTCAAGCAATGCCTAGGATTACCCCCTAGCACACCCAACCTCTATGCTTTTAACATGGCATCCGAACATCAATCTATAGATAGAGCAGCTCTACTAACGGCGAAAGAATTAGGTAAACAAATTGTCAACAACACTTTCAGACCAACATGGACTGAACAGGATCCAGTCCACAAAAGCAGCTACAATTACATTCTCCACAAATTTAATCACCACCTGAGAAAGCTCAACCCAACTCACCGGACTAAAAGACCAGCTAACCTGTTCACCATACCTTTCTCAACAACGTCCTCTTTCCTCCATACCCACAACCAAACAAAACCCAACCTTATCTTCAAGAAGTATACAGATAACCTTAAAAAACAAAATGCCCTGATACTGGTGACCGATGCAGCCAAAAATCTCTTTGGCACAGGGATAGGATTCCTGAACCTTAACAACAACACCACCTACAATTCTAGCCTCCGCAATAGCGTAACAACAACAGCAGCAGAACTACACGCCATCCTGTCGGCCCTAAATAAGAATAACATACAGAACCACCATAAGATTTTTGTCTTCACTGATTCCAATAATGCTATCAAAAGTCTAAAGGAAAATCAAGAATACAGAAAGACCACACAAGATATATAAATTCATTGAAAATTACCCAGAGAAGATCTTCAATTTCATCTGGATCCCGGGACACGCGGGCATCATGCCGTTAGAAACAGCCGAAAAACAAGCCAAAATAGGTGTTTTAAGCCACAGTATCATGGACACACAATATGAACTGGACGAAATAATAAACTTAATAAAAGAAGAAATTGACGATGAATGGAAGGGCAGAATTAGAGCTCAAACCACCAACTACGCACCCTGCATATGGAAAGAGGCACACCATCTCAACAACAAAGGAAAACCATGGTTTCATAAAAGCAACATCACCCCCAAACATATCAAAACCATCAACAGAATCCTCACAAACAGAGCCTACAACAAACTTCGTTTCTTTCAAATTAAAAAAAGCACTACCGATCTATGCATACAATGCAACAAAACTGACACAATAGATCACCAATTGTTTCACTGCACTAAATACGAAAGGATCAGGGCAAATCACAATCTTTTTCTTAATTACAATAATATTAAAGACCTAATTCTCAAAAACGACAGTAACTTACTCGACAGCTTTGGAGCGTTCTTAGCAGAAGCGAACCCTACCATATAACACCCAACGACATATCACTCATACCCACACAATCAAAATATAACTAAGCCACAGACTAACTATGAACAAGTAATAATGATATAATTCACAGGATCGACAACGCTGGCCAGTGCCATAGCAGCCCGGGCCAATTTTAAGCTGGTATCCTCCCAGTGTGAACTTAAAAAAAAAAATCCGACCGTTTTTGATGCTGATTTGACTTTGCTTTTTTATGGCAATGTGTTAAATACGTTTCGTTTACTCAAAGGCTTTTACAATAATGTGGTTATTCCTAACTTAAGGCCCAAATGCAATACTGCGTGACGGCGATACGTGAGCGCGATGCGATTCTCCCTCGTTGTCACGCAACGCATTCAATTTACAATGCACGCGATGCGGGGAATATTAATGATCATAAGACAAATGTCAAATTGGTGACATTTTAAATAAAATTTGCTGCAAATTGTTTTTGATTTTTTAATAGTTTTGAATTTGGAATCTTCCTTCGTTTAGCAAATAAAAGCCTTAATTAGGATGCACGAAATTTTCATTCTAAATTCATTCATTATAACCAATTTACTCAAAAATTAATTAAGGTGTTTGAATTTCAAATTTCATTTAAGCGCCATATTGCATTTGACAAACGTCACGCACATCGTTGCGAGGAATTTTCGTTTTTCCGAATATTTCCCACCTTGCATCGAAGCATCGCAATCATTGAACGATGTCGCATACAAATGTATGTTACGGAAACTGCTTGACATTTACTGCGAGACTCTCGTCGCGCTCTCGTATCGCAGTCTTGTACTATTGTATTTCAGCCTTTAATCTAGAATAACTTAAACCTATGAACAATTTTCAGATTTTTAAGTGAGCTGGGGAGTGTTTGAAGTAGGTGAATTGCCGCAATGAACTTATCCTCGATCACCCTGGTATGAGTTTGTATAAAAGGATGGTTTCAAGTTATGCCTCAGGGGACTTGCAGTAAACTCGGATTGGTTGGCGCAGAGAAGTTGTATGGGAAACAAGTGATTCGACGAGTTGTTTAGGGACAGATTCCGATCATGCATTTTCCTGATCATGGGATGGTCAGATCACTTTTTCACTCGTTTTGTTGCCTGTTCGATCATATATTCTAGGATATACCATCTATCCTATCTATCTATCAGATTCTTTGTAGAGAAAGTAACTACTAAAATGCTTTTTATTGGGTCGCCTATATTTTGAAAGGCACTTCCGAAGACTTTTTCTTTCGAAGATTTGTATTTCTTCCGCAGTAGAGGGGGATATCGTGATCCACACGGGGAAACAGTAATTATACGCCGTATTAGAGTCTTGTATATGAGCAGCCTCGTACTTTTGTCGATAGACTTGCTTGACAACAGTAGCGCTAGTGCGGTCGATGCTCTGGCGGCTTTATCGAGTGTTTGGCGGGCGTAGACATTGAATTTTAAGCGATAATAGGACTGGACTCCCAGGTATTTGATCGATTTTTTTTAGAGGGACGTTTACTCCGTTTAACGATAGAGATATTTCTTTACTTTCTGCAGGAGCGGCCCGATGGTCTTTCCCGTAGGCATTTCGGAAGCATATTAGTTTGTATATTTCTGTATTTATGTTTAGAGCCCATCTTTTGAAGTACTTGTGGAGAGATTCGATGAACAAAGTTAACGTACGTGGAGCTACCATCGGGCTAAAGTGCTTGGAAAGAACCAGGACGTCGTCGGCGTGCAAAGTTGCTTCTGAAAAGGTGTTAGCGATTTTTATCCTTAAAGAACGTTTATGCAGGAAATTGGTGATTATACGATGGAGGAGGATGGACATTTAGCTTGCAGAAATTCGTATAGTCCTTTTAACCAGACTGAGTCGAAAGCCTTTTCTAGGTCAATTGTGCATGCAACGGTGGCAGTTTTGCTTCTTAAGCCGGTGGAGATGTAGTCATGTAAGAAGGCAGAAGCTTTTTCGGTAGAGACTTTTTCCTTGAACTCGAATTGTTTGCAGGGGATTAGGGTTTTTGCGAATATCTTGAAAGGTTTGAGTATTGCCTTTTCCAGCATTGTGCCAAGGTTGGAAAATAGTGATATTTGCCTGAATTTGTTTAGCTCCCCTTTTGACCCTTTCTTGGGGATATGAAGAAGCGTAGCGGTTTTCCAGGCATTAGGGAAATAACTGTTGTTGATGCAATGGTTGATGATCGTGGTGAGTGGACTTTAAATGGCCTCGCTATATTTCTTAAGTAAGTAATTGGAAAAGCCGTCTGGGCCGTCCGACTTTTTGCTGTCGAGAGATTGAAGGTAGAAGAGTACTTCATCTTTTGTTGCGAAGTATTCTTTGAATTTAGAGGATGTAGGATTGGAAGCGCTGTTGTTTGGTGAGAAGATGGTTAAAAGGGAGCCCTGATATCCATTGACGAAGGAGGGCACTTTCATTTCGGCGGCAGCAGTTATTGATTCATCTTCTCGGGCCTTTTCGCGGAAAAACTGCCTGTACAAGAATGAGCAAATGATTATGTTTTCATCATGGGTGGTATATGTCTGACTATTATGTTTTATTGGGTCATTGTTTATGTTGAACTCTGCAGTGAGGCGTCTTGTCAGTGAGTTGATCGCTCTGAAAACGTTAGCGGCAGGTTTCATAGCGGCCAGACGTATTTTGAATTCCGCGTTTGACTCGGCGCGTGCTTTTATTTTAATGAGCGTGTCTAAACAGCTAATTTGAGATTTTAGCGTTACATACTCGTATGAATAACACGGTTCCAGTTCCAATGAAATATACGTTTTAGTCGTTGCTGCCACCTGGCCCAGGTGCGTATCAGATGTAAGGTGCATTGGGAGACTTCTCCGAACTTTGTTAACAAGGGCGCCTTTTCTGGGGCATGGATATCGATCGAATTGCGGATATGCGAGGACAGAATTTTAACCTTATTTTCTATATCTTGGTATAGAACCGTATACCTGATTTTCCGCGACTTTCCCCTCTAATTGGAGCGACAATTCTTCGTTTAGTCTGCTCCAATCCTCATTCCCATGCTTGGATGTTCTGATGATATGTTTTCGGTTGTGGTCACGTGACAGGTGTTTCACGTTGTTGATTCCTCGTTGGTTTAGGTGGACGTAACTCCTCCCCCCTTAGTTTGCGATGTCCAGAGGAACTATGATTTTGGACAGGAGCAATTATTGTAGGCAGATTTGATTTGATTTATTGATTTCTTAATTTGTTGTAAATCCACAGGTAAATAGCTAACATGATGCAGACTACTAGAAATGTTTTTGTGACGGTTACGATGATATCCCTGTTGATTGGGTATAGCTGCGTGAGTATTGGAAGACTTCTTTCCGAAAATTGCTAATTTTTTTGCTGCTTGAGATGAAATTTTTTAGTGTCTGTGGATGAAATATTATGTTTTAAGTATTATTAAGTAATATTAATATTAAGCGTTGTTCGGGTGGGAACATTTCCGATTGGATGTTCTGATCATGAAATGCACAAGGCACAGATTTTTTATTGATAATACTTCCGATATATGTTATATCTGTCTTTTCTTTGTGGCTTGATTCCGGGCAGTAGAACGTTTGCTCAAATTTGTGGGCAATTTTCGTCGTGGTACTGAATCTCGTAGGAATTTATTATCGGGTAGGGTTTGGAGTGGATGGAGGCGCCTTTGCATATAGCGAGAAGTATGATGTGGTAAATGGAATATGTTTTGGATGAAATCAAAGGAATTTGGATGTTGAAAGTAATATTGATGTTATTGTAGTAGGCTTGGAGATTAAGTAGCTCAATAAGGTTTTCTATTTAATGCCCTCTTTATTTTCTACAAAAATATTTGGAGAAATATTTTGGGGTCTTTGTTCATGATGCATGCTAACTTCTTGATCGTATATACCTTGGTAATGATTGCTATAATATGGGTTAAACACTGGGTAACAATCTTCGATATTAAGCTGTACCATTTGATGGGGTCCATTGTTTTCAACCTCATGGTGGAGTCCTGGGTTTGTTTCGGTTATATTAAAAACATTATTTACTTATAAATTTGGGAGAGATTGTATGTCTTGTTTGATTGTGTTGGCAAAAATTGTTCGCGTTTTGTGTAGGGTTCTTTTTGCGTTAACGGTTGAGATTTCCATTATTTGGGGTTATTTTGCGCTAGTGATCCAGATTGATTAAATTGAAATGGTCTCTGTAATGTTGGGTATTGTTGTGATCGTACTTGTTTGACTTGAAAACACCAAGTATGGCGTTGTTATTCTCAGTACAATTGTATTTGTGGCTTAAATTGTAATGTTAATATTGGGGTCCGTATTTTGGGGAGGAATTTTGATTAAACTTAAATGGTAGTGAGTTTAGCTTATGATCTAATGGCTTTAAAGTTAATTTTGAATAGTCACTCCTGGAATAAAAAATATTTTGTTCTTCGACACAACAAGAAAAGGCAATTTCAAGTGACTCTGATTTCATCGCCCTTATGGTAGATCCTAATGGTTTTTTTTTAATCCTGAAAAGAAGGTATTTAGGCACATTTCAGAATAGAGTTTTTATTCGCCAATATTACATTGAAGTCCCGTTCGTGAATATTTATATGGTCGTTAAGACTTGAAATGATTCACTGTAGAATCTCTCTACTGTGCTGCGATTTCGGTAGGGACCGTGCAGGTCTTTTATAAGCGATTTTTCGTTCCGCTTATCGGAATAATGAAGGATGAGATTCTCTTTAATGTTATCCTAATGGAGTGGAGTGCCGTATACATTCAAGACATCGTTTGCGGGACCCACTATTTTGTTTCTTACGGCCCATAGTAAAATTTGGCAATACGGGCTTCCACTCGTTATAGCAATTAATGAAAGAATATCGTCCACATTGCCAAGGAAATTGTACATAAGTCTGGCATTTCCATCAAACTTTGGTGAGTCTTTAACCGCTGTCGGTATTCTGAAAGGATTAAACAAATCGATAGATTCTACGAGACACGAACTTGAATTTGCGTTTGTGATCTTAGTATTTTCGCGATAACACTATCACTTAGGATTTCGCTTTGAATTAACTTAATTGCGCCAGTTAACCCGATTTCAACACACTCTTCACTTTTTTCTGAATTAGAGTTACTAGACTTATTGCTGTTTTTTATTAGGGGGTAAGGCCAATGGAGTTTTCTTGATTACAAAAAGGACTTAGAAAAAGGATAGAAATGACGTTTTCATGTTGTTGGTTCGTCGTTTGTTTAGGTTGACGTAACTTCTATCAAGTTTTTCCCTTACGTACTGAATTGGTTCCTTTTCAAAAATGCATCTAGATATATAGATAAGATAACATATTCATACTTGTTTACATATTAATTAAATGCATATTTTCAAAATATTTTGCATATATATTGAAATTATTTGAAACTCACTAAGTAATGAAACGGGAATGTAAAATGTATTAATATAAAACATTGTTTCATTGTAAATGCAAAATTAGTCTTAGTTCGAGCTAAGAAAATACCTGCAGCTTTTTTGCAGTTTTTTGGAAAACATTTTTATCCTATAATATCTTGCTCGGATATAAACTTAGAACATGATAAATCATCTCCATTGCATCATGTTACTCTTCATGAAGAAGAGAGATCAATGATTTGCATAAAATGCAATTTTTAACCATGTTTCCTATAAATGTCGTGTATAACGAATTCTTTTTAATAAGTTTGGTCATCGTTTAATTTTATCTTTACAAAGTATTAAACTTGATTATTATTTATCATGTTCAGAAGAACGAGTCAACATTGGTAGAGAAAGAGAAAGTTCCAGGGATGGAAAAAAATGTGAAACATGAACTAATCTCCATTCTGAGTGCAAGGTCTGGATTTTATTTGTTGCGTATTAAACGTTTAACGATAATATTCTGCAGTGGAAATCACCATTTTCAGCATGACACACCATACAACCAAAATTGGATTTTACGATCATTTATGACTATCGATAAACTGGAGAGTATCCATAAATTTGCACTTTATCTGGGAACCTGTTCTGACCAACAATGTGAAAAGGCAACAACATTCTGATGGGTTTTTTGAACCAACTATTTATCAAAATTAAATGCAAATAGGACTACGGTGTGACGTTCTCGTGTATTATAAATCAAACTCAGAATGCGCGAAAAAAATTGCGCTTATTTAAATGTGACTTAATTCGGTTTTTGGAGACCCCGCCATACTTTGAACAGCATCAGCTTATTAAATCTGAAAATATTGAAGATAACTTTTTGACATATATTTTTATTTATACACTTTTTATATATGCTTGGAATTCCACTGGAAAATGATTTGGTTTAATAAACGAATAAAAAGGATTGTCGAAACTATAACTGGAAGCTACTCATCCAAAATTCAACTCATATTAATACTAATAACTCTTCGCTGATGTTTCTCTGTGGTCTTTTGAGGTTATCCCCTAGCATGTCTGGTGGGATAAATAATCCCATTTCATTTTCATTCTCAGTTTTCTGATAGGTATGTGTAGACTAAACGAATATTGGTGTTCTAAAACGCGCAATGCTTCAGGGATACTTGGGACCGTTTGACACATTACTTCGGCTTAGACATCGCGTTCCTATGCCTGCAGATGCTTTAGATTATGGGAATTCTTTTCCTAGTGGAAAGGAAGAGAGAAGAAGTGAATGCTAGAAAAGAGATGCCTTAATCGTCGATGGATCCTTACACTCCAGTATATATTTTTCATTGTCTAGGTTGCCCGAGCATTATGTTTCACGTGATTTAATTTCCGACTCGATATAAGCACTTCTCCGATTACTGTTCCTAAAAAGAGCTCCCAAATTTTGCTGAAGAAGTTACCACGGTGCTCTCTGCATCTTTTGCAAGTGCAAAATGTTTGGCACGCGTTATTCAGCTGCCCTATGAAAGACACGTAATTGGAGCACAAATACCTACGATTCTTGTGGAAGTAAGAGCAGAACCATCCATGCCCGCTCAAGAGCTGGGTCAAGTAAAAGGCGTTCCAGCCTTCTATTAGATTGACCTTCTGCTCAGGTCAGGAATTAGATGTGAAGTCCACCTTCCATTTATGTCACACTCTCAGGATTGCTGTCAATGATTGAGAAAGTATTGTCCATCTCCCCTGATGTCCTCTTCTCTATTTTCTTTTCTTCTATGCCCGTAAAAAGCTCTGCGTTCACCATCAGAGACGCCAGAGACCGTTCCATATGCGCCTGCAATCGGCATTGCTTCTTGCGACTGCAAAAATTTATTTCGAGTCATGGTTATTGCGATTATTGGTATCCTCCATTTCTCTGACCAATACATTTGTATCTGCGGATACCTTAATGTGGACATGACCATGGTAATTCCAATATAGACTGTGAGCTCCTTTAATGTAAGCCCCATGCATTTACCAGTTTCTAAAACATTGGTTTTATTGGTACGGTCAACCATATTAGAAAGATTGTTGTCATCTATGTATTGGTCTCAGAATTTGTGCCACTCTCATTCCTGTGTATTTTTTCGATGTATGCTGGTTGGTATGGATGTATCGAGAATGATGTGGATCCAGCTATCTTGAAGGTTAGCGCTGTTTTGGCTTTTACTGATAGCTATCTATCAGGTAGATAATGATTACGAACTTTCACTTCGACCATGGTGACGAATACGTACGCACGATAAGCACTGCTTGCTTGTCTTCTTACTGGTAGTACATATGACGAAGTAGTACCAAATGCATATTTTCTGAGTGAGTTTCCAACATTTCCTCATCTGAGCTACTACATTCGTTATTACGGTGACACAAACTCCGGGTGTTCACCCGAATCGTCCGCAGAAAAGCGAAATTCGGAGTCATTCAGTTCTGGTATTTGCTTATCTGTCAAACCTGCAACAAGATAAAACGCACAAAAAAACTCCATCTACATACTTTGAGTAGTACATGGGAGAGGAGAACACAAATATTAATTGCGTGCAGTTGCAGTTTGCCAAGGGCATATGAAAGATTGTCAAACCAATAGCCCATTATATAATTTTTCAAGAAAATATTACACTGAGCCTTCACTTCACAACACTCATCAAGCTAATTCAACAGATGAATATGAATAACGCAAAGGTTAGTAATTTGGCGTGGATGCATGGTGCGACGCTTATAAGTAAGTAAACTTTATTGAGACTTTAAACAAATAGACAGTGACAACTTCATGACTATTTAACATTTGACATTGTTTAGCTGTCAAGTAAACTTTGAATGTTTGAATATGTTACACATACATAGATATTTTTTTGAAATGTTTAACATACATCGATATTTTTTTTAAATAATTAGGAGATGCCATTCGCTATTATGACTAATTTGATGACAAAGCTTAATATATAAATTACTTTAAAACTGATGATAACTTAAATCTATAACTAATCCTATTCCTAATTATAATTACATCCAAAGCATTGTCTTTTCTCATAACTAATCTGGCTTAAAGGATTGTTACGCGAATTCTAGTTTTAATAAGTAATATTTGTATTAATGTCATGTACTCAGGGGCCGTCTGTACTCCCTCCCCGTTGGTGCCTATCCAGTATGTTCTTGGGAGGATGGACGTCCCATGCTCGCCGTTTGGAATTGAGTCAGATAGAAAATTAGATAGGGTAGGAGTTAGCTTTACACTATGTCACTTCGTTAATGATCGATTTTTTTTTGACTTACCGATGTAAGTTTTGCAAATGTTTTCAGAAGATTTTATGTTATTCAGATTAGTGATTTCAGTCCCAGTATGTATTAGGTTGGGATAAAATGCCAATTGTGGTTTATTGGGACATTTAGATTGTAGAAACCTAGGTGGTATTTGTCGAGGTCATTAAGGGGACAAAGGTTATATGAATGATTTGTAGTACGGAATTCTAAAAGTGCGCGGTTACTCCGGGGTGGATGATCTTGCGACACTTATATACCACTGCTATATTGAGCACTACGAAGATGAGAGTTGATGTTTCGTATCAATTATCATATGGCAATGCGTTTAATGATTGCCACTAGTTAGAAAGTTTTGTGTTGCCAGGTAAAATTGTATGTATGAATGGATATGTATTATGCGTAGGACAGGTACATGCAGGAGATTAATGAGGTCTTTGCAACACTATCATTGTATATGAATGGCATGGACATAAAACTTGGGAAAAACAGCCTTAATTATGCAACGGTGTAGACGAGCAACTTAAAGCCATCGCGGTTAAAAGAGCAGCAGTTGAGACTCGGGAGCATCAAGCATTGTTTAGGACGAATTATTTTTGAAAAGGAATTAGTTTTGAATGCCATTATTAAGTGATTTCTGTAGTCAAAAAATAAATTTTTCGTTCGTAACTTTGACTAAAATTCAGACGACATTTTTTTTAATCTTTCGTACAGTTTACAACCAACAAATGCATTAAAAGATAAAACGTTTTTTTAGCTTCACATAAACCTAGTCAAAGTTATGATTTTCACCGCATTGTTTGAAGATTTTTGTAGAATAGCCACTAGAGAACAATTTTCACATGAAACGTTAAAGTTTACATATATATTAATATATTTAGCATTAAAAATATTGTTGATAATGCTCTTTTTTTCATTAATTAAAACCCATGTACCTCCTTCAGTTAATTCCAAAAAAAACATTTGTTATTTAATGTTTTTTTATGGTTAGGAGGAAATTGCTATTTACGCTCTAAGTGCCAGACTCCCAGTGGCAACCGGACTAAACATGACTAAACATCTCACACCGAGAACCTAGCCTGGAACTGTCAATGTCACTCATTCAGTCTATTTCTCGCACACCAAATGAACACAAAGCGATCCCCGCTGGAGGAAGTCCTAATAGTGGGTATAACTATCCCGCACCCAGATGGCGGCGGTGCTGGATCGGTCGCAATAACATCCTGCCTTCTCCTTGTTGTGATGTTGCTCAGATATCAGCAGCAGGTCACATTTTTTCTCCCTCGCAACATGGTCGAGTAAGTCTTGTGTTGTTGAGCTACGGTGTGGGTTGATCTGCAAGATTTGAATCATATCTTTGCTTTTCTCTTGCTATGTGCCTCTTTCAACTCCAGGCACCTACCACTTCCTGGAATATGAGCCACGTCTTCAGGCTTCAGACCCTAAGCTTTGCACAAGACGCAGCTAGGTTTGTTTGGGCACTCCTTCCACACCTGTACCACAGCTTCCTACGATCTGGCCCCTTGCAATTCCAGGAAATGTGTCTGTAGCTGAGACACTCATTGCATCGAGCTAGGACTATCCTCCGGCGCGTATTTTTCACACGACCCAGCCGATTTTAATTTTCGATAGGCGTCAGTCTTACCCTAAAGCTGTCTGCCGTAGGAAGAATTTGTCTTATAGACTCTTCTACTTCTTTGGCATCCGCAGCATAGTCAATGTCTCTGATTTTCAACATAAGGATATTAACATTAGCACTTTCAAATCAACCACTTTTTGATAATAAGGGTAAGTGACTTGGTTAATTTAGTTATACTTAACTAATCGAGTTTCAGTGCGGGTTTTTTTCAGTAAAAAAATTAAATATTTGTTAATAACAAGGAACGTATGGAAATTCTGGGAAAGAGATACTGAATAAAGGAAAATACTGAAGTGACGGAATTATTCGAGTATTTTTCCTGTAATCAGTGTCCCGAAATACATCCAAATCAATCATCAAAACTGAAATGGTAATTCTATTGTAGACCTGTGAATTCTTTGTATATGTCATGTAGTCCTTTAAGCTCCTACTATATAGTGAGCTATTAGTTTTAGATTGTATTGTAGGCATAAAGTATTGTAAGATAGAACAACAAGGATAGGAACAAGTAAGGGTTTGGCGTGGTTTTCCTTCAAAAGAATTTTTACTAGAGAAACAATAAAGTATGCTAAGGTAGTTCGTGTAGAAATAAGGATGCTTTGAAGAAAATTCAGGTGTCCTCAATTAGAGTTGGTTTCTATTCAACAATGAATCAATAAATGAACATTCCAAATGCCTGATAGAAGTGTCCTTTTTACTTACTTACCAATCTATATCAAATTTTCTAGCAACAAATACCAATTTATCGTTAAGTTAGCGAAATACTTATTGATATTTCAAAATCTACCAAGTCTTGACTTGTTGCTATGCGTGTAAATTTTCTTCCATGTAATCGGAGCAATACACATCCAAGTCCAACCGTCGAAGCTTCATATTTTTACATATAAAAAGTGCCCTAGAAGAAATTGAAATCTCCAAGCTCAGTTAAAAATCCCCCATAAACATCGTCTGTAGTCCCTTTATGAGTTGAAAAGAAACAAAACATTCATCCTCTTAACCTTCCAACGACTTGCATTATTTTAAACCCATAGTAAAATACTGAAAAAAACCACCCACGAAGGACAATCTTCCGTTTAAAAAGCGTAAATATTCACGTCGCATGCTTCAACCCCTGCACTTGAAAAGGAATACGTCAAGAGCAATATTATATGCTCTAGTGGCATCATTTAGTATTAAGGCACACATTGAATTTAAATGTTTTTAAAATATGGAAATTTTCTTTCTTGTTAGTTGTATACTATTGTAAGTTCAGCAAAACAATGCAAAAGTATTTGTGCTCGTGTGGCAATCAAATGAGCCTGAAAACCTTCATGGCCTTCATTGTGCAAACAATGACCTTGAATCTGCCAGCAAACCAGGAGACGTCCTTATGAATATGCAAAATTCAAATATGTTCTCAATATTAAATGGCTTTCCATTATGCTGAAAGGGGACGCAGAAAAAATGAGAACGTCATCGGATAGATCCCAGCCTGCAGCTTATCCAATCGAAGGCCACGGAATCGAGACAGTGTCCTTATCAACAATGCTATAAGCAAAAAAAGTTTAATTTCTCATGGCGGGGTTATCTTTAGTTGGAAACAGATTACCGAGTTAGTACTCGCCCGGGATGAATTCAAAATCAATACAAAAGCAACACATTACTATTGGAAGAGCCTCAAACTGTTGGCGGTTTTTTGAATAATAAATACAGGGTTCCTGTTGGCATGTAAGCTCAGCAAATAGTTTAGCTCTATGATTTTCATCTAACTTGCTTCCTTTGTAATTCCCGATTGCACACATCAAATTTTAATTATCATTGGGGTTCATACTAATTTATTTTGACTCCCTACCTTATTACTCCTTGTCCTTAATAAACTCGCTCCACATTTTCATGGCTATATAAAATGTCTGATATCCAGTCTTCCATGGGAGCATCTCTTGAACTTTCCACATGGTATAGAGCAGCCCTTACGTATACCTACTTTATTCATACTTGTGTACACTGTATATCCTGCGTCTCGTAGTATCACGGCCCTAAACTTGGATAACTATGTCGGGGTCGTATTTTGACGCGGATATAGAATTCAATGATGATATTACACTTGAATGGGATGTGTGACGTCATTCGTGGATATTACAGATAAATGCGAGTAGAATGGGGGATATTTTCCATGCTTAAGGACAGAATTCACGATGGCTATGGTGCATCATGTTTCATGATTGCCTTGGTGAATACTAAACCTTATCTTATGTTGCCATAGGGACGTGGAACAGTGACGAAGTAAAGAAGTTAGGAGACGTTCATGTTATAATCAATTCGTATGAACTTGAGATTTACCGCTGATGTCTTTTAGGGGAGACTATTAAGGATAATGTGGAATGGATTTTAAGATTGGACCTAAAGCGTGTGACTATCCAGATTTGCAGCAGCGTGTGATGTGGCATCATATGAACAAATATTCATTTAAACTTTTTTCAAACATCTGTGAAATAAACATACAATCCTCCATCTTTCTGTGTACATATTTCATTGACATGAAAGTTTACACATATCGATAGGAAGAAAGTAAGGCTTCATATTAAAAGTATCAAAGATTAAAGTCTTTTCAAACTAATCGTTCGCTAACATTATTGATGATGAAGGAGGTATTTGAGTCAATACTGTACAGGAAAGAAAATCTCTTGGAAAAATGTCATCCTCGATAACTGTAAAACAAAAATAAAAAACATGGATGACGCGAACTATAACCTCAGAAATTGTCAGTGAACCTGTCACGGGTATTGATGCTGCGTTTTCTTGGAGATCCAGTACTTAGTTAGCCTTCTAAGGATAATTCTCTTAATGTCTGGTCTTATTAATTACATCTATGTAAAGCCACAGAGTTTATATAATACTAAAGAAGTAACTTGCCAAAAGGCTGAATTCTGAAAGAATTATACTGAAGTTTATGGGACCCACCGACTGAAGAAGTAAAAGAATTTAATTTTCTGGACATTCACATAAAGTGGAATGTTTTCTCTTAAACTTATTATTCAGTGACGAGAATAGAGTCCATTGCGAATCGACAACAATTCTTGCGTGATGCCCAATAAATTCTTATTGACTTCGAATTTATTATGCCTTCATATGTATCAGACAGGTAGCCCATATCGTGTTTTGGGTGGATACCTCACGTTCTAAATGACGGATCCAGAGCTACCCGCAGTATGGCAGTAAAATTATTCTAGCGCTAACTTCGCACTTACCTGTGGCGTAGCATAACTACAAGAGGCGATAACACTTCTTGGTAGCTGATCTCAGTGTACATACTTAAAAATGCTCGCACTTCGACAGAGGCATCATAAAAACAGGAATTCAAGTACCCAATAAGCAAAGAAAATGAGCTTTGCAAGATAGAGAGCTTAAAAAATTTAATGGACTTGGGTGAGTTGAGGGATTCTGATAGGATTGAATGTATGTGAGAAACATTATTCCGATATAATAGAGTATATGTGATTCAATTTCTATGACATTAATGTGTTTATCTCCGCACATTTGTGTTTATATCCAATCTCCAGCAAGTTTTGTCGCGCAAATGCCAATGCATCAGGAAAGTCTGATACTATTGGGAGTTTTTTCGAATAGCGCTTTGCCCCGGTTACGCTGCGATTTAGCGAAGTGTTAGCGCTGATTAATAGCTTCACTGTACCGATGGTGTTTATCCTTTGGGAATGGCTCACAATTCAGCTTAGCTACATTTATTATCTTCTCGTTAAGCTAGTACTGAAATACACAGCCAGTGATCCAACTTAAGAGAAAACTTCTTTCGTGATTGACCATTGTAGTATAAAATGTAATATATTTTTAGGTGACCCTTAGAGGAATGTAGAAACATTTAAAACCGGCATTGAACTAGTACGTGGTAATATAAAATTCATTAAAGTCCAATGATTAAAAAAATATCAAAACCAAAAATACGATTCAATTTAATTGGTTGTTTATTTCTTTTACAAAACGCAGATCGGATTGCACAATTAATTTTTCGGATCTAGCAATCAATCCTTTAGATCAGTCCAACTGGAAAAGCATCCGTAATATTACAGAAGTCACATGAAGTAGGACGAGCGATTGAAGCCGTCAGTAGCGAGACAAATGTTGGAAAAATTTATTCACTTCTGGATTATGAATAAGGATGATGTATTGTGAAAAAGACGGAATGAAGTATTTCAATTTGATGCGTACAAGAGTTTGTTCATGACAACCCAACAAAAAGAACGATCAGGCATATCAGGCTAATGCATAACTAATGACTAGTATTTGATGAACTCCTGATGGAGTAACAAATAAGTCAGTAAAGTGAACAAGTGAAGAAAACCGGCCATTTTGAGGTCGCAGAGCAAACAAAATAACGGGATTCCCCGAATAACGCGGAACAACTGCATGTAACCCATAATCAACAAATAAAAATAACGATGAGCAAGCAAAAATCAAATCACTAGCTCAAAAGAGGCCTTGAACGAGAAGCGCTGGTCAATGCTATTCTAGGAATGATCAATAAATCCTCCTGAAAAGGAAAAGAAGGGAAAAAAATGATTAGTATAAGCATAAGGCAAGCCTTATTCTAATGATTATACTAGTTTTGAACTGTTCTTTTGAAATATTCTGTCTTTATTGGCATTTCCATTAAAAAGTCAGTTTCAAGTTGTGAAGTTGAGAAGGTCGGACGAGCATTGTATTAGCAGTGTATGTATGAATTGTACTAGGACGGCGAATGTGGATGGCGTGATAGTGAAAAGTGAGTGACAACTATCTCAAGTGAGCGATAATTCTTGGGTAAGTATATTATAAATATCAGAATTTCAAAGATAACAACAATAATAATGTTTTAAAAGGATACATATTTTTTTATTATTTTAATTTTTTTCGAATTTAAAAGTCGAAACGAAAATTCGCAAAATTTATTCGTCAAAGGAATCAATCAGTGCCGATTCAATCAATGTTAAATTGACTCATTGTGAAAACAAGAGCTCTGTAAGTTTGCAAACAGTGGCAAGGCAAAAATCAGGCAACCTTGCAGGAGAAATATTTGTGAAATCCAGGAAAAAAATTTCAAGGCTTTTGCATTTTATGAAGACGCTCTGAAAGACCAGTACCTCTGCTACCTCTCCTACTACAATTGCTATACTGTTACTATCACTACTTCACTACTTTTCCTTCTACTACTCTTTCTGCTGCCAGGACTACAAAACCAAATACTACATTCAACACTACTCCTACTACTTCTGTTAGCATCCCTGTTATTACAATAACAGTTACTACCTCCACTAATTTTACTACTACTCCTATTACCACTATTATTACTACTACTACTATTACTATTACTTCTACTGCTACCGCTACTGATACCACTATCCTTACTTTTATTGCTACTACTTCTTCAACTGTTGATAATGCTACTAATATAACTGCAACTACTACTACTACTGCTACTACTACTATTACTACTACTACTACTACTATTACTACTACTACTACTACTACTACATTTCGATTTCATACTCGCCGCCACTCGTCGTCGATTTTATACACGTCGATAGTTTTAGAACTCTTCCAACGGTACTTTGGTGGCTTGAGCGAGCTAGTAACGCTCGGAGAACTCCTCCCGCATTTTGTTCACCGAGAAAATACTTTTTTCTTGACGTTGCGGCTGGTGCGGACTAACAACGCTCAGAAGTAGGGCAATCTCGGATTTCTATTCACTCCCTGCCCAAAAAGAGCCACAATAAAGTTAATGGTTAAATTTGGATTTCAACATGTCTAGCTCTAGAAAATATCAAATTTGGAACGGAAATCGAAAGAGAAAAAGGGAAACTAAATAAAGAAATAAGATTCTAAATAAAAAATATTAAAATAAATAAACAAATAAACAAATAATAAATAAAATAAATAAATAATACATAATAATAATAAATAAATAAATAAAATATTCTAAAATTCTAAATTCTAACCAAATAAACTAGTCAATAATTTAAGAACAATGGCTTTGTTAACGAAAAATCGAATGGGCAGTGCTTCGATAAATTGCTTAATGCTTAACTAAATTTTGGCATCGTTCCGTTGAAATGTTTGGCCAGTCTTTTCTGATTTCTTTTCGGACATAAATGCCACAGTAGTTTTTGCCCTACCCAAAGTATGTTTCGGGTCAATGCTTTGTTGGAGATCCCATTTTAAAGGCGTATTATCTCTAATGAACGGTAGCATTGCTTTCTCGAAGATGTTGACATATCTGTCACGGTTCAAGTCTTCATTAATCAAATGAATATGACCATTCCGTATCCATTCGTATCAAGAAAATGCTCGGCATAATTCATGGTTTTTTTTATGGGTTCACAGTTTTTTTGTGTATTTTGGAGCAAATTCCTGGTTTGATGGCCACCGGGCATACCATCTATTTCACCATTTCTGAAGAACACCTCCACTATATCAATTTACGTGGGATTTTGCAAATTTTAAACCCTTTCTGACGTTACGCTTTCTTAGACGAGAGACGTTTCTGGCAGCTCTCCCATGCAAATTATATTTTGTAACTTCCGTCAAATTGAGCGTGTACTTATTACTGAGTTCAGTTCTGTTTTAATTTCATATAAAGACCTGGAAAGATAAGACTTGGAAGTACTGACGCTACATCTATCCATTTTTGAAGTGGTTTCTCTCTTTCTTCCACGATTTTCTTTATCGGTTGAGATTTAAATGCATTCTGCACCATTTTCCTGGAACACATACATGTCGGCAATTTTTCGCTGTGATACACATTCATCTCGCGAAGTGATAATCCTTATGCTTCCGCTAGACATAAAATGCGATTCTCGATCCATGTTTACAAAATGTTCTGTTCAACGATAATGCTTAAATCCACTGATGTAAATAAATTGCTATTTCACCTCTGCTTGATCTTAAAAAATATAAACTCGCAGCGTTTCACCACATTAAACACTTCAACAGATCAAAGCTCTATTATTATGTCAAGTATAAATTCACACTGACAGATAAACTCGGCGTAGTTGGTGAAGAACATAATACGCTCTTGCGGTGGTTTCCCCCATTTTGCATTTTTTATGCATTTCTAAAGTTTCACAACAGTTGGCGAAAAAAAGCTCATCAAATCTTGGTAGGAAACAAAGTTAATATTTTGAAGTCAAGGTGGCTGTATTTTTATGACCATCACTGCATCTGAATCATTTACTAGGGCATTTCTCAGTATTCGGTTCGCTTTCAGGGACGAAATAGCAAAATCTTTGTATATTGAAGAACTTGCTAATTTATTCAAAATATTTATTCATTGCACGTCGATCAACTTTCCTATAATATGTACTGCATCAATGTTATTTGTCACAACTCCTGTGATATCAGCTAATGCTGAAAGATCATTTCCGATACTAAGATTGATCAAAACCTATTTAAGAAACTCTAAGGGATAAAACAGGATTGGTAGCTCAACTATTCTGCTACAGAAAATAATTGACACAAAAGAAGGGAGCAACTTACTTCGGAAATATATATCTGTCAAAAATTAAAAACATACCACTTAGGAGCGGAAAATCAAAAATAAATAAAATCTAATCAACTATTCTATCTATTATCTATTCCATGACCCAATCTTTAAGGTATTAATGTCATGTTCAAACGTCAAAAAATCAATCAATCCTTTTTATATATTTTGAAAGAAGAATGGATTACGTTTTAAGGTCAAAGCCAGATTTCACACATCTAACGTATCAGATGTAGATCGGTACAATTCTTGCATCTCTTGGTGCTAACTGTCTGGAAGTAATTGAACATATAATGCGAGATTTACCAGCATCAAGAAAATAGGAGACACTGAAGCACCGAATAATCTCAGAATTTTCTGAGTTCTGAACGTTCCAATTCAAAAAAACTGCAAAGAATATTAATGGGGTTGTTACATAGCAACTTTATGAGCGACAAGATATTCGATTCTCTGTGGCGTTCATACTTCCTGAATCGAGTGGACCAATTTTTAACACAGTGAAGGGCAAATTAACGAGTAGAGGCGCACAATCACAATCAAATTCTAGAGTTTGACGCCTTCAAATCGTGGTTCGAAACAAAAAACGCCGTGAGCTTGGTTGATGTCTCTTGTCAAATCAGCGAATTAATCAAAAGAATTAATGATTTTTCAACAAAAACCACACATAAGGGTCAACGCCTACCGAGCCGTGATCTCTCATCTAGTCGCGCCAGTTCCAAACACCAAACCCCATAAAGAAGTCGTAACACAAAACAGAATCGTATTGATCAAAGAGGTCAATCAAAGAGGTCTAAGGAAAGTTGTAAATACATGAAAGACGAGCCAAATACCTGGCAGAATCACACTTGTCGGCGGCAGGCGAGGCGTCAGCTACTCTGGGCCGCCTTTTTATTCATGGAAAGCCACTCAACGCTCATTTTTGGATTAATATCGGATCTAACCTAAAGCAGTTTCCACCTAAACTCAGTGTTAAAACAAAACAAAATACCAGCATATCTCAATCTCCTGGCTTCAAATCGATCAGCTATAAGGACGGATAACCAGAAACTGATGAAAATAACTTTTGGACTGTGTCATGAGTTATATCGGCTGTTCATTTTAGCCGGTGTGACCTGGCTGCAAACCCAAACTTTGGATAAAAGTGAGTGTGAGGTTAATGTTACTTCCTGAATTTTCATTTCTGATTATAAAAATTAAATACAAGTTTTAGAAGATCAACCCAAGCCAGAGATATTCAACGCGGAATGGTCTTTAAAGTCAACAGTCTCCCTTTACAGTGAGACCAAAGGCTCTCCAATAGAAATGCAATATATGTTGAATACGCAATCATTTGAAGTAAATTTCAGGATATTGCCAAAATGGCCATCGAGCAAACACGCAACATGAATCAGTTGCAAACAATGCCTCATTGTTTACCTTTGCTATACGTTCGAGATGCTACAATTAATCTGGAGAGCCGTACATTTTTGCTCGAAAATTAATATGACATCATCAGATCTCTGTTCAAAAAGACGGTATCAAAAACACTGCGATTATAACACCCTTTAGATTGTTTATTCCCAGCCCTGCAATGCGATCGTTAATTCATTAATCAAGTGTCGCGAGGACTTTCATTCGCTTTTATTTAAATTGTGAATATTTCAGAACTTCAGCTTCAAAATTTAGTAAGTTATACCGTTTATAAGAATGCACGTCGGGTTGCTCGCCAAACGTTGGGCGGCAGCTGAGATAGTCTTCCCTTTCTACTCTTATACTGTAAGCATCAAAGCACGTATACTTTTATAAATGCATACATGCTTTGAAATTGCATAACTGTATAAAAAAACGGGGTAAAACAATTTTTGAAGCACATGGGTATGTCAAATAAATTCAATAGTCCAACCTTGTTGTTCGGTGAGTGAATCTCACTCGAGAATCGGAAATCGGAAAATGCAGAATTAATAAAAAGTGCAGAGGTAAAAAAAGAAAGATTCAAGGTAATCAGCATACCTCTGAACAAAATTCTGAATTCGTTAGCACTTTCGGAACAAATACAACTTACGGTTATAGTGTTCTAAGTTTTAATTCAGTATTTACAGCGTTACAATCAATAATAAAGTGTTAATTGTTTTATGGTAGTGTACAGTTTTGCAAAAAATCTACTCCTCCCTCTCCGCTTGTCTTATTAAAAATACGCAAAATAACATTCAGAGTGTTAACCACTGCTTACGCAATTTTGCACCCAAACATTATTTTTTGTCGGCGGAAAGATATTGGAGATAGCAACTATGACTGCTGCCGGGATATTTAATGAAGGATAAATGATTGTTTTAAATGCTGTTTTGGAAGCTGTTGGTGTAATAATTAGTCCCAAATCAATGGAATACGTTAAGAAATACAACAGGCAACGGATCAGCAACGCGAGGAAGGTGACCTCGAAGGCCAGGCTGAATCGCAGGGCTAAAAAGATTGGAAAAAATGATGCATACGAGAAGGAGCAAGCATTATTGTATGCATTAGGCATCGCCGATTAATGAGAGTGTATTTTTTCATTTGAAAACTACAAAATTTATCTTTAAATGTGTTTTCTTGAATCAAAATTTCGATATGGAAAGCAAGGGATTTCGAAAAAACTACTCTATCGATTTGAATGGAATTTTAGTATGAAATTTTTCACAGCAGTGGCTTAGGTCGGGAACTAGAATCATTCGTTTTTAACGAATATTTTCTTTTTGAGCAGGTTTGATATGAAAAAATCGACAAATTTATAAAAATTAAAAGTTTTTACAAGTTCACCATTTTATTATTTTTTCATAAAATTATATAATCCTAATTCAGGATAGAGCCAAAATAAGGTAAAGTAATAAGCAATTTAGTTTTTCCGTGTCAGATGACTCCTTGTGTTGGAACCACATGCGGCAGAAGCTCCTCTGAAATTTAAGCTGTCAACTTTATTCATAAAAATAAAATATCCATGGTATTTAACATTAAATTAAAACTATTTTAACTTAGTTTTTACTGCCAAAAAACATATCCAAGAGATTGATGCAATTCTGCTTTGAATTCTATTTTTTTTTAATTCTATTTTTAATCCTTTTAAAAATTATTCCAAAAACACCTTAAAAATTTGACCGGAAGATGAGACTAACAGCTTAAATCTTGATGATATTGTAGGTACTTTTGCGGAACAGAAAGCTGAGAGAAATGATTTTTATTAAAAAACATCTTTTTAGCATTAAAATTTTACTTCATTATAAATTTGTAAGCCTAAGTTCTTGGAAGTGAAACATTTTAGATATTTAACCAAAATGCACACACCATTTTCAAACCAGAGTGTTTATTAGTAAATCGTAATTAACGGCGTTATATGCTTTATAAATTTCAAGATTTTTTTTATTTTACATATTTCGATATATGTAATATTTTGGAAAAGTCCGGGCATTATTACTAAAGTGATGCTCGTTTTAACGCGCGCTCCATGCGTAAACTCGTAGAAATATGCAGCTCTGTAAGGCTCCGCCTTCCTGTATAGCATTCTATATATACAAGCAGATGTTGGCGTTATACATTTGAACAAGTATCGTTTACAAAGAAAGAAGTCTAAAAGAAATGCTCACCTCATACACCTGTCTAAACGATTTTTGAATGTTAGAACCGCTTTGAATTTTGTAGCAAAATCTACATCTAGATCATCTGCATTTCGTTAATTTTAGTAATGGATCGAAAAGGATTTAGAAAAACGCCTGCACGCGTATTTTCACCGAAAATGTGGAAGTTTGATGGAAACCAAAATGTTGATGAAGTTTAAACACATATTACAGCTTGCATTTTCAACGAAGGGGTTGGCGACCAGTTTGGAAAAAACTAAGGACCATAGACGTCCAGATTAATTCCATAAACCTTGAATACGCCCGCAATCGGAATTACCTTCGCATATACAAAGCGGACTTTGAAACTCCCAAGGACAGCAGGGTGAAGCAGTGGGATGATAGAACTCATGAGAATAAGTTTTTCGAAGTAAATGAAGCCTCAGGTACAAAAAAAGCAAATTTTCCTCAAAATGACTTTTTTCATGCAGTGACAATGATTTCTCCGAAAATATTGCACTAATCTCTCTCATGTATTAACCACTTATTGCACACATGTATAGATATCGTGTGAACTTCGGGCGTATAAAAATATTTATTTTTATATTTTTGCACGCCTGAAAATTACTACAAAAAATCCAATTTTGATAAACAATTTTTTAAGCATTCGCCATTTTGCTATTATTGTTTATAACTCGAAAATTTCGGTGCACACGGTAGCCACTGGTCTGCGAAATAAAACTTTTTTTAAGTTTTTTGTTTCAGACCATTTCCCGCTTCAGCATCGTTGTCACGGTTTTATGTGTTTTTTTTTAGATATGTGAAAGTCGCCATTTTGTAAAATATAATAATAAATTTGAGAGTGTATTTATCAAACCCAAAGAGAGTTACAGCTTACAATGACAATATCTATTCCATGGCCGTTGGATAAATTTTTAATAATTGGTCAGTTTTCTGGGTGCATAAGGCATATGACTCCCTGAATGAAATATAGTTTCGGGTAACACCATCTAAAGAACTCGCCATGGACCACATATGGTATACTCACGCCGCTGCTTATCATGAATGCAAGGAAACTCATTGGAAATCATCGAAATAAAAATAATTTAGTTCTTTCTCACAAATTTGTAGTCGACTGTAATCAGTTCTATCTTCAACGTCATCATATGTGTATTGTCCATGTGAAATTTTCACTCAAAAGCTTGAAAGCTTTCATTCATAGAAATTTTCTGAGGGTTCCACGAACCAACCAACTCATGGATGCTTCATGGTCCGCGTGATTTCTTACAATTGCATTGGGTAGTACTCGATACCACAATGTTAGGTTCTCCACCATGCAAAACTTGAGCTGGAAAGCAGCACCCATTCAGTTTAAAATCTTCTGTTGAGTTTTTCCAACGTTAGTCGACGCTGATTCACCACGAAATAAGAAAGTTGTGGTGCTTCTTTCTTGCGACATTTCTTTGGGCGGGAGATATCACCCAGCAGAAGAAGTCTTTCTTGCCGTGTCGCGGAGTTCGGTGTTGGTGGTCTTTGTATTCTCGCAAGAAATGGTTCAGGATTTAGCTCGGTCTGCAACTGATCCCCTATGCAAAGTTTTATTTTAATTGAGCGTTAATAGTCACGAGCCCATAAAACTAAATTGAAAGACATTTCTGGTTATGATGGTTAGCTCGAGTGCCTTCAGGTGATTTCTCCCAGCGCGCGTACCAAGTACAGTTACTTTTAGTGCAAGAATTCGTTTCGCCGCGAGGTATTAATTGCATGTCAACCAGATATGAATGGTACTTAAAATTCTAGCTTTTCTACTCCGAAGCGTCGAAATATCGTTAAATCCTTGGTGGATACCTGTTCCGCTGATTAGTTGCTACCTGTGAAGTGTTCTTGAACTGATGAACCTGTGCACCGCGGTCCATTTGCCACTGATTTGCCAGTGAAACAGTCGAACGTTGCATTCGCGAAGACATTGTTTGTTTCTAGTGAAGAAATTCAGTGCTATTATAATTAGGTTTCACCGTGGACTCTTCAGCTAAGTTCGCCAGTCCCCCTCATTAAACATTGCAGTTTCACCGTCGACAAGGTAAGATTAGGTCAAGGTTAGGGTTAAGGGTTCCCACCCGCCTTTCTCACATGCAGTCACCTGTTGGCAGGACTCACTGCATGCACATGCAGAACTAATGCACAATTATGAATTTTGTTGTCTCATTCTACGCTTTATCACCACCATATTCATTGCGTCGCGTGTATCCTACTGCATATGCTTATGTTGTGTTTTTGTTCTTTTTCGTTATTAACGTATGTTAAGTTTGCATCTGTTATGCGTGTTCAGTGTGCCGAAGAAAGTTGAAGTATTTTCTCTTCTATTCATAATCCCACAAACCTACATCGAAACCTTGAAATTATATTCCGCGGAAGAATTAAGTATTTAACGCGATATTGTTGCTGCATTTCAGGTAATAGCTTGATAAATTCAGGGCCATCGAATTATGCTTTCATACGAAAATTGCATATTGTTTCAACTCAAGCAGATATTCCGTGTTACGGTCGATATACTTGTGGTTGAATAACAAATTATGTTTTCAATTCTTTTTCACATATTTTTTTTTGGTTCGTTAAAATTTTCAAACACTTCTTAAGCAAAACAATCATTTTTAATTTAGAGAAAGCCCTTCACTGACTTTATTTTTGTCAGTATTCAAACTAACGAGTATAAAATGCTTTCTTAACGCACATCCAATTCCAACTGGCTTCGGTGCATGTATGAATAGTGGAAATACCAATCTCCGGCACTTTTATTTAGTTAGTCATTAAAGGCGCCATTCGCCCCTTACTCGAAAGACACAATGGGATCTTTTATTTCTTGTTAAAACTCGATCGTTGAATGTTTATTTCACATTTCGTTTAATTCGATTAAAGTGTGTTTTGTAACTTTAAACTTACGTTTAAGCTACGTTGATTTGATCAATTAATTTAAATTTAACCATGTGTTATTTTAAATGCATTCCTTGCTGCATAATTGCTGCCTCTTTCAATCAGTCCTCGGTATTCATTATGGATTCGACAAAGCGGAACCTCGAATCTAAACACTTTATCTTCTTGGGATGACGTTGTTGTCCATTAGACCAGGTGGCAAACGTTAAAATCTATACTTTACTGGGTTACTAAACACTTCAAAACGTTTAGGCTTAGATCAACAAGTTGCTTTTATATTTGATCCCCTGACCTGCTATTCTTCAGAGTATGTACTCACAGATAGACCCCTCAACCTCTTTCCATGTGAAAACAACCAAAAATCAAAACTAACATCGAAAAACTACGAATCAGTTCATCTCTTTCATGTTAAGAATGAATTCTTTTTTTTTAAACGAACCATCCTGTCAGTCTCACACTGTACAGTCCAGCGCTGCTCAGCTAATCTCGAAATACCACTTCTTTACAAAGTTTATAACAAAAAGACTTTTGAACAAGCATGACAACAGGATATGACGCGATTGGTTCGGAAAAACAAATAACTCACATGAGAACGAATAGCCAAGAAGCTGGATCTCATATTTTCAAAAGATTTTCTTGTAATACCACATTATCTATCTAGAAGACCACTACTGCAGGTTTCTCTCTTTTTTAGCCGCTTTCAAGTCTAGTTGGCAAAGCACCATTAATCCTTTTTTGTTATAAAATAAAACTCATCTGACATAAGTAATACAATCAATTGGATTACAATAATACAAACAACATGGATCAAGAAATAATCACACTCCTTCTATAGTATGGGTCTGGGTCAAAACGTGTTTAGGAAAAGGTAAAGATATAACAACAATTTGAATTGATAACATTTATTTATGAACATAATGTTCTTCTTAATCAATACCCTTTTCCAGATGCTCCGCTGTTCCGTGTTCGCTTATTTATAAAAATCGGTTTAACATACACTCAGAGCCAGGAGGATAAATTTAACTATCATTATAAATTCATAAAGTAAGATATTGTTAATTTTGAAGTAGTTTTGGTCACCGAAAAATTTTCCAATTCCGTGGGATTTCCCAGTCTATTGTTGTTCACTCATGCAACAAAAATATACAAAAATACTATGAATTATTTAATTATTACACACGGTATTAACGTACGTATGATTTTAGTATTCCTTCTCTATAAGAAAAGCAGTTCAAAAAATGCGTAGCGCATCCTGCGTCACGACGCCCCCCTCCTAGAAAAAATATGAACTTTTGCAACACAAATTCCCATTTTTCTCCTAACCAATTATTGCTCTTCAGGTTTCTTACTACCAAGCCACTGTTTCCTCGTTTTATTTGCTATTTTCCAGAAAAAATTCAAAAATCGCTTTATTAGTCATAACATATAATAAAATAGAAAGCAAATTTCTAAAATTAACAATTCAATAAACTTACTGGCACATAAGGCACTCTAAATGAATTCTTATCAATATCCAAAAAATTATCAAAAGAACTTCGATATTAAATTAATAAAAATTATGTATTATTTTCAAATAATTGGGAAAATAGGGAAAAACCAACGAACCTTTTTATATTTTTTTATATTACAGAAAAACACGATGAAACTTTCGGCTTGAAATACTTGTTTATACTTGTTTAAATCTAATAAGATACTTCCAATATTGATCCTAATTCTAATATACAATGTGTAACAATATCCCATATCTCACTGGTACCTATCACTATTCATTGAAAAACATAAATAAAACGAATAACAGAACTCTAACACAAAGCAATAATAAGATACTACCGAAACGCAAAATATCAATCATTATCATTCAAACGCCAATACTTAGATCTCCGCGTCTCAGTTCGATCAATTTCAACGTACCTCAAATTCGGAGGATATTCTATTCTTTTATCTGTGGCCCGTCTTTGTACAATTGGTCTTTATGGTCTTCATAGTCTTTATAATTGGGACACCATCATAATCAAAAAAACCTCGATTCCTGTCTAAATACACGAACCCTTCGGGTGGTATATCGTTGTACAAAAAATGTGATTTTGAATGGCCTTTAAAATGGCCAACAACATAAATCGTTGTCCAGCAAGCAATTTTTTCAGATTTGCAAAAAAATAAAAGTCAATGCGAACCAAATGTGGCAATTATGATAGGTGGTCCGCCAATTCAAACCACAGCTCCGTTGTTTCGTTCATTGAAACTGCCCATCTGTGTACTGTTGTATTATCTTGATAATTAAAGATGTTCATTTTGCCTTAAATGGTGCCTTTTTCTTTTAATTTTTCACTCAATCGTCTTAATAACGACGCAAAATAATCCCTAGTGATTGTTTTTTTCTTTAGCAAACAGTCTATAAAAATAATTCCACTTGCATCCCCAAAAAAAAACCGTGGCCATAACCTTCATGTCAAATCGATTGTCACAATCCACTGTTGGTTCCTTCGACACAGGAATGCAATTGTGCATCCGTGTTTCATCGAGTCGAGCAATGAATCGACACCGAAGATCATTCGGATAAACACGGGGGTTTCGCTCCAAGACGTCTTCGTTAGCATTTGCGTTTGTTTCCAACAGAGCGCAAACGTGACACCCATCTTGTCAAATTAAGTTTCATATCCAACTTAACTTTTCATGTGGCATTGAAATGACAGTGCCCACTGATATATTCGTGACCTCCACTATCTCGTATAATTTTATTATTCGATCGCTCCACCTGGTAACCAGGTGCTTAAAAGTACTGGGGAGTGTTGTAAAATGCATGAAAGACAAACACTGGAAACTATTTGACACAATTGACAATCATCCAAATAGGACATGTTTTGTCCCCAAGTCTTCGGATAGGAGTTTTGCATAATGCATGCAAGATTAAGGCAAATTTTAGAAGCATGAAATTATAAAATTGAAATTGAACATATCGCTTAAACTTGAATTTGTGCATACAATGCGAATGTTAGATATACTGTGAGCGTCAAAAGAAAGTAAACACCCTAGATACTTGTATTAAGAATTTTATTAAAACAAAGTATTTAACACAAAATCAAAAAAAAAAAGTATAAGGAATTAAAGAATTATTTAATAAAAACTGAACACGACATAAACATTAAACAAAACTAATACAAAACAAAGATAAATTCACTTTAATCAAAAAAAGACCAAATTTCACGCGTCAAAAAAAAGTAAACAGCGTCCAGATCTCGGTAAATCTTCAACGAGATGATGCTTGGCATACTTATCAATAATTTTTTTTCAGGCAGTGGTTTCTGCCCACGTTTCGCCAATTTCACGCAAGGATTTACCTTTTTATTTTAAGTCTATTATAATTTTCCGAGTATCAGGCGATGTTTGCTTTCCCATAGTAAAACTATTTTCTTTTACGTCTTTATTTTTAATATTAATTAGAACAAATGCACTTAAAACGACTTTTGGTGAAGTAAAGCACGCGAACAGCACAAATTTGTCACCAAAAGTTAAGCTTCTTCCCCGAAATGTAAAAAAAGCGAAGTAAGTGTTACCACTGTTTACTTTTTTTGATGCCTAAAATCTGATGCATTTCCACTTTGGTGAGATTTGTGCAAGGTTGCCACTTGTTTTGATTTCATGTTTAATCGTAATCAATCTATAAATGGTTTATTAGTAAACTCATTAACATTATTTTTTATCGCAAGTCAATAATAGCTTTGTAATGTAACAATTTAAAGATGAAAAGTTGGTGTTTACTTTCTTTTGACGCTCACTGTATACACTTTTTATGTTTCAATTGTTTTTCCTTCTTCAATCGCTATGCAATAAAGTTGCTAAATTATTATTATAAATTATTATTAAAGAATTAAGGATTATGGCAATAAACTTAATACCTTGAAACACGGCAAACAGGACGTTTGTTCGTATTTACGCGTACACCTTACACCTTTGAAGTTTTAAAAGTAGTTTCTTACACTATTTTGTGTACAATGAAATTACATTGAATATCATTGAATACCTTGCCTTTCCTCATCGTCCTTGTTAAGTCCCAATTTCTTTCTACCTGACGTTTAATACATGTCCGTTGTGTATAAAAACTCGAGCTTTGACAAAGAAGAGTCTGCTTAAGACACTTGCTGAGAACAGATCTCAAATTACTTCGAACGATGGTGAGCGATCAGTTCTATTCTCATTAGTTTGAGCTAATGTGATTGTCACGTGTTGTTTTTCTTCAAAACATCTAGAAAGTTTCATGACGGTCACAGGAGCACAATGACCCCATTCAGGGGATCTTACATTGCAAAACACATGAACGGTTAGTTTTGTCAACAAACATCTCACTCCTAACCGATCCATATGAGATTTTTTTTGTGGTAGGGAGCTGAAGGCTGTTTATTCCCTGAGTGTGGCACTCCCAAATGAGAAATGCCTCTGGATTACCCACTTAACACCTCCCTTGCCAACCTCGAACCGTTTGAAACATTACTTCGGGCTAAGCCTCGTGTTCCTACGCCTAGAGATGCCTTTATCTAACGGGGATCCCTTCTCCCGCGCGAAGGAAGGGAGAGGAAGGAAGTGCTACAGAAGAGATCCACCAAACCCCGATGCCGCCCTACGCTCCAGTATGGCTCCAGCATATTCTACCACTTGATTCAATTTGTCAACCATTTCAGCGTTTCTTTGACCATAATTTTCGGATAGAGCTCCCCAGACATGAGAATTTAGTAACTATCAAATGGTGTTCATTTACACACAGAAAGTTTTGTACGGTTCTCGGTAATTGTAATCCTTAGTGGATGTCGTTATGTTTCTGTTGGGTTGAGCCTTCGACTTGACCCACAGAAATAAGAATAAAATAATATTTACTCTTTTTTTAGATCGTACAGTAATCAAAGAAACTACGAATTCACTATGTTAGGCTCATTAAACTTGTAGAACCGACTAAAATTGTTATGACTTGATAATACCCTTTTGACTTCATATCGGAATTATTCAAAAGTCGAAGGGTAGAAGTATAATACGAGCCTTTTGTAAAAACGTTCTTAATATTGAATTCCGATCCTATCCTTCAAGGACTCATATTTTTGTCTGGTTATATGTGGAAATCTATGCTGTAGGCTGACCCCTTTGTACGACGAAGCGTTAATTTGGCTGTCAAAGATGTCATTAGAAATAATATACTATACAAAAGCCTTTAGAAAATCATTCTTTCAATATATAGAACTTGAACTAAATGTATTGAGCCAAATCGCAATACTTTCAATTTCAACAAATCAAAAAGATGTTTTTTAACACAATTTATTTTTTAAAACAATAATATTTTCAATTGTTAATATTATTTAAAAAATTAAATAATAATTATTACTAAAATAATTAATATAGTTAAATAATAATTACAACAATTAATATTATTTAATAAATAAACAATCAATATTTAAATTAAAATTGTCATGTGATGCTTTTTCGTTTCTAGCAAATATCGAAAAAGGATCCAATTAATCTACCAATTTGTCCCTTTTTATATCTTATTCTCAATGTTAATGTTGTCTCAATGTTGTTCTTAATTGATTCAAGTCCTGAGATCATCTATTATTGCCTTTGTATAAGGACTTTGTATGAACACTTTGACACATATACAGTCGTGTTCATACTTATAGGAACATAAATATAAAACTTGCTATTAATGTATCAAATTCAAACTAAATATCATTTTCTTCTTCCAACACATTTCTAATATGTATTATTCACAATGTTTTGACATTCTTAGGCCCTCTGAACGAATTTTCCATTCTATGACTCGCTAAACAAATATGTGAACTAATGTACAAACATTTTAAATGAAATAACTTAAAATAGCTGTTCAAAATTGAAGAAGTAATTCTGTTAACACCTTTTATCATTTTTCAAATGGTCCCGACAATTTTTATCACGTCGGCACATCTACGTGGAATTGAATTGATCAGACACTGAAACTGGGTTTGTGTTATTCTCTGGAATCCTTTTTGAACGGTGTCCCATAAATCCCTCAAACTTGTTTTCGGCGAACTACTATCTTGATGATTTAAGGCTGAAATACAATACCGCGAGACGACGATACGTGAGCGCGACGAGAGTTTCGCAGCAAATGTCAAGCACTTTTCGTAACATGCATTTGTATGCGACATCGTACAATGATTGCGATGCGTCGATGCAAGGCGGAAAATATTCGGAAAAACGAAAATTTCTCGCAACGAGGTGCGTGACGTTTGTCAGATGCAATATGGCGCTTGAATAAAATTTGAAATTCAAACGCGTTCATTAGTTTTTATGTACTAGGGTTATTCTGAAAGAATTTTCAATGAAAATTTCGTGAATCCTTGTAGGGGCTATTATTTGCTAGACGAAGGAAAAATCCAAATTCAAAACTTTTACAAAATCAAAAACAATTTCATTTGAAACGTCACCTATTTGACATTTGTCATATGAACATTATTGTTCCTTGCATCACGTGCATTGTAAATTGAGTGCGTTGCGTGGCAACGAGCGAAAATCTCGTCGTTTTCACGTATCGTCGTCTCGCGATATTGTATTTCGGCCTTTACTCGCGTATTAAGGCTGATTCTTCTGTTGGAATACCCACTTCAATGTCATATTACATTCAGCATATAGTAATGACGCATTTCGCAGCCATTCCATATGCACTTTCCGGCTCATTACTTCCTTTATCGAGTAGATTGAAACAATTCCACAGTATGAAAAACTACCCAAAATTTGTTACTTTTGGACTACCGTGCCTTACTGTCTTGATGGTTTACTTTGGATCAAATCCTGCGTTTAGCAGGTGACAGACATATTGCTTGGGACCAGTTCTATCAAATAGGACTATTATGCTTTCATCCGACCACAATATAATGCGCGGTTTCTCAGTCATGATGAACATGATGCGAAAAAAGATGTGTCAAGCTGTCGAATGCAAAACAGCACTCCTATTATTTTGTGTGTTGAATGTTGTGTGCTGAATGAATGTGTTTTGAAGCAGCACTCCTATTATTTGAACACAGCTGTATATTTCGGGAATAAGTTGCTCCTGTCTTCAACGATTCCTAAAAAAAACAAACAAAATCAAGCAAACGAAGCGCTAAGCAGTTTAGAGCATTCAAATGTAGGAACCTATTTCTCTACTAGGCAGAATAAAACAGGACCCGCATGAACTCTAACTCCTATGACTGAATTCAATTAATACATTAAAATTGCATATTTCCCATCAAAAATGTTTTTCGATTGCAAAAAGATTTTTTGATTATTTTTGAATGAATTTCGAATGAAAAACGAAAAACAAATTATGGAAGTTCATGGTCAGTAGGGCCATTTACGGCTCAACTAATCGGAGCACATATGCTCTGGTCGTTCTTAGGCAACGATTCATGAAATCATCAGCGCTGAAGGCTAGGCACGAATAACTCTTCGAAAAGCGGCTCAAAATTGTCCTTATCAGTTTTGTTCCGGTGCCTTTTGAAATTCAATGTTCTTCAGCTTTATTTGCGTATCATTGTTCTTTCTAACACTCTCTTTACAATTTTCTATTTGGGAGTGGCGATTAATAATGTCGATTTAGATAACAGATAGCGCAAATTTTACATACGGTTTGTGTCTATAATAACTTATATGGTATTTTGGAAGCTGTCACCAATCAGTTTGTCATCTGTCAATAATTCTCACTTAGTCATTGAACGAAATAGCGGAAACAACAAACGGTGTGTTCATTTCGAAGAAGTCGAATTTTATGCCTGAAAAAGTTTTTTGGCGGGGAAGTTTAATAACCTCCTTTCATTTGAAAAAAAAGCTGCTGAAAATGATCGATTGTTGGTAGAAGCTTACGGCGACGTGCTCCAACTCAAAAAAACTTGTGAACAGTGGTTTGCACGCTTCAGAAGTGGTGGGTTCGTAAAAATGGGTTTATTACGATAACCCTAAATGTAAAGCATCGTATGTTGATCCCGGCCAAGCATCAACTTCATTGCCAAAAGCTTGTGCTGTGTATTTGGTGGTACCAAAAGGGTGTTGTGTATTATGAGCTACTAAAACCGAATGAAACAGTCACAGCAGATCACTACCGACGCCAACTGACCAATTCGGCACACGCACTGAACGAAAAACCACCATTGATAACACGAAAAAGTTCTTAAAGAAGTTCGTTAAAGAAAAATTAGAAACGCTCGGTTGGAAACCTCTCCAGACCTTACTTTTTCTGACTACCATTTGTTCCGATCCATGCACATCAGCTTAACCGACGTACGATTTCGAAATGCTGAAGAAGTGCGAAAATGCATCAATGAATGACTTCTTCAATCATGGAACCCCAGAAGGAATCCCCGTGGAATCATCGTCATAGCTAACGATGGTCAATATATTGGTTAATGTACTTATTCATTTAGTTATTGAATCGAGTAGTTCGAATATCGAATAGTTTTCGAAAAATCGATATTATTAACCGACACTCCCAATACATTTATACGTAATTATGCACAAAAATATAATTCAAATACACATTTATTGTTATTTTAAGAGTTGCCTGGATTCATTTGTGTAATTTCATTGAAGTTTATATTTTTGTATCATCTATTGGTGAAGGCCATTTACATTTTATGACAGTCATACGCAAGAATTTTCTCATGTTCTCTTTGAAGAGTTATAATTTGCAGTATTTATCTCTCTACTTCACTTTTCTTATCGATGAATGTTCATTATTTGAAGTGGGAGCAATTTTATCACTTAAAATATTTGGCTAGAGAATGTAGAATTTTAGTTTTTCCACTTTTTGTCTTCTCAACCTTTGAAATTACAAGGATTTTTCGGACTTCAGAACACAACCTTCACTTTATTTTTCGATTATTTTCCTTTTCGTGTCTTCTCCATCTGGCCCCTAATTTCGATTATTTTCCTTTAGTGACTCCATCTGGCCCCTCTCTAATTGCTGTCAGGATACATTTTGACTTGCCCTCCTAACTCTTCTCCCCTTCTCTCTGAATTTATAGATTACATTATAAGTTTGCTAGATTCACCGATAGATCCAAGTCCTGGAGAAAAATTCTCTATGTTTTATTTATAAATTTTCACCCACTTGAAATTTGCTCTCTTTCCTGATATTTTCTTATTTAGTCTATTTTATTTATATTAATAAAATATATATAAAATATATAAATTATATTAAAAATATATACTCTATAATTTGCATTAAATTTGAACAGTGTACTTTTTGTTGATAGCTTTAAATTACTTAGGCCTGTTGAAGTACAAGGATCGCAGATTTTCCAAGCAGATATTTACAAGGCTCTGTACATAAGTCGGATTCGACTAGTAATTTGTTGCTCGAAAGGCGGCACTCGCACTGGTTTACGCTTAATTTTTTGAAAAGTTTCCTGCACTCACCTGAATATTTCAACTTCGACGTGCACACTTCGTTGCTCTTGGTACTACATTATACTGTTTCCAAATATTGAAATTCCCTCGGGACTGCTATAAATAGCCTACGTAGACTGCGTAATAATTTATAGGCTTGTTCGGAAAGTAATTTGGTTTTTTTTTGAAAATGAAAGACAATTTTCGTATGATGAACAAATATTTTATAAAATTATATATTAGTCATTCTGGTCCAAAATCTTTTGCCATCTTTCTGATAGTAACATGATTCCACGCTAATAAGATATTTGGTCTTTGCTTGCAAAAAACTGATCGAGGTGGTTTTTGACATCCTCATTTGAAGTGTAGGATTTACCGTCTAACAAATTTTGTAGTGACCGGAACAAGTATAAATATCCGAGGGTGCAAGAGCTGGAGAATATGGTGGATGTGGCATTGTATCCCATTGAAGCTATTAAAGGTTTTGGCGAGTGACCAAATTTGTATGTATCTTGGTGGAACTCTACCCCTTTTATGTTGATTAATTCAGGTCTTTTCTGTTGCAGTGTATCATTTAGTTTATCCAGCTGATGACAGTAGGCTTCCGGATTAATTGTTTTGTTATCCGTTAAATGCTCAAAAAAAAAAACATTTCTTTAAAATCCCACCAAACAGACAACATGACATTTTTTAATGGATATCGGCTTTGGAAATGCTTTGATCCGGTTCATCTTTTTTGCTCCATGATCTATCTGCTCCATGATCGTCACCAGTAATGATATGCTTCAAAAATAGAATGTTTTCATCACGTCACAAATCACAGACGTCAACGCAACGACACTTATTTCTTTTTAAGTTAGATTAAATCCAGGCCTTTCAAGTGGTCATAAACAGTTGAATTTGATAAACTTAACCTCTCACCGATCTCATGTGTTGTTATTCGCCGGTTTGTAGCAACTAATGCCTTTATCGTGTCTTTATCATCGTGAACCGGCCTTCCAGAACGTGGTGAATCTTCGACATCAAAATTGCCGTATTTATATTTTGTTAACCTGTACTGGCACTGGCGTACTGTCAACAAATTGTCTCCATATACATCAGTTAACTTTTTTTTTCTGGAACAGCATTTTTAGCTTTTCTCTCGTGAAAGAGTAAAATATGACGAAAAAGCTAATTATCGCTCTCTATATTTGAAAGGGTACCAACCAAAAACTACTGCATACAATCAATTGGACTTTTTCACACACAAGCCTTGCTATATCAGCTCTCAAAACAAATAATGATTATGCGGCTTAAGTGTGAAGTTCGGAGCAAAAAAATGCAATTTCCCTCTGTCGGGAAAAACGAAATTACTTTCCGAGGAACCCAATATATTTCCGAATTGTCAATACTCGTTATGGAGTCTTTATTGATGTTTGTTATTCCAAACAATACCATAATTTACTTTCGTATAGTTTGTAAATGACATTCGACTGAGATACTTGTGTGAAACTGACCACTAATTAATATGATGTAGAGCAATGGCACAAACTGTGCCCTATTTTACTTCAAGTGAGTCTCATATGCCTACTTCGACGTCATCATCAGCTTCATATGCCTGCAACTTTTTATTGTTCACTATGGTATATTTTATATATATTTTTATGTATATATATGTATATAATGTTTATATATTTAACTATTAAAGCATATAAAACACGTTTTTAATGAAGGAGAATATAAAATTTATTTGTCAAAACTTGTCAAGGAATAACCAGTATAAAAATACGTGCCCAAATTTTTCTGCCACCTACATCATATCTACTGTGACCCACAATATAAATTTGCATGTGTGTTATCATGTGAATAATTTCCGTATGACTTGAACGAACAAACATGTTATTCTTTACTTTAACGTGTACATACAAAACAACATTAGATTCGAATCGAATTATTCCAATAAACGTACGGCGTGGTGCTTTTTGAAAACAAACCACTCTTTAAGTTTCTTCTGAAATTCAAGAAACCAAAGGATAGCTTTTAGCACTTGTACATACACCTGCTGGGAGTAGTGTTCAAGTATAAAGTGACATATTATTATTTATGCACATGCCTATGAATATTCATTATCAAGGATGAAATATGTGATGGAAATGATTTTACTTACGGAGGTAGAACTGTCATTATTAAGCTATAAATAAGAATTCATGAAAAACTCATTACACAAATAGCACAAGACAATATTTTCGTATTTGCATAAGTGATTAGTGTAGGCAAGCATTATGACATTATGAGCCACTCCATTATTTTCGCCGGGTCCGACAGATTCTCTTATATATATAAGGCTCTTATAAGGCTCTTATTTATTCAATATTGCTATTATTCGCCGTTTATTTTCCTTTTTAGGTAGCGTATAAATTATGAATTCATGGAAAAAACTTACTTTATATTTTTGTGCATTACAGCTTGTTTATCCAGCTTAGAGAAATTTTACTTTTAAGAAATTCTATAATCAAATATTTGTACTATATAATTATAATATATTATATCAAATAATTATACTTTTCTGTGGTTGGGAGGTGAAGGCTATTTTCGACCTAATTGCCAGACTTCTGATCACAAAAAACTACTGGGCTACAGATTGGGACTTCCCTGTCACACCGAAAACTTGGAAGTCTTGAAAAATGGAACTTTTTGGCACATTACTTCGTAATAACACTATTACTAGATTATTTCATTTTTGTCACTATTACTACTAGACCAAGTTGATCTGGCCTCGAAGCATCTTCGTGTTGAAGAGACGACTCTTCCCTCCGTGTTAACTTGTGATCAAAGTCGTTCTTCTTACCAGGAAGTATCCTGTACACGTAATGTGAGACGCAGTTCAATTTGTCTTTAGATGCTCACGTATTTCTCACTAAACTTTCTGGAGGACTCGCTTATTTTTTCGGAAAGGTGTCTGATTCATCATATGGTAACAGTACAGCGAGGATACTCCTGGACAGCTTTTGACTGACAAATGGTTTGACAGTGTTATTCTTCTTGAATGATATAAGAAAAAAAAATAGGGAGTTTGTCTGAAGTCTTCTCACTGTTTGTGCTATAACGCTACAGTAGAACCTTCTTACGAATGAGAAAAAGATTTTGACAGCTGCCAACACCGGTCTTCAGGCAAGGCAAGCAATCAAAAGACTATGCCAACTTTTTTTTTTGCAGGTTAGGTTGAAGATACTCTTGCCTTATGATTAGTTGCATCAGGTAGTAATCAGTCACCATGTTTTTTCAAATGACTCCTAATTTGAACCGCGTCTCTGACTACAAAACTAGTATTCTTTCTCTTTCCTGTCGGCTTATAGCTTCTTTCTTCAGCTTTCCTCAATCTAAGTAGACTCTTTTTTGCTTGACCAGTTTGAAGCACTATGGTGTCACCCACAACAATCACCAACGGTTCAGATACAGTGCGTTACGTATAATGGGAACCACTTTTGCGATGACCAGCAGCCCATCAAATACAGTCTGGTATGCAGCTGCAAACTCCAAAGTTCCTTGCCTTTGTATCTGCGTAAGATTTTTTTGGTCGGAGTTGCTACCGTTCGAAAAAGTTCAAACGTCGGCCCAAATTCCGAGCCCATACAAGAGGACTATTCCATCTAACTAATGAGTAGAGGTATTTTTTGCTCGTCGTTAGTCCTTCATTGTTACTCATTTAAGGGGGCGTTCAAGTATAACGGAACGCAATTTGGGGGGAGGGGATCTTGTTAAACGTTACGATTCGTAACAGTGGGTATACTTGCATTATACTATGGTACAGATAAACGTTATGGCGCGTTACACAGAGGGGAGGGGGGTCAGAAATCGCGTTACGTAATACTTGAACGGTCCCTAACAACTGAGAACTAACTCTCCCACGTTGCACTTGAAGAAGGAAGCTGATCTTCTATAGTCAATCATGAAGCCAAGGTTTGCGATTATCACGTCAGATTCGCAAGCAAACGAAATAAGACTCATGGTGAAGTCTGATAACTTGGTGTCCATATTATCAGTTGCAATTCCTCTAGTTCTGCGCATCAATCAGAACGCTCTCTAATTGGGAATGCAATGAGCTGATAACTGGTCGTAGAGTGGTGCTCCAGGATCATCTATTCCTGAATCACAGGCACAAAGGACTCCAAAGCAAAAGTATCATTTGAGATAGTTCCCACATAGTCACTCCTGTGAAAGTTTGGTATGTAGTCACCGTTCATCACTGCAAGCTCGATCATAGCCGGCATTACTAGGTTTCTTTCCTCTCTGAAATCTGGATAACGAGCTGTCTATTCAATTGCTTTTGACATTGAAGTTTATCCATTATAGGATTAATCCATTATAGGATTGACTTTTAGTGTTCGAAAAAGTTTCTTTAATCCAGCTCGTGAATTTAATCTTCGCTTCTCAATATTTAATCAAAAATTAATACAAACATTAGAGACTTTATTTTGTTTGAAAACCACAAGTCACAGAAATGTAGGCAATATTTTAGTCAATGAAACTAGACTTCCCTCCATGTAATAAAAAATTATGTGCCACTTAGAACCTTCAATCGACTGTGACTCTACAAATGTTCAGCTTTTTTTTTTGTTTGGTATATCATATTTCGGATATAATCTTTTATATTTGCAATTTTTTTAATGATTTGATCCATACGCTGCTTGGCTTTAGCTTAACATCCATCATTAACTCAGTAAAATTGTTTGTATAAAACGTTAGATAAGTTCCAATATCAGTTGAGCATTCTGGCGAACTTTTTTACCAATAGCACTATAAGAGTTATCCTAGACTCTCTTGATGCTTATGTATCTTGATGCTTATGTATGAATATGTATTTTTTTTATGCTGAAGCATGTCTTCATAGAAATTCCTACAGAAGAAGTACAGAGAGAGTATTCCTGGAGAAGTACAGAGGTTTGTGATTCCGTCGTCGAACACCCAGCATCAGACCACCAGACCACTAGAGGATGGGCAAAAATCTTTAATAACGCAATCATTAAAGTAAGTTATGATCCTGCTGAGCACATGAATATCTCGTATCCTTACGGTTACGGTCAATTAGTTTTCCGTTTTACACCCGTTTCAGTTTCCAAATGAAGGGGTGTGGTATTGATACAATTCTGATAGCTTCTAAGGATTTTCCTCATTTTGTATCCCCCAAATTACGTTAATTGTTATTATTATCTTCGTCTTGTCATTCCACTTATGCCAAAGTAGTCTCTATTAATTTTCAGATTTAGACAGGGTTTAATTTTCTTTTAAGCTTTAATTTCTTTAAATTAATAAAGTTTTATAAATTCTAGTTTTTAATAACGAAATTACGATAATTGCAATAGAAATGTGTCGAATATTAGAATCTATGATTGGAGGTATTTCGGAAATTTAAAATTCTCAGCAGCTAATTAGTAAACAAATTAACAAATCTACTATATATAGTACGTAAATCGATTTCTTTGCTAATGGCAGCTCAGTAAGGGCGTAAGCATGCTGCAGCAATTTAAGAGTTATACATCAATAAGTAATCTTATTTCAAGCTAAACTCATAAAACATTGCTACCATGATAAGATCTGTCCTGGACAGGACTGTAGGGCCATCGAATGTATCGATTGATAAAAAAAAAACACGGACGATGCGCCTTGAAATCACATTTCTTGTGATATATTTCTTTTTATTTCCTTTATGAAATTCTGTCTGAACCTTAACTTCAACTAATGTAATGCATTGCAACCTGGCGTTACTTCTCATGAGCGCTGCAGACATGATCATGTGATACATATATATATATATATATATATATTAAATATATATTTGGTGCATGCAAGAGTGTTTTTAAGGTTTCTCATATGGATTTACTTTTAGTTTTTAGTATAAAAGTTTGTTCTTAGGCACCGCTCAACAGAGACTCATTGGAATAAGAGCAAAATATATGGAGAAAACGATCTAACAGAACGGGTATATAACGCAGATAAGGTGCAACGGTGGTTTCTGCGCTTCGTGTATAGATTGCGAAGTAATTTGTTTGAAGATCAGTCACGATTGGGAGAGCAAAAGGAAGTGACAGATGGCGATTTATTGGAAGTCACACAAGAAGGTAATAAAATGACCATCCAAGAAATATCGGAGAGGTTCCAAGCGCACAGAATTACTGGAGATAGAATTATAAGGGCATAATAAGAGAATAATAGAATAGAATAGAATAATAAGAATAGAATAATGAGAGGATATGTGATAAATTTGGATGTTCTGATAGCCCACACGAACTTTTGCAAAGAACAAAAAACAAAAAAGACCGAATCTTGCTCGTCAAACTTATGAACGATTTCTCCGATGAATGATTACTGATTGCGAAAGATGAATCAACAGCATCCATGTCAAAACTAGGCGTGCATCTATGGAATCTCTTATTGTCTGTTTGGTGAAGTTGTCGAGAAGTCATTTATTGAGACCTTCTGGAACGAAATCAAACGTTAAAACTGGACTTGGACTATCTGCGATCGGAGTGGTTTTGATAAGCAATGCGTTATAAGTGTTCTGTGTTAGTCAACCGCCAACAGCTGCAGTGACCCAACGCAATTTAACGGGAATTGGCTGGGAACTTTTTCACAATATTCCCCCAATCTTGCTGCAATGGATTATCACATGTTCCGGGGAATACAACACTGAAGTTGATTTTCGTACAGCACTAGCAATTTACGTGTATGGGAAATGGATACTAGTTTAACTTACTACCTACTAAATATAAAATACAAGTGAATACTGCTTAAAATTAATTCTACATAAACTATCAGCAACTTTAAAAAACAAACCAAAAAAGTTTTGAAGCGATATTTGTACTAGTTTGCGAGTTATAGTCAGTTTTAGTAGTGCGGCGTTCTCCATCTGGCCGAGCAAAATAGCCGCGCGTCCTTGCTAAGTTTTTCTTCCGTGCTGCGGGCGGTTCTCTAAGTATGTATCCCTACCATATAGTAACCTTGGATAGTAAGCTAACTTGGACTCCACACATAGAATCAGTCAGATGGAGAGCTGGAGCGGCGCTCTTCACAATAAAAAGACTAGTGGGAAAAACCTGGGGAATAAAACCCAAAATTGCCCACTGGATTTATACAACAGTAGTGAGGCCTATAACCACCTACGGGGCATTGGTTTGGTGGCAGGCACTACAAAAGAAAACCATTACAAAAGAGCTAGTGAAGATCCAGTGAAAGGCCTGTCTTGGCATCACAGGTGCCATTAGGTCTACGCCAACTGCTGCAATGGAGATAATGCTTAATCTCATGTCACTCGACAAATTCATCTTCAGAGAGGCATCACTTGTAAGCATCAGATTAAAATCTACTTATGGGTTATCTAACCACAAACAAATGGGGCACGTATGAACTTTGGAAAAAATGGAGAGAATGGCCCCGTCAAGTTAAAGGGAGCTGGATAGAATTCAACCAATATTGGACACAACAATTCCATACAAGATCAGCATTCCGACCAGAGAAGCGTGGAAAACGATGCAGCATTTCACATCTGGAAGTAAGATCATGATGTACACCGATGGTACCAAAACCGGTGGGGGAAGCGGTGCCGGAATCTTTTTCCCAGATCACCCGCAACTCAACCGAAGTTATAAACTGGAGAGCTACACCACAGCTTTCGAGTTGGGTGTGTTTGCAATAAAAGCGGCTATAGAAACGGCAACAAACAACCTTAATGGAAGAATACAAACTGCAGGCGCTTGCCTCTAACCGCGTAGTTTCACAACTGGGGAAGGATTTTAGGCAGGCTCTCAAAGCCGCAACAACCAGAGTAAATGTAAAACTGACATATGTCCCTGGACACAGCGGTGTAGAAGGAAACGATAGAGTGGACGAGCTAGCGAGAGCTGGATCAGCCGACCAAAATGCCACTAGAATAGACACAATTAAAGCTGATGAAGACCGAACGATCACGGTCGATAATCGATTCCGCAAGGTAATTAAAAAAATAAATTTAAAAAGAAGGTTTTTCTTCATGTTTAGAAACACGATTTTATGAATATGTAAGCAATTACAAACACAATTAAAGTGTTACTAGCAACGGTCAAAAGGGAACTAGACGAAATCCTCTGGAAAGAGATAGATACGGCTTGGAATGACAGGAACGACTGCAGGATAAGCTGAGCTCTTTGGCCTCACCCTAATCAAACGGGGACAAAACAACTCTTGGGAAGAAACATAAATGGCGTTCGTACATTGGTGGCAGTATTAACAGGCTATAATCTTCTTGTTCAACACGCCAAACGAATAGGGATCCAAACGGATGACACCAAATGGCGAGGAGGAAGAAAGTACAGAGCACTTCCTCCTAGATTGCCCGACTCTGGCCAACAAACGCTTTACTTGGCTGAGCTGTATTGGTGTAACAGAATAGGAACACTTGGCGACCACAGAACTTGGGGAACTCCTTGGCTTCTGTAGGACGACAGGATGGACCATCTTTAAACAATAGTTTTACACATGGGGAGCTAAGGGCCGATTCTGGCCTATGCTTTTTTTCCAGGAAGTGGCCCCAGTACAAATAATAATAATTATAGTAATCCCTACCGTATTCTTATTAATCTGAAATTCTAAGGCCATGTCTATCTATGTCAATCCCTGACCAACGAGTAAATTATAGCAAAAACTAAGAACCAATGATTTTTATCAACCGCAAACTTAAACGCGTTTTTCTCAAAGAAGTACGTCATCAACTTCCACACAAAAAATCTCAAAAAAATTGAACCAATCCGACTCAAATTGAAACCACATCTATATTAAAGTATTACCTTCACGTTGAACTTACATGTTCTTGTTGTTTCGGAAAAGTAATTTTGTTATTAATGTTTTAAACGTGACTTTTTTTTAAATAATCTGGAACTAATGTAAGAATTTAACTTGTACGAGGCATTTTTGAGATGTTTTTCGTTCGCTCGCATCGCCGCCAGCAAAATGTTTTAAATGTAATGTAGTAAAATGTACTTTAAGGATTTCATATTTAAAATTTTCTAATATACAATATATTTCATTTAAATTTATTCCGAAATAAACATGTTTTTTATTAATTATAACGTACCTTATATTACAGTATAAATGTATATTTCCTCCCTTAACATACATAGAAACTTCATTTGACGATGCCTGTGCGCATATCAAAACGATGTCGTTGTGTTTCATTCGGGTTAAGAAGATGTAAAACAAATTGTAAAACAAAGTAATTTGTTTTTTTGTTTTGAAAAAAAAAATTGGGACCAACTTCAGATTGCCCGTATAATGGGCAACAAAATTAATATTTTGTAAAATCTCTTACAATTGATGCGAATCGGATCGATTTCGAAACTTCAAACGTGTACCCGCCACACTTGTAGAAAAGTTTCCCGAAAATCATCTGAGGAACAGAATAGACCATGAATCTATTTTGAAGTTTTGAATTTAATGAAACTGACGGTAAGATTAACTTCTTACCTGGTTGGCATTTGATGGCTATTTATGCCCTGCTGATTAGACTATCAGAAGCACATGGCTTTCAGACCTTGAACCTTGACTTAGAACCTTCAATAATTAGTTATAATGAACAATCAGCAATTGTTGTATCCCTCTTGTTATCGATTCGCTCTTTATCAAGAAAAGTCTGAAAAGCACGTATTAAGCAATCGAGGATCAATAAATTCGGATGATTTCCAAATTCAAATAGGGATAAAATCATTATTATCTTCGTGAGTAGTAATCTGACTTACTTTTTTTCATTTGTTGTTTAGCTTGTATGTATGTTAAGCATTCTTGGCGTCCCACTTCACCTTCACCAACTATGGGGAAATACATAGCACTTACTTACTTCCCCAACGTCACCAACCAAACTGCCTAGGACTATTTTCTAACGCCTTCAAATTCGATAGGCGTAAACTTATCAAACTTCATCAAAAATTCGTTAAACAATTCAGTGAACCTTTGAACGTTAGAACAATTTCAAGCAAAGTCTCTTAATTTTGAAAACTTGATCCTAAAGTGTTCGGACTTCAACTAAAAAGGGTTTTCTGTATTGGTATTTTTTTTCAAGCTATTACCCTTAACAAGAATACCGCTCTAAGCTTCTGAGAAAGAATACAATACAAACATAAATTTACAATTATTTGCTATCCCTTTCCATCATAGGACAACCAAAAGTGTTCTTGCTGCTTGTAGTTGGTCATAATGTAAGTAAGAATACAACAGTGAGAATCATGGGTTTAGTGAATGCATATCGAAAATTTAGCATTGAGTTGTACAATTGAGCTTATGCAATTCAGAGCATTATAATTTAAAATCAAAATGTTAGTTTCACATTTGATAAAGCTTGAAGCAGAGAGAAATGTGACTTAAAGGCTTGAAATTTTTTTAAAACGTTATTGTTAAATTTAACTGATATCTGGAGACTGATAAAAATCAGTACTCACCAATAAATTTTCCTAAACATTCACTAAAATTGTAAATGAAAAGAATTGGTTTAAAAATTATTTTCCGTTTAGATTTGGATTTATGGATGTGTAAAAAAAGAAGCAAAACATAAGTTTATATCACCAACTCGTTTACTTTTTAGAGCCCAAATTGTGTGGGTTCATTTAAAATATTTCATCGCAAATTACCAAGTTTCATAATCAATATTTCATATTTCGTTGATTTCCTCGATTCCTTTTAAAAATTTCTAGATTTTTGGCTTGGAGTCGACAAAATTTTATGTGGATTCAGATTATCGTTTTCTCCCTTCGGTGATCAGAACTCTCTTTAGGTCACCAAAAATAAATACCGCTAACGAATTTCTATCTTAAATAAACCCCATCCAAAATTCTCAATCAAAATAATATCGGCAGAATTGAGGGATTTTTTTTAATACATTCAGAGGCAATGTGTAACTAAGATCTTAAATACCAGCATTGGGTCCCATCCCGAAGTTCCAAATTTTCAGAACTACATTGAAGATGTTTATTTAAAATGTTAATAGACGTAATGTAACAATGTCAGAATGATTTACAAAGCTGTCTGAAAAGTGTGAATTTTCGGATATTGCGGACACTCCATGGGCAGCCATACAACCTAAAACTAGTCTCCAACCACAACCCTTATTGACCTTAAGATCTACGTTTGTTTTCACTCAACTCTTTACTCTTTCTTCTTCACATCCTCTTTTCTTCCAACATCGGCCATCTATACTTATTAAATCTACTAGCGGTGCTTAAAAAAGACTTAATAAATCCTTTTTCACCTCATTGACATTAGCGATAAATGACCTTAAAGTGCAATTCTCGAAACTTTGGTGAAAACCTCTACTAAGCTCACATCTATCTTAAAACTATTTTCCTTATTTTAACTATCTATCTATCTAATTTATAAACTAATCAACCTAGACAGGTCCATGGATGAAGACACATGGTCTTGTTTTTATAGGTTCTACGTAGCACTGAGGAATTTCACCAAGTGTTTCTAGAAGTTCTAAGGCTTTTTTGAGAAAATAGTCTAAAAGCCTTGAATTAACTTTTATGTAGCAATCTAAAGGACAAGTAGTTGCGTTTGTTTTGAGCCATTTTAAATGACGATTCTGAGTGACTAGAAGCTTCGCTTCAAGGTATAGTTTATTAAAGGTTGGGTAAAAATTATATGGATGAGCATTTAACGTTCTAAGACTAATGGGTTTAATAATAGGACAGACTTGAATGCCATGGCACCATGTTTTCAATCGAGTTTTAGATCTCAATAGGGCAGATCTTCGCACCAAAGAATTATCTGGCATAGGGAATTCATGGGGCTGATAGGCAGCACTATGGAACAGGCTTTTGGATTTACGTTTCTTGATAAAGAATAGTGCCATAGTTCAAGTTACTTTGATTCTAATTTTCGATTTGTAGAAATATTGGTAGATTTTTTTATCAGTTCCTCCTGAGATTATCAGATTCGGGTTGTTTCCGGTCGTGTAGAAGAGTCTTCCGCAATTTCGGCGGGTTAAGTTAAAAAAATATATTTATAAAAGATATATTGAAAAGTGTTTGACTGATACATGAACCTTGCGGGAAACCAGCAGATGCAGATTTCGTAGTGGATATTCACCCCGGAATTTTATCTTAGTATGTTCTTTCATTCAGGAAGGATTTAATAAGTTTGTGCAAGTATGATGAGGCACTACACTCATCATGCTTTGAGCTTATTAAATAGGCCGTCATGACAAGCAATGTCAAAAGATTTTTCAGTATTGATTGTTAGCAGGCCCACTGACGAATTTGTATTCAGCGCTGTTCTTACAGTGGCGAGCAAAAGTGGATACATGATTTGAAAATTTTAATGAAAGGCTGCTATTTTGCTGAATTTCAGTAATTTTGAAATCACAATGACATTATACCATAATACAAGAACAATTCACTTTATTACAGAAAAATAAAAATAAATGAGCTTTCTACAAAAAAAAAATAATAAAAATAAAACAATATTTTTTTCATTTATCCGGTTTTGCACGTTTTCAATTAAAGACATTTTAAGGAGATTTTTAATACTTTGTCCATAGTCCCTTGTTTTTCAAGATACTGTGCATGCGTGTTGGCATGCTTTCAACTAGCCTCTGAATGATGTTATGTGGAATTTTTTCCCATTCAGCTTGCACTCGAATCCAGAGTTCCATCACATTTTTTGGAGGGTTATCATATTGTGCCAGCCTCCTTTTTAAAATGGCCCACAAATTTTCAATCGGATTTAAATCCGGACTTTGCGCTGGCCATTTTATTTTCAAGAATTGTTGCTCACCAAGCCAATTTTGCACAATTTTAGCGGTGTGCTTTGGATCACCATCCTGTTGGAAAACGATCTCTTCAATAGGATAGGCGCACTCATCAATGAAATCTGGTAAATTTGTTTTCAAAATATCAAGATAATGTCCTTTTTTCATTATCCCATTTATTTTTACCACTGGATCCAGATGCCACCATGTGGTCGATGCCAATAATATTCTTTGCCATCAGACTGGAATCGATTAATTTTGGTTTCATCAGACCAAATTACTCTTTTCCAACTCTTCTTAGTGCTCTCCAGGCAGTCCACTCGCTAACAGTTTTGTTTATAAGTTGTGCTACTGTTTTGGTGTCCTTGCTTCCTGGGAATCTTCACTCCTTAGTAGTCTGTCCATTAATCGCGCGTCGGCATCCGATAGGAGTTTTGGACGCCCTCCAAGATTTCTTGCGGATGAGATATTCTTCCTTTTTCTTACTGACAGTACCGTTCTGTGACAGATTTTCAAGTTCCTAGCAATTATTTTCGAAGAGTACCCGTTTTAAGTCAAAGAAACGATACTGTTTTCCAAATCCGGTAAAATTTTCCTCATTGTGATAACGTCACATTAAAATAGTCACGTCACAATAACGTCACGTGTTCAAAATAGGCTAATAATAGAATAATCTGACCAAAATTCACTTACTATCTAAGCAGATCTGATGAAACTAACAAACTAGAACAATGAAAATGTCAAATTCTAGCGAAAACACAAAAAAACTAACTGTAAACAAAAGATAACAAAAACGTACAAAACTGGATACATTGAGAAGTGGAGTTATATTGACGACTACTGTGTTACCGCATCTAAATACTTCCTATATTTTTGTTGAATTATATTGATAAACTGCAATTGCTAAGTCATTGAAGATTTTATTCTACAATTATTTGTAATAAGAAATATATAGGTAGATATAATAGATTTCGAATATCATTTATCCAGTTTTGCTCGCCACTGTATATCTTTGGAAACACGTAGTTGTTCTATTCAGTATCCATACCCTATTGAGTACCAAACTAAAAATTAGGGAAGATGTTATAGTTCGCAATGAAATCTGTCGACCTCTTCAAGATAAGCATCTGTTAAAAGATGTTTGTATTCGGAACGTTCCGTCGTTCGCCGTCACTTGTTTCATTTCGTCGACCGAAGCGTTTCGGCGGCGCGCTATCTTTCGTGTGATGCTCGGTTCTGATCAAGTGTCCATATTTATGGGTCAGTCATTTACTCAAACAAGTAGGTATCCTTTTATGCAGGGAGGACAAAGTGATTTTTAATTTGGAGGGGGTTTCATAATTTGGTTCCGTGCTTCTTTATCTATTATTGTCGTATGGTATTTGTTTTGATTTTTTAGAGCAGTTTTAGCGGCTCGATGATTATTTCCCAATTAGTGCTTGTATGTTCGTTTATGATTCATCCGTCAAATATTTTTTGTTTGTATATTTCCAAGTCACAGGCGCGCACTATGAGTTTTTTGCCGCGCAGCGAAAAAACCTGCGACATTTTTACGTACGGCAAAAATAATAAAAAATAAGCAGGCGCGTGCACTACGGCCTAATAACGCATAAAAAATCATTAAAATGGATTTAGTAGAAGTAGCTTGTATTTCTGCTCTTGTAATTAGAGCTCGTAAAAATAAAAAAAGATTTTTGGGTACATCCTCTTGTCAATGAACGTTTATCTTCGAAATCTTCATCTTCATCATCTTCGAAACAAATTTTGGCAAACTTCTACCCATAATCGCTGTTTGATGTTTCTACCACTGTATTCTTTTGAAGTAATGTCATATAAAGCTGGTCTTTTCTCAACTTCAGTAATAACGAATTCAACATTAAAATCATCACCCTGATAATTACGATCAATACTCAATGAAGTCATCGTTCCTCCAAAAATACAAAATAAATAATTATAACGTAAAAATTGCCAGCAAATCGCCGTCAAGTGCGCAGTCAAAGATAAACTAATGTATCACAACAAACCGATCAACCGCCGCGCCGCAAACGAGTTGTAACTTGTTACAGACTTTTCGACGCTGCGGCGACTTTGTAGCTAAGTGCGCGCAATAAAATTGAAAACTCAATGTTACAATACTGCGGCGCGATTTTATGCCGCAAAGCATTTCCGCCGCACGGCAAAAATCCCGTAGTGCACGCCTGCTCTAATGTAGTTGAAGTAAAAAAATCAACTTCTGGCAGGGTTAGCGCGGTTGCAACAATATCCACAGTTTTTTGCATATTGTAAATTTTTTATTTGAAAAAATGTATCTTCACAAATCTGGCTTTTGAGTATATTTTTAATTAGACAATTTTGAGTATAAAAAAAATGCCAGATGATTTGCTCGGTTGCAAGTATCTGTAAAATGGATCGAAAGTTGCTAAGACGGGTAGTACAATATTTTCATCACAAAAGTCTACCGACCCTGTCGACCCTTCAGCTAAAGAATTTTTACCTGAATATAAGGTTGACATACAGGTAATACATAATGATTGTTCAATATCCGTTTCATTCCATATTTGAGTGTTTTTAGAGTCAGCTTTCGACTCAACTTTATATTTTTTTCATATCTCAGCTATATTATTGTGATCAGTTGTGCGTAATAATTTTCTATAAATTACAAAAGAGAAAAGACTACTTGTTTTCATCAATTATGGAAGCGCAAGAAATGATCTGTGTGTTTTGTAAGGAAAAAAATAATAATAAATTGATTAAATTTAAACCTCAGTTTTTATTAAAAAGCCATGAGGTATTGAACAGTAGAAAATCTCTGAAACATAAATATATTGATATTGTTTTACCTGATGAAATAAACGATACAGTAGGATACCATAGTGAATTTTACAAAAAATTTTCTGCAATAATGACAAAATATTCGTCGGTCTCATGTGAATCTGTAAGTAAATATTATTTCTTTAATATTATATTACATGTACATTTTTTTAATACTTGTTATATTAAATTTTTTATTCCTATAAATTATGTAATCTCACATATTTAAAATAATTATTTCGTATTATTTTTTCCAATATTCTTAATGTTTTTTTCGTTACGATTCACTGTAAATAAAGTAAGTATAAATGATTTTATTACAATGAGCTAGAAAGTGAAAGTCGAGCTCACAAAGTATACAAGTAGGCTCCTTTGACCTTCGAGAATGTAGTGAATCCCTTAAAGTTCATTTTTTATATACTTGTGCCATCCAATTTCTTAATAAAATTCTTAAAGTCACTTTCGGGAAGTACTCCCTTACAGATAATTTGCTATATACCTGTGACTTTTCAGTTTTTAACAAAATTCTTAAAGTTAATTTGTTCTTGAGTGTATTTACAAATTTTTGATAATTTTTCTGGTACACACTGAGATTAAAAAGAGTGTATAAAATGAAGTCCACTTAGTAGTTGCAATTAATGTTTTCTTCTAGTTTTGAATATATTTTACTAATTCCTTCATATTCCTTTACTAATTCCTTCAGAAATATTGTATCTATATAAGATTGATAATCAATTCGTACTATAATTTTTCTTTTAAATTCATTATTTCTTAAAATAGAAAAATCAATGATAGTACAACAAAATAAATCTGTCCCTCTCTCTCTCTCAAAATTAACTAAAATAATCTGTGTTGCTTTTGTAATAAAAGAACAAAAAAAGTTAAAGGACGTTATCTGCCCTTACACACGGTCGAAAGAATCAAATTTCTTGAGTCTCTAAAAATTTCAGTCGATAATGAAATAGTTAAAATATTGATGAATTTAGCATCTACCCAAATAAAATATCATAATCCTTGCCGACTAAATTTTCAATATGAATCTCAAGATAAATCCGAAAAACCAGCATCATCTTTCCATAATTTACGAAATTACAATAAGCAGACGTTCATTGAAATAAGCGATTTTATAACAGAAAATATTATTGAAAATAAAAAGAAATTTACTTTCGATTACATATGCAAACATTATATAGCTATTATTAAAAAAATAGCAGAAGAAGATAATGGACATTATGACAACTTATTCAGCACACAACATTTTGAAAAGAAAATATTGGACCGTTTTGGAGAAGATATCGATATCGTGAAAAAAGGCAAAAAAATATATCGTCCCGAAGGACTTTGTCCTGGGAGACACTTTGTGTGATACTCTAGAAGAGAAGGAAATCTTACAAAAAGCTGCATTTATATTACGTGATGCAATAAGTAAAATTGAAAAGAAATAATTACTTGAAGATCTTAAAATTGCGGATTTATTAACTGGAAAATGTGACTTGAAACCATAACTACGAAAGAGAGCAAAGAAAATATAGAGGACGACGATGTAATTTCAAAAGACAAGATAATTTCTGACGATGAGAGAGACGAATGATCAATTATTTGAAAAAAAAAATTTATTAAGTATTGTAATTAAACAATTAAGCTTTTGTAATTGAAGAAAAATATATATGAAATTACGTGTATCGTAATATTTCATTATAAATGCGTAACTTTACAGAATAGATCACAAGATCTGGAAGATCGTACTAGCCGTCTTAGCTACTTTCACAGTAGCTACAGATACTTGCAACCGAGCAAATCATCTGGCAATTTTTTTTATACTCAAAATTGTCTAATTAAAAGTATACTCAAAAGCCAGATTTGTGAAGATACATTTTTTTAAATAAAAAATTTGCAATATGCAAAAAACACTGGATATTGTTGCAACCGCGCTAACCCTGCCAGAAGTTAATTTTTCTACAGAAGTTGATTTTTCTGTAGTTAAACATTAAATAACATATAGAAAAAGTTTCGGCCTTGTGAAAGTACCTTAGTCGAAGTGGCGACCAGCTCTTAGACTATAACGTGACTTCGTGTAGATTAACACTATGTAGTCGGGTCCTTTTCTCTCCAATTCGCGGCCAAGAGCGGTTGATTTTTTTTAAATTTTTGCGCCCGAATTAGACTTTCCATAAAATATTCATATCTTACGATCTATTGGACATTTTTTTATTAAACTTTCAGTGTTTTACTTTAAAAAGACTTCTCCATATATTTACTTAGCAAACTATGTTTATTATAATGTTTAATGTACAAAAACATTCTACTTTGTTGCAAATCATAGAAAAAATACTATTCACAATGAAAATAATTTTATCCATCCAAAATTAAAGAGTTGACAATTTTAACACATTAGATTGAAAAGAAACTATAACCTAATAGTGCTTCAATGTATGGTAGCGTTCGAAACACTTTCCTTTGTGCAGGGGTACATTGCAAAACTTGCACATATACCGCCTTTCACTACGTCGTTTGTGAGCGGCACACACGACAACGACGTAAAACGTTTTTAAGACCGAAATACAATAGTGCGAGACTGCGATACGAGAGCGCGACGAGAGTCTCGCAGCAAATGTCAAGCTGTTGTCGAAACATGCATTTATATGCGGGAAATATTCGGTAAAACGAAAATTCCTCGCAACGATGTGGGTGACGTTTGTTGAATGCAATATGGCTTAAATGAAATTTGAAATTCAAACGCCTTAATTTCTTTTTAAGTACATTGGTTATTATGAATGAATTTTGAATGAAAATTTCGTGCATCCTAGTTAGGGCTTTTATTTGCTAAACGAAGGAAGATTCCAAATTCAAAACTCTTAAAAAATCAAAAACGATTTCCAGCAAATTTCATTTAAAATGTCACCAATTTGACATTTGTCATATGAACATTAATGTTCCCCGCATCGCGTGTATTGTAAATTGAATGCGTTGCGCGACGACGAGGGAGAATCGCATCGCGCTCACGTATCGCCGTCACGCAGTATTGTATTTCGGCCTTTATTTTTACCGGTTCCAACTAAAGGTTCCAATGTATGTTTCTTCATGTCCATAGACAGTCTCCCTGGTGGATCCGATTTGCAAACCTTGCTCCTGGATGTCGATGGTACTGGTTCGGCTGGTTTATACTGAATTATACACTACAAACGAATTGAATAAGACACAATTGATCAGATACATTGCCATTCTTTTAGTCCATTTTACAGTTTTTCGTAAGATTTAATAATATGCTAAGTACTGATCTGCCCGGTCTACGCCTTTCACGAATTGATTGTAATCGATCAGAGCATTCGGCTTTATAATTTTTTGTCTCGTCTTTCTGTCCGTGTTTTGACTCTCCTTCATCTCTGCAGAGTGAATCGTAGATATCAGATTTACAGTTTTTTTCGATTGCCAAAGTTGCAGCAATTTATCTTTTTTCCTTCTGAAAGTTGTTTTACCATTTTTCAAAGAAACCGTTTTCAGACAGTCCGAAAGTCCTCTATTTTTTCGTATGGTACCGCAAATTCTTATTTTTTTCTTAAATAGTATCTCAATGTTTTCAACACTATTGTAATAATTATCCATATACACATGATGCCACAAATCTGCATACGGAGATAGCAATGTCTGCATGGTTTCTATCAATCGGTTTTCTTGACCGCAATAAACTTCAAAATTGCATATGTAGCCAGTGGCACTTTCGCAGACCTTTCGCACCAGAATCCCATATTTTATAATTTTTCCGGCATTGTAAACTCTAAAGAATAGTCTTCCTCTCCATGGTACTATGCCTTCATCTAGAGATAATTGTTGAACAGTTGTAAATTTCTAAGTTGTAAGTTATATGCTTGTAAGTTTCTTTGAATTTTGTAAGAAAGACATCCAATAGCGGTCTGACTTTGCCCAGTCTATCAGAATTGTCTTGCACATTCTCCTTATTATTGAAATGCCAGGCCCTCCAGATTTGACGGAATCTGTCTCTGCTCATCGTTTTCGCAAAAAAGGTGTTTCTGTACACGGTTCAGTACTCCAATACTCATCTCGTCGATCCTTGCGTACCTGTCCCATAAATATTATAAGTCCCAAAAACTTCTTCATTTCTTTAATGGTGATGTCTTTCCACTTAAGGGATTTCTTAGAGGTTTTGAACTTGTCCGTGTTTTGGTGATAATATCTATTCGACTCCTCCACAAGGAACGCAAATATATTATCATCAATAAATGAATTCACGGCATCTACGACATTGTCAGGAAAGTTTTGGGTATTTATTTCCGGCTGCCCTAGAAACTGCTCCAAAACTGGTGGATTGTCTCTCGATGACTATTCTTCGCTATCAGAACTAGATGATGAACTTGAAATTTTTCTTCGAGTAAACGTTGAACGAATAGGAATAGTTTCATCTTCACTAGAATCATAGTCGGACAAATTTTCTACGTCCCTTTGGCGAGAACAATTGGAGAAATTGTCAGCAAACAATTCATTGTCCTTCTCGTCTCGATTCATTTTCGGGGAAAGTAGATCATAACAACAAACTCAGAAACTAACGAAAACCAAAAAAAACTTAAAAAAAACTCAGAAACACGTAAGACGTCCGAACGAAAGCAGTATAAAGCAGTTACTGGAGAGACGAACGAAAATGCAAAAATAAGATTTTCTATTACGATTTTCAGGTACATCCGGTAATAAAATAATTTCAATATTCCGGCTGTCTATTTTTATTATTATTATTATTTGTTCCGGCTCTAACTCATTTTATCGACAGGTAGTTAGAACGGGTACCACTGGCGATAGATAACGCACAACCCGCCACCCGTTTACACCTCCGTTTTTACAAGTTTCCCGCGCCTTACCACTTGGCGCAACAAAACGAGTAAACTCGTCTCCCGCGTTTTACTAGAAAAAGGTATATAACGAGTTTATTCGTCTCCCTCAAACAATGTGTTAATTAATTAGTCATACATATCGAATAAGTGAATCATGTGGTTTGTGGTTTCCGTATCCTTTTGTTGCGGTCCCTTATGTGCTCGCCAAATCTTGCTCTTATTTTACGTCTTGATTGACCGATGTAGCTATGTTGGCATGCGCAGCATAATTTCTATACGCCCTGTTTGTCAAGCTGATCCTCTTCGTTTATTTTTGTGCATAGTATTTGCCCTATTGCTCCTTGTTCGAAGGCTGTTTGTATGTTGATTTTTCCGTGTATGTCAATCTTGCCCATGCTTCTTGCAGCTTTGTTCTTCTTTTCTGTGCTTTTTGAATGCTTTGAAGTTCCTTTTTGTTGTTCACCAGGTTGGTATAAAGTTTAATGGCCTATATCTTTAAGGATGGTGTAGATCTTTACCAGGATTCACGATATTTATTATGCTACATGTGTGAAGCACTTTGTGCGAATTTTCAGGTAGTTGTTTAAGATGTGGCAAACGAACATTTCGTTTTTCGGTAGATTTTTGATAGCTATAGTTAGTATTCCGTCAATACCAAGGCCTTTAGTATTTTTTGGTTTCTTTATTTTCTAAATTTTATGTTTGTAAGAGCTCTTGGAGATGGATTGGGGGTGTTTGCGCTAGTTTGCAGCGAACTTAACACCAATTAACTCTGCTTTCCCTGAACAAGAATAAATCTGGATACAATTGTCGTCTTTTAGTGCATATGGAAGATGGTGTTATTTCGTCAGCATCCAAACTTTTCGTGCATTGTTGTCAAGGCGCCTAGAAAGATTGTTCCAGTTATGGTTTCGCTGGTTCATGGTTTGTAATTTTGATTTTGATAATTTTCATTCGAGAGTTTACACCAGTCTTGAAGGATGGTTGACGATTTCTTTTCTATTGATGCTGCAGTGATATATGCTTACAGGTCAACTTATAGCTTCCTTGTAGAGTTTCACGACGCTGCACTTTTGCTCTCCATATGCTATATTTTAGTTTCTCGGTGTTTCCTTTTATTGCATCCACTGAATTTAAAGAAATCCCTGAGTGCCCTGAGCTAAGGAACCATTTTCATGGATCATTTTCAGAATCGTAATGTGGGCGCGTACTAAGAATTTGCTGCTGCTTCGAATGAAACCAATGCGAAGAGGTGTGGAGATTTTACAATCTAATGAACGTATCAAATATAATTATGAGAATAAAATGTGTCAGGAGAAATACTTGCAACAAACCATTTCAAACTCATGGATGTAAAGTACCATTGTTCCCCTGCACAGATAAAATCAAGCATTAAATGAGTGCACTGATATGTGAATGAATGAATTTTTTTTAATGTTACTTCCATTTATTTGAAATTACATTTGGGTTCTCTTGTTTGGAACTGTTAGGACAATAAAAATAGTTATATCGTATTATTTCATTTACAATTTTGATTCATATTTTGATACGTAATTTACAGATAAGTGAACTTTTCTGTAGTCACTGTATTTACTTTACGTTGTCCTTAGACTCTATATTTTTGGTTTTTACAATCAAACAGCTCTGACGTATATTCGTAAGTATAGTTGCGATTGAAATAGATTCGGAGTGAATTTAGACTTTTAAAATACTAGTTCGTATACGATTCCGAGTAATTTTCAAACATAAAAAATCAAATGCTACAAAAATGAACTCCTTAAATTAAAATGAAACATAACTTTTGACGATGCCACGAAAAAAACTATATCTTCATTTCAATATAAACCAATTTTAAGCTCAATTGTCTGCCAAAACAATAAAAGTAGATTACATAAGATGAGAGTTTAACCACATTGTAGCACAGAAGAATTTCATTGTGCCAGCCAAGGAATATCAGCAGGAAAATTGAAATCACCGAAAACGTCGCAATTTTCCTACAATTAGTTGGGCAATATTTCTACTTTTAAATAATTTTGATTAATTAAATGTATTTGTTTTCCATAATCTGGTTTCCTTGACATGAAAACCCTAAAATAAATACGAAAACCATTTATTTCCATTGTCAAAACATCGGCATCACTGTGTTTTGGTGTTTCCTCTAATTATGAACGTACACGAAGATGTTCTGTGAACCGAGTAAGCTCTTCTTTAAGCAAAAATTGCCATCACCGAGTTACTCCATTCATAAAACTTGATTGTTTCATTGGATAAGTTTCATTGTAACAATAAAATTTCAAAGTATTATTTTGTATTGTAAATAACTGACACAGATTTGGAATGAATATTTAACCTTCTTTACACATATCATGGGAAACACTCATGTAATGTTCCTCAGAATTTACATTATTTCTAGAAAAATAAATTGAATTTTAATTGCAGTGTTCATGCCAGAGAGTGCAATTTTGGAGTTGTTTTTTGTGAAAATATGGAAATTATTTGCTATTCTTTATTTTATATCTATGCTAGATGATTTCAAGTATGTGTGAAACATGATCTGCTGGCTAATCAGCTTACTACCAACAATTATGAAAGGCTGCGGGAAGAGAAATCTTTAGTTTCACACCATATAATTTGTTTACTTGCGATATATAGTTGAGAAATCTCAGTGCCTATATTTTCATACAACCATCAATTAGATAAATTGTCAAAAACGATCTGAAAACGCGGAAATTGTTAGATTTACTCAATATGTTCTCAGAAAATTCCAGGTTAAAACCAACTTATTGAACTCTTTTAAAGATACTTTGAACAAACAAAACTATGTAGAAAATCGTCGTTATCATATCATCAGGTAAAGCAAAGCTGACCTAACATGAGCCTAGTCTTACCAGTTAAGTAAATCTGTAAATAGGGAAGTAAGTGCAGTCAAATGGGATATTATGACAAAAAACGCGGATTCTTCGCGAAAACAAAAGCTAAATATTAAAAAATACATCCTGGCGAAACCAAACAAGATAAATATTATACAGACAGGCTACAAATATCTGGGACGGGCATCTACATAACCGTTTACATCAAGTTTTTGAAACAGCCTTTAAATCAAAAAAAATTTAGCCGCAATATTCGAACTAATCCTAGAAAAATCCAGAAAACTAAACTGTATTAATGTGGGAAATCCCGAGATGGATTAGTGCTAAAATAGCTTTTAAAGATGATCAAAGCAATCGAAACGCAGCAGCATTCACAATTCAAGACAGGTAACGTCTGCCAGCAAATAAACTTAAATAAAAATAACTAAATAGCATGCTATCCTTTTTTAACAGAAAGAAATAGCAGTCCGACACGACTAAGCCAAGAGCCAATAACCGTCAAACATAAAACAACTAAAACTATGAAAGTTAAAAAATATTTGGCTTTCGACTTGCCTTGACTTTGAGAAATAACAGGTGTCAAAGGTGCGATAAATTAATCTTTGATCATAAATCTAAAACTATTTATTGTTGAATTCTCTGAGCTTCAAATCAAATATACATCTCCGAATTTATTCTGTTCATAAGTAACACCCTATTTGTAAATTTTTGACTTGTGCCTACACAGGGCTGTACAGGTTTTCCTATATAGACACCATTCTTGGAGCACTGTCGAAGAATATTTTGTGTCGTTATCTTATTGAAAAATACAAGATGTTGTTTCAAGACCCATTTTTTCAACACTATCCCCGAAGTAATTTTTTGAAATGTCAAATTGATCATGTTTCTTCCTTTTATTATAAATTACCACCAGTTTTCCAACCCGGCACTGGCCGACCCATCTCCTCCAAATATTTCCAGCTTTGTATTCAATTTCTAGAAGCATTGTATTTTTTCAAACTTCTTATTCGGTTTTGTCCAAACTTTTGGCTGTTCCTCAAGTTTAAAAATATTCAATTTACACTTATCGCGGAACGCATTACCTTTCAATAACTTCATGCTTTGTGTTAATTGCTATTTGCAAAATTTATTATTCAATAATAACAAGAAATTATTTATTCTAGAAAAGAAACGTTTTCCATCCATATCCATATATCCATAATATCCATGATCCATGATAGTTATCCATAATACAAAGCGCTATATGTTACATGCTATATGATTTGGGCGTTATATTTAGTTGATTCCAGATTTTTTTGGTTCGATTCCAGTAGATCCTTCGCATTTGTGTACATCAGTTGCAGATTTAATTGAATCCTTCCGCATTTTGCTCTTTGGTTTGCGCTTTTCTTTCTCAGAGAAATATATTTCGGCGACCACTTAAAACATATAACTATGTTTTCTTCAAAATGTGATATTAATTTCCGTGGCGATTTTTCTCCAAATATAGTTTGGAAACTTGAGGTGTCACAAGTAACAAATTTCCGGGATCGTAAATAATAATAGGCCTGATAACCCCTACCTTTAATGGCCTACCTTAGTTTCGCGAGAGACAAAATTGCAGCGCCTATGAAATATTGATCGCAGAAATGTCATTACTGAAAAGTACAGTTTTCTGCTCTATATTTCTTTCTACTTTTAACCTGGCATTTCGGAAACAATTTACGTGACAAAACCACTAAACAACTTACTCTAGCACGCTTCCCTCGAAGTACGAACGAATTGTGAGAAAAACACCGAACCTTAAGTTGGCACACTCTTACTTTCATGATATTTGCATAACTTTTTACAGCATATATTTGGCGCAAGAATATTACGCGAGCGGGTGACACTTGTATTTCTTATCACTGCTGATCACTCCGACTATGTCGTATTTTTTATGGGACACTTTCCGTGCGAACAACGTATTATTTAACGTGATGAATAAAAAAACAGTTATTTATCGTCGTTAAACCTTTATTTTCGAACTGTAATGCACGTTACCGTAACAACAACTGATGATCGATCAGTCAATTAATCTTTTATTAATTCATTATTACTTCTAGTGTCATCAATTTTGCCTGATCTAATTGAAGTGCAATTATTATGACGAAAGAGCAATTGGCTCCCAACAGTATTTTTAGCATATGGTGCCTTGTTATGTCTACTGACAATGGGTGGCTGCATAGAGGTATAAGATATAGAGAGGCTCTATTCGTGTACATGAGCGTACGTGAGCGTCCGAAGTTGTCTTTTTCCTCTCATCAGCTATTCAAATGATCAGCTCCAATCTTCCTGACACATGAAAAGCACATATACTAATCATTCACTATATACTATCCAATTATAATCGAAAATACGGAAACTACATTCATAAATCACTGAAAACACCTGAGAAATGAATTAATTTTACATGTTTTTTTGTAGAGCATATATCTGCCTTGAAATTGGAAATTATGTATCAATACTATTACCGACAGTTTCACATAAGAGTTAACTAACAAATTAGAGCATATAATTTGCAAATCGAAAACATTTTCATTCATTTAATGTAAAAATAATACAATATTTACGTTTTCCAAAATCTTGGGCTGCCTTGGTTTTAAATTCGACAGTGAGATAACATTACAGTTAGAAAAGCAATTTCTGCAAAGGAATGGTCACATATACCAATTGAATGTTGAAAATATTATCAAATCGGTCGCTGAATCATGCACTTTTATCAATCAACGTTAATTAAAAATGTGAAAACGCTTATATTGAGAATTTCTAATTTTCATTAAGCATAAAGATATGCTCATTAATGACATGAACAACGAAATTATAGATTTGAACTTATTTGATTAGGTTAGTGTAGCCTTGATATCAGCTTCTGATTGCAATTTCCCAATCTTCTACATGTTCAACAGAAAAACATACAGTTATTAATATATCGCGTTTGGTGTTTCAATGATGTGGAGGGAACGTATCAATCATGCGAATGACTATAACTTTTGTATGACTCCACCCGTCAATTACGGTATATCAAGAAAATAGAAACGAAGCGTGGTAAATCCTGACGTATGGTCTGTTTGGCGACCTGAAGCACACGGAATCGGTTTACCTGTTCCTCGACATCGCATAAAGTACCAGCAAAATTCTGAAGGAGAGATTAATTCAATGGAAGTTGAATACAAAGAGCCTGCAACGTCACAATCGTCACAGTTTGCTGGTGACAATCTTGTTTGAGACGAACTTCATAAAATTTCTCAAGATGAACTCAGCGACCTTATACGAGATTTAAAGTTGTCAAAAGATAAAGCGGAATTACTGGGATACAGACTTAAGCAATGGAATTTGCTTCAACCGGATGTCAAAATCAGCTTATACGGAGATCGTCAGAAGAACTTGATACTTCATTTCAAATCCGAAAACCAGCTTGTATTCTGCAATAACATAATTGGCTTGATGAACGCTTTGAACATTGAATACCATGCACAGGAATGACGGCTGTTTATAGATTCCTCAAAATTAATTTTCAATGCTGTTCTTCTCCATAATGGTAACACACAACCATCGATTTCGTTATGTCACGCTGTGAATACTAATGAAACATATGAAAATATGAAATTAATTTCAGAAGTTTTTGGTAAATCCATTTTTCCATTTTCACTTACAACATTGTAAGTGATTTATACCCTTTCTAAGCTAACTCAGCGAAGACTCATGGGTGGGGAAGTTCTGATCAAATTTGTCGAATATCTCGAAAGTGAATTAATATTGAGAAAGATGGAAAGAGCTCAAGCTGGCGTCCCTGCCGTGAGTTGGCACCTGACGAAAAGCGGCAGGGACGTGTATTCGAAACCAGCTTGAGCTCTTTCCATCTTTGCCAATATTATGAAGTTAATATTAGACGCTATATCATACTCAGAGCACGATTGGCAATTTTGCGGTTTTCTAAAAGTTATGGCAATGGTGTTGGGTATACAAATGCCAAGTATTGTTGCTTTTGGTGTGAGTGGGATAGTCGGGCTGGATCTTTACATTACATCAAATAATATTGGAATCCTAGACTAAGCCTGAATCATGAAGAGAAGAACGTCAAGCATTCTTCTACCACCTTTAAATATTAACTTAGAACTAATGAAAAACTTTGTGAAGGCTCTCCACCAGGGTCTACCAGCATTCAAATATATGCGAAGTAAATTTCCCCGTATAAGCGACCTGAAAATAATAGAGGGTATCTTTATCAGACGTGAAATAAGAGAGATTCTAAAGGACCAAAGCTTTGATTCGGTTTTACAGGGCTTTGAAAAAGAAGCTTGAAAATGTTTGAGAGCAGTCGTGCATGGTTTTATAATGGTAATAAGAGAAATGGAAATTATGCTCAACTTGTGAACAATCTCGTTCAAATGTATCAACAGTTGGGTTGCAACATGTCCCTAAAAATGCATTTTGTTCTTTCTCATCTCGATATTTTTCTCTTTCTAACTGCGGTGAAAATGGCAAAGAAATATCAGGGCCGATGGAATGTGTCAATGTTAGCGGACTATAAGAGATACCCCTAAATGTGATTACAAAAGACATACGTAAAAGAAGAGTAAATTTTAATTCAACAGGTTTAAATATTTTTTGTGAATATTTCAAAATGCTCAATTTTGTACGAAGAATAGAAAATAATATAACATATTATAACATATATTAACAAATTTTTTTGAATGAAAAACCATTCAAAAATCTACAAATCTCTACTTTAACTTGAAATAAAGAGTTATAATAGGACTCAATTAAGCATTTCTTTCATTCCATTTAAAATATGTAATGTATAAATTAATTACAGACACTAGAAAAATAAATTGATTTTATGTTTTTCTTCTATTTCTAGCCAATAGCTGCAATAATGACGATAAAAATGCTTCACCGTGTTCTCATTGTTTTTCAATGGTGCCTGGTATATTGCTTAGCTCAACCAACATCAAGCAATCCAGAAGTAGCACAAGCAAGAATCTATGCACCTGATTCGAATTCTTTGGACTTTGTCTATCACAACCATGACGAAATGACTCGTTTTCTAAGGTATGTTGTCTTAATCAAATATGTCCTCAATTTAAAGTTTTTGTGCTGCTTGAAACAATAGATTTGTGGCATTCTATTTGAATTTGATTATTGATTGCTCTGCTTTGGTCGCTTGAAAACTTAATTTTATCAAACATAATTTTCAGACTAACTCTAGTAATTCAGTACTATGTTAATCTGGTATGAGATTTCTAGGCAAATATGGGCGCTGACTCAATTTTTTTTTGAGAACAAGCAATAATTAGATATTTCAAAAATATTATTTAGGAGTAAATATCCATTACTTTATGCCCGAACGTAGAGAAGTGCATTTTGCGAATGAGTTATATTACGTTGTCAAGTTGATTTGGTCATATGTCGGGAAAATTATGCCTATTTGACTTTTTAAAACATCACGATTCCCATCCACGATTTTCTAAACCAAAGCAATTGTTTTTTTAGTTCAAAGTAAGATACAACAAACTTTTCACAAGCGTGTAATGTTAACTATAGCGTTTAATTGACGGGTATTTGATTTTACTTTCCCAGATGCATTGGTATTTGCAAGCAAAACATGTTAGGGATAGGAGATACAGAATCAGTTGCAGACAGATGCAAATTCAGTTTTTGAGTTACTTTAAACTTAAAAAAATAGAGCATCAGGACCTTACCTAATAATTAATAAAAGAAACTTTCTTGGTTATCAATTATATTTATTTACACAACTTCTTTCTTCAAGCTAACAACGAGAGCTTCAAGTTCTCTTAATCCTAGCAGTCTCTGATTTTTTATACCGTTATGTTTCGGTAATTTGAACAATTGATTGTAGGGTTGGTCGGATTACCGTAGATTTCGGATAAACGAACTTTTTTGCGTATCAGCAATACAAACGCTAGAAATTTGATTTTCAATTTCAACGTATTTATTTCCCTAAGTGTCGGACTCTCGCTAACGCTACCGGACTACCGACTAAACACCTCCCCTGTCACGCCGAGAACTTAGCCTGGAACTGTCTGTCACATTACTTCGGACTAGGCCTCATGAATCATCGCTTAGCGCTGCTATCAGGTTAAGGGAAATTCCTCTTACTGCCTGGATGGATTACTGTTAATTGCTGTTACATAGATCCCCCCTCTCTCACCAAGCGATGCATCAGGCCCTTCTTTATGAAAAGTACTTTCCGTACGTAATGCGACACACAGTTCCAATTGTCTTTTGATTGCACCATTTTTCCCGTTACATTTTCTGGGGAGAGCACGCCTATTTTCTCCGAGAGATGCGAACGGAGTCTTGTCCATCTGGTACAGGTGAAAAACGTGTGGCAGGCGTCATCCGTCATCCTCGGGCAGAATTCGCAAGTTGGGGATGGTGACTTTCCCATCTTATACAGGTAAGACCGAAAATACCCGCGACCACTGAGTAGTTGCGTCCGGTTATAATCAGTTTCACCATGCATTCTGTAGAACCACGGCCCCACGTCACTTATCAGCCGTGCGGTCCACCTGCCTCGCGTTTCGTTTTCCCATATTTGCTGCCACAAGGTTACGGTCCTCCGTTCCTCTCGGATGACGGTTTCTCTCGCCGACTCCCCCCTAGATAAGTATACACATTTCCTTTCGTCTGCAAGTAACTTAATAGGAACCAACCTCGATATTACCAGCACTGCAAGTTCAGAGACAGTGCAATATGCAGAAGCTATCCGCAAAGCTCCTTGCCTCTGCACCTGTGGCAGACGCCTTCGGTGTGTCTCTTTACCAAGAGCGTCAGCCCAAACCTCGGAGCCATACAAGAGCACTTACTCCATTGCACTCATCAGTAGACGTCTTTTGCTCGAGGTTGGTCCCCGCGTCCACGGTCAGTCATCCACTCGCTCACTCGACGTATTACCGCACCCAGTTGGAGTTGCGCCTGTCCGACAGTACCGCCGGCGACTAGTACTGCTACGTCCTCTGCGTAGCCAACCAGGCGTGACTTCCACGGTAGCTGCAACCTCAAAAACTCATCGTACGAGACATTCCAGAGGTCCGGGCCAAGAACGGAACCTTGCGCCACCCCTGATGTCAAATCAATTCTTCGCATTTCTCACATCGAGTGTTATGAGCAGAACTATTCGTCTCGAGTGATGATTGTGGGCTTCTGCCTGCTGGACCGCACTCACTACCTCTGCTATTGCACCGATCGTGGATCGACCAGCCCTGAAGCCGTACTGCTGAGGAGACAGATCCCGACAGTTCGGATGGCCTCTCAAAGTCTTTCTCTAATGAGCCTCTCGAACACCTTCGCAGCGGCGTTTAACATACATAGGGGCCGATATGCAGATGGTTGCTCGACGTTCCCCTTCCCCTTGTGGATCAGCACGAGCCTCGCCTCTTTCCAACAATATGGAAACGTTACCTGCTGCAAACAGGCATTGAAAGTGGTGAGCAGCTTGTCAGGGCAAAGTGGATGTGCAAGCTGTATAACTTCTGCTGGTATACCGTCTGGCCCTGGGGCCTTTTTCGATTTTAAAGATTTCACCACATTATCCAGCTCGATGGCGCTAAAAACTGGGCATTCTTCAGGACATTCAACATCTGGATCATCGGTACGAACAGGATGCATAGGGAAAAGCGCTCGAACAATCTCATCCATTTTTTCCGATTCAAGGACACAGGGCCTCCTTGCAGCTCCTAGTTTCCGCATGACAAGCTTGTAACCCGTTCCTTGTAACCCTAACTTTCCTGTGCTCATTGGATGGCTTTCTCAATGCTCTGGAAGGCATCGAAACGACCTACTTTCTGGGAATCAGTGACGTTACTTTCAATTGGATCATGGCTGGAAAGTTGTGAGGATATTGACTGCGGATCACTGAGATTTTCATGTATCCAGTCTTCGTCGTCACTTTGCGACACATCGACGGAAAAAATTGGTTTAAGGAAACCTGAATTCATTGTCTACTGGCGGTTTAAGTTTCACTATGTTGCATCTCTTTCGCTATCCATGTAGCGAGTGGTAAGTTATCATGCTCATCCCACAATTCAGGAAGTAATTTAGTCCAGATTTTTATTAACCCGGCGTGTGTATACTCAATTTTTAAGGGCACGGTGTGTACACTGGTCCTTTGAGGGAACAGTCGGGTTTACAAAGTTTTCTCGACTTCAGAAAAACCTGCAAAAATTCTGAGATACTTATCGGAGTGTCTACTATGTGGCCCAGTAGTTGCTAAAGTCAGGAATTTAAAATTGTTATTTTTAAAAATGCTGAATGTTGAAAAATAGGATTTTGTTTAAAAAAAATAGTAATTCTGCAATAAACAAATTGAAAAAAAAGTTTTCAGGGTTTTGTAGTTTAAAGTTCAAGCTTTCAAATGCATGTGGTTTCATTCGCGTGGATTGCAAAAAGTTGAATTATTTGAACACCTGAAAGTGAGGAATATTTTAAGAATTTATGCATGTTATAATGAACGAACACGCAATTCTTTGACACAGACAGATTTTTTATTTCAAAAATACAAATAAAATAATACGTTAATGTTATTTAATAAAAAAAAGTTAATTTTGTGCACAATTTTGGCAAAAATGTTTACGATGTTCGTTGCGAACCGGCGTCTCACACGAGACACAACAGTATAGACTTTTTTTTATTCGGTTTCCAGCTGCAAAAAGAACATCGTTTTCGTTTTTCTAGCTTTCCACTCATGAAGGGTTGTTGTTCATTTAATCCTAGAATTTCGCAAGTCAATTGCTTAATATTTCGCTGTAAGGTTCTTATTTCTAAACGAGCTTATTATACGGTTTCTACAAGCTTTGAATTAATTCTTTGGTAAAAGCGCGACGATTCATGGTACGATTGGCTTCTGGTAAGTTATATAAAATTGCGCTGTTTACGCTTGCCTGATCTAAGATTCCAAAAAATAAGCGCATAGGCCATCGTTTGGTGATACGGCTTGTGGAATAATTTTTGCATAACTCAATCAAATGTGTCCGTTCCCCCTTTCGTTTCATTGTAAAATGCTACGATCTCTGGCTCGCCAGTTCTTTCATTCATTCGGCCGACTTTGTGCCAGCTAGATAATAGCAAAACTACCTTGTTTTTGGATAATAGGACGGTAACGTCATACCATTGGCGTAGGCATACCGCACCGTACCGGCAGCAGCTGGTTGTGTGAACGTCCTTGATATCTCGGGCTTGTTCGATCGCAATGTCCCAACAAAATTTCAGAGTAATTTTCCTTCATTTCTTGGACAATTTTTACGCGCATGAACCAGTTGTCGCAGGTGACGTTGCGTTGCGAAAGGTGAATTGGCTTAGTCAATTTTTTGATATAATAAGACGGCACGGTATCTCCTGTGCCTGTTTCTACCCTCCCTACATAAAGTTCAGCATTCAAAAACAATTTGACAATTTTTATGCCATACTTATCTGGCTTACTTGCAATATATACTTTTCCTCCAAAACGGCCACGAAATCCTTATAGTTGTCCATCGATCGTGCAATTGGACGATGGCGAATAGTATTTCTTGCAATTTGCCATAAATACATCCCACAGATCTATTATTGGGGCTAAGGCGTGCTATTTTCTTCTTTCCTTTCGTGTGTTCTTATCATCAAATCGCATATTTTGGAGTAAATATTGAAATCGGACGTTCTGACATCACCGTTCGGTACAAATTATAGCCAAACTCAGGGCTCCAAGGATTTTCTAAACTCGCGTGATTATTTTTTTCCATCCCAGCGAAATATAATAAACCTATAAAAGCTTTCAACACAACTATATTGATATGTTTGGCGAATGGAGGATTATTTTCGTTTCCTTCTTGTCGTCTATCAATTTCTTCATTATAGTAGTATGCTTCACAATCATTTCAAGCATTTCTTGATTGAATAGTAGCGCCCAAGCTTCCAAAGGTGTTGTCTCATTTTTCGCTTCTTCCTTTGCTGACGGTAAATGGACTATAAGTGAATAGCGCCCCCTGGTCTCAGGTGCGTTCAGCGACCAACCAAAATTATTTTTGCCTTTGACAATTGATCTTGGACGGCCTGCTGTACTTGAATTTTATCAGTTTTACTGCCTGCTGACCCTTCACTGACTCGTCGTCTTCTTGTTTGGTTCACATCAAAATCAGAATCCTCGTCACAATCTTGTACGTCGGACACTTCATCATGCGCTTCTTCACCGTCAGCTTCACTCGTACTTTCTTCATCGTAAAATACATTAGCACGACGGTCGCGTAAATTATACATAATTTCTGAAGCATTTCTTTCACCCATTTTCAAAACCGTTTGAACGAGAATTGATAAACTGAAAATAAAAAGGAGTTTTGTTATTAATTGTTCGGAAAAGTGGCAACTTGCGTAGTCAACAATCAGCAAGGATTGCAATGTTAAATTGTTCTCTAGCTGATATTTTCCAACCTGTTCAACACATGACTCAAAAAACCAGTGCCGGAAGATTAGAGATGTCATCCAGGCATTCTTTGTTGAGAAGTAACCAAGCGAAGGATGACTGCTTATTAAGGAGCGGGGATTTTTTGCCTTTCCCACAACTACAAGTTGCAACTTATGCTCGCCCGAAAAATTTGCGAAGCATAGAAACGTTACACTCTCCTTGCAAATTTTTCTTCCAGGCGCGTGTGACTCCTTTGCATACACTAGTGTTCTTGTTGGTAGCATTTTCCACAACAATATAGATTCATCCACATTATAAATTTGAGAATCCAACAAATTGCCTCGTTGAATTTCTGCTTGAAGTTGCAGACGAAAAGCCGGGATCAACTCAAGTTGGGCAGACAGTTTCTCACCATACCGAGTCTTGAACTTGCTGAGCAATTCATGGGTTGCACTATATTTTTTTAGGAGATCCATAGAATTTCTCATGAATCATCTTTGCTTTCTAGCATAAAATGCTCTCTGGTACAGGAATCTGTTTATCACCTTTTTAAATGAACCACTCATGTAATTCCTTCTCCATTTCAGGATAACTGCCACGATGCAGTGTTTTCCTTTTTTTAGATTTCGCAGTGATCCACTTTATCGAGGAATCTAAATATACACTTTTTAAGCAACTAAATTTCACTATAAATACTCAGTTGAACTTACTCTTTTAATTCATTGCTTTTCTTTTTTATGTCTGAAACAGTCGAGCTGCCTATCCCATAATTTTTAGCAATAACTGCAGCATTCACATCACTCTTCAAATCCTCCGAAACTTTCTTTTTTTTTGAAAAAGACAAGGTCTTATGAGGGCATCTTTTTATTGTGGCCATTATTTTTCATTCAGATTAACACTTAACTTCACGAGATACAAGCTAAAACTGTGCATCGATAGAGGAACATATCATCAACTTGGTCGCAAACGCGAGTCGGCTTTCTGTAGCGCGGTTTACATGAATGTATAGTTTACAGAAGTTTCTATCGTTTCATGATAACATACTGGCTCATTACTATTCATACTTATGTTAATTATAAGGACTATTTTTCTTCATATTGCGGAGTAGGGCGGTGTTGCGTATAATCGTTGCCTTGTACGAAGACAAAGGCATAATGCATTTATAATATCCGGCCTATCGACGAATTTCCATTATATGGAAAACTGGTTCGCATTTGGCATTATTTAGATAATACGATTTAGAGTACTCATTTTTTTCTGCCGAAAAGCAGGTACCAGATACTTTGGTATTCGCTCGATACTACAATTCTTTGGAGAAAACATTCATTTAAATGCGTTGGTTTCTACATGGGAATTTTCTTGGTGAAAAAGGACCGAAAAAAAACAGAAAAAGGAGGTTGGTTGATGCAATTTTGTATCTGCATTTGAAATGCGTGAGGCATTTCCCTATAAACGGCTTATTATCTTGTAAGTACGTGCATATATTATAAAAAAAATCGTCTTATCTATTTTTTTTTAATCTACACAATGCATTTATTATATATGTACACGTTTAACTGCATGTTTATGACGAATTCGGATTATTGGAATAAAATGTTGGTTTATTGGACCATAGTAGTAAAATTTAAGTGTTCGGTTTACTGGAATTTCGGTTTAATGATACTTCGGATTATTGAAACATTACTGTACTTTATATTTGCTTAGCTTGAACAAATCACCTAAATGTGTTTCCAGGCCCTTAGATTGTTTCATCTGCAGAAATTGTAATTTAATATATCAAACATCGATAATCTATAAATGATTCAAATTGAACATTTGCGAAATGAACGTATTTAAGTTTAACTTCTTTGTTTATTCATTTATTACTCAGACATGCGATTTGCTGAAGTTAGCATGTTGGCAGGTGTTCATATTCTTTGTTTTGATATCATAACTTGCGCATTAACATTATCTTAGACGCTGTTTTCATACTCAATGATGCATACATTTCAACTCAAAACGCTATAGTCATCATGATTACTCCGCTCACCAACCTGTTTTTACTTCTAAGCTTCCCATTTCTCAAAGCTCACTATTTTTGCTACATGGGATATCGTCCTGTGTAACCTGCCACCGATCTGAGAGCGATTTTTAGGGGTTATGCTACGGTTTTAAGAAGCTCTAAATTTCGGATGGACCTTAGTCCTATTATCACAATTGACTGACAACCAAAGCTAGCTTTTAACCGTTGGGGAAATCTTCACCGTTTAGAGATTTTCACCCGTTTCTGCAGTTGAAGTCTCTCTAAATTCTCCTTGTTTACGTTAATATCATATTCATTGAGCAGTTTCTTATTTAAGGATGAAGCTTTTTTTTCTAAATTTCTATGTTTGCTCACCTTTGCTTCTGTTTAGAGTTCTTTTCGCATAACGGGCAAATGGCAGCTTTAATTATTGTCATTTTATTTTCATACGGTCGCAATCTTTATAATTTTTTTGTTAAGCCTCTATTGTTTGATGTTCCTGCGATTTTGACGTATATTGGGTCCTACACTGTAGCACGTGTAGCATTTTATGTTATAAAAGCGCTTCCAGTGCTTTTTGTGGTCATTTACTACTGATTGATTATTTACGTAGCAGCAAAAAAAGCCTCAACGAGTTACAGAATTTTTAAATTTAGGGTATTTGCATGAGTATCAAATCGAATGGATGTTAGAAAAAGTTAGGTTAAGATCTGTTAAGATCAACTTCAGTTTTTTGTTTTTTTGAATCTAAGATTAGCCGAATGAGTTAGAAAATCGAGAGGATATAGAAAAACGAAAGAGCTTCACGACACTATATAAAACAAAGAAAAAATAACAAAGAACGAACTTGAAGGACAGCAGTCACAAATTTTAAACTGACAGGCGAAATATAGGAAATACAGCAAAAAACATAGAGTGAGGCAGATTATAGCTAACTCCCTTCCATAAAGTGCATCTAGATTGTAAACACTTTAGCACTAACACTCGTCGATTGGTACTCTCAGATAGAGATCGAAAAATAACAATGCTAAAGTCTTGTGGGAATATGCTTGTTTTACGTAAAGAGGGAAACTTGACCAAGAAAATTACGCTAACCAATTTGCAGTATCGTAATTTTTTCTTACGAAAGTCGTTAAAATCGTGGAGAAAATTGTTTTTTATTTTAAACCATGTTAATGTTTTGTTTAAATCCATATTGTGCTTCTGCTTAAAAGATTTGAACTTAGTAAGTGGCAGGAACTGAGCAGTACCGAACCTCACCTGCTTCGCAGCCATTTGTGCTCCGAAAAAACCTTTTGAAAAGGCAAAATTTGGCAATTGTTTTTAATTTAATATTTACTACGAAGACCCTTGGCCTAAATTATAATAATTAGGCATCGAATAAACCACATTTTTATATAATCAGTATATTTCCCAGTATTTTCAAGTCTTTTCCCCTTCATCTCTAAAAGTTATTTAAGTTGTGGCGTGTTTGCGATGGTTTGCTGTCAAATCCTTTTTTCGAAATCAGAAATCATCATAGAGCTACTCGAGAGGATTGAAGCCTGGAGTTGCGCGGGCGTTTGAGCATACTTTGAGCATGCTTTGAGCACACAATAAACCGTGTCCTTGGGATCGATGCTGCTTTGAAAGTAATAACTGCTAGCAAAACCAAACTTATTGCTGCTGATTTTCAAGATAACTTTCAGGGTGTGTAAAAAAAGATACTTTCCCATGATGTCGTCTTTAACCCTTTTAGTGCTGTGGTCATTTTCGCATATATTGCATAAATTGCGTAAGGATTTTTGAAAAAAAAACGTTGTTAATTAAATGTGCATAGAATCTTGATTATTTCCCTCAAATGTAGATGGATTTTCGTTATTCTTTCTGTTATGTATAAAGGGCATTCTAAACTACTCAAATAAAATACATTTTCTAGCATAACTGTATTTATTAATTTGATAAAAAAAAGAAAACAAACAAGAATATAAAAAAATCATTGGCAAAAATGTTTCCCCACACAAACCCCATGCACTCCCTTTTAACAGCGCACACAAACTAGCGAAGATCGAGTCACATCTTTTCCTCCTTTATTACTACACACCACACAACGGCGAAGCATCGTCCCTGGTAACTTTTCCAATCCAAAATTTTGTTTGGATCTGGCCGGTGTTTCTGAAATATTTTTGCCATTAGTCACTCTTTCTCAATACTTTCGATTATTTGACCAGTAAATTGTAGTCGAGATATTTTTTCTTTTGTATTTTTCGAATACAAAATGTACGAATTAAGAACCATTCTCCCGAGGATTTTGAACGTTACTTTTTTCCAAAATTTTAGGGTCTTCCGTTCATCCAAATATACGTAGAGCATTTTATCCGACTCGTCGACACCACCTATAAACTTGTTATAATTGTGAATCATGCTAGGCTTGGTTTTTTCTTCTTCAATTGTTCCTTTTTTCTTTTTCGTGATTATGGGCCTTGTGTTTGCATTTGTAGAAACAAGTAAAACCGGGAGCTTTTTGGATTTTTTGTCCCTGAACGAACATAGAAGGACATCTTTATTTTTGAAGTAATTTGGTACTCCGACATCCGCAGTTTTTGCCACTTTTGGTAAGTTTTTCCTGTTTCTTCTAATTGTGCCTGTTATGTAGGTGCATTTCTCCAATAAAGCATGAGCAAACTTCAAGCTGGTGTAAAAGTTGCCTGTGGATAAATGGTACCCTTTGTTGCAATGCGTAATAATCTTTGTACCACAATATATCCCAGACCATGCTCATTTGTTTTATTTTGTTCACCCGTTACCTTTGCTCCCTTGTAGCAAAAAAAACCTAAGCAATAATTAGTGGTGGAATCGCACAGCATCCAAAATTTTATTCCCCACCTGTGATGCTTTTTATTCGGTAGGTGTTGCTTCATTACCGAGTTGCATTTGGTACCAACTAATGACTCGTCAATTGACAATTCTTGGTGAGGCTGGAAATAGTATCGACCAATAAGAACATATAGTTGGTCTTTTGGTTATACCCATCTCCAATAGAACTACAATAAATGCCTTAATTTCTAATTCTGTAACTGGTTTCCATTTCTTAACTCGTGATCTCGGTTTTATTTCTCTCCCCGACTGTAAAAATTGTTGTGCGTATCGATTAGTTTCTTGTACTACAGTTTTCATGAGCAGGGAAGTAAAAAACAATTCAAAATATTCAATAGGCTTTTCAATATCGGCAGGTAAATTTTTTGGTCCGGCAATTTCGAAAAAAGTATTAGATTTTTCGTTGGAAAATCTATATCAGAAGGAAGTTGCACAAATGTATCGGTGTCAAGGTCATCAAAAATAGGTGACTCATTCTCAGAAGATTCGCGACTTTCGCTATATATACGCGAATGGATAATAATTCGTTGAAAACGTTATAATGTACATTCGCGTGCTAAGACACGTCCGTACAGGTCAATATCTATAAATAGACTGTGCAATTGTACTAGCGTCGCAATACCGGAGCTCCGCGGTTTATGCACATTCATGTAGCGACGATATATCGACGGTTAGCACTATTAGGGTTAAATACAAGTTTCCCAACCCCCAATGATGCCAAAACACACATGCCAACGCCAAATGCCCATGTTTAACAATCTGTCTTAGGTGTTTTTTGGTCTTCTGTGCATGATTTTCTCTAAACTAAGCGCCATCTATTGAAATTGAACAAGCTTTTCATCTGATACCGGTCTGTATCCCAGAATGTTAAATATTTGCCAGAATTTTTCTTTGCAAAAATTTGTCTCTTCTTTTGATCTGTGTCTTCGATCTGTCTTTAAGATAACAATTATTTTGTGTCACTCTTTCATTATAACTAACACTTTTCAGTACATTTTTACTGCCAGGCCGCTCACATTTTTATTATAAGTTTTCAGGATGTTACCTACGATTTCTGAAGAAGTCTTAGTTAAATTTTTGAAGCCTATATTATAATTTTCTGACATTCTTGCTGAGTTAATACTGAAGGACCGCCACAGCAAGGTTTACTTTTGACATAATCCGCTGATCCATGTCGTTTCCAAATACTCCGCACTGTGGATTTACTTCTACAATATTAAAAGCATTCGAAATGTCCACAAATCTTTTTCTTTCTTTTCTCAAGTTTTTGATGATGACACTCGTCTGAAGTAGTCTCCGAACCTCTATGGTACTTTTTTTAAATAAAAATATTTATCACTCTTAAGCCTTTCTGAATTGGATACAAATTAATTACTGTACTATCTATATTGGCGTCCTTAATATCTGCCGGTTTCATGTTGACATTTGTAGAATGTAATTCCCCGCAAAATACATTTTGAATTCGTCGTGCAATGATTTCGTTGCAATTTCGTACAACTGGAAAAATTTTGTTTTTTTCAGCTATGGTTAATAGTCAACAGATTCTTCCATCTTCCGGAGCTCATACGGAAAATATTCTCAAAATTTGTTATTCAATTCCAAAAGACATAGTTAAATAGAATACTTTATGCAAATTATTTAGCATGTTTTCTAGTGCATTGCGTTAAATCGCTTAGGAAGCAAATTCGATACGCGGAAGCTATATTTGTGTACACTGATTGGTACTCTCAGCCGAAAAATCCACAAACCGCAAAATGTTATTGCGTTCCAAGTATATTGGAAAATCACACGCCACAACAAAACAATTATTTACAGGTCCTTTTTTTGTTTTTCTGTTTTGATTAAATTAACAAAACTGGATAAATGATCGGCTTCCTGAAAAACCCGTTTCCAAAGATCTTCAAAGCGTTAAAAGGACTAAAAAGATAGAGATCCTTCTGCGCGATTGTCATTAGATAACGTGAAAATGAATCTATAAAATTATTAAAATCAATTCGACAAAACAAAAATTGCATGATAAAAGATTCTTATACATTATTATGCTTTTTTCTTCTTACATGAACTTTTCAAAATTAACAATAATTGTTCGGTTTATGTATTACATAAACCGAAGTAATAGAAGACATAATTAAAATGTATTTTTTCAGACTTGTGAAGGAATGCATGTGTAAAATGTCATGTGACACCTTTTTTCTAAATTTCGTTGAAATCTTACAGAATGTTGTGAAGATATGACATTTTATGTAAAACAATAAAAATTTTCAAATATGAAAAAGATAAAATTTTTCAAATATCAAATCACTAATTTGCGCTACAAGACGTGTGTGCCAGGCTCATGTGTTAGCCTGAATACCGATAATGTGTGTATAAATAACACTGGTCAACTAGGTTTTTGCCCATTGATAATGAGTTGTAATATCAAGAAGTACGTTGTGACTATTCATCAACCATAGACGTTTCAACGCTGGCTTAGTTCGATTTTCTGAGTTATGCTCATGGTGTGCTTGCTGTAAAATGTATATCAAAAATTAAAAGAAAATTAAAATTAAAAATTAATTAGGGAAAATTAAAAGAAAGGATTTTTATAGGGCCTCAAATACGAAAGTTGATAAACGACAATACTTTTAACAATTAATTGAATAAATAAGAGAATAAGGCTTGGAAATCCATTGTACAGTTTTTACTAATTTTCTCGGAAATGTGAGAGCTAAAAACGTAAGAAAACTTGTAAAAGATATTATTGAAGCATTGCGCGTTATTGGCTGTAAAATGTCCCTCAAAATACATATTCTGGACTCACATTTAAATTTTTTACCTCAATGTATGGGAGACGTTAGTGAAGAGGACGGTGAGCGTTTCCACCAGGATATAGCAGGCATGGAACAGCGTTATCAGGGAAAGTGGATCCCTGCTATGCTAGCATACTATTGTTGGACGTTAAGAAGAGAAGCTGTAGATCTCGATTATAGAAGAAAAAGTAGTTCAACTTTACACTTTTAAGATTTATAAATGTATTAATATAAGTAAACTTTTAACTGAGCTGTAAGTCTTTTTATTGATATCCACAAAAAACCCGAGCTAACTAAGGCATAAAATTAATACCACTGTGAACGTTTTTTAATGTTCTCTTAAAATCAGTTGAATTCTTTTCATGGGTTTGCAAAAGTTATTTTTTTGTTGACCAGTGTAATTAATAATGTGTGTAAAATTTCCTTTTGATTCCACTATTTGTTATATTTTTGCAAAGTGTTTAGTTTTTATTGTAGCTAGCGAAGCAGCAGGCGAAATTCGAAATTGTATTAATCAAATTAAACAAAACAACAATGGAAGTCAAGGAAAACTGGTCGGCTTCATTAAATATAAGAAATTTCATTCCACACAAAAACTGTTATTTATTTATTATTTTTGAACTTTTTCTGAACGATATTGAACTGTTCATGTTTTTATTTTATATAAATTTTCATTATTGATCAGGATCCATTTATCTATTTTAAAGATAGTTTAAGCGAAAAAGTTGTTCTGAAATATTTGCAATGGAAATTTCTTGGCGCCATGGAACAACCGTTCAAACTCAATCCAATAAATTTTGACGCCAATGATTGCACTGATACGCTTTCACCAACTCTTTGTCCACATGCTTTCGGTGTTAATCAATTACTGTATTCCCATATGCAAATTCGTATTACAGTTACTGTATCTAATTTATTTATTTTGATTTTGTTTGATCTTTCGTTTCATGCAGAGCTACAAGTGCGAGATATCCGAACTTGACGGCGCTCTACTCCATTGGCAAATCCATTCAAGGTCGCGATCTTTGGGTGATGGTGGTCTCTTCTTCCCCGTACGAACATATGATTGGAAAGCCGGATGTGAAGTATGTCGGAAACATTCATGGCAATGAACCCGTTGGAAGAGAATTGCTCCTACATCTGATCGAATACCTTGTGGGTAATTACCACACCGATCAGTATGTAAAATGGCTCCTGGACAACACGCGAATCCACATCTTACCCGCGATGAATCCTGACGGGTACGCGGTGTCCAAGGAAGGTAGTTGCGATGGAGCTCAAGGCAGGTGAGGTTTGCTTTTGACCTTAAGTATTGCATTATCTTTGCAGAGACTTTCTGTTTGTGTTGCTGAGGCGAGAGAAACTTATTTCGAATCATTCCAGGTACAATGCGCGCGGCTTTGACCTTAATCGAAACTTTCCCGACTACTTCAAACAAAACAACAACCGCGGACAACCTGAAACCGATGCTGTGAAGGAGTGGATCTCAAAAATACAATTCGTGCTAAGCGGATCTCTGCATGGAGGAGCGTTGGTGGCAAGCTATCCGTACGACAACACTCCCAATGCTAGTAAGTACCTTTCAAGTGCGAATAATTGTTAATGTTCAAGAAGAGATCATCAGAACTAAAACATCTTCACACAAGCCTTCGCGACAACCGCGCAAATGATATATCGTAGCAACCAAGGCTGGATGACTTCCCAACTTTCACTTTGGCCGCCGAAATGCGTGCATAATAAACCATCGCTTTTGCTTATTTTATCGTTAGTCAATAAAGGGCAAGAAGCGATGCGTGACGGAATATTTAAAAGAATTCCAACAACTTCTAACCAGAGGTGGGTGAAAGTTGTTATTTTCCGATAGCAAAGCAGCCGTTCCATCTGCTCTTGATAATTAGCTGAAAGTTCGCTCTGGCTCCTATTGTCAAGTCTGCTGAGAGCTTGAAAGAAATAATTAGACACTGCAGTACAGGTGGGTTTTATTAGAGTTGTAACTTCATACCCGCGTTTATGGCGGACGCTTTCGATGAACAGCAATATATGGACAAATAGCGAATCACGTTCAGATTCATAGTCTATATACAGCCATAATTGATTCTGAGTAATGTTGGAGTCGATAAATATGTTCATCATCATGTAATTGGCTTCCAAACATACCATCGGTGGATTGATATCGGGAAAAAATAACACTTTCGATTCAGCCGCGGTTTTTCAACTTTATGGCTCATCTATTTCCGACATTAACATAATATTTGATTCTGATAAACATGTTACGAAATAGAGAATCTCTGACTGACGAATTTTTATCGAATAAGTATCCATGGTCCCTTAAACAATCACCAGTTTGCGCGTATACTATCAGTTTTTCGAAATACGAGCAGAAGAAGCAGGGGGAAGGGGGAAGCAAAGGAACATTGCTTTTTTACAAATTTATTGGAATAAATATTTAAAAAGTATTTATATTGCTTCAAAAATATATTCACCCTCATTATCAACAACGTTTTGCCGTCCAACGCGCAATCAGGAATCGGTAAAAATCAATTGGTTTTTCAGTAAGATACTTCGAGATAGTCGTTTGGCTAAATTTTCAAATTTTTCGCCACTAATAAAATATTTTAGAGATTGAAAGAAATGGGAATCCAAGGGTGAATCCAAGGGCAGTAACTCATGATGTCTTCATATGAGTAGAACTGCTGATTAGCCAGACCATGTGCCATCGAACGGGATAAGTGATAATCGGACGGCGCAATATCTGGGGAATATGGCGGGTGGGGTAGGACTTCCCATTTGAGCGTTTCTATGTAGGTTTTAACGGGTTTGGCAACATAAGGTCGAGCGTTGTCATGCTGTAGAATGACTTTTTCCTGCCTCTGCTCGTATTGTGGCCGCTTTTCGCGCAGCGCTCGGCTCAATCGCATCAGTTGGGTTCGATACCGTTCTACAGTGATTGTTTCTTTCGGTTTCAATAGCTCATAATAAGTAACACCGCCACCAAAGATACAGCAAAACCTTCACAGCGTGAATATTCGGTCGAGCCGACGACGTAGAAGCATGACCGGGCAGTCTCCATGATTTTCTTCTCTTTGGGTTGCTACAATGAATCCATTTTTCATCACCCGTAACGATGCCATGAAGAAAACCCTTCCTTTTTTGCCGCTGGAGCAGTTGTTCACACGCGAAAAAACGACGCTCAACGTCTCAATTGGCTACAATTCATAAGGAACCCAAATTCCTTTTTTCTGAATCATTCGCAACGCATGCAAGCGCTTGGAAATTGCTCAAGCAAGCTCCTGTTGCGTTTGGCACGGATCTTTCTCGAGCAATGCCTCCAATTCAGCGTCTTCGAAGGTTTTTGGTCTTCCTTCACGCGAACGGTCTTCAACGCCAAAATCACCATTTTTGAAGCGACGGAACCAACCACGGCACATTGTCTGACTTACAGAAGTATCTCCATAAACTTTTTGCAGCTCTCAATGAGCTTAAGTCGCTGTTTTCTTTCAATGAAAGAAAAAAAGCGTCACTTCCCGGAAATGACGATTATTTGGCATAAAACTCGACATTTTTACAAAACCAAAAGTATATGACACAAAATCAAAATCACTTATGTGTCGAAGCGGTTTGTTTACCATATGTCTAAGCTTGGTCCATGACGAATTGGTTATGTCACAATCGACCAGCACTTACTCCTGGAGCCATCTCTTGAAAAACAGCGGGAACTTAGTTGCGCACATAATATTTAGGGAATTAGAATTATTTCCAATTTGAAGACATATCGCGTACAAAATGCTAATCTTCGAAAATCACAAAATTTGAGTTACATCTTTAGTTATATTCCCAGTAGAATACCCTATAGTATGAATAATATCGGCACTAAGAAACTTCAATAATTCGCCGCCCGGTGGCACTTGTGCCACTTTTGCATATACTTGCTTTTCTCTATTCAAACAAGTCTCTAGTGGCATAACTTATCAGTGCATTCTAAGCCATCGGCATTTCGACCCGTGTTTAGTGAGAAGTGAATGTAATCACGGCAGATTTTGAGATATACCAGTAGGTTGAGTTTATATTGCCCTATTTTCTTTTAGACAAAGTGGCTCAATTGACAATTTGCCAGTATTGATTAGCAGAAAATCAAATGTTGCTTTTTTATGTAAAATTATTTTGGCACATTTTGAATTGTACCACTATTACATACCTAAAATGAAAGGCATTTTGAAATTCATATTTTATGCAGTTTAGGCATATTTCATGTTAAGCCATTTTGATGTAAAAGAATACATAAGAAGTTAGAAGATTAGCCGTATCGAAGTGTATCTTTTTTGCAACTAGAAACAAAAATGGAGTCGAGAAGCGGAAAAATGTAGGGAATGCTAGGAATTAAACTGAGAAAGAAAACTCCAGAAGTCGATTCAACGTGGGAGGTTGCTGAAAATGTAACTTCAGGACCATCGAATGCTGAAAACGTATTGTCAGCTGTTAATGATGAAGATACCAGTTCAGATTTTTCTTCTGATGATTCTATAGCAGATCCCAATAACGTATTGGAAACCATTTCTTCTGAACCTTTGGATGAGGCTCATAGTGACAAAGAAACCCGTAAGGCGGATGAAACTGTTGACGTAAAAAAGAAAACTAGAAAAAATAAGCCAAGCCAATGAAATGGAAAAGAAATGCCATCAAGCAATTAAGGAACAGCGGAAAAACGTACAAAACAAGAAGCACTGGAAAATTGGTACCACCTAGTCAAATACAGGATCCGTGTAATGACAGTTGTAAATTTAAATGTTACGCGAAATTTTATCAATATCAATAAGTAGAGAGTGAAATATCAATAAGTAGAGAGTGTTTGTTGCCACTCTCATAGATGAAGTGAAATATAAATATCGACGAGAAGCGGCACGATCCAAAAAAGTGCATATTGTCTTTTTAAAGATGCCAGTAAATTCAGGATCTGCCAGTTATTTTTATTTCTACCTTAGGAGTGTCTAATCGGCACATAAGGACCGTTATAGCAAAGGAAAAGAAGGCATATTTGAAAACATGTGGCGAAAAGACATGAAGAAAGCCTTACCAGAGTGTGTGAAAAATGATGTGAGAGCACATATTTCTTCTATACCCAGCGCACTCTGAAAAAGAGTTTATTGAAGGTGGTAAATCCATCGCGCAGCTATTCCATGACTTCAAAGCTGGTTTTGGGACGTATAGAAACATATTTAATAATGAATTTAATTTGTCCTTCTTCTTCCTAAAAAGGATCAATGCCATAAATGTGTTGAGTAAGAAAACACTGATGCTAAAGGAAAGAAAATATTGGAAGAAAGCTATTTGTCACATCAGACAGAAAAAGGATTAAGCGGAGAAGAAAAATTGAAAGATAAAAGGAAGCTTGCTGAGAATCATTCATACCTTGTTGCTTGTTTCGGCTTACAGGCCGCGATGCCGACCCCAAGAGGGGATGTATCTACATTTAACTACGATCAAAACTGTCGACCTACAACTTTACTGTGCGTGACCTGGCAGAAAAAGGACAAGGGCCAGTTACTTGTTTTATGTGGCATGAAGTACAAGGAAAAAGAGGGCCTAATGAGATCGGTATCTGTTTGCTTCACTATCTGAAGCTAAAGAGTGAATCTTACAATGGTCATGATTTAAAAGTTGTCTTGTATTCGGACAATTGTGCAGGACAACGAAAAAATAAAGTTATATGGCAGCATACTTTTATGCTATCGCTAAGTACGCAGGTATTGAATCTATTACCCATAAGTATTTGGTACGTGGCCACACTCAAAACGAAGGCGACAATACCCATACGATCTTACCTACGATCATACGACAATACCAATACGATCCCTAAAGGCAGGCCCAATTTATACACCCAACAATTATGTCTACGACTTAAAAAAAATGCATTCTGATAACAGTTTTAATTTTGGGAAAGACACATCTGGCCAAGTTGTTAAATTTTGTGATGCAGCGGAATTCAAAGTAGAATGACAGTATGGTGAGAAATTTTTCAACAAAGTTTCATATTCTGAATCCGAATTCAGAGAAGTTAATTTAGTGAAACAAACTAGAAAGTCAGTTGATTTCAAAAATGTCGAGCTCAAAAATGCTTACGAATATGCAATTCAAATACCAAAAAAAGAGTACGAAGATTTGATGTATCTCGAAAATCGAATGTGATTAAAAAAATGTCATGAATATTATTATGGAAATTTAGGAAATAAGGATCACTAATGTGAGAATGGGAAAGAATTATAAATTTAATTTCATTAATTTCACGAAAGACTGAAAGTAATATTGTATTAAAAGTTAAGAGTGAATAACATACTGAAAATGTTAATACGAAACTATCTTTATATATACATTCATTTTATAAAAGACTGAAGTTTGTTATGTATTCATGTATATATGAAAGAAAAGTTTAAAAAACTCATACGAATATTTGTGTTTTTTATAATTTTATACATATTTTTGCATACGGACATTTGGTTTTTTTTGTGTCTTAGAGAAAAAGCGATTTATAAAAACATTGAAACTTAAAAGCAATGTAATCGATTAATTGGTTGGTTTAAAATGGCACATCTTTGATTTTCACATCTTTTGCTAATTTGTGCAATATCGGCACACCTTGCAAAATTTTCGAAAAACATCCAAAATTTTCAATCCTATAAATATACTTAGGAACTACATCAAAATCTCTATTATGGTTGCAAAAGTAGCGGTGATTCTAGTTTAAATAACAGCTGAAACATCGACATATATTTTTCACTATTTTTTCAAATGCAATTTTCTCGATATTACGCAAAGATACGATGCGCCACTATCGCATTTCGTGAGCGATATAGTACATATGTGCTCTAACATGACATTTAAAATGAATGCATTTTAAGCTGTTTTTAGTGATTTATGAATGTAATTTTACCTTTTTGTGTATTATTGAATAGATCATTCTAAATATTTGACACTAAATAACAGACACTGCCTTTTGGAGTTTGAATAATCATATTGGACCCATTTTTAACCCTCCAGTAATCTAAAAATTAAAAATAAACGTTCTTGTGGTGCCACTGAAGTAAAACGCTGCGTGTGATAGATCGGTGGGTTTTGTTCTCTTATTTTTCTAATCTGCTATAAATCTTCCATTGACCACGGTCAGTTAAGGGTTTTTGACAGTTCCACGATTGTTTGACATGAAGTTGCTCCCGCTTCTGCCCTTAACATGTCTTTATCTGTTGTTGGACTTCCCGATTGATAGGGGCCAGAACGTTCAAAATTACGCGATCTGAGCTTCGAAAACTATTCAATGTTTTATTTTGTTATTATTTGACTGGCCATCGGACTCCGAATGTCAAAAGAGTTGAATATCGGATTTTCAGAAGTGGAGTGACACGTCTACCAAATGCTGACATACGAGGGTAGGGTGAAATATTTCCGGCCTGACCAAGAAAAACGATGTTTTTAAATTTTTTTTCCTTTATTTTCAACATAATCTTCATCAACACTGATACATTTCTCATATCGGTGTTCTAATTTAGTTATACCAGTTTTAAACGTAGATTCGTCAAGCTCCTCAAAATACTGATTTACAGCTTCGGTAACTTCTTCGTTGCTCCTAAATCTTTTACCGCCAAGCCATTTTTTGAGGTTAGGAAACAGGTAATAGTCGATGGGGGCTAAGTCCGGAGAGTAGGGAGGATGCGGCATCAATTCAAATTTCAATTCGTGGATTTTGAACATGGCAAAAATCGACGATTGCGCTGGTTTATTTTCGTGATTAAACAAAATGTTTTTCTTCGCCAAATGAGGTCGTTTAATGTGCACCTCATGCTTCAAACGTTGCAATAACTCTGCGTAGTATTGACCAGTGATAGGCTTACCCTTGTCAAGATAATCAATGTAAGTAATTCCTCTCGCATCCCAACAGTAGCCATAACCTTGTTTGCCGATAAAATTGCTTTTGCCTTCTTTGGAGTTGGTTCCCCTTTTCCAACCCACTGTTTTCACTGTTCTTTATTTTCAGGAGTGTAGTGGTGGACCCAAGTCTCATCAAAAGTTATGAATTGACGCAAAAATTCGTTTGGATTACGCCTATATAGCACCAAATAGTCGGTAGAAGTATTTTTGCCAATCAGTTTTTGGTCAAGCGTTAGCAAACGCGGCACCCGCCTTGCACAAAGCTTTTCCATGCTCAAATGGTTGTGCAAAATATTTCGCACACGTTTAGCTGACATCCTACAGGTCTCAGCTATCTCATGCACTTTTAACTTGCGGCCTTCTGAAGCCATTTCTGAAGTTGTGACCTCAACGGGCCGTCCTGCGCGAGGCTCCTCAGAGGTGCTCATCCGACCCATTTTAAATTCAGAAAACCACTGCTTAATGATTGAATATGACGAGGAGGAGTCTCCTAGTGTTGAATCCATCTCTTCTTTTATTTGTTTTGGTGTAAAACCTTTCAAATATAATATTTGATGACAGGACGTTTTTCCAATTTTTCCATTTTCACGAAAACAACGGAAGCGTCTCGCGCAATGTGCTCTCAAACGCAAACTAACGTAGCGATTGGGCTAACTGTACATACAAGCTTGGTACAAATGGTACTGTAGGACGCCGCTCCAAAAGTAGACAAAGTGGCGCCATCTCTTGGTCAGGCCGGAAACTTTTCACCCCACCCTCGTATATTCCCATTCTCAACAAAAAATTAATTTATGCAAGAACTTAAAAAAATTGTTTAGTATAAATAAGGGGTACATTCTGTAGAAACAGAAAGTTTTCAAATGGATTGTCACAATTTGTCGAGTTATGATATAGACCAACACTCATTCTGGCCGATTAAAATATGCATGCAAATTATTCATCATATGAGTTAGTGATTTCTATACTAATCTGATTGCGTAACCTAAAGAAATAATACAGTTGAGTCAAAGTTTTTATGAAAAATATAATTATTTTATGCAACATCAGAGTCTTTAGTTGATGTAAGAATCAAAACTTTCTTTGGCGCACAAAACATGGTATAAAAAAAATACAGATTAAAACGTCACATCCTTAAAAGTAGCGGTAGTAATTAAATTTTACTGTGAAAATAGATGTCATTTTGAAAATTCATCCTTAAATGGGATCATGTCATTAATCTGAAAGGAAATAAAGCAATGGGAATCCAACTTCATAACAATATAAGTAGACAACACTGAAAGCCCACAAACAGAAAATTGATTGTAGACTCAGAAAACAGGGTACCAACCTGCCTCGTTACTTAAATTTGTATTGCTCTAAAATATAGCACTTCGTTCATATATGTAAGGTTTTTTTGTCTACGACAAAAGTGAAGTTAGTGGTAATTACTTTGAATTCTTTTCTGAATTGTGAAAATGAGAGGTAAGTGAAAGCAACCAGATATTTCTTCTCGAAAAATTATTTTTAAGCTACGCTGCAAAGGTTAATAATTGCAAACCATAGGAGAAATAATGGGAAATAAACTTTCTACAGTTCAAAAAGTTAAAATGGAAATAAGAAAAAAACCATAAAAATCAGTCCTGGTAGAGGAAGAAAGAAAATTCATTCACAACATGATAAGAGGGCAAATACCAAACAAGTGTTCTGAAATCGAACGCAAAAGCGCCCCTTGCGCCTTAAAAACTGGTTGTTAAAACTTAAAAAACAGAGACGCTTCATCGTGTTTATCGTCGAAATAATTTAAACTGAAGACTTGCTCGGATAGAAATCCATTTACATATGTGTTAAATTAAAGACCATCTTTGAAGTTTGCAGTAACACATGCTCAAATGCCTCACAGCTTTTAGGAATGTTTCGTTTGGACCTGCGAAACAAAAATCAATTTATTAATCTGTCATGGGAAAAGCATGAACGAAGCTAACTCTGAAGTTAAGAAGTCCAATCTTTTCATGTTGGTGGTAGTGTTAGGCTGCAGAGTTCTGGCTAATCAGAATTCATTGAATCGTCTATTGACGAAATGGAATCAGTAATTAATAGAAAAACGAATAGGGTTCAGACCATAATCACCTAAAGCATACTTCCCGCATTATTCGAGTCTGCCTTTGGCACAATATCCTAAAACAACTGAAAGTCTCCTGATCTCAAGCTGGTAGCGAATCTATAGCATGAAATAGAGAGCCACTTTAAAAGTATGATTCCTACAAACAAAGATAAAACAGACAGCGTTCAGCAGTACTCAACCGCTCAGCGTAGCTGAAATACTTACAGGATTTTCAAGAAAAATTAGAGTGGAAAATTCAATTGGCTTTTAAGTAAACTAAAGTAGAATTTTATTTCGTCCATGTAAATAAGTTTTTGGTTGTAAGTTTCAGCGATAGAGAACTGCAGCAACACACTTTCGCAAGCGGAGCAGTGTAGTTATGACCTCAAAACCATGTCATAACTTGAATATGTCATAACTCCATGTCCATGTCATAACTTGGAAGTTGATGAGAGGAAGTAACAAAATAGCAATTATGTATGACTGATACCCCGCGGAATGTAAAGAAGCGATGGAAAGAAGGAACCAGACGTACAATAAGTACATTCAACGACCATTGCAACGTCTTACGACGACATACTAGGAAAGTATGCCAAAAACAGCGGCTGACTATCAACGCCAAAATCCAACTTCCGAGCTCAGGTCGGTGTAGACCTCGTTTGCCAGAGTTTGAGAGTTTAAAAAAGAGATTTGCAGTTGAAATTATAAATATTATTTCTGCACTTTTCGAAAAGCTATATACACGCTTTCAACAACAACGAAGCCTTGAACGTTTCAGAAGCAAAAATCGAGTCCATAGTATCACCACCAAGCAGGAACAAAGTACATTTGACTTTAGAAAAGACAAGTCTCCAGGAATAGATGGAATCGCAGCAGAAATGCTTCAGGAATAAGACTCCAAGCTTAACACGCTTCTCTACAGTTGATTTGTAAAATATGGTCAGAGGAGCAGTTACCAGAGGAATGGCGAAAAACTTTTATTCATCCTGTGCACAAGTCCTGGGAGACAAGACGGAGGAACGCGTTACTGTGTACGTCATATCAAGTGCTCTTTAAGATTAAAGGACAGCATCAGAGAGGGTTTCGAAGTGGACGGTCTGTAAAAACTCAAAAATTCTTCGTTAAGCAGGTGACCGAAAAGTGCTGAAGTGCACCAACTCTTAGTAGACTTCAAGCAAGCATACGGCAATACCGACAGAAATGCGCTGTTCAAAATAATGCTTGGCTTTTGTGCCCCAACAAAACTAGTCCACATGATCAAAGTTACAATGTTCAACACAAAGTCCTTGAACACGAAAACCGGAGAACTAACAACTTCAAAGTGGTCTTGAAACCAGAAGATGGACTTGCCCGAATGCTCTTTGATATTGCACTAGAACACGTCATAAGAAGGGCAACAGCTGAAATCGCTGGTACACTTATGTTTAAGTCAAAAAAATTGGTAGCACATGCTGATGATGTCAATATTGCCATGGTATCAATCGTAGGTGCTTAAAAAGTCTAGAATGAAGTTGATTAAGTGAAAATTATATTCATGACTCAAACGAGAACATATACTCCAGCCTCTCTGAAACTCCTCTGACAAAATCTGGCCATAGGATACTAAAACTTTGGACATTTGAATATCTTTGAGTATTTTGAACCAAACCTGAAAAACAGGAGCCACAAAGGACGAAATTGGTAGTCGCAAATAAAGTTCATCACTTCGTATCTCATTCCAAGGTCCGAATTTGTGCACAGCTAAAACAAGCTTTGCATCTTCAAATAATTAGACATGCATGCCCAGCTGCATGTAAGTGAAAAAGAGACCCTAACGAGTGAATCGAAAAAGGCAATGGGCATATTTGAACACAAAGTGATCCGAAAAATTTACGTCTTAGTGAAAGAAGGTTCAGAGAGGAAAAGCACCTCTAGCTACTTGCGTAAAGCTACGCAAACTGCAACGGAGCGAACATGTACAAACAATGGCAGCAAACCGGCTGCCCAAATGCACATTAAATGGTAGATCGCAGGGCAAAGTCCGAGCTTGGGAACCAAGGATTCGATAGGAAAACACAACAAACAATGACAGCTAATGTTTGTTGAGAGTGATCAACTAGAAAAAAAGATCGAAAATCCGTGACGATTGGAGGAAGTTAATCCAGAAGGCCCAAGGCCTGGCTTAGGCTGTCACGCCATAGATGATGATGATGATACAGATTTGAAAACAGAACATTCATCCATGTGTTTGCTTGAATACATAATTAGGAAAGAGAGTATAAAAATGACCAGTATAAAATTTCGAAACAGTCTGTGAAATATTTTTTGACTTAGGATGCAATCAGTTTGAAAGTTTCAGAGTTTAAAGTTAATTTTAATGTTAAGAACGAAAAAATCTTCATTTTATCTACTTACCCGACTAATGGTACACATAAAAACCCTTCAGTTTCCTCGTAGGAGTCATTTCGTGCATCTGTTTCCTGTCCGTGAAGTGTACCGGCATCCTTTTCCGCCATTGATGCTTGCTTATCCTGATTGATGGCACGACACAAGGGTCTGCTTGCTGGGAAGGACTCCGAACTCGTTCTTTATTTCCAATATGAAATGGTGACTGTTATTTTTCATGGTTTTATGCCGCTTATTTTTTCTAATTCTTCTCCAATGAGTAAGACGTTCATCTGTTGAACGCCATGAACATTCGTAACTTGTGCTGTGTCCACTGTCACATTTAACAATCAAGACCCCATCGTTATTTTTTTGTTCAATCACGTTAAGGAGCTGATTTTATTTTGTTCAAAACAAAGGAAAGGAGCTAAGGAACCTGGACCTGGGGTCCAGACAATCTCATGGGTGCTTCGAAATTGACGACGTAGGTCGTAAATATGCTTCCATTTCCAAACGGACAAAGGTTTTCCTCTAACATTTAAAATACACATTCTTTAGATGTTGTAGTTGAGACAATTTTCAAAAAATCAAAAGAGCTCCCTTGCTGAAAATTGCTTCTTGTGCAGGTAGTCCTTAGTAGATATTAATTTGGGAAATGCTTAATTGGGACATTAAATAAATTTTATTGACAAATTCCGTATAATAAAATCATTTCCACTTCAATTAACGCATTCATTTAAAAAGGAATGTGCCGATCGTCGGCACTTTGCGCGAGTGAGTAAGGATTAAATCTTCAATAAAAATTTTATTCATTTATAAATACACTTTTTTTACTTTTCTTCCAACATGTCCTCTCGGTTCAGTGTTCCAAAGCTACTCGTCAACACCATCGCTGACGCCTGATGATGATGTCTTTAAGCATTTATCCTTAACATACGCAAACAATCATAAAAAAATGTCAAGAGGCGTCGCTTGCAAATCCGCCTTTCCAGCATTCGAAAAAGGAATAACGAATGGTGCCGCATGGTATCCGTTAACTGGAGGTATGCAAGACTACAATTACGTATGGTATGGATGTATGGAGGTTACTTTGGAGATCTCCTGTTGCAAATTTCCCCCAGCACATGAGCTTCGTAGGTATTGGGATGACAATCAATCGGTAAAGTATTTTCCAATTGGCAAATGAGCTACATAAATAATATTAATAATTTTACACAGTCAATGATCAAGTTCTTGGCTGAAGCTCACAGAGGTGTTCAAGGCTTTGTAATGGATGCCAATGGTTTACCAATTGAACGAGCATCCCTTAAGATTAAAGGTCGTGATGTTGGCTTTCAAACAACCAGATATGGAGAATTCTGGAGGATATTGCTTCCAGGAGTGTACAAATTAGAGGTGAGCTGACTGGTCTACTTTTTTTTGATTCAAAACGAATGGAAAGCATTCACGAAATAAATTCTTTTCTCAATCGAATGTCCTGCTAATATATCTTAAATTATTTTAGGTCTACGCTGATGGTTTCATACCTAAGGAACTAGAATTCATGGTGGTCGAACAACATCCCACTTTGCTTAATGTAACTTTAGTACCTGGCAAGGTTAGTATGAATTAAATTGTTCAAAATCTATAAAGTTTTTCGAGTTTGGATACACGGCATTGAATAAATCGCAAATGCATGCTTTGTTTGATCTTAATTTCGTTTGGCAGTGCAACTTCCTATAAATTAGATGATTTGAAGAAAACAATTAATTAAGCATTTTCGATGACCGAAAGGCAAATTGATTTTGGTATAAAATTTTATCTAACACTAGAATTTTTTTATATGCAATATTGGTGACGGTATCAAAACGTAGAATTCATTTCAGCTCCGCGCGCCTTCATCCAACACAACTGCAAAAGCACAATAATCGAAAAACATGCAAAAATCAATACATAATTCATATGAAAATCAAGGAAATTAAAATGTTAGTTTATGAATCCATTTATCCATTCATTATTCGATTGTTCGAGACTACCAAAATTGTTTGATTGTAATCTAACAAAGATATCAACTTGCTCATTTATATTATACGTTTCGAATGTAAGTATTGCATGATAGTGTAAATAATTTAGAAGCGTGCTAATTTTCCAATTCAATTTTTCAGATTTTCATTTTAACCTGAAATAATTTTCTACTTTTGAAGAATTGTAGATAAAAAAAATTTTTTAACTAGTTAAATATTTAGAAAATCATATCAAGAGTCATTTAAAACTACACCTCACTTTCAGATTATGAACAGATTAGAATTACTAGTATGACTGAGTTTTTTTTCAAATGTCCACCATTAACAGTCGACCTTATTGACAGTCACATCATCAGCCGTGCCCCGATAGGAGAACCCAAAATTTGTTTTGAACTAGTAACTTTATCTTCCAGTATGTCGAGCTGATCAGTAATCTGCTATCTTGCCAGTTTTAGAATTGTTTCCTTAGTTTTTCGACTTAACTTTCGCTCTTTGTCCACTAAACTTTCGTTCTTTCCTAAGAACCATCCGAGCTTATTTCGTGATGTTTCACTCAAGGGGGCTCAGATTAATCGCAACAAAAATTTAACAACTTAATCTTATAGCAAAGTCGTCATAAGTCCAATTCATACCTTATTGTTCCATGGATTTTTGTTGAACACTATCCACTGTCCAAGCGTTGCCGAAAACTTCAAGGGTCTTTTCTGGATGTTTTTGACTTTCTCAAATATTGCCAGAATCTCTTCGTACGTGACTAGCCTTATCGTTGTGCACAAACGAAATTTATTCATATTATGGAAACCTGTGGAATAAAGTATTAAAGGTGTAGAGAATAAGCTTTCTTGACCGAATTATTTCAGCTCTAGATCTCATCTTTCCTAATGACTTTACTTGAAATTTGATTTTTATTTTCGAAAAAAACTTTAGAAAGTGTAATCTAAACTACAGTCAGAAACTAAATTTGGTTCTCATGAATAAATTCTCGCTTTATTCCGCTTTTTCTCGATGTGTTACAAAAGAGCGGACCCGAGCATTTTGGGAGAATACTGCGCTCCTCATCGGTGCAGCGGGCTATAATGGCTTGTTTTTCAGGAATATCCCAAAATATGCAAAATTATCTATTGCTTTATCTACTATCTACCGTTCATTGCACTTTGCTTGTTCAATGATCAACTCCCATTGAAAATCCTATAATCTGCTCGTATATACTCATTGATTGTCTTGAAGCATAAATATATTTTCCGTATTAAATAAATTTATTCGAAAGCCTTCCCTAAACTGATAAAACAAGTGCATATAATGTTCCCTGGTAGTTTCTGTTTTTGACTTTAGCGAAGGCTACAGTCCATCTTAATGTTTAATGCCCATTTAAAGGGTCTTTTTATCTTGCAGGATTCAATCCATGATTTCAAAATAATTTTGCCTCTAGACAACGTTATTACTAAGTGAAAAACTCATTGCTCAGTTACATATACAAGAGATACAAATAAATATGTTACTTATAAAAAGATCAATAAAATTTATACATGAGATATAATATCATAGGTCCGGTTTTCCCTACCTTTGCATGTATTAGTAGCCTATTTATAACAGAAGGGAGATAACAAGATAGCGCTCTTGAAGTACCCATTGAACGAAGACCAGTGTTATTTTCTGCACTTTTCGATAACTTCAAGAACAGAAAATACTAACGTGAACGTCTCCCATGCCTTCCGAATGGGCTTACGACATGATTCGCCGAAAAATGAAGGTTCTGTTTATGTCAAGATCCACACACTTTTCTTGACGTTTTCTTTCTGTGACGTTTCGCTCATGTCTACGAGTGGAATGAGAATGAAACAATAAACTTTCACTTCAAACACTTGTCACTCAATCACTCTCCCGATAAAACACGGTACACGGTGCACAAGTGTTAGTTCGCAGTTGGTACATTCTCCTCAAAAATTTGCAACAAACTAGCGATATAGCTAGTTTTCTCGGACTATCCGCACGTGGTCATATAAGGTCCCTAATCTCCATACAAATTTTCGCGACGAATCAGTCTGCTTATGGCCCTATGTCTATGGATGTGAGTAGATACTTTCAAGCCTATTATTAGATACGGTCTCAGAAATACAAAAGCAAATTTTTTACGAATCACATCCACCATCTCATTCATGTTACTTCCTGAAGCATTTTTAACAACTCACTTTTTGCTATTTTCGCTCAACAAAACTTGTTAACAAGATTTAAGCCTTCTTATCCCAAGGGTTTTTGCTAAGCAAAATCTTTTATTGTTTATTCATGCGAATCAGGTGCTCCTAATATAAGTTGGCAAAAAGAAAACATTATTAGTGGGCCTATTCTAATATGGTTCAACTAATATAAGTTGGGCTAGTCGATTTCCAAATCCACTAATTATAATTATATATAAAATATAGAAAATTATGCCAAAGCCGTATACATGTAATAAAATTAATGAAAACCACTAACGAAACATGAAACATAAAAGGAATATAAGAAAGATTTCAAAATATATCGAAATACCTACTTAATAATTGGTGCGCATCATTTTAGAATACCATTTATTTGTGAATGTTTTTCATTTTGGATATTCCTTAGTCATATGCCGTCCTAAAGCTCTCTGGCAAAAATATTTTGATCGACTTTTTATATTTGAATCCTTTAAATAGCAATATAGGTTGCTTAATAAACACTGTGGACTCATAACTTCAATATTTAATAAAAAAAATTGCAACTATTCTCTGAAAACAATGCCCTGCCAATTTTACCGTAATATTCAAATTTTCTGCACGTCCTTAATCATTTATTTATTACCTGATATGTTGTCCCTCGTGAATAAACCCTTTGATTCAGTTATTTTTGAGAATTTCTCTTTAAATATTAAAAGCCTTTCCGCTACGATTTGATGTACGCTTGATGGTACGCTTGATGGATACTTGTTTGGTTTGTCCTTATTTTTCCATTCGCACAAACAGTAGGAAAATTCCATCTGTTTTTGTGCCTTTCAATGAAATAATACATAAACAGCTGTCAGAAAATAATATCTAGGCTAAACTCAAATCAAGAAATGACAAACGAAAAATCATCCTTTCTTTCACTCTATGAGATGTTTTACATGTGTAAGAAGAAAATATATGGGACCAAAGCTTTACCGTTACAAATAAAAATATGAATATGATAAGGGAAATACACAATATGAATAACTAAATATATTAAAAACAGTAGAGATGGTTCGAGAAACCCATTATAATAAGAGCCGAAAAGTATCCTCAGTTGAAAATAAACTCGTCGTAAAGTTCGTTGATATTCCTTGAAAAGTCTACTTTTCGTGAATATATTTCAAGGCAACCCCCAAACATACGTATTGAATTTAATTATCTTAGTAAAGTATAAAAATTGCGACGTCACTGATGCCATGTCGCTCCCATTGTTGCTACAATTAAACAATTTAAGAAAAGGAAAATATCCGTTTGAGATAATTCGTAGTAAAGCTAGACTGCTTTTCCATATACTTAAAAGGAGCATAATTATATGGACTCTAAATATATGTTTACATATTTATTGAGTCCACAATATATGATTTTGCTCATCCAGTTCTATAAAAGCTCGCACCGAAGAATTGTGCTGATAATAACACTCGTTTTAAAAACGTTGATAACATTTATATAATTCCCGTTTTTTCTACTATTCACTTCACGTTGTTAACAAATTCACATACTTAGCAAACCTTTCTACAATTTATTTGCTTTATATATATCGGTACGACTTGCGCGACATTGGCGTGATGGAATTCAACTGTAAATTGTTCATAAAACGAATCACTGTCAATATCAGTAACTGATTTTTCGGAAACATCGTTAAGTACCGTTCTTTGAATTGTCCATTCCTCCAGGCAACTTGTTATCTACGGAAAGTACGAAATATTCTTTCAAGTTTGACGTAATTGAATCAAGCGGCATATATTCAGTTGTGTTTAGGCAATTTCAATGTTCAAATAGAAAAGAAACAATACAAAATATATAATACATCAAGTACAATAATACAATACATTAAACAGATCTCGCAAAGATAGATAGATATGTTAATTGCGACTTTCATGCGTACATGTTTTTCTCATCTGATATGATACTCTGAAGTTTGACAGCGTGTGCTTTGTCTAACAGCTATTGAACTAGACGTAACTGATTCTTAAATTGAAATTTATGCCTGTTTTTAAGTTTATCCTTATTATCATAAAAGTTATAGAAGTGATAAGAAGTCATAAGATTATAGAAGTTCGTCTGTTGTGGCCGCAAATTGATTCCCTAAATTTTTTTCCGACGTTTCGACGTTTTGCCATATATGATGTTGCGCCGTTATTCTTTTAAGTTTGGCCTTCTATATGTGGAAAGATACTTTCTCAATATTTTCCTTTCAAAAAATTGCTCGTCTGATTCAGCGGAGGAAATAGTGAACCAGACAGGGAAGCAGTAGCTGATAATGTGTCTGATAAAGAGTTTTTTACATTACAGGTTTAATGCTTATATGTATTGACCTCTTGGAGGATTGGTGATATGGTTTCGAGCAGACTGTTTTAACTTTTTGTCGATTGCAAAAGAGGTGGGATGTCGTGGAGATAAAAGTTGAATACATGGGGGCTTAGTATTGATCCTTCGGGAACACACATCTTCCCTGATGAACAACATGGTTGCAGAGAAACTCTCTCGAAGGAAATTAGCAAACAGTTAACAAGGCTCAGTTATGTTAGACATATCAAAGGACTTTGACAAGGTCTGGCATGCAGGACTGATCTTGAAAAGGCATAATTTCGCTGTCTCCATTTGCATGCAACACAAGCAACTTATACAGAACTTCCTAAAAGGTCGTTCTTTTAGAGTTAGGGCAAAAGATCCATTCCATCTGAAGTTCCACAAGTATCACCCATCTCACCAATATTATACAATCTGTACCCCTATCCCAATTTTACCATTACCTCAAAATTGCAACTCACAGTCGAAATGTTAGAAGATTACTTCGGTAAATGGAAAATTAAGACTAATAGAGACAAGACACAAGGCATTTTCATCACAAATCGTGGAAGACAACTCCCAACGGCCTTAGACATATACAACGATACAATACCATGGAACAAAATAAACAAATACTTTGGACTCACACCAGATGACCGACTTATCTGAAGAGACCACTACCGCAAAAAACGAGCCCAATGCCTCGGAATACTCTCCTCTTTAGATCTCCTTCTTAGTTCTGGTTGACTTAAAAAGGCGAGTCATTGACAAACCAATACTTCGATCGACATTACTCTATGGCAGCATCGCTTTGTATCAGACAGCCAAAACCCAAAAAAAGTACTTCAATCCCTGCAGAATAGAGCCATAAGTTGGATCTGTAGAATTCCACGGTAGATTAGGAAACTGGATAAACACAAGGGCTTACGAGTAGAAACAATAGAAATTTAAATACGAGGCAAAGCACTAAAACTATTTGACAAAAAAGACAAGGAGGCAAGGCAGCTTCCAAGGCAACATGGAAGTCCTCAAAGTCCTGCTCATCACAAGTCAAAATTTATACCCAAGCCTATCACACAAGACGGAAACGAACTCTCCGACATTAATGAAACAAAATTGCACGATCACTCTAGCTCCACGTAACCTATACATCAGTCAGTCCGTATAGTGTTTTACTATAACCAGTCTTTCTAATTATGCTTAACCTAACCTACAAGTTGAGTTAACCCATCTTATATGCCGATTTCGCTCTAGCGTCATCTATTCAGAGGTGTTGTCTCAATTGCTAAGACTGCTGAAGAATCAATGGAAGATCTTCGTACATATGATGCCTTAAAAGATATCATTGAATATCTTTTACTAGATTTTTCTATTAAAAGCCTTGAATGTCCTTGATCTGAAGAAGTTTCACATTTCATTCGTTTTCAGTACATTTCAGTAGTTTTACGTTAACAAAACCTAACAAAACAATTTAATTTAGGACAACCCCCGTCTAGGATCTATATAGTTGCCTAGGATGTATATAGTTATGTATAAAAGATGGTTTCAAGTTCATGAAATATCCGGTGAAAGATCACTTTGTAAATTATTGGCCAACATTTAACTAGTGTTTAATTTCAACTTTAAGCTGAACTCAATGTTTTTTACTCTGTTTTTTACGTACTATCAGAAATAATAATAGTTTACTGAAACATAAGCATATACACAATAATATTACACACTTTTTTTCGATGAAATATATTTGCATTAAATAATTATTTCGAATTTTCTTTGCAACAGCGCTCCGATGGACCACACTTCCGACCATTTGTAGCTCCGCCACCACACTATCGTCCTTCTCCCGAACGTGATCAAGGCATTTTGTCGTCCTTAAGCAACAGCCTCAACGGATTATACAATAGCATTTTTGGATGAAAACGGCACAAATTTTACAGTTTTATGTTTTTCATGGTCGTTATTATACAAATTTATTTATTTACACAAACACATCAATACATATTATTATCATTTTCAAGCCTCACGGCGTTGTTAATAACTTTTTGTCAAACAAATTAACAATAATTTGTGATGTTTTAAGGCACCATTAGTTGGAATATTAGAGATTTTTCTTCTTTTTTTATTATTAATATCTATACATGCATTTATATCTTAGTACGACAATTATATTTTCATAGCCTTGCACATAGCACTGCACTGCCTAAATATATATGGAGCAAATCTATTTACAAATCACAGATACAAGAGAAATTGCTGACAATAAAAATGGAATGATAAGTATGGAGTCTAAGATTTTGGTATCGAAACATGAGCCTATGAAAATAAAACAATCATTTTAGATTAAGACAAAGCAAAAAGAAAAAAATATTCTTATAGATAAATGTTAGATAAAAATATTTATTCTTGTACTCGTTAAATTTAAATCGAATATGAAATAAACACGAAATTTATGAACTATTTAAATTAAATAAATAGAAAGAAGCAATTATTTGTCTTTGTGGAAATAGCTTTTTGTTATTATCGTGAAATGTCTCAGTCTTCCCCCCGAGGCTGGCCGTTTGTGAGCACTCAGTTGCGTATTTTAAAAATACTAAAACCGAACAAAATGTGGTTAACAAAATAAATAAATCAATAATGGGGGCGGCCGATAGGTCGCACCTTCAGCAAGAAGAGATAAGGTTATTTTTGAAAACACAAAGGCCCCATAGTGGCGGCCGAAGGAATTTAATTACGACTAGCTAACCACGTGAACATTCTGAAAGCCTACTCTTACTTTTTCATATTTCTTTTATATAAAACAATAAAAAATACAAACACATATAGAAAATATGAACAAAATTGGATTTGTTTCTACTTTCTAAGTTTTGTATTGTTGTCATAGATTGCCAAGATATTTCCTTGTATTGCAAATTCTAATTAACTTTTTTTGTACTTTTCTATTTATATTTAATTCCACTTTATTTTTTTCTTCTTCTCTGTACTTTCAATTTAATTCCACTTTATTTTGCTCTTCTTCTCTTTCTCCTTTAAATTTAATTTCATTTTATTTTGTTCTTCCTCTCTCTGGTTTTTTAATTCCGTTTTGTTCATTGGATCTTAGCTCTTTTTTTTTGAATATCACGAAGGAGTGGGTTTAATTGTGTCGGTTGATGAAATTGATAACACTGTCAGGATATCGTCCTGTTTTAAGTTTTTTTAAAACAGACCGAAAAATCTCTCAACCACCGAAATCGAAGCGGCCATCGGTTGTTTGAATTCGATTCTTATTACGGTTATCACGGAGATATCCATAAAAAATTCCTGCAGAAATTATAGAAATAGAGATTTACCAAAAGACATCGTGAAGCTCTAACGCAGATGGAGCACCCTCACGAAATAGCTTTCAAAGATATACTGATGCATCTTGAATATGGTTAACTAGGAGTATCAGCGGGTACACCTTCTTATAGTTTCCCTTAATATAATGATTTCGAGAAGACCATCTGACTTAATTGAGAGATTTTACCAGACCCTAGCAAACATCAGATCATATGTGCCCGTATGTTCCCCCAAATTAATAAAATAACTGGCCGGAAGCGCCGGCCAGAAGTTCTCACCTATAACGGTTCTATGCTCATGGATAAAAAGACCGTTACTAACTCCATCGCAAATCATTTCGAAATAGTTCTTCAAGTGGCGAAAGCAAGTGAGGACTCTACTCTCAATTCATTAGTAAAAAGAGCAATATCAATGTGCGACAAGTACTGCAGGAAGCTGTGTTTGACTAGATATTTAGGTATTACAATCAATATTTTTATCAAATTTTAATTTCAAGTCTAGGTATTACAATCTATATTTTAATCAATCAATTTTAATTTCAATGTTAATCAAACGAGCTCTCAATTCATACTGATTTTTTAAAATCATTTTCACTTCACATTAAAAACTATTTTTTAAATAGGTTACTCCTTTAAAGTTTTTAATACCGATAAGTGATTTTCAATATTAATGCTCCTTTCAAAATCCGACCTAAAAGTGCTTTCGAAATTAATGCTCTGTACCAAATCGCGCATTTCAAAACGAACACCACAGATATTCAGATTAGAATCCCTCCGTCGCATCTTTTGGCAGTACCCTGTTTGTGAGACCTTAAAGTCTCAGGATGCCCGCACTTGAGCAAAATTCCAAGAAATCGGAATTGATTGAATTTCAATTTTTTTTTCTTACAAAAACTTCCCCACGCCTACTTTATTCTCCTCACAATCCTTTTAAATAACTGCATAAACATTTGCTACTTCCGTCAGCAATGGAAATACTCCAAAATATTTTATATTTTATATACATACATATATACATATATTATAAAACTTTCCGAAGCAATCCAATAGCACAGACGTAGTCGACACTCACCTAATATCCCTCTTATCTAATCTGGGAAAGTTACTCGAGTGATCGAGTATTGCTGGTTTTTTTTTCGAGTTTTTGATCAAGTATTGCTATAGAGTGTTGCTGGGCTGAAGTAAAAAGCGCCTTACTTCATCGAAGCGGATAAAGGTAATCCAGTGGTAGTAATAAACAAGAGCCAGTATGATGATGAAGTAATACAAAGGCTAAGCAGTGGAAATTCTTTCTAGCTACGTTAGAACCCATTGGAGGAATCCATAAAAAGATCCGAAAGGAAATTTATATATTTTTTTCTTCTAATTTTCAATTATTTTAAGTAGTTGAAATTAATAACGCCTGGAGGACATAATTTCAACTAATATAATAATATGAAATTACATCCTCCGGGCGTGCTGTACTGACACGTCCTAGTTGAGGAGTTCACGCTCGTTATATTTTGCGTAGTTAAAAGAAAATTCCTTAGCTTCTAGGTTAGTATCCGTTCAATCACAACCAGATTTGATGGAACTTCAATTCTGAATCAACTTTATCATTTGGACTGGATTATCATGTGCATTTTTGTGCCACTTTATGAACTAGGTTCAAAGCAAATATTCAAGAAATAAAGAATTTTTTAGTAAAAATTGGTTTCGATCATCCATGATATGCGGCTCTATGAAACGTATTGTAGTGAACATATGAAAAATTTGAGTATAAATAAGTAATATCTTTGATGTATCCTTCGTCCTAGCAGCAGTACATTTTTCCAATCGACATGTGTTCAGTCTGATTCATTTATACCCTTTTCATACAGGCTTTTCATACAAGTTTGTAATAAGGGGTTGTATTTCGCTCACTGACCCTAGAGCCTCCAAGCCGTTACTTGCTCATTAATACTTGCCCCTTACAAAAATGTATAAAAATGTATTAACAAACTATTCAGCAAAACGAGAAACATATGACCAGGAGCCAAATCATAAATTTTATTTGGAATTTCTCTTCAGTTTGTCATTTAGTATATTTCCAACAAATATCAATCTTCATAGGGACATTATTATCCAGTTGCTTATTCTCCTAATTTCAGCCTTCGTTGAATGAAATTTTTTTTTTAAATAAAACGAATGAAATCCTGAGATCAGTGTATCTTTTCGAGAATTTATGAGATAACACTGTCGAGGGCATCCTTGTATCAGAGAAGAACGAACAACTACACTTTAAACGCCACATTGACCACACTGCAACGATATTAATGTGACAGTAGTGCAATGCCTACACAAATCATCTTACAAATAATGGCTACAATACTCAGTCGTTTTTTCCCGAGAGAAAACGAATACCTAATTTCTCAAACACATCATGCATGACACGCTTCACCGCCAATAGAATTAATTCGTCCGTTTTGGTGTATCCTTACACAAAACACGTAGAATCGATACACCTGACTGGCCACACTTCAGGTGTGTTTTGGTCCTGACCGTTGCCCCTGCAAACAACATCAAACATGCAGCAGCTTAGTTTTACGAATTTCACTATTTGAAAGTGTTCAAGTGAGTAGACAAGTGGATAAAATATTCGGCGGCTCACAGGACCCTTTTGCAAATTTGAAAATTGACCGCATTTTGTTTTCTAGAAAATTTGATGTTCTCTGGTTTGTTGTTTAGCTACGTCAAAGAGTGATTGAATAATTCTCGCCTGTCGACACATCGTAATACAAACACATATTTATTCTATTTGACGTCAATAGTGTTTAAAAGTCGTATTTGTGTGCGAGTTTTTGATTGTGAGTGTGTTCATCCGAACGTAATGGAGAAATGTCGAAGTTTAACGGCTTGCAGTATAGAATTGCTTGATGATCCTGTTTTGAAGACAACAGCTGCCAATTTCGATTTTAAGGTATATGAATTGCGGCTTTCATTGTTTTCATCAATAAGAAATTCAATATTTTTTCTATCGAAATTGCCAGAAATAAAAATGTCAAACAAAATTTGGCGGGAAAGTCTTGACTCGTGTGCAAATTTGATTAGCATTTTTGATACATCTTGCATTTCTTCTAGTATGTCCCTGGAGAACAATTTCAACGAGTTATTCGTACCGTTCAGCGCGATCGATTCAAGCAAAAGAAGGATAGCATTTGGTCTGAATTTTGCAGTCCAAAAAGTCGATACCACGGTCCTCAAGACGAAAGCAAATCGAAATATGAAAGAAGAACACAACGTAAAACGAGAAATGTGATTAAAACTAAGACTTCAACAATCCAAATTATATCACATCCTATGGTAGAGCCTAGCTCTGATGACCAACCATCTTCCAGTCCAGGGGAGCCATACGCAACATACAAAGCACCAAAGGTTCGAGTGATGACCGACGAAGAAATTAAAAATGTTGTCGAATTAGCCTTCAAAGAAGTTATAGAACAGTCAGGAAGTGCTAATATAATTGATCAACTGCAAACTGACAAGAAAGTCCAAAATGATGAAACAATTGAATCTTGTTCGGTTGAATGCAGTAAGGAGCCACTGCCGTTGGAATGCAATAAGGAGAGATCCACTTTGGAAATGGATTCAGGACAAGAAATCCAAAAAACTAGTCCTCGGTCAACGAAGTCTACACGAGCTGAAACAACTTCGAAAGCGGTGAGTGATGAAGAAATAATTTCTGTAGTATCAAGTCGCTCCATTGAACATTTAGAAGATTTAGTCTCAAGCCGAACCCTTGCATCGTTACATGAAAATGATAATATATCAATAAGGACAGCATGCTCAGTTCAATCTGTTAAAATACCAACCAACAGTTGTGAGCAAAATATTCAAGAAAAAGTGACAGAACCGAAAAATTCTTATTATGTAGCTGCTGTGAATAATGATCATTTTGAAAAAGACGATATTTCCCAGGGAAAGAAGAATCCTGAAATTCAAATAAAGCCAGACTTAACTTGCGTTGAAAAAGAAGAATTGCGAAAATTTCTTAAAATTGAGGTTAGAATTATTTCGAACTCGTTTTAAGTAAATTAAATTTTTCATTTATCTATATAGGAGCTTATTATAAATCCTGAAATTGACTTAAATCGATTCGATAAGAAATCCAGCTCATGCAGTGAAGAAGAAGACGATGACAAAGATAATCGTCCGGACCAAAACGTATGTCTCAAAATTATCAGCAGCCTATTTTACTTTTATCACAGTTTTGTAGTAGTTGCCTTATTAGCCATATAAAAGCAATTTCATCTTGTTTTCCGATCTGTGTGTAAACAAAGCAGACGACCATGAGGGAGTACCAAGTTTTCAACTTTAAAGGAACCTTACTTTACCATTCTTGGTACACAAACTGAGGAAAAAATTAAAACAAAAAACATTTCTTTTAAGAAACATAAACTATTTACGTTTTAAATTTGCGCGTTTTAGCATATTTTTGGACCTAGCACAGTTTTCTGTTGCACTAAGATGACATTCGAATAAGTGCATTATTCCAATTAAAAGTGATGACACGGTATGAAATTTATTACCCGAAACTAAAGTAACCCAAATATAGTATCCTATTTGAATGTTGAACAGCTTATACCGCATACATATCTGGTCTTTGTTGGAATTTTTTTTATCGCTTTGCTAATAAACGATAAATGTCATTGTCGTAGCTCGCAATACCTACAGTCGAGGCTCGGATGAACGTGAACTATTTGAAAAAAGTTTTAGCCTTCAAAGACATCAAAATCCACTGCTTATATAGACGCATTAATTGCGGAAAAGGCTCTTGGCTAAATAAGGGTCCTAAACTGGTGACAGACCGCGCGTAACTTACTGTCAGTTGGACTTGAAAAGTCTTTTTTTTTTCACAAAAATGTTAAAAAAGCCTCGCTCTACGCCGTGATTTGGCGTGAAAATGTCAGACTTATGGAAAATTACTATAAATGTTTCATGACGTTGGGCATTTTACTGGATTTATTCTTGAACTGTATATCATGCGGCTTCCACAAGTTACAGCACACATTCTCAAACTCTGCGTCTCACAACTTAAATCCGAAAAACTGCTTCATTGTCAAAAAAATTGTCCATTGCGGACACATATGAGGCTTTTAAGAGGGTAATGATACCGGCAAACCTTATGTCTATCGGCCTGTGCCCGACCAGTCTTTTTACCCCTTCCACTTTCTTAGTCCGAGTTGCAACTGAGCAGACCTAATACATTACTTTTGACAGTTCCATCAGTAAACTTGTATATACCAGGTGCGCAAGTTTAAAATGTCATGAAAAATATGTAATAATAATATTTCATGAAAAATATGCTATTATTTAAGAACAATGGCAAAACATTTTTTAGTCAAATTATTGGCCCTCGCTTTTTATCACATTTCACATTTTATCCATCTCTCGGGCAACTTATCGATACCATTTCAAAAAAAAGCTTCAACTTGCATTTATATCCATTCATAGAGCCATTTTTGTATATCCTCGAAAGTCTTGAAGTGTTGTTCAACCAGTTCATAATCTGAAGTCGCCAGGTCTGGTGAATACGGCGGGTGGGGTAAGAGTTCCCAACCAAGCGAAGAAATCGTTTCTTTGACCACTTTGGCTGAATGTGGAGGAGCGTTGTAATGCTGCAGAATGTCTTTGCTGTGTCTTTGAGTCCATTCTGGGCGTTTTTTGATTAATGCTTGGGCTAAATTAATCATTTGTTGTCGCTAGTGGACGGTATCAACTTTTTTGCCGAGTTTGAGAAGCTCGAAGTACACTACTCCCTTTTGATCCCACCACACACACAGAATTGTTTTCCTTACCCATGACTTGGGTTTTAACGTGTGGGATTCTCAAAATATATCCGTTTTTCATCGCCAGTTACAATCCCATACAAAAAACCCTTTCTTTCGTGGCGTAAATGCAGCATTTTGCACACAGTTTTTCGTTTTTCCATCTATCGTTCGTTCAGTTTGTGTGGGACCCATTTTCCAACCTTTTGAATCTTTTCCATGGCCCTCAAGCGATCGGAAATGGCTTACCGAGTGACATTCAACTGCTCCTCCATCATTTGTTTTGTTGGTATATCTTAGCCCAAAAATGCTTGTAATTCGTCGTCTTCAAACTTTTTTGGTCGATTTTCACGTTCATTGTCAATAGCATTGAAACGCCTACTTTGAAACGTCGAAACCAGCGTTCACAACGCTTGACGGTTAGAGCAAGATCGGCGTAAGTTTCTGCAAGAATTCAATGACTTTTCGATGCCTTTTCTTTTAATTGAACAAGAAAATCATTACATGCCGCAAATCCTCTTTACTTGGCTCAAAATTCGACATGTTTAATACGAAAAAAAGTATGCTTCTAACTCGTAAACAACTAAACGAATTTGACGTTTTGTAGCGGGCATTCTTACCGAAAAAAGGGCGCTTTGGGTTCGACAGGTTACTTCAATAGATATCATGCGCCATCTCTTGACAACAAAACGACATTTTAAACTTGCGTACCTGGTATATGGAGTGTTACAAAGTAGGAAAACCGAAATTAAGAACTTGTTGTGCAATCAAAACTGAAACAGATCTATATGGAATATTGTTTATCAAGAGCACACGTTTACCCCAAGCACAAATAATTTTTTAGAAGCCGAGAACTCGCTGAAGATCAACCACGCTCTAGGATAGCTTTAACTTAAAAAACTTCCGGAAACGTTGAATATGTGAGCGTTCCTGTGAGATCAGACTGAAAAGTGAATTGTTAAATTTAAACACTTTTGCCTTGCATCAGATTTTTACAGACGATTTGGACATGGAAATGTTTTTGGTGAAATGGTGCCAAAAAATCTCACAACTGAATAGCAGGACAATAGAAGAAACGTGTGCGCTGATCTTTTTGAGAAGTTTGACAATGGCCACGAATTCTTGAGTTGTGCGATCATAGGTGATGAGTCCTGGATATTTGAGTATGATCCTGAAACAAAGTGTCAAAATAAAGTGTGGCACACTTGATCATCTCCTCGAGAGAAAAAATTACCAAATCAAAGATTAAGACCATACCTATTTGTTTTTTGACAGTAAGGGTATCATGCACAAAAAATGTGTTGTACCAGGACAAACTGTCACAAAAATGTTTTATGTTTTTTAAAGTGCTCTTAAAAGGCTTACGAAAAGAGTGATTCGTGTGATCGTGTACAATATCTAGAAAAGTTGATATTTCATCATAATAATGCCCCGATAATTAATTTACTCACGTAAATTTATTGACCTCATAATCGTTTGACATCTAACTCCCCAGCTGAAGACGTTGGGAAGTGTTTTCACAGTTTATGTTTACATATACTGGCTGTGAATACTTTGTACAGCGCCAGGACTTCGAAAAATCTCCCGATCTAACTATATTCGACTAATATGAAAGGAATTATATTTGAGTTAGTAAATTTTGTCTCATTTTTGTTTGAAAAAAACACCCCTCAAAGCTTTTACGTAGAAAAGCAATACAAGTGTAAACGCAGTTCTGACATTTTCCGTTTTCAATCTCTCCCTGTGAGAAATGACACGAGGGTTTAAGCGCTAAGTGTACTTACGCTAGTTCTTGAGTTTACTTACAATTAAATTTGATGAAAAGCGCGGCCTGCGGTAATTTTGAATTTACAATTGAACGTCGCTCTCCAAGATTTGACAAAAGAAATTCTGTGTGGGGTGGGGGTGGGGGGTGTATGTGTAAATTGGGAATTTTGGCGAACTTCAATCATTATTTTCGAAATTTAAATCCAAAAATGAATTCTTTTTAATTAATTTATTGTCTTTTATAATATTTAGCTCACCTTTCAGGAAGCAAAATTAAGTATTGTCTTGTACAATCGTAACGTATATACATGTGAAGCTTTCTAATCTTTTCTACTGCTCTCGTCGGTCTAAGTCATTCACATATTCCAAGGTGTGAGAACATTGGTCTGCAGTTATCCTATCAAAATAAAGTACTTTGTTTTGGTTATGTAAAAATCCACATTTTTCAATCAGGCAATGTTTTTAACGCTCTGTACCAATTCGTTCTCTACAAAATCAGGTTTACTTAGGCTGCTAAGAAACGTAGACAGAAACGTTATAGAAAAATACAAACAATTTACAATACAAAGAACTATACAAAACAATAAAATTCCATAAAATCCTTTCATCATGTTTTAACCACTTTAACAACTCAACTTTGAAAAAAGAAAGGCTTGCCTTGATTCTTTCGTAGAAGCTAAAATTTCATTGAAGTAAGAACTCAACACTTAGGAAATGAATTTAACTTTTTGTATAATTTCCATTAATTCACAGATTCATCCTTTAATTCATATACGACAACCAACCCCAAAGTCGGCTGGCAGTAGGAAAACAGGAAAACTTCTTGGAGCGATCGATTCATTTTCAGAAATAAAAAATCTCGCTCCAGTTGATGTTGTTAAGCCCATCACAGCACGTAAATCATTGCAAGCTACATCAAATAGAACTTTGACTCCTAGAATAACGCCACGTCCATCCATAACCCCTAGAAAAGGAGTAGCGTCTCCTTTACTAACGACACCCCGAAATATGGAGACATCCCCGAAGAAATTGACGTCAAAGCCATCAGGTGGAAATTCGAGCAGAGTGTCCTCACATGCACCGAAGAACATCACACTCCAGAGTCCTAGAAAAGTGAAGAAATTGAAGTCTCCTCACTTACTGTCCACAGTTCGTTCCAACGAAATAAAACATGAAAGCGTTTTACTCATGTCGAAAATTACGGGGCATCATCAAAAAATTATTCAGGCCATAGAGCAAATTCGGTAAAAATAATGTTTTAGCATAGATATTTTTTGAAAAGGGACACTCACCATAAAATTTAGTCACTTAGACAACATGTTCAATACACCACGATTATTCAATTAAAATTTCCCTATATCAATATGCATTTTCCGTGGAAACCAATTCACTGAATATTCCTTGCTACTATTCTGTCTTAGCTTTAGCCTTGATGATATTCCTGAACCGGATGGACATTTAGACTTGAAACGTCGAGAGAGACGTGCTGAAGAATTTATATCGAGATTTTCTCGAAACTACCTGTATCAGATAGGACGATTGGTAATATCAGTTCAACAGAACTACAGTGTACTAATTTTCTATGTTCTGCAGATAGAAGATATACGCGTCATACCGAAAGACCAAGTCCTTACTGGTACTAATAATGACATCTTCACCAAGTCATGCAGCTTGTTTGGAATTTTGAGCCAAGCGATAATGTCCTATTTGAAGCACATGTGCAGCTTCGTTGTTGATCGAAACCCCAAAAAACTAGGAACCCTTGTTGAAGCTATCATCGAATCAGTGAAGATGTGCGTACATAAGACACTTTTCGATAAGCAAGATGAACTTGTTAAGGTGAGGAAACATCTAACAAGGCACGTGACAAATAAAATTGAAATATCTTATAGGATTTATTGCGAAAAGCCAAAGGATTGAAAGCCTATTTGACAGAAGTCAACGAACAAGTGCGAGAAGCGCTCTTGCCAAACCCGAAAGTGAAATCAAAAAGTCAAAAAACGGTTAAGGTAAAGTAATGCTAAATTACGTGAGAAACTCGTTTAATACTTTTAAATTTACTTAGGAAGGAGTCAAGGTATCTAAGCCTGGAAGAAAACTATCCATGTACGATACAATACCAGCAGGTGTATCTACGCTGAAGTATAAAACTCACGCTCAAAAAGCTACGGCTCGATCTAAAACGAGCGTCAGGAGTTTAGCTACAAAACACTCTGATCATAAAGTTAAGCCGCAAAAATCAGAGAGAAGCATTGCACGAAAGGGTTCAAAGCTGAAGCTGCCAGAAAACCAGACGCTACTACTTCAACCGGATCAATCCACTCCCAAAGCCGTTCACAGCAACTTTAAGGACGATGTGTTTCCTATTACCACGCCGCGTATCGATCAAGTCAACACCCTTGTTGAAACAGTTGGGATCGAAGATGTTCAGGTATGTACATCAATCGATTGGAATGAAAACTTCTCACGCCACAGTTACATAGAGCGCAAGACTTTTCGGATCACTTCACTCAGACAGACAGACATAGAAAAAGCACAAGTTTATTGATATTTGTTTGCTCTGAAAAGCTTTGAGAGGGGTAATGTTTTAATAGCAAATATTTGTGGAAATTTACCAATCCAAATTTCATTCCGTTATTTTGTCGGATACCGTTAGATCAGTAGTTTATTTGAAGTGTTGGCACTGTATGTACTGAAGCTAAACTTACGGTTTGAAAAAACCATTATATGCTGACATTTTATACAAAACATTATAAGTGGATCTTTCCGAAAAACACTAAGTTGAAACGGTTCGCTATCCGTCAACAATGAAACACATATTCTAATTATAATTTAAAACATCATGTGCTGTATACCATCACAAAACACAAACATCCATTAGCATGCAAAATTCAGTGAAAGTTACTAAGAAGTGTCATGTAGGTGTCAACATAACAAATCATTCAATAAGTCCGTATGAGAAGTAAGTAAAAAACGAAATTTTGACAAAACTCGATTTATTATTCAACATAGTTCCCTTCGAGGACGATACAATGAGTTTCGATACCAACTGTTAGATACCACTTTTATAGTACGATTTCTGTTTCTTATTAAAATAGGTCTCAGTTTCAGCGATTACTTTATAATTGGACTTAAATTTCTTTCCAGCAAGCATTCTCTTGAGATCTGAAAACAGGAAAATGTCGCTGGGGGCTAAACCTGGAAAGTACGCTGGGTGGGTAACCAATTCATTCAATTTTGCTATCGTTTGTGACACGGTGCATTGTCTTGGTAAAACAACACTTCTTTCTTATGCAAATGCGGCCGTTTATTTGCGATTTCAGCCTTCAATCGATCCAAAAGTGCATAGTAATAGTCGCTGTTGATGGTAGTTCGTTTTTGGAGATGGTCGATGAATATTATTCCGTTCGCATACAAAATACTGACGCCATCGCCTTACTGGTCACCTGTTGCGTCTTTGCTCGCTTTGGATTCGGTTCGTCTGCTGTCCACTCAGATGACTGTCTTTTGGATTCTGGTGTGTAATATTGAAGCTATGTTTAATCCATTGTCGATAGAACTACGAAAAACGAAAGAATTTGTTTTTGTTGCGGTGTAACTGGTTCAAACAGTTCTCTGAAGCATAAATGCGTTGTTTTTGGTCGATTGTGAGCTCACGCGGCACTCACAATGCACAGAGCTTTCGCATACCCAAATGTTCGTGTAAAATCGTAAAAACGCTACCATCTGATATCTTTACAATGTCGGCTAGCTCGTGCACCTTGAACTTGTGATCTTTCATAACCAATTTGTGGATTTTTTTTAGGTTTTCTGGGATAACAGCCACATTTTGGCGTCCAATGCGGTCTGCATCATTTGTGCTAGTACGACCTCGTTTAAATTCAGCAATCCACGTCTCTACCATTTGTCTCAATGGAGCAGAGTCCGGATAATGTTTATCAAGCCATTGTTGAGTTTCCACTGTATTTTTGTCATCAAAAAGCAATGCTTTATCAAAACTCGAAATTCACTTTTTACCCTTTTTTCAATAACAAAAGTTGCTTCACACATAATGCTATACTCACGAATCAATAGTCCGATTGCTGTCAAACTATCGTTCGTACAGTTTGTATGGTTTGTACACGTATCGTTTGAAGGTTCGTACTAATAAAAATCATTTGGAAAAAATTCTAGTAATGCCATCTATGTGTCATCCTACGTACCTATTGTTAAGCATTGTTATTATGACCTCGTATTTGCTTACCAGTGCGTCGTATGCTTGACCCTCTGAATAGTCGTCAATGAAAGTAAAAAAATCAAAATATCCGCCGGATTCTTTCAACCTTCATTGAATCGCATGAAAATTGGGTCGGATGTTAATAGATGCCTCACATATTATAAGAAATGCAGTGCTGACGTTTGCTCTTATCCTGGGAATATCCTAGCTGTCACCCCTTCTCCGGAGTCTAAATTTGTTTTGTCAAAAATAACCCAAAGAAGTGAAAGCTGGGTAAATTTTAAACAATTCTATACCGTAAAATTTTTTCACACGTTAATGGTTTTTGAGTTATTGATGGTTGAAAATATTGATTTTATGAGACTTAAATGCATGTTTTAAAACCGTTTTCTGGGAATAACATAAAATGTTAACTTAATTAAAAAAAGAGTATGGCTTTTGAATGAACACTCATTCATTGAATACAAAGTGACTTAAAGGTATTTAAAAGGACCCTTTTCAAGGCGAATACTCGGATCTAAATATTTGGAGCTTACTAGCCGGAAGCTGATACATCTTCCCGGAAAATATTCAAAGAAAATTTTTCAAAATTTCTTAAAAATACCTTCCAAACATGAACCATAGCGCTATAAAACGCTGGTTTTAAGAAAAAGTCAGGGATTACGATGACTTTTTTATGATAACTGCGTTATTTTTTGATTATGTCAAGTTCATTGAAAAGCCATTTTTAAAGAAAACGACTATAAAATCAATTACATTAAATTCGAATATTTGGTTCGATTGGTTCGATTACCGATTGGTTCGAGCACTTTAGCACGTTAATAAAGAGCACAGGCCCCTGATTCTCGCAATAAAACTTTCGGTTCTAACATTTATATCTTGGTCATTTTTATCAGAAAGAAAATCAAAATAATTAAAAGAATAAATAAACAAACTTTGTGACTAGGACCATTTTTTTCATCTGTTTTGTATTTTAAGATTATATATTTGAAGAACTCAACTCAAAACTTGTCAAATTTTTCGAGCTCATATTTTGTAGGAATACCGAATTTGTAGAAATACCGGATTTTCTTAATTTTTGTAAAACAACCAGAGTCCCTGTTGTCTCGAGGGCCCTGAGTTGTGTACGCACTGAAGAAGGCAGCAAGTCGTAGCCGAAATATATATATGTCTGTAAAAAATTAAATAAAAAACTAGCCAATAGAAAGTATTCAACGACTTTCTATTAATTTTAAAACTCCCATGTTATTTTCATCATAACTCGCTTAGTTCTAATGCTGGAGACTATGTGTGGAGTTCATTCGAAAAGTCTTTTTAAGTACTTTGAAGTTAACACTTCAAATTGAGAAATTTTTGATGGATAATTCCGAAAAATGTATCCTGTCCAACTCCGAGTTCTTGGATTCGAGTATTTACCATTAAAAAAGTCCCTTTATTTATAATCCGCTTTGAACTCAACTCACAACGGTTCCTCAAAAACGAATCCCTTTGATTTTTCTAGATTTCAGTTTAGTTTGTGAGAAGAATATTTTAGAGTAACGCATTACTTTAGATTATTTTGAAAAACCAGTTCCAAAACATTCACTTTTTTCACAAAAAATCAATATTTTCAAACATTAATAACGTCCACGGTTATATCACAAGTTCCCCCTATGCCACTTTTGAGACTTGGGGCACCCTCTAACCAATCACCAATTTTCATACAAATGATTGATATTTGCTGCATATCTAAAGGTTATCGAATGTGTAGGAATCTAGAATAAACTGTTGAGATGAAAGTATGTTCCGAAATGAAATGTCTTCATTATTAAAAAAAAAACACAACCACGTTCTTAACTCCACGCTATACTTTTTTCACAATGAGGCTCAAAAAGTCCTTCAAAATATTTCCTTCTGACAGAACTATAATCACTTATGGCCATATTAAATAGTCGTAAGCAGTTTAGAAAATCAGATTTCGGAATAACTTTCGGTATCATCGTCCCATTTGATTGACTTTATTGTATGTTATTACTACGTACATAGTAAATATTTTTATTCATATAATATTGGATAGTCTAAAAAGTATTGAGCCTTTTTTATCACTCGATGGTGTTCGTTGTCATATATCGGGCAATACTAATCAGATATAGTCAAACTGACATGCGTTACATATGAACAGTATTGTATTTCCTCATTCGTGTCAAAAGTTGTATTCATTTAAAAATGAGTGAAATTTGTGAAAAATTCGTTTTATTTTACAATATCACTACGGTCAAGGTAAGAACGCATCGCAGGCTCGTGAAAACATTGGTGATGTCTACGGTCAAGATATTTTATCAAAAGCCACAGCGAAGAGCTCGCTTTTGTTCGGGAAATTTTGATGTCAAAGATGCACCACGCTCAGGTCGACCAATCTCTGAAAAAGTCGATGAAATCTTACAAAAAATTACAAAAAAAGCCATGACATAGCTAAGGAACTGGATATCCATCACCAAACAGTTTTGAACCATTTGCGTAGGGCTTGATACACAAAGAAGCGCGACGTTTGGGTGCGGCATGAATCATCCTAAAAAAAATATTTATCGACCGAATTCCCATTTGCGAAATGCTAATAAAACGCAACGAAATCGAGTCATTTTTGAAGCAAATCATTACGGGTGATGAAAAGTGGGTAACGACTTCAAAGCCAGGATTGACACCAAATAAAGTTATGCTGTGTGTATGGTGGGATTGGAAGGGAATTGTTTATCATGAGGTGCTAGAACCTGGCGAAATACTCAATTCGGCTCTGTACTGTCTGCAATTAACCAGATTGCAACAAGCAATTCATAGAAACTGGCCAGAATTGATGAACAAAAAGGGCGTTGTGTTCCATCATTATACCACACTCATCTTTGATGACCCAGCTAAAATTGACAGAGCTTGGCTGGGCTTGCACCATCAGACTACCATTTGTTTTGATCTTTGCAAAAGTTCCATAATGAAAAGAAATTCACTTCAAAAAGGGACTGTGAAAATCACTTGGCCAAGTTTTTTGCCGATAAACCACAGAAGTTCTACACAGATGGAATAATGGCTCTACGCAATAAATGGCAATAGGTCATAGATAATAATGGAGAATATGTCCTGAAATAAAATCCATTTTAAATAAAAGAAATATTTAATCGAAAAACGACAAAAAAGGCTTAATACTTTTTAGACATGAAATATGTGCCAAACTAAAGCATTTTCTGAAAGATTTCTTCTTTCAGACAACACTAGCTCATTCTGTTCTTTCACTTTTGCTTGCGTCTCGCTTTACTGGATTGCTTTTTTAAAATTAACTTGACGTTTAAGACAAATTCATGTAATTAGCAAAAGTCCTATAATTTATTTGAATTATTTTGAGATCCGCATAATTCAAATGACAATATTAAACTGCAAGATAATTTGCAAACCGTTAATATCATTTACTTTTTCGAGTAAGCTGTCAAATGATACAGTCGTATTCAAAAATATTTGAACGCCTCAATATTCTGGCAACTAACACTAAACAATGTGGGTAGACATTCAATAATTTTTATTGAGCTTAAAACTTATACGGCAGGCAGTTGAGGCATATGTTTTTAAATCCGAATTTGCTGAATCTAATGGTTGAAACATTCTTATTATTTTCCATTTTAAGGTTAGCCTGAAAATGGAAAAATATAAGAATTTTCTTAATTTGTTAGAAGGTTGCAAACACCCGAACCAACAATTGGAAATTAAAATGGTTTCCAACCAATACGGAGCCCGTGGATCTCGTGAATCATTTAAAATCAACAACTAAATAAAAAGTCCTTTATAGAGTTAAGAAATGAGAGTGAATTTATCGCTAAGTAACATTAAATCATGCAAAATCAAAGGCCTTAATATTCTCATAGATATCGTTTTGGTAAAATACTTCACGGTTTTCATGAATATAACAAATCCAATTTGTGAATGATACGTGCTATGGTTTTGCCACTTTGAATTTATGATAAGTGTCGTTTTAAGACAAGCTTCCACTATTCTTAATAAGAATTGAAATTACAAATTACTTACAAGCTTGGAGGCTATGTTCTCCATCCTTCCTTGGAGGACTTCTAATGCTCGTTTCTTATTTACAGTCCTTTCAGAACAATAATAAGCAAATATTTATTCTAGGATGAACCAATGTCTACAACAGGTGACAACTTAGTCAAGAATATTCTTTCAAATGTTGCTGATGGGAAATCACAATTTGCTGAGAGAGAGAAAGATATTAATCATACTGTAATAGATGCATTAGAATCTATTACAAAGCAACAAGTTCAACAAATTTTAGGACCATTGATGTCAAATATTGGTGCGTTTGTTACTAATCAGGTATGTCAACATTTTAATTTAGTACTTCAATCGATTACATAAAAGCTTACTTTGCATGCAGCAAAACTTTCATGAATAGAATCTGGTACGAATCGAGTTTATTTGCGATTTTTTTTGGGATGAAACAGTAACGTAAATGGAAATTTTTAAATTGAAACCACCTAAAAATCGTTTGAATCTCTAATTCACGAGTTTAATATGTATAAGATATGTTACTTTGAAAATTATATTTTTTTTGTATTCACTGCTAAACTCTTTATGCAGTTCATAAGTATTATATATGCAATTTGGTACATTTACAAATAATAGATTAGAGTCAAATTTCACACATTTTGCTCATTATTACTTTTGATAGTACTCTACAACGATACAATGGGTATCTTGGAAATGTGTTGATCACCAATACGAAAGTAATTTTATTAATCAAAAACTTCGACGAATATTTCGTGCTCCTTTTATTCCATTATGTGCACAATATAAGGTTTTTACACTAGCCTACTTTTGACTCTAGAAAGTATCATACCTTAAATTTTTGTATTCGGAAACTCATGGACGATAAACTGTATCTCAAAGGGTTTTCTATTTCCCTGTATCAACCTCCAGAACAACAACAAAAATTGCAAGTTCTAAGTAATCAAACTGAAAATAAGATTACATTACATTAACAGAAAAACCAAGTTGTTCGGCTTGCCGGGACAACGACTAATTCAGGCATTATTTACCTTCTCTTTTGCTAGCAGGCACTCCGGCAAAATTTAATAGTTATTTAAAGTTATTAATTTCTCCCACTATTATAACACCTAGCAGCATTGAAGGTAACCATAATTAGTAGAGAATGAAGTTGGCTCAAACATACATTTATTATATTATTATTTTTTATTGATGTTTAATGTATACGCCAGCATCCGCCCATAGTTACCTGTGAATTCGACTATTGTTTACAGATGGTCCGACCTGCACAATAAAAACCAAGGCGGTCTCCAGCCTCTGCTGTCGTGTAGTTCTCCAATTCTGTTTCGTAAGTAACACAACAAGAACCAACAAATTGCTCAGTCATGTGAGGCATTTTTGACCAGGTTCGGACAATCTAGGATGTGTTCTAAACTTTTTTCTTCATCGCCACATGCTCAATAAGTGTCATCTGTTTGGAATTACTTTCTTTTGACATGTTGACCTTAAAAAATGTTTGTCTGCTAGTATTACCATCATTGTTGTTATGACATTTCCGTGCTGTCTTAGCATTTTTCAGTAATGAATCGTCCCCGTTTGGTTAGGATGAGGCCAAAGAGTTCGCCTTATCCGCCAGTCGTTCCAATCATTCCAAACCGTATCTATTTTTTAGAAGGATTAATGTAGCTTCCTTTTTACCGTTACTACCGGCGCTTTAATAAAACCTTTTGTTATTACATTTCGGTAAGCTGACCGAACTCTACACCTTTCTGCGTAGTGTGTCTTCGGTGCAGAGTCGGCAATCAGAACATATAACGCAGACAATACTTACCCAAAAATTGAGTGCGGCTCAGTAAGAAAACGCACCACGCCTCTTACATTATTTAACAACCCAAATATATCACGAATTTATTGCTCGCAAGAAACGAGCACCCAGCTTGTCAAAATTAACACCATGAAAGTGCTGGAAGACCTAAAGTAAAAAGATCAAGAACTTATATACTGTGAGACAAGATCAACACATTGGTGGCTTTGAATAACGTTAGTCCGGATATCTGACTGGTGGTTAAAAGGAAATACGAAGTTGCTTGGAAGGTAAACAGGCAAACGTACTATGAATGAACGAAAAATTCATATGAAGGCAAGAGAAAATCTTCACTGAGGGCTCAAAATAAACAATGGAGTGAGGTGCAATGAGCAAGATGACTTCTACGATAAGGAAGCATCCATTAAGATTGCTGTTTTTTTCGAATATTTTTAAAAAAATTGTCACAGGTGACTGGGGTAGGATATAAAAAAATGACAACAGAAGAAGCGAAACGATTATAAACCCGTCGATATACGCAAAGATGACATGGGATAATAGTTAATACTAAGCGCTTCCAAGAAAAAGAAAAACGGTGATTACTAGAATAGCTACAGGACAAAAACGCTTGACCCACTCTTAGTTGCTTATTGGAGGACTGAAACTAACGTATCCCCACCCAAGTGTATTAGAAAAAATTTGGCAATCCGCCACTTAATTGAGCAGTTGAGCAAAACTTGAAAAAAGAGAGTTGACTTGACTTGACACTTGACTTGTGAATACATGTAGCTTTTAACTGTTTATAGCTATTGGTAAAATAATAATAATGGTTAAATAAAAATAATAATTATAAAATGGTCTCTATAGTCATTCGCATGCCCTTTTTTATGTATACATGTATAAATTGTGATTGTTTTGTGTTCTAATTGTATAAACTCCGTCATAAACCAGTGATATGTTTCCAAAAATTTATTATTAGGGGAATTCAAGTCAAAGGTAACGTAAGTAAAAATAGAACAAGAGCAGGAAAAGAAAACTGGGAAAACTGTGTGGCTGTGGATATGAAAAACCGCTAATATCCCTGGTACTTGATGCGGTAATAATCTTTCAAAGATAATTATATTCATGATTATGTTAACTTGGGCCTTAAATTGTGTCAAACCTAATATTATTTTTGTCACACGACTTTTTGTGATCCAACATAAATTCATATGACGCCGCCATCAATGACACACGAGCCTTGGGTTCTGTATTATAGCCGCATCTACCTCATGGTTGCTACAGGCCAACGCCTAGAGGCCATGAGAGCATGCGTATGAGTTTTTATCCCTTCTTGTCGCCTTTGTTTTTAATGTTTTACCATAATGTGAGCAGACTGTTCAAGATATGTATTCGGGTAATCTGAGCGAAATGGTGCGAAACAATTGGCAATTAGCTGACAAAGATGATGGCCGAGATTTATTGAGCTTAAATTAAGCCAACCAGGCTTTAACTACTCCTGGAGACATATCAATGTCGTTGCAACATCTCAGTGAATCATGAAAAGTTAGTCTAATTATATCAACATAAAAAAAAATTTATTGTTCTAAAATTCGAAAAATTTGAATTCTATTTCATCGTAAAACATTAACAGAGAATAAGTAGTACTATAGAAAATAAGTATTGAAAAAAAATGGAAAAACATATAGGCAATAGTAGCAGTAAATTATTGAATTGTTCAATTTTGAATAAAGGCTAACTCCAAAATATATATATTCTAAATTTTCTTGGGTTTTGTTCATGCTTTGATTTGTCCGACATATTTCATCTTCTAAGCGTAGTCATTGGTCTCTTTCATAGCTTAACAATTATATTAATATCTTAGAACTAAATCTTAAAGCAATAACCATCGGAATAAAATCACTAGCCGTACGCGTTATCGCTTTGCGTAGATTGTTCATATTTTCAAGTCACTAGTGAATTTATGTTTTCTTCTTGTTTGTTGCAGAAAGAAGTTCAAAACGCCTAGAAACTATTTTACACGATGAAAGAATTATTTTGTATCGATATTGTACATTCAATCGACCTTTTTTTCAGCATCAATTTTTGTCAACAGAAAATTCAACAGTCGTCTCCAAACAGGATGATAATAATTACGCTGTGCATGTTGTACAAAGCGGTTTATTGTCCTCCACGGCAAACGTATCACTAGTTATGGCTTTGTCGCACTTCTGTAAATTAGATAGAAAATTAAAATGGTTTTTTTTTCACTAAGTGCAACCTTACTTTGCATTTGAAACAGTCCCTATGCCATTTGGCATCTAACGCTATAACAGCTTTGTCGAGGATCGGCAGGGTACAGCCAGCGCATTTAGACGCAAACAATTTCTCAAAGTCCTCTTTGCAATAGGGATATCCATCACGTTCATAAAACGGTGCCCCAGAAATCGGTTGATTACACAATCCCTTGCAAACGAAATGCTCTTCGTGCCATGTTTGTCCGAGCGCTTTTATCACTTTCTGTAAATAATAGTTCTAATTGAATAATCCAGGTTCACTGCAATTTTCAATTTAAATTTTAAAAGGTAAAAGGAGATTCATATTCCGAACTGTACTTATAAGTCTAAAAAGTTCAGATGGGATGGGCAATTTGGGATATGAGGGCAATTTGCTAGCTTTGAAGACTGTTTACAACTGGTACGGGCAATTTCAAAACACATTTTAACATTTCGCATATATTTCGGAAGTGAACAGGAAGAAACGTGTAGATTTCGCAAAAAAAATATAAAAACAAGCCACCAAAGAGTTGGGAGCAGGTCCTTCTCTCTGACGATAGCAAATTTTGCATATTTAGCACTAAAGGAAGAAAGTTAGTGTGGCGAAGATCGGTACTGCCCTCGAAAAAGAAAATCTCGTACTGATTGTGACACCTGGTGGAGGAGGTGTGATGGTCTGGGGGCGTATGGCGGCAGAAGGAGTTGGCCAACTTGTGTTGATAGAATCACTTATGGATCAATGTGGTTACCTTAATTTTTTAAGGCGAATTTGAAGCAAAGCGTTCAGCAGTTAAAGCTTGATGCGATTTCTGGTTCCAGCAAGACAATGATTCTAAGCACAGAGCGCATCATGTGAAGTTTGAGTTGCTCTACAACACAAAACACCAACTGTGTACGGCGCCCCAATCCGCAGATCCTAATCCCATTGAGAATTTGTGGTATTTGTTGGAGCGCAGGATCCGTCAGCATAGCATAACTCGAAGGGAATGCTAAAAATCGAGGAATGAGGCCAAACTACCAGGCAGGACACAGCCAAATTGGTTCAATCCATGCCAAATCGACTTAAGGAGGTCCTTAAGAGAAAATGTTATCCGACAAGTTATAAAGCCCTGATATTTAATAAAAAAAAAATTTAAATATCTCAAATTAATATTGCCCATGAATAAATACTTTTTGTGGTTCGTTCAAGTGAGGCTTTTTTGTTTTTTTTTTTTCACAGCTTTCCTAAGAAGAAGACACCATTTACGGATTTACGGAATCCATTTTCACGTGTAATTTGCAAACGGAACGAATGAGTGTAAAATTCAAAGTAAATTTTAATTTAATGTAAAGACCTTAGACTAGCGAAGAAAGGAAAATCGTTGCACGAAGTCGAAGTATCATCTTGAAACACATCCGGATTCAATGACAAAAATTGTACCAGGAGATGAAAGCTGGATATATACTTATAATACGTCTCCGATCTAGTATGTTTTTGCAATTTATTACAATTTTCCGAGCACAATGTACCTGTGTTATGCTATGTGCAATGTAATGTGCTTTGATCTCAAATCGCTGGTGAGCAGCGCAGTACATCTTTCTTTTGGCTCACGCTTCCCAGATTTTCTCGTTGCCTCGCTTCGAAAGTATGTCGTCTTTTGACAGAAACTATCAGGTATGCTGATGCAATCCGTAGTGCAGCTCCTTATTGAGTTCTTTGCTCCATGTAGAAGCGAATATTGCAAGACACTCATCAAGAATCGCCTTTTTGTTGGTCTTTGTCCCGCAAGATAGGCCATTTGTCAACTGATCGCTAAGACCCCTCACCGCGGGCTTCTTTGAAACTTAACTTAGAGTCTATCAGCAATCTTACCAGCAGTCTTATAGTCTTTGCTCTACTAATGTATCCTCTACCCTTCGTTCTTACTCGAGGGATCCCCTTCTTTGTCAGAATCACCATTGTAGTGAGGCTGGATCTATGGCTACGAACGAAACGATAAACGAAGAGAGACACCTCAAAAAGGCGGTAGTGCCATCCTTCTTCACCTCTACAATGCACCGTGCCAGACGTCGCTTTTGGCTGAATAACACCTTCTTGTGTATTCATATTCAACTTGCTCACCTGACTTAGCCCCATGCATGTGGCTCTTCACGAAAATAAAAACCAAACTTAAAGGAAAATGTCGTACAGCCATTCCTATAATTGAAGTGGCCACTAAAGACAAGTTGAACACCCCTCCGAAAAAGCCTCCTTAAAATCGTTCTAGTTTAAGATTCAAAGTTGAGATGAGTGCATGGATAGCCAAGGACAGTTGTTTGAAGAATATTCAATCCATACCATATAAACTGCGCACTTTGTTTGCAATAAAGTTATTCATATAGCTATAGTCATTCCAGACCTCGTAGTCACCATCAAATTTAAGGCCGAAATACAATACTGCGAGACGGCGATGCGAGGGCACGACGAGAGTCTCGCAGCAAAAGTCAAGCAGTTCTCGTAACATGCATTTGTATACAACAACGAACAATGATTACGATGCATCGATGCGAGGCGAGAAATATTCGGAAAAACGAAAATTCATCGCAACGAGGTGCGTGACGTTTGGCATATGCAATATGGCGCTTAAATGAAATTTGAAATTCAAACGCCTTTATTACTTTTTAAGCACTAGGGTTATTCTGAATGAGTTTTGAATGAAAATTTCGTGCATCCTTGTTGAGGCTGTTGAGGAACGAAGGAAAATTTCAAATTCAAATTTTTAAAAAATCAAAACAATTTTAATCAAATTTCATTTGAAACGTCACCAATTTGACATTTGTCATATGAACATTATTCTTCCCAGCATCGCGTGCATTGTAAATTGTAAATGCGTTGTGCGACGACGAGCGAGAATCGCATCACCCTCTCGCATCGCCGTCACGCAGTATTTTATCTGGGCCTTTAATCATGAGATCACTTTTGCTTGTTTTCCCGCGCAATGTTGACGCCCAAAAATGAGTTCACGCTCGAAATGGAGTTGATGTCAGCAAACAAGTGTTTTTTTCTTTCCACATACGAAAACGCTTAATACATAGACAGGACACTTTAAGATAAAGATCGTATTGCACAAGTAGGACAGCTTTAGAGGAAACAATTTCTAGTTATGCATTTCGTAGCACTTAAGCTTACATTGAAGCGCCGGCCGATCATGATGTTAAGGTGGAAATGGTCGATTTTCGAATGCCATCCCCTCACCTAAGGAGTGAGAATGTGAAAAAAATGTATTTTTTATGAAGCAACTTCACCCCTTGGAGTTCTATCTTGTAATTTTCCGACGATTGATCGCTGAATTTCCCGGCGAATGGCAGTTAGAGTGAAAATTGTGGGATCGGTGACTCGGGATGTTAGATTTTCGAAAATTAAAAAAATTTTGAATGCAATTTTCTTACTTTAGGGAGCCGAAATTTGGCGAAAATGAAATGATATAGCGAAAAGCGCGTTTTTTTTCAATAAGATTATTATTACTTTTTTTAACATTGAGGTCTCACGAGTCAGCATAGTTTTCAATACTGCATTGCTTTGATTTTTATCCCGAAAACTTCAAGCTGAGGTGATCTCTAATATTTCGCATAATTGTATTGAATGCCCCTGGAAAGTACTTTCAGTGTGTGCGCCCGCGATTCCAACTGGCATATTTAATTGCCAAAGTTAATTCCTCATCTCTTGTCCAAACAGTGCAGAATCTACTTATCTACCTATGGACTCTGTGGTCAAGAAATTTATTAAGATTTTTGTGGAATTCAATTCTCGAGATTCCTATCATTTAAATGCACATTCGTATCATCTTCCTGCATCTATTATCAATTGGTTTATATTTGTACACGTGATTAGAAAGTTTGGCAATAGAAAGTCTGCCTTCTCTTTTTCTCAAATCCAACTTACTTTTACTTTAGCAAATGGACGTTTATGTGTTAATGCTTCTATTTGTATCGTTAATAAATCTTGACAAGAGGTTCGATGCGTCACAAATAGTCCGCAGAAAGAAACTGTAAGACGCTTCGGATATTTTGGATGACCGTGCTGAGCTTTAGGGCCCTGAGACCGAATCCTGTAGGAGTATTTCAAAAATAACGTATGGCAATCTTTAAAGGTTTTTCTCGAGTGTAGTATTTTTAAAGGCGGTGGACACTCTATCCCGAAATCCATTGAATCGATCTCTTTGAAAATTTTCGCAAAATTTCTTTCAAAATTTCTGGAGTTAATGTATTAATGATTTTTTTATTCTAATTTGCTGAGTCTTAACTTTATTATCGAAATCGCATACTTTTGGCTTCTAAATGATGCCGGAATTTGGGAAAAAATAAATAAAATAAAAAAAAAACAGTAAGACCAGAGAAATTCATAAAGTAACAAAAGTCTCTTTGATTTTTAGATTTTAGAAGATCCAGTAGCAAGTTCTGATGTCCGGCGGAAAATCCGTATTTTGCTTTGAGCCTCCGAATATTTGTTAGGGTCAGTTTTTAATACTTCCCAAAATATTTTACAATTTTACAATAGGTTCGCGAAACGATACTTAATATATGTTTTTACTTAGAAGCGAATAAGCACAATAGTTTTTCAAAATTCTATCAACATATGCTTCAAATATACCATAGAGATTTTAACAAATAAACAACTAATTATACTTTTAGGACATAAATTCTCTATATACTACAGTTTTCCTTTATATATATGACTCCTATTTAAATATAGTATTGAAATGCTCAAAAAATTAATTTTCGCAAACGAAATTAAGGATGTTCCAAACTCCTGATAAAAGTTTATTTTCCGTTACTATACTCATCCTTGTGAATGCACTTTAAAGAAAATCTGAAAAACTTAAAGCGAAGTCTCAACATTACAAAATACGTAGTTCCATGAAAATATGAAATTCCTCAATTTTAAATTAAATAGTTAACATGTTAACCATATTTTGTTCGTTTCACACATCATTCCCTACATTCCAATCGCATCAAAAGCTAAGGATCAATGACTCAAAGCAATTGTCAAATTACATTGTTTCAAAGTCATTTTCCTGTCACGTTTTCTACTTTCCACCCACTCGCGCTATTGTTGCCCGAACAGAAAATTTGGCCCCCATTTTACCTCTTACATGTGCCTAAAAATAAAATGAATGAAATTTAAGCATCAAGTACGTAATTTTCTTAATGCTTTGTCCGGAATATTGTTTGACTTGTTACTAAAATTAAATTGCGAGAAAAACACTGACCTGTTGGCGGCTCATGATAAATGGATTTGGTATCGGGGGCGAAAAAGAATGATCAACGCTAACAATATATGCGCAACTATACATATGTCATATATTATACCTCATGCGATGCGGTAATAATAAAATTTATTCGTCTTCTATAGAATTTACTCACCTCGCGAATTGGTTGTTTGCATGCAAAACATATGTCTGAGTATTTGGCTGTAAAGCATGCCACGCATACGGGCTCGCCGTCCTTTTCATTGAACGTGGGATCCTTTATGGGCGAGCCACATTCGCGGCAGACAAAGTGCTCAGGATGCCACGTTTTCCCCAGTGCTGTTAAAATTTTTTGTGTAATCACTTGATTACATTTTATGCATTTCGCTTCGGACGACTGAAAAAAAGAAGATAAATAGTTTTTAATATGTTAAAACCAATAGCTGGGTATATCTTGTCACACATAAATATAAAACAAGGCTAGCAAAGCAGACTCATTAATTATAATGCAAAACACCTTGCAGAAAATTCGGTAAAACACATGCTGGACACAGTGAAGGTGTGTACTTATGTTCAGACGCACTAGCAGATTAAAGGATTAGACGCTAGATAGAATGTTGGCCGTGCATTGGACATAGGGTTTTTACTCTATGTTTTCATAGCCGTACAGTATCTAAATGACAAAAATGTTGTGGAAATATGAGTTAAAAGTAAACAAAAGCACAGGAATGAACGCGAGAATAACAAGGAGTTCAACCTGAAAATTGGAATACTAGTCGATTACGACATTGAAGGACAAGGATTACTTGGATTAATACCTTCAAGCCATAGGAAAACACTAATAATACATGGTAATAACCAACAATCCAGTAGATGGTACAGTAGCCCACCATTCGGACCTGGACCCTAAATTGTTTTAGATTATGTTTCGCCGCCCGAAAACATAACCTTACCTAACCTCTGTCTAAAGTCTTCTAAAAATCAAACTGATAGGATTCATTGTTTACTTTTTGCTTAGTTCTTCGGTGAATTATGTTTGAGAAAACAATCGATAACTCCATTTCATAAAAATAAAAATAAATTTAAACCACTGCACCACATTAATATTTTTAATTATTCCCGTAAAAAACATAAATAGAAAGAAGTATATTGGTGGCTTCTAAAAACTATTAGGTGTAGAAATATGAAATACGGATTTTACTAACAGATGGTATAGCCATTATATATGGTTTGTGTCGGGGATAACTAATATGGCATTTTGGAGGGTAAACATCTGTCAACAAATTCCAGTATGTCAGAGGTTTTGATTGTACAAACAACATAGTTTTTTTCGCTTCGAAAATGTCGAATTACGTGCCAGAAAAAAGAGGTTTTGCGGGGAAATCTAATAACCTTCTTTCATTTGAAGAAAACGGCAGCAGAAACTTATCGATTGTTAGTGGAAGCATGTGGTAAACATGCCCCAAGCCAAGACACTTGTGAACGATGGTTTAAAAGATTTGAAAGTGGCGATTTCGATGCCAGCAACAAAGACCGTGGAAAACCACCAAAAAAATTCGAAGATAAAAATTTGACGGCATTATTGGATGAAGACAACACACAAACTGAAAAACAGTTGGCAGAATCGTTGGAATTTACTCAGGCAGCCATTTCATAACGTTTAAAAGCCATGGGAAAGATCCAAAGAGCTGAAAAATGGCTACCGTATCAATTGAAAGAAAGAGACATCGAAAGGCGAAAAATCGTTTGTGAAATTTTGCTTGCCAGACAGAAAAGAGAAAAGGTTTATTGCATCGGATTGTTACTGACGATGAAAAGTGGATTATTTCGACAATCCCAAGCGGAAAAAATCATGGGTAGACCCAGACCAGCCATCAACATCACAACCTGTCCGAAATATTCATGGGAAGAAGACTTTGCTGTGTATTTGGTGGAATAGTAAGGGACCTTTGTATTACGAACTGCTGAAACCTGGTGAGACTATTACTGGCGAACGTTACCGATAACAACTGTTCAAATTGAACCGCGCACTTAAGGATAAACAACCAGAATTTCACCAAAGACATGATAAAGTCATTTTTCAACATGACAATGCTCGACCGCATGTTGCAATACCTGTCCAGAACTACTTGGGAAACATTAATTGGGAAGTTCTGCCCCACCCGCCGTATGCACTAGACTTGGCTCCTTCTGACTACCACTTGTTTCGATTGATGCAGCACGGACTTTCGGAACACCACTTCAATTCTTACGAAGAAGTTAAAAATTGACTTGATGAGTGGTTAGCCTCAAAAAATGAGAAGTGGTACTTGGACGGAATCGATCAATTGACAGAAAGATGGGAAAAAGTCGTAGCTAACGATGGCCAATACTCTGATTATTGAATTCATTCGTTCTGTTATTCAAATAAATGCATATTTCAAGTAGGAACAATCCTCATTTCATATTTATACACCTATTAGCTCATGTTTACTTTTCATGCCAGTTCTGTTTTTTTTTTCAAGGCTATTGCATTTTACATTTCATCGCAATCCTTACGTTTCTTGCTATGCCGTTCCAAAGTTCCAAAGGTAAGCACAAAGCATAGGATTCAACCAAAATAAATTGAATTTTATCATGTTTGTTCTTCATATTTGGATTGCGTTTTTCAACAAAAACGCAATACAAATATAAATCGACTACTGCTTTATCTATCTCTTTCTGCCTGAACTCGCCCGGGAGTGTTCTTGCTGCTTGTACTACCAACAACAATTTTTCAATTTGGCATTTTAAACTTGGCATTTATTTTTTAATTGGTAATCTGCCTCTTTTGACAAATTATTTTACAAATATTGTGATTCCATGTTATTCTTCAGAGTTTTATGTAAGACCTTTATTGAAGGAGAGTAATAATACAACGTTAGATTTTCTTATGACTATCAGTTTACTCTAGAGGAAAGCCAAGAAAACCCTCTTTTGCTGATTAGAAAACGTACTCTAGGTTCATTTGGGCTGGTAGAGTTTAGGGAGTTTCAAATTCTCCACTAGTGCGAAGCACTCTGAATAGTTGGGGAAACGATGTTTGTTCGGAGGGATGACGGTGGCAACATCGTCGGAGATGTTGAGTATTGGAGAGGTGTGTTATGAAATGGTCATTGCTGTGATGGTAGACGTCTTTATGCCTGAAAATGCTGTTTGTGCTCACGCTTTGCTGGGAACAGCAAATAAAGCAGAAACTAGTTTACTCTGTATTTTTTAGTCTGATCCCATTTGAAGCTGAAAAGATTCCATGTAATTGTTTATAACAGTCATCGTGTATAAATAGAAATTAACTTGCATCTTCTGGAACTTTCGTCTTCAGATTCAGTTTTATTTCGTTTCGTTTACGTATATTAATACCCCTACGAGGGCATGTCAAAAAGTTCATTGGAAGGAAAGTGAAGAATAAGAAATAAAAAAGTTATTGTCTTTCTTAATAAATTCTCCTTCAACTCGTTTATATTTATCAGTCTATCGTTTGAATAATTACCTATCCAAAAAATTTTAAGGGATTTATTTTAAAGTTTGACGTTTTATTGTGTTAAAATTTGTTACGAATTAATTTTTCAAAGTATTGTCTATGGGAAAACGAAACGCGAGGCAGGTGGACCGCACGGTTGATTAGTGACGTGAGGCCGTGGTTCTACAAAATGCATGGTGAGACTGATTATTACCTGACACAACTATTCAGTGGTCACGGGTATTTTCAGTCTTACCTGTATAAGATGGGAAAGTCACCATCCCCAACTTGCGTGTTCTGCCCGAGGATGACGGATGACGCCTGCCACACGTTCTTCATGTGTACCAGATGGACAAGACTCCGTTCGCATCCCTAAGAGAAAATAGGCGTGCTCTCCCAAGAAAATGTAACGGGAAAAATGTTGCAATTAAAAGACAATTGGAACTGTGTGTCGCATTACGTCCGGACAGTACTTCTTATAAAGAAGGGCATGATGAATCGCTTGGTGAGGGAGGGGGATCTCTGTAACAGCAATTCTCTTCCTTACTATCCATCCGTGCAGAAAAAGGGATTTCCCTTAATCTGAAGGAATCGCTAAGCGATGATTAATGAGGCCTAGTCCGAAGTAATGTGACAAACAGTTCCAGGCTAGGTTATCGGCGTGACAGGGGAGATGTTTAGTTGGTAGTCCGGTAGCGCGAGTCCGACACTCAGGGCGTAAATAGCCTTCACCTCCCAAAAAAAAAAGTATTGTCTATCATTAGCCACTACTTCCACCCATCTTTCTGGTAACATACGGATTCCTCGTCAAAAGAACAACTCATCTTTTGATTGTGATTTTTTGCGCATGGAGTTATTGTAATGAACCCATTTTTTATCACCAGTTGCAATACGTTGCGTCCTTTTTGCCGTTGGAGCAGCTGTTCACAAGTGAAAAAACGTCGTTCGACGTCTCCCGGCTTCAATTCATACGACACTCAATATCCTACCTTCTGGATCATTACCGTGGCTTTTAAGCGAACAGATAAGGCTTGTTGAGTCACTTGCAATACTTCTGCGAGTCATTCTTGTGTTTGGCACGAGTCTTTTCCAATTCGAGACAATTCGGCATCCTCAAACTTTTCTGGTTGCCCTTCGTGCTCTTTGTCATCGGTATTATATTCACCACTTCTAAAACGTCAAAACTAGTAGTCACAAGTAGAATTCGATGGAGCATGATCTCCATAGGCTTCCTGCAGTACATGACGACTTTCAGCTGCAGATTGCTTCAAATAAAAGCAAAGTAATGCTCCCCGCAATTTTTTTTTTTTTTGTTGGCACAAAAGTTGACATTTTCGGAGCACAGAAAATCTATGTTATTTACACTCCAAAGAAATGACACATGCTGAAAAAGAATGCCTAATGATGAGGCTTCAAAACGAAGTTGGTTGCAATATTGTCCGATTCGATTTATTTTCAATGACGCTATCTCTTGAAAATCCTTTAAAACTTTCTTGTACAGATAATACAAAAAATTGCATGTCATAAAAGTATGCTTAAATTTGCATCTATACAACGTTGAAACATTTATCCATCTCTCCCTATCCTCAAAAAAACAGAGATAGAAAATGCACAAATATATTTGTATCTGTATTTCGGTTTTATGCAAAAGCTTAGAACAGGGTAATCTTTTCATGCAGTAAAATTACCCAATCCAAATATATGTAAATCCACTTAATTTGGTCAAATATCGATAAATCGGAAGATCACTTGAAGTGTTAGTGCTGTATATAACTTAAGCTATGCTGCGAAACCTTTTTTTAATTATTAGGAACTATAAAAATCACTTAGTACTACTTCTGAACTATAAGGGCAATGTTCTTTCTCTTGTATTGTAGCGCAAAAAAGAGCGTGACAATTTTCTTCCCATTGTCTCCTTCGCAACATCTCGCAGAAGTCCTAATAATGTAGCGCCTTACGTTTCAGTTATTGGCACCATTGTTTATGCAGTAACCAAGAGAGTTTGCTTTGCATGCAGAAAACCATGACCGTGATTTTCTTATAGCATTTTTCTTGGTCGTTCAGCTCTTTTTGTGGCGCTTCATGGAGCCCTGATCAGGAGTCAGGGTCATGAAGATGACCCCATGTTTCATCTTCAGTCACTTCAGCCACATCTTCTGGATGTGCTTTTATTGAAACGGGCAACTCCCAACACCATCTTTAAGTATATCAACGTCCATATTGACATGGCTCCGGATCAACCTCGATGAAATACCTGCATTGTTCGAAGCCTTGCGTACCACGGTTTTTCTAAGACTCGAGTTTCCTCAAGCCGAAGCCATAAATTTCCATGCTTTGATTAAAATGCTTGCAACTTTCCGAATTCTGTACATTTCTAAAAGATTTAAAAGTGTTCTTGCAAGTGCCCCTTTTCTGTGTAAGTTTTATTTCAGAATAGAAAGCTGTCACTTCAAACAAGCTCTCACTCTTACGTTATTTTACTCCAACTATCCAGATGTATTTCTGTTTGTTGCAAACTTGTTTTGGATAGTCCATAAAGACCAATGTTGTGGAGTGATACGTATTTACATTCTCTTCAATTTTTTATTCAGACGTAGTGACTCATATATCCTATTCATTATTCGCATTCATCTTAGTCTAGCCATTACGATGTTTGCACCGGATGGCGTTCTTTTGTTTTCAAGCTCTCTATCTTGCAAAGCTCGATTTTTTAACCGTTTCTTTGCGATGCTCTTTCGAAGTTTGAAAACTTTATAGTAATTTCAGAAGTTTTTGGTAGATCAATTTTCCCTTTTCACTTACAACTTATAAGTGAATTATACCCTTGCTAAGCTAACTCAGCGAAGACTCATGGGTGCGGAAGTTCTGATCCAATGTTTCGAATACCTCGATAGTGAATTTAATATTTTATAAAGAATTGTGGAAAGAGCTCAAGCTGGTTTGTGAGTGAGTTGGCACCTGATGAGAAGCGGCAGGGACGCGTGTTCGAAACCAGCTTGAGCTCTTTCCACAATTCTTTATAAAATATTAACTTTATAGTAGTTATGGTATGATCAATGGAAACATTATACCAAAAAATATTCGCGTTATTATTCAATAGTGTCTTCATTAACGTGGAAAACAAATCTAAAATGAAATGGAATGAAAGTCTAGGTTTATCAGGAAGTAGGTGTATCCAAATAGAGAATGAAAGTATTAATATAAATAACCACAGAATCTGGTTACCTATGTTTTCGAATTCTTCGGGTACTCGTGTATCGAATATATGCTTCATGAATTGAATATACTGGCTGCAGATCAAACATTTCTGTACTTTTATGCAAGATTTTTGAACATAACTAGCCATTTGTTATCACCCTCGCAAACATACACATTGAGGAACATATTCCGGACCATGCATTGAAAATATGAAAATGAAATCACACACCGAAGATGGCACAGACGCACACAGATGGCGAGACGCGTCGCAAAACACAGACAGGAAACGACGAAGTTCGGGAAAAAAAACAGCATCCAAAATATGTCCCGGAATCTAGGCAATTTCCTTAAAAAGCCTACATTTCTGTTTCTAATCATAGTTTTGAACGTGAGACATTGGTCCTAGAATAATTTTAACGCAGAAAACTGAAAAAAAATGTTGAGGCTTTATTCGGTAGAAGCTTACACGCTTAAAAGTAGAAGATATTTATAACTAACTTTTATAATATCACTTTTAAGGAGTAATCTTGAATTGCGTTTCTTGTACCTGTCTACAATTAAAATAATTGTTTATCTACACTACATTGGAAGAAGTAGGCAGTTAGGCAGTTATTAATTAAGCCGAGATATGCTTTAAATTGAATGCACGATTCTATGGACAAAGATGACTCTACATTTTTATAGACTACCTTTACATCTCCACAATATTGTTATTCTTTGTCATACAGTGAGAACAATTCTTCAAAAAGATCCCGTCTTGTTTGAAAATGCTCTCAAGAGTATTTCCACCTGAAGCTGTCCTGGTAATCTCTTTTCGGGAATGCCTTCAGTGCTTTTGTCGCATCAGTCACAACCGTCTCTATGGTATCAAACCGACATTTTTCTTTTGAGCGGCAATGTTTACGTAGGAAAGAGCTACTAGCCGCAAGAGCCTATGTCAGAGGCTGGCGAACCTGTACGACTTGATTCTTTGTCAAAAATTACAAAATTATTTAAAAAAATTAATTTTGATGAATGTCATGGTGAAGGACCCCATCATTGCTTGAACAGAAACATGACCGTTTTCCACATACCGCACCATTTTCCAGACACCAACGTAATTCTCTTTAATGGTCGTTTGATCTCTCAAAGCATATTCGTGATGCACAATACCTTCATAATCTACAGTCAACTAATCGTCTTAAATTTGCTGTGACTTTCACTTGAATTTTTTGGTCTTGGCAATTCAAAATTCTGCTACTGTGAACACGGCCGCGTTGCTTTTAGATCAAAGCTTTCAAACCCAGTTTTCGTCATCAGTTATTATAATCTGAAGTGCATTTTCGACATTTTTTGTGTAGTTTTTTTTTGGATTAGGAGGTGAATATATTTACGCTCCGATTGTGGGGCTCCCATAATCATAAGTGAAGGGACTACGTACTAAACACCTTTCCGGTCAACATGAAAACCTAGCCTGGAAACGTTTGACGTTACTTGGCGTCAGGTCTCGTTTTGCCACCTTTTTCTGTGTTCAAGCAGGGGATCACTCCTCTAGCGGGAAGGGAGGGAAGAAGAGGGATCACAAGAGAAGTAATCCAGTAACTCCGACAACCTCGGTTACTGTGAGTCCCTTTTTATTTTTCAGAGCTGTCATAACATAATGTGCAACATGGCTCCATTTTTCAACCGATCCAAGCATCCCAGTGATAAGATTATCCGAAGTTAGTTCTCCTGTTTCAATGTATAGATCCTGCCGCAGCCTGTCCCATCTTTTGCATGCGAAAAAATGTGACGAAGGCCACATTCTCCTCTCCTGGGTAAAATCTACACTCGTCTTGTGCAAATAAAACTGAAAACACCCATGCCTCAATAGCTGGATCAGGTAGAATTCAATCTCATCATGGCCTCGATTTAGCCACAGCCTCTGATCCGTAATAAGCCGCGCAATCTACCTTTTCTTCGTTCAATTCACCTAAGACGGCTGCCAATCGTTGAGTGAGCGATTAGGAGCAGTCTTGGTAATCAGTAATAATCTTCTTTTCATTTTCAACATTGAAAAACAATTTTCAAGTTGTTCCGAGCAATTTCATAAAGAACATTTTTCTGTTCTGCGGTTAGTATTTTTTGGCTGAATTTCGCAAACTCACGAATAATTCACCATTTCTCTAGCCAGTGTGTTTTTTTATATTTCAAGATAACTTTGTAGTTCAAATATAGTCAGCCAACGATCGCTACCCAATCGCATGTCACATAAGCTCGACGTTTTCTGTTAATATTTTGCTCGACGTTTTCTGTTGGTATTTTGCTCCAAGGTCGGCCAGAGCGAGAATTACTGCTGACTGACATTCTGCCATCTTGAAACTGTTTTTTGTCTTGTTTATCATTGCTCAAATGTCCTATTCAACTTATTAATAGTTTTCAAGCCTGTCTTTCCAAAATTAAAACAAAACTTATTGCAAATTCGCCGATCCCCTTTCCCTTGAATTTGCAGCAATAAACGAATGCGACGAACACGAAAAATTAGATTTAAATAACTACACACTATGTGCAAACCAAGGCGCCCAGAAATAAGTCACGCCATCGAGGTTGTTCCTGATGAGTTATAGTTTATAATGATACCCGATAGAGGAAGCTCAAATCTTGTGGCGCACAGACAAACAAACAAACTCGATAGTTTTGGAACAAAGCTTGCAAAAGTATTAATCATACCATCAAGCAACAAATAGCAGTTCATTAATTGTTATTTTGTAAGACTAAAACAAACGGCATCACAACCAAGTCCAAACACAATATGCAGTATCCAAGTTTATCTTTGGCTTGCAGATCTATCTTATATATTGCTTCATTACCTGTGCCGAAGCCTTAAAAATCGATTGGGATTCTAGCCCGGAACTGGTGCTTAGACAGCACGGTAAGATATCTCAAGATATTAACCTAGTTACAAATCGTCAATACTAAGGGAACCACATTTCAATAAAAACGTCAATAATAAAGATCCATATGAACCGTCAATACGAAAGGAACCGTATTTATTGGAACAAAGTGAATTAAACGATTTACGTGATTTGAATCTGTCTTTAAAACAAACAGGCTGAGCTTTTGGGGTTGACATTAAATGACATTGATATGGGAATTTCTTCTTTTTCGACATCGTAATAATAACACAAAACATTACTTTTCAACAGCATGTGATTCAGTTTATTGTATTAACGTTCCTTTAGCGATGAAATATGATCCGTTTCACTGATAACTGTTCATTGAGTCCTCAAAAACAAGTATCATATTAGTACGGCTGCATACCGGAAACACGCTGCCGCCAGTGCCAGTCACTTCTGATATGAAAGGGACTTACGAAAATATAATATTCCTTCTTTAAAAACTCAAATACAGCAAGCAAGCTCGGACAATTTGTGGCGTTTTTAAAAACAATGTACTTTTCTTGCACTACAGTTTGGTTATACAAAATTTTGCTGTTTTGTTTGCGATTGGGACAGTACTGACAGAAAAAGTCACCACGTAAACAAAATGTGACCCAAACGTCAATCACTTATGAGTGGTTTATTATTAATCGATAAAAATAAATACCCATAGATAAAATGGCAAAATTGATCCTTCAATATACACTGATGACATACTTTTTCCACCATTAAACGTGAAAAGCTCAGCCTGATAAATTTTTTTGTGAATGATATGCCTAATGATGGCGAGGAAAAAGAAATTCCCTGAACTTAGCAAGGCAAAAATTAAAGAGGAAATATTTATAGGTCTATACATACAACTGATAAAAGATAGAAGTTTTGAAATATAAGTGAATGATCAGCAAAAACCCGCCTTGGAATGTTTTGTGATTGTTGTGTAAAATTTTCTGAGAAACTATAAAAGCGGAAAATTATAAACACTTAATAAATGAACTAATAATGTCATATAAGGCTTGGGGGTTATATGTCCTTGGAAATACATATAGAAGGCTCTCCAGATCTGCAGTGTTTTCCGGCAAGATTTGAACCAACTAGGCGAGCGATACCATCAGGACATTTCCTTTATGAAGAAATTTATGAATCTCAATATAATCCCTTTATGAAGAATTTCCTTTATCGAGAAGCGCTATCAAGAAAAATGGAGTCCAGGAATGTTAGCAGATTATTGGAGGAGATTCAGAATGGACTTGCCGGAAACTAAATATTCACGAAAATTATAAGTTTCTATCGTGCATTAACCAATAATTTAGTATAGCTGATTTTTATACTTTTTACGAAAATATAAGTTTTGATGTCTCACGGAAAGCTGATGTGTAAATTTCTTTTTCATTGATATATAATTGTTTGGTGGCCCTAATGCATTGAAAATTTTATATAAATTTTCATGTCATAAGAATGAAGAAGTCTGATAAAAATCAAAGAAAAATCTAGAAAAGAAGTCGCAATATTTTAAACAGTCAATTGCAAACGCTGTTTTTCGAGAGGCAATGAAAAGTATTCCCTAGAGCAGAATAATCTCAATGAGAAAGCATTTCGAAAATAAATACATCCACAAGGTTGTGTAACAAATTGACAACTGTTACTAACCAAGTAATGCTAACGAAATAATTGTTCAAAACCACGATTCCCATAAAAGTGAAACTCACCTTAACGAAATTGAAAGTTATTTCTTATGCATGTTCTCATTGATTTCAAAAAGATTTCCGGCCAGGTGATGCATCAAAACAGCACCTGACCGGATTCGAAGAGTCATTAAATTCAAAGCTTTTGGAGCTTAAGGAGGCAGCTGGAAAACATTATAATTTAAGTGACAAACATCGTGTCCGCTGTTTCATAAGGTATTCAAATTACACCAAATAATACTGCGACATACGTCCGAACTAACATGTCGTATATAGGCGCCAATTAAGACATACCTTAGACTTTTATAAACTAAGTAGCTTTATCAATATGATTACATATTTACACGTATTTTTAATTAGTATCTCGCTTTAAACGCAAAAACAAAATAGCAATAAAAACATACTGATGGGTTTTCAAAAACAGCAAAACAATCACATTGAGAGCTGGAAAAATGCATTTGTAAGATAAATGTTGCAAGGCATCAGAAGTTTGAGGTCAGACTCATCGAATCGTTTTGCGACAAATATGATCACATTTCTCATTAACAATTCAAACCGCGACAGCTGACAATAGACAATAAACAATTTAATTAATTGGATGAGAGAGGCAGAGAATCAACGTTTTTCGCTTAATGAGAATCGTTTACGTGACTCAAATCCCGACCACACGTCGATTCGATATTAGCTGATAAAATTGGTGAAACAAAAAGTGCAAATGTATGGCAAACCTTTATGATGATTCGTCAGAAATTGTTTCAAGTTCCAAGTCAATATCAATAAGTATTGAAGCAAGTGTTAACATTTATGGCTATTTAAATGTTTGACGTATTGCTAAAGTGTTTTGTGATGATTTGTACACATTGTCAGCTTCAAGAGCTAGATGTGACTAAAAGACCTGAATAATTTGTGAGCACAATGTAAATTGAATATTTAGAATTCATCAAGTTTCTAAAATATATCATTTCACCAGAATAAAATATTATATATTAGTCGAAAGATACGTGTAAGCACGTTGGAGATTACAAGGAATACATTAACCAGTTTTTCTTTTAGCTTTTCATGGATATATAATATTATCCATGGACATAAAAATAAAGACGAATCATTTCTTGGTAGATGCCCTTCCGAGCTCTTCCTGCAACTCGAATTAGGTGAAAATATGGTACTCCACAACTCAACGGTTAGAATTTGAAATACACATATCTTAGTTTTTCAACTATCCCAAACCTCAACCCACGGGATAGAACTTCTGGACCAAATTGAAGATATCTGCTATCTTTCTATTAAGGATAGCAGATATGGCCCTGTTGAAGGTTATTAAATTTTGACTCATGGTCAATGCTTACTCCTCCAACGTGAAGAGGATTTGGTACCATCACTGATCCTCCTAAAGAAGCCTGCGTCAAAAGCAAAACAGATTAAACGGACGTTCGAACTCTTATTCGGAATCTTCGGATTAAAAAACCCTTCCCTCACTTGCCAAAACCCACAAAAACTTACTTGCCAAATCAATAGGAACCTGAAGTGTCCATTTCGTTCAACATGGTTCGATACGGTTCAAAAATGAACTTTAATAAGGCATGTTAAACTCTGAATATAGTTTAATTTGAAATTTTTGAATCAGTGGTATAGTGAAAGGAATGAATTATGATCTATGAGAGGATAACGTGAAAGGGGAGTGAAAGGGGAATGAAAAGTGATTGACGGGAACGACATCAATGGTATTCGACATAAAAAAGTATCCCTGATTTGCGGGATAAGGTGTCCGAAAAACCACATGCATGTGTTGTACAGTACCGTGATCAAGAATGTGATTATGTGAAAACAAACACAAATTTTTACAAATGGATAAGAACAGAGGAAAGTCAAAAAATTCAAAAACTTTTGTTCTTATTTATTATGTCATGAGTCAAACTTTCTGAAGCGGACCACTAAAAATGTACTTGCAGAATATTCAAAGTTTTTTAGCAGATTTTGGAATGTTTATAGATAAACATAAATGTCCTAAATTTTTTATTTTTTTATTTTAATTATTTAACAAATTATAAATAAATGAATTTCTAGCCTTCTTTTATCTAATATTGCTATATCTCTATATATGAATATTAAATTAAAATTAATGAATTTTTAGTGGTAGGTTTAAAAATAATAGTATAATCGAGAAAAATATTTTTCATTTGAGAAAAATTTTATTTATTAATAAATAATAAATTTTATTATAAACAATTGACAAATTTAACTCACTTCTCATTGTGTTAAAAAAAATTTTTTTCACCTTTTTATTTGGTAGAGTATACACTAATCACATGTGCAAAAACATTTTAGTGCACTCTATCTGATAAGAAGATATGAATTTTTTAACACCGTGGACAGGCGAAACTGCAGCTAAAGCAAGAGCCAGCGCCGATCAACCGAGCGCTCGTGTCTACTTGTGTGTTTATGTTTTCAATTTCATATCTTGTAAAAGGTCTGTTCAATGTTAAAATAACTACAACTACTAATTATTATCTATTCACAGTGATGATTTATTTTTCATTACTCTTACAACTGTAGATTTTAAGTAGTTTAGAAAAACTTTATATTCTAAAGAATTCAGATGAAATGGTTTGTAGCAATATTATTATTCAAGTAATTAACACAGTTACTTCTTTAAATTAATAATTTCGAGCAACGTTTTATTGAAATCTGAATAACTGAACTTATTTTCGAGCTCGTGATACTCTTTATTCTTGATTTTGAGTACAGACGACGTATATAAACAAATGAAAATCACGTATAACAAACGTCAACTTATATTTGTTGCATGCTTTCATTAGTCTCCTTTTTCTAATCATGACACCACCTCCGAAGTGTTGTAATCCTTTTGCCAAAAAAGGGTATAACAGTGTGAAAAAAAATTATCTTTTTTATCAGAAAAGCATGACGAAAAGTTTAGTGGCTTATTTGGATCATTTATTTGCATTTCGTGTAAACGGCGGCTGTATGAAAATGGAGATTCTGTTGAGTTCAAAAAAGCAAGCGAAATTTTTAAAAATCGAGTAGAAAAAGAAGAAGATAAGAAGGAAGAAGAAGCTGGAGAACTGGAATCAAATATTTCTGTAGAAGATCAAGACTATATTTGTAAATCTGTTGACAATGAAAATAAAAGATTGAAACTTGCAGCTGCTGTTCGAGAAGTGATAATGGCTCCTCCTGCGAAAAAAATGCACTTAGATTTATCCGATACAGACAATGAGATTCTACGCAACTCTATTAGTAGAAATAGTTCAAGTACTTTTAATGATATTGATTTAAATAGTTGGAGCAGTGATTTTAAATTAGCACTGTCACGTGCGACGACGAGAAAACAAAAAATTATTTTACTAACAACGATTCCTGTCGAGTGGTCAATTCGAAAAATCGCGAATGAGTTTGGCGTCAGTAGACATATGGTAAGCTCAGTTAAAAAACTACGTAATGAAAAAGGATATGGTGCACAACCAGACAAAAGAAAAGGAAGAGCTATGAGTTCTGATCTGATGGAGAAAGTCGAAAAATTTTACTTTTCAGACGATGTTAGTCGAGTAATGCCGGGTATAAAAGATTTCAAGTCAGTCAAAATCGATGGAAAACGTACACACGAAACAGTAAGTAGCAGCTAATAATATATTTTCTAAATAGTATGTATTTAATGATAATATCTAATAATAATATATATTTCTTTAATGTATCATTCATACATCGTTAGTTTATGTTGGTAATAATACCAATAATAAAAATCACATCGTGAATTATGTATCGATATTTGAGCTAAATAAATGATATTTTTTTTGGAAACGACTGCTGTTAGGAGATCATAATAGTTTACACGCTGATTTTCTGAAAAAATACCCAGATTCAACGATTTCTCTATCAGCTTTTACAGCTTTGAGACCTCAACAGTGTATCCCTGTTGGCGCGAAATGTACACATAACGTCTGCGTATGTAAAATACATGGAAATATCCGGCTTAAACAGAGAGGGCTGAAAGAAGAACTTGCTCGAAAAAAGTTTAATTATCAAACTACCTATCGAGATTTTTTAAAAACTATGATTTGTTCAAATCCAACTGCAGATTGTTATTTATCAAAGTACCGACATTGTCCTGGCACAGACAGAATTTTTCATGACTTGCAAAAAACCCTACAAAAATTCAATATGAAAAATATTTCTTTTAATCAATGGCTCACGACTGATAGGTATTGTATATTTAAATTTATCTACATAGTTTTTTCTTTTCTTTTATGATTTCTTTCAAATGAACTCCTTTAAACAGATGTCAATTGCTTCATCAAACTGAAAGTGTCAGTACTTTTATAAAAAATATTACTGCAGAATTACCGGATATTTTAAAACATGACTTCATCGCTGAAGCACAATCAAAGTACTTGAATGAAGTAAAAGAGTCACTTTGTCATGGCGAATTTGTAGTCACTCTCGATTTCTCGGAAATTATTCTTTCCATGTGCAGGATGCTATCCAATCTCAGCATTGGAGTAAGGACCAAGCATCATTGCACATATATGTAATTTATTATAAAGAAGAGAACATTATACACCATCTTAATTTCGTTGTTTTTTTCGGAGTATGAAAATCATGATGCCACTGGAGTGCATCTATACAACTCCAAAATGATTAAGTTTTAAAAAAAAATTTGGCGTGCAAAACGTGAAGAAGCTATTTTATTTTTCCGGTGGAGCAGGATCGCAATACAAAAATAGATTCAATTTTTTAAATTTATTACTACATAAGAAGGATTTTAATATAGAAGCAGAATGGCACTTCTTTGCCACTGCCCACGGTAAAGGAGCTTGTGATGGCATTGGTGGTTGCGTTAAAAAAAATGCATACCGTGCTAGTTTACAAGACAAAACTATTGTCTCTACACGAAATCTATTTGAATGGGCTCGCGAGTTTTTTAAGAAAATTGATTTTGATTTTTGTACGCTAGTTGAATATAAAAAACACGAAAAAGTGCTGGAGCAACGTTTCTCTACAGCTAAAACTATCAAAGGAACACGACAGTTTCATTGCTACAGACCATTTAACTCAAATTCTTTAGAATGTAAAATTTTTTCAAGCTATTTAGAATCTACAGTTGTAAGAGTAATGAAAAATAAATCATCACTGTGAATAGATAATAATTAGTAGTTGTAGTTATTTTAACATTGAACAGACCTTTTACAAGATATGAAATTGAAAACATAAACACACAAGTAGACACGAGCGCTCGGTTGATCGGCGCTGGCTCTTGCTTTAGCTGCAGTTTCGCCTGTCCACGGTGTTAAAAAATTCATATCTTCTTATCAGATAGAGTGCACTAAAATGTTTTTGCACATGTGATTAGTGTATACTCTACCAAATAAAAAGGTGAAAAAAATTTTTTTTAACACAATGAGAAGTGAGTTAAATTTGTCAATTGTTTATAATAAAATTTATTATTTATTAATAAATAAAATTTTTCTCAAATGAAAAATATTTTTCTCGATTATACTATTATTTTTAAACCTACCACTAAAAATTCATTAATTTTAATTTAATATTCATATATAGAGACATAGCAATATTAGATAAAAGAAGGCTAGAAATTCATTTATTTATAATTTGTTAAATAATTAAAATAAAAAAAATAAAAAATTTAGGACATTTATGTTTATCTATAAACATTCCAAAATCTGCTAAAAAACTTTGAATATTCTGCAAGTGCATTTTTAGTGGCCCGCTTCAGAAAGTTTGACAGCATACAGCAGCGTATAATAATATTTATTATGTCAATATAACTTATTGACAGTTTTGTTTTACATATATCAATTGAAAAAATTAAATTTTCCCAAAAAAATTCAACATAAAGGCACCTAATTATGGAATAGATACCCAAATATGGGCTACTATAAAACTATGAATAACATAGGTCAACAAATGAAAAAAAAATTTTGGTGCCGAGATCTCGTTAGTGGTTTTGTATTAGGTATACATTGGCAGCACTAAAAATATTTTGACTTTTTTTTCCTACGTGTAGTTTTGGGTCTACCCTCTGTTATAATCAGTACTTTCGGATACACGGTTTCAATTCTTAGTACCTTTCTATAAACAAATCGATTTTGATATCATGTCTTCATCTCGAAGAAGTTGCCTCAATGACCCAATTGTATTTTGTTATATTTGTGGGAAATACTCAATAAAAAAGTTCAGGAAGCCTATAACAGATTTTATAAAAAATGCTTTTTTTCCGTACTTTAAGTCGCAAATTGTAGACGAAAAGAAGCCGTGGATGCCTCAAATTGTGTTGCAAAATGTGCTATGAACACTTGAGACAGTCGGTCAGTGGTACGAGAAGCCGTTTAAGGTTGGAGATGCAAAAAGTTTGAGCAATGGGGAGAACAAAAAAAATCACTTCGATGACTATTAATTCTGCTGTGTCAATTTTGTGTGGAGTTAATGTTAAAAAATGGCTTATCCAGACTTACAATCGGCTAGAAGACCTTTACTGCATTCAGAGGAAGTACTTGTTACAACATTTTGTTTTAACCGTAAACCATCTTTTGAAGAAACCTATAGTAAAGTGTTTAGCGATTGTGACATCGAAGAAATAGCGTCTAAAAAACCTTTTACTCAAGTAGAATTAGACGATTTAATAAGGGATCTAGAACTACCTAAAGAATCTGCAGAGGTGTTGGCTTCTAGATTTAAAAAAAATTGTTCCAATCAGGTACAAAAGTTACTTTTCTATGGTACAAGAGAGAAAGAGTTGCTACCATTTTTTCAAACGGAGAATGATCTTGTTTTTTTTGCGGATGTGCAAGGACTCCTTCTCAAAATGGGTGCTTCAGAATACCAATCAAATGAATGGCGACGCTTCATGGACAGCTCTAAACGAAACCTTAAGTGATTTCTTTTGCACAATGGCAACGAATATCGTTCAGTTCCTGTTGCTCATTCAACCAAATTAAAGGAAGAATATCAAAATCTTGCATTTGTTCTGGAAGAAATCAAATATAACGAACACAAATCGAGCATTTGTGTAGATCTCAAGATTTTTAACTTCTTATTAGGACAACAAAGTCGATACACCAAATAATCAAGTTTTGATTGTCTGTGGGGTAGTCGTGCCAAGCATCAACGCTGGACAAGAAGAGATTGGCCTGTACGTGAGATGTTGGAAGCAGGAAAGCAGAATGTAATAAACCCATCTTTGGTTACAAATGATAGAATAATATTGCCCCCTTTGCACATTCAACTAGGTGTAATGAAACAATTTGTAAAGGCGTTAGATAAAATGGGCAATGCTTTCTGTATATAATGAGAAAATTCTATAGTTTAAGCATACAAAAGATAAAAGCGAGTATTTTTGATGGGCCACAGATAAGAATATTGATAAAAGATACCAATATCCCAAGTTCAATGGCCAGTTTGGAACAACTTGCGTGGAATTCGTTTATTGACGTTACTTCAAACTTTCTCGGAAATCACAAGTCAAGTAACTACGCTGAATTTGTTAACAACGTGCTGGAGAGTTTCCAAAACTTAGAATGTAACATGTCCATCAAAATGCATTATCTCCACAGTTACCTTGACCAGTTTCCAGAAAATCTTGGTTCCTATAGCGAAGAACAAGGGGAGCGGTTTCACCAGGACCTAAGAACTAAGGAGGAGAGGCACTGAGGTCGATGGGATCAGCATATGATAGCTGCCTACTGCTAGGGGATGCAACGTGATTGTCCTGCTACACCTTACGAAAAACGCGTAAAAGAAAGAGTTTGTTTTTGGTGTAAATTTTTTTTCTGTTCAATTAAAAATCTAGAAAACTACACGTAGAAAATCAATATTTTTGCTATAAATGTAATTAGTATAGGGTCCTAAATTAAAAAAAAATATTACAGCTTCTTGGCACCAAAACCACTGTTGACCAGTGTAATAAACCTTTACTTTTATGAGATCTACAGGAACTTTGGTCAATTTTAAAAAGGTACTAAAGTTACTTGCAAAAATCACATATCCGTGTATCGACCTCTGCACCTGCGCAATTACGATGTGCCTACAGCCCGCACATGAGGCATTTGACACATGTTTCCTCTCGAGTATCTTGAGAAAACAGGCTGTTACAGGACATGCACTCTGCGTCTTCTGAGTCAGGAGCTTCCAGTCCTATGACGGCATCAGGCTCACTGTTTGCATCAAAATGTATTTCTCCTTCATCGTCTGAATCAGTGGGACTATTTTGAGACTTGATTTTCTGTTTTTGCTGTTTTCCTTTAGTTTTCTTTTCTTTCTTTTTGTATGTTTGGCTTTGTTAATTTATTTTATGATTTTTTTTGCTTTTTATTACTGTCAATGAATTAATTTTTATATAGAGAAGATTTTATTATTTCAGCCATAGTTGCTTTTCTTCTTCTATTAGTAATTTTTCTTTTTTAAGTGTCACTGGGCTGATGTCATAGGACAACACCAAATTTAGAGTACTGCGTGTAAGCCCGGAATTTGAGGGTTCCGGATCAGATTCTGTGTCGATTCTTGGTGTGAAAAAAGTTTCCGATTTTTTTAAAAAAAACTTTCGATTCTAGGGTCGGGTTAGTGTGTTTGATGAAATGCTGAAACCAATCTGTAAATATTTGCATTTGGATCCATCCTGATGGATGTGCAACGCCTAGCGCACCTGGCGGACTGCCTCTCATTAGCTGTTCGCTCATATTTTTCCTGGAAAAATGATGTAAGGAGACACAAAATGGCCTGTAATGCTCATAGCAACAACAATTGTCATTAATGAGCCTCTTTCAGCTGAAGTAAGTGAAGCTATTTGTCGTTCTCTTTTGTGACCGATAATTTGGGGTATCTTGGATCGAACCATTGTAAACCCGGATTTGTCAAGGATATATATGCGATTCGGTGTATAGTTACCCTTAGTATACACTTCTTCAAGAAGACCATAAACAGCGTCTGGTTATTATTAACTGAAACCAAAAGCTCTTGCAAAAGACGTGCCAGTGGATCTTCTCATCGAAAGTTTTTGCTTATGACAGTTTAAAAATAGCTTTAGCCACTGTTTTCCAGCCATTTCGGGCACGCCTAACGGATTCTCCAAATGAAAGCGTTTGGCCAACATATACACCATTCTACGAACATAAATTTTCGTTATACCATGAAACTGGCTCTCCATTCTTACAATATATTCTACTTGTAAATTTTCGAGCTGATCACCTAAAACAGATTTTCTTCCTAATTTAGTGGCTGCAGCTTCTTCTGGAGATAGCTTATTTTTATGAGACAATCGAAACAAAGTGGTTCTTGGTACATCAAACTGTTTTGCTGCTTTAAAATCATCCATTTTTGTCTCTCTAACCATTCGTATAGCCTTTGTCATGTGATTTGTGTTCCATTCTTTTCGTTTTCCTTTTGAACTCGAAGACATCATCCCAAAACCAAAATATCAAATTTAAAATCCAGCCAAATGATATTTTGGTATGCAAATTTGGAATAGTCCATATTTAGAACCCCACAGTCTGTCCTTACCCGAAAATTTCAAACTTATCAATACGTATATCAGTTTTTTTTTCATAAACGCAATCAGACAAGAAAAAAAATGAATATGTAATCAATGCATAGTCATATTATGCAATATTATTTCCAATCACGTTTTGAGAGAAATACTTGGTTTTTACGTACGTTAAAAACGTTTCTCATAGCGACAATACAAAACACTCTTACCGTGGCCACAGCGTCCGCCCGACTGACAAGTCGAAACCTGTACGCGAGTTTAATGATGGAAAGAGACGATCTTCTATCTTTTGTAACTATGAGTATTTGTTCCCGAGAAATTTAGAAAAATTCTATTTTGAGGATACTATTCCATATTTGGTCATATTTTACCACATTCACTTTGTGCTAAACTTTTGTACTGTCATTGCAAGAGAACTCTCAAGCTCATCGTTTACGGCTGGAATATTCTTTTCTACACGAAACTAAGGAATGCATATTGCAATTTACATATTTTTATAAATTTATTTACTTTATATTTTGATGTATTTATGTTGCGCCGTGACTTTGGTAGAATTTTTTGACAAATGTTGGTAAAGCTTCTCGCAATTGCTACCATTTGTTGAGTAAGCGTTTGGCAGCAGTCTTTGATATCAGTGATTATCTTCTTGAGTTCATTTTCGACATTAAAAACAATTTTCAAGGTATCCTGAGCGATTTCATAAAGAACCGAATTGCGCAAACACACGAATTATTCACCAACTTTTTAGCCAGTAGTTTTTGATATTTCAGGATCACTTTCTAGTTCAAGTATAGTCAGCGAGCGATCTCCACCCAATTGCATGTCACATGAGCTCGACGTTTTCTGATGTGATTGCGTTATCACAGAATCACAGCTGACAGATGGGCGGCCATCTTGAAACCATTTTTTCGACTCTCTGATTTCTTTTGTGATCAATCACTCGTGTCCAAATGCCTTATTCAACATATTGATGATTTTCAAGCTATTCTTTACAAGATTCTGGCAAGATTTTTCTTTAAAACTCATACAAAATACTTCTATTGTTCTTTGGCGTCATCCCACTAGATAAACATTCATTACATATTGAGAATGTACGAAAATATGTACTTTCGGAAATAAGCCACTCCCCAATTTTGAGCATATCATAATTTTGGTATAATTGGAGGTAAAAGTTTATAATCAGACACTTTATCGCTAAGCTTGTTCAACGAAAAACCATTAATTTTCTTGATTTCCCTCAACGCAGAAAATAACATTCGAAAATTTCCGTTTTTGGATAATCGACCTGAATTTTGAAAGAATAAGCTTAATAGCGTCAGAGCTCTTTATAAATATGTCTACACTGAGTTTAGAAAAAGCAACTTAAGAATAACTTTTTCCCGCATATTATAATCGAGCCAAAATGAGCTGACAAATTGAACAAAATAAACTTTTGCCGAACAAAATGAACTTTTTTGCTCTTGTTCATTATACAATCATAAGGCGCCTCTGACAATACCAGTCACAACGCAGTGAAGGAAGCGCTAGTGAAAAGGGAGGTGAGCACTACTCTCATTCGCTATTTGGTTCGATCCCTTGAAGAGATCGTCGTACGTAAATTGGAATCAAGTACCATCAACGAACAGATCGTGGATGTGCACAAGAAAGTATTCCTTCACACTGATTATCGCGGCTTGTGGCAGATTGTCAGACTGTCGAAACCTGGAGCGATATGTCACGCATATGCGCATGATATCGCAATTATAAGCAGGAGAAAATATAAAAAGACCGTTTGATATAACGCAGGCGGCATATTGAATTGTGAAGAACTGCCTGAAAAAAGGTTTAAGGCTTACATGAAACAGACTTATTAAGGCAGTTTCTGCAAAGGCTACCAAAATGTTGATGTTGTGCAAAAACATGACAGGCAGGACTTGGGGCAAAACGAAACAACAAACCATGCAGTATATGAACACCATTATGGTGAGACCAATCACAACCCATAGAACGGTGACCTGGGCAGAGAAATCTAAGAATACAAGACGAGGCACGATCGAGTTCATCGTTTGGCATGTGCTTGTTTCGCTGGAGCAAAAAGGTCATGTCCAAAAGCTGTCCTTGAGAAAATTTTAAGACTAGCTCCACTTTATTTAGAGTTAAAACCTATAGCGACTTCCATAATGTCAAAAATCCTCCATGAGGAAGTAAGTGGCCTCAAAATCGAGCACAGAGACAAATCAAATTAACGAATGCGTCCCCTGTAATATATATAAAACGGATCGTATGACAGTATTCAAATTTTACAAAAACTATGATTAAGTGCTAAGTGAAAAGCGGGAATGTAGCGTTGAATCTAACTAGTATCTGATAAAATGGAATGGGACCAGATGATGTATGGCTTGTTCTAACACACCTTAGGGACTAAGGACTGGGATATGGTCTCTCAAGTTCTTGCCATAGGTTTTTTTAGGATTAATAGACCAGTCTTTATGATCTCTCGTTATCTTTTCATTGACAGGATCAATCAGTCCTGCTCAAATATACAAAGTTTGACCACTGGAAACTGTTTGGGATTGGTAGATAATAGAATTATAGGAATAATCAGATTCATCATACAAGCAACTAGCACTGATTTATAGTACTTTATTCGCTCGTTCATCGATGGTTTATTGTAAGTTAAGTTGTATATTGTGTTCTTATTATGTTTGAAGCATTTTTAATTTAACCAGAGATAATGAGACAAGACTAGTATCAACTATTTCAAACCAAAATTATTACTTTGTTTATTTTAGTTTATTAAATTTGTTGTACAAGGTGTGTCTCAAAAGTTCTCGGACTGATCAAGAATAAAAAAATTACGAATGATTTCGCCAAAACGGATTCATTTTATTCAAAGTAGTTTCCTTCGGCTTCTCTACACCACATTGCACGGTCTAAAAATGTGTCAAAAGCTTTATTCTGACTTAAATAAATCTTTGATATCAGGTTAAGAATGACGGTCGTCGACTTTTGGATGTCTTCAATGTGCGCCGAACGCTTTTTTTCCATGGCCAAATGTAATTTTCCGAACAGAACAAAGTCACATGGTGCTAAATCAGGCGAATACGGCGAGCGGTTGATGGAAAGAATGCCATTGTTTATCAAGACTTGGTCACAAGCATTGAACGATGAGCCAGCGCATTATCATATAACAAACGCCAACTTCCACATTCACGATATTCATTCCAAACACGACATATTCGTGAAAGCAAAAGCTTCATAACACCACGATAAAACACAACATTAACCGTTCGGCCTTGTGGAATGAACTCTTTGTAGACAATCCCCTTCAGAATCATAAGAACAAATCAACATTGATTTGACTTTTGACTTCTCTAAACACGATTTCTTGGGTTTGGGAACATCCGGATGATGCCATTCAGCACTTTGTCACTTGGTTTCGGGATCAGATTGATCACCCGTTACAACAGATTTTCGGTAGTTTGGGTTCTTTTTGTCTTCCTTAATCAAGTCTTTGCAACGTTGAATACGAATTAATTTTTGGTCGTTGGTTAGCTTGTGAGGAACGAATCCTGCACAAATCTTTCAAAGGCTCAAGTGCTCCGTGAAAATTCGATGAATCGATTCACGGAACATATTAAGCTTCATTTCCATGTAACGCAATGAGGATTTCGGCTCCTTTTTAATGAATTCTCGAACAAGTTCAACGTTGATTTCGTTCACAAATGATCTTGGACGCCCAGAACGTTCGTCGTCATCCAGCCCATCCCGGCCTTCGTTAAAACGTCTACACCACTCGAGGATAGAAGTACGGAATAAACACTGACTACCATAAGTATGTTGCATCATTTTACGCATGTGAGCCGCTGTTAACCCGAGTTTAAAACAGAATTTAATATTCGCTCCTTATATTTAGAACGAAACGTGGAAAGAGCTCAAGCTGGTTTCTCTTCCCATCTTTCTCTCTAAATATAAATGCACTTTTGAGTTAATTGACAAAACAGGTCGAAACCTCCGCATCTTTTCCGCATCTAAAATTCATTTTTCGACTGATGATACAAAAGCACTGTCACTTAGCGCGCAATAACTTGGGTTCTATTCATGCAAATGTCATGATCACAAACTCTATGATGGAGGTTAGATGAAATGCTGAAAAGCTCTTAAAGATGCCACCACAAATTTTCTTTATTCTTGACCAGTCCTGGAACTTTGGATATTGATTTCCATTCAATTGTGTGTTCGACTGAAAATTGAATACTCAATTAAATGCAACGCTATTTTTGTACAATAGAAGACATATATCAAAGAAACAATAACGTCTTTAGAAGAGAAGAGTGAGTTAAGTATTTATAAAAGGACGGATTATTTATTATAAAAGGTCAAGGGTGATATATGAATCCACCTAGTGATGTGAATATCCTACGATATAAGAGCCCGGTGGAATGGAAAAAGACAAAGTTTTAAACACAACGAGAAAGCCTCTCGAAATTAATTTCAGCAATGGAGCAACGTGCATATTTCCGCAGGAATAGTACGTGGAAAAAAGTGCCCGAAATCCAACCGGTGGTTAGAGATTCATGGGAAGGGGTAACATAAGGTTTACAGCAAAATTTTAACACTATTCAAAGTAAAATAACAAAACAGCTTTAACACTAACGGGGGCATCTTAAAGAAAGAGATGGAACTGTTAATGCATTTACTATCTTTTAACTCAGGCGTTTGAGAGTGTTTTCTTGTAGAAAGGAATAATATTGAATGTCATGTGCAAATTACAATTGATCTCAATTCAATTGATCTCAATGAATCAGGTCAGAACTTTGTTCCGAATGAAATCTTTGTTTGTGTTATAACGCTAAGACACTATGCAGATCATTCCGTTTGAAAAAGCATTGAAGACTATACTCACATGTGATCTGTATCAGCCAACACACTGACGCTTCAATCATTTGAACATTGCTCAACGATGGATAACCGATAAGTGAAGGTAAGGGAAATTGAAGGGGAAATAATAACTTTGAAAACGAGCATGCACCGTATTTTAACAATGGTGTTTAAACCCCAGAATTTGGGGTGTATACTGTACTTGTCTTAAGCCGAGAAAATAGCAGTTAGTTTGCAAATCGCACAGGTGTAATCGCAGTTCAACGTCAATTAACATTAGAATGCAGCTTCATCGAGTGCATGTAAAATTTCAACCGTCAACTGTCAAAATTTAGCGGACTAATGGTATCATCTAAAATGAAGAGTGCGCAATCGCCACGACTTCAATCGGTATACATTGTGACAAAAAAGTACCCGGAAATTGTAAATAAAACGCAAAATATGTAATTATTCATCAATATTCGTTTTGTGGCCTTCAAAGTAATCTCCATCAGATGGCATACACCTATGCCAACGATTTGTCCAATCCTCGAAACACTTTTCGTAAGCACTTTTTGGGATGGCCTGCAGCTTCTTCAGCGAATTCTGTTTTATCTCTTTGATCGAATGAAAACGGGTTCCACGGAGCGGCAATTTCAGTTTGGGGAACAAGAAAAAGTCACTCGGAGCCAAATCCGGTGAATACGATGGTTAATCGATGGTGTTTATTGCGTTTTTGGCTTTAAATTCGGTCACAATCGTGGCTCGATGCGATGGTGCACTATCATCGTGTAAAATCCATGAATTGTTCTTCCACAATTCCGGCCGTTTTCGACGGATGTTCTCACGCAAACGCCTCAATAAGGCCAAATAGAACTCCTCATTGACCGTCTGTCCGTCCGGAATAAATTCGTGATACACCGAACCACGAATATCGAAAAAAACAATTGACAATGAGCATCACCTTGATTTTTGATTTTTGACACATTTTGAGCGGCTTTGGCGTGGTTTTTTCGGTTTTGGTCTCCTTTTTTCCCCTCCATTCCGATGATTGTTGGATTGTTTGCATGTCAAACTCATACACCCATGTCTCATCGTCAGTTATAATGCTCTCCATGAATATGGGATCGGAATCGCACGATGAAGCATGTCCAAAGAGACCTGTTTACGGTACTCTTTTTGAAGACAATTCAGCTTTATCGGGACGACTCGAGCAAGAACGCGTTTCAAACCCAAAATATCCACCGAAATCATTCGAACGGACTCGCGAGGGATGTCGAGCTTTCTTACCATCTCTCTAACACTTGCATGACGATTTTCAAGCACCATATCCTTTATTTTTTTAATGTTGTCCTCAGTTGAAGAGGTCGAAGGTCGTCCAGAACGAGGCATGTCTTCAACGATCTCTCGACCGTCTTTGAAGGCTTTGTACCACTCGTAGGCTTGCGTTTTTTATAAAACTGAATCACCATAAGCCTTTTCCAACATTCGCAACGATTTTTACTTCACGAAATTTGGTTAAAAACACAAAATTTCAGGCAAATTCTTTGTTCAATATTTTTATCCATACTGAAAATCGCAACGCACTACTATGGTGTACCGACCTAAGCAGCTGCTGTAAACAAACTGGTTGACGGATCGCGCTCATATTGGCATAGTTCATTAAGGACAGTCCTACCAACTTAATATATCATTATTACATATCACAACATCATCATATCAAATATCATTTACCCGGGGAATTTAAATTACAATTTCCGGATACTTTTTTGTCACAATGTAAGTGTCACTGCAGCCATACTACAAAAACTTTATTCAGAATTTGGGATAAGAATGCGCGCTAAATCCACTACATCGATTATATAATGTTTCGAAAAATATAGGTTGAAATATATATCTGTTATATATCTGAGAAAATCCGATTTTGAACGAATTTAAAAGCTGGAAGAGACCTTCAGTGGATGTATTAGCCGTAATTTGAAGAGGTTTTTTGATGCGGAGAAGACAGATTCTGATCTTCAATCAGAACATGTAGCGTATATAGCGACAAAATAGGTAGCAAGTAATAGAAAAAAATAAGTACATATTATAAGATTATATTATAATAAATAATAAAAAAGCAGCAGTGAAGAATAAGAGATGGAATATTATATGAAAGCGCTGTAACCACTCGTATCTATTTTTAATATTTTTCGTATTACGACCTGTAACCTAATTTTTGGGTGCAAATCGAATATTGAACTATAACAAACATAAGTAAGACCAACTTATTGTTGAGTATGATAACTTTTATGTGTTTAAAGCTATTTGTTGTTTTAAAAAATTTGTACTTATAAGCTTAAACCTAAATTGCTCAAAACAACCTGATGGACGAAATTTAAAATTTTAAAGGAGTTCCTGTTGGAATTGTCAAGAATTTACAGAATACGAAAATTCAATCAGAATTAATGCTGTCAAGTGTTAAATTCTCATATATGTACAGTGAAAATTTTTAAGAAAACATTTTATTTTACAAAAAAACACTTAGGCTGCTATTTGTTAAATGCCGATTAGAAAAGCCTTCTTCTTTTGCTCACCCGATAGAAATAATTTTTCGCTGATTAATTAATACCTTTGTACTGATATAAATGCTAATTACCTGCCAAATAAAAATTAACGTATCATAAATATCCCGGCAAGAATATGTCAACGTCCTAATCATTTAACTTACAATTGTGCAATAATTCAAACACGTCATCGTATAATTGTAGATAATAAAAGGTTAGATAATGAACTTGCATTTGAAGTATGTAAATATAAGGATTCTCCAAGGATGAATTCTTTTCTCACTTTAATGAAAGAAAAGTCAATCGGACTGTTTCAGTGGGACAAGTTTTGCTTACTGAACTTATCGTGCAGAACTTGAAAATTTAAATAGGTTAAGAGAGATCAAACCAGGGGAATATTCATGAAATTAAATTATCTTTGCTATAGTGCATTATGGACTATAGCACATCAGGATTTTTTTATATTGATCAAAGTATTCTCCCATTCTTCATCTACTAACGGCGAAAGGGAAAATTCAAATAGGAAAAATGTTCTTCTGAAATTATTTTCAAAAAGAATAAACACACGTCCTGGTGAGTATATCTTACAATTTCTCGTCTAAATCAGCTTCCAGTTCACTACTTAATTTAATTTGTAGCCAGATTTTATAATAAACATTTCAAACCAACTATAAACAGCTTTCTTTTGCATATGTGTGATCTCTATGAAACTGCATGTATGGAAATTGCAGTCAACATACAAACATACATATAAAAAAGGACTTTTACGAAAAAAAATTCACTAGATTTCATACATATAATTAAAAAGCCAGTAAATAAAAGTATATTTTCATCATTCAATCGGCAATGGATATTAAGTATCCATGAATGAACAATCAAGACACGCGGCTTGTCTGCGGTTAGTTCATAAAGTCATGAAAGTGTGAAATGAACAGAAAACTGTCACTAATTAACACTAACATGTATGTTCATATGGTTAGATGTGCTACATGATAAAATAATGAAAATAATCTGGTGGAGAACTAAGTCGTATTCGGTTTATTTTATTCGGTATTCGGATAAGATTTATCGTATTAAATATCAAATGCAAATAAACGATCTTTCGTAAAAGGAAAGAAGATTCATTTTTTACAATAGTTGATATATGTTCAGCCAAATGTTTTAAATTGTGCAGCGATGGCAAATGAGTTCTTATGTTAAATTCGAAATTCGAACATTTTGTAATGTTTAATAATGCTAAGGCCAGACTTTCAAATTGACGCACTTTTCCTTTATCATCCTGAAAAATATTTCAAAATTATTTCTAAAAAATCTTCAAGGTGAATTATGGATGAAAATACGATAAACATCACAATTATTTGTTGCAGCTTATTCGTTAATCGAGTTATCAATAGAGCAGCACGTCTGTGACATTTACTTTGTACAACGTTGATTACGATTTCTTATCTTAAAATTCGCAGAGATATGTTGAAATATACAGAACAAGTATTATTAGTTCACCCAACTAAATATAACCGCCCGCTCCTGCACCCACTAGGTGCTAAGTAGCCTGGAAGTATTTAGCTATGTCGAGTAATTGTTGGTGTTCATAGTACAAGCTTTGATAAACAGAGGCACCCAACCGAAGTTTTCTACATTAAAATATTTAATTCGAGGAAATTTCAATTATTTTTGGAGAATTATTACGTCAGTACATTTATAAAAACTTGAGAGGGATTATGCTCTCCTATGATTTTCAACATGATTTCATACTCAAATTGAATGTACCTACACCCACCGTATTACAAAATTTCAAATCGAGTAACACATTAATCAAGTCCCACACAAAATATTTAAATCTAGATATTAATTCAGTAAAAGAAATCGCTTGAATCAACCTGAGATAAATTGATATGTTGGAAATGTTGCTGTTTCGGGCGATTAAGATTAGACGGTAAAAAAACGTTCATTCCCACGCGCCTGTTTCTGCTGAAACGTCATAGGGCAAGTATTCGTAAAAAATCTTAATTATTTAATTAATAAATAATACTAAATAGTTTTATTAAATTTTAATAAAAATTCATATAAATTAATAAAATTATCTTTAACACGATCACAATTTTTTGGTACGTAGCATCTGGGATACCATTAATTTCAAAGTTTTATCTTACATATTTCGTAAACCGTAGTGATAATTGATCAATATATACGGCAACATATCTCCTGTATAATTTCATTCAATTCAGCTAACAAATTTTTAAATATTTTTATAAAGATAAAAGAAAGCAGGTTAACTTGCTGATAAGTACCACGAACACCACAATATAGAATGAGCACTCATAGAATGAACACCAACATGACAGAAATGATAGTAACTAACGCACTGCTAACCGAAGCAAGCCCCGCCATTTACCCACCTGGGGCTCATATAAAAACGAATCATTTGATTCTGCAAATAAAGAAGCTAGATAATGGTTAAAACCCCTCGATTCGTCGGAAGACCGATTATAGCGATCAAAAATCTTCCAAGAAAGCAATAGTGCTAATCAGCCTATTTTCAACGCCCTATCTGAACACTTCACGCTTTTAAAACTGCTCGAAATACGCCAGTATAATTCCAATCCTGAAACCTGGTAAAGATCCGCGAGACTCGTACAGGCCTAAGAGACCCCTTGCCGGCGCTTTGTAAAGTATTTGAGAAGCTCATCTCGAATGATTGACTGTTGACTGATTATGTTGAAAACAATAGAATTTTTCCTAACTTTCAGTTTGGCTTCAGCCATGGATACTACAACATGTCTTCGAAGGGCACTAGGAAGAGTAAAAAGATCACTAGATACAAAACAGTCGGTGGGCCTACTGACCATCGATATTGAAAAAGCCTTCGATACCGTTTGGCATGACTACCTACTTCATACGCTTAAATAATACAGTACGCCATCATAACTGTACAAACTTATTTCATCTTTCTTGAGAGATAGAATAATAAGAGGATCTAAGTTCTAGGACATAAGTGTTGGACTCAGGCATGACGCTTGTAGAACACCTGCTGATATTCCACAAGGTTCATGGCTGAGTCGAACACTTTTTAAGATATACTCGTCTGACATCCTTACAAGCCAAAACTGCCAACTAGCTGCTTGTGAGGACGATATTTATTTCAACACATCTGGCAACAATCCTAATCAGTTCGTTGCCAACCTAGAGAAAGTACGGGAAAAGATCTAACAATTCTATCTGCAGGTGGAAAATTAAAGTTAACGCTAAGGAAACTACAGCAATAGTCTTTGGCAGAGAACGTAAGTCCACCATGCTGCCTAACAGACTCATAAACTTCCTAGGCCAAAGGATTACCCAATCGGATTACAGACCTATTCAGGTCTAAAACTTTAGAGAAGGCTTACGTTTAAATACCTTCTTAAATACTTAAATTAATTTGAATTATATTAAATAAATAAAAAATAAATTTACTCAATCGAAATTCGCCCATGAGTCTTCAAATTAAAATCCTCATCTTAAAAATTACCATCCAACCAAAAATAATCTTCGGAGACCCCAAATGTAACGAATGAGCTCAATACCATGAAGTTAGGCTACAAGTTAGTCAAAATCGATATTCAAAAATAATTCCAAACAAGCCCGACTGTTTTTCCACTAGATTGTTGCACCAAATGACTAATATTAGCCCTATTAATAAGCTTACCGACTTGCGGAGGCTAATTGCTCAAAAAAGGTAGAAACTCCTTGACTCCCCTCATCAAATCACTTAGTGGTATGTAAAGTCCACAAGAATCAAGACCAGGTGTCCTCACCCATGGATCTGCATAGATTGATTAGCTTATAAACGAGTTCATAATTAATATAAGATAAAACGTTTTAAGTTTGATGCAAGCCTAGCAGAGGTTTTAGTCCAAATTTCCCTCTCGATCTATAACTAGATCGAGAGTGTCCTGTCCAAGATAACCATTCAAAAACTCAGTATAATTTTATGTAAACATGGATGCCATGAAGTTTTTTTCTCAGATTTATATATATAAGTAATCAAATGTTACAAACTGTAAAAACGACAAAGCCAATAAAAAATTGTATTAATTATAAATATTTTTAAACATAGTGTGGAAACAGGTAAGAGCCTGCTGAACATTAACACTTTTGGTCAAATAGAAAAATAAACCTAGATTTATGTCTTCAAGAAAACCATCTTCAATTCCAAGACAGTTTATTTAACCTTGTATGCCGATACAACGTGGAAAAAAACTCCTTACCGATACAACATGGGGTTAGATTTACCCCATATAATATTGTTTCAATTCTATGCATGTATTGAATAGAATCCAGCTAATGTAACACTCAATACATTTGTTTTATGTTTTAAATAAAATTTGACGCATTTTAAAAGCCTTGGCGTTAAAATAACCCCACGTTGTATGCCAAAGGTTAAGCACGGGTTAGGTCTGGCTACGGGTTCCTCTCATACGAAAACGCCCTGACACTTGATATATTTATGCGAAAATAATTGATTGTTACTGATGTCTTACGAAGTCAGCCGAATTTTGGAATCCAAAAAAGTTCACATTATCTTCCGATCTAGCCACATGTTTGCGAATCCTTTTTATGTGTTAATTGAATTGTCTTTTATGTTCGCCGGATAATGCTGCGTTTTTGTCGAGAACGCGTATGCATCCTGATGATGGCCACTATTTGCTGAAACCTGCTGATAATACCTATAAGAAACCGAAAAATGTCCTAAATAAAAGTGCAGCATGAGTCAGCTGACATAAAATTGACACTCAATTTAATTGGAATCAGTCAGAAAATGTAATTTCATCCCGTCGCAAAAATAAAACTAATTTCATATATATTGCTCGTTGTAGATCCTTTCATACAACAACTTCCAACTTTTTAAATTGCCGCTTACATGCAGTGTAAAAACGTTTGAATTTTATGAAGCACCCCGTTCCTATTTAAGAATGAATTCATGGAAACAGTCGTTCTCCGAACGCTTCTCTCTCCGTAAAATGCCCTGCGGGCGGATTGTCTTCACTTATTTTTCAAACATGATGAAACTTTGTACGCAAAGTAAATCATAGCTTAACTACTCGCACCAGCGAGTAGTTAGCACCAACCAGCAACACTTGCACCAACACTTCGAAGGATAACCCAATCAAATGGGGTTCGACAAATTCACTGCTATGATGGATGGGTAATTTTAAGTCAAAATTGAATTTAAAACATGAGGCCGAAGGAACGTTAACGTTTTCTTAAAAGTTGTATCCATTTACAATGACTCACATATAAAGTTAAGTTTAGAAAGCCAGTCATTGCGATCCCTCCAAACACCTTAGTTGTTTTTTTTCTTTCCAAAAAAAGAACCTTTCTCTTTACATAAGTTGGCGCGATTTTGTGCAAGGCGTATTCGTAAATGCCCTCAAACATAAGGACAAGTTAGTGAGAAGCCTGGCGGGCGGCTTCTGGCAGTAAAAGATAGGACAAGCAATAGTAGATCAATATATTTGTATAGCATGTTTACTCAAAATTATTGAGAGTGTTACTGTTGTCAAATAATTAGGACAAATTTACCAATAAACATAAAATTCTACAGATTTTGGTTGAACAAAAGACATTTCAAGACATAGCCTAAATACAAACAGCGCTAGCATTTCGGACAAATTCGCGATCTAATGACCAAAATAAGTGGAATTTTATTTGGATTGATAAATTTTATCTCATTTTTGCTTAAAACAAGAAAACCTCTCTCTGAAAGATTTAACAATACAATACACATAATTTTCTACCTCTATCGGAGACAAATCGCCCTAGCGAGATAGCGCTGTATGTATGGTTCTCATTCGTGCTTATATACTATATACTATATTATTATATCCCTCTATGCAGTGCTACTATTCAGGTTGTATCAGCTCACTCATTTCGAGTTGAAGAAGAAGGGGTTAGGCCAGAACGTTCAGGGAAACGAAAACTTCAAGTTTTCTTCAAGAACTACTGTAATACTCGAACTTTTCCACGACGAGAATTTGAAGTTTTTCTTGAAACATGAGGCTTCGATCTAATATGACCCAGCGAAAAGGCTATAAAACACAATTTTGACTCGCGTGAAATCCTTCGTTGACGACAAGCTGCCGTTTTTGGAGTGGATTGCTGCGCATTTATTGGTGACGTTGCCGCTGTTTGAGCATAGGACGTCAATTTTACCAAGAGAGTTCGTCGTAGACTCAGCTGTTATTATTTCAATATCCGTCGTACTAGCAGATACAATACAATGAGCCACTATATTAAACCACACTTAGCCTTCTGCAGGCTTGCCATTTTAGCATACCCGATCCCAAAAAGCTTCCACAGGGTATATTGGGTAATAATACGACCAGAATTATTACGCAACCATGCCATTACTTGCCACTACTTGACTGTAATAGACTGGCCCATGATACTTACGTCAATGGGTCAAGGGAATAAGCAACCTAGACGGCTGATCACAGTAAAAGATGCGCGCGGGAGTTTGAAAACCACTAGAAAGAAAAAAGACCATGTCACGATTTTACCTCCATACCCTAAAGGCCGAAGTACAATAGTGCGTGACAGCGACACGAGAGCGCGATGCGATTTTCCCTCGTCGTCGCACATCGCATTCAATTTACAATGCACGCGATGCGGGGAACATCAATGTTCATATGACAAATGTCAAATAGGTGACGTTTCAAATGAAATTGTTTTTGATTTTTTCAAACTATTGAATTTGGAATGTTCCTTCGTTTAGCAAATAAAAGACTTAACTAGGATGCATGATATTTTAGGATGCTATATCTTATTTGAATACGAGTTGTCAAGCTTTTTGTGACATTGTTGAAATCATAGCGATATTTGTAAGCGAAATTATTTGGAGGAAGGATATAAAGACGTATGTGAGTTGACATGTTAACATTCTCTGAAGTTTTCGTACGCAATGACTCACATGGGCAATTAAACCGAAAAAAATTATCGCGTTCATTTAAGTTCGGAAGCTAACATAGGTGTCCATCCAATTATCTCCGTCGTTTGATTTCAATGATATCCACCTTGCTAAGGTCAATTTATTTCATTTTATGCAACTAGGGTAATAATTTCTCTGTCTCTGTGATGTCCCTCCGGAATTTTAGCGCTTTTGAGTGGTTACGTCATAGTTCAAATAGCCACCGCGATCGATAGTTCTTGCTAACTTTTCAAATTTTGGGCGTTTTCCTTTCAAACGGATTCAAATACCATATGATTTAAATACAATCGTATTACTTAAACGTCATTCCACATTCTGCATTAAGGATAAAGTCCGCAAGAGCGCTTTCTTTACCTATGTTAATTGACAATATACAAATTTGAGACAGTACGCTGAAAACTAAGACATATTTATGAGATACTGAGTAATATATTTAAACGAAATTTTTGCCTGTATCAAGAGCGATGAGTTTGTAAAAGTTTGCATAGATTTAAACAGCGCACACAACAACACCAATATCACAAAGGAAAAAGATGAGGATGGAGAGTTAACATTTATACTAAAGAGGGATTAAGACATCCGATGCGATGATTAGAACTATGCCTTGAAATGTGTCCAAATTCTCAATATTTACGAAATCAACAAATAATCACCGGATAACCACTAGAATTAAATTAATTCCTTAATTTGTTGTTTTTTTTTTTTTTTTTTGATACATTGATATAATTGATATAATTTTGATACATCAATGAGTTGGGTTTAGCAAAACGGTTCAGAATGAAATATATAATATATCTAGAGCTAGGTTTCCAATGTTCGCGTTACAGAATTACGTGGTCCATTTTTTTTTTGGTGTATATCGATCATAGTCCTGACTACCTTCTCTCTCGTTTACACAATTTTGGATAAAATATCGAAATATTCTTTTGCTATTACATTGCATACTTAAGAAAAAACATGGAAAAATGCAGAAGAGAAGAAACTTGTAAAATCTACTGGCAAAATGGCTATCTCGGATGACCACGCACGCGAAATTATTTACAATGAATAATTGACGAAATGTGTAAACATGTGCAAGAATTATTAAACATTCTTATTATACACATCAAATGACGAAAACAAGAATAAAAACTCGCGTTTGGAAAAGCCCACAATTGTCTCCATCGAACAGACACAATTTTGGACGTTGCTTCAGGGACTATTAAGTTAAGTTTGATTAATTAGACGGTATCAAAACTATACTCTACCACTTTCATATCTTATATAACTTCGTATCGCTTCAGCAGAAGCTACACTTTTACGTCTACTTTATTTAACTTGAATAAATGAAATAAAATTTCAACAATAATTTTTGTTTTCAAATCTGAAAAATGGACCAGTGTACAGTGTCTCAATTCGTACAAGAATTTGGAATTCCTGACGAAGTGGTGTATAGAAGGTATTCAAATATAAGAAATACGAACGACAAAATACAGGGTAAGGAAACGATCGCATCGTCCTGTCTAGTTTCCCAGCTTTGATGGCCAGCATCAGAGACTAAAGCTCGATTTGTTTTAATATTACTACACTCTTCGATCCATTTTAATATTAATTTTGCTCCCGCTTTTTTTTAAACTTCTGATCAAGATTTGGACAACAGAAGGAGAAAAGATGCCCACTTTCAGGATTCTCCGCAATGCCAACGTTTGTTTCGCTTGACGTCTTGACAGAAAAGGACTAAAAGGATTGGACTATCTAATTTGAAAATGAAAAAAATAAATAATTTGCAGCAACTTAATTTTTTAAATGATTAATTTGTCATATGCGGTTCTCGTGGTCATGAAAAAATTAACTAAAAAATTTGAGAACTTTTTTCGAAATTTTTCGAAGCCGGGTGACGATCCACTGTTCTCTAATCGGAAAGATCTGAAGCAATTTCCCCCCTCTAATGAGTTACACAAACACTTACTCGTATGAGACAAGCCGAAACCTAGATAGAATCATCCGTGCACTGAAAATAATGCTGACCGCATCGTGTACTCAAGTTTTACCACATTGAGAAATAAACACGCTATTAGCGTGAAAATTAGTTAATAAATTCTAATAAACATAGAAGAAAATCTAGAAAAATGGGAACTAGCTTGAGCAAGTCGTTTCGCACGTCCCCAATAAGGTTTGCCGATTGTTTGTTTGATCAAGTCAGCATGGTCATAATGTTGAATGAAATATCAGCTCCTTGAAGCTAAAGCTAAGAATCCAATCAGCACTTCTTAATTTCCGATTAGGCATGAAGATATTAGTCATGGCATTCGCCAGAAATGCTTGCACATACTTAATGTGCTTATTAGGTATAAAGTATCCAACCAAGATTCCAAAACCAACCCACGATGCGAATCTGGCTAAGCTGCTCGGCAAAGAAGAAAGACGTCTGGAGCTGGACACTAACCAAGAAGCAAAAAGCATTCTGTGCTGGTGACGCATTCTTCCTATACCAGAAGTCACAAGATGATTATCAATCGCCAAGGTCATTAACAGCACTGAACATATTGAAGAAACACATATGGTTGATGTGTGATGTGTAGCGAGCGAGTGCCAGAAGATGAGAAACCATATAAACAATTCATGACATAATGCCATTGAACTACAAAAATCAATGGAAGCAATTTCTTCGAAGCGAATAGGAAGTTGTAGATAATCAGATGATCTTTTGTAAACACTCCTTAAGATATGAAGTGAGTTTTAATTTATTATTAACCTAATTTGTATCTACTCACAAATGTTTTGTTATTTCAATAAGCCATGTGTATAAACAGAAATCAGCGAAGTTCTAAAAAGTCTTCGGCGAAACTAGTGGAAAATAGGCCTTCGAGCCTTCCTGAATTTACAAGATGGCAACATGAAGATCGAAAATAAAAACAAAAGCCACTTAAGGATTCATATGCACATGGCATTCAATGAATTCATTAATTAGCTGGGTACACACATGTTAACATGCTTGCCTACATTCTGTTAAAGACATGTTGACAAGTATCTCAATCGCAAACAGATTGATTACCTTGTTAGTAAATATTCGTAGAATTTATCAATGGTTTTCGGTCAAGACCAATGTGTGGACGTTATAAACTATCTTAATTCTTAACCGTTCTAATGTATACAATGATAGTATTGACTCATGGACTTACTCAAATCATTTTATAGCTACGAAAATTTGTACTCCTACATATTTAAAACAGCATTTGCTATCCTTTCTAAAGAGCCTCGGGGTTTCGCAGCTCAGTGTTCTATAAAAAATGTTCATCAGTACTACCGAGTGTGGGTGAGAAACCAATTCATTACTAAAGTTACACCTTCCTCGTACGCCATTTGCTTCAATTAAAGAGCAGAGTAAGGGGCAAAGTTTTTGAGGGGGATTTTATCAACCAAAGTGCAGACGCGATTGTTTGACGAAATATTTGACCGTGTGTGAATATCCATCAAAAATTTCTCATCGCAAAGCTTTGATTGAATTGAAAAAGTTTTTCAGATGTCGTTCATTACCTCTTCAAGGCTTCTTCGAGGCTGGAGAGCAACCAGCGTCCTTTAGGCTAAGATGTTTGCCTTTTGTGCCCTGTCAAGAACGCCTTACAAAATATATTGTACAAAACAGCTTATAGTTTTAGTACCAAAAACTTAACTGCTTAGAATTTTTGACGGCCGCTCTGATAAAATTTGACGAGTTAGGTCAGAAAGGATAAGATCCTAGTAGGGGATGTGCTCAAATTGAATGAATGCAACTTTGAGTAATGATTCAGGAATTGTGCCTCATGCCTTTTTAAATTACACGAAAAGTTACTCTTAAAATTTTGTTAGAAATATAATCCAAATTAAAGAAAAGAAATTGCTTTTCACTATTGTGGCACAATTAACCTGTCAAGTTGTATGTACTGTCAATATGTACAAATGGTATGATTGTTTTTTTATGTTATACTATTAAATTGGTTGCACCAGTAATCGAATAGTGTTACTCCTCAACAGCTGCGTCTTATAGCTTTTTGATGATATTAGGTTCCAATACACAACTCCAAATCCGTATTTGAAGATTATCCCAGATGTGTTCGATTTGCTTTAGGTCAGGACTGCGACCTTTTATAAATCGCTTTAAGTGAGGCATATCTGGTGAACACAAGAAAATAAAGTATGTGAAGGTGAAGTTCTTAACAATACCTTGAAAGAACTAAACTCGATACAATTAATATACGATCTATATCTTAAGCTCATAAGTAAAGTTTATCGCATGAATTTTTCATTTCAACATTCACTTGTCACTTAAAAACGCTGAATAAGGTAACACTCAACGGAACAAAACTGAAACTACTATTAACCATAGGGTAACCAATAAAGAGTGCCAACACTTCGGACAAACTCCCAAAGTAATGGAATTGGACGCCAATTTTGCAGATGCATTGGTATTTGTAAGCAAAACTTTTTGGAGATAGAAGATAAACTTTCTATTCATTCTCAATGACTAACAAATACAATTACATTGGTAAAATTATTCTCACACACATTAAAGCTGGGAATGGTACCCATTCGGAGATTTTCCTACTGGCCTACTTACTTTAATTAACGTTTAATTGAGGTCGTTCAAAGCTCTCTATCTTGCAAAGCTCACTTTGTTTCCTAAATGGAGTTTCCGCATATATTTCTGGTGAAACCCCTGTAGACCCCTGTGCTTTTTTGTGGTTACACAATGCTATTCAGTCAGTAAGTCGCAGTAGAAAATAAAGCATGCTCGTGCTTAACAGATAGTGTGTAAATTAAACTACGTAGATCAGGGGAAAGACCGCGAAGTCTGTTTTTATGGTGTTATATGTATTCCAAGCCGCAAAAAATAATGAAACATATGCATATAGTTGTACATGGACCCAAATTCTCATACATTCTTATCACATTTAATAGACAAATAAGTGTAATTTCGTTTGGATTGGTGAATGTTCACCCTTTTTTTGTGCAGATCAAGGACGTGTTCTTACATTTGTATAAAAAAAAACAATATAAACATAAATCTACTTGTGTTTTGCGACCTGGGTATTAGCGCTGACGCTAGGTTTCAACTTTAGAACAGACTCGATCAATTTAGATTTTTTGGTTCTTAAAACAAGGATAACACTCTGATAACTTTTGAGTAAAGATGCAATATCAATAAAAATATATTGTAGCTTTTCCTATCTGCTTCTGCGAAAAGCTGTTTGTGTTGACGCTCTGATGTTAGTATGCATTTCGCCATATCGTGGTTTTTACGGTATACATTCTTCGTTTTATTCATATTAAACAAAGCAAACACACACTTACGAGTGAGACAGGCATCGCCAACGTCAGAAGAACTTCTTACATTTTCTGAATTTTGAAGTCATTCTCAGGTCAAGGACTAGTTCGAACGGCTTCGTTTGTCTTAGGGTAGTGGATTTAAAAACTTTTATTCCGAGTTTCTCAACCGGTCTCTATATATTCAAGTTCCATAGTTCCTTTAGATGTTATTAGAAAACAGTGTACAACAAATCACTTGTCCTCATACGTCAGTACAAACCTGAGGTACGAGATCAAACATCAAAGTCTCAGAACAGCCGATTTTTGACGAAGAGGTCCGTTTACTCCCGAAATGCCAATCATAAAAAAAACTAGCACTTCATTCGAAAATCAATAGAAATCGAATGGAAATAGAATAAAATGAAAAAATATAAAAATAGAATGTCGAAAAAAGTGCAGGAAATTGTAACGACATTAAAAATGAGCGCACAAGATAAATGTTTAAAAACACAAATAATAGTGCAAGAAACGTACAAACATTCAAAAAATGCTAAAATGGGTTAAACTAAAATAAAAAGAAACAAAAGAAACAATGGAGAAAGGAACGGGAGAAAAGCGAAAAGAGTCAAGGGAATCCAAAAAGGAGTGGGAAAAATTGCGGAACTATGTCGAAGGAGTAGCAAAACGCAGGGGGAGAAATTAAAAAACGGAGTAGAAGAAATGCTAAGCGGAGTGCAAGAAATGCAAAGAGGAATGACAGACACTGGAATAAAAGAATGGAAGAAACTGCATAATGGATTGAAAGAACTGCAGCAAGGGAGTGGAAGAAAAGCAAAAAGGTAGTGCTGGTGCTGGTAGTGCTACCAGTTTATGGGGCAGATAACTTTTTAAGCCATTTTCGTAGTAATCTTTTGAGGACTCGCCGCTTTTTCGGCAATCTTTGCCAAAAGCTTTCGAGTCCAACATTAAATATCTTTTAACCATAATGCATAAATCAAAGCATGAATGAAAATATTAAGTCCAAATTATATTTTTAATTCCAACTTATAAGATAATTTCAACAGGGCGGAACTTTTCATGATGAAGTCGACAAAACTTTGTTAGTCCTGCGGTGATACGCATAATTGGCTCACACTATAATCAACACTAGTATTTCTTCCCTACAAACAACGAAATTCTTGCATAATCTTTCACTGGAGTTACATACTGCCTTCAATTGAAGAATTGTGTTGCTGACTACACCTGTATCTGTTTTTAGAGCGACATGAAAATTCATCTCGTTTAAATCGAAGTCCCATTGGAATATTTTTGAAGAGTTATATTAAAGAGGGGAAGAAGAAGAGATTAACTTATATTAAAACGCGAAAATTTCCAATACTTTCAAAAAGCATGACAAATGATACAAGGTAAACACATCTTTCTGAAGAATATGATAAGGGACACTTAAAGAATTTTTTGCTGTGTTCGAAATAGACACTACTATAAAGAATTAAAATTGAGGCTGTAGACAAGTATATAATTTACAAGGCACTGAAACGTTTTGAAATTATTGACAGTTAGACTTTTGGGTGGCTTTTAGGAGCAGCTCCAAGCTTGACGCAAAATTGGAACATATCTGAAGTAAAAAAAGCTATCAATTAATTTCAAAAAGTTTAAATATGAGAAAAAACAAATAAAAAAATTTCAAATGCTTGTGGTGGGCGGGACAACCTTACAATCAAAAAATAGCGAGATTTTGTATTTTTAATTGCCGCACTTATCCAATCGGTAAATTTTTCTCGATGTTGGCAATACTTTCATTGGTGATCTGTCAAATTTTGACAAGTATCGTTCGATTAATATTCGATTGGCGTCCATACGAAGAAGTCGGAAAATTTTTGTGTGGCGATTTTTATAATGGATGAAAAATTATAAACATTTTCACAAAGAAAATTTCGTGTGCCGGTTCGTTGAAAATGTTACAAAAGGCGTATGGAGAAGTGTGAACGTCAAAAACACGAGCATACGAATGGTATAAAAGTACAAAGGAAGCCGAGAGAGCCTAGTGCACGTTGAGATCCTTGGAAAGCCATCAACGTTTGTTACCGAAGAAAAAATCGAATCGGCGAAGCAAATTGTGTTGGAAAATGGATGTGAATCGATAAAAGAGATGTCCTGTGTTGTTGAGCAGCCAAAAAAGCTGAATTTCATACAAAAATATTGAAATTTTAAATTAAATTTTAAAATAAATTTTATGTGGCCAAAGAGATGATTTCCAACGCAGAAAGCTACCCAAAATTATTCAAACACATCGTTACTGGTGACGAAACATGGTTTTATTAATTTGATATGTCGACCGAACAATAAGTGTCTGAATGGTGCTTCGAAAATGAACCAAAACCGAAGTGAGTCGGACAAAAATCAAAGTTTTGCTGATGGTTTTCTTCGATATTCGTGGTGTGGTGCACTACGAATTCATTCCGGAGGACCAAACGGCCAACAAGGAATACTAGATCCTGTTTTTTGTAGCTTTTCCATTTTAAAAATGCTATGTTTTTTTTTAATTTTTGAACAAATATATATTTCGGGAGTGAGTTGCTCCCTTCTTCAGTGTTCGTTATTTTCTCCCTTCTGAAGAAGGGAGCAACTCACTCCCGAAATATATATTTGTTCAAAAATTAAAAAAAAAACATAGCATTTTTAAAATGGAAAAGCTACAAAAAACAGGATCTAATCTAGAAGTGCTAAACACGGGACAACACACACAGTAAGGAATACTATTTAGCATTTCGTTTGCGTGTAGCCATTCGCAACAAAAGGTCCGATTTGTGGAAGAACAATTCATGGATTTTACACCACCATAATGCGCCATCTCATACGTCTTTGATTATTTCGGAATTTTTAGCCAAAAATTTGACCAATGTCATCAGCACCGTACAGTCCAGACATGGCCCCGTGGGACTTCTTGTCCATTTCACAAACTCAAATTGCCATTGTGGGAAACGCGTTTTGAGACCATAGAGGCCATAAAAGAAAATTCGCTGTGTGAGCTGAAGGCCAAACTCGGCAGCCTAATAAAAAATGTATGGAAAATTGGATCAAACGTTGGCATGCATGGATGGAAATACTAAAAAAATTTATTAAAAATCGAAATTTTGGCTTCTTTTTTTATCAGAAGGTACAGTAAAATCATTACAGATGAGCATTGGATAACCAACAAACTATTCCGAGAAACCTGTATTTCAGAAACAAAAATTAGAGTGACAGCTTTGCTTTATATTTCAATATAATGCAATTAAATGAAGCAAAGCAAGATACAAACAATTGGTTTAAGTTTAATTCAATTTATTCAGAAAGGATTTTGGAGTTTGACTGTTAAAATTGACCGGGCTTCCTTGAAAAACAATTTCATAGATTTGCAAGGGCTAAACGAATTGTGACGAGCGTGTAGCAAGTTCAATTTTCCATTTAAGATTCGAAGGGGTAATAAGTAAAGTTTTAATATGTTTTTAAAAAATTTTATTTTGTAGTATATTTTCGTTCACCTTCAATATCATGAATTCGAACAGATATTTTCTGAATTAGTATTATGATGGTTCAGTATAGGATTTGCTATGAGGAGTTGTTCAAGAATGGCTCTATTTCGCCCATATAGTATATTCAGTGCTTAGAAAGAATTGTTTTGTCACTTAATTATCAAGAAATGGAAAAATCGAAAAGCTATTAATGGAATGACTTGGAAATGTTTGCTCTAAATTCAATTCAATCGAAAATAAGAGACCGCTTATCAATTGTATAAGCGTATTTCTTTCAAAATTCTATTGAAAGACTTGCGAAAACAAATAAGCTGTTCCTTTAAGGTAGAAACTAATATCGTGTTACAAGGTGAATTTATATGAAAATGAGTAACATCAAAATTTTTTAAAGCTGTGGCCATAGTAACGACTTCATACCAAAGTTTAGGAGACTGTAAATGCAGCTAAGGCTTACGACAATACAAGATGATTTACTGAGCGGTTCCAAGTCATTGTATATATTTTAAAATAGTTTAATGCATAAACAATGATTGGGAACTGCTTTATCTTTTGGGCTTTCAACTGCACAAAATTCCAAAAAATAGCCCTAACGCTTGGACCCACTTTATCATGCATACTTCCATGTAGTCGCTGATCGCTAAGGTCTCTGCTCTACATCTACTCAAAAATTTCGCAATACATTGCACATTCTATGTCGAACCAAATGTAATCAAAACAAGTCTTAGATTGCGCTGCTGCTGACACGTCTTTTGTATATAATTTATGCATACAGGTGAGTCTTGCTTTAAGTACCACATGTGGATGTCTATTAGTCATTTTTCTCCCGTATCATGTTAAGGGCCTCGCGTTTTCTTCATAAAGCACGCACACAAGGATAAATAATGTAAGATTAACACAGTTTGCGTCAAGTATAATTTCCGAACTGGTCCAATTCTACTGCGGTATATGTTAAATTTTCAAAATCTCCTGAACGAAGGACAGAAGTCCTGTCTATAATGTCTACTGTCATGCTTTGTTGTTAATCCAAAATTAAGAAATTAAAAATCAATTTATCTTTAGATAAAATTCAAATCGAATCAAAAGTAAAAAATTAAATTATCATCAGATAAAATTCTAATTGAGATAATTACCTCGGCGCTGATACCATTAATCTTTACAAATACCCAGGTGATATGACACAAGTTAAATTTTCAATGCTAATGTTTCGCATAGTTAATGTGAATCCCATAAACTGAAAGTTATCGTATCTTGACCAAATTAGGAAAACCCAAAAAATTCTCCTTTTTCATACATCTCCGAAAGAAATGAATAGAAAATATAAATAATTCAAAATTAATTCATAGCCCGAATAGTAGCATTGACGTTATCGCTCATCTTATTGTTAAATATTTCTTAACATTAACATATTCCTAAACATTTTGGTAACCTTTGTCATTCATTTGTCTTGTGCCGAATCTGCATATGTTGCTCAACTTGGCAAGAGAATGAATCGGTAGAGGACATTTGCGCTAATATTTTCCAATGCTCACCCGTATTGTGGACAAATAAAATGGTAAATGCTGTACTTACCATATTGTTGCTTGCAGACAATTCCCTCTCGACGAACGATGAATTAGTCCAACGATCTTTATGAATGAACTTTCTTTCAGGCCAGTAGCGCTAGTGTTGATATTAACACAATCCTCAACAACTTGATGACTTCACAATTGGGCAGCGCTACTCGTGGAATCGGAAGTGCAGGTCCTTTGGCCAGTGGCGACAGAACCTTTAATCAGCAAAAGTATGATGAGTTTAATTGCGAAGAACTCCAAAACGGCACAAACTCACGTAAGTATTTAAAATAATATCAAATTATGGCAATTCGTGCATGAACGATAGAAATGAGAAAAACCAAGTGCATAAGACTTCTGTACACTTCATATAGAGTCGAATACCGGTCACACCACGTATGATAACAACGCGAATTACGAACGAGAACTGGCTCCACAGAATCAGCAGAGACTTGACGAGCCCCAATCGGAGACCGCTCCAGCTCGAAACACGTTTTCCGTTGGGGAGCTTAACAACAATGCTGAAGAGGTGACGTCACCACAACAACCCACCTTCACGGCGAGAAGTGAAAATGGTTGGTATACAGAAGGATATGGAGATGATACATCAGACTCGGAGACTAGGACAAGGACTAAAATCGTCGCTCAAGGGCCAGTTGAGGGTGGCGATTTTGGCGCCACTAGATCGGAAGTCGAGACTAAGAAAGTGTGAGTACACATTTGCTCGCATTTACAAATATAAACATAGGGGAAACAATTGCATTCTGGGCATGCCACTACCAAATTAAAAAAAAACATCTGATTTTAAAATCGAAACTTAAATGCTTATTTATAAACTAACAAACTTCAAATCTATTTACCCAATTTGATTTAAGTTCAATCTTTTCATTCCGATTCATATCAATTTAGAAACGAAATTTTTCACTATATTACACCTTATGTTAATATTTACTCTTGTAGATTTATTATGAAAATAGATAACGTAAAATCATTTGTCTGGTGCAATAGATGCATTTTTGAAATGCAAATACATGTAGATTTTAACCTTCAAATAATATGCGGTCAACACGGTCAGGATCTAGTATGGAAACGCTTGATCATGTATTAATAAAAGACAACAAAAACAATAAACAAGAGGAAAATAAAAATGAGTATTTGACAAGAAAATAATTAAAGATAAGAAAACTAACGTGTTAGAAAAACTAATGACAAGCAAATCTACGACAGGGAACCTTACAAAAAACACAATAACGATAGATAAATTGTCAATAAGACAATTTTTCCGAAATAAATAAACAATGGAAAAGCAGCATTTACAAAATACATAACGACAAATAGATCAAAACGACGCTTAGAAATCAAAAAATGAGAGCCGAAGTAATAACTACTAAGATGACTACTAGACAAAAAATAGACATATGTATTTAATGTTAGGGTTTTTTATTACAAGTTTTAGTTAATCCAGGTTGGAAGAAAGTTTAAGGATAAAAACTTTCCATTCGCTCAATGGAGACGCTTTGACGTCTTTTTTAATACGCATTTTTATATTTTATAAAATTTATTGAAATTTCCCGTCAAATGGTACCAAAATTAAATTGTGGGTTAAATTGTGGGATTGGGGATCTGGGATGGTTGATTTTCGGAAATTGGAAATTATTTTCCTCCCGTTCGTTTGCTGAGAATCGGCAGAAAGAAATGGTTTTTTTTTCGAAAAGCTTAACCAAAAAGTGTTCGTGCTCAAATTCGCTTTGCATGGTGAGACAATTATAAATATTTCTTTGTGAACGTTTGCTGTGAACAACTTCTCCGTGAAATCTCCAATTCTCTAGTCAATATTCAAACTTCGCTGGTAAATGAAGCTCTGACCAGACAGAAAGAGGCTCAGAAAAGAAATTTGGCCAGAAATATGTTCAAATTGGTCATTTTTGACTTGTGTAATTCCATTCGCGAAATTTTTTTGTATTTGCATAATCAGTAATTTGCAGTATAAAATTTACTTTTTATACGTATTAAATAATGTTACATAAAATAAGTTAATTTAAATGTTTTTACTGATGAAACATAATTTAATTTTAATATAGAACAGAGCAAGGCAAACAAAATAAACAAAATTTAATTTTAATATAGAACAGAGCAAGAAACACCCAGGAAAAGAGTATTCAAGTCTGATAAAAATTAAGGGAACTGTTGGAAAAACATATTAAACTTGAATATCAATTTGAACATTGATATAAAGTGACGTACAACATAAGAGGTTAGGGACACCAAAAAACAGTAATGTAGGCAATTAAAAATATTTTTATTAAAGGACCCAATCATGGCCGGATAATAGGTGATGATATATAAAAGAACATTCGCCAGCTGTCAAAATTTGAGCCATCATGACCACGACTTGAACCATTATTTTGTATCCTCACATACATTTAAAATAGCTTGCCAATCCGTTGCAGCAGGCAAATTAACACTTGTTTTTCTAATCTGATTTTCAAATTCCTCCTTTTTAACTGAGCATGCGTTTTGACTTCTTCTCGAAGAAGCCTATTCTTCTTGACTAGGAAATTGGATTGAATTGACTAGGACTAAATTGCAACTTCAAACAGATTACAGAAGAGCCACACTTATCTGAAAAAATTGATAACTAAAGATATTCTGAGACTTCCAGATAAATGGAAAGTGCTCAATGTCATTCAGCATAGTCCTTCATTTAAGAAAACATACGGTCAAAGAAAAATGCATCCAGGATGTGATAACTCTGCTAATGATATATTTAGAAAGTCGTAAGTTTAAATGTGGTCACAAGGAGGATTTTTAATAGAGATTGAACATGTCGTCCATATTGAAGTTGGAATTTGTTCGATAGTATAAAAGATAGAAAGAATTGAAGATCTAATTTTGGACTATCTAAAATTCAAGATGCGAGTGCCTGTTGAGAATACAATCTATAATTGATCTTGAATTTGCGCATTTAAGGATAAAAAAGCTGCATTTCCGCAGGACTGACGCGTTTTTCCGGGGGGAAAGTTTGAAATACAAAACTGATTACCTGATTACTGATTAACTGATACCTTTTCAAAACCAGATTTTATGTATAAAAAAATAGCTTTAATAGTGTTTAGAAACAAAGCATTTATTATACAAAAATAATCCACATTGCATTTTTTAAGCTAAGTATTATGTATCTCTCCTTGAAGGACGCCGTGAATTCCTCAGCTAGTCATATCAGGATGGGGGTCATAGCAGGATGAGGTTCACTTTTCTGATATGTGAAAAGAATTTTTTCCGAGGAATTCACGATGTACATACATGCACTTGTGCATCGTCAGCGATATGCTCGCTTGTTCCCATGGTAGATGTTGGATCATGGGACTGTGCTAGTATTGCTGACAAATCAGTAAAGTTTAGTATAAAGTAGAACTTTTAGTAGAATAAATTTGTCACTTCCTCATCAGAATCAGAAAAGTTTTCTTTAAAGCGAGCTCGTTCACATTTCCTCGTGGAGATCGGTATTAAACCGAAATTCATTTAAAGAAAAGAATACAGACAGATTTTGAATCTGGCTTTCGCAATAAAATCAAATCAAGCGGCTAAAGAAAAGCCTTTAGTCGCTATATAAACAAATAGGCTTAAACAGAAAAAATCGCCATGTTTTAAATTTTTCAATACTTTACAATGGCCGAGAAGATATCGTTGCATTGCTCATTTGTACTGATCTGAATACAGGGTATAAGGATTAAAATATGTTATTCTGTACAAATTTTCATGCAGCGATTCACAAACAAAAATAACACAATCTGAAAGAAATTTTCCTAAAAACACTGTAATTATTGAGGACTCAAGGACTCAAACCTGCCTGCATACATGTTGGACCTATAAACAACAATAATTACACCAACAAGGACATTTAAGATCGGCAATGATCATCGTATTTACGATGGTATTAGATCGGCGAACTCCGAGCGAAAAAAACACCGAAGGTGGCAGATACCACCAAAGCGCTTATGTGGGAGGAAAAACAAAAGAAAAGGAAAACGTCGAACGTCGTTTCAGAATACAAACAACCCAGATTTCTACTTCTATTGGAAAAAACCACAATAAATAGCAAAACTTACTTCCAAATTTTGAACAGCAATAAATCTATATGGTGGTTCCTTCGTCAGTGTTCTATATTTTCCGAAATAAACGAAAAATTAAGGAGATAAAAAAAAATTACATTATAATTATTGCGTGAATTGCGTAATTATATAATTGCGTGAACACAATCAAAGGCAAAAGGGACGTACAACTTATGAGGTTATAGGACACCAAAGGTAAGTATAAATGCAACAATAGACAATTAAAAACATAATACAATGAAGACCAAATCACTGTCGGATAATAGGTGATGATGTTTAAGAGGACATTCGCCTACATGAACTCCAACAGACGGAGCAGTAAAGGAGGGACAGCTGGTGTAACCTCAAAATAGCTCTATGGTACTCTTCTCCGCTCTTTTTGTGTGTTAATAGAATCAACCGGATAAACGTTTATCTGATAAGGAATTGATGAGGTCTGTTTGAAGGCTGGGAGCATTTAACTCGGCAAAAATTATTTAAAACAAAGGAGAAATGTGAACCAGACTGAGGAACGTAAAGGAAAGAAGGACATACAAAAATTTGAGAAGTGAACAGCAACTTAGGAGTCTAATACGTTACCTCTTAATCAGGCAATCACAAAACTTTGATGATTGATCCTCTAGATGATTTTCTCAAGAAGCCTCGAAAATGTGATCTTACGTAATCATTGGAATTGGAAAGTATTTCCGGTACAGCCAGCCAAGCCCTTTACTTTGTTAGTCGTGTAGATAAAAATTGATTACAATTATTCAAATTTGAAGTTCCTAAAATTTTGGGGCTTGATTCTGAATAATAGGAAAGTTTAAACCTTTTCATTTGTGAATGTCAATGCAATCCTTTTTAAAATTAGATTGACAAAAATATATTCTACTCTACTTTTAAGGCATATGGTTTCACCTGAAGTTAATGCCGGAAAAATTTTATTTATTCTAGGAAGTTCATAGGTGATTGTAAGGTAAGGAAGAACGATAAATAGACTAATATCACTTCTTTCTGCAGATTAGTACAGATACCTTCTATATATTCTTCTTGAAATTACTGATCTGTACGAGGTTGTACGTATGCTGAGTATTCTGTAACTTTCTATATTATACATTACGTTATAACATAAATTATTCCCTAGTTAACGACTAGTTAAGTTGTGGTCCAATAAAAAACAACGTCAACACCATCTTTAATTGCAAGAACAAGTATTCCTTAAACTTCTTGGTAGCTTCAAAAACTGCTGATGTTCTTACGAACACAAATACTTTTCACCAGATGATTAAAGCAAAATTTAATTTATCCTTTATTTTCATTTTTTGTCCTCGAAACATTTATTTAATTTATCCTAGCAAATTTACATGATAGCAAGATAATCCGAACACGAAGTCATTTCAACCGCAAATATCCAGCAGACCGGAATCGGAGCATGGTATATCCTTGTAGTGTAGAACATTACTGGTTCGTAGTATCGAAAACTCAAATAGTCGATTATAATACATTCTTTGATCAATATTACATCATAGCAATGGGTTTATCCAATGGGTATTTATTCTAAGGACATATATTTATTCTAAGGACATGCCTTGCAAAAGTGTTTACTCGTTTGAATGCGAATTATTGTTTCATATTCGCAAGTGATAGTACCTGTGTCTATTACCTTTTTGTATACTTCATATCAATTACTTTGGAACAAAGTATTTATTATTTAGGATTTTATCAAGGAATGACGAATTTATATAGTCGTCGTATGTACCACCGCCGCAACTTTATAATAGTTTATTCATTATAATTTTTAGTTTGTAATGTGTATATTGCTTTCATTTCATATATCTCTTTATCTCTTTATCATTGCATTTGCACTCTCGTACACATAAATCCTAAAAAAGTGAAACAAAGATTTCTCATGTCATTATTAAGTGATATGCGATCGTGAAAACATGAGTACCGATAAAGTCCATTTACGCCACTATATTTTGTACGAATTCCAACAAGGAAGAAATGTTTCAAAAGCGCGCCGAAATCGAGAGAAATTTTTTGGCGCAAGTGCAGTCTGTGATAGAATGTGCAGAAGATGGTTTGAAAAATTTTGAGCAGGTGATTTCGACCTAAGTGACAAACTACGTTCAGAACAGCAATCGGCGATCGATGACGACATTATCAAGACTATGATAGAGAAAGCTCCCTTTTTGACAACATCAGAGATTACGGAGATGGTAAGTTAACCTAACTAACCATATTTGACCATATTCGGAAACTAGGATTGGTCTATAAGTATTCTAGGTGGGTGCCAAATCGGTTGATTGAGAAAATTTTGAATGATCGAGTCGTCATTTGCATATTTCTGCACACTCTGTACAAACCCCATCCATTCTTGAACCCGACGACATTTGTGATGAAAAATGGATTACATATGAAAATTTCGTGTGTAAAAGAGTATATTACGAGCCTAGACAGCCTGTTAAAGGTTAAGGCCGTATTTTAACCTGAAGAAGAGAATGTTTTGTATATGGTGGAACATCCAAGGACCAATACGTTACGAGCCATTTTTAGTCTAATTAAAAGCTTAATTCGGAAGAACACTGTAAGCAAATGGATGATTTAAATAAAGCAATAACAGAAAAGAAGCCAGCGATATTCGATAGCAAGCACGTCAGACTACATCATGATAATGCAAGACCACATGCTGCTTTGGATATGCTTGTCAGAGAAAATCATAGAGCTAGGCTTGGAAATTCTGCCACATCCACCATGCTCTCCAGACTACACACCCTCCGATTATCCCTTGTTTCTCTCTATGCACAACTGTTCACATGGAAACAAATTCAAAACTGAGTAAATGGCAACCAAGTATGTTACTAGTTGAGCTCTTCGCCTTTAAAAACAAAAATTTTTTTAATAGTGGCATTTACAAGTTGCTATCTTACTGGCAATAAGTCATAAGAAACGATGGAGAGTATACTCTACGTAAATGTTATAATATGTATGAAAATTGTGCTACTTTCATTCAATTCAAAAACTGGCAGATCATTCCGGTAGATCTAATATAATTGAAATCAATATTTGAACAGAAGCGAGGCTGCCCCTATGTGAGCAGGCAAAAGCTACATTAAAAATCTCCTATTTGTGAAAGCATTTATAGAGGTCGAAGGACTATAAAGCCAACATTATAGAGAAAAATTGTATGTACCAGTATGTTACCCCAAATTAACCTACAGACCTGTGAGTTTTTTCCCCCTTCTTTTCCTTTTTTCAGGAAGATTTATTGGTCATTCCTATAAAAGCATTGACCTGATGATTTGGGAGTCTGATATGCTCACGTTGATAGACCTGTGATGAGTTTGAAACTTTACCTCAAATCATCAAACAGTGACATTTTACTCCATTAATTTTCAAATATGTATGTGCGAAATTTGAATTGTAAATTCTGCTAATGCAGAAAGTAAGTCCACTGGAGAACTTAACAACGCTCCTTGCACATTTTTGCACATTCCATTCGAAGCTGTGTATAGAATATAATTTTACTCATGACGCCAAGTCGTTCCCTATCGTATGCACTCAATGTAGTTTATATATCTATCATTCATATCGTAATTCTTTCATATAGGCAAGATTGAGTGTATGAAGCTACGAACAGGATTTTCACGACACTCTCCCAGCATGCAAAAATTAAACGAGTCTTCACAATCTAAATGAAATGACATATTTCGACAGCAAGCAAAGAGATAAGATTAGAAATATGATTAAATTCTTGAGGAATTACGAAACCCAAATTTATATTTCACACATTCAGGCATGATTAACCATTTACTCTGAATTATCCACTTTTTCGTCAATCCGAGGTAATTTAACTTTAATTAGTTTACTCCCACTATTAAAAATGAATGAATCCGTAAACAGGAAGGAAATAGCTAAGACTAGATGTTCTTGATACCTTGTGTGCTACTGTCTTGAAAATTTGTTTGTCAATTGAACTTGGGGTTTAAAGTTTAATAGCTAAGCCTTCATGTTTTTGATAAGAATGATAATAGCGCCTTAATCTTAAACAAACTTATTATGTGCTCGTAGTTGGATTTGGCGAGCTATTTCGACTCAAGAAAACCTAAAGATTGTAAATGACTAACCAGCCCGTCGGCTTGCAAAAGAATGAATCACATATAAACTTTGGGATTTACTTATCAGTTTTAAATTTGTAATAAAATGAACTTGAACTAATTACTAAGAATTGCTTTTCTGTTTGTCTTGAAACCTTGAGATCAATAATTTCTGCACAACAGAACCCAGTTTTTCGGATACAGAAATTCAGACAAATATTCCAAATAGGATTAAAAAGATTCATTTAGTTGCAACATCCGAGTTTATAAGGGCATTAATGAAAATTGATTTGTGAAAATGTTGATCTAGTTTGCAACGGTAGACTGCTGAGGATTCTGACGATCTCCTGTTCCGCGGTGACCATGATTTCTTCGGTAAAGTTCATCTGAATTCAAAACAACAAAATGCTTCTTTCAGTGCATAGATAAAATGGTTTTAAGTTGAAAGAATAATGGAAATTTAAAGTTTTGACAAAAAATTGGACGTTTTGTTAGAAATCATGGTCACCGACTTGGAAAACATAGTTTTCAGAAAAACGTGTTTAAAGGTTTTGAAATCTCGCACTGTCAGATCAGAGACTTCATATCAAGCTTTGCCGGCTGCCGCTTTCACATAGGTGTAAATATTACACAAGTTTACAAAATTTAACTTTTTGTCTGTTGCCGCGAATTTTGTGATTGGAAATGTTCACTTATAACTAGTTTTTGTCAAATCTACCCTCAAAATTTTTTGAGCAGGTCTGGTTACTTTGTTTTTGATTTTTGTCATTTAAGTGTATACATTAATCGATAACAGGTGTATTTTACTGTGTTGAGATTAATATTTAAAGTTTTTGCGTCATGAGTAGTTCAAGCAGACGTTGTTTAAACAATCCAGATCATTTTTGCTATATTTGCGGAGAATATGTGTTTAAAGATTGTAGAAAAGTTATATCAGAGTCGGTGAAAAATACCTATTTTGAGTATTTTGGGATGCTCTTGGATAAAAATGAGAAGCCTTGGGCTCCCAATTGTGTCTGTAAATCGTGTGTTGAATATTTAAGATTATGGAAAAGTGGTAAAAGAAGTGCGTTTAAATTTGGAACACCGACTATTTGGCGAGAACCACGAAATCATCTCGAAGACTGTTATTTTTGTAGTGTGAACGTAAACGGTTTAAACACAAAAAATCGAGCTAAATGGCAGTACCCAAGTACTAGTTGCGTTCAACGTCCAGTGCAGCGTTCACGTGACTCTTCAGTGCCTAAAAATATATCTGAACCCTTAGAACAAGTTGAAGGACCAAGCTCATCACAAAATGATTCTGATTTTAAAGGTATGTCAAATGAGCCAAAATGCTTTTCCCAATACGTGTTGGATGATCTTGTAAGAGATTTAAATATTTCTAAACAAGCTTCAGAATTGTTAGCATCAAGACTGAAAGAAAAAAAATTTCTTTCCCCAGATACTAAAATAGTTTTTTATCGTGAAAGAGATAAAGAATTACGGTGTTATTTTTCCGATGAAAACGGTATTACCTTTTGTTCAGATGTCAAAAACTTGTTGATAAAAATGGGCTTGAAACAATACGAACCAAACGACTGGCGTTTATTCATTGACAGCTCAAAACGGAGCCTAAAATGTATTCTATTACATAATGGAAATAAATACGCAGCGGTGCCTAATGCTCACAGTGTAAAGTTAAAGGAAGAATATTGTAACATTTCGCTAGCCCTCAATAAAATAAAATACAATGACCATAAGTGGCAAATTTGTGTCGATTTAAAAATGATGAACATTCTTCTTGGTCAACAAAGTGGTTACACTAAGTTCCCCTGTTTTATATGTCTTTGGGACAGTAAAGCTAAACAAGAGCATTGGGTAAGAAGAAACTGGCCCTTGAGAGAAAATATGGAGCCTGGAAAGCAAAATATAGTTCAGAATTCATTAGTAGCTCGTGACAAAATTATCCTTCCACCAATACATATAAAACTGGGCATCATGAAACAGTTTGTTAAATCACTAGATAAAGACGGGAACTGTTTTTCTTACATTTGCCAAAAATTTCCTCAGCTCACTATGGAAAAGATTAAAGCTGGTATTTTTGATGGCCCCCAAATTAGACGACTTACGAAAGATACTCAATTTAGAAAGTCTATGACTGAGTTAGAACTAAAGGCTTGGACAGCTTTTGTCTCTATGATGCAAAATTTTCTCGGAAATAAAAAATCTGAAAATTACATTGAACTTGTGGAAGACCTTCTGCTACAATTAAAAAATATGGGGTGCAATATGAGCATAAAACTCCACTTCCTCCAGGTGACTGGACAGGTTTCCAGAAAATTTAGGAGATATGAGCGAAGAGCAGGGAGAGTGTATGCATCAGGACTTACGCGTCATGAAAGAGCGCTATCAGGGTTTCTGGGATAAGAATATGATGTCTGACTATTGTTGGTCTTTGATACGTCATTTTCCAAAGTCTGCACATCAGAGAAGAGCTTTGAAACGAAGTTTTTTGAAACTTAATGATTAATTTTTTTTTAATAAAAATTTTCTTAGTAATTACGTGTTTTTTTTCTGTTTTATACCTACATAGCTGAAACTCAGTAACTAGAGCTGATAAAAAATTTCTAATTATATTTTTGAAAATAGCATATCATATGTATTCAGCAACAGCTAAAATTTCTTTGGCAACAGATGTACTGTAAACTAGTGTTATCAATGATCAAGTCAAACGTACTTTGTGTCAATCAAGCTGACATTGTCCATAGTCCAAGAATTCTCATCACCATTATTTATCGTCTGTTTATCTCATAAGCATACTTGACAAAAGGACTGGAGCTTGAGTATGTCCCTCAAACATCACACTACAAAACGATTTTCAAACCAAGGCCATGTTGTGAAATAAAATTGGAAACAATTTCAATTTTATTTGTTCGTGTCAAGTTTTACACGTTACAGGATGATTTATTGTTGTAAACACTGTAATAAAGTTGAAATTGTATCTTCATTAGAAGGATCTCGAAGAACTAAAGCTCATTCATTCTCTTGTTTGAATTTTCTCACTGACGCACTTAAACTACTTTTAACCACCCTTTCTCTTCAAATTAACGCAAAACAAGATAGTGAAAACTGTGCATACGAGTTCACAATGTGGCAGAACTATTTGAAATTATGTTCACATTTTTTCAATTTTCAAATTCAATTTCAATTTAGTCTACAGATATAAAATGAACGCTTCATAATATCTTGAACACCCGGGAATACTACTGCGGTCTATGATCCGCCCTCTTTTTAACTGTCCGAGATGTCTTTAGACATATGCGTATGCCTCAGCACACATAAATCGTACCGATTTGCAATTTTCTGGGGTAAATAATCAGTTGAAAATTCATTCGGAAAATTTGTAATACAAACTACGTCTAACCTCTTAATGTATATGTCGCCATTCATACGTTTATTTAAGTAAGTAAGTTTAGTTTAAGTAAGATAAGTTTGAAGCCGATAATTCTAGTTCATGCGACCTGATGAATTCATCCCTCTCAGATTTATATTCCGCCCACATCCTTTATTCCGAATGATAAAACGACGTCGCAATACATTTTTAAATAACGCCGTTGGTAGACAGATGTCCTCACAAATACTATTTCCTATGGTAGTGTTCTTGTGATTGGAAGTTGTATGCGTAGGCTCACGAACGTAATAGTCGACATTCCTTCAAAGCGTGACCACCGTTTTTTTTTTCGTGTTGAAATTGTCGACTTTCATACCAAAAAGCAGCATTTGCGAGGTATCATATTTTTTAAGACTTTATTTTTTCATTCTCAAGAAAAGAGCTGCGGAAACTGATCGTATAATGCTCGATGTTTACGATGATCATGCTTCATCTGAGACGAGTTGCAGAGAGGGGTTTCGGCGTTTTGAAAATGGCGACTTTAGCTTGACTGATAAAAATCGTGAAGGGGCACCGAAAAAGTTTGTAGATTCAAAACTACGGGAATTTTTGGATGAAGATTCAAGGCGAAGCCTAGAAGAACTATCCCAGGAGTTAAATGTTGACAGATCTACCGTCGGTAAGCGGTTGCACACCATAGGAATGATCCAAAAATTTGGGACTTGGGTGCCGCATCAACTGAGAGAGAGCTACACCCAGCAATATCTCTTAATCCAACATCGAGATCGCAATCTTAATTATCGATACAAACTCTATAATTAAATAACGCTGTTATCCCTTTGGTAACTTCATCTAATAATCGTTTAAAACGGATCAATTAGTCAATAATTATTGTTAAAAAAATAATTATTGACAAAAGCTGATACTTGGGACAAAAAGCTGGGACTTGGGTGCCACATCAACTGAGAGAGAGGAACATCGAACGGTGTTTGGTGTCGTGCGAGATACAAAAAAGGGAGGGTTTCATGCGTTGAATTGTGACAGGAGATGAGAAATGGATGTACTACCACAACCTTAAGTGACCAAAAAATTGGGTAATGTGAGGTTCTGGTGGAACCACAGTGGCGTCATCTATTATGAACTCCTGAAACCATCTGAAACAATCATTGGGGATGTGTACTGAGGGCAACTTATATGTCTGAATCGAGCTCTGAAGGAAAGCCGGCCAGAATGGAATGACAGACATGACAAGCTGATTTTGCTGCATTGCAATGCAAGGTCACACGTAACGAAGCCGATCGAAAAAATATTTGGAAGGTGTGAATTGGGAAATCTTGCCCCACTCCCCGTATTCTCCAGACATTGCTCACTCATTGCCCCATGCAATCGGCCCTCACTGACGAACGATTTACTTCTTATGAAGACATCAAAAATTTAATGCATCAAATCGAAGGATGGGGATTTTTTCCGCCGAGGAATCCATCTACTACCAGAAAGATGGTAGAAGGTCATAGCTTCAAATGGTGCATACTTCGAATAACGTGGCTGGTTTTTTTCAATGTTGAAATAAACTAAAAGCTGTACCCAATAAGTGGAATTTTTTATATTTTAGTTTATTGAGAAAATTTAGTATATTGGAAGGGATTAGAGGAAATTTAACACTTCAAATATATTTCCACTTATTTCGGTCTAATACGTTTAGATAGCTCTTTCTGACTATAGTAAATCTTTTCAAAAACTGTTCAAATTGTCAAATACACATTGAACTTCTTTACTTTCAAGCCACAATCAAGTTAATATTGAGTTACACATACGGAAAAGGGACTACATATTACTTGGGCCTTGGTTGTCGTCGCTTTCTTTATTTCTAATTCTTTTCTTTATTTCTAATTCATTGACTGCTTACTTGCTCTTACCCCCCCCCCCCAAGAACTACTGATTGGCCCCCAAAACTTGTAAATTTTTTTGTTAAGTTCAACTTACTTTTTTATACTTTTGATGTATTCAATATTTAACTAGCTCGACTCCTTTTATACAGTTGCTACTATATTAGATGCCATTTTAATCTAATTACCTCCGTTTCCCTATGTTAAGGGATATATACTGTTAACAGGCAATAATTTTCTTTGCAGTTAAATTTACACATGAATATATCGATTTATACCGTATAAAGGAAGACTTTCCTCCTGGTCTAAATAGAATTCAAGGTTCCATCGCAACTTTCTTTTATTTTTGCCATAAACTATTGATCAAACAAATTGTACGATGATATCACATCTAACAATATGTGAACTTCACGGTTTTGTTAATTTACTGATGATATTCAGCGAAGTAAACAAAGCAACTACGAACCCACACAATCTCACTATTTAAATGTTTTCGGAAGCTTATCGTGAAGACGTTAAATGCTACTCAATACTATCTTAATTTGCCTCGCCGTAGGCTACTAATTCTAGGCTAGTTGTGGAAACGATATTCATGCATTGAAAATTAGTGTAAACAATTAAAAATTGTTGAATCAATGATTTATTTGATCATAAAATACCTCAATTCTCGGATGTATCATCTAGTTTGCTCTAATGTGTAATGCAATTGATATGTTAACAAGAAAAACCTCTTAGTTATAATCGGAGCGTTGGAAAGTTCTAATTAGTAGAAAAATTTATATGAATTTTAGTAAACATTCACTACGTGCTGTAAATAACCTCGGCCATTAGTGATAAAGAACTTGCTAAGTTTACAGTGAATACATTCAAATAATTGGAAATTCTTCCTCGAATTTTTCATACATTCATAAAGCTCCTTTACACACAAAACGCATGAAATGGTATCTTTAGAATCGTTAATTCTGCGTGGTTAATTAAAGTCATGTATTCAGTTTGCTCTAATTGATGAATTTGATTAATTACCTTCAGCGAAATTGCTCCTTGCATTATTTTAAGACGGGAAGGCCACGGTTAAGTTTCCTCCCACGACCGTATAAATAATGCAATTAGATAATCTGCTCTATTGTAAATACGCTTCGGGTATATAGTTTATTTTCACGACTTCGCTGTGAGGCAACAACATTTACTCAGATCTATATTGTCTGCAATTGCTCAAATTATAGCATAGGCAACTACATTAATACCATTTTCCACAAAACATACAAAGAAAAATGTTTTGTTTTTTTTTTCAATCGGGTGCACGCATGGCTAATTATTTGAATTATGGAAGAGTCTGTGCAACGCAAATTTATAGAAATCAATACGAAAATAAAGAAAGTAAAAAAGTTAAAATTTTGTGAACTAAATATTTGAGGTGGAATTCAAAGTGAACATAGTACAAATATAAAGGACATATAGTAAAGCCAAGAAAGCAAAAAGTTTGATCGCCGAAAAAGTAGTTTAAATTAACAGATATTATCCACACAAAAAAAGAACAAATCAATTTTTTGCGTCAATTTTGCAGTTTTGATATAAATTAATTGGAAAGGTGATAAAAAAACCAACAAACGCTCTTACAATGAAATATTTATATTTAAATAATGAACAAGAACACAAAGGAAACTTTCGACTTATAACTAATTGTTTTCAATAAAGTTCTGCAGACAATGACCCGATTTCTAACATTTTATAAAATCTATGTACCCAGGTATATTCCATGTTATAATTAGACATTGCCATTCAGCACAAATTCTCAGATCTTTGCATCTCAGTTCGATAAATTTCAATGTATTTTGCAATTCACTATCTCTCTATCGCCAGCATTAATCCTTCGCGCTCAAATATGGAAAATAATATACTTCCTTTTTGGTGGCCCGCCTGTATACATTGCATAAATCCCGTACGCTGTCGGAACTAGAACAACGGTGATCTCAAATCCACTGGAAAATGAAAATTGCCCTCTCTAACAAGAAGAGCGATGGATATCACCCCTGCAATTACTAACACCGCTGGCTCAGAGGCTGTACGGTATGCTGATGCAATCCCAGTGCTCCTCGTCTCTGCACCTGTGCCAGCCGTTTTCGGTGCAGTTCCTTGTTGAGAGCTTCACTCCTATCTCTGCTCCATAAAGAAGCGTAGATTGCGCTACAGTCATTAGCAGACGCCTTTTTGTTGTACTTGGTCCCCCATGATTGGCCATTAGTCGACTAATTGCCGAGAATTGTTTGTCGTTGCCTTGATACTTGACTGATAGTTTCGACTCAACTAATGCGTCCCCGGCTTAGACCATTCTTACTCTGGGGATCCTTTTCTTGGTCAGGATAACTACACTTCGGTTTTCTCTAACGCTAGGTTAAACCCGTGAGTGGTCATCCAGCTCCCCACCCGGCGCATTACTACATTCAGCCTTAATTGCGCTTGATCGACCGTGCGCCCAGCCACTAGTGCCGCAACGTCATCTGCATAGCCGATCAGTCGCGACTCTTCCGGCAGTTCAAGTCTGAGCAGTCCGTCGTAGGAGACGTTCCACAAGTCCGGACTGAGAATGGAGCCTTGGGTCACACCTGCTATGACTAGCATCCTCCGACAACCTTGCACCGTGTTTTAGATCAGGGTGCGATCCTTCAGGTAATTTCGGACTATCCGCATCAGATATTCTGGAACTTGGAAAGAGTTTTCCAGGGCTTCCAGAATATCCGTTCATCTAGCAGAGTTGAAAGCATTTTTTATGTCCAGCGTCACTAGAAGGACTACCCGACGGTTGGGTCGACTGCGTGCCGTACTCTGTTTATACTAGATGTGATATATCAAGCCTATGCAATCTACAACCATGCCGAATTATTATCGCCGAACTACCAGCTCTAAAACCACCATGATACTTCCCAAAAATAGTGATGGCGTATGATCTGATTTTTATTTTCTAAGATCTTTGAAAATACTTTGTACACCGTACAAAGTAGTGATATGCCTCTACAGTTTTCGTACTGTAGCTTCCCACTTTTTGTGTGTATAGGAAATATAACTGATCTTGTCGGCCTGTCGCTTTAACGATCAGGTCTTGAGCGAAGGTGACTAATGTTGGTATTGGCGACACGTGGAAACCAAAGCTGTTTAAGTGGTAACAAATGAATAAACAAAAGAGTTTTGGCGCTCTTGTCCTTGCTGTAGACCATTCAGGAACTTAAAAACATGCATAGTTATAAAATTTTCATCAGTAACGAGAAATGTTTCCCCAGATAACAGATTGCACATCATAGAAACGAGGTGTCGTGGGAGCTTTTACTGAAGCAGCTGAAAAATACCATGATCAAACCGTATCGAAGGCATACTCCATATCAATGATTGTTGTTTAGTCTCCGACAGACGCCCGAGGTTATTTTTGTCATCGTATGTACGTATTCGTGATGTATGTATTCGTGAACGACTCATGTTTCTTGGTGCTTGATTGAGAATAAAACTTAAGCTACCTTACGCATGTTAGGCTGCTCGGACGGTGGCTTTTGGGGCAGGAAGTGGCCCTACCCTTATTTTAAATTTGGGGCCACCTTGGCATTTTCGCGCTGGATTGTGGAATATGAATTTTTCAGCATATTAGTTAACAATCTAAGATAATTTTCGAACAGCCAAATCAGGCAAGTTCCGAAGAACACCGTAAATACCTCTTACATCTTAATGTTAATTTCACCAAATATGAGGCACAAGCACTAACACTTCAATTATATGTATAAATAGGATAATAACTCGATATATGATCGGGCATTAATGTCTCATTTAACTGAAAAATGAATTTATCGTTCAGACTGGATGTGGAATCGGAAAATTTCACTTCAACGATCTCACCTAGTATATGAGTCCCTCTCTCAGGATTGGTAGATGAAGCAATGCAAAGTGCTTCCCGATAATGCAAATTAATCTACTGCTTCGTGTGCAATCTTTTTACCACTATTACTCAAAGCTTTAACATTAATATTAATATCTGTTTAATCAAAAATTTTTACCTCCCTGCTAGTGACTTTGAGATTCGAGACTTTCGAAAGTTTTTCTCTTTCCTATACGCTACCACGCATTAGTTTCTTTAAGCATTGATCACAGATCTCCCTCTTGTAAAATGTACGGATTAAGCACTGGAGATCTTAAGACATGATTTCAGATACGCCACTTAGTCCTAAATACGCCGATATATATAGCTAATGCGTGGGAGGTTTTTAAATTGATTAAAAATTGTTTATATTTCGATGCCTAATCTCTGAGCTTCTCCAACTTTGACAAGTAAAGATCTATTTAATACTTAGGTAGATTTTTGTAATAATGCCTTGGATATAGGACGCCATTTGAACAAGTTCTCTTGAATTCAACTTATTTCGATAGACCAGACGAAGAAAGGTATAAATAACCTAAAAACATCGTTGAAAGTAAAGTGCGAAAGTAAAATGTCCTGAATCGTTTCATCTTGTAATAAGTGAGTAAGAAAAGGAAGCTTAAAACTAACAAAAAGCTGTTGTGAATTGGATTGAATGCCTCGAGGACAACTAAAAGAAGTGCGAAACCGTGTGAAATATTGATAACGCTAAAACGAATTACGATTAAAGTTTCTATTAAAAAATAACTTTACACCCATATTGAATGGAAATTACCGGAAAAAGTGTTTGTCTTTGTTTTATTTAAAAATGAGGGCATTTAAACGTTTATAACAAAAAAATAGAGTGTCTAATGCCCAAAAAAGTGTTATTTTATAAGGTTCCCCAGTTTATTCATAAAAAAGTAAACTTAAAACTCTAAAAAAGAAAACAATGAAAAAAGGATTTTGGATGTTTTTCAATAAAAGTATGAAGCTATAATTTTTTTTTTTTTAATTTTTTGAAATACCCTCCTCAGCTCTGTCTCTCTCTCTCTCTGCCTTATCTCATAATGTTTTATGTGTAGAAGATGGAAGAACATTGCCCAGCACGGGACAGGCTAGATCTTCCCCGCAAGAACCTCGACAGACTTAATGAAGCTGTCAGTTCCAGAGTAAAAGTTAGCACATACATTTAAAAAATAGCAATAAATGATGACTTCTTCATTGGGCTACCAATTATTAACTTAGATCAGCCAGTTGGTTATTACTGCAATCAAATAGAGAGTAGGGATTTTGATAAGGTATTTTTTTATCCTTACTTACAATCAATGAATACAGGTATCTGTATCATAAAAGCGCATTTAAATTTTTTTTATTGTTTTTTTCCTTCTTTTCCTTTTTTCAGGAATAAAATTTTTATAAAAATAATTTATTTTATATATTACATATATATTATATATTATTATATTTATATTATATATTTATATTATTTATTATTATTTTTATATTTTTTGATTTTTTTCTATAAATTCATAGTTCACCCAATGAATGTCAATAAAATCAAAAAATCAAAAATTAAAAATAAGCCGCATAGTACGGGTTTTTTGTAAATAATTTTTTTAATTTTTAATTTTAAATTTTAACCAAACTATAAAACTGAATGCCACGATACAACACAAGCTGTTCGCTGGCTACCATAAGACACAACTTTAAATTGAAATTTAGGGAAAACTTACGTTGCAAATGATAACAAAATAAATAAGTTTCAACATTTAAAATTTCTTAAATAAAATTCAAATAATATTATAAATAAAATTTCATAACTTTTTTCAGGCAACAACTTCGTTTTGAACGAAATGTACAATTTACTTTGATAACTGACAATGAAAGGAGCGAATTTTTTCCTGACGATGGCCTAAGACAAGATGACGAAATCCGAGGAGATTCTAAACCTGCCAGTAAAAATAAATACAAAAAGATTCTTGAAGAGGAGAAGAGTAAACAGCGGTTCGAGAAACTTTGCCGGGAAAGATTTGATTACCTCCATCAAATAGCAGAAGCTCCTCTTTATGTTAATGAGTATTTCGCACAGCCCTGGAAAATCGTTTCCAAGTAAGTACTAATTGTGTTTTTGGAAATTTTTATAATTAGATTCCCGTTCACAGGATCGCCAATAAAATTGTGAACGATGCAATAGATGATGTAGAAAGATCCATAAATTTTGGTGAAGAAACATTCGTAAGAGACTTTATACAAATGGAACTGGAAACATAATATCTATACTAATACTTTTATTTAGTTGCAACCTTAGATCATACACAATGTTCGACTTGATAACATCAATTTGTAACTATATTTTGGCCATAAATTTCATAAATACATACTTTCTTTTTGAATAAGTCGTCACCGGTCCTATGTGGTCGTAACTCGATACTATTTTCTAAGGTTTTGTTTTAGTTTTCAAAACTACTTCAAAGGACGACAGCAAACACGGAAAAATACGTTGAAAAATAATTCCGGGATTTATGCAAATGAAAAAACTTTGTTTTATTAAACAACTTTTTAATCAAATCGAACACACAGGCACCAATTGCCAAAACAAAATACTGCATTTCGCAAAAGATTGTCAGTTGCGAAATACCATGGTTTACTTCATGCGAAAATCTTCAAATCAATTTCAAAGTATGTTTACATCTGCATTTCGCAAACACCGAACGCGATCCAAGTTTTCGAGATTCCAATGTCAAAAAACAAACTTGCTTTGTCAAACAAGATTTGGACTTCAAAATATTTGAGTGTACAAAAAATTTCGTTTATTCTTCCCACTGAATCCTTATATATGCTGTGAACATGCAACTAAGTACATTCCGATACGGATATATCGACTCAAATTACTGCCCCGAACTCTCAAATTTTTGAATGAACTCTTCAAAAAACAAAAGTCTAAACTAAACAGAAATTTTGTCGTTAGCAATATTCAGATCAGATATTCAGTATTTTAATAGCTTCTTCTGCTAGCCAACCCAGTGAAACTTTTAGTAAAGTTGATCCTGTAATATATTGACATTTATTGACATATATTGTTCCCGTAGTCAATAATCAAATGATCTCGACTACAAAAGTCGCATAGAAATGCGAATTTAGCAACGTGCCTGGAAGTAAGCATAAAGAAAATTAAAACGATCGATTATTGAAAACTTTCCTGACGGTAACTTTAAGGTTTTTGCGAAATGTGTGAGACCGTTCAATAGAGTCTATAAATTATTAGAAGTCGTGGTCCTTGAACTATGGTTGAAGACTATTAGTAGACCACTGTTACGATCAAAGTTAGGTGCTACCAGGCCTATTATTAAGTTCAGTCTCGAACGCAAGCAAAGCCCGCATTGAAACTCCATTTTTATGTTTTACGAAACACAACATAAAACCACCGATAAACTCTTCATCACGTTAATGTCAGTATCGAAAAGTACAATTTTCTGCATTTTGCAGTATGCATTTTGCATTTTGCCTATGTTTTTCTTTACAATTGCACTTCGAAAATATAGAGAGATCCTAAGCCGAAATTTTTGTCCACGAGTACCAATATTTACGCATGTTAATACAAATCCCTTTTAACTCTATGTTTGAGATGTTCCGCATAAATGTCTAGGACAAATGTCTAAGAGGACTTTGTCCCAGTAATACTGTAAGTTTTTCTTGACATGTCAGCGTGCAGTCATATAAACTGCGAACCTCTCTTAAAAATTTCCGCGACGTGTCAGTCTAATCGCGTTCATATGTGTTTGAGTGCGAGTGGAGACTTCCAGGCATATGATTATAATATAATTAATATAATTCATCATCATTAATTTTGTTTATGTTTTACATCATATTAAAATATTTCGGTAAATGATAGGTCCTGACTGCTGTGTACTGGGATAGCGTGTTCATTTTGTTTGGTTGCTTTAGTCTATTTGTCTTCTGTTAGCCAATGTCAATCTTACTTGTTTACTAAAGTGAAATAAGATGATGATAAGATTTTTATTTCTGCTTCTGCAATGAAAAAAGACTTGCTTTCCAGTAATTTTCTTTCGTTTTAATTTTCTCCATTAGATCTTTAAACTTTTGTACCAATGGTCGTGTTGCCCGTTTACCCTTATCTTATCATAATCACCACACTGAAATAAAAAGTATCTAAACGTTTCCCTACTGAGCTTGCATGACATTACTTAAACTTATTTAAGTTTGAATAGTCGAAGGTTGTTATAGGCTGCATGGGTCATCAGTTACCCATCGGAAAATGTTACACCCCCGATACGTAGATAAAAAAAGGTCAAGCTAATTTGCTACAAGGCTTTGGTTCCACTAGTGTTGACATATGAATGTAAGATTTGGTATAATCAGAAATCCGGTATTAGGGAATTGTTACGGATTCCGGGAAACAAAGCTTTCGCCATTTGAAACCGAATTGCTCATTAGTATGTTTATGATTTTAATACATTTAGAAGAAATATTGCTTGTATGGACATTTTCTCACTGATTGGTGTGGGTGCTTCTGGGATACTTTTTAGATTCTTGCATCCACTGTTATTCTGTTCTGCCAATGGTATGTAAATTCTTGTAGTAAGGTACTTCCCCGATTGAATTCAGCATGTATGGCCCCGATTAGAATTCATGTAATTCATTTGAGCTGTCAAACCGTGAAAAGTAACTACAGCTTGCATTAGGAATCCACCTTAAGTTTTCATAATAGTCCGATTTGATTTCACGTGAATTGCCCTATGCCGGCTAATGTCATAACCGAATGACATTTGAGGTTACACAGCGAACTGACAGCTGCATGGATTATTGAAATGTTTAACCGCCTTTGAACTACAACAATTTGACTACGAATATTATTTGAAAGCTGTTCACAATGTCTGAAGAAGACGATTATACTACAAACGATGATAACATAAATTACAAATCGATAACGTGAGTATATTCACATTTATGATTGCGTCAATGTCTTAGATACCTCAATTGGCAGTTGCGAGAGCATTCCAGATATCTTCCTCGACAAGCTTGTCGCGAAAAAGTATTTCGGAAAGTTTGGCAAAATCAAACGATTCATATTACGCCCGAAACGACTTTCGTGTACGGTAGAATTTGAATCTGAAAATTCAGCAGAAGATGCGATTGTCAACGCGGGAGTTTACAATGGTCAAAATTTCACGGTTCGCTACACGCAAAATGAGGTGGCTCACACTCGAAATACTGAAGAATGGGTAGATTCAGATGTCCAAGCTGAACTGGAGTCCATGCGCCCGCAAGCACGCTTAAATCAACTTCCCAATTCGAAGCCCTCTGTAATCTCCAAACTGCCCAAATCAATTTTGAAAACCAGACCTGCCGTCGTCGAAAATTTTGCCAAAATAGCAGACGGAGGCCTACGAAGTGAACTTGAGGCGATATTGAAACGACAGGCGTTTGACAATGAAGAAAAGTAAGTTCTTTGGCTAGGTTCTCCTCAATATAATGACTGATTCGTCATTTAAGGTACCGAATCCTTGACGCCCGCGATAAGCTTTTGCGTCTAACTACAGTTCGAACAACCGACATCAAGCGGGCAGAAAGCATCAAGGGGTTCTGTCCGGATATGTGCCCTGAAAAAGAACGTCTTCTTCGGGAGAATCGCAACCAGATCGCCATTTTCGAACTAGAAGAGAAAAGTAGAAACCGAATGGACCACAAGCTTGCGGTTAAGGAATACTCACGCAGCAGTGCCGATCAAGAGACACCTCTGCCGCACGAACTTCGTCCAGAACCAGTTTTAAAATTGACGATAACATATATAATGTACAAAATTATAGACCTTTGCGACACGGAAGACGTGAACATCGCGGATTGGTATAACTTCATTTGGGATCGAACGCGTAGTATTAGAAAAGACATCACACAGCAAGAGTTGTGCAGTCCAGCTGCTGTAGAGCTCGTTGAACAATGCGCTCGCTTTCATATCCATTGTGCCGCTCGTTTAGTCGCCGAAGACTCGTCAGTTTTCGATCCAAAGATCAATACTGAGAACTTAACAAAATGCTTGCAAACTTTGAAGTACATGTACCACGATCTCCGCTTGCAGAACAGAAAATGTCCCAACGAGGCTGAGTTCCGCTCTTACGTCATATTGCTCAATCTTAACGACGCTAATTTTCTCTGGGAAGTGAAGCAACTGCCGGAAGTAATTCAGGATTCCACGCCTGTGCGTTTTGCTCTCGCCACTTATCTAGCCATGGAAAGTAACAACTACGTAAAATTCTTCAGTTTGATACGCGAAGCCACATATATGCATGCATGTATCCTCCTTCGTTACTTTACTCAAGTCCGCCTGCGCGCTATACGAGCTATTATGATTGCTTACAAGTGGCCTTTGCACGTCGTCTCCATTCCTGTCAGCTACTTCACCAAGATCCTGGGTTTCGAGTCAGACTCAGCTGCGCGGCTGTTTTTCGAATACCATGGCCTGGACTGCGAAGGCGACAGAGTGAATCTTGATAAAAAGGCATTCTACATTCCAGAAACACCCATTCCTATGGATCGTGCTTTGAACATAGTGGAATCCAAGAGAAAGTGCACAGCGGGTGAAGCTGTTTGTGGGCGTCCTTTGGACTACATACAGGCCCTAGAAAAATATGTCCCGCACAGTAGTTTCGATGAAAATGGATATCTCAAAGCGGAATCTTGGAACGCGGAAGACCAAATTAAGAGCATTGGCGCGAAACGAAAAGCTAGTGTGGAATCCGATGGATTGTTTAAAGTTCCTTCAGCGAGCCCACCAATATCTCCCAGATTTAAGACTCCATCTCCTAGTTTAAAAGTCCCAGCAGAATCGAACAAGTCAAATGTGTTTCAACCGATTGCCAAACCAACTAATCATCAGCCATCAGCGGCCGTTTTAGGATCCGATAGTGAAAAATCGAAGCAATTCGAATTTTCCTTGCCAGCGTTTGTCAAACCATCCCAGGAACCTTCACAAAAACAAGGAGTAAAATCCATTTTCGGCGGAAGTGCATCGAACTCGACATCTTTTGATCAACCGCCCCCTTCGACTTTTTCAGCGCTTGTAGAGCGCCAAACATTGAGCTTGCCCAAGTCAGAAAGCACGCAAGTTCCGCCGCTGCCGCGAATAGAAAGTGACCGTGACAAAAAAATTAAAGATAGCATTTTCCAACACTTCCAAACGACAACCCCCTCCTTAGATATCTTCAAACGCCCAGCTAGCCATACTGAGAAATCGAGTGAGATTCAAAATCAAAATAAATTACAAATAAAAACAACCCATGCAAACGCAGAACAGAGTAAACATACAGACTTCGATAGAAGAGATAAACAACGTGAAGAAGAGTTAGCGATCGAAAAAAGAAACCAGAAATTGCGCGATATAAATCGGAAAAGTGATTACACCCTATCGGAACTGCTTCAAAGCGAAATTCCACTCATAATCAAGGAGATAGCAAGCATTGAACTTAAAAAATATCGTGCTATCCTCGCTAGTTCTGAACAAACATGTAATACATTGCTCGCAGAAGTTGTGCTAGAATTACTCAAAGATTTGATCAAGGAAGAGGTTGCAGCCGCAGAAAAAAACAAGAACGTTCTGCGCAAATACTTTTCCCTCTGGCGCGCAAATGTACAAAGCGCCATAGAACATAGAAAGCTGATGGAATCGACTCCTATTTGGATATCAGAACAACTGGTGACTGAAGCGCATCCGCAACAGGCACAAACGCTAGAAATGATGGAACGATATCGTTCAGGCGTGCCGGGACACTTCCAAATTAAAAGTCCCAAGGAGAAGCCAATTGATATCTTCTCCATTTTTCGGAAAGAACTTCAATCGAAATTGCCCTCGCTCCAATCAAGATGTTTATTAAGGTCCCGTAAATATTTCAAGTATATAATATCGTTACCCCAAGAAGAAGAGGAACTCAAGGGATTCAATTCATTTATCAGCAGTTGGATGAAGAAAAGGATAAAACGTCAAAGTCGAGAAGAGACGAAAGAGTTTCTTTGTGAGACGCATGAAAACATCTCAATCTGTTTGCGAAGCGTTGCGGGAACGGTACGAATAAATGAAGTTATGAAAAAAGTCACAGACGATTGCGATCATGCTCACGGGCTAATTTTCATAATGACATGTGCGAATTTCTTAAATTCCAGAAAGAGACTCCACCACTTGCTAAAGCTTTCACAAATTCATATGAAAATCCCCGTGGCTATTATAACATACAACGTTCAAGCCGAGGACGAATTTGTGGAGGAGCAACTGCACATCCAGAAATTGATAGAAGATGAAAAAATCTCATATTACAGTATTTTTCCAAGTACAGTTTTCATAAATAAGAATAATTTGCATGAAGCTTACGAGGAAACATTCAAGTTCCTTGCCCAGTACACAGAACAAAACGATGAACTAGAAATGCAAAATTTGTGCTCATTCTTGCGTTCTGCGCTGGGAGATGAATTCTGGAAGCGATTGGCTGACTCTTCTCGCATAAATCCTTCATTTCGAAAAGTATGCACGCAACCAGCAAAAATCGCTTCTCTCTACAACGAAGCCGTTGACTTGCTGATACAATTGTTGGAGGAGGACTACGGAGCGTTCCCCGAATTTCCTAACGAGTTGCGCAGATTCGTGCCTAAACAAAACCTGGACATTCCCTTGGGCTTGGAACATTTTCCAAGCGATTGGAAGAATGAGGGTCGCAACAAACGAATCCAGAACTTTCTCAAACGCGTCAAGTTGCGTCCTTTTCCCACTGTGAGCGACGACCTTGCTGAAGTGGAACAAACACTTCTGACATACGCATCGAAATGCATAAGTGCAAATCAGTATGCCGAACGGGCTGGGTATGGTGCCATCAAACATTTGCTGGAGAGTGTCAATTCATCAGAATTTCAAGAAGTCCCTGCGTCCGAAAGATTCAGTGCTATATCATGGCTTCCGGTGATACAATCAGTAACACTGGAACAGTTGACATTCACGTGGCACTCAAACGATGAAAGTCTACCCAAAGAAATCATTTACAAACGGCTCGCATTCAGAGAGTATTTGAGCGTGCCATGGTGGTTTGAGCACGTGACATTGAAATCTATCAAAATGGAAAAGAAAAACGAAGAACAAGAAACGCGTAACCGAAGTTTGTCACCTCCAGCAGCAAAGAGATCGAAAATTGATATCGACGCTTTGTTGGAACGCAGCTCTGCGCTCCTTGAGAAAGCTGATCGGAATATTGCACACTACAGACTAGTTACAAGTAAGAGTCGAGAAATTTCTCGCACGTTGGATGAAAAACTCTATCAGCAAGAATTAGTGAATAGGAAAATGAAGCAATTCCTCCGGAATAAAGTTTAATTATAGTTGTAATTCTGCTTTATTGTTGCCCCGATTCGACCCCGGATATAGCACGCACGCTGGTTGATCAATTTTAATATGTTTTTGTTACAATCCAATATAATTAATAATTTAATAAGTTTTATTAAAACGCGCAAACATTTGTTAATCATTAAACTATAGACTTCGCAACAATTGTTTGATAGAAAAAAATTTTGTTGAAAATTTCACGCTAAATATTCGTAATAAAATGTTATTCAAAATTTTCTCAAAGAAAGCAACAAGATGCGCAACGGGATCATATGTTCAAATATTTAAAGGATCATCTACTACGATTGCCGCTTTTAGCTTGAAAATGTTTCGAAATGAAAATCGATTTAATTCATAACAATTAGACACAATCGGCTATTACATTACGGATAATTATTTTGGATTTCAATTCGCATATAAACATTGCGAAAGGAAAAGACTGATGGCAAGCGCCGGAAGGAATAGGAATATAAAGAATACTTAAGTGGTTTATTTTTAGTTTAGCCAAAACTATCAACTAATGTTAAAACTCATGCTTTTCGCAATTCAATGTCATGCGCCTTAAAGAAAAATTAAATAAAAATGTGGATGCTTATTTATTATAAACATAGAATCCCCAATTTTATTTACCATTTCTACATGTCCCAGTACGTGGGTCAAAATAAAAATCCGTCTATTAAAAAAAAAATTAACATATTAGATACATAGGCAAATTTTAAACTGTACCAATATCAAGACATTAATAGTCAAAACGTCACCCCAAATTTAAATATATCAATACAAACATCTAAATTTATCGATTTAACACATCAAGTGGAAAAAGGGAAAATTCAGCCAACAATATTAATATTGAATGAATTTAAACCAAACCAAAAATCAACTTTTAGTTGATACCTAGGTTTATTAGTTTTCCGGAGAAAACCACAAAATGCTAAGAAATATCACCAGTAAATACAACTCTGCTATCGAATCCTACTTACACCTCCTCGTGATGGTCGCTGTTAACTTCTTCAGAGGGATAACCGCAAACTTTCCGCGTCTGATTACGCAATAATGATTATGCCGCCGAGTGGAGGTGGTGCGATGGGCTAGCAACCCATCGCATTGAAAACGAAAGCCATTTTGTGGACTCAAACCACTTAGTAAGATTCTTCGGCTCATTGCCTACAATTGATATTCAACTAATTCTAGTTAATTTCGACGTGAAAGTCGGGAATGAAATTTTACATCAGAGAACGACTAGAGGCTGTAACCTTCGCGAATATAGCAAAGCCAAAGTCTGATTACTATGGCCTAAGCTCGACGCATCCATTAAAGAACCATCTGATTATATGAAGGTAGCCAATCAAACTGACCAGGTACTCATCCAGGAAAGATGGTCCTCGAGCATACTTGACGCCCTTACGTCGCTTGGAGCAAACTGTTTCTCGAACCATTATTTGGTCAAATCAATCTTTCAATGTCGCCCGCCAAAACATTTAACTGGTCGTTGGTGTTTTGGGTCTTTCAAGGAACAATCGAAATTTAAGGCTCAAATTTTCCTCTTAGATAGAGCACGAACTTCGGCTACAGTCCCTAAGACTCATTAATAAGATGTCAAATATAGACGTAACATAAAAATCCCTAAAACGAATTACGACATAACAATGAAACGACTCTTTAGTTGGTAAGATAAGAATACGATTTTGTTATAAATACATATAGACTAGACTTAACTTAAATTTGTTGAATTCAATTTTCATTATTCCTGGACAAACAGGTCCACATAGTTAGTTAAATTAATGGTATTTATTTTGTTTTTCTCGTAGGTTTTCAGTTTTCCATGGCTAATTTAAATGTTGCATGTAATTTTATGCCGTTCCAACTAGTTTTCAGTTCGATTTCTAAAACAATTTTTTTGTTTGTATTTTTGGCTTAACAGACCGTTGATTTTCTTGATTTAAAATAAAGTGTTGCTTCATGTTTTGTTTTCCTTACTTCCTTGTTTTTTTGTGAAAAAAGTCCACCAAAGGTTACGTACAATCTACGTCACTGGCGCCCTGACATCTTTTACAATGAAGATAGTGCAGACGAAGGCGACGGAGAAGAATAACATGAAGAAGTACCCGATCAGCAAAATTACGACGAGTCCCTCAGTTTCAAACGAAAAATTAACGAATGGGCGGAAGGTCGTTGATGATCTGTTATCAAAACAAAATATAATTTGCGATGAACGCATCTGAGACCAAGATACACCATTCGCTTCAAGTTTACTTGCCGTCAGCGAAAGAAGAACCAAAAAATACCGAAACACCCTTGTAAACAGAAACCCCTTTTATTTACTCAAGAGATGCTCGACATTATTGTTCAGCATACCAATGAAAAATCCAGTCGAAGATCAGAAGCAAACGTGGAAAGCTTTCATCGGACTGTTATATTTTTCCGCTCTGGAAAAGAATACTCATACGAATTTAATTCCTTATTTCGGAAATAAGTTTTACTGAGCTGCTCTGTTGGAACGTCGTTTTCAATACCTTTTGCAAAACCTTCGATTTGACGACAAGAATATAAAAAACGTAAGAAGAACAGAACACGCTTCAATCCTTTAAAGAACCATGAGATTTATTCATTACAAATTGCAAAAAATTACGTATCGTGAATAGGTGACGCTTGAGCAACGTCTGCAAATTCTGCAGAGCTATTTCGAAAAAACGGAACTTTTCGAGATTTTGTCCGTCAATTTTATGGCCATGGATCATGATTGCACTCTGATACTACGCATCCATCCAGACGATGTACAGAACATAATGAAGAAACCGTAGCAGCTGTAGAATGTAGTATCGATGAAGATCCAAATGAGTCCATTCGACATCAGAAGGATCTTGATTTGCGGGCTTATAAAATCCAACTCGTGCAGCAATTGAAGCCGATCGACCACCGGGCACGGCGTAGATTATGTGTATGGGCTCAAGATAACATTTCTGAAGATACCGGATTTGATGGCGAGGCTCATTTCTGGTTGAATGGCAACGTCAATAAGCAAAACTGCCGAATTTGGATTGATGATCAACGAAGTCCCGTTACATCCGGATAAAGTAACTATGTAGTGTGCTCTATGGCCCGTGGAATCATAAGTCCATATTTCTTCAAAACAAACATTGAATCACAGTCAATGTTCAGCACTATAGAGCCATGAGCAATGACTTTTGCGTTCTGGAGTTGACTCGCCATAATGAAGGGAACCTCTGGTTTCAATAGAAAGGCAAGACATGCGATATAGCCCATGTAACCACCGACTTATTGAAAAATATTACATGAAAGAATCATTTCTCGTTTTAGATCTGTGAACTGGCCTGCAAGATCTTGTAATTTATCTCCACTGGACAATTTCTTGCGTGGATACGTCTAATCACTCGTCTACGCTGACAAACCCGAGATGCCTGAACTTTGGAAGACAACATTCGGCGCGTTATTGCCGAGATACGGCCCCAATTATTGGTTAGAAAAGTGGCACTCACATGACCGAAATCATGTTTAAATAAAAATGGCATAGAATTATCTTTTCAATAAAACCAATTTCCTGCTAACCAAAGCAATTTATTTGTATCTAATTTCATTTCAAAGTTGTACACCTTTAAAAAACATTTTTTATGTACCTGTTCTCAGTAAAGTTGGCAACTCCGGTCCACCTTAGTTGAGTGGTATCCATGATTTCAGTTATACACTGTGAGCGTCAAAAGAAAGTGTACACCTATGTGTAGTATATTCAAAACCTCATAAAATGAGTTCTAGAAGTCGGATTTTAAAAATGTTTTGTGTTTTGAAGGATTTTCTAATAATAAAATGAAAAATTTGATGTAAAACATTGCACTAAAAGTTCAACAACAAAATAACAAAAAATACTTCATTTTTTACGCGTCAAAAATACGTGTACAGCTTGCAGCACACCCTGTATTTGATGTGTTTAATGGGAAAACTTCCGTTAGATTCAGTTTATAGTTCTTCAAAAATGCAAACTTGGTTGACATGACGCGATACTTCAATCATTCATAATTTTATTTGCACCATAGAACGATCCAGTTTCTACATTATCTAAAATGGGTAAACAAAGTGCAATTAAAACGCGAAAACTTGTAAAATTAAGAACGGAAGGAAAATCGTTACGGGAAATATCACAAGTGGTGTGTAGAAGCCATAACATCGTGAAAAAACTTTTGGAAAAAACAAATTCGAGAAGTTCAAAGACGTAAGTGTTCGGCCTCGTTCCGGTAGGCCAAGAAAGTTGTCCATATGTGATGAACGATTTATTGTGAGGAAAGTGCGATAAAATCCAGCAGTGAGTGCGGTTAAAATCGCGGAAAATATAACAGTAGATTCTTGGGTCAGTGTCAGCGCAAGTATTGTCCGCCGAATACTGAATAGGAATGGGTTACATGGCCGAGTACCCCGTAAAAAATCATGCATTTCTGAAAAGAATCAAAAACTCCGGGTGCTTTATGCCAAAAAGGATAAAAAAAACATGTCATTCTGGGAAAACGTACTTTTCAGTGATGATGGTAAATTTGAAATATTTGGTTCCAAGAAATCACCCAGGATATGGAGAAGTAAGAACGCCGAATTTGATCAGAAGAACATAAGTTCAACGATAAAGCATGGTGATGGTTCGGTTATGGTCTGGGGGTGTATGGCGGCATCAGGCGTTGGGAATCTGGTTTTATTGACACTATGATGATTAAAAATTATTACTTGGACATTTTGAAAGAAAATTTACTACCTAGTGTTGCAAAAGTAGGGTTAAATACATCATGGGTCTTCAAGCAGGACAACGACCCAAAGCACAAGTCAAAGCTAGTGCAGGAATGGTTATTGTATCGAACACCTAAGCTGCTGGATCATCCTCCGCAATCCCCAGACCTTAACCCCATCGAGCATTTGTGGGATTATCTCGATACACAAATCTGAATACGGAAAATAACAAGCAAAGAGTCGTTGAAGTCCATTTTAATCGAAGAATGGCAGAACGTTTTTTATTTTATTATTAGAAAATAGGCAAACGTTTTCAAAACACAAAACATTTTTAAAATCCGACGTTTAGAACTCATTTCATGAAGTTTTGAATATGCTACACATAGGTGTACACTTTCTTTTGACGCTCACAGTATTTCTTGACCGGATGCTGGGCGTTGAAATCGCAGGCTATTCAATACGAGTATGTTAAACAAGGAATCGAGTCCTTTTTGGAATTCCCTGACATTTTTCTGACTCCAATGGCCGAAGTGCCAAAGAAGTGATCCGCATCTTGAAAGTAGGAATATGATGACAGATGCTTCAAGCCATTTGAATTTTTCGAATTCGACTTTCGATGATGCAAAACATAAAAAACGGAAATATTGGTAAGGAGACTCTACCAATATTTCAATACCAACTCTTTCGTCTCAAATTCATACATCGATTCGCTCGAGCTTACATTCTTCAAATGGAGTGTCTTCAATTGTGATGGGTTTTAACGCGATCAACGATATCAGGCTTTTGCTTGACATGGAATTCAGGGAAATTCAAACGTCGATCGAGCGCTACAATAGAGTTGACGTTGTCCCTGAACGAGAAATTTTTGCGAAGAATTCAAATTCATGCGGACGCAAATAAAATTAATTCTTGGATCCTGCTTAACAGGATAGTTGTGATGTTAGCAAGTTTCTGAATATTAGCAAGTAGCAGTTTATTATCATTACTTACGTTATTTCGAAATATGTTATGGGTTTAAAAAAAAATAATATAATGTAGTACAAAAATAATAAATAATAATAATTGGGGCAACCGATAGGTCCCACCTACAGCGAAGAAGGGATAAGGTTAGAAAGACAGGGTTATTTGAAAATACAAAGGCTGCATAATGGCGGCTGAAGGAAGTCACTTTTAACCGACTAGCTCACCACGCGGGCGTGGGGGTTTTTTAGGACATTATGAATGCCCTGATCCTTGCATATCACATACACAGAAAAATCTTACTGCTTCATTTTAAACAGATTTTATGTGAAAGTACAAACATAAACATACAATACATGTAATGAAATATATATATTATAAAAAATTGTATACAGCGCGAAAATTTATATTCATCCAAGTGTGTTCTAGTGCAGTTAAGATACTTCGATGATCAGTTAAACACCAACAGACACCATTCACGTTCCGATAAGCGCGTATTCAATTTTCAGTCATCCGCTGATCAGTATACTATAAATTATTACAGTTTTACTCACAGCAAGGGACCATTTTTCTTCCTTTTACTTTTTCTTGTCCTTATACTTTATTCTCTTTTCTTCTTAATTTACGTTATCTTACTACTCAGTTTTCTTTCTTTATGCACGTTTCCTTCTTCTCTATCACTTTATCTTACTTCTATATTTACTTGATACTTTATATTTCTTGATTATTCACTTTTCCTTCTTTATTTTAGACTATATTCACATTTCTTTCTTTATTCATTTTCCTTCTTTTCTTGTCCTTCACATTTAATTTTTCTCCTTCTTATAGTTAGGTATTGACAACAAAGAAGTGAGTTATATTGTTTGAAAATTTTTGGCAAGCGTTTCAAGAATTTAATGTATTTACTGAGACGTTTTTTTTCATAACTACATTTTTTTATACAAACAAAAAACACATAAAAATGACTTTTGTCGATCCTCGTGCGGCGAATGCAAATGATACCCTGGCGAGACGGGGCTTAGAAGAATTTCACTGGGGTGCACTTGCGATGGCCTTTTTTACGATATTTGCATTCATCGATGGCATCCACGATTTGATACTGGATGCTCATATACACCCGAGATTATACAATCCTCTGGCTCTGTCCTCCTCCAATCCTCCTAACTCATCCTCTGGCTCCTTCTTACCCAATTTGCACTCGTCCCTCGTGTTGTAATTTTTACAACTTTCGCATCCTCCATACATGGAACAGTTGGAACCACCATCATCTCTGAAATTGCTTACCTGTTTGATGGCATTTGGACATTGGAAATTTGTACAATGTTTTCCATCTATTGTCGATCTCACCTAAAACAAATGTAACCGCAAGCGCTTCTTCGTTTAACTCTTCAAAGAGGTCATTAATAATTGCCCCGAAATCCAGGTCCTTCAAAAACAAGGTCTTTATTATTTTAATTCGTTTTTACCCAGCGAATTCCTCGAATTGGTGAAGTGGAATGTTGACTCCACTAGAGCTTGCTTGGCTGATTCAAAATCAACGAGTGACCTCGTTCTGATGGAAATCCTGTCAACACTCGCTTGAACTTAATCTCGAAATATTTTATCATTCATTCTCAATATCATTTTCATGTTGGCCGAAGGCGCTTATCGGGGGAACATTGTACCTTTGCGAGAATGAACGAGGATGTACCTTTGCGAGGTACAGAAACAGCAGTTTGCTTTCCCCGATATTGGAGTTAAAATTTTGAGATCTTGTAAACAAATCATTATTCTTGTTTGTTAGCTTCATTAACGATCTCCATCAAATCGTCCAGTATTGCAATAGAAAAGGACTTTTAAATGTTGTTTGTGACATTAAGAATTTTTTCAATTCCCTTTGCAATCTTTTTGTCGGCTTATATCCTTTGAACATAAAAACTATCTTCAAATAGGATAAGGATAGCAAATATATGTTAATTTTTGTACTTGATCAACTCATTCTGTTTAACTTGCGTTTCTATTGTGTGTTTAAGATGTTTAAACAGATAAACTCATACACACATGATGAGAATCAGTTTGCACAATTTGGCGAATTATTGCTATACTAAACGTATTTTTTCAGAAGAAAATACGTTAAGGTACATATTTTGCGTTCGTTCTTAAAAGATAAAATATATTCAGCCTGCACTCGAAACAGAATGTACGTGTGTACATACTCCCCCATTGGCGAGATTTGAAGCTCCCATAGACTGTTTGAGAAAACTGCAGCTAGTTCTCCTTCAAATGGATGATCCCATCTGAGTTGCGATGAAGGTACTGTTTATGTTTTTTTTTTAGATCGGACTCCTCAATGTTCTCGGCCGAAAAGGTGCTTCCTTTTAGCTTTTTTTTCGAAGTTTTAATAAAGAGTTTCTTCTAAACTTGGCCAGTAATTGGTCGCAACTATATGGAATTCGATTTTAAAATAATAATTCAACTAGATTGACGTTTGAATTACTGAATCTTTCAGGGAATACCCAAGGGTGGATCTACTTAAAGGCTTTTTGGGCTGCAGCTCAGGGCCCCGCGAATAAAGAGGGCCCGCAACCGAACTGAAACCAATAGACGATATTGTCAATAATAAAAATTATCTAGAATTTAAAAAAATCCGATCATAAGGTTGGCAACACTGCTATCGATCAACCCGTGTGCGCATCTATCAAACGGAACGGGGAATTCCCTGTCGCTTATTTTCGGTCGGTGTATTCCGTGTATTGTCTATTATTGGGGACTTCCCTTCGCTTATCGCCCGACGCAATTTTGTTATTTTTCCGCATCGTCGACTATATTAACGAATTGACTTTGTAATTGTTAGAAATGTGTTTAGTACGTGTGTTTAGTTTACTAAGTGATGGATAACTTAAAAGTTATAAGGACCGGACCTTTCTTTTAATTTACTAAAATTGAAAGTATTCAGCATAACTAGACTTCCTGCTTTTAATAGGCAGTAGGTAAGTAAAAATAATTATAAAACATGACTTTTTTATTTTTATTTCAGTTTTCAAAACTAAATGAATCGAACTCGTTTGATATTTAATGATAATTTGTGAATTGCTACACTCATTACAAAGTAGGTATTAAAATTAAAAGTTCTATCCAGTTCTTTGTTTATTTTCCGAAAAATATCTTATTTTACAATATGTCTGCTAGAAAATATAAAAGTGGAGCTGAAAAAAGAAAATTACAGTTTGGTCAAGAAAAAGAAAGAAAGAAATGCGCAAAAATTGAAACTTTTTTTAAATCAGAACATATAAACGCGAATGATATAGCTATAAAAAAAAACGTAAATATAGCTATAAAAAACGTAACCATTAAAAAACGTAAAGGAAGGTATTTTATGCGAAGAGAATCTAACCGAAGGAAGCAAAAAATCAAAAAAAAAAAAAACCAGGAATAAAATACAAGTGATGAAAATATCCAAGATTTTGAAAACCAGAAAAAAATACCAACGATGAAAATGTGCAATATCTTGATTTCCAGCAACCCTCTGGTTCCTCTGAAAACGAAATTGGCAAAAATTCAGCAAAAGGAAGGTAATACCGATGCCGAGGTGGAAAGAAATTTAGAAAATATTAAGTTTGAGAAATATGTTGACGTGGGCTTGTGGCCAGATTTGCTAAATAATGATTTTGTTAATTTCGTCCTCTCACATGAAATGACTGAGTTTCAAAATAAAGATCCGAAGAATATGTATTCAGCTTCAATGAAGAAATATAAAGAAAAAAACATCTTTTTCAAATAGGTATTTCACTAGAAAAATAAAAAATGGCCAATCACTGGAATGATCTTGGTTATGTTATTCAAAAAGGGTTGGTACTGTTTTTTGTTTGACTTGCAAACTTTTTTCTAAAACTCCTTCTCAATACGCTGGATTTTCTGATTGGAAACACATAGGATTTTGTTTAGAAAATCACGAAAATTCTAATGAACATAAGAATTCAATGTTAGTGTGGTTGACACGAAACGAAAATAATAAGAATAAGAAAATAACACGAAAAGTATAAGAGGCTTAGCCCTTAGAGGTTCCGAGGAAGTATTTGGTTCTCTACATAATGGTAATTTTATGGGTGCTCTAGAGCTATTGGCAGAATTCCACCCATTCATACGTGAACATATTGAACAACGAGAGCTGCGACCAAACCCTGTAATATCATATTTATCAAAAACAGTATATGAGGAAATAATTGAGATTATGGGTAAAGAGATAATTAAACTAATTATAACTGAAATAAATAACAATGACACAAAGTATTATTCAATTATGATGGATTCAATCCCAGATCTGTCTCACGATGACCAACTTGCTATTGTATTACGATACTGTTTTCGGGGAAAAGTGTATGAAAGATGTGTATCTTTCATTAAAATTAGTAGTAATACTGGCTTATATTTATTTAATATTCTACAAGCCTTTTTGGAAACAAATGGACTACTACTGGATAATTGCAGGGGACAGTCATATGACAACGCTGCTAATATGGCCGGAATCTACAATGGTGTAGAAGCACTACTAAAAGAAAAAAATAAATCCGCGGATTACGTGCCATGTGCTACGCATTCCTTTAACCTAGCTGGTCAAGAATCCGTGAAGGTTGCAACCGAAATTGTAAATTTTTTTGGAATAGTGCAACAAATATACGTTTTCTTCCCTGCTCCGACCCATAGGTGGGAACTGTTAAATCGTGAAACAAAACTAAAATTTACGTTAAAAAGTTTAAGCCAGACCAGATGGTCTTGTCACTTTGATGCTGTCAGAGCTTTGAAAAGTAATTATGATTCTGAATTGATTATGAATTATGTTTCGGCGAAAATGACGATGAAAAAGTTGATTTCCGAAAAGAGGCACGAAATTTATTAAATAAACTGGCGAAACTAGAAACTGCAATTTCGATTGTTTTTTGGGAAGAAATTTTGGAGAGATTTAATGTAGTTAATAAAAAAGTACAGAGCCCTGGTTTAGACATTGGTGAAGGCAATAAGTTAATTGTGTCATTAAAAGAGTTCGTGAAAAACATAAGGCAACAATCAGATCAGAAGCTAAAGGAATACGAAGAAAAACCTAAAAAATTAAGTACTAGTGTGGGAACAGACTACAGTGACATAAATAAGAGACGCATTACTTCAAAATTTTCAGATAAATCTACAGATAAAGTCTCAGTAAACGGCGCAGAAAAATTTAAAAGAGACACGCTTAACGTTGCGTTGGATAAGATGATTATGGATTTAAATAATAGAAGCCAAGCCTATGAGACCCAAGAACACATAGATCTGGAAAGTGTACGTAATATTATTGATTATTATCCAAATGACGTAGACGAACATTTAGTGAATGAGTCCATTCAGTTGAAATCTTACTTACTGCAGTCTAAAACAGAGTCTTACACCTCTTGCAGTGACATTTTTTGGCTAATTTATGAAAAGAAACTTGTTGATGTTTTCCCAAACTGCTATACCATCTTAAAGATTTTTTTAACGATGCCGATCACAAGCTGTGAAGCGGAGCGTTCTTTCTCCAGGATGTCGTATATAGAAAACAAATACAGGACAACAATGCCGAACTATCGAATAAATCATTTATCAGTTCTTTGGATAAATTGCGATTTAACAAAGGACCTACAGTGCGATGACCAAATAAAAGAATTTGCAGCACAAAAATGCAGAAAGGTTGCTTTATAATTTATATAACAACCATTTATAACCTGTCAATTTATTTTGCAATAAATAATGTTTTAATGAATAAATAAAATATTTTGTTTTCCTACTTTCTTCCTGTACTTAACATATATTACATTACATATACCTACATCACTACAGAAAACAGTTTCTTGTCAAAATGGCAATTAGTTGAGTAATTAGGTAGGGCCCCTAAGCAGTATTAGCCCAGGGCCCCACAAATTCAAGATCCGCCCTGGGATTACCTGAGACTGGAAAATTCACAATTCTGAACGAGGTGACTGATTAGGGTTGAATTATGGTTTTTTGGTGGATTAGGGTTGCATATGGATAGACGTTGCAAATGACCAACGTAGAATTGAATCACTGAAAAATTCATTCTAGAAAAAATTCAGATGACATTTTATTGATTAAGTGAATTGGTATTAAATTTAGTAAAACGCATAAGTACGTTTAGCATGCACAACATCTCCCCGATAAGCTAAGAAAAAAATAGCTTTCGCATAAAATATCTCCGAAACCGATCTAAAAAATTTGCATGTGCATTCAATATGATTCACTGTTTGGACTTTGAAACATAAAGAAAACAAAAATATTCATCAGTCATTTGGATTTATATTTAGTTCGTTTTCAAACAATAGTTGACGATTTTTATCTGGTGGATTTATGCTCGTATTTTACCGTGACGAAACGAACAATTTCGCAACTACCGCTAACAATTACGTTTAATCTGAAATGTTTGCAATCAATATATATGTTATAAAATGGTAGCATATAAGAATGAACATTGCACTGCTTACGAAACAAAAATTAAAATCTAATACATTCAAATAATTACACCTTTTATATTTCCAAAATCTCTAAAAAAATTATACAGAATTTCCAAGGATCGAAGACTATCTACCCCTTGGCCTTAAACTGAAGGGTACTAATGAAAATCGCAATACGACTTGCTAGGGAATAACGTCTCTAACTCGATCCAGTAACAATTTATCCATGCTAAGTCTAACAACGCTACGGGTAACTTATTGCATACTATGCTGTTGCTTGCATTGCCTGAGAGCTTCGTTGAAGCCCTCGCAGAGGCTGAGGTCTGCTTGGTCTCTGGCACATTGGAGGAAGCTTTTAATTTCCCAGGCACAGGGACCAGTTGGTTCATTCGGCTGCATTCCGTTGGCAACTGCTTGTTGGGGAGCAGCTTGAGCGGGTGCTGCTTCGTGGCTGGAGCCACCTCCTGAAAACATTCCGGTCATGGCGGCACCGAGAGTATGTCCCTAAAATTGAGTACAGTGAGTGTTGTGGACATTCCTTCAATGAAGATCTTATTCGTTGCACTTACCACAGCCGATCCCACAGCAACGCCACCCGCTGTTGCAGCCATTTGTTTGAACATAGATGGTTGTTGCGCCTGTGGAGCCGCGGCTACCATTGGTGCTGGTGGCGGTGCTGGCGCCGTTTTTGCAGGCAGATGTGATGGAGCCGACCTGCAATATGCGAGACGTGTCAGTGTTTTCAAATTGAGTAAATCTTCTGATTTATAAATATTGCTTAAAATTCCGCGAGTAGATTCGGAGAACCAAACGCAGAATTAGTTGCAAAGGAAATGCTTTGCCTTCTTCTCGCGGTATGCGCATTCGCCTTTCCTTTTCTAGGCATATTGTGTGCGTTTTGCTTTAGAAGAAAAATTCGAACAAAATATCAAAATAGACTTGCACTGGGCCAAAAATATGATTTCTCGACGTTCGCCGTAGTTTTGAAATCAAAGTATGAGGCTTAGACGTCAACTGAAGGAAATTGGTTACTGCAATTTCAAGGTTACGTAACATGCAACTTGCGAAAAATAATTTTCAGTGCCCAAACGCACAACATGACGGACATGATTTGATATTAAAATCGAGTTCCCAACAAACGTAAGAAAAAGAAAAGCACGGCTTAATTGTACGCGGAATATTTTACCTGCGTTGTGCCGGTGGTGGACTGGCTGAACGTCCTCTTCGTGGCATGTTGTAATTATTCACTTAGCGCACAACAAATATAGAAAACTTTTGTTATAAATTCGCAGTGTAAATAAACTTCCGAATAATAAATGGCACACTGTAGGTTTTGATTTTCACTCTATTTTATTACTCGCTTTCACCTTACTATTGACGTTTCCCGCAGCGAACTGAACTCTTATAAGAAAAATTATCTTACTAGAATTTTCCGAACAATGCAAGTCTATTTTTCTCATTCTAGCGCTTTTGCTTGGAGCAATCGACAGAGATGCATAGTGCCAGTCATAAACAACAGCTGATGAGACACGTGAGGTGATTCTTCCGCTTTTCCGAACAAATCATTGCTGCCAACATAAGAAGTTCGTAACGTTTGTAGAAATTTCGTGCAATTTTATAACGAATTGTGCAATTGCTCGGATACGAAAATAGATTGACTATTTCTGGGTGAATAATAATTAGTGAAGCATTAGCAATAACTTGCGTGACACTATCATTTCTGTCGATCGAAACTAACTTCATGACATAAATTTCAGTTCAAAGTGTCATGATCCGTTGTCCGGCGTTATTTTTGTTGAAGTAAACACATCGATATTTATATACGTATCATCTGCAAAATGAAATTAACGTAGCTATAAACTATTTAATTAAAACATACACAATAATCATTTTGCAATTCAACTGGAAGAATAGTTAGAGCACTCACTTTCTGTACAAAACAATAGCCCAGTTTGAGTCCCGCTGGTGCCGATGAAATGCAAACGTAATTCCGACCAGATTCTGACCTTCGTTTGGAGGTACACGTTTGATCTTGAAAGCAGGTGGTCCTAACATAACAGCTCTTGTTCTGTGGTGAAATGTGGCGTGCGATCATAAACGAGACTATTTTGGAAAAGAAGCATTTCATTTAATTTTTGATTTGGTCTTGATACGAGAGAAATTTGCTTTAGTATTAGAGCATTGGAAAGAGTTAAAAAAAATTTCTGATTTAATTTCAGCCGGTTTCTGGCTGATTCTATCCGTAATAACGTAGTCTGCTGTCACTGTCAGTTCATGTTGGGTTGAATTTATTAAGTTTGGGGTGGGGGGTGTTGGTTGGGAATGTAATGATACATATTGGGTGTTGGAAAATCTAAATGGGAGCCTCTGTTGTCTCAAGACACTAAAATCTTCCAAGTTTTCTAAGACAACAGAAGTCAGCCTCTTACGTTAGTGTATTTGTGGAAAAAACCATGTTGATCCCTGAGTTTGTTGTAATATCTATAAATATAAAATAAAAAATGAAAGAAATATCTCTCGGTCCCCGGTGTTAATGATGTCGTGAGCATCTTTTTATCGGAGCTAGTATTCTTAATAAAGAAAAGCTTGTGTTAAGATCTACAAGTAACAATCTGCTCTTGATACATTTAGGAGGAAGCTTTCTGTTATGAAACCAAGCTTTATTATCTTTTTTTAAGGTGATGTGTTTTCTTCCAAATACTCAATGTAAAATTTCTCGTTATTTTAAAAAAAAACTCGGACGGACTATCTGACTATCTAACTGTCGAAAGAGGCCTACGGTGAACATTCTCTATCTCGTGTACGTGTTTTCGAATGGCATAAAAGGATTTCTGAAGGCCAAGAGAGCACCAAAGATGACCAAAGTCTAGGTCGACCAGTGTCTGTTTCAACTCAATCGTAAAACGTCATCAAAACGTAAACATTTTATTAAGAACATAAACCTGCTTTCAGATCACTCAATTACAGTTTCAAAAATATTACCCTGAACATAAACAACACAAATTTCGCTGACAAACTCTATTAAGTACCTTGGTGTAACCTTCCATCACCGTCTTAAAGTTAATCCACATGCAAAAATAGTACTCAAAAAGCCCTGATCCCTGCATCTCAACTCTCAATCCAAAATCCTCATGTATAAAGCGCTGATTCGACCGATACTCACATCAGGGTTTCCGCTATGGATGCAGATGCCTCCAACAATAGCCGAAGAATTTGAGAGGAAAATACTCAGGGCCTATTCTGGGAAATATGAGAACAAATGAGCTTAAACATTTAAAAAATGCCATACTCTATGAACACACGTAAATAATACCATTTTTGAACTATGCAACTAATCAAGCCAGCAAAAGAATACAAAAACTTTATGAACACCCGAACCCACTTTTTAGAAAAATCTGATAATAACGTAGCAACAGCTCTGACTTATGACTATGCTTCCCCTATTGCACTGCTGAGAATTCGAGAGTACAATGGCTTCAGTATGCTACAATATGCACAAACCACTATTCTATACAGAAACTCTGAAAACATTTATATTGGATAAAATTGTAAGCACTCACCAAGCAAATTATGTTGAGAAAAAAAAGGACACTCAATCAGTACCGAGCAATAAGAAACTATTCAAACTAAATATATATGTCAAAAAAAGAAAAAGAACATGCATGAAATCACAAAAAGATGTCTTAATATTAAGGAATATATAATAAATATTACTCTTAAAGGCGTCAAGGGCACACTACACCTGCTTCGGTGTGTAAGATTTACATCGTAGCCTACATTTATTACTACCTTTTATTATTATTACCAGGGGTGGCTGAGGGTTCGATTCTTCGCCCGGATGTATCGAATGTCTCGTACGATGAGCTTTTCAGGCTGCAGCTACCGGAGGTGTCACGTCTGATTGGCTATCCAGATGACGTAGCAGTACTAGTTGTTGGATGTACTGTTAAACAGGCGAAACTAAAACTGGGTGCGGTACTGCGCCGAGTGAGCGAGTGGATGACAGGCCATGATTTCAGCATTGTACTGGAAAAGACCGAGGTCGTCATCCTAACCAAGAAGCGGATCCCTCATCCTAGTCCGGTTCGGGTGGGAGAAACGATAAGCGAGTCGATGGAATCAATAAATTACCTTGGCTTAATGATTGACTCGAAGATGAGCTTCCTCGAGCAGGTTTGAGCGTCAGCAGACAAGGCTTCTGCGGGAGTATCGAGTCAGCACGCGAGGATCAACCTCGAGTAAAAAACGTCTACTGCTGAGCCCAATGGAGTCAGTGCTCTTGTATGACTTCCAAGTCTGGGCTGATGCTCATAGTCGTACCAAGGACGTCTGGCACAGATGCAGAGGCAAGGAACTCTGCCGGTAGCGGCTGCATATCGCACTATCTCTGAACCTGCGGGGCTGGTTATCTGGAGGGTGGTCCCTATTATAACTACGTACTTACGTAGTGGGAAGCGAGAGAAGCCGTCAACCGAGCGCAAAGAAGAAGGACCCTAACTTTGTGGCAGCTATCATGGGTAAGCAAAACGTGAGGCAGGTGGACCGCATGGCTTAGTAGGAGGTGACTTGGATTGACCAGAACCAGTGACTTGGGACCGTGGTTCTACAGAATACAAGACAGCGGAGGTGTTTAGTCGAAAGTCAGTTTAGACAGGGAGTCCGACACAGGGAGTAAATAGCCATTCAACCGATAAAAAAAATCATTATTATGATTATTGTATTCCAATAATTATAATTCCAATTTTTGTTTCAATATTAATAGTTTATTTAAATTTGTTAATTTTACTCTATTGTAAGACATTATATAATAAAGATATTATATAATACGTCTGAGCAAGCGTAATTAATAACCTCACGTCACCTAATCTTCCAACATATGTATAAAATATGTAACACCTCACGACATAGTTTCAGTGACATATTGTAACAGTCATTACCCAATCTTGTCAATGTATTCTTAGTATAAGCTCATGTCATAGTTAAAGTCTAAAAAACTTGTGAATCTGAAATACGAAATCACACTCTAAAAATCACATTGAACCGCTTGTGCCCCTCCCTTTTGATGGAGTGTTAACAAATTTTCTCTGGTTTTCAAATGGCGAAGTCAATTATTTGTCGGATTCGAATACAATAGAGCTTTAGGGGAAAACTAAACCATCAGATTGGACAGAAAACTTATGTCAACACTGCGACATTGTGGAAAGCTGCGGAATAAAGTTGGTATGAAATACCCACGGACACCTTCTAAGGGTCAAACTCTAGTACGCCAAAAAGAAGGACGAAAGTGAATCAAAACAAGGGACGCTATGCAGTATAGCCGTGATAGTAGCGATCACAGTATTGATCACATTTAGGTAAATGTGAATAAAATAGAAGAAAATGTTAGCATAATGTTATTAAAAATGAATAAAATTGTTTTGTAGACAATTTTTGAGCCAAATTCAGGCATTTATCCATTACTTTCTCCAGGTTTGTATGTCCTTATGGTTTTGACCTGTTTAGAGATAACCATATGTCTGGATGCAATATAATAACCTCTGCTCATTATATGGAACATCAGATTTCCCAACTAACATACGATTTCAGATTATTATGGTTACGAATAACGAATTCATGAAACGTCGCTGAACGTCTTTGAACATGCCTAAGATAAATGACCGAAACTTAAAATTTTTTGACTTAGTTAGAAGCGGATTGGCGACTAACGAACCATTTTCAGTGTTTCCCATTGGTACCTTCAGAGTGCCATGTATGTGCAATGCATTCAAACCGATGAATGTTTGAAGTTAAATAGTTTATTAAACTCGTTGCATAAAAACGGAAAATATGGAATTCTTGCAAAATCGCTCAACAGAAGACCTGCATCAAATTTGGTGTGAAAAATTCAAAAGACGGCAGGCGACTTTTGTAAACGATCCCCGATTCGTCTATGGTTGCTGTGTCTTTGACAGGTAATATGCAATTGAGTGCACATCGAGGTAAGAATACGAAATTATCTGGTTTGCAGATACTTCTGAAATGAGATTGAGATTTACAGGAATTTTACTGGTCAAGAATGTTTATGGCCGTTTTATGTCTATCGCTAATCGTTTACATTCTAGATTCGGTAGTTTCTGTTGACTGCTTCTGTGTGGCGACTAAATGTGGATTAATAATCTCATGGGAATTTGAGTGGCGACAAATTTTCATTTCGAATTATGGTAAGTAATTGATTAATCGCGTTGCGTTCATGGCGTACAAATCATTGGTAAACTTTAATGTAATCGATACAAACTCGTCACTCGACTAATGCACTCAGCCTGCGAAGGCAAAGTATTGCTCTGACGACTCCTTTTAGAGGAAACTTTCAATATTTTAAATATTCAAGTGAGCACTTTGGATGTAAGTAAACTTATATCGGGCATGTAATTGTTGTATACTTTCTAAACAATTTTTAAGTTTTTCCATTTCCGAACAGAGTCAAGATTGAGTTTAATTAGGAGGGGTCACGGACGAAAGCATCAAGAATTTTCAACAATTCCATATGCCCATAAGCATATCCATTAATAATAAAGCTCATAAGTGTGTATGCAAAACAATAAAATCGCTGAAAATTTTTATTTAATGAACAAAAACGTGAAAAGCCTTAAAGTACCATTTTCAAACATCTCAAGCAAACTTTTTCAACTTGTCAGTACACAAAATGCTTGAGAAAGCATTTACCTACGAGCATGACCACAGTCAATAGTCTTGCAGCCCCGACGAGGCTGTGTTAATCTTAAACAATAACAAATAAAATCAATAAAACGTGAAATAAGTTGACGGTCATCAGACATTTTATACATATTTGCATTAATAGCACTAATGAAAATGTCTAAATATTGTCGACAGTGAGTGATGTATTGAGCAAATTGAAATATATGATGTTTTAAATTGTTTGCATTGATAATCCTGTGCAAGGTCTTGAGTGTAATGCCATTGCTAGATCGCGCAGTCACGTTATATCCAAAGAAGTTGATACCAATATAATGAAATTCATCCTAGCAGCTAGGCGAACAGGAAATTCAAAAAAGAAGATATCAGTGCTCTTTTTCATTAATCTCGTTCAGAATACATGAACAGAATTTATAGGAATAGTTTTGATTAAATCTATTGCCACCATTCTGTAAACAATCCTTTGTGGCCAGGAAGCCTTTGGTAGCATGCAATTATATTCCCAAGGAGGGTTCAAGAAATGTTTGGATACCAATAAATAGTCGAATTTGTCGTTTTGACCCAGAAGTCTGATGGCCTATGGGTTAGGTTTTCCTTGATAGATAAGATCTTTTAAAATTTAAATTATCCACAACACTCACAATATCCAGTTCGAAAAATTATTCGTTGAGTCACTTCTAGTGACATCATAGCGTAAGGCGAGAACCGCCACCCTACTCTCGGGCAACTACTGACAATAAAGGGAAGAAGTCAACAACAGTCAATTTAATTGTATTGCGTTTTTATGCAAGTGTTCTGAGAGTTTTCTCCTTGATAAACTAAACAATGTGAACAGAATAAGAAAAGACTTACCTCTTACTAAAGCCTTACTAAACCTCTGATCGGGTTGCGCCCTCCCTTAATCTGAGAATGGAAACCATTTTGAAGCCTGCATTCGGGGATGGTGGTCCTGACTCGGGCTCATAGGTGCGGCAATCTCAAGGTTTGAATTAATGCAGATACTCTGCATTGATTCGATAATACCCCCTGTGAATAAACAGCAACAATAAGATAACATGCAGAAGAGCAAAAAGACATAATGGTCATTTTAACGATCAACCAGAACCGATATTTGCCTGCATTGCAAGCATCTGAACCGAAGAGGTCCGATTGGGAGAATTGCGCAGCATCCAACAGAAAGACACATACATCTTCCGGAAAGAAGACCACACGTAGCCTGTGAACTGAACTGATGAACTGCGCAGCCCGGCTAATGCTGGACACTTAGAGCTTCCGAGTCGACAGATCTCATCCTTCTTCTAACGTAAAGGACATAAATTCTTAATAGACAACCCACGACGACAAAACCATTCACTCGAATTCCTGTTTCCCATCAGCAGGAACCCAGCTTAACCCACAATTTTACAGATACACGTTGATGCATTTATAACAAGTGTGAGAAACGTCGCTTTAAGTCTCTTAGATGAGGCCAGAACGACAGTTTCTTACTAATCAGTATTCTCAGGTATCAGTCAGATATTTGAGAGCACTTCCCTGTATTGCACCCAAGGCGGACACAGTACTCTGAGTGCACCCTTCAGAAGAATCATCGCAATCTTATCAGCGGAGACAGTTAAACCAGCAACCAACGGTTTGCGACTAGTGTATCTGTCCTCCACGCAACATGCCTAGAAGCAACTACCGGCCTCTGCTAAGCTTGTTTTTATTGACACGGGAAAAGCAATCATGCAACCAGTGGTGATGTCACCAAACTGAGCAAGAGACAAACTTTCAACAACAACAAACTTTCTCAACTCGGCCGGATAACGAGCATCCACCCGTATATTCCACCAACCAGGTTGTGATCACTCATCCTAACCGATTTCTGGATCATTGCAATGCCGACATTATTCTCCAGCATATACTCTTGCATATACGTTTGGTTTCTGGTGTGTTGTAAGAAGTCGACGTACAGTTCACGTTTACGAATTAAAAAAAACCTTTTGCATTATGCTTAGACAGCCACCTTAGGAGCCACTCCCTCGAAGTGGTCACACGATTTCGTTTATTTTCCGCAGTAAGTAAACTATACATCCATCGCACATACAACTTCCACATGCCCGAATGTTCGTTCACGATGTTTATAACATAATAACATTAACAAGTGATTTGCCTTATCAGTGTGTGATGGTGCGTTAACTTATTCCATCCTTTATCGCGTTCAAATCACTCATATTCAAATCGTATCGAATCCAGACGTAACCAAATAATAGACTTTGGACAGATCTGTGTCAACATAATTATAGGAAGCGAACCCATAGCCAGACACCCATCATAGGGATATAGCACAACTGACACAAATGGCTGAAACAGTTTTCAAATGGCTTTACTAAATCAACCAAATATCCCTATTTATTATCAATGCAGGCAAAGCAATATTTCTAAGAAGCAGCTCGTTCACGAACATTTTCCTCGTGTCCTCCTCTCTTCTTACCCCAAACTACTCAACACCCGCCGGTTTCTTCAGACCATGATGCGCTCCTGCTTGACATACACCTACCCACAATCAAACCTCCCGCCCTTAACGATGCCAAAGTTGAATACTCAGCAATACAAATGTAGACAAACGAGAGAGGTTATAACCATGACGGAGCAAAAGCTATCTGCTTACTCTGATTACTTGTATCATTTGAATAGAAAGTCTTTCACATCAATATCATTTTTAGCAGAAAGTCACTGAGTTTCGGCATGGATGTTTCTTACAATCTTCCCCCGAACAACTGCACCACATGCCCATCAAACAATAACACTCAAATGCTTATTTGCAAGATTTGATCAAGTTCTTTGCACACTAAGCTCATTTCGCTGGGCTACACGAAACCTGAAACAATGTGTTAAGGAAATGTTCCTTCGACATACTTAAATCTCTTGCCACCATCATAAACCACCCTTAAAAAATAGGCCTAAAACATCGTGGTTCTTCATTAAACACCTCATATTTAACTTAATTTAGAGGAATACTCATGCTTATAGACATACCAGAGGTTCGAGTCGAGCCCGGTAATTCGCATTCTTATAGGGTCTTTTCAGTGAATATTCAAGCCGCATCATTGTGAATTTGGGAGTTCCTCTGCGATCTGTTCTCGGGCCCCATCTATCTAACTTCTTCCCCCATCATATTGCGATGGCCCAGCAGGCAATTATTTTATATTACCTTAAGCAGTTCGATCTGTTTGAACTTTCTTCTGCATTTTCCGTAGGTCGTTCCTGTTTTATAGAACCCGTCATATCGTGATAAATTTTTCCGTTCGTTCAATTTCGGAACGTTGGTGGTAAATTAATTTGTAGCCATAATTTACTAAGATTTGCCTTGGTTTTGAATATTTTTGCAGTTATTTCGAAACTATATTACTTAGGTATTAAAAAAACCACTTTCTACTCAAATCGGGTATTGCATGAATATAAGAGTATAAGATAAGAGTTTAAGAATATGAGCAAAATCGAAAACAAGGAACCAAAAAAAAAAGAAAATTGGTAGAGCAAAACGCCTTCTGAATTAAAAATATTATCTTTAAGCAAAAAATTACAAAAAACAATGTCCGAGCACAAGCCAGGATTATATATTAAATTATACATAATAAAAAACATGTTCAAATAAATTAATAACATCATAAATAAACTTTTGCGGCGATGTTGTTGCTGCGGCGATTGATACAGAACAAAATTCTCCAAAAGCGCTAATTGGAGGGTGAAATATCGCTGCTGGTTTCCGAGACTCCGCCTCGCCTTCACTGGTCTCGGCACCCTACACCGCCGCTCTACTCGGTTGAAAATCGCAGATTTTCTCCTTTCCGTCGTCGCGAGCGTTATGGTTCCGACTATTTATATCATTGATCCTTCTTAACACTATCATAATTATTATGATTTAATTATAAATACAATTAATAATTTTTCTACCAATAATTCATCATTAATAATAATATTTCATTCTTAGAGAACAGCCCGCGGGATGAGCAATAACCAAGCGTCAAATTAATTCATTCCCGAACAAAAGGACACAGATAGGCGAGCTTCTACAAATTCAGATATAACCATTCAGGCACCAATGCCAAAATGTGAGCACAAAGCAGAGAGAACACTACTTTCCGGCAACAAAAGACAGCAAAGCAGAAGATGATTTACATCTGTTTTGCATTTTAATCAAAAGCTTTGAGCGCCTTGTTTCCATCAAACGAAATAAAGAGAAAAATTTGACCGATGCAAACCATGCCGAAATTTGGACCTCTGCATCAAGACCCAGATACAATACTGCGTGACGGCGATGCGTGAGCCCGATACATTTCTCGCTCTTCTTCGCGCAATGCATTCAATTTACAATGCACGCGATGCGAGGGAGAATAATGTTCATATGACAAATGTCAAATTGATGATGTTTATAAATGAAATTTGTTTATAATTTTTTTTTCGGATTTCTTAAAAGTCTTGAATTTGGAATATTCCTTTGTTTGGCAAATAATAGCCTCAACAAGGATGCACGAAATTTTTCCTCAAAATTCATTCAGTATAACCCAAGTACTTAAAAAGTTAAGGCGTTTGAATTTCAAATTTCATTTAAGCGCCATATAGTATCTGACAAACGTTTGACAAAGGAATTTTCGATTTTAGGCCGAAATACAATACTGCGAGACTGCGATGCGAGAGCACGACGAGAGACTCGCAGCAAATGTCAACCCGTTTTCGTAACATGCATTTGTATACGACATCGTACAATGATTGCGATGCGTCGATGCGAAGCGAGAAATATTCGGAAAATCGAAAATGACCCCGCAACGAGATGTGTTGACCAAATTCAAAAATCAAAAATAATTGCAAGCAAATTTCATTTAAAACGTCACCAATTTGACATTTTTCATATGAATAATATTCTTCCTCGCACGCGTGCATTGTAAATTGAATACGTTGCACCGCGACGTCTGAGACTCTCGTCGCGCTCTCGTATCGCAGTCTCGCACTATTGTATCTCGGCCTTAATTAAACATTTTGGTGAATGTATCTGGAACCAAAAAGCCGTCGAAGCGCTTTACTGTACATGATTTTAAAATATTGATTAAAATGCAGTTGCTGATACAAATGAACAATGAGTTACGTATGGAGTTACGCAGGAATAATGCGGAACTCGTTGAAAGCCTCCCTCGCATTAAGGGATCAACTGAACGACAGCAGAATTTTTCGAAAGAAAATCGTTTCGCATTTTTGCGCTGTAACTTTCATTCGCGAATTGTATATAATAAATATATTATACATGGGCCATATAAAATTGTCCCATGTGCTGAGTGGTTAGCTGGTGACAAGCTCACTTTATTGCAACCGATTTACCACACAGCTATTTAACGTTATGCTGCATCTTGATTTGACGTTACTAAACATTTTAGCAGCTGTCATATCATTATACATAACAACATAAAGGGTCGATGGACCTACGATTGATACAGTGCGCGCAAATAAAACGGCACACCTACATAATTTCTCTGAATTTCAAAAACCAATTGATGCGGATCGAACACATATTCAACAAATTAGGGAAGTTTACTGAAATCCACATTTCTACATGGGAAAAATTTAAGTTTTCAGAAAATTTGTAATTTATGGCTAGTTAATGACTTTTAAGTTTTTAAAATAGCGTCTCATACTTGCCTTTTTGATTATCTCGTTTTTGTCTATCAATCTTCTTTGTTTTCGGCTTTCAAACTATCAAAGTCAGAATATTAACACAATAAAATAAATAAATAATAAAAATTCGGGGTAGAGTGTACAAACATGTTTCAAGGCAAATTGTTTTAATATCAAGGAAAACGGAACTAAATTAAGTGCTAACTTCTGAAGGATAATGCAAAAGGAAATGAATACAATTTCGGAATATTGCGGAAAGGAAAATATTGCGAAAATTGTACTAATTATTAACAGCAGTCAAAGGGCTGCAATAAATTTGGTAGCGGATCGGAGAAAAGGGGAAAAAGGAAACTACAGAGGAAATGTGTACGAGTTTACCGTGAGCGATATCACAACGAGATGAGGAGGAATTTTGAAAGAGGCTTCGAATTCTGCTCTTGTCGCAAATGAAATAGGCAAACGAGCTGACGTTGAAATGACGGTATGAAACACAGCGCAATTCAAAGGTATCATAACGTGAAAACTACTATTAAACCTTCATCACCGTTTCATGTTTTGGACTCATCGAATTCAGTGGCATAAATACTAACGGGTGTGATATTTTCCGGCATAAAATTTAAATTTTTATGGTCCCTTTGGCTGGGGATACTTTTTTCAAAGTAATTTCAATGAAAGGTATACACATGTGGTGAAAAAAATTAATTTTTGATTCTTTTCAATTCTTAAAGTTTGAGATTTCACACATATCTGGTGAAAACTACAAGTCCATATTTTGATAAATAAGCCCGTTATAGTCGAAAAAGTGAAACGTGTTTTGTGCTGATATGATAACTAATTCAATTCAATCTCAAAAATATTTTATTTATATTTCTTTGTGTTTTTAATTTGACAATTTTCTTTGGAGGCCTGAAAAAATAACTAATTTACGGTCAAAAAATCACAACGTATGTTCGACCGTCCATTTTGTCATGAAACGATTTTTTCAAAATCGGCTAAGATATCTACTAGATTATAGTATCTGATCTGGTAATTTCCTTGGTTTTTTTCTTTTAGACGATTGTTGAAGGAACAGCAGTGGTTACCGTTTACAAAAACTATTTACGGTGCTCCAAGGATCAGGCAATATCCTTGCATGCACTTGATATTTAAAAAAAATACTTCAACATGTTTTTCAATGTTTATTGTTAAAGATAGGCAGACTCCCAATCCCAAATTTTAATAGTTTTACTAGCAAAAATTCACAAAAATACCCTTTTTATCCGGATTCTAGGTTTATATCTCCCCTATGGTGGAGGATAATTTGAGATGCCATCGCATACAACGGTCAATTAGGATTTATATTCATGAGTGACAAAATGAACGCTGATAAATTTGAAGAGCATTTCAAACACCAGATATCTGACGGTCTAGTGACCATTGCAGATGCTTCGCCAAGGACTCAACAAGATGATGCGTCCGCACATCACCAGGAAGTTGAAATCTTTTTTCAAACTTAATTGAAGGTTGTTGAAGACTGCTAGCTCGAGGTTCAAGTAGGTATATTTGGTTGTATAAAAATAACCTAATCTTCGGGTTGTCTTTCATTATTTCTCTGTGTGCTACCTTTATTGCTCATTGAAACTCATTAAATTCATCATAAAATCTACAACTTTGAGAAAGCCTGAAGTATTTTCTAGTAGAAGTGTGTGTTTCGGTTCACGTCCCTGATTTGGAGAACAACTATCAAACCTACATCCTGGAGCTTAGGAAGCAATGTGAAATTGTTCAGGCGAGCTATCCTTTTTGCGTTCATTTTATGATTTCTCTTCACTGAAAGTATCATGTACTTTTCTTTCCTATTATCCTTTTTTCCTTCTTATTCGGTAGTATTTGGAATAAACACCTCTTAGGGCGAAGATTTTTTGGTTTGATTTGTTTTCAATCAGATGTCAGCTGAGTCACCGAGATATCAGACTCAAAATAAGGTTAAAAAAGCTGATATATGACGTCCTTGATGATCCTTAACACCACATTGCCTTCTGTTCTGAGAACGACTCTTACTCGGGTGTCAGATCAATTGCAGAATCTTTAATGATGGGAACGATACCAGAAGTAATAATTTATTGAATTAATTGGCATTACTTAAAACCTGATAGCCTAGAGATTAAAGCAGTCCAATGGTACCAGATCACTCCAACGTCGAAATTAAAATGTGAAATTCTCAGTTGGATTCAAGAATCCGTTTTCCAAGAAAATAAGGGATACCAACAAGTACTTCAATATAAAAGAGTGGGAAGCAGTTAGCCAAAGTACATTAATTACATTTGTCTGTCTCATTAGCCTAATAGAGTGGCATGAATTAATTAACATGTTTCAACAGAAACTTATTGAAACGCAGCTACTAATAACTATCGCACGTCTCTTATCTGCTACTCAATCCGCCGATGAGATATTGGTAAGAAGCCAAACGCGCGAAAACATTGATTGTTTGAACCGATTCTGGAATAACTTATTTAAAGTAGGCCGACAGCATACACGTTTTTGGGTTTTCTTTTGTTTTTCATGTTTACCATAAACGGATGAGCCCAGAGCTTGTTCTGCACAACGAAACGCAGAAAGTGCTACTGCTTTACATAACCTTCCTATTAACGAAACAGATACATTTTTCATATTTGGTTCACGTGGAAGCGTTGCCAAATATTTACCAGTCCGTTTGGGGTCACAACACTTTGTCAACTAAGAAATAGATACGCACGCATAGCTAGAAATGATATGTGGACCCTTTGTGACCTTGTTTATCGCCAAGCCACGATCTTTGCACATAAATATTTATCTACCATTATTTACTAACAGCGATATTCAATTATGAGCTGCGTTGCACGCGGAAAGGTGTTTGAAATCATGTTTCAGGCAGAGTACACTGCGATGGCTTGAGGTTGTATAAACCCGTAAAATTATAACTATTATGTCATAGGTGCATTGAAAAGGCTGTAATAGCGGTTTGTTATGGGTGTGCCAAACGTTGCTTCATAGTTGAAATCATTTTCAACACCGCCGGGCTTCATATGTGATGTCACTTTGGAACATAGGTGAAGTGTACACGCACATGCGACAAGGAACATGGTTAAGTAATTTGATGGACAAATTTGGTAAACCTCGAATAACCAGATTTATATTAACATGTGGTTTGGGAGTGAAAAGATGCATAATGAAAACTTCGCAGTTTAATAAACGTTAATTTACAAATGGTTAATGTGGAGAGGAAAAATCTTTAGAGACCAATGACGAAATTTACAAATGGTGAAGTAAAACCCAGCTCATTATTTTATACCAACGTTTACAAAATGATGAATTGAACTGCATTGCAAATGCAAAAGAAAAAATTATTTATTAATCCATTTACATGTGCAAGCACACAATACATCGTACCAACATCGTTCCCTGAATTACTGAGTATGGTAATAGTTATGCGGGAAACAGTGCCTCTCATTTTGAACATAAACACATATGAGAAAACATTTTTGGAACACAAATTTTATCGGAAATAAATTAAATTGAAGTGTTTCCGATTCAGCATAGATTTTAATCCAACATGATTCCTTCGTTGCGCCATTTTCGAAATCAACAGACATACTCAAATACTATATTTGGTTCCTCAATAAATCCATAAAACGAGGATTATCACAAAAGTATTGAGTCTTTCTTTATATATCCGAGACATAATGTTCGAGCTCCCTCAACTGGGTATCAGTAGAAATGACAACTCTTGAGGAACTCCTTCTATGACACAGTTATTCCCCAAGACGCTTTAGTTTAGACACAGAATTTTCCGTATTTGTCCGATTGTTTATGTGACTTCATTTTTTCATTTAAGAATAACAAAGATAAAGTAGATCAAGGAATGGATCAAGTTTTGCTTTAATATTCGCAAGACAAGTCAATAAAACAAGATTTCGCAAGATATAGCGAGCTTGAACATAAAGCTACCTCGGTGAATATAGAGATCGGGATGGCTACCTTCCTGAGCATAAATGCATTTGCTCATGTATTTGCAATGCATTTGAAATTAATTTATCCAATAATATGATTCGTAGTTACGATATGGTTGATATGATGAAAAAGACATAAGAACAGGAATGCAAAAAATACTAAAGCGTTTTAAAGATGGCCGCACATCAGTTACCAGTCATTTTTGCTCTGGTCACACTTACAGAGCTATAACATCAAGAAACGTCAAGCATGTCCGACTTCCGATAAAGTACTTGAAACTACTATCTGCAGAATTTTAAAAGAAAGTTCGAGAATTACTCGCTTATGTGCGAAGATCAAACTAATGTTACTAACAGCAGAACAAAAGTAATTTCGCTTTGAACTCGCTCAGGACAACTTGGAAATGGTTTCTAACGTCAAGAATGTACTCAAGAAAATAAACGCAATATTGACAAAAATTTGATTGATTCTGTTAAAATGCAACTTATTTTATTTGGGCCCCTTGTGATGAAATGTTTGTGCGATGTTTTATCGGTTGACGAATCATGGGTTTACGGCCATCATCCAGAAATAAAACGACAGTCTTCGAAGTGGAAACACTCTAAATCTCCGAGGCCACAAATAACATCAAAGTCGGAGCAAAATAAAGACGAAGTTGACTGTTTCTGAAGGGTTTTGCACAATAAATATGCTTTGTGGATTTAATATTTATAAAGAAAGGTGGTAAGAGCTCAAGCTGGTTTCGAACACGCGTCCCTGCTGCCTCTCATCAGGTGCCAACTCACAGGCTGGGACGCATCGTTTGGCACTACCAGCTTAGGTGGATGTCGACTGGATATTTACTAGTTATGAATATTGCTCTACAGCTTTGAACTTTTCCTATATTCCAAATTGCCTTTGGTCTGGCTTTATCAATTTCAGAAGTTTTGGTAGATAAGTGAAAATGGAAAAATTGATCAACCAAAATATCTGAAATTGATAATGCTTTGTGGGTTCAAACGATTGCTAGAGACGTAGTGATGCAGTAAGTAAGAACCGCCACATTTTAGGTCATACGCTGATTGCCTGCTTCATCACGACAATGTGCCAGGGCATTTATCAAGCCTTGTGCAGCAGGTGAAAAATCACGTCATATAGCTCTGTCAGCCGTCGTATAGTCCCGACGTGGGTCGTTGTGACTTTTAACTCTTTCCAATATTGAAAATGCCGCTCAAAGCACATCGGTTTTACAAGAGACGGCTGAAACTACTGTAACGAATGGATTGAGATTATTTGTGAAGCCTTACTTCAAGAATTGCTTCAGGAAGTAGAAACAATCATATGAGTGTATTCTTGAATCAAATGGGGAATACATGGAAAGGATGCCACTAATTGGATGATAAAGCATAACATCAGTACAGGGATATGAAGGTAGATACTTTAGGAAAAACTCGGTAAGCCTATAAAAACCATTGATGGTGTGAAATTTTTTTGATTTAAGATTTTTTCGATAATGTTTTGATTTTCAGAAAAATCTGAAAAGTTACGATAGAGTGCCTCAAAGAAACAAATATTTATACGGATAAAATAAGTGCAACTAACATTGAAATGAAAAAATCGGGAAAAGTTCTTAACATATCAAAGAAAGAGGGGAAGAGCGGAACTAAATGGTGAACGATGGGCCACAAAAAAAAGGTTAAAAGTCAACATCTATTGATTCAGTCATAAAAAAAAAGATTTTACGTAAACTTTCAAAGAGAACTCCAGATATGCGGTTGAAAACTTCGCAATGGCCTAAGTTTTCTATTCAGACTAAGATATCAATCAGACTAAGGTATCAATTTAGACTAAGACCCCAAACAATCCCTGAACATTGTCCGGCGTTGACTCTTTTCATTGAAACATTACCGCAAATACAAGATTTCACCCCGATTTAGGTTCCTTTAGGTACCTTTAGGTTTCATTTAAAATTTTTTCGGAAAACACAAAATACAAATATTTTTCTAGCAATATAAAATGGTTAGAAGCAGAACGAGTGAAGGTTCTGAAAGACAAATAATTAGCACATGATAGAATTTCAAGAACATGGTCATTTTTAATTATGGTTATTTTTTAACTAAGCAATAATTGTGTATTGGAATAAACATTTTTAATATAATGCTAAAGAATTACTAGTAAATTTTTAATGGAACCCATTAACGAAGTTATGCATTCGTATTTCGATGGACTTGCATATAAACATCTTGCATAAACATCCATTCTATATATGGATTCATATTAATATGATTTAAGTTTTCATCATCCATGGAGCAACAGCCCAAGTTGGACATTTGCTTCCAACATCAACCTCCTACAGTCGTCAAGATTCTGTGAACTCATCATCCAGTTGATAACTGACTAACAAACACCGGCTTTCAGTATTCATTGTGTATTTACATCGATTCGCCTGTCTTCTCCTTCCTTGTGTTCCACCCTTCAATGTCCTTTTGGGCTGACAGTTTACTTCTATGCTTTTTATATGGCCCACCCATTGCAGTTTGCGTAGTTTAAGCATGGAGAAACAAAGGGTTAGTCAAATAATTGATACAACTTGTCGTTGATCTTCCGGAGCACTTTACGTTTAAATATGTCCTCAGCGTTTGTGGACATACTCGCCAGGATTCATGCTTCGCTTTAAAACAGCAGTACAGGCTTGGCTGGTATTTGTAGATGCAAAGCTTGTTCTGTCTGTGCAGAAATTTGGGCCTTATATTGGAAAGTACGGTGTGATAGCGCGATGATTTGTGGCGATTCTGTGGCGTCCAATCCTTTTAGAAGCGCTATTCTTTAGCATCAACCTCAATCTTAAAGAGCATTGGAACAAGCCCATATCCTTTTTTCAAGATGAATTCCCTTATGAAGCTGCCAATTGGTTGTTCGTTTACCTTGATTTGGACTATGTGTTGAATAAGGGGGAACTTGAAGCTATTTGTTAAGAATATTTGATCTATTGTAGACCGGTCACTTCGAAAGCCCCTTTCACGTGTTTACCCTCAAAACATTCCATGATTATGAGGAACTCTAACGCGTTGCCTCGCTAATGTTCACAAATCAGCTCGTCTTCCTGTTTGTTTTCAAGACAAATTAGACTTTTAAGTCAGTCCTCTGGTAACTGCCCCTCTGGCCAAATTAAGTGGTAGAGAAGGGTACTAACATGACTCCCCTCTCTAAAGCTGTCACTCTGATTCTTCTTTGGTTTGTGCCCCAACATCTCTTTAGCCGCTTCTGTTATCGCATTCCTCATTATCCTCTACATGGCTTTGATGTCATTACTACCTTCCTCCTTCGGCGGAGGCACTTTTATTCGGTTCTCTTCCGATGACATGAATGTGTATGTCATAGAGTTATCGTCTGGTCTGTGGAGCTGGTGTTTCGGGGTTACTCTTCTGTCTTGTTTGCAGCTCTAGAGGATGAAACAAAGGAAATTGACTCTTATAAGATGTTGGTCCGAATCGGCGACAGTGTCGCGCAACGAACAAACATCAAGAACGCTCGTTTCCATATTCTCTTGTGGATATATCGGTGCAGGATGTCTATGCACGAAAGCGGAGCCCCGTAGTTGTCCGGTTATGCGCTCTTTCGTAGCCAATTTTTACCTTGAAGTTCCCAGGACACATTTTATGTCGTCTGACGGCAAAGCATCTTTTGACCGTTCTAGGGTGCTGTAAAAATCGTGCTTGATCCTTTCTATAAACATAAAGAACAAGAATCTCACAGATCTTTTTGTTATAGGGCTTACAATTTATGATAGCATGTTTGGAAATGTTGACCACGATGCAAGCCATTCCGAATTCATGACTTACTTGCGATTTGTCGCTTTTAGAAGCAGTCTGCATTCGCATTTTGAACGTGACATAACCGTGCCATCTGGTCTCTTGCTTTGTGACTGTTTTGTTTTCATATTTTCTTACTTCACCAAGAAGTTGTCACAGTGCACTTGGTTTGTTGAACTTAGAAGTTCCAACTTTCAAAAGAAAAGTCCATGATTCATTGCGACATTTGTCGCAATTTTTCTAATCCGATCCGATGCTGTTGTCCTGATTACATCACATTAGATTCTAAGTGAAGTGTTGTTAGCGCTGTGACTTAGACCCTAGTCCTTCATACAGACTTGAGACGGTTATCACAGATGCAGCCAGCAACATCTGCTTGGCGGAGTTTTAAGGACGTAAAAAAATAGTAGATGTCCTTTATAGTGAAATTTCGTTTCACAAACCACATTTTTTATTTTTCTCTTTGCCTCAAAAAAGAAAAAGTAATTCTCACCGATATACTTTACCTTTTTACTAATTTTACCACACCGAATGTTTGGCTTTCCTTACTTATGTTATTCAGAATAAAAACATTATCCCTGAAGCGAATGCTTGTGTTCACCAAATGTGTTGAGTAATTGTGAGCGTGCCGTGTTCATAGACATTATTGATGTTCAGGTTCCCAATCACTCTTACACGCAGATACGATTAAAAGGACAAGACGGCGCTTTCTATAACAGTTTTTGAAAATTGATTCGGTTTTTTCAATTTTCATAATGAATCTAGCGATATGACGTGTTGAGCTTATAAAGTTTCTATGTGGCCTAAATGTAGAGTACTTATTTAAAGCTATTTAAGATGTACATTTGAAAGTACACAACAATGATCCTATTCAACTGAAATATGTCGGAATAGCATGTTTCTCCGAAATCATCCTCGTAACGCTGATCACCATAACTTCGTTTAAAAACTGATCTAATTTTTTCTTAGATCTTTAACTCTAGTAAGTTTAATTTTTTTACTTTCGATTGCCTAAATTTCACGGAAAGTTAATTTGAGATCCCGCGAAGAAGACTAAGCACTCCACAAAAATTCTCAAAGATTCGTTCCAGCGAGCAAAAAATCATCTCCTATTTTCATAGATGTATGTGGGCTTGCATCTTCAAATGGAGAGTTTAATAATGAGGCAACTAAAATTCGTTTTTTTTTTGCAAACAATAAAGTAGAAATGATACAAAATTGATGCACATCCAACCTAGATACACCTACTGACATCAAACCCATTCAAGCTGATTTTCACTTTCCAATCTTCACATGATCCAATCTAATTTGATGAAAAAAAAAATCTGGGTTTCTTAGATTCATTTCACTTTGGTGAGAATAAAGCAAAAGTCATCTGTAAAATTCTCATTGGCGCTTCCGTTACTTCTTCTATTTGGAAATTTCGACCATCCGCTTGATTGCTTGCTGACTCGGTGCTTTTTCTAAATTAAGGGCTTTCACTGGATTTAGCTTATTGGGTCCCGCCATGATGTCTGAAGCGGAGTTTCGAATGAAGAAACGAATCGAAAACATTTGATTTTCGTCATCGTGAAAATTTGAGGATGGTTGATAAGAAGACTGATTGCATTGATAACAAGACGCGTAGTTAACAAAAAGATTTTATCTTAATTTATTTGGATCATTAACACGAAACGAAAATTTAACTATGCATCGTTTGTATCTAACTCTTTAGATAAAATCTGCAAAATAGAGTCAAGAGCATAATTTTATGAAACTGTATCCGGATCTTCAGGTTTGAATTTTGAACCTTGAATTAAATTGAGGACTTCATTGTTATGATGTATATTTTTGCTCTACAAATATACAATACTTATTGCATATGAATTGTATGTGCAAACCTTGAAGTAAAATGGTTCGCAAGGAATGTTGACATAAAAATCGAATGACAAAGAAAAATTTCAGGTCAGATCTTCCGATATCAGATCAGCTGTAAGCTCGTGAGTTGTATTTTATATAGTTCATTTATTATAATTCGGACATTAGAAGAATTTTTCGGCGGAACGAAAATAAGTTTAGTTTTAATTTTTATCCCATGCTTTAATTTTTCATATAGTTGTTTCTGAGAAGCTTTATGTTAATAAACCAATGCCACACTACTGCATTTTAGGTTCTTACATCACTATCGCCTGTCCGGGTTGATAGTCTGTATGCTGTTTTTCTAGAACCAAAGCACATCCTGGCGTCAAGATTTGCTGGTTTCATCATTTCAGTTTATCCAACATACAACTAGTTAAGTAGAAGAGGTGAAATGTGGTAGGACGAATTTCAGCAACCATACTTGTATTTTTATCATTCCAGGAATACATTACCGCGAAACTTATACAGCAGATCTAGGGAACGGCCGAGGGATAAATCCATGTTGATTATCAGGCAGCTTCTCAATTATCTTCAATGGCAATATAGTTTCCAATAATATTTCCAATAATGATAATTTCTCAAAATATATATCATCGTCTGCGTTGTCAGGCAAGGGTAGGTAAAATTGATATTAAAGTAACACGTTTAAAATGTGAATCGTGTCACTTTTGGGTGGTATCCTTTTTACGGATATTATCATATGATATGATCATCTCATATCATATGAACTTAACTAACGCATTTGCTGAACTCAAGCATATGCCTCAGGAATCACGTTTTTGCTCTCTTTACTTAGTAATAAACTTCAACCTTTTATCGTCATTAAATTACTTCTTAGGAACAAAGTGAAAACTTAGACATTGTGTTCGATATTTCAGTATAAAGGACATGATACATTATTTTAACGACTTTAAAACTCCGTCGAGCGAATGTGCCTCGTCACGTCTGTGATTTCTGCGACAAGTCAGTGTAAAGTAGAAGGGTCGCAGCGCTCGCCAAGTCTCAACTGTCAACTGTCATGGAATCAGGGCAACAGCCTAGGATCGGATTGGAAAAGAAGTGACGACTCTCGCAACGAATCATGGACTCTTCTATTGGAAGTTCAAACTTCTGACCGTTGAACAAACCAAGTGCATAGTGACAACTACTTGGTGATGTAAGGAAATATGTAAACAACACCGTCAAAATACAAGAGTCCAATGGTATGGCAGTGATACTTTTAAAAAGAGAACGCAAACCGTTTCTAAATGCAAAAAAATCACAAAGTTATTAATTTGGAATGGCTTATAGACAATATTTTAGATTTATTATAGACAACATTCTCGAACATATTGTCATCAATTTTAAGCCCTATAACGAAAAGATGTGTGCGATTCTTGTTAAGACAATATCATTTAAGGGGTAATACCACTGTAAATTTTTCACGAAATCGATTTTTTTAGGCTTAAAAAATACTTTGAACCTTTTAGAATATGGGGAAAAATATTTCATACCTTAAATTATTTTTTTTTTCTTGTAATTTCGAGCTCTTCCCCAAACGCGTCGGACTGCTCCGAAACGACACCTGCGTCCTACCTTTTGATTTCTATCTGCTCAAATACACTAACAGATGTCATTATAAAGCATTTATATTCAGGTAGAACCATTTCTAATCAATAGTACGTTAGAGTCAACGCGTGTACAAAAAGGACATAATTTCGTCTCATGAAATAACGATTTTTGTGTGTAGGGCTGATTTTTAACAGTTTATTTGTAATCTCAGAGTGCTTATAAGTTACAATGAGTAACGCAAAAGTGTATCAGGGCAAGAAAGGTACGAAAAAATCGTATCCAACGCGGCGTTGGAGCAACGCGTCATCGAGACGACCGTTGAATAGATATGAGATTGAGAGTGATTCTAAAGGAGTCGGTGCTTCTGCGAAGAAATTAGAAGTTAGTGATGAAGATTTTGATATTAATTATGAATTAAGCTATAGAATTATAGGAAAAAAGTAAATTAACTGCCAAATTAACTGATCAATTAACAATTTATTATGGCCTGGCTATACGTCGGAATCCGGATTCCTTAGAAAATATGAAAAATGAAATCTGGACAACCTTATTTCATAAGTTGTCAACCGACGAAAATCCGCAGCACGAGAAGTGCTCAGAGTCTTGATGTAACTGGAAGAAGGCGCAAGCAGCTAATTCCTTGGACACCTTCTATCATAAGCCGTCGCTTCCTGAGGAAGTTTTTGAAGCCATCAAACCGATTTATGAAGAGTTGAGCCGAGACGAGTTGCTAAACCATTGCTTAGGAGGCTACACGCAGAATAGCAACGAAAGTTTTAATGCTACTGTTTGGAATTTGGCTCTGAAATCTTATTCAAGCGGCAAAAAAGCCTTGAATATTGTGACTGATATTGCTGTGTGTAATTTCAACGATGGTCTGAGTAATATTTTACAAATTATGAAAGTTTTGGAGATTGATGTTGGCGTCCAATCATATAATTTTTGTCTTGAAGCCGATACTAAACGGGTTAAGCACGCTGAGCGGTCTTTGACAGCTGCGGCAAAAGAAGTACACTCTAATATAAAATTATCGAGGAAAGAGAATGACGAAGAAAATTTAAATATAGAAGGGCAGCTGTATGGTCCTGGGATAGCAGATTAATGGCAAAAAAATATTTAAACTGTCGAATTTTTCATTTTTTCATGTCTATAATGCATTTCAAAACTTTAAATGCGTTTTTCTCGAAACACGATTTTTCAAAACGGCACACAGCATAACTCCAACAATTTTCATTCTTTTCATTTAAATTTGTTATAATATCTTGAAAATAAGATTTTGAAGAAAAATACGTAGGGGATTTTCGATAAGTTAATTTAGTCATTATTTATTTCAGAAGTTTTTGGTAGATCAATTTTTCCATTTTCACTTACAACATTGTAAGTTATTTATACCCCTGCTAAGCTAACTCAGCGAAGACTCATGGGTGCGGAAGTTCTGATCAAATTTTGTCGAATATCTCGAAAGTGAATTAATATTTTAGAAAGATGGAAAGAGCTCAAGCTGGTTTCGAACACGCATTAATTCACTTTTGAGATATTCGACAATTTGATCAGAACTTCCGCACCCATGAGTCTTCGCTGAGTTAGCTTAGCAAGGGTATAAATCACTTACAATGTTGTAAGTGAAAATGGAAAAATTGATCTACCAAAAACTTCTGAAATTGATAAAGCCAGACCAAAGGCAATTTGGAATATAGGAGAAGTTCAAAGCTGTAGAGCAATATTCATAACTAGTAAATAACCAGTCGACATCCACCTAAGGTGGTAATGCCAATCGATGCGTCCCGGCCTGCGAGTTGGCACCTGACGAGAAGTGGCAGGGATGCGTGTTCGAAATCAGCTTGAGCTCTTTCCATCTTTCTGAAACATTATTTATTAACAAATGATTATCTCTTTTTTTGTTGAAAATTTAACGATTTAATTCAAATACTCGCCAATCACACATAAATCAATACTTTTAAAATCCTCTACATATTTCTCTAGCTATAAGCATGTACAATAAGTGTTTTTTTTTTTTTATTTTGGATAGAACCAAATTTGCAGCAGCTACACTGCGTGCCGCAGAGCGCCTCAAATTCTACGTGCCTCGCGAAAATGGTTGTGGTGCCGTCATTTTTGAATATTTTTTTATAACAATTTTCTATTTTGTTACTTAAATATACGCTAAATAACTTCCTCCAATATTATAATTTTATTACCTTCCCTTCCACCCCAAAAAAATGACAAAAAAACACGTTTTTTTAGGCTGTTACAGTGGTGTTACCCCTTAATGTCTAGCTAGTTAATTGTATTCCGTCTAATTAATATAGGGAGGGAAGGATCAAGCACGATTTTTACAGCACTCTAGGTCAATGGATCACAAATGAACATAGGCGCAGTCATGACACAAATGTAAGCCATGACCCAAATATTAAAGGCTAAAAGCTAAGCGTAAATAGCAAGAAACCCCCGGCTGGCGACGGACAGACAGAGATAGAAAACGAATTTACATACCGTGATAGATAGATAGTAGGTTAACATATGTACTGCAATATAAGTCAAACGTTTTGAGATGGCGGTTCATAGTAACGCAATAATCATAGAAAGTTTATCGATTTAAAAAACATTATACTTGTTTTGCTTGAGTAACGATAGAATGTGAATTCGATTGAAGGGCCTCCTTTGATGTTCTTATGCTTCCTTGTAGTCATGTGTTAGATTGTATCCAGTCTACTACATGTAGAAGCATATTTCCGGATAGTGCAAAGATGAAACCTTTTAATACTCCTTTGGTTGCAATGCTTTGGGGTTACGTTTTGAATTTTTCACTTTTTATTGCTCGGCGGACTAAAATCAGCAACATCCGTAATTGTTTTCTTTAAAGATGCTGCGTCATGTAATTTTGTATCCCCTTCCCAACTAGTGTACCAAGAATAAATTCCGCTGGCTTAATTTCGTTAAATACACAAATAAAGGTCGGACCTTTTCAAGAAATTCATTTCAACGATTTTATTGAAAAGATCTACTTCAATCGTCGCTACTTTCTGTTGAGGAGTAATTTCTTGTATTACGGTAGAATGGAAATTTGCTACCATCAATCTAAATTTTGCGCAAACGTCTCTGAGGGTGCATGAGCTTCATCTTCTATTCTATGCTTGTTGCAAGAACAATTTTCAGAAGCGCAGAAACCAATGATAACATTTCCCAGTCTCAAGGTTTATTAATATACATCTGTAAATATCGATTACGAAGCCAAAGTGAGCCTTTTCTTTATTACCTTTTTTAACCTGTAAGCATTATTTCTTCATAAGCTTGGAATCAGACTCATTTCGTACTTGCAGTTTTTGTGAGATATGCAGTGAAAAAATTTGACCATTTACTTTGAAGTATATTAAATGAAGGCGTCCGGACTACATTATAATAATGCATCAAAGACAAAAGTTCCTTTTTTGATACTGAACGGAAGCTCCAATTGGTCTCTTTGTTCACAAATTTTTGGATTACTTAATGTAAGATATTCTCTCTTTATTCTCGTCTATAAAGAATATCAATTCAGGTACAATGCCATGCTATCTTGTCCTTTCGTTCTTTTCACATCTTCACAATCAGAAATTTTCTAATTAATCATTTATGTTGGTTCTCATATCCTCTGTGCCATATAACTGTGAACAAATTTTAAATATTTAAGCCATCCATAAGTAAGGAACATTATTGCTGAAAATTTGTCTTTTGCCTTATTTTGTCATTTTTCCATATACACTAAATCCTATTGAATGGATTGAACTCAAATGAGACAGTTAAAGTGTGTTTTCATTTGAGCTTTTCCCCCTAAAAGTATGAAACATCCAAGTTTCTTAATCCGTATTCTAAGCTTCTTTCCTTCAATTCAATACAAAGTAAAGTGGAAGTATTGTGCCATTAAAAGGATTCAAAAATTGAACTAACTAGGACTCATGCATTGCTGGCGGCAAAGTTATTTTAAATTTGATCTATTTTCTTCTCAAAGGCATAAAAGATAATAACAAAGGATTCAACTTCGATGCATGAAGCAACAAATATAAATAAAACATGAACAGAGTAAAAAGGAAAGCTTCGCTTTCGCTCAGTTTTTCTTGTCTTCGGTAGGACAATTTCATTCCATTTCAAGAAAATGCTAACTGGAACCCTAATACGCTATTTTTAACATATTTTATTGCTGAGATTCAACTTCATTAATTTTGTTTCCCATGTGGGATTCCTTCTGAAGAGTATTTTTTTCTTGTTAAGATTTGTTAGTCTCTGCTTCAATAGTCTTTGATTACTCCGTTTCCTAGCTCAGCATTCCTTGCTCGATGTTGTATGATTTTGAATCCTTTAAGATTTGTTTTTCAAGTGTATCCGCATAGGCATTACATTTACGTTTCAGATAATTCTTTTTATTTCCAAAGGTGGTCCAGCTTTTCAAAATGGTTTCGTCTGTTCTGGTAAATTGGTCTTCATTCATTTGGTTTTATCTGCTATGTTTTCCGGTTCTTGTCTGACTCATCGTATTTTTTTTTTTCAAAGTTATATCCCTAACATTACGTGCTAGAAAATCGCCAGGTACATGATGATGTAACGGGTTAATCTATTACCCAAGATAAAATCCTGGATCAGTACTTTCATTGTGTGATGATAAATAAGATTAAAGAACTGTTTTCAAAACATGTGATATGTGCTCCACCAACGTTTGCTTATCTTTTAGCAGTTCCAATGATTGAAAATTCCATGCTAAGGGTGCTTATTCGATGACACGACATATCCTCTGCAGGATGTCTTGTTCTCTTTCTTTAAACACATATTCGTCCGGTAACTTTTTGCACTGCCATTCACCAAATGCCGGATATTTTTAACACGATCTGCAAATATGGTATGGTCTATATAAATCCAGTGTAACTTGTTGGAAATTGTTGGTGTGGAAGGAGACAACTGGACGTTCTGAGTGGAAGGACATATCAGCACGCGGTACGGTGTTGAAAAGTTATTGGGCTCAATGGAACTCCCTTGAGGTCGAAGATGGAGTTCTGAAACGGAAATGGGAAACGGCAGACGGTACTTCACATAGGATGCAAATTGTTCTTCCTAAGAGTCGGGTCAAAGGAATACTGAAGGAGATGCATGAAGGCACATCGGGAGGTCACCTTGGGGTGAACAAGACCCTGACAAAGCTGCGAGAAATGTTCTATTGGCTCCGCGCTCGAGAGGATGTTCTTGACTGGTGTCGTAGCGTCGGAAAGGCAGGTCTCCGAAGCTACAGCCGAATTGGGAAGGACCCTATAGAATCATCAAACGGATCAACGATGTGGTATACCGGATACAGGAACACCAGAAACCTAGGGCAAAAATGAAAATTGTGCATCTGGACCGCCTTGCCCCATATTATCAGCAAGAAGACGTGGAGATGGCTAATGTGACACTTTTTCGGGGCGAAAAAAATATAAGGCGGGGATAGTGTGACGTGTTCAGGTTACGCGTACTGTAGTCGGCTCAAGCGAAAAGTCGTAAACATGTTTACAACTACCAATATATCGATTGTTCTCGAATGCGTAAACATAAACACGTCGCGCGTGTTACATCATCGGCCCCACTAATACCACTTAATATTACTATAACACTTAATATAATAATAACCAGAACCGGATATGTGTGGTCCTTTTCAAAGAATTTGAAAAGATAAACAAACGTAATACCATAAACGAATAATGCACACCACATGTATTGAATTGCTTGAATTGTCGGAACCTATAAAAGGTCCAAGAAAATATTAACCGAGGCAAGGATTTCAACATAAAAACAAACATAATATCGTAAACAAAGAATGCACGCCACATGTAGCTTGCATTATCGGAACCTATAAAAGGTCCAAGAACATGTAAACGAGGGCAATTATTGTATCGCGTTCACTGTAGTCCAAACGTTATAATAAAGTTCTTGAAACTAAATGTTTTGTAGTATTTTTTCTCTCGTGCTCGGAGTGGTTACAGAACTCGCGCATTGAGTACAACAAATCCCGGTGCAAGCGACTCAACGCGTAAACACGAGAACAATCCGCATGGAAGATTCTGGGATGGTTGGTAGTTGTATAAAAGTGACTACGGCGAGCGACGAGACCAGTATGGTGAATGAAACGAAACAGTGAGCGACAGTGCGCGCGCCAAAAAAAAAAGTAATTACGAAGAAAATAAAAGTTTAATAAGTATTTAATTACGTTTAGTAAGTGCTTAATTAATTAATTAAAAGGCGGACTTATTAAAGTGAAGCCGTGGTATAAGTGCAATAATTAATGAATTTGAAAAAATACAATGTAATTATTTCTTTTTTGAAAAACGTTGTTTTTGAATTTTAAAATTTTTTAAATAATTTTAATAATTAATAATTCTTCAGTGTATGATACCGCTGAAAGCATGTGCCAGTATGCAGGGGAATATTGCAAAAATCACATACATAGATCTATATTTTTGTTGTGGACTATGCAAACTTTGCAATATTTTAAAGGATGAATTTGCTTTCCTGCAGTCACTATTTTAACACTTTTATGTTTACGTAAATCATAATTTAGTCTTTCAGGTGAGTCGAATTTTGGTGTACGCTTTGTTGGTTTTAAGGAAATCGATTCTGATGGTAATTTTGCAGAATGGTATGTGGGCACTAGATGTGCTGGGGATCGGAGTAGATGTGGTTTGCTCATTTTGCGGATAGGAGTCCTCGTGATTGGATAACCAGACAATAGCAACTTGGTGTTAAAATTGTTTGTATTTAATTTTAGTCGAATTTAATCTTGTGTACGTCTTGTAGTCATTAAATAATGCACAATTAACAAAATAAATTACTGCTCTTTAAGTCCATGTTTTTGTATCACGTGCTTATTTAAAGTACGATATATCTTGATCCGCTTGATCAAATCCTTTCATAAATTTATTATAGTCTAAAATACAAGGTTGTTTCTTGATAGTCTGCAGAGAATTTTTTCTTTTTGCTGTACTATCCAACGTTTTGGACCTATGAATGTTTGATATCATATTTCTTCCTTCGATTATTCGATACTTGTAATAATATGTAATTTTTCCGTTTGAAAGTGGTTTCGAATTCTTTTAATTTCGGAGTTTTTCAATTCTTAGGCCGGCCCCTTTTTTGTTTTATGATGCCGTATACTCAAAATTTGTTTTTGAAAAGTTATTTGGTTAGGTTAACACTATTATAAAAATTATCCTAATAGACATGGTACCATAAATTTCTAAAAGGTTGTAGCACGGGTAGAATTGTCTCTTACAGTTTTTTTCCTTGGGCGGTTTATATCTCAAAGTTACAGATTTGATCTTGTTTCAGCTTCGTAAACTTTTCTATTTTCTACTAATCTTATGTCATAAGGTGAAGCTGTCAAAATTTCGAGCTTTAATGTTCGTCATTCGCTGGCTTTCGAGTAAAAATTGAATCTCAAGCCCATCACTTATATTGCCAACATTTTCACATGGCATTGCCTCTTGTCAGGCTCCTGCAGAACTCAGTTAGAATGCTGTCTGTTGGTTCAATATTTCATGTTGTTCATGAGGTCAGTAGGCTATCGATGGGACACGTAAAGCGTTAGTCGACTGTCTCGGTTCACTGACTCCGATCGGTATTTCAGTTAACTCAGACCCTAGGTCTGTCTAAGTCTAGGTGTGAAACCATTTGGGCTTATCTCTGAACAGAACGCTTTGGTTCAAGGGTATATTTGTCAGTACAGCAACGTGGAAATCTGCTAGCTGAGCACAAGGATACTGATGCATCTATGACGCACTTGCGCATTCATAATCCTGTTTAAAAGGCTTGAAAAACACACAGTCTAATGGTTGAGTCTTACGTGTCGTATGGGGTGGTGTGCTCAGAATATGAATGTCTTTGACTCTAGCATGTTCAATAACATTCATCTCTGTGTGAGTATTATAAGGAAACCATTCTTATCCATCTTCTTCCCAGGGAAAAAAATAAAGGGAGCACAAATTCATTCGATACACTCAGAGAAATCATGGCAGTTTTGATACGTCCTCGTTTAGTTGAAGTTAGTTGCCCAGCCTGATTTTGACTGAAAAAATTCTGTCATTTTATCAAGTCTATCGGTCCGGACATTTGTTTCGTCAGTATTATAAACTTGGAATGGTTTAAAATTAATTTTCCATATAAGTTGAAGTGGATGCCATAAAACCAATCAACTCGAGGCTAACTCAAACCCTGTAGAACGCATCAAGTTCGTTGCGTCAGAAGTCCCTAGTGCTGGATTTCTTTTCCCCTAGTCATAGAAAAATTCTTTATTAACCATCCGCTTGTCTCTATTAGACCAATAAGGATATCAAATGCAAGGTATAAATACTCACTTCTTGTTAAAGGAATCTAGGTTAATAACATGCTCATAAATTGGTCTTTCAAATTCAAGTTTAAATGTCAATTCAAAAACTTTGTGATTTCATCTTGAGACTAGATTGCCTTGTATTATTCCTTTGCCAGTATCCTGCAAAGAAATAAGCATAACTTTGTATAGGGCTGCAGCAGCGCTCTCAGAAAATTTTTTTCTCAAGGACGGCTTCTTCGTGTTTTCTTAGCTCCAGTTTCTGCGATTGGTGGTTCTTAGGCACTGTGGTTCTTAGGCAACTCAAGCATTGTAAGATTCCAAAAAACTATTTTAAGCGGTACGATTAAACGCATAAACAATGAGAAAACCAGTAACTACGTGTGGCTTAAATATCCCCAAAACTGGTGGCTGCGATTACCCGACATGACTTTCGTCAAAAAACTAGTTCTGCTTGGAGAACATTTTAAAGAAACCTTTTATAAACATTAAACATCATTCTAGCGGGGTTTCCCTTCCTTTCTCTTAACTGATCCACAAACATCTGAATTCAAATCATCTAATAAGTCTAAAATGCGAGAGACTGAGGGTCATTTTGCGAGAGAAATTTAAAAATGAGGAGATGAAGAGAGATAGAAGTAACTTTGTTAAATTACTTTTATTTCTATTTATTTATTTTCCAAATGCGGAGTGCTATCCATTTTTCATTATCTTTCCAAAAAGGTATATACCTTTGTATATACCATGTATAATCTAATTTCTAGTTGCACCTGTATTAGAAAAAAATGTTTTTGAAACATTGAATGATTTATTAAAAATTAAAACAGAACATTTTTAACTTAAAAATGCTTGGGTAAAAAATTAAAATGTCATAAGCATATTTCTTGGAAACAGGATATTGCCATTATTAGAATTAAGGCAATGGTACTTTTAAATATAAGCTAACACGGTGAGCCCGGCGCCGATATTGCTGTCCTTACCGTTCAGCCGCAGTGGGCGACCACTTAGCGGCACGCGCATGGATGAACAATGGAATTTTTTCCGGACTGGGACAATGCTGCGTTCAGTGCATATGAGTGCAACCAGCAAAAAGACGATCAGTTTGACAGACGCCACGGCAGTGTAGAGACGATTTCGAGACTAAACAATTTTTGGTTCTTTTCAACGGACTTGTTGTCCATAAAACCGAAAATGTCTAAAAGAGAAAGTGATAGTTAAACATCCGGTGAATTATTTTTATCGTCTACACGATGACGTCGCTGTGTACCACTGTTGTCATTGTTGGAAGATCATAACTCGCTACACCAGGAAATGGAGCTTGACAACCACCATTCTGGCATAAGTATAGCCCAAAGGAGTGATAAAAAGGAATAGTTGGATCCAAAAGGATCCAAATCTTGTGCTTTCTACGGGAGCCTAAAGTGCCAAGAAAACCGATGACAAAGTGCAGGATTAGTGAACACTCAAAGATTTTTATGAATTTTTTGTTACTGATGAAATTTTTGAAATCAGTGAGCAAACAAATATTTATGCTGCTCTATCCAGAAAAATGGACAACGCACGCCAACAAATAACAACGAGTTCAAACGTTTATTTGGTCTTTATTTGGAAACGAGGAGAAAGTATCGCCAAGGTAAAAAATAATGACATTGCCTTGTTGAAATTGATAGACAAGAAGGACGTTTTGGTTTGTGTTTGGGAATTATTCAAACGAAACCGTATATGTAAATACATCGAGGGGATTTTGTTTGAAATCAAGAATCCTTGGTGAATACAGTTGTACAAGAATCGGACGAAGAAATTTCAGTGCATATTACGAAAAAAATTGTTTCCAAATTATAGAAAAGGAAATAGTTGTTCAAACAATTCGAAATTTTTGTTCTTGCTGCTATGAAAAAAGTTCGATACCATAAGGACGCAAGACGACAAGTAATTTAACGAAAAAACTTATCATATTTACAATGTTTTGAAAACCTTCATTCGAATTATCAAATTTGTTTTTTAATTTTGATCCTGTTGGTCGCCAAAAACCAACGCTGGGCTCTACCTTACAAGCATGAATTTTGAGCATTGATTTTGAAAAATAAATTATGTCTATTAGGAGAGTCTGAAAATAAAATGCAAAATAAATATCTAGTTTTAAGTTGATTCATCGCATATTAAAGTAAGGAAGGAAGGAGGATCCAAATCAATAGTTACTGGCAGGGACCAGGGCTCTTTTAGAAGCCATAGATTTAAGTAAATGAATATCAGACAAAAAATTGTTTAAACGAGAAGAAATATGTTTCTATACTATATATTTGAGGACTAAGAGGAACAGACTTTAGATTTTGAAAAGAAACAAAGTCAAGAGATTCATACGTTCATGCGGAAATCATATAACAGGTTGGGAAAAAAAGAAATTCGTTGTTTGTTCGGTAGATGTCTCAAGTGATCCATATCGCGTAAAGCATCGATAAAAAAATTTCAGGTTTATGCTCGTTTAAGCTGACACTTTTAAGTAAAACTGGTTTTTATGTGGCCCATTCAGTTATGAGTTTCAGGATGTTAAACATGGAAGTGAACAAAGAGAAAATTCGGTTTATTTTAAAGTTTTTCTTTGATAAAGGTGAAAATATAAGCCATGCGGCTGAAACTATGAACGATGTTTATGGCCTGTTAAAAGTTTATTACGTGCAATTAAGGTTTCGTCAAATACATTCAGGTATTTTTTACGTACAAAATGCATTCCCAAGGGATAGACTACAGAAATAATTGAAGATAAATGACATTTTAGTGATAGTAGTATCGTTAAGGAGCTAAAGATTTGCGATAAGCAGTTTCATACTTTTTGCGCAAAGCTGAATTCAAATAGAAGCTTGACGTTAGAGTGTCAAACCAACAAACACAAAAATACATGATGAATCGAACATCGAAATATTGAATTGAATCTGCGAAGACCTCGTCAAATGGAATGAAATCAGCCCATTCCGTAAATAAATGATGACTGCGGATGAAAAATGAGTTACATAAGACAACATTGTGTGAAAACGAACATATTCAATGAGCGGAAGATTACAAACGGTGGCCAAACCAGGTACTGGTACTGGAAAGGAATCATTTATTTTGAGTTGATTACATATGACCATACATTGAATTTGGAACTCTTTTGCCAACAACTGGATAGTTTGAATCCGCGATCAGAAGAGGAGTCATATTTCATCAGGATGACGCCAGGCTATACCAGAAGTGATCCACCAGAAACTTTAAGAGTTTGTTCAAGAAGTTTTAATGCATCCACACTAAAGTTTAGTCGTGACGCCAAGCTATTACTATTTTTTTCTTGTGTTGCAAAACTTTCTTAGTAAGAAGAAATTTGCATAAGTGGAATATTGTGAAAATCAATTACTGGAGTTTTCAGCCAATAGGGACCAAGACTTATATTCGAGAGACACTGTAAGGCTTAAACCCATAAACTGGCAAAAAATCAGAGAATCAAATTTGCATTTTTGATCCAAATCGAACAATTCAAAACATATTAAATAATGTCTTAAAGTTAAAAATAATGGATTTCTTCCTCCGTACCATTTTACATCATGCTTTAATTTTCCACCAATGGTTTGAAGTAAAAGCCCATCTGAATTCGGTACTTTCCTGGATAATAATATTGAACGGACTTTATTGAATTGAATTGGTTTATATGTCCTTACTATATTTCAATTAGTTGCTCGTTTTCTTCACTTTAAAACGCGACGATCTCAGCGTCTGCGTAGACTAGTCGTCACTATTGCCAAGCTTTATGCACATCTAAGGTAAAGATAACTTTGTAATCATGGTTCAGGTTGATTCCATGCTAAATTCATTCCTTCTTTGGCAAAAACTTGAGAATTTTCACGTAAATTTAATCAACTACCGAAGTCGCAAATCAACGGGGAGTCGAACAAATAAGACATTCAACTATGGAGACTGCATTTAGAAATTTGCAATTATCCACTTAAAGATGCAAACGTGACAATTATACTAAGGAGTATCATTGCATGCGATAAGATCCAACGTAACCGTATTAGTAACTTCTCAGAATGCAGTTCTATCCAGTGCCGCACCATCCAACCTGTTTACTTGTTAAGTAATTAATGAAGTCAAATTTCTTGGGCTCATAAGATTTCTGCAGATTGCAAATAAAGTTATTTAAAGTACGAGTAAAGCTCGCTTCTGCAATGGTTCCACCAGCTCGTTTATGTCACCAATTTGCTTGGATATAGGATACATTAGAATTTACGAATAAGTACATCGATCACATTCGAATCTGATACCGTTTAAGCAGCTCCTTTTTTGGCATATGTTAACACTTCGTGATCGAAGTAGAATATCTGTTGAAAAAACTACTCAAAAACATCAAGCAGGGGTTAACATACTTTTCCCAATTCTGGAGAACTTCAACTGTCTCAATGGGATTCCCGATCCAATGGGCTCATTATTAGCAATTGGCAAAATATTCCTCGAAAATATTATGGTCCTCGTTTCCTACTTTTCAATGCAAGCAAATATCATAAAATTTGAACAGCTGCACGGCAGATGCTGAACGAGCCGCTGATATGATCTCAAAAGGAATAATTTGAAAACAGGCTATACACACATTATCCCACATTGTAATGAAATCGAAACTATTTGCGTAGTGAACAATGGATACAGAATTTGCTTAAAGAATATCTTTTATTATCTATCCACTGATTGTGTGTACATACGAACACACATGACTATCGGGCAAATTAAACAATATTTGCTAAGAATTGCGCCTACTTACCTGGCTTCCGCAACACAGCACGCAACCAGTCGACTACGACGTATCCAATAATTCTTAAAGGAGTTTAAAGGTAAAGACTCGTTTCACATGTGTGTCAAACATATATCATTTGATGTGTGTCTGCGCATACTTGATAAATAATAGTAAAATTCCAGACTTCTAAATTTAACTGGGTGAACCGCAAATTTGCATACAAGATGGATGAGATATTGGTAGTAATAAGCCGCGAATCTACAGTGACTGCTCGTCTGGATTTCTTCCGTGGGATATGTTGTGGGTCTCTGTATTCACACACGAGCCTAAGTATCTATGTCACACACATAAGAAGCGAATCTGGTCTGAATCGGGTCAACAGATTCTTTCAGCGAACTGGATCGCTTGCAGCATGTTTTCATAACATAGTCTATGCGTGGTGAAAAAATTTAGTGTTTTTCTCGCAACTTATGAAAAACGAGAAACGAGTGAAAACGAGACAAACTGTCTAGGAACGAGCACATTATGATAATCTCAAAACAAACCAAAATGTTTCTGTAAAATTACCTGCAGTAGTATCGAAACTTTGCAGACATTACCTAAGAAATTGTTGTAATGGAAGTTCGGGGCTCAGATGTTTTCCTTTTTGTATTTTTCAATAGAGCCTTTTTTCAATCTTATTTTCAACAGAGTCTTCAACATGTTCAATTGATTTTTATGATATAAATATTGGATAGTTTTAAAAAGTAATGAGCATTTTTTGTCAGTAGATGGTGTTCGTTGTCATATATCGGGCATTACTAATCAGATTTAGTAAATTTGACATGCGTTTAAGTCACATTCCAGTCTACAATTTTTATGTGGACAGTTTTGTATTTCGTCAACCGTGCCAAAAGTTGTATTAATTTAAAAATGAGTGTAATTTCTGAAAAAAATCGTTATATTTTACAATATCACTACGATCAAGGTGAGAATGCATCGCAGGCTTGTGAAAAAATTTGTGGTGTCTACGGTCAAGATACTTTATCAAAAGCCAGAGCCAAGAAATGGTTCGCTCGCTTCCGTTCGGGAATTGAAATTGAAGAAGACCGACACATCAGCTAAGGAACTGAATGACATTGCTAAGGAACTGAATCAAAACTGAATCCATAAACATAAACTGAATCCATCACCAAACAGTTTTGAACCATTTGCGTAAGGCTGGATACACAAAGAAGCTCGACGTTTGGGTACCGCATGAATTAACACAAAAAAATTTGATGGACCAAACTTCCATTTACGAAATGCTAATAAAACGCAACGAAATCGAACCATTTTTGAAAAGTGGGTAAGATACGAAGATGTCGCTCGAAAAAGATGGTCAAAAAATGGTCATGGTCAAAAAAAGGTGAATCATCACAAATAACTTCAAAGCCAGGATTGACACCAAATAAGGCTATGCTGTGTGTATATAGGGATCGGAAGGGAATGGTTTATCATGAGGTGCTAGAACCTGGCTAAACACTTAATTCGGCTCTGTACTGTCAGCAATTAACCAGATTGCAACAAGCAATTCAAAAAACTGGCCAGAATTGATCACTAAAAAGGGCGTTGTCTTCCATCATGACAATGCCAAACCACACACATCTTTGATGACCCGACAAAAATCGACAGAGCTTGGCTGGGAAGTTTTGAAGCATCCACCGTATAGTTCAGACCTTGCACCATCAGACTACCATTTGTTTCGGTCTCTGCAAAACTTCCTTAATGAAATTCAAAATAAGAAATTCACTTCAAAAAGGGACTGTGAAAATCACTTGGCCAAGTTTTTCGCCGATAAACCACAGAAGTTCTACACAGATGGAATAATGGCTCTACCCAAAAAACGGCAATAGGTGATAGATAATAATGATAGATAAAAATGTACTTAATATATCACACATGTTGAATTGCTACTCCAGTACCCCAAGATCGTCCGTTTACCACATGTTCGTTCATTTTGGACGTCCTTACCCACGTATGTTCCCTTTGCCATCAATGCTAGAACAATCCTTTCTCAGTTCGCAAATCTATTGTTTGATAGATTCCACCTCCAGCAAAGTACTCATGGGTCATTCGATGAAGGTTCGACCAAAGTAAATAAAAATTGCAATTCGATATTTTCCAGTTTTTTATTTCACAATAGAGATATAAGGTATCTATCCTCTACCTCTACCCATGTATATGAACGTATGTGCGGGTTCAAAGAATTAAACTTCTCCTTTTTCCTTTCACCAGCTGTGCAAATGTTCGGTCCAATTCGTAATAGAAGTAGAGCTGAATGGGACATAGTATCCGAAATTCTTACGACAGTTGCATCGAGGACACATATCTGCCGAACATTTGCGAATAATTCATCAATATCATTTCTGACAAGTTCACATACAAGTGCCTTACCGAATTATAGTAAACAATCTGTAAAACGTAAACATTTTCATTTAAAATGTAAAAATAATATCAATGCCTATGTTCACCATGATTTTTAACCACCTTCAGTTTTAAATTTGACAGCGAGTTAACATTACAGTAAAGGTAAGAAGTAAAGTACATTCTATAAAGGGTTCAAATTATAACGAAAGCGCTAAAAGATGCACTTTACTTACTAGTCAGCATTAAATAAATATGTAAAAAATACTCAAATTAACCATTGTCAATCTTTGTTAAATGACTTAAACAACGGAATTATTTCTTTGAACATGTTTGATTAGCTTAGTGTAGAATTGATATCAACTGAAAACTGTATTTTCCCCACGTTTCCATTCAGCTTCAACAAATTAAATCCAAAGTCGAGCATCTGTCATAATTATATGAAGCTTGATGATGTTCTTGAGGGGTTAACATTCCCGTTAAGTTGATTCTCCTTTTTTCATGGCCGGTAAAAAATTGTTAATGATCGGGAAGTTGATATGATGATATTGTTTCGTAATTGTATTAAATTTAATGACGAAATAATGTCCATGAGTATTTGAATGCTAAGAATAGTAAGCAAATGTTCTAATGTTTGTTACGATAGGTCAGATCACGAAATTTTTTCGTTATTTTAATTTTACTTTTGAATATTTTCAAGGAAATTTTTGAAAGTGTTGGTGAATTTGTGACAATGTGCGTAAGTTTTGGTGATTGCGGACAAAAAATTTGCGCTTAGGCCCTCTCTATACCTTATTCCTATATGCATATAACACTCTCGCCAAATATTACTTGGGTGTAATATTTTACCGTAGTAAGTCTATGTTTTGCAAGTCAAAGGGATCTCAGATAATTCAACATTTTGATAAATTGCGGAACTTAAACGCTATGATATACGAGGGGCGGCTGAAATGTTTGCGGCCTAGGGTACTTAACGATGAGTAATTAGCTTGTTACTCATGTCACTAATTGCGACACTCAGTAGTCTTTTAAAAGCAATCACTAATAAAGTTTTCACTCATAGTTCAATTATTTATCGAACAACAAACATCACCATGTCAGCCGAATCTGGAAATTCTCGGAATTTCGAACACCGCGCCGTGATAAAATTCCTCGTAAAGAAGGGAAATACACCGAAAGACATTTTTGAAGAGATATCATCGGTTCTTGAGGATTCTGTGCCATCATATATGATGGTGAAAAAATGAGCCCGCCTATGGCAACAAGAACGACAACAATGTGAAGACGACCCTCTCTTGGGCCGCCCTGTCACGTTACTGACCGAAGAAAACGTCCAAAAAGTCGAAAAAATCGTTCTGGCCGACTAAAGAATTAAATTGTGGTCGATTGCTGAAGAACCGCAGATTAGCAAAGAATGAGTTGGAGAAATTTTACATGAACATTTGAATATGAGAAAAATTAGCGCACGCTGGGTACCGAAAATGCTCACACCGCTCCACAAGCAGCGTCGACTCGCACGTTGCAAAGATTTTTTGGAGCTAGTCAGCGATAACAAGGAAGAAATTTGGCAACGGATAGTCACCGTGGATGAAACATGGATTCGCCAATATGATATGGACTCTAAACAAGAGTCCATGCAATGGATAAAAAAAGGAGAAAGGGAGCCGAGGAAATTCAAGGTGGAAAAGTCGGCGCCCAAGCTAATGGCGACTGTTTTCTGGGAATTCGAGGGAATTTCGCTTATCGACTACCTACCCAGGGAAACTACGATTAATGGCCAATATTACGCTAATTTATTGACTCAGGTTCGCGAGGCCATTGTACAGAAACAACGTGGGAAACTGACGCGCGGAGTGCTCTTTCTGCAAGACAACGCGCCCGTTCTCACCGCAAATGTTGCGAGGCAAGCTCTGAAAGACACGAGGCTCTCAGAGATTGACCACTCTCTATAAAGTCTAGATTTAGCACCGGGCGATTTTTCCTGTTTTCCAATTTGAACAAAGGACTTACGGGGCCGGAGATTTGTAGATTACAACGAAATGAAAGCTACGGTTGATCGTGATTTTGATGAGAAAGAAACAGAATATTTTTTGGGTGGGTTAAAGGCATTGTATGCGAGATGTGAGAAATGTATTTCACTTGAGGGAGATTATATTGAAAAATAAAAAATAGAAACCATATATTTTCTTTCATCAAGTACCTTAGGCCGTGGACTTATCAGCCGTCCCTCATATATTTGAAAGTTAAAAATATCAAAAGGGATACTTGAGCTCAAAAGAATTCAAGGAATAACTAATAAAATTTTTATTCTTGAATATCTCAAAAAGCAAACTCGGGATTTTTTTTTATTTGTTTGTGTTTTACCCAGTTAGCTTGCGAAATCTATCACTCAACCTCATGCGTGGAGCAAAAGAGATATATGATGGAGACTTTCACGGGTATTCAAACCAAAACGGACATGTATCGAAGAAAGCAAAGTGAAAGATTTCATCCGAAATTGTAATAAATTGAAATTGAAATAAAAAAAGATATTGAGTCTCAACATCTGGCAAAAAGTACACAACAAAGAGAACGTGAGAAGGCAAGCGATTCAGTAAAATTTAATCGAATTCATGATTCGCAAACTACTGCAAACAAGCTGCCTGTGAAACTTCAAAGGCTTAAGGAAAATAATAAAGTGAAACAATGCTGATTGGCTTATGCGCACAAACACGAACGCACGTGCTTTATATGCAATTTCAAAGGATTAAGTTTTTTGACACAATCCTAACGCCTTCGCAAGCAAAAATTGGGCATTCATGGTATATTCTATGACCTTTCCATAATCATGTATCAATTTTATTGCTCAATGAAACGGAGAAGGTGAAAACTAATTAGGCATAGAAGTCAACTTGTTAAGAAATGAAGCAGATGATGCATCCTAGCATGTGTTAAGGAAGCTTTTCAACTGGCACTTGAGTATATATAAGTGAAATACAGAAGTCAAAGGTTTATTGTTCTGTAAGCTTGTTAAAGGAAGGAAGGGGTACAAACTTCCTTTTCCTTCCATCCCAGTAAAAGTAAAATTATGATAAAAGCTACATTAGTTGCTAAACTGGGGTCAGGTCTTAGTTTTGAGATATTAAAACTCAAGGTTTATGTTATGCATTTCCTTGTATGTTTACCAGTAACTTCTTCGCTACAAATCCTTGTGATGAAAAAAACTTTTCTAATTAAATGCTTATTAGTTCTACATTGAATATTCATCTTAAATGGCTCAGGCTGTAATCAAAATTTTAATTTTCAAGTCTGGTGGTTTGTTAAATGCAGTAATTATCATTTATGGATCGTTTGCATATGAATACGCGAATAAATTGCCGAAAACATAAATAACGGCTGGAACGAAACGTACAAGATGGTATTCATGCATGGATAGATTTAGCCTTCTTATTTTAAAATAAATATTTTCATTTCTTCCATTTTATATGTAGAATTTTATCATATTAGTCATAATCTGAGCTTCGTAAATTACGTATTACGATTGGACATTGGTATGTAGAACTATTCTGGCCAAGTTTAGTATTGTTGACCTCTGATGAGGTAACGACTCATTCGACCCAGTAACTTCTTACCTTGCGCACATATGAATATTGCAGCCGCAGCATAATTTGGACGAAACTAACTACAAGTTGGCTTGTTTCACATGCATAAGTATCTCCACATGCATGATCATATTAGTAATTCATTTTGCGTGCATATTTACCGTGAAAAAATTGGGCTTACGAGGGACCCTCATAAATTTATACACACGACGATGTCCCACAAATACTCAACTAACGTTTTCAGAAGTTCAGCCGAAATCCGAATCCATGATGTGAATCTGAAACAGTTAAACAATGCAAGATGGCTGCCTGAAAAGCAATTATAACGCATCCGCCATCGAGATACCTGTTGTATGTCCTCAAAGAAATTTGAATAGTTTTCGATTGAGCCGCAGCTTGAGAAAAAATGGGGATAAGTCGTAAAAGTTAAACAAGCAAACAAATGCATACATTCAGCACTCCCAGGCACCTCTCCTTAATTTTTATTACAGTCTCATGCATGGAACAGTCTGAAAATTTCACGTTACTTGGTAAAATGATGATATGGGAAGATTAAATGCAGTCGACAAATATTCTTTGTACGATGTGAACCGTGGCAAGGTCAATGGTGGATGATTTGCAAGCTGCCAGAGGCCATCATTTTCATAATTTGCTGAATCAACAAGGTCTCGGAAGTGTCTGCTTGACCACCAGTGTCAGGTGAATTGGACTCGGTCTTGTAGTTAATGACAACGTGGTAGAGGTCAGAGGCGGGTTTCAAAGAAAATGAATATGAAATTAAATAATCACTTAGAACTCTGTCTTAAAGTTAATGAACAATGTCAACATATGCAAGACGGATGGAGTCATGGTAGAATATATTAAATGTCTGGCCTGTTGCAACGGAATGAACGGTCCGTGATCAATTTGATGGTTGATATGATGAGGGTCTCTAAAGATGTATCAAATATGTGTGTACCTTAAAGTGCAGGCACATTATAGTGGATACTATCGATACAAAATTCTATGAAAATCCTTCCAGCGTGTGTTGTTACTTTTCAAAATTCATGGAACATTCCCCTTTTTTCGTTCACAATTTCCATTATTTTCGTATGCTAATAAAGCTGTAACATTGGGCGAACAATTTAGTCTTGAAATAGAATCGACGAAATAATCATTTCCTGGGTCAATCAGCCGCTAGTAATTGGAAGGTAATTGGAAGTTTAGATATCCTTGATCTTCAGTGCTGGAGAAGAAATGGTAAAGCGACGGAAACATCGAGTTAGATACGCAGAAAATTAAAGGAACAAGTGTAAGATATTACAAGTTTACAGATTTCTTATACGAAAGAACAAGCAAAGACACAGATCAACAAGGACAACTTACAAATTTGAACATTATTCAGCTTGAGCTTCATTACGAAGATTAGGCCGGACTAATCCAAAAACGATATTAAAGTGAATAACACCAGCAATGAATCAAATTTACGTTAAAACAATTCTTTAAATTTCTATGCGAAAATGCGATTGTCAAATCAAACAAAACGAATTTCATAACCAGTAGGATGCGACTTTCAAAATTTCAAACTAATAAGTCCTTTGAAAATAACCAATTCGGAAATTTAACGAAAAAACAAAAAGTAATTCTGCATATTATTGTATCTACCTTATGACCTGCTGGTGACACCACGGTTTACGAAACGTAACTAACGATGAAAGTATCACCAAATTCTTTCATTCCTTTGCTCCCTCCTTAAGGATCGATTGCTTGGTTTCGAATATGCAAATGTTTTGTTTTATTTGATTCTACGACTGAATGTTTGCTAGTTTTCTTTCACAAACAATGTCTTTTAGTGCAACAAATGCCTGGGAAATATTTCGTGGAAGAAACCATTGATGATATTCAAAGCAGGATATCTACATATACTGACACTGCCGCTGAAATAATAAAAGCCCCCCGCAAAACGAGACACAGGACACTTCTTTTGTACTGGACCGTCATGATAGAAAACGCCTTATGCACAAGGCAGAAATCATGGTAAAGGAGATCAAAGCTTGTTACAATGTTCAAGAAATCATGTGTAAGAGCTTAAGAAACGGTATGTTACAGATGGAAGATCTTATAGACCGCATCGGGTACTACATACGCAAGTGGCATAAAGACAGGCAGAGTAAAAGACTATGACCTCGCTGGGAACAAAAGTTGTTCCGGCCCTTACCATTGCAAACTGGTCTCCCAGCAGGCCAATGCAAGAGGTCGGAAACGAAAGGAGGAAGGACGAAAGAGCGAACAAACAGGCTTCGTTGAATGATGTCAACGAAGGCTACCGGAAAAGCGGCCAAAAGGCTACTTCTTGCAAAAGCGGCCGATGATTCTCCGGGGGCAAAGAGAAACTAGCCCCGAACTAGAAGGAACAACCAATTAATAAACCATGGCGTAACGTCGTAAGGCATAAATTGCTGATCAAACCGATGGATGGGAGAATATACATATACGTTTTGCAGGAAATCGGGGGAATTTCGAAGGCCGACGATACTCACACTGCCATTAGGTATTCAAAGAATACCATTAGTTATTCGGCCGACCCGGTTCGTTAGCCTCCTTGTAGAGTTTAGACCATAGACAACAAGCATCGTCACCATGGTTCTCTGATGAACCTGGTACTTGAGTCATTTTGTTTCAAAACAGTACACATCTGAGAATTCAAAGATAGTTTCTTGTCCGTTAATTGTCGAAGTATAACATTCTTTAGTGTGTGTCTGACAAGACGGAACCAATAATATCTTTTCATGGGAGGACGCTATTTTGAGCCCAGAGGGTCATGTTTTTGTCATAGGGTAGGGGAGGAACCTTTAACGCTAAAATATCAAATGGGACAAGCCAAATAATTGGAAGATGGATCTGCAAGGATCGTAAGGATCTGCAAGCCGATCAGCAAGGAGAAGAATATATTCCGAGTTAGTGTTAGCGTGCACCTTTTTTGCATGTTAGATTCCGCTAGAGAGTGCTCGAAAAACACATAAAGGGAGAACATAGACAGCAGTACCGTTTTCAGGCAAGACTTTTTCCTGGTGAAGCTGTTGAAACGGGATTAACTCCAGTAGAAGGACAAATATTCTGGATACATTGGAAAACTCATTCAAAGTTCCAGAAAATCTGATGTGATAGTTCGAAATTACCTGAAGGATAACAATGGATAATGCTACTTACATCAGGCGTGTTCCAAGACTGTAACCTCGGTCCAGGTATGAGGGACATTTCCTATGACGGACGGACACTACCTGGTGGAGGAGTCGGGACTGATTGGCTATGCGAATGATATTACGGAACTGGAACGCTGGAAGCGCAATGTAGGCTAAGCGCATTGATATATCGCGAAGTCATGTGGATGACCACTCATGGATTCAGACTAGCGCTGGCCAACTTGACAACAAAGAGGATCCCTGGAGTAAGATGAGATTGTTATGATCTTCAGAATGCATATTATGCATTGGAGGAAAAATTATATTCATCTTCATGCAGAAGATGGCACAGATTATGCGCTGATCTTGCCAAAAAAGTTGTAGTGATCTGCTTAGATATTCCTAATAGGACTATCTAAGCAGACTGTCCTATCAAAATTATGCTAAAATCGGTTGCCTAATGGAAACAGGTATTACATGACGCTGTGAAAAATTCTTATAACTGAAAAAGGTATACCCGTTCAACAGTAGGCGTCGAGTGTGCAGCGAGCTCTTTCTCCAGCAATCCTCCTCCTCCTTGCCCTTGTTTCTGTAATCTGAAGGCGCCAAAAGGCTTACAATAGGTAGGTCTGACCCGAAGTAATGTATAAAATGGTTCCAGTGTAGGTACTTCGATTGACAGAGGAGGTGTTTTGTTGGCAGTCCAGTAGAGTTTGTGCCAATGCAAGCGTGACACTCAGCGCGCTAATATCGTGAACCCTGCCCTTGCCCAAAAAGCTCTCTATCCTGCAAAGATTACATATCTGCTGCATGGGGTATTCGTATCTTTTTCTTCTTTTGCGGACTGCAACGATTTTTGTGGTACGCTGTGATTTCAGCGCCCAAGTCATACCAATTCTATTCTTAACGCCTATTGTCCTGCTCAATGATCTTGGCAGTGCTCAAAAGCCTCTAGACTTATTACAAATTAGTATTGTCTAGGGTACAGCGTAAGCAAAAAAAATCTATATTACTTCGAAAGAAAACGCCCAACACAACGGTATTCAACCAAAATAAGTAAAAATTCTTAAAAAATAAGTAAAAATCTCACTTTTGCTTTGAAAACAGTGGTACAACAGCAATACTAATCTAATTTTCCTTTTTCTATCACTCTCTACCAGAATCTGCTCCGAAAGTATTTTCGTGGTTTGTGCTTACGCTGTTGCGCTTACTTCGATAAACGATTATATCGATTCTAGGAAGTATGTACCAATCAAAATCGCAGGCAACGTGCTGCGCCCCTTAAAATTTAATTATGTTTTTTTATGATCCTTATTTTTTCGTAAAATGACGCAAGTTCGTCATCAATACCATTTTGCAAAAATCTTCCGTGACTATACCGCTTTCGAAGACATAATGTCTGTACGAAAAACCTTCGCAATCGAAGAAGAGTATCATCATGACCACACCATCGCTATGACTCAGCTTTGCCATTTGACAAAAATGTGAGTTCGGCATTTTTCATTGACAACTTTTTTATTACTTCATTTCAAGATAGTGATAGTGATACATCCAGGACTCCACCACTGTTATGCAGATGAGGTAGGCTTGTTTCATTTCTTTGTTTACCCTATGAAACCGCGGTTATAGCACGTCAGACACTGAAACTAAATGCTGCGTTAGCTATAGTTATGAGCAAGCACATCTTTCGTTTTCTACGAACGCGTTGCATGGCTTGATCATCATGATAAATCGAGAATGCGCTCAATGAAATTTCTTCTAGTGCAGCAAATTCTCTAAAATTAATTCGTTGGTCTTCGCCGCTAACAAGGGGCGGCTGTATTTATTGAATCGCCAGCGATGCTGACTTGACCATCTTCGAAAGTTTTATACCACTTGTAGAAGCCCATCTGATTTTCATCACATGTTTACCGTTCGTTTATATTTCATAAGTATCTCGAGTTTCGCTGAAAATTTCACGTTACAACATTGCTGTTACTTTGTATCCATGTAGAACATTAAAGACGACGATTTAACGCACGTTACGTAAACCAGGATGTACGTTCACTCACTACGCTGGTCAACTTGGAACTAACGGTATCGTTGACAACGCAAAAAGGTTAGAGAATGGAGTTCAGGGCTGCCACCCTTCGCAAGTCCATATTATGATTACTTTGTGTTTACATATACTCGCATTGAATGGAAAACACAGTTTTCCATTCAATGCGAATTCAATGCAAACATTAGATTAAATTTACAAGAGAATAATTTCGGGACACCCTTTCCTAACAGTAGATCTGTATCCCCATTATGAAATATTTTAATGAATTAAATGAAAAGGGAAAATTATTTGCACGCTGTCAACATTACCTTTTTTACCTTTTACCAGAATTATGCATACAGATAATACTGATAAAGTCAACGTACGTAAGAAATCATCAATCAATCGTTTTCCAATAATACGAAGAAAAAAGGTGAAAATAAATTGAAACAAGGAAACAACAAGAAAGTACTTTTTTGAAGGCTAGCCACGTTCTACAGATTATAATTTACCGTATTTAAAACAACCTAAAAGACGAACGTATTCGTTATTCTTCATCAATTCCATAGTTGATCTCATGCGAGCTCATATGTGCCTTATTTATGATAAAAATTCCGCTCAGGTTAAATCGTGTTATCGTGAATGCCACAAAATTAACGTGTGGTGCCGGGGTTGAGTGAATCGATTCAAATTATGCATTGAACGTTTTCATAAGCAATTCAATTCTCCGTTTAATTTATGGGACTCAGACCAACACATGCAACTTTGCTCCTACCATCACTGAGTTGGACAATAATTTTTTTTATTTTGAGGACAGTTGCGATCTGTTGAAAGCTAACGATTTATGTATGTTTATTGTTATAGTACGAGTAGTAGTGCAACTTATCATTATTAGGTTATTGATTTGTGCATTGTTTTTGCGTTTATGGCTCTACAATTTATTAGTGCCTTGTTCCGAATTCAGGGAAACTAGATTAGCATAATTTCAAATGACGTTACTAGATTTATTTATTTTTTTTTATTGGAGTAATATGAGTTATTAATTAGTATGCATGTTAATAGAATTCTAATTTTGCTTAGGTAAACATTAAACGTGCCACTACTGGTCAAAATGACAGTTTTCAAAGTTTTGTAAAACCTAAATTATTTAAACGTTATAATACCGTTATCAAAATATTTGATAGACATATCATCCATATCATGTCATACCAATTGGTTCCAATTGAAGAGTAGATAACAATAATATTGAATACAGTCTGAAGTAGGGCGCTTGTAAACAATTTCTAATGAATTTTTTTCCAATTATTTATTTGAAGGAGATAAAGTAAAATATCAAATCTTGGATGTACCTTTTTTAATCCTTGCATGGTATAATAGATTGTTGTAGATATTTACCCTAAATATATCAAGACATCTCTAAATTCTTCTCGTTTCTCGTCAGGTGTCAACTCACAGGCCGAACTTCTGAAAGTGATAAAGCCAGACCAAAGGCAATTTGGAAGATATGACAAGTTCAAGCGGAGAGCAATCTTCGTAACTAGTAAAAATAACCAGTCGATTTTGCATCAAAACACAATTGGACCGGCCGGAACGAGTAGTGGGGGGTTTAACCTTTAACACGGTACAAGCGGTAGTCACCTGCTGGCTTACGTTGAGGGATGATCGCTCGTGAATTGACATCTTCAAAAAAGTGATAAAGTTATGCAAGCTCAAAATGCAGTGAACTACGGAACAGCGTTACGCAAATATATTTTGTGACCGCCTTGGAAAATCAGGTGCATCGTCGCTGGAAATGATTCGACGTGCGTAAGTGAAAGCTTATCACAAGCTCAAATTTATAGGTGTCACAAAATGTTTGAAGAAGGCCGGGACAGTGTGGAGGACGAACCGCGCACAGGTCACCCGTCAACATTAAAAACTGGAGACAACGAACAACGTGTGCGAGTTCTACTGAACTCTGACCGGCGTTTAAGTTTTCGCATGATTGCGGATAACTTTAGAATTGAGAAAATGGTGGTACACAAAATTATCAGCGAGGATCTTGGGATGTGGAAGATTTGCGCCAAGCTCATCCCAAAAGTTTTGGTCGAGGAGCAAAAGCAAAACCATGAAGATCTCTTGGGACACGATGAAAAGGACCCCTAGTTTTTTCACAACATCATTAGCGCGGACGAAAGTTGACTTCGGAATTCGGATACGACCCTGAAACAAAGCGGCAGAGCTCCGAATGACACACTGCGCAATCACCTCGACAATAAAAATTCGTATGTCCAAGTCCAGGATCAAAGAAGTTGCCGCCAATTGGAAACTGCATCATATAAATGCGCCAAGTCACACCTGCGAGTATCTAACGAAAAATGGCATCAAAGTGGTTCCCCAGCCTTCTAACAGCCCCGACACTGCCCCAGCAGAGTTTTCCTCTTTCTCAAAGGAATTTTCGACTGAACAACAGAAATTCCAGTCGCACCCCTATTAAACACTCTTTCTGCAGGATGCCTGTGTTTCTTGAGCTCAGCTTCCAGAAGGTCAAAAAACCATAAACAACTTGCTTCCTGAACCCATTTTCTCTGGGAAAAGATGTAGCTGTGGGTCTCAGCAATGACGAAATATCATTATGGCGATTCATAAAATGGTCAAACCGCGCTCTACCTGCTAGTCTTTGCGTGAATCGATATCGTATTCTATTTTATTATACAGAGCTCGTAAGATATACGACGAACATCTTGCCTGTTAAGTCCGAGGAATTTACTTCCATAATAACTACATATTCAAATAATTTATTTTCCAGTTAATTAATGATCGGCTTACGTCCTAATTTAACCCATGCTGCCTTTGATGGCGATGCATCTCCACGAGCGAGTCTCTGAAGAGTAGCGCGTGGTACGTTGAGTTGTTTTGCTGCTCGTTTTGGTCCCATTCCATTTTGTCTTACGGCCGTGATAGCACTCGCCATACTTCTTTGATTCCTTAGCTTTCCCTTTTAGTACACCGTCTTTGCGTTGATCACTTTTCTTGGCATCTGTGAAAATTAAGGAAAAACAATATGTAATGTACATAGTATGAGCCATTTACATTCGGGGGCTCACATACCGAACACGCCAATATTATAAATATATGAAGTTGAAAAAAAAAGCAATCCGTACTGTTCTCTGGCGCAAAGTTTAACCTCAATCACAGTTTTGTTGTCCTTAATTGCTGCTGATGAGCAGCTTTTAATTATAAATTAACACTGTGAATAGAAAATGAAGGAAATGAGGTAAATCCTCACCTTACAAACTATCCTTTACAGCGAAAAACAATAACAATGTATAGCACACAACATTCACATATGAACTGAATCAAATTTTTAAAGAGCAAAACCCAAGAGCTGTCATTATAGGTTTCGACTGTTGCCACTAGTCTGCGCACCTTAATTTAAACGATATGTATGGGCCTCTATATGGGATATGGGATCTATATGGGACTCGATATGTATGGGGGAAATACAGGGTTCGTATTACCACCTTTACCTGTACATTAGCCAATAAATGGACCATTATCTGCTTTGAAGAATAAAATCGATAACTTTTTTAATTACTGTTCGGTTATATAAGAATTGTCGTAGGTTTCGTGTTCAATTAATGTAATAGACTAACCCTTTCAGTGCCAAATTGAGATTACATTAAAAAAAACATTTGTTGAATATTGTATCCAAAAAATATCTTGTATTTTTGCGATAGCTAAGAGATATGCCACCGCATTCCTTGCCTTTATAGCTGTGTCTACATGTGCCTATATCTGCTTCCTTATTTTTTTTCTTCTGTGGGAAACGTCTTTGGTCGATGTTAAAGGTCGAACTCGCATTCCTGTTGACGTAACAGGCATAACTGTTTTATTTTTTTTATTATCCACAATTTTTCCTTGCATTTTTATTTTTAAAATTTTAAAACAATTCGCAACAATAATCATTAAGTTGGACAATCGAGCGATGTTAAATTGTGTCATAGGAACAATATATCCAAATATATCTTCACGGAATTGGCGGTCAATATTCATTTCAAGCTGAATTGCCTGAGTAGAAAAGAAAGCCACCTAATTTTTCCAGATAGACGCACTTTTCAATTTCTACTAATCAACCCACATGATATCGCACTTTAAAAAAACCCAACAACAAACAATCCCCAAAGAAAATATGTTGGTAAATCTTCAGCTAAACTACAAAAGTACACAGTTACTTGCAAGATGAAGTATCTGTTCACTCACATGTGGATTTCAAACATCAATCATATTTACTTTCCGTTGCAAGTGGTCATGTGAAGGCATCTTTTGAATTTAGTGCAACGTTCATTTGCGTCTTTGCAATGAAAAGTATCATCGAAAGTGTGGCCTTCATTTGTTAACCTCTAAAATCAAAAGCAAACTTTCTCGCCTTTCATAATTGCTGCACATTTTGCAGACTAGATTTATTTCCACAAAAATATATTTGATGTTTTACCACCTTTAATCAATAATAAATTCTTGGAAAAATCTTCGCGCTACTGTCACGGCGTTGTCCGTTAATGATTTTCCCCCAAACATGATTTTATTATTGCATGGACTTGACAGTCACGTGCCGAATATAATCCATTGCGAAAATTTTCATTTGCTCGTTTATTATCGCGTCCAAACTTTAAATACAAACTAAATTTATAATCAATAAATAGACGAAGGTCATCACGCGGAAAACATACTATGTATATTCGCTCTCTTGTTTAAGTTTATTTATACGCACGTTGAAAAGTATTACGCGATAAGCTCGCGCACGGTTTGATGAAAAGTGTTTTACAGATCAGTTTTACGATTTGGACAACGTTGCCAAAAATAAGGTAATCGAATTAAATTGAGTAAGTTTTATGCGTAATAAATAAGATAATTGTAAATAACGACAAATTGTTAAATAGTTTAACGTAAGATTCCGTTAGATTCGAAATATATTCTACACAAACTCTACATGTGTCAGGATGGCCGAGCGGTCTAAGGCGCCAGACTCAAGAGTAATCTTACTCGGACAATGAGTTCGAGTCCACAGCTGAGCGTTCTGGTCCTCTCTGAGGGCGTGGGTTCGAATCCCACTTCTGACATAAATTTTTTTCTCAATCGGTACGTAGGTTTTATTTGACTTCAATGTTTGTAATGGAGGATATAAGTTTTGTAAACAAGAAGTGACAATTATATGGGCGAAATTGAATAATGTTGACTTTCACCTGTGAATGTCAACATTAGATTTGCTATAACCTTTTAATATTTAAATTGTTTTGTTATATTGGCTGAAAACCCTCATTTCTGACTTGCACTGACAAATTGCGGCATTCACCATGCACATGTTGGAGATTTGTATTTTCTTCTCCGTAATTCAGTCTCCATAAAACGTCACAAATTTTTCAGCTCTCTGAAAAAAATTGTTAAAATAGAAATTACTTAGATTTTATTTTATGATTTTCCATTACAAAATGCTATGTTTTTAATTTTGACAGATACATATTTCGGGAGTAAGTTGGAGTTATTATAATTGAAATTAATTGCCACTTTAGGAGCAACTTCTTAACATATAGAACAATTCTCGTCAAACTTATGAAATATAAATTCAAAATTTGACCAATGAAACATGCTTGAAAATTATATTAAACCACGAAAATATGCGCGCCACAACTCACTGAAAGAATTGGTATTGCAACAATGCTAAATGAAAAGGTTCTCTCACAATTTTTGAACTGTTCTTCCACTCTGTAAAGATCGGATCCTTCAATCGGATGTCTCCTTTGTCAAACTATTGAAATTTCATGCATAAATTTGAAAGAAGATAATTCGCTGGCTTAGCAGCTGAAGGGAAATAGGATTTGTTCACAATTTAACATCCAACCAACATCAGAAGAATGTCAACATTGTCAAGACCCGTTCAATATTTCGTTCTCTTTTTTCACAGTGAGACATATTATAGACCAAACAGATCTTGACGCGGGTCACAAAAATCGCGCTTTTATTGTCAATGAAGATGAAATATATGTTATCATGTGCAGTATACTGTTGTAGGGATATGCAAAACTACCTAATAAAAGGCTTTATTTCTCCACAGGCAAGGATGCGCCAAAGCTATTATCGGAGAGTATCAGATGCACTACATTTGAAGCGATACTCCAATGTTTACACGTTAATGACAGTCCAAAGTTATCGGCTTCTTCTGACAGTCTTTAGTCACAGTTGCGCCCAATACTAGAAAGTCTAAGTGAAGAGTCTTTTAGGAAACATTCTGATCTCGACGAGTATTACAGTATCGATGAAAGCATAATCCCATACTACGGAAAACAGTATCGATAAGATTGGGCTTCGAAAACCGGGTTTTGTGTGCAAGTACTCGTTACATGGTTGCTTTCCGTGCGTATACAGGAAAACTACAGAAAAGAAGAACTTCGGATCAGGCGGTGACGTAGTTGTCACTCGAATAGACTAAGGCAAGTTGCCAGCCAAAAAAGGTGTCAAAATATATTTCGACAACTTTTTTACCTCGTTGCTGTTTATCAAGAATCTGTACGAGCTGGGAAACTATGCGACTGGCACACTACGCGCCAATTGTGAATTGTTTCTATAAGATGTAAAACAGTTCAAGCGAAAAGAAAGCTACAGTGACGATAGAGCATTTGACCATGTGTTCATGTGTCGCTGAAACAACAACAATGTGGTCACGGGGGCAACCAACCTTGAAAACTGGGACTTAGCACTTTGAACTCGACGCCAAATTCGCTTTTCTTTCCGTTCGGCTGGCAGCCGGCGAGCAATACAATGTTGTAGGGTGTTGCTGAGAGATAAGGACATCTTGGTCGAGCTATTTTGCATTTGTGTAAAGGGTATCATTTGGATTTGACAGTTTCTAGAAGTCGGAGTCCTCTGTTCCAACAACAACGGCAATGGTTGACAACAGGTACATATCCCTGATGTCAACCATTGTTGACAGTACAACTAATGTAAGCAGGAGGAGACCGTTTTTGTCAGGTTCGCAACATTTTTTTGCTTCCAGTTGAGGATACTCTTTCCCCGCCGCTCATTTTATAGAAATTAACTCGTGTTTTTCAGTCAGAACTTACGAGGGTCATTCAACAAGTACTTCGCCTCACCGCACGATGACACTGCTATTACAAAAGAGTTTTACCATGGTACAGTTCATTCTTTTAGTAGCCTACTGTCAAAGTTTCAGTCAATCCCTTTCATTAGTTTTGTTTTGATAGCCTTTCGAAGCGTGCGTGTCGGTCGGTTGTACAAAAATGGAAAAATAACAATTACGGTGCCCCGAAAACGGCTGCTACGAAGGAAAACGTTAAAAAAATCCACAATCTGGTATTGGCAGACCGTCGGTTGAAAGTTCGCGAGAAAGCTGAGACAGGAAGCATTGCAGAAGGCACGGTGCATAATATTCTACACGAAGAACTGGGCAAGAGCAAGCTGTCAGCGCGATGGGTCCCGCGTTTGCTCACACCGGAAAACAAGCGCAACCCTGAGACCAAATCGGCAACGTGTTTGGCGCTGTTTTAGTGCAATTCGAAGCAGTTCTTAGATGGATTCACTGGTACACACCAGAGACCAAGAAACAATCGAAACAGTGGACTTCACCCGGCGAAAATGCTCTGAAGTCGAAGACTGTCCGATCGGCCGAAAATGTGATGGCCACCGTTTTCTGGGATTCACAAGGTTTGATCCACATTGGTTACCTCGAAAAAGGTAGAACAATCACAGGCCGCTACTATGCTGCTCTATTGGGCCGAGTCGACGTCGAATTGAAGAAAAAGTAGCCCCGTTTGCTGTGTTGTGCTGTTCCACCTCGACAAAGCGCCGGCTGACATCTCCGCCGTAGCCGTGGCCAAATTGGTCGAATCGCGCTACGAATTGCTGCTTCATCCACCGTACTCTCCAGATTTGGCCCCCAGTAGTGACTAATTTTTGTTTCCAAACCTGAAAAAGCCACTCGCCAGGAATGAATTCGCGTCGACTGAGGAGGTCATCGCCGCCACGGAGGCCTATTTTGCAGTCTTCGAATAAATATTTTTTTTGGACGGGTTGAAAAAGTTGGAGCATCGCTGGGCTAAGTGTATCAAGCTTGAAGGAGATTATGCGGAAAATTAACTGCCACTTTTCCAAAATTTTCATTTTTCTTTTGTAGGCTAAGTACTTGTTGAATACCCCTCGTAATGTGAACCCATCGTTGCTTGCAGGTTAATTGTAAGGTCGAAGTTGGACAAACTTATTTAAATTATTTTTACAGACCATTCTGAACGTTTATTCACCATCTTTGTTTAACCACGAGTCTATCAAATCAACTTGACATCTTGAGTTCAACTCAGGCGCGCTGTGCGTCGTTTAACTCTGTTTGTATAAATTTAAATACAACATTACAACTTCAGATGTAATATTTTTGCATTTAACTAACATCTTTTAACGTATACGCTGTCTTCACCCGTGACCTATCCTGGTGTGAGTTTTATATAGGATACTGAACAATTCTTGTTCCAAAACTTTCTTTTTTCCCAACAAAAACCACAATCGTTTTGAGACTTTCGACAAGAGCGGTTCAGTGAGAGTCTTCTGTTTTCCGCGCTTCGCGACTTCCACTCGTTTTCTGGATTCTTGACCAAGTTTCCTGGAATATTTCAATCGCTCGCAGTTTGAAGAATCTACTATGCGTTTACAACTACGTGGTACAAAATACAGTTACGTGGTCCTTCATAGAAGGCCTAGGGACACATCGTGTATGTCATCGTTCATTGCACTAGACTCCACGTTGGGGTTACTGCGAGGACGCTGCAGAATTTCGTCCTGTTGTCTGTCCACATCCAGTGTGAAACCATGTTTCACTACGTTTGGATAGTTCTTATCCTGCGCAACTTTCAGCGAACTCTACGTCCGTTCTCTCACTTTGTTGGTATCTCTTCTGGTTGGCAGTGAATCTCCAAGCAATCTTCCCAAACGATTAGGATCCATAATCTCCAGCATTGCATCTTCATAATCTGGACTTCGCTCATCACAAAACTATTTTTTTTTTGAGATTTTTAATTTAGTGAATAAAAGTTAATGAAAGTTAATTGAAAGTACAACCTTGCGTGTGACAAGCAATTCAACTCATAACCTCCGGATCCTTAACACTTATCACTTAAACACTTTACGGGGCTACTTACTCACCCAAAATGCAAAATAAGAAAGTTTTTAAGAAAAAAAGAAGAAAGAAACACAAATAAAACGTCTAGTGTTCAAACAACGGGGCGATTTGAACACCACCTTTTAACATTTTCCTGTGTGTTATACAAGCAGGAAACATTAATACGTAAATACAAAATACTAAAATATGTAACACATTTTTCAAGTTCGATGGTAAATATTTGATTCAAATAATAATGTCGGTATGATCATCATGTTTTTATTGCTTTGACTTTATTTTTTCGACTTTTATCTAGAAAAATGTGCAGAAAACATGTCCAAGTAGCCCCACTTTAGGATAATTGGTTTGATTTTATTGACCGCCATTTTTAAACATTTTTTCTTGTCTGATCATTTTTCGGGAGAATTTTTTCTTTGACCCGGTCAAAGTCCACGGTTCCACTCGGGCTCCTAGGTCCACTTCTAAAGCTACACGGATGTCGACACGTACCATTGACGACAAAAGTTTTTTCCTTCTCACAGAAGTCAACCTTTTATATCTTGGTCAAGGCTAACTTCCTCTGAGTAGATTTGTGGTTATGTCAGTCACGCTGAATAAGATGAAGCGACCAAAACGAATGAAAGATCAACACCCATGATAGATTCGAAGTCATTGTTTAGAAGTCCAGAATCGCCATTAATCCAATACCCTATGAAGCTGTCAGACTTGAGGTATTTTATAACAAACATCAATAATCGACCGAACAGACCTTAGCAAGTACAGACTTAATAATCGAAATGACAGTTGTGCTGAATACGTCAAGCTGAACAAAATGAGCAGGAAACGACACAAATGTGGATCCTATTTTGATTCAATTAGTCGACTGATTCAGCTCGCACAGTTGGAGGACTTCCGGCTGTGGATTTCTCGACGCCGAGCTAATTACGTGGTTCCGATGTTGAGGAGCGAAAAAAATATTGTAAGTCACAACCAATGACCATGTAAGGAAAAAGGAGTTTTATTTTATTGTACAACTTCTTTATTATAATTTTCAAAGTGCGATTTTCGCATCGACTTCGTCTATTATCTCTACAGTATTCGCGTCAACTGAGGGAGAAGTTCTATTTAACGGATTTTATACTATCTAAAACTGCCGATTAAGCGTCGTATGTTTTGAGAACCGCGGCAAACTCATTTCAGACGGTTTCATTTTTCTTGTCTTCTAATCTTACTGTATTCTCGTATGTTTTGAGAAACGTGGCAAAATCATTCCACATGGTTTCATTTTTCTTTCTTCTAATATTACTGCACTTGATGCATGCGCGTGTGAACTTCTTGTATCAGTGTTGTATGCTGACGCATACATAACTAGCTTCATCATCTTTTGGTATCGCTGTCCAAAAAAGTAAAAAGGTGAATAAAGCTGGGTGCAACAGGCGCTCATCTCCTTGAAGAGCAGTAAGTGTTGACCTGAGTGGAAAATATGAGGACCTTTCAATCTGTCTGGAAATTTTCGCGCACAGGTCAGCCACCGAAATTAAAAAGAGAAAATCGCTTTGCCAAATTTGAGACGACAGTATTAAACTGTCATCTCAAAGATTTCAATAAGAAACTCCATCAGGACTTACGTTGATAGTGATCTATCACAAGGCAGTCAGGAGTTTCATCCATCCCCAGACGTAGCATACCCAGCAAACCATCATCTACCGCCGCAAGTCAAATGTAGAAAACTGGGTGTATCAGTGAGCTCCACTCAGTAGAGTGATCACGAGAAGAACATATGAATTTGCTGATGAAATATTCAAACAAACGTTAGACAGTACAGACTTAGGCGTCAACGGTTACCAGGATTTCTAGCTCATGGATAACAAGGCTATTGATGGTGCCAATGCAAGCCGCTTTGCAGCTGGTCCTCAAGAAGAGAAGGCGAAAAAAGACTTTGCTTTCAATTCATTAGTCCTAGGAACAATATCAACGTTCGACAGAGACCTCAAGAACTTGTGCTTAACTAGATTTTCTGATAAAAGCCCCTTTAACGAGTCCGTGGGCTATTCATCTGAGCACGATTTCTGCTTAGCAGAGACTAAACTCAAAACGTACTTGTACTGTAGGGGTAGTGGTAAGTAAATCGAGCAAATTGTGTTCAAGGACCCACATCATAAATATGGACGTCAAATGAGAAACATCTGTGGTACCAGAGTAAATTAAAAGGGGCTGGTGGTACACTCCTGGTATTTCTGATACCAAAAACACCTTCAGTGCTCATGTGGATTCTGTTTGGTAGGCATAGCATTGGTAGGCATAGCGTCTTCTCAAGTTTATTCTCAGGAAGCAGCCAGCGGTAAAAAAGTGGGTTAAGATTGATGAAAAGCTGGTCATTAATACAAAAACTGTAAATAAAAATATCGAATGAATCTCTAAACCAAAGCAGCATTAGAATTTGAAGCAGGAACAGTACCAGAGATCACTTTTGTTAGGACCTTAACAACGAATTCTTCTCACCTAAATATTTTTTAAATGAAAAAAACCTAAACCTAAATACTACAACTTAGTATTGAGTAAACAAATTTGCCATTCTCACTTAATGAGATCAACGTTCTTTTTGATGCTATTTAAATTTATAAAATTTATTGCATCATTTCGATTGTTTACTATTTGAGGATTCATAGTAGGAGCATTGAAGCTAGAAAACTATGCGAAATTCGAGGAGTGTGCTGACCAGGTTCGTTGACTCTGACACACTTAATAATTTGGTTACAAACGGCTTCAAAATTGCGCATTTCTTGTTGACCAAGGCGAGTAACCGCCCGACCTGAGTGAGTGACTTTGTTATCATTCAAGCGTCTGCGACTTAAGCCGAAGCTTTCTTAAGACGCCTGAACAACGCGACTCTAAGATAATGCGCAATAGCAATCCAGTAACGTTCCCAGTTCGCGGGATGAATGGATTCTGGATCGAAGGCATTTGTTTACCAAATCAAACAGTAAACAACCACACATTTCGGTTGAGGTGAACGTTTCCCAAGATTCCTTCTTCGATTACCATTCTAATGCATTTCCAAAATGGTTGCGTCGAAATTCCTCAGCGATAAGTTGGCATTGAAAAGAACGTTGATTTCGCTATGGCTTCGGGCACGATGCATAATTTGCAAATCTTGAGTCCATCGCTACTATACTTTTATTGATTTTATTATTGATATACGCCTGCAGTCACATGTGCTTGAATCTCATGGGATCAAGCTGCAACCAAAGTTTATGGCACAATATTACGGGAAGTAAGTATAACTTCTTTATTTGCTAATCAATGAGTTCTCCACAAATATATAAGCATAAAGAATTATTATTTGGTGTCTATTATCCTTCGTTTTTCATTGCTCAACTCAATATTATTTTGGTATCCTCATAAAACCAAATAGTACAACTGCGCACCGAAATTCGATAACACAGGCCTGCGACCAAATTTTTTTCTTTAAAGTAATGGGTGATTCTTATGTATTTTGGTGCGCTGAGTTCAGAAATGCCCTCAGTTTTTTTCCAGCACGTAAGCATTTTCCGCAAAATGCATTTTTCTGCGGGATATTTATGAATATGCCGAAAAAAGTTGTTTTTCACTTTAAGAATTTAAATATTCTTAAAGTGTCTTTCAAAATGTCTTCAAGAGCTTGTGTTAATAATCCTGATAGTTTCTGTTACATTTGTGGCGAACTTGTATTAAAAAAACAATCTCGAAGTATTACGGAGTTTATTAAAAAAGTGGAATTTGCCTATTTTGGTGTGGAGATCGGAGATCAAGAAAAATCTTGGGCCCCTCATAGAGTGTGTTCAGGCTGTGTTGAAGGACTTCGCAATTGGGTTAAAGGAAAGGTGAAATCTTTTCGTTTTGGGGTGCCTATGATTTGGAGAGAGCCGAGAAACCACGGCGATGACTGCTACTTTTGTTCTTGCAACATACAAGGGTACAATGCTAAAAATAAAAAAGATATATGTTACCCAAACATACAACCTGCACTTCGACCTGTTCCTCATGGACCCGGTATTCCAGTACCAGTGCCCCCATACAATCAGTATGACAGTGACCCCAATCAGTGACCCCATACAGTCAGAGCAGTTGGACGATGAGTTTCAAGTCGAAGACTGTGGACCCCAACAGTTTTCACAAGAAGAATTAAACGACCTCGTTCGTGATTTAGGGCTTTCTAAAGAGTCTGCTGAATTACTGGGCTCTAGACTTCAAGAAAAGAACTTGTTGAGATCTGGAACTTCATTCTCTTGGTACAGAAGCAGAGAAAAACAATTTGAGCCAAATTTTTCTCAAGATGGCGAACATGTATATTGTTCTGATGTTCCCAAGTTGATGTCAACGTTTAATATTCAACATGTGTCAGATGAATGGAGGCTTTTTATTGACTCGTCCAAAAGAAGTTTAAAACCAGTTTTGCTACACAACGGCAATAAATACGCTTCTGTACCCGTGGGGCACTCTGTGCATCTAAAAGAAAAGTATGACAACATGGCTTTTATCCTTGATGAATTGAAATCTAAGGAGTTTGGATGGCCTATCTGTGGTGATCTCAAAGTCATCTCTATGGTGCTTGAACAACAAGGTGGCTATACAAAATTCCCCTGTTTCCTATGTGAGTGGGATAGCCGGGCAAAAGCACAGCACTGGAGCCAAAAAGTGTGGCCAACGAGAACTTCGAAGGTTGGAGAAAAAAATGTTCACTTTGAGTCTTTGGTTGATCCCAAAAAAGTGCTTTTACCCCCACTTCACATCAAGCTTGCACTGATGAAGCAGTTTGTCAAAGCATTGCGATGGCAATGCTTTGACAAACGATGGCGAAACGTTCAAGTACCTTGAAAAGAAATTCCCGGGACTGTCTGAGGCAAAGTTAAAGGAGGGTGTTTTTGTTGGCCCGGACATTCGGAAACTAATGAAAGATAATCAGTTTGAAAACGTGATGAAAAAAGCTGAGAAAGAGGCGTGGATATCATTTAAAGAAGTTGTAACTAAGTTTCTGGGGAACAATAAGGACCCGGATTATGAAGAAATTGTAAATAAAATGTTGAAATGATTTAAAAGCTTGGGGTGCTCCATGAGCTTGAAACTTCACTTTTTGAAGTCCCATTTGAATTATTTCCCAGAAAACCTTGGTGCCGTAAGTGAAGAGCAGGGCGTGGGTTGGATGCTCCATAGAGAACTTCCAGACATCCCACACAAACGGAAAAGCTCAAAACGGAGTTTTGAGGGAAAAAGATGTAGATATTATAAAGAATTATAAATCCTTATTGTATATACATATTATTTTTATCAAATTGTATTTAAAAATGTAAATAAACCACTAGTAATATTTTTTTTTCATTTCAAAATGCATTTTTACCTAAATGTACTGCGGGTTTTGCATAACTTTAATTTTCGTTTTGCGGAAAATCCCTACGTGCTGGAGAAAAACTGAGGGCATATTTGGACTCAGCGCACCAAAATACACACGATTCACCCATTACGATGAAGAAAAAAAATCAAAAATTGTCAATTTGCAGGCCTGTGTAATGAATCAAGACGAAACCGCATACTTCAGTAAGGGAAAAGGACTAAAAGCTGCATTTAGTCCGACAAAAACGACCGCGTCCAAAATTCAAAAAAATGCACCAGTCAACAGTGGAAAAATTGGGACAGGTGAGATCCAACCTTACTTCTGACGGCTGTAATTCATATCTCGAGATAACTTCTGAATTTAACTGGTTAACTCTTTTTGGGTCCATTATTTTTCCAGAACATCGTTGGATCCACTCATAGACCCCTCTGATTAACCTTTTAATATTATTAATATTATTTGTTGACAATTCAAGAAGATTGCCCTTAGAGTTTCAATCCCACGTTTCAGATTATGATACAGAATATTTAAGGGGTATATAAATAAAGAAATATATTTATAAAAGAGGGTAGTCTTTCTGCAGGGTAAAAACGGATTACACTTGAGAACTTTTTTTTAGAAGAGTTTAAATTGGAAATATTGATATACGAGGATCTACACACAATAAATACACACAAAAATATATACAAAAACAAATTTTTTATTCATTCATTGATATTCAAAAATATCGAAAAAATGAGAGGAGTTTGCGCGGTGGAGGAAATTTTCGAAATTTCTGGTGGGAAAGAGAAAAAAACCAGAAAGTTAAGGTTCAGTATGTGAGAAGCCATAGCGCGATTTCGATTTTTGCTAAATTGACAAAATGGCGGACATTTTTCGAAAAATCAGGAAAAAACATCCCTTCTTCACCGTCAAATAATACATTCAAATCAAACTCAAACACTTTTCAAAAATCATTTAAAAACCTCCAGCTGTCATCATAAAGAATGTCTGGTAAAAATTTGGTGAGAATCGGTTCAGTAGTTCGAGATTTCATCAACGTTTAAGTTTGTTTTATTGAACAATAGTAAAAAAAAGTTTAAGTTTGTTTTATTGAACAATAGTAAAAAAAATATCATACTCATCTCATACATAATGCCTTCTTCTTCCTGAAAATGTCCACTATTGTCCAAAATATCATTCCTGCGGTTGGTACTGGCTTCCTCAGAGTCATCAGTGTTGCATCGATTGACAACTCGTATGCAGCTTTTATCATGATCAGCGACAAACTGTAGTGCGATCGGTCCGATTTTGACACCCTTTACTTCAAAAACCTTCAAAACTGGTTGGTCAACTTCACTGTACATACAGTCAGCTGTCTGACAGGCAATCTCAACAACTTTTTTTTTACGTTGAACATGTATTTCAGACCCATCGACCAAACGCTGTTGTTGAAAGATTCGTAATTATTCTGGATGTTCGCTCCGAGGCATCTTTTGAAGTAATCCTTACTTATTAAAAACAAGTAAAAATCATCGTAGAATGGCTTCAAAGCTTGTTGGATATTTGCCGCAAGTACAGGGAGATGTTTGTATTAGCTCTTGCAGCTTACTTAAATTTATTAGAATTCAGAAGAGATTGCACGCTGTGAATGTTTGTCGGTTGAAATTTGATGATAATATTCTGCCCAGATCTCTTGGAGCGTTTGTTCAACAGAATCAGAGTGTGTTGAAATAGTTAAAACATAACTATTCAGCAGCTCTTTCATAAGATTTATCGTCAACTGTCGAGTTTTGGCAATGGGAACTTTTGTTACGACAGTTGTCTTCCTTTTCACTACAACTCTTTTAGCTATCCCTATTTTTGCTGAGTTTTCATCGTTTTTCTCCGCAGCTTTACTAACTTGTGTAAGACTTTTTCTTACTTCATTAGCACGCTTAAAAAGTCTTTCAGAACGCACCCTAACTTCACAATAAACTCATCGCCATACCGACATTATCGAGAACCACCTTGAAAGTTTTGGAAATCGTCTAGTTAATATCCATAACGCACTTTAGACTTTTCTAAAAGTATCCAAAACATATTCCGTTACTGTCCATTGCCAGCACTACCTGAGTGGTTACCACTATAGTTTTCTTTATGCCCCTTCATACCACATTTCAAATTCATCAGTGTAGTTGTTTTTTTTGCTCACACGCTTTGCAATAGCTTGAAATCACAATAGCATTCGCAACTTCTTGACAGTATTTTTGAAATAAAAGCCACTATGCCAATAAAGAACATATGCCGTCTTCTTTCCCAAGAACCGTCTCCTAAAACGGTCAAATGTCTTTGGGTTCTACGCACTGAGTATTCAAAAGTTTTTTTTTTCCTCAATAGCCTTGAGAAACGCTAGATCGAATACACTTTTCACAGCGATGGCGAATCGATAATTTAATAATGAACCGAGAAAAACGTTCCACTCCCGTTCCAAAACATGTTGATACCACTCAATACATCGCCAATCGAACGGACACGAGTCAATATACTTTGATTCGCAAACATACTATAAACAAAGTTTGAAACTAGGTCCGCGTTGTTCATACCTCGAGAACGAAACATCTTTATCACAGATTTTACACTTATCGTACTGCTGTAACCCTGAAAATACCAGGAAAAAATGAATCAAACTGTACATTGCCGTTTGATCGACGTGTATCTCAAACGTTAGAACTCTGGATTTTCGCAACTTCTTTGTCGATGTACTAGCATGACTTGTGCCTGCCTTGAGCTCTTGTACACGTACTCCGTGAAATTTTCTGTCTCTTTTAGGACCTGTCAAACCTGGTCGTCTCCATGGAGGTTTTTGTTGCGAGTTCTTCTTGTCCATTATAGAAATCACGAGTAGAGATGTTCTTGTGAATTTCAACACGCAAATAATATTAGTTCCCTCCCTTTGCTGTCATGGTTTTTCTAACGGCACTGTCAATGCAACTACACTGTCAAATTTAAAACAGAAGATGGCCGAAGATTATGTACAATCTAAATATTGATATTATTTTTACATTTCATGAATGAAAATGTTTTCCATTCGCAAATTATACGCTCTAAGTAGTTAACTTTTATGAGTTACTTTTCTGTTGAATAGTCGGTAATGATATTGATGGATAATTTCCAATTGTAAGCCGTCTTACAAAACTTGTAAAAGTAATGCATTTTTCAGCTGTTTTTAGTGATTCATGAATGTAATTTTCGAATTATGACCTATGTTTGGATCTCACATTGTGAATTTAAAGTATATATAAAGTATATAAAGTATATATAGTATGAATTTACAGTATATAATATGAATTTAAAGCTTCTAGTCGTGCAGATGACATTGAAATTTCGATACAATTTCAGATATTATGTTATATACGACACGAAGGGAGCCGAATTTTTGATGACAACTGATGAGGGGAAAAAAGATGAGTTTAAAAACTTCGAACGCTCACTTACACGAATGTAAACGGATATGGTCTCATAATATCTTATACCTCTGTGCGGTCATTGCTCAATTGATTTCTTTTCCAAATCGTTCCGAACACATGGTTAGTTCCAATGACAAGAACTTGGTGGGTCATTTTTTACTCTACCTCAACGACCAGTTAAGTGGTCAATAATGGCCACAATGCCAAGAAGAAATTATGAAATCAGGATCTATAATTAATATACCTTTAAGTGTTTATAATATTCCATTAAATTTGTTTCTAAACTACAGATGTCTCAAAAGAAATTTTATATTTATTTAGCTTCCTGCGTAAACGCAACGTATCCGAGAGGAGCGGGGGTTATATCAATCGGTAGCCTAACTCTTGGAAATTCAGTCGCTATGGAGCGTTTCTCGGGAGCAGACCGCGCGTTGTGCGTGCGAGAGTTTTACAAAAAACGGCGATTCGGCAACTGTAGTGCGTAGAAAATTCTGCAGTATCCGAGGTTTTCGCCACTTAAATGATGCGCCAAGCATTTCTCCCATTCGACATTGGGTTAAAAAGTTTGAAGAGACTGGTACAACGCTGGATTAATCAAAATCCTGGCGACCTAGGTCATCAAGAACGGTAGAAAACGTGGAGAATGTTAATCAGTCTGTTCGTGACGACCCGAACCTTTCAATTCGGAAACGCGCAAGTGCTTTAAATGTGCATAGATCATCATTACATCGCATTATGCACAAAGACCTAAAGCTGCACCCCTACAAAATTCAATTGGTACTAGAATTAAAGCCCCCAAGATGCCAGTCAGAGGCTTAATTTCGTGAATCAGGTGATTGAGCGATTTTCAATGTTTACCAAGATTTTGTTTTCGGATGAAGCACATTTTCATCTTAATGACCACGTAAATAAGCAGAACTGCCGCTACTGGAGTGCAACGAATCCGAAACGCAAACATCAGAAACCCCTACATTCGCCTAAAGTGACCGTATGGGCTGCGATATCGGCGCGAGGAATTATGGGCCCTTACTTTTTTGAAGACGAAAGGGGGCGTGCAGTTACAGTGAATTCAGAGCGTCATGTGGAGATGTTAGACAACTTCTTGGTACCTGAACTGCAAAACTTTCCTAGCTATAACCAAAGGTCATGGTTCCAACAGGACGGAGCAACTTCACACACGTCCAATATGTCTCTGTCACGTGTTCGTGAAATTTTCTCAGGCAAATTGATCTCCCGGAGAGGTGACATAAATTGGCTTCCACGCAGTCCAGATTTAACCCCAATGGACTTTTTCCTGTGGGGTTATCTTAAATCTAAAGTTTACGCCAATAAACCGACTTCACTGGCGCATTTGAAAGAAAATATCCGTCACAAAATGACAGCCGTCCCTGAGACCACCTGCCGAGACGTCATAAGTAATTTTACTGTTCGATTAAATGAGTGCCGAGAACGCGACGGTCTACATTTAGACGATATTATTTTTAAGAAATAAATCCCCAAAAAGTGTATTTTAATAATTAATAAACATTTTTTCTATATACGGCTTACTTTTTTTTTTAGACAATCCACTAAACATAAAATTTCTTTTGCGGTCAGCAAACATATTCCATTAAGGAAGGCGGTCCAGAAACTTTGCCGAAGCCAATCAGAATTCGCTTCCACGCGGATGGAACCACGAAATAAATATAAAATAAATCTTATATCAAAACATTATTGTCAGCTTACTGGCTGGATTCCTTTTCTTCCATTAATTTCTGTGAATTTCACCCCCACCGTCAATAATCCTGTCCTCCTAGTCGCGCTTGGAAAGCTGCCACCAATATTAATTTATCTCCATATAATTCATTGATGCTATCTTAAGATTCAGCTCAAATATTTTCTCAAATTGCACTTTATAAAAACGTTCATAGAATTCATATCACAAAATTCGCTGCACATGTTTATTTGAAAATCAATTTCCTGCTCTAAAGTACGTTTGTTGTTTGTTGCAAACAGCCACTGTCAACATTGATTAACAACTTTAACGTCACCTAACTCACGAACTGTAAAAGTTATGGCTAATTTATTTGTATTTTCATTTGCATAAATGTAACCAAAGTGACTTGAATCTAAATATAGAATATTTAATATAAAAGCTGTGTACAAAGGAAATAGAATCCAATTCATATTGCATAAATAAAAGAATAAGAACGATTTTCTCGTCAGTGAAACCAAGGTTAGACGCAAACTTTTAACTGACATTACACAGGATTGAAATACGCGCCAAGATTAAAGTGCGCGTGCATAGGTCAATGAAAATTGCAAACGCAAATATAAAAATGCTTGTCCCGAAACGCTCCGAGCAAAATAAAATAAAAAATTTAACTATTAAAGTTGCTTACTTTATTTTTGAGAGATTAAAATATTTTTTCTCAGGTACGGATAGAACAAACTACAGTGTAGCTTAATGAAAATTGTACACGTCAAAATCTACTGAATTTGTAGTCTATATGGTGAAAGAAGAACCAGTTCAACAAAGCTATTGGTTGCATGCGACACAATTTCTGTTCGAAATATTGGTTCAACCATCGAACATCAATTGTACGTCCGCATGCCTCTCTCCCGCCAACTATTTTTGATGTTCCAGAGGTCAGGTCTAAAGATTGCACTCTGTAGAACACCAAATTTGACAAGCATCTATCCTGTGGCAAACATTAGCCATAGGTTCCTGAGATTGTCCCGCGCCATATTTAGTAAGTAACCAACAATATGAAACTTTTGTTCAAGAGTTCAAAGGACATCCGTCCTTCTGGTCGAATTGACAGCATTCTGCACATGTGATGTTGCCAGCAGGACGAATTGTTTTTGGGCGCTATACTTCCTCAACTCTTATCACCGATGTAAGGACCTCTGAGTTAGTGTTGATTGTTTCGTGCCCCTTTTGGAAGCTATGATCTCGACAGCCAATCTTACTTTTGGTAACAAAAATATGAAGAGCTGTTTAGAGAGCTTGCCGGTAATGTTCATGTCATTCTTCCCTCTTCCTGCAAGCACTAATCAAGTCACTTTCCAGCGAGATGAAAATACCTCGCGCAACTAAGCATCAGTTATGTAAATCGAATAAAAGGTGCGATTGGCTCTTCAATCTCAATTGGTACCTAATCAGATACCAAAACCTTAAAATTCATTATTCTGAACATGACACTGTTCATCCCAACAACAACCTTAATAGTAAAGATAGGAAGATCCAGCTGGCTAACAATGAAGTGATGTGCTCTGCCTTGTTAGATTCTGCAAAGAACAATAAATCTTCCTTGCCCTACATTAGTATGGGATCCTGCGGAAACTAGGTTACATAAAGTCAACTCTACAGGTAACCATCTGATACTTGCGTCAGTAAGGGTCTTTTTCATGGTTTCTTCAGGCTTTTTGCTTGCCACCATGTGCGGCGGAGGCAGTGAGGCGGAGGTAGTGAGGCAGAGGTAGTACGGTTGTTTCTACCTTGTCAGTAAGCCTCAATGTCAAGGCAGTGCGTCGTAAATTAGTAATTGAATCATTTCACCACTATGCATGTTGAAGTTTTTCGGATGAATTCAATTCCCGTCATATTTTTTTCAAAATAAATTTCTACCAATACATGAGCCGCTAATGTTCAGTCTATTACAGATTCTTTTGACCTCCAAAGTTTTTTTAAACACGCTGCCGTGAAGTTTATTCATTTTGACCGGAAAATATTTCATAACATTACCTGACTCCGTACAGACTGACAATATCCAGTCCAGATAAGATTGGAAAATCAAACATTCGGCTGGAAACAACGGATTTATGATACATTCTAGGCACATCTAGGCACACTAGTACATGGTCTGTTATAAAAGACAAAAAAAGTTTACAATCAACTTTCAGTACGTCAACAGATTTGGACGTTGCAGAAAATCCCTATCAAATAACAAAGGAAGGAACTGCTTGCTTTCAAAAAATGTTCACACAAAGAGATCAAGTACCTTTCAATTTATTCAGTTCAGCGATACCCGGTTTCCCAAATCTGTAAGGAAAATGAAGAGCAGCTTTTGCGACACTTTATCACCAACGTTGACCTTAATCCGCAGCATAAATTTTTACATGGCGGCACAGATTCTTGGTGTTAATGGCGAAAAACCGAAGAAGAAAATAATGAAAATAGAAGAAAATAATGAAAAATGTAGGTAGCCTTCAGGTTTTCAAGAAATTTCTAAATCGTTGAAAATAATTAAAGGAGAATTGATTATAGATAAACTTCTTGAAAGAAACTAGAAGGATTAGTGAAAGATGAAGATAGGGTTCAAAAAACCGACAATCAGTCGCTGAACCAAACTGCATAGTGCATGGCTTTAAAACAGACATGCGATTACTAGAGCCGCAGCAATGTCACTGTTTACATTTTCAATTAAGGATATTACCCACACATCACAAGGATTAAATTTATTGGCATGGATATTGGCCAAATTAATATGAATTTCGTGATCAACCAGACCAGTAAAAAATTTGTATTGCGACGAGAAAAGGAGCAAGGATGCATAAAAAACGACTATATTGAAAGAAGGTTAGAAGGGAGAATAAGCAGTGGAATAGTACATAATTTGAATTAACATAAGCTTCCCACTAGCAGGGAACATTTGCAGAATAAGAGTAAATTTAACATTTTTCGAAACAAGTTACAAACTTTCATTGAGAAAACTTTAAAGACTAGAAAACATAATTTCATCTTTTAGTTTTTCAATTTTAATTTTATATTTTATTGGAAAATTGTGTGAAATAAGTAATTTCCGCTTTGCTCCATGATATTATTTTACTTGGAATAAAGTTTAATCTATAATGTATTTTCCGTTCTGTTCGATGACCTTTTGTCATCTCTGTGGCAACTTGAAAATTCCACACTCATAGAAAATCTGATCCTTATCAGCCAAAAACTGAGATAAGTGAGATTTTAAAATGTCATCGTCATTGAAACTTTTGCCATTAAGAGAGTTGTCCAGGAATCGGAATGAGTGGTAATCTGATGGCGCGAGGCCGGGGCTACATGGTTGGTGTAACGTCAATTCCCAACCAATATCCTTCAATTTTTTGCCAAGTGGCCAAAGACGGATGCGGCCTAGCATTGTCGTAGTGGAAAATGACATCTTTACCATTGAATAATTCTGGTCGCTTTTCCTTGACCGCTGCATTCAATGTGTCCATTTGTCAACAGTCGACCTCCGAATTAATGGTTTGGTTCCTTGGAAGCAGCTCGAAACACTCCGGACCTTTCCAACCCAACAAATTGACAACAAAATTTTCTTTTGGTGGAGATGTGCCTTTGAAGTTTTTTTGTGATGACTCATTAGGCGTGCACAACGATCGTTTTTGATTGACATTGTTGCACACAATTCACTTTTTGTCTCTAGTGCTAGTTCTGATTTCATGCTCATTAAGCTCAACTATTCTGTTCGTCATCCTTAAGAGAAATATGTCCAGAGCGGAATTTTTCAAACCAATTTTGGTATTGCCTTTCTTTAAGGGCTTCCGTACCAGACACACCACGCAACTTTTTGGCGGCATGCACTGCGTTCATCCCTTTACGGCAATAAAAAATCAAAAAATGGCGAAAATGTTCGCTTTTGCACTCCATATTAATATTGAATAAGAAAACTTTAAGAAAATATCTACGCAATCTACTTTTAAAGCAAGGTAATGATGAGAAGAAGAAGATCATAAAATTTACAGATAAAAATGGAGGTGAAAGACATCTATAGTTGAAATAGTCAATTACTTAGTTACTACCCAAATATTTAATATATTAATTGCTTGAAAATTATAACAACACAAAACTACCTGGCCAACGATTTTTTAACGGTACACTTAGTATTAACAAAAGTATTCTGAATAATCCTAATTGCGTCTGGAATGCTTTGTTTGCGTTTTTCCTTGTTTTAATTGAATCTAAAAATAATTAGGAGTCATTTCCTCGTTTGCGAATATAAAACGAAACGACACACCTATGGTCCTACGTGAAACAAATCGTCAAAAAAAATTGCTTTGTCGCAATATTTATCCTTTTTAACGAAAAATTTTACAAAATAGTTTTGTTTACGTTTCATTAGTACTCATGAGCGAAATGTCAAAGTGGTCACGAAATGCGTGTAGCTCCTGCAGTCAATAGCACCGTAATTCCGCCTAAGCTAGGTTGAAAAGAAAGAAATTGTTAGTCAGGTAAGTTGATTAGTAGTTTCTTTTTCTCAAAAATGCAGAAAATCTCACTTTTTGGTAATGACATTTGTGCGATGGACATTTCATATACGCTGACATTTTAACTTCCCTGCAACACAAGATGGCCTTTCCTACCGAGCCTAAGGCAGTGACTACTACGTTTCAACCCCGGAAATATAATACATAAAAACATGTTGATGTAGAGTACATACAGCAACAGATACAGATTCGTAGATGTAGGTTAGATCCCATGACAGGAGTAAACGGTTTGCACTTAATGCTATTGTTAATATTCTTCTCGGAAATGGGTATACAGAAAACTTTATATAGCATAATATTATTATTTACTAACATTTTTAAATTTAGAATCACTTCTTCCATCCTTCCTGTTTCAATTTATTTTTTTTTGTTTACTAACTAAAAGCCTGTATCTTTCCCCTCGAAAAATAAACAAAAAAATCGGAATAAAGGATTAAATTGTCAAAAAAGCACGCTTTAGTTTTTCATAGTTCCGTCATAGGTTCCGTCATATTTTCTGCAATAGTCATGCGATCATTGACAATCAAGAAACACAAACTAAATATGTTCGATTTCCCAAGCTGATATTAGGTTTGCCCGTTTATATTATTGCTTTGGAATCGTGTTTGTTTGTGGGATTCTGTACGTGTTTTGAATATTTATAATCAGTTTTGTTGTGTGGAAACGAACGCAGATGTCCCTTGTATCAAGTTGTTAGTTTACCTTTCCCAATCCTTGCATGTCAGTCTGTGTAGTGTCAGACTTCCGTGTTCCTTCCGATGTTCTTGTTGATTTTTGAACGCTTTTTTTAGATCGTATTTTTTATACACACGAGGTTTGTTCAAAAAGTATCGCAAATTTCATGTTTTTCCAAGAATTATTTATTTATTCATGAATATCTACTTTGTCCCCTTCAAAGTAATCCCCGTCAGACATTATACACTTGTGATAACGTTATTTCCCATCCTCGAAGCATTTTGAAAAATCATTTTTTGTGATCTTGTTCAGCTCCTCTTTCGATGCCGTCTTTATCTCCTCAATCGTGGCGTAGCGTCGTCCTTTCATGGGCATCTTCAGTTTCGGGAACAAGAAAAAGTCATACGGGGCCAGGTCTGGGGAATACGGTGGCTGCGGCATTATTAGAGTGTTGTTTTTGGCCAAAAATTCGTGCACAAGTAACGATATGTGATCAGGGGCGTTATCATGGTGCAAAAGCCAATTTTTGTTCTTCCACAAATCCGTGCGTTTCTGGCGGAATTGCAAATCATAATGCACCACGCCCCTGCAATCGAAGAAACTGTCAGCAAAACCTTCACATTTGACCGAACTTGACGTAATTTTTTCAGTCCCTCTGAGAACATTTTGTACCACCGATAAACGTTACTTTTGTTCAAAGTAGCTTCGCCGTATGCAACAGTCAACATTCTGAATGCATCCGCGCACTTTAACTTGTTCTTCACACAAAATTTAAAACAAATTCCGTGATCCATTTTTTGGGATAGCCAAAATTGAAGATAAGCTAAAACACGTCCACATACAATAACTGTCAAAAACTGACTGGACATTCAAAATGGCCGGAATTGTCAACATAAGTGAGGGTCATGAGTACCAACATAACAAAAATCGAACATAAAGCCTTCGGGTTACAGGGATTTCTTCTCCAGCGGGGAAAGAAAGAGGAGGATTGCTAGAGAAGGACACCCTCCACCCTCGGCGCCTCCTGCTGATCGAGTATGCCTGTTTTCGTGGCTAGAATTGCCCGAGCGTAATGTGCCACTTGATTCCATTTGTCAACTGATTTCAGCATCTCTTCGATTAGGTTATCCCCCACTTTTTCGGCAAGATCACCGCGCTTGTTTAAAGTCTCTTAAAAAGAAAAACATTACCGTAAAATATGATAGAAATTGAAATGGCGAACGTATGAAACTACTGACTTTTAAAATATGTCGATTCAAGTGAAGTCTTTTAGGGGTAGGCTGATATTTCATCTTTTGAACTTCATTCACTTCAAAAGCTATTTCTACATAGAAAATGACAGTCTGGAGCTATCTGTAGTTTGATTTGCATTTAACAGATCACTGTGCGCTTATGCAAATGTATATGTACTGTACTAATAATATTTAACAAATAATATCCATATAAGATGGATAAACTCATTTGGTATCTACTGTACAATCACCCTAAATGCAGGGGCAGCAAAAATACTTACCAGACTGTTTATAAATACTAATTGAAACAGAATATTGATCCCAATCGATAAATCAAGGTCAGTCGTGCGTTGACTAATTTTTTAAGGCCCAGTGACTTGCAAGAAAAGTATCTCTGCGTTAAGTGTGTCCAGGTAATATGATGCCAGATTATTGATTAGTAATTCGTAGCTTCTCTTTTTATCGTTTACACATATTCGTTATTCGTTTATTGTGCGTTAATGCCCACGTTCGCACACTTCAATCCCAGCTCATTGCCATGAACTCCTGCAAATAGTTTTTATGGGGCTAGGTTGACAACAACTGCAAGACAATAGTAGCCAGTTTAACACAATAGCGGCACCAACATAGAATATAAGAATTAAGAATCATGCATGTTTGTAACAATCTATTGTTGCTAAAATAGAATACAAATTAACTTTCAACATCGGCGAATTACGGCTATGAGAACAAGCCGGAAACCCGGCAAGGTAGGAGTATCTAAAGAAAAGATACGTACATCACGCATCAGGTGGAATACGATGACAATTGTGAAAATCATTGAGCTGGTAAACGTGCGGGCGAATACAGCTGGAAAAGTTATTTAAATTAGTATTGTGATTAAATAATGACATCAGTAGGCTTTTATAGAAATTGTCGATATAGTTTGAATTTAATTTGGAATCGTTTACTTTAGGCATTAATTTTTTTCTCCTTATCTATCTGTTACCAAGCACTTATCAATCCGTTTGACGATATGAACCAGGTTTCGTGTTCGATACTTAAAAAGAAATTGAACGGAAATAATAATGATAAATAGTTAAAAAAAAAATAATTATAAAATTGTAAAAGCACTTGAAACGGTTTTCATTTGAAAAACACAATTTTTAGTGAAATCTATTTCATCAGAAATTCGAAATACCTTCCTTTTCTCTATTAATCTGCATTGTAATACTTCATAATTCCAATCAATAGCTCATTCTGAATTTTGCTCCTGAGCTTTAGAGCGTCTTCGTTGTGCGAAGAAGAAGAATTACTGGAATGTTTTTGTCGGCTTCACACCCTAACTTCGGCAGCGAACGTGCATATGTTTTGTGCAACTTGTGTGTCACAAGTGGTATTGGAACTCGGAGTCTGCTACATAGAAAAAAGTACTCTACCACTGAAATAAAACTTTACTGAACAGAAAAATCACAAACAGAAGAAGACAAAGCCTACCTCCCTATCTTAAATTATCAAATTAACTCACAACCTACCTTAAATTATCAAATTTGAGACCGTAAAAAGGTGGAACAACTGCCTTCTTTTTCTAGCAATAGTTGACTAAAAGGCGTTCTTGTCAGTTCCAGGCTCTGCAAGATGTTCCTGAATTGATCATTTCGAGAAAAGTAAATTGACCACGTATTTGGTCAACTAACTAATTCGGTATCCATCTTATGCTTAGATCATCCATCGCTCTCACTATGACCAGGTCAATTCCGTACAGGGACGTCATGAGAATTTTTCAGCGTCACTAGCGTTGAGCCATTTTATCACATTTTTTATCGTCATCTCTTCAAGGATGGACAGCACTGGGTATACTTGGTTGCTGAATGAGACTTCCCTTTCCAGTACATCGTATTACAGATGCGGAATCGTGTTCCACTATATCTTCAAAGACTTCTCATAAAAGCAGCTCTCAATCGGACAGCTGGGAGGCTGAAGAGGTAGAGGGGTCACATCAAGGTAAACAACTTTAACGTTTTGATGAAGGACGCGATATACTCCTTGATTCTAAAGACTCCTTTTTATCCTCCTTCATGATTCATTAAACATAAACAAGATTGCTCGTTTGCTGATGATGAATTCGTGTAGCTCAGCCCCAAACTGTTTACCTCTCGCAGCGCTCTAAGCTCAATGATAAGGATTATAGTCCGTTTTCGACAAAAGGGTATTCTTCATTACTTAAAAGAGCATTCAATTTTTGCAAAAAATACAATTGAGCGGAGACATAGCCCAAATAAAAATACAATAAATAAACACTGAAAAAGTTCTATCTCCAAAGAATTTTGTCTTATCTCCAACCAAAATCCTCACAAAACCGAAAGCGCCTTAAAAAATTTCCACCAATTTAAATTGTAAATTGGTTATGATTTTAATTTTGAATAGCGCTGATGAGTCATTACGTTGTGGCCATATTTCGCGCTACCGTCCCTTCTAGACAACCTGTCACATTAATGCTACCCAACTACGATTTGGAAAAATCAAGTCTAGTTCCAAGCTACAGAAGGTTCTCTTCGAATGATAACAGTAACGATTCAACAGTTGAATATGCGCTGTCTTTACATAATTGCTCTTACTGCTCTGCCCTAACAGCACTCTGTCTGAAGTTTGAAGAATTTCTATTGTAATTTTACTCGAGCGTTTTGAGAGTGTTATTTTCGGTTAAAACGAGATAACGTGAATAGAGTGAGAAAATATAAACCAATATTATTTTAGAAATTCTACACTTCTATTATTATCGCTGCTTTGCTATTACATTATGCCTATGGCACAGTATAAAATCTTTGGAAAACGTTATTATTACGGTTATTTTACGCAAAAATGACAGATCCTACTGAAATTCCGCTTGTTTGGGTTGAAAACCGTATTATTGGGAGTTTGTTACGAGTGTTAACGCTGTATGTACTTAAGATATGCCTTTGGTGTCCAAGACGTTTGCATTCAACGCGAGTGTAGAATTATGGTCTGCGAGGTTTTATTTACACACCTGATACACCAGATTTATGCCCTTCTTACCTCTGGAGTATTGATTCTTTGAGATAATTTGAAGGCGATATTCTTTTCTTGTACGGCTAATGTGAGAACGTCAAATACATTTTTTTGAGATCGTACTGAGTGCATGACTTCAACACTTGCGGGAAGAATCCTTTTTAGTCGCACGTTCAATTTTGCAATCAATATATATAGACAAATAGAGTGCACGGTGAGGTAAAATTGAAGATTTTGGTTATGTTCATAGGAGGGAAAGCTTTAAAAATTCGAAAAAAGTAGTCGATTTATCGTTGATATGAAATATCTCAACCGGATGAAACTCCTGGATCTGCAGACATTCTTACCCTGGACCTCCAGACTTCGTTCGTGGAAAAGTCACGCAAAAGTCATATGTGACCGTGACTATAGAAAGGTACCTATGGCTGGAAGAATCAATTTTTGTTTTTTGATCGAAATTCATGGAAAATTGAACATATTTATCAATGGAACAAACAGCAGACTCACAAGTTTGAAACTTTTTCTGGAAATCATCCTTAAAGCCCACCTGCGGTCGGAATAATCGATGTTTTTTAATGAAAATTTGTAGGAATTGAAAATTGAAAAAAAGTCATTATATTATAATAATTTCCGTATTTTTTTCCGGGGAAGAGACTGTATGTGTTACTGCTATTCAACATAAGCCAGTAGGTCTGCGGCATTATATTTGTTACCACTCAGATATCCAAAGAGATCTGTTTTACGGCGGAGAACCCGTTAGACATAGTATTTTCAATCCTCAAAGTTGCTTCGGGTTTCCAGGTTCGCTGAATATAATTGGTTAAACATTCCATCAGTTTTTATTTTGTTGAAGGATTGGCGACGACGGAAACGATAGATGGGAATTAGAACCCCAATATTATTAAATTCATTAGCATGTTTGGCAGTATCACCAGAAGTTTAGGGGGGGGGGGTAATCATTAGTCCTTATCGTCCTGATTAATTCGTCCTCATTAATCATTATCTAATCATTATCGTCCTCAGCGTTTGCTTGTAAGGCTTTGGTACTTAGGTTCCTTGAAGGTCAAGTTTTTAATATCTCTTATTTCTTCGATATCCTCTTGTCAAGAGGAAACGATGTTACTGTGGGTATCGGAGAGCTCATTACAACGTTTCTTCAAATCCTATCTGCTTCCTTTTGTACTCCAGGTGCTTTTCTTAGACAGAGATAGAAAATGCGCTCGTAAATTGAAAAATTTTATTGCGGTGTTATGCAAATACTTTGAGAAATTTACGCCCGTTTTACGCAAAAATGAGAGAAAATTAGGATTCCAATAAAAATTCTTCTTCGTTTCGTCGAATTTCGTTAGATTGGAAGTTTTTTCAAAGGGTTGACGATGCACGTACTAACGCTATGACCATGCATGTATAAACTTGACCTGATACTCTCCTAAAACAGTTTTGAGGCGATGCGTCAATCGATGTCACACCACTTTCAATATGTTATGGTTTCAATGTGTAGCAGCACAGTCGATGATATTTATTTGTCATCGTTATTCATGGCATTGACAGATCAAACCTCTGTCAAGAGTCTCGTTTTGCAGGCAACGAGTTACTCTTACGGGTGGGTGTTCCTTCGGAGACGCTGTCCAAATAGTGTTAATGTTTCATTAGTAATAAGTAATACGCTTGTAAAAGATGCTTCACATTTGTCATCTTTTATATTATTGTTAAATCAAAGTGGAATTCCTAGTCAATTCGACTGTATTTGATGTCTTCTGAAATGAGGCTACATTTTTTAATAAAAGTTAACATGGGCATAAGAAGACACAACACTCTGTGGAAGGTGCACCTGTTACCTATCGATTCGATATGTATGAAATGAAATCATGCATGTCTTATTAAGGATTATGATGGTTATATTTGGACGTTTACTTCCTTGTGCTTTTATTTGGCCTTTAATTTTAGTCCACATTTGATCGAATGAACGTCCCTGCATATCCTTCACAGAACATTCAATCTTAGCGTGCGTAATCTATAAACCAACTAATTAACGCGGTGGGAATACCTTGCATGTGGTAACTTCAGTGTTTTCACGCGTGCAACATTTGATTACATCAACTTAGTTATGCGCTTTTGCTTTTCTGCGATCAAATCGTGTTCTATTGCATTTTATTATTTTAATTTATAATTACGTTGCGTTGTTAAGATAGTTCGCACTGATGTCGGGAGAATTTTCAGAGTATTTCGCATGGAACTGTTGGGATGAATAGGAACTGTTGGTGATGAAGCAACCATGAGAAAGCGCCGACGTATTTAGCACTGCGTTTCTGCATATTAACACTAAACGTATCATGCGGGGTCAAATGACCCCTTTTGAAAATTCACTTGAAATTCGTACATTTATTGTTATTTTTGTCGGTCATTTGACTTTCTGTCAATTCTTATATCATCCGATTTTTCGATTTCTCGCTTTCTGTTTTTCACATAGCTTATTTTTTACCGACAAAAATTCTTTACTTACCTTACGTACCACGAGGGGTCATTTGACCCTATATGAATTTTACGTATTGTTCGGCAGTTCACCAACTGGAACCTTAGTTCTGAACTCAGATGCACTTCTCAGGTAAAGGTTTCATTTACCTGAACCTGATATGTTTGTTTGGTTTCGGCGTAAGCACTAGAGCCTTGCCCGAGTCTGGCCAACAAACGCCTTATTTGGCTGAGGTGTACTGGCGTAACAGAATTGGAACACTTGGCGACCACAGAGCTGGGGGAACTCCTTGGCACATGTAGGGCGACAGGATGGACCATCTGTAAACAATAGTACTACACATGGGGAGCTAAGGGCCGATTTCTGGCCTATGCTAATTTCCAGCAAGTGGACCTCAGTACAATAATAATAAGCACTAGAGAAAATAAAGAAATAAAAAAAAAAACAAAAACAAGAAATAAAGTTCGACAAGCAGTGACAATACACAACAGTTTTAGTTATATTTGACCATTTAAACACAAGGCCTTGTTTCAATGCAATGAATATGTTGCCGCGGTCAGTGAGACAGTTGAAAAGAATGCGAACAATAAGCATTCAGGTGAAAAAGATTCAATACCTAAAGATAGTGAAGTAGATCTAATACGTAAAGATGATCAAAGTGAAAGTCAAAGTGATTTTCCAGGCAATGAGGAAACTCAGGATGATAATGTGGTTGCTGGTGAAACTGAGCATTTTTGAAACTGAGAATCTCCGCAGGAGACAGAGGCGCCAAACATTTTTAACGGATTCTAAAAGTGGTAGTGAACAAAATTTTGAAGACACTGTCACGGCTCTAGATGGAACTGTTTGACAGCGAATCCGAGAAGGGCTGGCAATCGGAAGACCACTACTTTCTTTCAGAGAAGTATCAGGTCCAATGGTACACGCCAAAAGAAACATTATTTTTGATATAGCCTCATCTACATTTTCGGTGATAATAGGTCCCACCATTATTGAAAACATAAAGAAATAAGCAGAACCAGAAGCTTTACAAATTTTTGGGACTACTTGGGATCTGCCTATAGAAAAATTATATGCGTTAATTGGAGTGTTAGTGGCACGTTGCGCGTATCAGGCAAAAAATTACCTATTCCTCGCCTGTGGAATTCCTCTCTTTTTTTCAAATGTGATGAGTAGGACCGCCTTCTTAAAACTTTTAAGATTTCTGCGATTCTATGACAGAAGCGAAATAAGCCAATGTTTGAGTGTTGACAAATTCGCTCTCACTTCAGAGGTATGGAAGAAATTCATAAAAAATTGCCGGAGTTGTGGATCTGAACATCGAAGAGCAAGTCTTTCCCACAAAAGCTAGATGCTAGTTTGTACAATACATGCCAAACAAGCCCAACAAAGTTGGAATTAAATTTTGGTTATCGTCTGATGTGCAATGCAGATACTTTGTAAACGGTTTGCCTTATTGAGGACGCGATTTAACCAGACCGACATCAACACCACTCAGCAAATTTTCTGCGATGAAATTAGTTGCACCTTTCACCGAGTGTAGAAGAAAATCGACTTTATTTCCGCCTGCAAAATTATTGGTGAAAAGGACAACGTTAGTGGGAACAATACGTGCGAACAGTAGGCAAATAGTAGGGGAACAGTAGGGAAAACAACAAAAGATCATGTGAAACTTCTTTCATACAATCAAACCTACAAATCAATTGACTGTACGCTAACAATTTATAAATCAAAACCAAGAAAAAACGTAGTGATATTGAGTACCAAACATAAAACCGTTAAAATCAAAAACAATAGAAAGATAACACCTGAAACAATTAAGTACCATAACAAAACCAAATTTTGCGTCGATAAAGTTGACCGAATATCGCGTCAAATCGAAGTACCATAGATGGTTTGTGCAGGTATTTTTCAAAATTTTGGATTTCACTGGAATCAATTCGTGAATGCTCTATCAGGAAACAACTGGGTCGAATCGAGGTAACGCTTCCTGTTACAATTTGCAGACAAGCTTGTTACAGAGTACCTCAAATTTTGTGAAGAATAAAAGGAAAACCAAAGAAAAAGAATATCAAGGAGCTTCAATAACACTGATCTTCAGCATTTTTGGGCATTGGTTATACGTAATTTGGTTTTATTGCTTAAATATCTGGAAATAAGAAGAAGAACAAAGAAAGTTCTCAATTTGATTTTATGAGTAAAAAATGGGAAAATGAAAATCAATGAAAATACATACAATTTGACAGACAGATGATTTATTAAGTGATACCGAACATCCATTTATGATTTTTTCTTCCAATAGAAATATTTAAGATATATTTTAAATGTTTCAAAATGAACAGCTTGACTTTTTCCGTCATGTTCAGTTCGTTTTTTTAAATAACTTAAATAAATTTTATTTCTTAAATCTTTTCTTAAATAAATTTTTCTTAATTAACCCTGAAATATAGTTTCTAATCATGCTCTCAGCATACTGGCCTTGGTAACGTGTCTCAAATTCCATTATTTCTAAGTGGAAGCGTTCCCCTTGTCCTTCCGAATAAGCTCCTATATTATCTTTAAATTTATGCAAATGAAAATGTGACATACGATGAATATACGGATACAGATGAACTCCGTGGTTGATGGCTGCCTTGAGAGGAGTAGTTGCTTTTCCAACAAAACAGTGTTTGCCAGGTACAGGATTTTCTTCTATGTTTGGTATTGGAGCGGATGTCAATGGTAGATCAAGACAAGCTGTTTGCTTTGATTTTTTATCTCTGAGTGGATTCACAATGTAAAAATAACAGTCAGTGTGATGATCACTGGGTTCCCCCTACATTCTCGGCACTGCAAACTTCATCGCCCTTTCCTCACCTCGGTACCAGTCTACAATAAAATGTAACATACATTACCTATTTAATGTTATTATAAAATACAGTAAGACTCCGCTTAACGCTGTATCGTTTAGCGCTTTTTCGATAAAGCGCTCTTTTGTTTCAACCGGGGATTCCCCAAAATTGCTCGCAGCATTACGGAGATTCTCCGAAATTGTGCGCAGCGCTACGTTTCCAAATATGTACATAACATGTCCAAAGCAGTGTAGTTGTGTTTCTTGTTTGGTGCGGTACTGAACGGACGCATTTTTATCATTTGAAACATTTTTTGACATTATTTTAAATATAAATTTATCTATATCTATTGCTACAGTGACACATATTATGATTTTTAGTTTTTATCATGGGTGATAATAAAAAACAAGATAAGAAAGCAACCAGAAAAAGCATTTCACTGGAAACTAAAATGCAAGGTATTGGAAGATTAGATGCTGGTGAACGTCAATCGCAAATAAGTGCTGCATTAAATTTGCCTACTTCAACAATAACGACAATTCTTAAGAATAAAGAAAAAATACTGTCATCGGCAACCGCAATTACGTTCTGCAACTAGAATCACCCGTTCAAGAAATAACATTATAGAAGAAACGGAAAAAGGGCTGTCTATATGGATTGACGACGAAATTGCACGCATTATGCCATTAAGCCAATCAATGATAATGGAAAAAGCTAGAAGAATTTTAAATCACATTTAAGTGACAATGACTGAGGCAAGTGACATAAGTGAAACATTCGTTGCTAGTTGAGGATGGTTTAATAGATTTAAACATCGAAATAATCTTCACAACATAAAACTTGAACAGAAAAAACTTAAACAAAGAGCGCTACTATTAATTGATAATGCTCCAAACCACCCAACAAATTTGTCAGACTTATCAACATGAATTCTAGTCGAAGTGGTTTTCTTGCCGCCTAACAACCGCCTTAAGGGGGGAGCCTTCTTTAGGCGCTTCAAAAAATCGAGGTTTTTTTTTTGTATAGATCTTTCTACAGTATCCAAGAATGTGTCCGAAAAAATTTCATAATCAAATTCGAAATATTTTCGGAGTTACAGAAGAAATAGTGAGCAAGCGTCGAGCAGGTATACGAGCGGCCGGATCGCTCGGAGCGCGTGCGCTGCGCCCCTCGATCTATTGTACGTATTATAATGCAAAGGGACTAACGGTTCGTCGAGACCCTATTAACTGTTCGTAGATGGTCTTTATGGAGTTATGGTAGGGATAAAAGTATGTATTATAACGGTATATATGAGCTGGCTGCGCCGGCTTGAGCAAAGCTACATTTAGCATTTATGTTCAGTTTTAATTTGTTTTTCGGCACGTGAACATCTTGAAATCATGCAGAGCTATCCGAAAGGCCGCAAAACTTTAACTGAACGAACTGGAAAGCCACGGAAGCGCAGATTCCACGGCAATCAGTTTCATAATGTTTCGTTTTCGGACGATGAAGAAGCTAATACTAGCCGCAGTGAAATCAAATTGGCATCAGCGACTACGGACGATGTTATAATTTATCCGTCTCATTGCTATCGGATAATCGAGTTTGTCTCTGTGTTTTTAACAATTTCTGAGTTAGTGATTTGCAATACCGTGTAAGCAGAGAATAACGTTTGCCGAAAGTGGCCATCGAGGTCTAGAATTCAAAATCGTTTTGTCGTGTAAATGCGGTAAACGAGAAATTCAATCCGGACCATTTATTGACACCGGCTACGAAATCAACAGAAGAATTGTGTTCGTCATTAGGTGTCGCACGAGAAGGCATTAACATTTTTTGTGTATACGAGATACAAGGCCCCATTTGAAATTTCAAATGCAAATACATCTTTTTTACTGCAGTCATTTTTACAATTACCACTCCTGACTGATTGTGTTTGTTGTCTGGGCACAGGAAGCCTCAATGCGATGTTTATACTGTGTGTGTTATCCCGTGTTTAGCACTTCTAGATTAGATCCTGTTTTTTGTAGCTTTTCCATTTTAAAAATGCTATGTTTTTTTAATTTTTGAACAAATATATATTTCGGGAGTGAGTTGCTCCCTTCTTCAGTGTCAGTTATTTTCGAAAATTTCGAAGACTTTCGAAGTTAGAAAATAACTGACACTGAAGAAGGGAGCAACTCACTCCCGAAATATATATTTGTTCAAAAATTAAAAAAACATGGCATTTTTAAAATGGAAAAGCTACAAAAAACAGGATCTAAGCGATGTTTATCTTGGCACTCACCAAGAATATGAACACAATAAGACTCGACGCACATGTACCCATACATCACACGGTAAATATTTTCCTGTGTGGTATTGGATTTGTGTTATCAAATTCCACAATAGTTAACATTTGGGCTCGCAAATTATTTTGTGTTTTAATGTTTGTGCGAGAGAAAATATTCCCTGCTTCCTAATCACAACTCCAGAGAAGGATAGTGGAGGTGTCAGCCACGAAAACCCCGAAGATGTTGACACGAGTGAAGGCCGAAATACAATACAATACAATACAATACTTTTCATTCAAAATTCATTCATAATAACCAGTGTACTTAAAAACTAATTAAAGCGTTTGAATTTCAAATTTCATTCAAACGCCATATTGCATTTGACAAACGTCACGCACCTCGTTCCGAGGAATTTTCGTTTTTCCGAATATTTCCCGCCTCGCATCGACGCATCGCAATCATTGAACGATGTCGCATACAAATGCATGTTACGAAAACTGCTTGACATTTGCTCCGAGACTCTCGTCGGGCTCTCGTATAGCAGTCTCGCACTATTGTATTTCGGCCTTGAATTAGGAAATCTACTAACGAATCGCGCACTGCTCTGCAGTGGATGGACACCAATTTGAACACCTTACAGAATAAACATGTCCAGTACTGTGACAAGTAATAAATAAAGCAATAAAATGTAGATTGTTATTTAAATTCCCAGGGCTGAGCCCGTTTACCTGTCCTATAGGCCTATGAGTTTCAAATGGTTTACTCAAGCTCAGAATAAAACATATCGCATCATACTTTAATTGAACCCTGTAACAGCGAAAATCCTCAGTATCAGAATATCGATTTGTGCCCCCTGGTCTGAATGATTCACTCGCCCCCGGAATTTTGAACAAAAAACGCTGCATACGGCCCAAAAATGAATAAAAAATTTCCCTCTACATCCGAATATGCTATAAAGAAGATGGGTTTGCATTTGAAATTTCAAAATTTGACCTCATATCTCTGATAAGGCCCCATTCCGATTTCCCACCTGTGCGTGAAATAAATTCACCGTTTCCATACTTTTGGACCACCCTGTACATGTGCTTACATAATCAGAATATATTGAGTAAAACCCATGCGCAAAAATTTTGTTTCTTTTTTTGAAAACAACACAAACTTGCATAATTTGTAAAAAAAATTGTTTGAGGGAAATGTACGAAGGAGAAACCCATTATATGTAAAAGATGTACTGAGTTGATTGTTTTGTTTATAGCAATTAAAATATGTGTTTAATCATTATATACGATATTAGAAATGATATCGCACGTTATTTCCTTAAATAAATAAAGAAGTTTACGAAAAATCGACGTTTATTTCATAAGAGGTCAAATGACACCCTATGGTAGGATTCGGTATAGAAAAACGCCGGTACGTTAAATGATCTCCGATATCATACGAATTTCTTCTAAGCCTGTTTTTGGCAGCCTGCAGGGATCAAAGATAACGCTGTTAGCTCCTTTGTCATAGCAATTATTACAATCAAATAATTTCATTTGGTTGAAGCCATTTACTTTGAGAAGACGTATTCATATAATTTTGTTTTAATTGATTATTGAAAGATTGGTCCTATCTAAATACTGAATTAAACCTAAAGCAGATAGAAATTAAAGTCCAATCATAAAATGCAATCCGAAATGCAAATATAACTTGAAATTTCTGCATTAAATTACAACGTACGCGCATGGAACATGTCGAAATTGTGAATTCAGAACATGATTCTACGCTAAATAAAGATTATTCTAGTCATAATAACAAGGAAGTCGCGCAATATTTTTCTACCCTCGTCAATAATAGAATGATGATAATGATAATCGCAAGTAATTGCCTCTGACCCTCAAAATCTTCACGTCGAATTATGTGTTAAACGTGTTTGCATATTTTGGTGTTTCATTTCCTATGTGTTACTTTGTCGAGTATATTTTCACATTTAACCAAACAACTCTTCATATTGTACGCCGAAGTTACTCTCTAAGTTAAGTGCAAATAGATAATTAACTTTGCTATCTAGAAATTTTGGTATGAAGCTAAAAGTCACAGACACATATCTTTAGAATTTGATATGAAGATGCCACGCAAATTTCGTAATGCTAGCAATAAAAATGATTCGACAAGCGGATTCGAATTATTTTCTTTAGAGAAAGACACCCCAAATTATCATAAAAAGCGGAAAAACTCTAAAATAATAAAATGTTTTACTTTATACTATATTAATTTGAGATAAGGGCTGAGACCGCTCTGCAATGTTTTCTCGGGTTTTCGAAATGCCAAGAGGCGATTGGATTATCTTTTGTTTTCCTTTGGATCAGAGTAAAACGTAATTCTCGCATAACTTACATTCTTCGATAAGTTGGCAAAACAGTACGAATAATTTTCTTAAAATTTGTCGCAACGATGCATCAGACTGGAACACATGATGCATAAATATTTAGATTGATTCTAGTTCAAATTTATATGTGATTAATATCTGTTTGGCATTGTTTTTTGGCTGAAACTAAAAAACAAACTAGAATGGAACGGCCATTGTGGTGTTTGGCTCAAGCATAACGTAACAGTCCAGTGAATAAATTCACCTCTGGATTCTTTGAACGTTTATTATCCCCAAATTATTACCCTTCCTATTTCAATGGCCGGGCGTAAAGGAAAATATTGCCCGACAAGAGGGTTTAAAAGAATCCACCTCCGAGGTGGGGTTATTTAGGTCCCGGAAAACCCCGACCTCTACCCAAAAAAAACCCCCAGCCCTTAGAAGAGCTGGGCTGGCCTCGGAAGTCGGAAACCGGCAACTCCTGGTGGATGCTCTGCCACCACCAAGCTTTCACCGAACAATTCACCTCAATCAAAAAATCTGCGTTCACAATGTCGCGAGCTGTTCCCTTTATTAACGTCGTATCCCTACATTGACGTTTCCTTAACTGTCCTGAATGGGAAGTATGTAAATCAAGATAATCAAAAAGATTTAATTTAACCTAGGTTAAATAACGTAACTTAACGTCTAGAACTTACACTAAAATGCTGCGACGGGGGCCCCAGGCGACTGGTCAATCGTTGGGATTCCTCTTACTATACACACCCTTTCGAGGCTAACGAAGCTGCCACAGAGTCAATTCACCCCCCCCCCCCCCCCATAATCGCCGCTGATTTCCGAGCTACTGTTACCGATGGCTTCTTAGGTAGAACTTGACTGGAACTGGAACTGATCAAAGGTGCCACAGCCTTGGTAATCTGTTATTGTCGCTTGCAAACAAAATCCGTGAAGAATCGTTAGGATGAAACATTGATAACTCTGCCAAACGTAAGGTGTGAGTACCTCATCTTACTGAGCGTTGCGGGACGACAGTCTGCTTTGCTGCTATTTGCTCCTCAACGGAAGGGGATTCCCCTAATCAAATTCCCCTAAAGAGCTTGATTGGATGGCAGAATTTCGCCGCTGGTTTCCGAAACTCCGCCTCGCCTTCGCTTGTCTCGGCGTACGGAGAGATGATAGTGGCCACTCAAAACGCTGCTCTTGTCGTTTGCCATATCCATCGCAGATTTCTCCTTTCCGTCCAAAGTTATAAAAGTAGGGTGACACCTTTATCACTTCATGTTTGTAGGTACGAAGCGCAAAAGCTATCTTGGCTAAGTGGAGATCCTATTGGCGATGGTTATACGCCGTGTACGAGCGCAGCATTCTCTTAACCTCCTGGCTAATGCGTTCGGCAGAATTCGCTTGTGGGTTGTACAAAACCGTAAACCTGATTCGGGTACAATAGGTATCATCAAGTCGTCGAAGCTAATCAAGTCTACGCGTACCATTTCCCACGGCCACGTAGCCTCCTCCGCTCGAGAAACCATCTGCCCGCCTGTGCCTTCCTTCCCTCCTTAATAGCCTGGCATACCTTGCATTTACTGACGTACATGCGCACGTCTGCCGCCAGCTTCGGGAAATAATACTGCTGTCTCAGTCTGCCCATGATGCGGTCGATACCCATATGTCCGGCCGAAGGATCGTCGTGACAGCGCTGCAAAATCATTTGCCTCCCCGACTTTGGCCTCACCCAAGCAGTAGCATCATTCAGCGTCGTATAACACCCAGGTATGTGCTTCAACAACTTGCCGTCCTTCACATACCAATCCGGGTAGAGCTTTTTGTGTGCGCAGACCCTGGTTTTCATCTGCTCGTACCAGCTATCCGCAGTAGTCTCCCCCACATCCACCAGCGCGAGAGGAACCGAACTTGATAGAGCATCCAGCACCAAGTGCTCCTTTCCCTTCCGGTGTCTGACTTACTGCCCAACGTACTAAGCGACCGGTCGGATCCTTCAGGTTGTTGAGCCAAATGAGATCCCTCAATATACGGTCGGAGTTTCTTTAGTATCGACTCGTGGGGAATGGATACCACCCTGAAATAAATCCCACTTTCGAGGGGTGGAGATGATATTGTCAAAAAAAACTGAAGGGCAACTTCGAAGCAGTTCTTATTCTACAAAGTTTCTCAGATACGTCTGAGAGTAGTTTTTGTGTGATTTGTTGCATATACGTTCAAAATTAATAAGCAACTTGTTGAACACCTCAAATCTGTAAAGACATATCACATTTTTGAAAATTATTTTATATCTATATTTTTCGGATGTTCACGTCCTCGTCCAAGTATTCATCGCGTCACCAAATTATTTCTAGAAGCACTCATAGATTTCCATGTCAACAAGTTGTGTATTTCTTGCAAGTATAATTTCTAATATGAAATCCCTATGTTCCGATCGCTATGTAACGATCCCTAGTTACATCTCTTAACCCTATTCACTTGTTAGGGGTCATTCTGACCCCAACAACTTTAGACTAAAATTTGAATTGAAGCGCATTTAAATTGAGACCTCTGCTGCCATCTGCTGTGGTTTGAAGTATCTACTACATGTTGCATGTGCTACTATTGAGCCCACACACTTCTGCTGTTTTTATTGTTAGATAAACTGATTGATTTTAATTTTTTGGGGTCATTCTTACCCCAAATAAGCGTAGTCCTTGAGTTTTATAAAAAAAAAGTTTTATTTTTAATGTTTTTTTTGTACTTAAATAATGATGGTACGTGTTAATAAGTCGAACTTCGAACTAATAAGTGGAATTTCAATTTTTAATATGTTTCTTCAGTATTCCCTTCTAAATACTCTCCTCCTGCGACAGTAGATGCATGCCAACATTTGATCCAATTTTCCAAACATTTTTTATAGGCCGCCAAAGGTATGGCCTTCTGCCCACACAGCGAACTCTATTTCATTCCCTCTTTGGTTTCAAAATGCGTTCCTGGCAGGGGCAATTTGAGTTTGGGAAATGTCATACTGAACCATGTCTAGACTCTACGGTGCTTGGCTGATGACATTGGTCGAATTTTTGGTCGGAAATTCCGAAATAACCAACGCCGTATGGGAGGGCGCATTATCGTGATGTAAAATCCGTGAATTGTTCCTCCGAAAGTCGGGCCTTTTCTTGTGAATGGCTTCACACAAACGACGCATACCGCCAAAATAGTATTCTTTATTAACCGTTTGGCCCTCCGGATTGAATTCGTAGTGTACCATACCACAAATATCGAAGAAGAACGGTCAGCAAAACTTTGATTTTGGGCCGACTTCGGTGGTCTCTCTACGGGTTTGACTGATTTTCGATGCTCCATTCGGACGATTGTTATTCGGTCGGCATATCAAATTCATAAACCCATGCGTGAGTTGGAAATCATTCTTTTTCAAGTAATTCAAGTCCTTGGCCACATCAATACGACGCTGTTTTTGAATGAAATTATCTACTTATGGACTAAGTCCTTAATTACATTGAGGCGAGTCAACCTAAGATAATTGAGATTTACTTTGTCAAAATTCCGGTGAGAGTTTTAAAAATTCTACGCCAAATCAAATGTCTAAGGCTATTTCTTTGTATTTTACTGAGTAATAGGGGCAAGTTTAGTGGGTAGACCCGCGGTGTGAAATGTTTCAAACCACCCTTCGCAAGGCTTGTCAGCGATGCTCTCTCTATTGTCCCCGAACGCTGCAAAAGTCACGAAAGGTTAACTGGTTCATAACGGCCTAATAATACACCTTAGTTGTCCTTTCTTTTCTAAGTTTTGTCTTTTCGGTTCTACTGGTGTTTCACTAAAAATTCAACGTTACAACGTTACTATAATTTGTAATTCGGGCTATGAATGGTAAGCGAATAGTTCACACGCGTTACGTGAAGCACCTCATACGTTCTCTTGCCACGCTGTTCAACTTGAATACGAGAGTATTCATTGTTCCACGCCTTCTGAACGAAATTTTCCAAAGAGTCCCTATCATCATAATCTTTTTGGAAAATCGTTCACATTCTGTAATGAGGTCAATACCATAAGCAATGCATGGATCCTCGCGTAAGCATCCAAAAAATGCTTGAAATATTTGAAGAGGAATTCTCACAAAAAGCATCGGAAAATCAGATACAACAATGAGTTGGATGAAATATTCTACAAGCCAAAAGTCTCCAAATATCAGGCTACAAAGTCCAGTGGAGTAGCAACATGCAATGTAAAGAAGGCTCTCGAAGACGGAAAAAAGCCAAGAGAAATAATACCAGTTGCTTAGCGAACTTTATGAAAGTGTCGAGAAAATTGGAGGTGAGAAATGTTAAAGAGTCGCCTTGGATTGAAGAGACTTGAAATCTAACGACAAAAAGGAATGAAGCCCAGCAACTCTCAACAGCCTATATTTTAAGGCCATTATCATATATTATCCTTGATTTTAAGTTTGCTTTTATAATGATAGAGTTTGTGGAGCCCATATATTTTATCTAAAGTCAAAGTCAAAACAAAAAGTGGGAACTATTCCGGATGTGGCATTTGCTTCGGAGTCCTTAGTGCCTAGGATACATAGATGGAGGGTACTGCACGACTACTCGGCGAGCAATTATCAGTACATTGCTTTCGCAATTGGCGAGTGTGCTACTCGACGCGTAGCAACCCAACCCTCAACTGTAGGTTGGAACATTTCTAAAATAGATGTCGAAGCGTTCGCCGCAGTTCTTATGAGCGGTGAAACTATGGCGGCAATGGGGGGAGCCTCAGCTGAAAACACGGTGAACTCAACCATGAGGCTCATCAAGAATGCGTGCTACTGCTCTATGCCCAGGCGACAGCCTCGACACAATAAGCCTGCTGTGTACTGGTGGTCGGCAGAAATCGCTGAAAAGCGGAGAGAATGTCACAGACTCCGCCGCGAACCCAAGATCAAGAAATTGAGACGAGTCACATTCCCGAACGCTGGCATACAGGACGGTCAGAAAACTCCTCCGTAGGTTGATTAGTGAAAGCAAAACTCGCTGCTGGCACAATCTCATTGAGGACATCGATAGCGACCCGTGGGGGCTGGGTTACAAGCTTGCCATGTGGAAACTAGAAGCTGCAAGGCGGCCCTGTGTCATTGAAGTGGAAAAAATGGATTAGATTGTTCGAGCGCTTTTCCCTATGCATCCTGTTCGTCCCGATGATTAATATGTTGAATGTCCTGGAGAATGCCCACTTTTTAGCGCCATCGAGCTGGATGATGCGGTGAAATCTTTAAAACCGAAAAAGGCCCCCGGGCCAGACGGTATACCAGCAGAAGTGATACAGCTTGCACATCAACTTTGCCCTGACAAGCTGCTCACCACTTTCAATGCCTGTCAGCTGCAGGGCACGTTTTCAGATTGTTGGAAAAAGACGAGGCTCGTGCTGATCCACAAGGGGAAGGGGAACGCCGAGCAACCATCTTCATATCGGCCCCTATGTATGTTGAACGTCGCTAGGAAAGTGCTCGAGAGGCTCATTAGAGAAAGACTTGGAGAGGCCATCCGAACTGTCGGCTTCAGGGCTGGTCGATCCGCAATCGGTGCAATAGCAGAGGTAGTGAGTGCGGTCCAGCAGGCAGAAGCCCACAATCACCCCTCGAGACGAATAGTACTGCTCATAACACTCGATGTGAAAAATGCCTTCAATTCTGCTAGATGGACAGATATTCTTCGTGCTCTAGAATATTTCAGGATGCCGAGGTATCTGACGCGGATATTGAAAGACTATCTCAAAAACCGGAAGCTCATCTATGACACATTTGGAGGCCGGCGAAGAATTGATTTGACATCAGGTATGGCGCAAGGTTCCGTTCTGGGCCCGGACCTCTGGAATGTCTCGTACGATGAACTTTTGAGGTTGCAGCTACCGGGGGAGTCGCGCCTGGTTGGCTACGCAGATGATAGAACTAGTCGCCAGACGTACTGTCGGACAGGCGCAACTCAAACTGGGTGCGGTAATACGTCGAGTGAGCGAGTGGATGACAGACCGTGGACTTAGCCTAGCACTGGAAAAGACCGAGTTCGTCGTCCTGACCAAGAAACGGATCCCTAGTGTTATTCCCGTTCGGGTGGGAGAAATGATCATCGAGTCGAAAGAATCAATCAGATGCCTTGGCTTGATGATTGACTCGAAGATGAGTTTTTTCGAGCATGTTCGAGCGGCAGCGGGTAAGGCTTCTGTGCCAGTATCGGCTCTCAGTCGCCTTATGACTAACACGTGGGGACCAACTTCGAGCAAAAGACATCTACTGATGAGTGCAATGGAGTCAGTGCTCTTGTATTGCTCCAAGATTTGGGCTGACGCTCTTAGTAAAGAGACGCAACGAAGGCGTCTGGCACAGGTGCAGAGGCAAGGAGCTTTGTGGCATATCGCACTGTCTCTGAACCTGCAGTGCTGGTAATCTCGAGGGTGGTTCCTATTAAGTTACTTGCAGACGAACGGAAACGTGTATACGAGAGAAACCGTCAGCCGAGAGGAACGGAGAAGGACCGTAACCTTGTGGCAGCAAATATGGGAAAACGAAACGCGAGGCAGGTGGACCGCACGGCTGATTAGTGACTTTGGGCCGTGGTTCTACAGAATGCATGGTGAGACTGATTATTACCTGACGCAACTGCTCAGTGGTCACGGGTATTTTCAGTCTTACCTGTATAAGATGGGAAAGTCACCATCCCCAACTTGCGTGTTCCGCCCGGGGATGACGGATGACGCCTGTCACACGTTCTTTACATGTACCAGATGGACAACACTCCGTTCGCATCTCTCGGCGAAAATAGGCATGCTCTCCCCAGAAAATGTAACGGGAAAAATGATGCAATCAAAAGACAATTGGAACTGTATGTCGCATTACGTACGGACAGTTCTTTTCATAATGAAGGGCATGATTGATGAGGAAGGGGGGATCTCTGTAACGCAATTAACAGCAATCCATCCAGGCAGTAAGAGGGATTTCCCTCTTACCCTCGAGATGATGATTCATGAGGCCTAGTCCGAAGTAATGTGACAAACAGTTCCAGGCTAGGTTCGACGTGACAGGGGAGGTGTTTAGTCGGTAGTTCGGTAGCGGGAGTCCGACACTCAGGGCGTAAACAGCCTTCACCTCCCAAAAAAAAAATATTTACCGTTATAAATTTTTTTTAAGAATATAAAGCTGATTCAAAAAACAATAAAAATACAAAAAAAAATTCAGTGCCCAAAATGGCTCTCCAAATTTAAACATTATCATTTACTAATGAAAACAAAAACAAAACAAAATCAAATGCAATTTAACTAAAATTATTACATATTTTAAGATTCAATTGGAAAAAGGAGAAAAAAACCAACCAACACTATTCAACAATCAATTATAATGTTATTACAACAGTGAACTTTTATTCTACGACTTACATATTATAACCTAATTCTAATCAAATTCGATCGACTTAATTTATCTTATACTATTGTAATGCTAGCAATATTCCTAGCCTAAATGTGAAACATTATTTCTAAATCATAATATAATACCATATACCTATACTAAATATTGAAATCTATGACTAATTTTTAACACAACAACAACACTAAATGTAGCTACCATGAGCTGAAAATTTTTTGTTTCTTAGACGGAGAGATAAATAAAACTCATGTTTCACTTAATAACACCAACTTTATTAATTTATATTTATTATATTCACGGTGTACAATTTATATTATATACATGAACTGGTATTCAAAAAGGCACCACAATACAGCCTCACATTGGGTGATAGGAAACAGAGGCTTGTCCGTACCTTTTGACGCGAAGAAAAATTCTCCCTCTTCAGGACAACTTCACTACTATTTTAATCACTCATCGCCTACTTGTTTACTTTAATTCAATTCAAAATATTAATGCTTATTTTGTTTACAAACTTTAATTCAAAATAATTATGTCTACTTTGTTTGTATTAATTCAATGTGTGTGATTTGTATGGGATCGATTTGGGTAAGTGTAACACTAAAACTCAAAAACCAAGTAACGAAAAGTACAAAAACAGAAAATAAAACACGAATAATTTAGGCATTGTCATTCAGCCATCAATACCTAGACTGCTCCATCTTAGTCCGACCAGTCTCAACGCATTTAGCAAATGAGTATCTCTATGGGAATCGCTGGTCTCGTGGATTCAAATTCGGAGGATATTTTATTTTATCTTCATCGGTGGCCCGTCTATTATATGTGATATATAACTGGGATGCCGTCGGAATCAAAGACATATCGATTCATGTCTAAATACATGAATGCTTCTGGAGGAACAAAGCCAGTAGCTAGGCAAGTCGCAATATACTCATCTGTGGGATGGAACGGCTATGAAGTCCAGGGATTTTCACTCACAGCTACAGATCTTGCTATATGATTGCGAAGAAGTCTCAATATGAAGATATCGAGTCACTTTAGCAGTTTGATAAAGCTTCCTATTCGATATATGGTGTTTCCAATCCGTCTCAGGCTTCCTGTTTAAACCAGTACATGCACGAAGACATTTCCTTTCGAAAACTCTTAATCTTTCCATTGTACGAGCACTCTGATTGTACTAGTTCTGACATCCATATGTCAAACTTGGTCTAACCAGGGTCTTGTAACAGATAATTTTGATCTTTCCAAGTATTTCACTGGAATGAAAGAGTCGACAAAGGGCCATGACTACTTTTTGTGCTTTACTCAGCATCATTGTGACATGATCTTTATAGTACAGGTATTGATCGAGATGAACACCGAAGTATCGAACACAGGATTTATGTGGGACTCTCTCTGAACTACCCTCGCCAGCCATAATGTGGGGATCCTTTCAATTACGTTTCAAGGCTTGGATGGTCCCTTGCAGCGTGGTTTGAAAAAAAAATTGTTTTTCATTCTGCGCATTAATTTTCATTCGTCAACTACCGGTATAGAGCTGCACATCATGAAACATATTTTGGAGGTTGCTCTGGACTATTGTAGCTGTTCGGTCTGCTGTATAGAAGAACAGATCATCAGCAAACACTACCAATGATCGCGATGGTGATTAATGTCTCAAATGTCTAAAGCCATTCAGTAGTTTGCAAATGAATATTGAGAATAGCAGAGGTGCAGTAACTGTACCCATTCAAGACCTTGAAGTCGTGCATTGTCGTCAGATTTACATCAGTTACAACAAATAATTTTCCGTAAAACATATTACACATCATGGCAACAAGGTGTCTCGGGAACCTGTCTTGAAGAAGTTTAAAAATTAGTCCATCTAACCACACCGTATCGAAGGCTTTCTCCATATCAATGAGACACCCTCCAACACATTCTCTATCATTTAGCTTTCAACAGATGTCAGAGGTCACTTTTGCTATCGCTTGTATGGTCGAATGCCTGGCACGGAAACCAAATTGGCAATTCGGCATCAACTCATAAATCTCAATATGGACGTTTAATGCTTTATTTAGTATCACTTCGAACACCTTGCTGATGTTAGGGTTTAAGGGCACGAATCTTCGTGCAATGCTATCTTTTCCATTCTTTAAGATCGGAAATAACTTAGCTTTTTTCCACTCATTTGAAAATAATAAGAAATAATTTCTAATCGCAACCTCAGGCAAATGTTGGAGAACTATATTCGGAATACTGTCAATATCACATGATTTCTTGTTGTTTATCCTGTCAAATATGAAGCACAAGTCTTCATAGCTGACAAAATAATCAATAAGAATAACTCGGTATGTGGTCAGAGTTTAAGGTCTCATTAAAGAGAAGAATTGGCTCGCCGTGCAGCCTGGATTTGAAGTCGGAAACTTTTGCTTCAACAACAACTTTTGTTGTTGACTTTTGTTGTTTTGTGATGTATTTTCAAAAAAAAAAAAAAAATAATCTAATAATTAATAATAATATAATTGTCGGGGCAGCCGATAGGTCGCACCTGCAGCGAAAAAATTGGAACAATGTTAAAAAGACAGGGTTTCTTGAAAAAACAAAGGCCGCATAATGGTGGCCGAATGAAGTCACTTTTAATCGACTAGCTCACCGTGCGAGTGTGAATGTTTTAGGACATTATTTAAGCCATGATCCTTCCATGTTACATACACAGAAACACACACAAACACACACACAAAAAGCTTACTGTTTCATATTAGACAAAATAATTAAATAAATAGAAATGATGAAATGAAACTAAGGAAACATAAAATATTCAATTTACATGAATTGTGCTGCGCTGATTCTGACCACCTCTGCTTGATTTCGGGACTTCACTTGAGCGTATGAATTCTGCTGCGCTGCGGTCAACACGAATCTCCACCTCAGCTTGGTTTCGGGACTTCAATGAATTCCGCTGCGTTGCATCCTGACCACCTCTGCTGCCTTCTTAGTATCTTCTTGGCATCGATCTTAATCAAAATGTTCTCTTGGGCTTTGTCATTTTGCGACTCGAAGACTTCTGGGGCTAAACACTTCACAGAGCTGCTAATACTTCTTGATTCTCACAGCTGCTAGTACTTCCCAATACTTTAGAATTCTGAGTCTTGATCCTCAAAATTTGGTATACGATTATTATCCTCAATACTTAAATCACAATTACTATCTCTACTCAATATTTTACTACCCCTCTTATAGGTATATATTCACACCAAACGAGTGAATCAAATTGAATGAAAATTTTCCCTCAATAGCGTTCCAAGAATTTATTTTCTGAGGCTTGTTTTGCTGACATTTTTTTATTGAGACGTTTTTTATTTGTTTTTTTTTGTCGCCTGCACAACGGAATACGTAACAAGTTTCTGCAATCCATCACATATAATCCTGTTTCCGTTTCTGTCCGGAGTGGTACTATCAATTTCGATACCAGCCCTTTCAAGAAGATTTACCTCATCACTAGTGACTCCAAGATTAGATACCTTCACTCGGGACCTCTGACGGAATAAACTATTTACTTTCGTGAAAACGCAATTTGGGTCCTGTGGGCTAATACCCCTCCGTTTTTCCGAACTATGAACGGATTAATTTCCGGACATTTTTCAGGTGATATATTTTATCTATGGACATAGTTTATTCTCCTTTTTAACGTTTTCCTAGAATATGGAGATAAAGATAACTTAAAATTAAGTCAGAGACTACCTACGGGAATCGCCTACGACTGAAAGATGTACTTCCGTTCTGTTCGTTTGATTTCGCGGTTGTTTCTAAGGCTCCTGTTAAATTATTGTTACAACTTTATTCTGAGATTGATTAATATCGAAACTGCAAACGCCAATGTCTCCGGGATCATTTCAACAATCTTTCAGCGAAGTGTGTTTATTTGACCTCTACAAAACAGGATCACAGATTCAGTTTCAACAAAACTCCCATTTTTTCGGCGGTAGCGTCTAAATGCAGCACCATCGTGTTCTGAAGTGTTATTTTTAATGATAAAAATTATTTTGCACATACGCTGAGCTTCGCTCAATTGGCACTCGCAAGACTCTCCATGAATTCATCTTACGTAACACTGAATACAAGAACCATAAAAAAATACTTAACACTCTGGATCTAGATATGCTGAGCTGAGAAATCGAAACTTTTTAATCAATTTGTCACCTGGTTTATCTAGATTGAATCTGTTTCACTTTTCATATTTATCCGCCGCATTAGCATACTAAAACTACTCGAATCAAGCACGGAACACCGGCAACGGCAGCTCAGATCGTGACCAACATTTCAAGAAGTTCTTACCAATTAAGAACATTTCGATGATTAGTGTACCATAATAATCCACTTGTAATACTTCTTGAAAATCAACTGGCAAAGGTAGATTCAAGGTCAAGCAGCAGAATTCCGAGTATTGTGTCTTATTTCATTGATGCAATAGATCCATGTACCTGGTCGGCTGGTGGGCATCATTTTTTGTCCGCCATGCAAAAAGTTCATAGAATTCAAATTGGGTTTTCTTTTTAAGATGATGAATATCCACGTTGCCTGGTACAGGCTATCCCTGGAATGCTGAAGAGACTTCTTAATCAGGTTTTTAGTCTGCTGTAAGGTTTCGCCAAAAAAATCAATTTACCCACGATGTGTTGCGGGAAGATTACCAATTGATCACGCATGAACTATTGTCTTGACTTGAACACATGTTTGATTTTTGGATGATGTTATGTGGAACAATTTATTTTGTATCATGCCAATAATTAGCACAAAGGAACAGTCACTTTTTAGATGTATGGAAATGAGATGTTGATTGGGCTTTTTTTATGTGATATTCGCCTCCTACTGAAGCATTAACTTGTTCGATCTTTCGCAATGTCCTAGTGCCACAAGCCTTCAATCTCCGTGGATTAATAAAATTAATACTTTTTCGAAAGTTAAATTCAGATATTTCACAACAGCGGCCTATGTTATAACTCGAAATTAATTCTAAATGTGATCCTGGTTAGGTCAAGGTACTAACTAGGAATGTTATTATTATTATTTGTACTGGGGTCCACTTGCTGGAAAATAGCATAGGCCAGAATCGGCCCTTACCTTCCCATGTGTAGTACTATTGTTTACAGATGGTCCATCCTGTCGTCCCACATAAGCAAAGGAGTTCCCCCAGTTCTGTGGTCGCCAAGTGTTCCAATTCTGTAACGCCAGTACACCTCAGCCAAATAAGGCGTTTGTTGGCCAGACTCGGGAGATCTAGGAGAGGAGAAGTGTTCTGTACTTTCGTCCTCCTCGCCGCAAGCTCAGCAGGTGTCATCCGTTTGGATTCCTATTCGTTTGGCGTGTTGACCTAGAAGAATATGGCCCGTTAATAGTGCCACCAATGTTCCAACGCAATTTCTGTTTTCGCCAGTAGTTGTTTTGTCCTCGTTTAATTAGGGTGAGACCGAAGAGCTCGGCTTATCCTGCAGTCGTACCTGTCATTCCGTATCTGTCTCTTTCGAGAGGATTTCGCCGACTTTCCTTTTTACTATTGCTAGTGGCACTTTAATTGTGTCTATTCTAGTGGCATTTTGGTCGGCTGATCCAGCTCTCGCTAGCTCATCCGCTCTTGTGAAAGTTGTGAAACTACGCGGTTGCAGTGCCGACCAACTAGGGATGTTACGAAGGTAGGATTACCAGAAACGGAGTCGGAGCAGAGGTTTCATATTTAATAATACGTTTTTCTTTGTTGTACTCATGAAGTGAGTTCTTCCATACAATGAATTTGTTCCAGAAAATAGAGAACTGCATTTGCAGAAGCCCTTGTATGCATTTAAAAAAACTATCAAATTTTTTAATTTTCCGCTTGCATTTCTTCTACATATAAATGACCATTTTGAAATGGAAAGTGCTTTCACAGTTTACAAGACCAATAGCTTAGGTAGCAAAAAACAATTGATGAGAATATTTTCTAATTTTTGAATGTTTAACAATTGACTTCCTGCACGTTTGTAGATTTCAACTAGGTCAAGAAGAACCATTTGCAATACTTTCACTTCTTGTCCACGATTTTTGAAATTCGCAGCCTCATCCTAATCCATGATCTAATAAATGAATTTTATTTTCAGGTCATGAAGGCCCATCTTGGCAAAGTAGTACCATCAAGAACCTTAAATATAGGGTGAAGATATTACACTTTAGTCAATAAGGTCCAAGCGCATCTTTGTGACACGAAAACATTGAGTCATATTGCGACCTTACATCAACAAATTCAAGTGAGCAACCGTGTTCATCTTTTCAAGTGAAATATAATGAGGCACGAATGGCTTTACAATCACTGTTCAAACAATTTTTTAGGAGCCATCCGGCAATTTCGATGGTGAAATGTTAACAAATTGAAATCGAGCTCAGTTCTTAGTAACAATCAACTTCAACGACACGACGATTGGCAATTCGCCGAGTAGTGTTTCATGGAGAGACAAACTCTTAAGATACTCTTAATTATAGATGCAGGCTGTCGTGACTTGTGGAAAAATAACACCTTAAGGAGAGAGATAATCAATTATTGGAGAACATTTCTGCATAATGGTCCCATAGTAGGCTTCATCAATACTGAATTTTTTCAAAATTTTTCAAAACACGCCGCTCGCAAAAACCGCCTTACGCCAAAACAGTTCGCGTTTTCGCAAAACATGAACTGTTTATCAATTCTAATTCCTACGAATTGCTGAAAACCTAATTTAGTCTTTTGCTCAAGTGTCACTACTTTATCGCCAAAACTTTACTACAAAGTTGCTCCGCAGCGTGCATGGAATTTTCAATTCAGCGTCAGTTATTTGCCTGATGAATTTTACATTTTAAAAGATGTTTTCCCAATTCAGCGTAAGCCATCAACTACCAACAGGTATTACGCAATTGAAATGCTAGCTTTGTAACAGATGTTAACCTTCATATGCATTTATTACTCGGATTGATGTACGAGCCGCAGATTGTAAGATGAAAAATTGTTCATTCATCCACTGCCATGTTCATAATTGACCACTAATTGTTCGAGTGGAACTTCATGAATTTTAATTTGAAAATTTCAAATATATCCATGTCTGCATAGACGACGTTGGCACACTTCAACCCACTTGAAATTTTTCGAAAAATCCGTTTTCAGATAGTTATATTTGCCAACCGTATAGACCACATATGCATCCATTTTTCCAAAGAGGATCAATCTGATAAGTTGAACGGAATTCCTTAACAACTATTCTTGATTGCTTTAAATGCTTACGATTTGTGAAAAACAAAATTAATTTATCTTTCAAAAGCGAAAACAAGCTCACTTTAACTAGTTTATGTCGAGGCAATGGAGCTGGCCTTATAGCAGCCTAAAATGGAAAAGGTATTGAATAGTTCATTTACATGAAAAAGTGTTGCAAATTTTTATTTTTTTTTTAGGGAAATACGCTATTGATCTGACTCCATGGCACATGAGACGTCAACAAGGTTGTTTATTATGCAGTGGATTAATTAATAATAATTTGTTTAATAAAATCGAATATATATGTATTCCGCGAAGTATAGATACCACAGCATTCGTCTGTATCCTTCCGACCAAAGAAATCTTCAGCCGCTGGGTAAGGTTTGGTAGCGAGGGTGAACAATCACGGCTTTCCCAACCCAACGCAACGTTATGACACAGCTGTAATGAAAATAAATTGTCCCGAAAACGAAGGCAACACGTAAGGAAATACGCGGCGTAGCAGGGGTGGAGACGTAGGAGAAACAACCTTCAAGTTACGAAACGGATATTGTGCTATTTGCCAAGGAAGTTAACGAATTCAAAGTATCAAAAAGAAGGTTGGTATTATAGAGGAAAGCCCATGAAGATTCCTCCAATGTGCCCCCAATGAACCCCAATCCTTTCCACGTCTTGTCGTCAAGCGATATCCCGAAAACTTCTAATTAACGACCAAAAAATGTTTTATCTCCTATATTTATTAAAGGACTTACACCCTCAGTACTTAAGGAAATAATTGACGAAAACATCAACGAAAAAAATTCGGGATTGGAGAGAAAAAATAGAAAGTCATAACTGACAAGTTAAATGTTTCTAACTATGTCATAAATCACATAAAGACTTCCTCGGTGACAGGGTATTCATTTACCCCAAAGGAAAGAAAGCAATATGTAGCCATGGCCCGTGGTGTAGGGGCGGCTTTTTGGCTTGCCAAGAAATAAAATTTGATACAGTGAAGACACTTACAATGCATGGTCGAGGGCCAACAAAGTCAATTTCGACTTGTACAAAGTTGCTCTTTGGTCCCACGAGGACATATCTCGTCTGATAAAAGTGCGTTACATGCAGCGCTAAGTGCCAAAGGTTTGGTCATGTGTCTGCCAATGGTGACTTTTCCGACCGCTGCGTTGCCTGTGGGAAGTGGCATAACGCTCAGAACTGCCCGAGGAAGACAAGCGAAATAGCTAGCTGTCCCCTATTATGTGTCATGTCCTGTACAGAAGGGTATACAACAAGTTTTTCTGGCTTTCAAGAGCGGCAAAAAATCTTTACAAAAATTAATTAAGCGCGAGAGACTTGCGCCACACCCATGGCTTCCCACTCCAGAATTCCTCCAGTTTCCAATATATCATTCATCGACACTGTTAAGCAAGGTCCTCCCATGTCATCAAGAACAACGGATAACCCCATCCAGTGCCTGCAGCAAGTAACGCATGATCTGCTCGGTATGCATTATCAATATAATTCAAGACTTGTGGCCTTTTTTTGAGTTAACTCCCCTGGAAGACAAAGTAGTCATACTTCTTAAATTCTACTTAAATGTCCATGGTAGTAAATAATCTAAGCATTTACATTAATTCCCTTATTCACCATGAAAAACCAAAATATCTATGTGATCTATCGAAAACCTTCAGACCTGACGAAACCTCCTGCACGAAACCATATTGAGAGTGCGGCACAGGGTCCGGGTGAATGATTACCAGAAAATTCGTGATAATAAAGGCAGGAGCACCGCTATCCTTTTCCAAAACAACCTTTCAGTACACTAAAACAAATTCAAACACCAAGTGGTATCCTATACCCCAGCTTGCCTCTAAACAAAACGCCTAAATGGCTCCTCCGCTAAAATCCTAGTTAGCTCCTTTTACTTACTTGGCAACTGTGGCCCATAAGCATCCCACGTATTAAAAAGAATCTTCACCATTGCTTCTACCTTCGACTTATTCCTGCTAGATGGTGATTTCAATGCCAGAAACGAGCAGTGGGGAAACTCTAAACAGAATGCAAATGGAGACGTATTGTTCCAATGGTTTTCTTCTGGCCCGGAACTAATATGTGCGACCACTATGGGATCCTACTTAGCACTAATGACTAAACCCTCACTCCCACATGTCCCGAGGGATTAAAATCATAGTCGAGTGGTCAGAATTCAGGGATGCTCTCAAAAGCATCATACCACCAAAGCCACCAGATAACCGTATCCTGAGCAACGCAGAAATCGATCTATTCTATCATTAACTGTTTAGACCTATACGCTCCTCTCCAGAAATATCGCAACCAGCTCTTCCGTTGTTTCTCTCCAGAAAAACTTGACTTGATCGACAAAACGCAAGAGCATGTTTCTTAGGTTAAAGCGTTTTTTTCATCGGCATTATAATAAAATCAACGAAGATAATACTTCATTCAAGTTCACGTTGCCGCCTTATCTGATGATACAAAAACACGCCTCACGCATGAAGCTAATCAGTACTACAAAAGTAGACTCAATTCACTTAAACTCGCATCAGACGTCTTTAAGGATATTAACATCCTTACTGGCCGCTATTTCGCTAAGTCCAACATAGACAGAGATTCATTTAAGTTTAGAAACAGATCCATTGCCTTCCTTGGCGACAAGGACCGTCTCTGTGAAGCGTTCTAGGGTCACCTATACCGGTACCAAGAACGGTCTTCTGCAAATCAAATCCTGAACGGAAAGACTACTAAGGAAGCGAGGAACATCAGTAAAGGTTTCCAGGTATCTTACCTCGCAAATATTTTCAGAAATTAATAGAGCCTCTTCACCACGCTACAAAATCTTCGGTGATCACTTCACTAACCTACCCGTATTAGAGAACATTTTTGCTGAACTAAACAGCAAGTATCGCACGGCCTGGACGGCATACCAAATGAAGTTCTCAAAAAATATAGACTTTTTATCTCCCCAATCCTTACCATAATATGCAATAATTGCATAACGGCTATTTCCCAAAGGCGTGAAAATTAAGCCAACTTATCCCCATCTATAAGTCCAGATGCAACGGTGAAATCCATAATTTTCCTCCAATATCCTTATGTCAAAGCTGGGCGAATCCCTGATAAAAGACATTCTCACTCGCTTCAAAATCTTCTAATGTCCTCTCATCCATCCATCCAGAATTCTCATTATATAAATATAAATCGGCAAGGTCAATAGAACAAGCCATTATGAGCCATCGGGAGAGTCACGCATTCTTCATAATAAAAACTGCACAGTAGCGTTCACATTGGATTTACAGAATACGTTTGACTCTGTATGTACCCATAGCCTAATATTAAAACAAATTTCAGCTTCCTGTCTAATAGCTCAAATCCGTACTCTCTCAAATCCGTACGCCTTCTACAGGATATATTACTGTGATTAAAATTGCTCAAAAATCATCCCGACCTATCCGGAATCCCACAAGAATCCATTCTTGGCCCATCACTATTCAACTTCTTTCTCTATGACATCCCAAGACCCAAGACCGTTTCCAATGATCGTCTAATCCCTACTCTTAATGGTAACTCTTAATGGTAACATTGATGCTATCATTTATGCTGGCTTACGCTTCCATTAACGGCACAACATGCTCTCCTTTCTCAGGCGCAAACTGAGCTGCAGAGAGCAATTGACACAGTGGCACTGCATCTCAATGAGTGGGGTCCTACTATCAACGCGGACAAATGCGAACATGAAAGTTTTCGCAATGCTAGCGGTAAAGGACATCGATTAGATCGATTGGATAAAGGGTCGCGGTAAAGGATGAAACCCCGATTCTACACAATTACAATTACTAAAAATAGCATTGGCTGTAATGCTTAGCCAAAGAAGATCGTTATTAATAAGCTTAGTAATAAGCTTAGTAATATATGTCTGAGCGCATCTCCCCTCCATAACTAAATCTAGATTTGTGTTATTTGTTATTTGTTTATTAATTTATTCAATTAGATTAGGAATCAGAATAAATTGGGGATAGTCAGGTTAATTTAATTTTGAGTTAAAATTTACCATACTCATTTCAAAGACATGTGAGCAGATGGCATAAAATAAGAGAAAATGACAATTTCATTGACCAAGTAACTACTTTGCAATGTAACTAATTTTAATTGTAACATTTTAACATATTGCAACTGCAAATATTAAATTTTTAACATAGTCCAAAATGTTTATCCTAGATATCGGCTTGTTCTCCTTCAAAATAAAATAAATATAATTTTTTTAAAAAATTGAAACTGACGTTTAGAGGGTAAACTACTCCGTTCTATACTTCCGTAGTACTGATTAAATCCGTAGTACCCTATTTTCTATACATTTCAACGTTTCTTGATGTTACTGTTGCAACTTTTGCTTCACTCCTTCGCTTCGGAAACTATAAACGACCAGATTTAGCAGTCAGATAGACTGATGATCTGTTCAGACCACTATTGTCACGTTTGTCTACTTTGATTCGTCAAGAACCTCAGGATATCCAAGGTAGTATAATCGTGATTGTCGACTGTTTTGAAGAGCTTAAGGACTTTCTTCCGTTCGTATTTGTTAAATGTCACAAGTCGCAGTTGTTTATGAATATCTTTGTTTCCTGCAGACCCAAGATATTCGAAGATCGTCCTCAAAGCGATTGATTCTGACATTATTGAAGCACTTTTTTGGTTTTTGTTATCTGACAGAAAGATGTTGAGCAGGTCCGGTGGAAAAATCGGTTCAAAAGTCTATTTTATAAAGATTCTGTTTTGTGAAATGAAATTTTTCGATTTTACTGAGGACAGGGGTTTAAAAATTCGAGAAACTTGTCTCCGTTTTTTTTCTGTATACATTCAGTCCAAGAGAGGCGTTCTAGCATAAGTCCGAAATATTGAACCGTCGTTTTCCATTGTATGTATTTGTCTTGTGTTGATAGAAATGCTGGGCTTTGGTCGATCCTTCGTGTGATGAAAATGGTCTGAATTTGGCCTGTGTTGACTTTAAATCCATTTTTAGATGTACCATTTATACAAGTATCATCGGCGTACAGGAATAATTTGACATTTGCGAGTGATTGAGGAAGGTCCGCGTGTAGATGCTATATAGTATAAGCGCTAGTGTCGATCCTTGTGTGACTCCAGCTTCAATTCGCCGCATGTTGGAGAGGTGGTTGGCAATTCTAAAGCGGAAGGTCTTTGTCTTGCAGAACAAAACCTTTTACTTGTACAATGGCAAGGTGCATGTGCCGTGCATGCATTTCGAATATAAAAATATAAGTATAATTTTTTGCATTAAGTAAGTAAGCATGTCAACTTGATTGAATTTCTATGCCACGTCGAACATAAAAACACCGGTAGATGTCCTGCTGTTGAGACCATTTAGTACGTGGTTGCACTTATTATGTCAGTAGAAGCTCCGTGTAGTGCTGGGGGATGAAATCAAATTGATTCCAAGCAAAAATTTTTATTTTTTTAACAACTTCTGACAATCGTTTGACTACAATTTTGCCTCATGTGGATAAAAGTCATATGAATCGTCGGGCTTGGGGGAATGTGAGGTTTTCTCCCGGTTTTGGCAATCGTTTGACAATCGCTGTTTTGCATGCCTTTTCAAGCCTTCACAGATGGAAGATAGAGTTAGTTACGTCCATTAGTTTGTATAAATTTGTCGGTACGTCTTTTTAGATTCAGGCTTGTGAGGGAGTCATATCCGGGAAATTTCCGGTTCTTGCCGGTCTTCAGTTTCATTTCTACAAAGAACATAGGCCTCTTACTGTCCTGGCTTGTGTTCACAATATTCGCGCACATTTGATAGTTATTTCTTCCCTATCGTCAATGTTCACGTCCGAAGAAGATTTCTCAGTAAACTGCATCTCAAATTTGTCTGCGAAGACCTCTGCCTTCTAAACGTTTTCAGAAATCATGTCGTTTGCATCATGGATTGGACTAGGATTTTATTTAAGCTACGAAAGTATTTGGCCATCCCCGAGAACTGGTCTTTACCCGGTGCGAGATTTTGTGAAAAAAATCTCCCACTGCTCTTTGCGAAATATATTAATTTGGCTACTCAATAAGTTTGAAAGCCGGTTGATAACCCTTCTAATGCTAGGATCACACGTATACATTCCTCATATCCGGGCTTGATTCCTCCTCCATATCAGACTTTTCATTCGCTCATGGAGTTCTTAGGGATTGTTTTCCCCTACCAGAGTTGTGATTGTGTTGTCCTCTTTGGGCTGGATAATTCATTTTAATTTGTTCAATTTCTTTGTTTTAATGTTGTTGGCCGCATCAGGTGTATGTGTAAAATCATCGTTGCCAGTGTACCTTTACAGGCTTCCCAGTTTGTTTTACTTTTGACTTTTAGAAGAATCTCTTATATACTAAATGAAAGTGTATTTTCAATATAAAAACATTATTACCATCGTAAAAACGAAAGTTTCACACTGAGTTTATTTACGAACGTCACAAATAAAGTCATTGTCTTCTTCTTCACATCCGGCACAAGCCTATCGTAAACATCCCGAATACCTTATCCATCTTTCATTGTCCCTTGACATGGAATATAAGTCCCCGCAGAAAAGGCAATCGGTATCACTCACGTCACTGTCCGAGTCATTAAACAAGGCACGCTTCGCTGGTTTTGATTTCTTCATTCCTCTTTTTTGGCGGCTACATGTTCCATCTTGAAAGGGCTTGAGGTCAAAACTGCAACTGTTCCTTTTTATCGTTTACTTTCTCGTTTGATAATATTTTCTTTAGCGATTGCAACAATGTCCTGTGGGCTTACAGCAAGAGTATTGGGCTTAGGGGGATTTTATCAGCATCCCCAAGCATATTGGGCTTGGGGATGCTGATAAAATCACATGAAATACTGCAATGAGGCAGTGGGCTGAGTGGGCATGTTGAAATACTTGGCTTATCCGAGTCTTTAGTGATTAGAACAAATTTAGAGTTTATATCTACAGATCCTACAGTGAAGTTTTGTCTGTGGTCATTGGAAAACATAGGAACTGTAGCGTTGGATGCAGAGGTTCCTGGTATGCAATCTGTCTCTAAGGGTTCGAAGGGGGGTTCTCTTTTCTAGCAGGTGGTGGCAATTGACGTCGAGCAGTCTTGCGTTGCGAATTTACAAACTGTTTTCCGGGAACCACGGTAGAAGGTTGCTGTTGGTCTTCAACCCCTAATTCTTGATTTTCAGCATCTTGAAGAGAGGTAGAAGCTTGATATGAGATTTCTGTGGCCATGGCTGCAGCGAAATCCGCGTTAGTAAACTTCTGCCGGTTTATTGGAATAATACCACATTTTCCAAACCTCTTTACAGCAATAGTTAGGGTAGCTGCATGGGGAAATGCTCTCCAAGAAGTTTAGACACCTGATACTGTGTCAATAGTCTACTACGATTATTACCCAGGAATTTTTCAATCGCTTGAATATAATAAGTACTGAAAGGTCCCATGAAAGAAATGTGGAGTGGCTGCAGCTTATGACTGCAGTGGGGAAATACAAAGTACAAGTGTGTGTTTTTATCTAGCCGTTTCAATGAAATCTAGATTTTAATGGGTGGAATGTCCGTCAAGTAGAAGCAAGACTGGACCGTCTTGGGATGGCTTCACAAACTTCAAGAAATGGTCAAACCATTGTGTGAAAATCTCAATTTGCATCCACACTAAAGAATGACAAACAAAAGCTGTTCCAGATGGAGCGCCGTCTTGAAGTTCCACTTTCAATCGCTGCCTAGGGAAGATGATAAAAGGAGGAATAAAAACTCCCCCAGCCGACATAGAAAATACAAATGTGGAGAGTACAACTCCCTCTGCAGACGTAAGAGAGCCGACTTGCCGTCGCCCTTACAGAGCAAAAGCCATTGAAGACTTTGACTGGACAGTCATAAGTCTACTATCATCAACATTGTAAACCATGTGAGGGGGATACAAGTGATGTTTAAACCATCTTCTAAAATGTCAAAAAACTTGGTTTCATTTGTTTTGTTAAATGCTTGCGCCCTTGCTGCTGAAGTCGCCTGAAGTTTTCTCAGCACAAGTTCAGGATGGCGCTTTCTGAACCCGGTTACTCAATCTTTGCCTGCTCATTTCGTTTCTTCGTGAGGGATGGTATTCCGATCAGCCAGTTGGTTAGCAAGGCTGCGCAAGTAAGCTAAAGTAACTCCAAAGAAACGAACCTCCATATCCGAGCGCTAATTTACCAACTGCTGCTCTTGGTCTTCGTTGAAAACAGCTTGAAAATTCCCTAATACTTTATTATTGTCAATGACGTCTTGATTTTTATTGAGCACACGACGTTTTGGTGTGTTCCAAGGCACATTGCAAGTTTTAGCAGCTGTTTCATAAGGCATTCCGTCTTTCTTCGCGGCATCGATTGCTCTTTGTATCGCTGCTGGGTCCCATGACTACTACTAATTCTTTCTCTGATATTTTGACAGCATCGCTATACCGGGTAAAAAACTACGTTTTTAGTATTACATCGTAAACAGCATTAAAATATGAAAGTAACACGACGTTTTCACGACTTGAATAAACGTGCAATAATCTTATAACGAAATGTAAATTGATTGTATAATGTGAATACATAGTACAATAATGGACCTTGGAATATAATAACTAGTTTACATTAATTGCTAAAATAGCTTTGTTGCTGATGAAAACCCCTACACCAGGCTTTAATCCGTAAGAATTCAAATAAAATACACTCTATTATGCTGTTTGAAACTTTCGATCATTTTGTAAACAACATACAATACTATTATTTTTCAATGAAAATATATTTTACTTTATGTCGCGCCACAGACGTGGCTACTTTGCCCTCTTCGTTTCATCATTTTGTATCCTAAAAATACCTCTTTTTAGACGATACTATCAGTTGCCTGTATTATAAATGAAAGTTTGGTTGTGATATTTAATTAAATACAAGATAGGTATCATCAAGAGGTTGAAAAACACGGAAATATTCAATAACTCTAAAACAAGTGATCAGAACAGCTTCCACCTTCCACACATCTAAGATGGCGTACCAATGGAATAGTTGACGCGTTCGCCGCTGTGCAGCACCGTACAGTGCAGTAACAGGCCACTTGCCCACCCTACCCTTACGCTTCAATTATTGCCGGTTTTTTGGAGACTTAATTAATCAAAGGCTCTAAGTGCATTGTAGATAATAAAAGATCGTCTTATGGAATTCGGCTTATAACAGGCCAAAGTGAGTTTCTCATGCAAAACAAACATGGGTATTTATGAACCATGCTTAAACTCAGCACAAATTTCTTTTTCGCTCCTTCTAATTGTGTCAATCATAGTCAATTTATAAGGGTCCACAAGTAATTCTTTGAGCAAAGGTACAAAAGGAAACCAATTATCAACTGTCCAATTTCGATTCCTGCGTTGAATTGTCATCGTTTGTATCTTGTAGGCACGTGCTGTTTTTCCGCGTAGTAGGCACAATTCGATACAATTTTTATAAAAAGTCAAATTTAGCAACTTTGTTCGGAATGTACACACGAAAAGGACAGCGGTCACGAAACCAAAGTAAATGTTCATCTATCGTAACGTTAGATCCAGGTTTGTACATTTCCCTTACTTTTTCATTTGTCTGCAGCTAAATATTGTTTAATATTTCGTCTGTGGAAAAACTTGTGATATTTTTGGCACTGCTTGTTAGACCAGGTACAACGTGAACCATGTTTCTAGCGTGGGTTCTTTGCGTAGTTGTTGAATAGAAATTAATTAATTGCTTCACACTTATGTTTTCTTTGCAGACAACTAAAATGACGATAAATCAGAAACACGAAACTCAATTGAACTACACTTCCATATCCATTCGCGCACAGCAAGTGACTGAATTGACATCAATGATAGTTTTGATAGGAGCAACAAGTCAGGGTGTACCGGTTAATGCTTAAGTTTTCACAAGGTGATATTAGTACTCTAGGGTTAAATCCAGGAAGTCGACCTGACATACAAAAAATATGATTCAATCCAGTCAATTTGAAACTCCTTGTTAAACTTAGGATATTCAAATTTACTAGGAGTTCGGAATTATCTGGAAAACGCTGGGAGGAGGAGAGGGTTTCGCTTAGTGCAGTTTGTAAATGTCTTCAAATTTCGGTACTTGTAAATGGCATAATGCGTCCCAGATCTTGTATCTATGCCCTTGAAAGTATATCGGAAAGGATATTGAAAATTATTATTCATTGTCTTGTTCTGGTTTTGTTCCCATGAAGGAAAAGTGTGAACTATTCATCCAGTTTGTCAATAAGTTTAGATATTTTTTTTATTTGCGGGAAATTTAGATTATTTCGCTTTTTGTTGTCCATGTTCCGGAGAAATTCCACGTTTCACCTATCTGAGCGAAAGGAGTGTCCACTCTAATCTCAGTGTTCAGTCTAATGAAAACTTTCTTCAGTAACTAATAAAATCAAATTCTTTGTTGTATAAATTTTCAAAAAAATAATACAAAGGAATTCTTCGTAAAAACAATTAGACTTGATATTTAGGTAAACATATGAACCGTATGTTTACAAATTACACATTATCAATGTGTTCCCAATATTTTTATAACGGCTGCTTCATTTAGATACTATGAATACAAAGGTCTTAAATTCAAAGCCAATGACACGAACTAGACATTAACGAGCTGTATGTCAGCTGTATGCATAAACAAAACGACAAAAGCTTCTTACAACATATGTTTTAATTGGCTTACAACGGTAGGTTTTCGCGTGTGGGAAGACCGAACTGAAGTCGCCGCACTCCCGGAAGAAAGGTTTTGCGTTTTGCCAAGTACTGTTTGAATAAATATTTCTTAATTCAACTGATAATTTGCTCATTTGTTCTTTGTTTATACTGTAGTTTATGTACATTAAGATTCAGTGTTTCATTTTTAACCAGATAAAGACCTCATTCTTATCTTAATAATTGCAGCACAGCTACTCATTTCATGCATGTACGTACGAGTATCTGTTTAAGTAGATACAATTTTCTTTTCGGAAAAGATAGGTTCCACTTTAAGGTCATCACAGAACAATGCTTCCCGGACGGCTGGAGTCTCTAAGGAATAATCGGTGTAAGCGATAAAAGGAAAGTTATTGACTCGAATTCAGTATCTGCAGAGTGAAGGGCACACTGTAGACCATAAGAATCTGCATTGATTAAAAAATATTTGTTTTTCCACGGCGAGTGGTTAAAATCGAAATACCTTTGATAAGGATTTGTCGGGAGATAAGCAGGCCATTAATAAAACGAAAAAAAGAGAAGTGGTCCAAGAATGGAACTTTGGGGACACCATATGAAGAATAAAAATGTGTCAAAATTATCACGTTGAGGAACTAGTAAGACTGCTTCCAAGACAATACTGATCCCAAGAAACTATTGATCTCTAATTTCAGGCAAAATATATGGGTATTTACTGTATTAAATGCCTTCGATCAATTCGTGAAGATCACAATGAATTAAACGTCTTTTCAACGTCTTATGAATGTCAATTATGAGCGGCAATTTTGGAGAGGCGTTTGAGAGACCCATGTTGCTCGGGAGCAATAACTGACTGCATTTCAACAGCTGGTTGTGAAAAAGACATGTCAATAATTTTGGCAAACATGAAATTAAGGATATAGGACGATAGTTGGATACATCGGAAGGATCAAAACTTCTAAGAATTGGAACAACGATAGCTTGTTTCCAATCAGTGGCAAATATACCAGTTTTTAGACTTAGACTGAAGAGAAGTGACAATGTCACTGACAAAACGGACATAAGAAATTGCACAAATATATTTAGAGTACCATGGATCAATGGAGTTAATGATTGTTTCAATTTAACTAGAATCAGTACAAACGAGGTTTTTAGAATTCAAAAGAGAAAAACTATGAGATGAATTCCAGAATATCTTTGGGAGTATATACTGCAACATCGTCCAAGTGAACTGAACCCGTAAGAGTACGTGATTTTAGTGACCCATGCACGCCTAGAAACCAGAAACCAGAAAGAAATTCGTATTATTGGACCTATGTGCATTTTCTTAGCTAAAAAAATAAGTTGTAAAGCGATGCTGGTTTCCAATCAAGTTATAGGGCGCATAAAACACAAATAGATATAATGAAATAATAAAAGGTAAGCGTGATTCCGACCGATATCCCCCTTCTGAAAATAATATTTGTGTTTTAATTTTGCGTGGGTAAAGCTTTTCCAGACTGCAACCCTCTTTGGAGAGGCTTGTTATTGCCGAAGAGGGGAATCACTCAGTCTAGATTACCAATTATTCAAATATGCTTTATTTTTGTTCGGACCGCCTTGTGGTTATATTTTCAAACTTTGCTAATAAATTAAACTGTGAAACCTCGTTTACTTCATTAAGGATATTGCTATGCTTTTCATCCCCATCCTTTTGGTAGAAAAAATGTGAAACCGGCATTATTGTGAAGAAGAAGTAGCAGTTGTCCTATAAGTAGTAGTACTAGTAGTGGTAGTAGTAATAGCGGTACTCGCTCAAAAGCTGAATTATTCAATATGAATCCCATCATGACATGATAAGGTCTTTCAGAACATATGTGGTTATTCCGTTGATTCCGAATGGGATAAACTGCTACTCTTAAATGTGTGTAGCCTTTCTTTTTGAGAAACATTGTTCGCATCCCAGTTCAGGGTGCTAAAACGTTCGCTGTAGCCTTCGGAGCATATCATAAACATTAACAACATATCATAAACGTTCAGAGTGGCATCACTTCGGAGAAGAAACGAATACCCCATCTGGCAACTAATGCGAGCTTTACTAGAGAGAGAGCTTGTAAGCTAAGGAGCGTACATGATCGGAGAGATCACTATGGCTAGCTTTCTGGGGTTAAATGTATGTGAGAATAAGGTTTGTTGGGTAATATGTATATCTGAATTATTGTGTATCAATGCAAAATTTAAGAGAATTTTAATACATTTCGCTCTGTTTTTTCGTTGTTGTCTTGTCTCGAAAAATTAGTGCAACCAAATATCGATGTATCTGGAAAATTGGCATCAAAGATCGTAAGATTTGTAGTTTATGTGATTTTGATAATAATTTGGGTCGAATAAGGAGATTCATCTCCATTGGCTGCGTAGATTAATTTCGAAACAAACTGGACTAACTAGGTAACTTCTTCCATATATTTCATACATCCAAATTTATTCTTGCAGTGATTTTAATACCAGGGTGTGGGTAAATTCTACCAGTTTTAAATGCTAGCTCGACAACTTCATACTTCCCTGATTGTTAGAATCAATCCTAGATGTCACCCCGTAATCAGTAGGATATTTGGCACTTATCATTGATGAAAAGCAGATGAAAGACTACACAAGGAGTGGTTCACATCCTAATCCTAATCACATCCTAAATACAAAGATAACACAACTCTCTTTGTAGATGGATTGATTGGAATAGTTCGAAATTAAAAAATATGAATTGGAAGCTTTGCTTGTATCTTAGAATGGGAAATAGACTAAATGGGAAGTAGAATCGAACTTTAAAATATTCATTTTCCGACTTATTGGATGATAAATATATAGTTACAGAGTTATGAATATTACAACTTCAAGAAAACTTCCAGTAGTTCTTTTAGCACTAGTCTACAGCAATTAAAAATTTATCAGAGAATCAGCGATGGTGGTGTCATTAACAATTTCTTATAATAGCGTCTTAAGACGTCTTTAGCAGTCAGTCATCTTCCCCGCAAGAGGGACATACGAGTGCGATCCGATAATCACTTAGGCTCACTGCTCAATGGTGCCACTATCGCAAGAGAAATACTCTATAGTATAGTACCTCCCTATAGACGGCTACTGACGATATTTCAGGTGGATCGGACTTGAGCGTGATAAAGCAAGCGTGCGAAAATGTGCGAGATAGCTGAAATAGTAGGCATCTCAGGAGACCGCGTTGCGCATATCTTACATGATATTTGGGGTAAGAGAAAGCTGTCGGCAATATGGGTGCCGCGTTTGCTCACTCCGGATAACAAGTGAAACCTTGTGACCACTTCAGAGCAGTGTTTGGCGCGAGCAGTGTTTCGAAGGAGTTTTTTGTCGTTACGTGACCGTCGACGAAACATGGATTTACTGGTATACACCAGAGACCAAGGAATAGTCGAAACACTGGACTTTACTCGGTGAACCTGGTCCGAAGAAGTCGAAGAATGCCCCGTCGGCTGGAAAGCTGCTGGCCATCGTTTTTTGGGATTCGCAAGGTGTGATATACATTGACTACATGGAGAACGATCACTGGGCGAATTATTTAGTCGATATTGAAGAAATAATTGCTCTTCCACCACGATAATGCACCGACTCACACCTCCGCACTCGCAACGGCTAAATTGATCGAATTGTGCTACGAACTGCTGCCCCATCCACTGTTTGCTCCAGATTTGGCCCCGTGGGACTTCTTTTGGGTTACCAACTTGAAAAAGTCACTCGCTGAGAAGAAATTTCACTCGAATGGGAAAGTAATCGCCGCCACGCAGGCCTACTTTGCAGACCTCGAGAAAAAATTTTTTCAGACAGGTCAAAGAAGTTGAAGCATCGCAGGGCCAAGTGTATCGAACTAAAAGCAGATCATATTGAATTTCTCCCAAAATTTTCGTTTTTTCATTTGTAGGCTAAGTACTTATCGGACCGCCCTTCTACGTGTGTCCGCCGCCAGAGTACAGTCGAAACTTAGTGCGAGTTACGTGGACTAGTTGGTTCACTAATAACACTGGTCAACATGGAAAAACGGACAGACACTCTGATGGATGATCGTTATTAATTCTGGGTCGCTGAATTCGGATATAACCTCCGTTTTTTCCATCATCCTCCATTTTTCGGTCACACCCCTATTATGCCCGAAATCGAGGTGAAAACGGTAAATTTCGTCTAATCTGCTCATTTCACAGCGAAAAATTGATGAAATTGGAGAAAAGTGATAACAAATTATCGTTCTTACAAACTCACTTGAAAAACATCAACGCATTTCCTGACAATCCACAAAGTTAATTAAACCTTAAAAAATCAATCTTAAAGAATTTCACGTTTCAGTTCAAGCGAAAATGGACAGCCGCTTGCAATGAGGAAGCACGTTTTACAGAAAAAAATGAATCGTGTCTCAATAATGCCATTACCAAATGGCCCGGTCGATCGTTACAGAATTTCATTGAATTGAGTTCACCAACAAAGAAGCTTTAAGGGAGAAAAGGGAAGGGGATGGAAAAGGCTTTAAGGGAGCAAGTATCACGCGATAAGCTAACGTATGCAGCTCAAATGGGTTTGCGAGCTGCAGGACATAGCGACGCTTCTAGAGCCATGAAGACATTCTTTCTACACCGAAAAAGGCCAAAAAATATAGAAATGTTTTTTTTTTTTTGAGGTGAAGGCTATTTACGCCCTTAGTGTCGGACTCCCCCGCTACCGGACTACCGACTAAACACCTCCCCTGTCACACTGAGAACCTAGCCTGGAACTGTTTGTCACATTACTTCGGACTAGGCCTCATTAATCATCGCTTAGCGGTGACTTCAGGCTAAGGGAAATCTCTATTTCTCCACGGATGGATAGGAAGGAAGGAATTGCGATTAGATAGAATTGCGTTACAGAGATCTCGCCTCCCTCGCCAAGCGATCCATCATGCCCTTCTTTATAATAAGTACTGTCCGTACGTAATGCGACATACAGTTCCAATTGTCCTTTGATTGCATAATTTTTCCCGTTACATTTTCTGGGGAAATTACGCCAATTTTCTCCGAGAGATGCGAACGTAGTCTTGTGAATCTATTACACGTAAAGAACGTATGGCAGGCATCATCCGTCATCCCCGGGCAGAGCACGCAAGTTAGGGATGGTGTCTTTCCCACCTTATACAGGTAAGACTGAAAATACCCGTGACCGTGACTAATCTTCAAACAGATGTTGATAAGAAGCCGACTCCATCAGAAGCATTATCAATTTTTTTAGAAGCAGATATGACAAGGAAGCAGTACGAAATAGTTTATGCCGCTTACAAAAATATGTATCCTTGCGATTTTTTTATTGAAAAGGCAAAACTGGCGTGTTATCCACGATAAGAGTCGACAAAAAACACAGAAAAGTGTTCAGAAATAAACTTACAAGATCGTCTAGATCATACGTCTAGATCATTCACATGAACGAATATGTAGATGAAGTGCCTGAGACATTAAACGGAGAACAAGGAAACAATTTGTAGCTGTTATCAAAATGGGGTTGTGACAGCTCGCAACAGCATCTATTTAAGCAAAAGTTCCAAAATAGTGCAGATAGTGACGCATATTTTTGCAAAGTCCATTTTCGCCGCTGAGCCACATATGCTCAAACGAAAACAAGATAATTTGACAACATTCAGTACCGTCTTCAACCAGATATTGTCGCCCAATACGGATTCGTTTCTTCCAAGAAATTAAAGTGACAAATGTGACAAATGTGACAAATGAATGGTCATTCATTTCTATTCCGCTATGTAGAAGACCAAATAAAAAGCTTGAAAAAACCGAAATATCAAAATCATTTGGTCGCAAACTTCAAATAGAGCACAAATTGGCGTTTACCGTGATCGATGCAAAAGTTTGCAATGCTGCAACAAATACGGCATCGACTATGAGGTGCTATAAATGTAGACAAACGTCAAAAGATGTTCATAGCTTCAAGCATAAAGCAAAAGAAAATACGGATGCTCTTAAATTCGGGTTATCAATACAGCACGCAAGAATCCGTATCTTTGAATCTTTACTTCATTTATCTTGTAAGATACCCATAAAGAAATGGCAAGCAAGGACGCAAGAAGAAAAAATCGTGGCTGAAACGAAAAAGGAAATTCAAAACAAATTTAAAGAGGAATTGGGACTGGCTGGGGGAATACGACTGATGGGAACGTTTCCTGAAAATTTGATCTGATCCCCAAACTTCTTCCTGCATCACAGGAGTTGAAATAAGCCTTATCGAACAAAGCAACATAATTTTAGGAGCATTAACAAGTGGGCTATAAATCGATGTCCAAAAAATGTTTTGCTGAACAGCCAGCAAAACTTTATGTTGAAATGTATGGGTGGTTCCCAATGACTCCGACAATTCATAAAGTTTTAAGACATGGTGCCACAATAATTGAGCACGCTTTACTACCTATCAGGTAACTATCAGAAAAGGCTGCTGAGGCCCGTAATAAGCACTTTCCGTGCTTATAGGCAGATTTTTTCCGGCAAATTCTCACGAAAAAGCTGCAACGGAGACATTTTAAATAGACTTTTGGTGAGTTCTGATCCTCTGAATGAAATATTACAGCACTTATTGCCGGAAACACATGACGATATTGATGAAGAAAACTAATCCAGTGAAAACGAGTCTGATTAAATGAAATAAAATATGTATTTTAATTTTTTCTTAAACAAAAATGCTATTTAGGTATTTATTGTTTTCAGTTTGAGTTGAGTTTTTGAGTTTTTTAATATGATACGTGCTTTATGTTTCTTGTTAAAAATTATTAAACACAGTTTCTTTGAATTTCAATTTGAATATTATGACTTTTTAGCTATTTGCTAGTATCGTCGACTTTTCTTGCGAGCGGATTTTCCGAGGTTTTATTGTTATCGCTGAATGTAGTTTGAATTCTAGTTCAAGCCCCTCAACCTACCTATAACTGGGCGTGTATGGTCTCACGTCAAGATATGGTTCCATGCTTTTCTGATAAAAATACGCCGAAGAATTGCCGACGATTGCGATGATTCATGGTGGCAATGGATCATCTTATCGACTCAGTCGATTTCCGTAATGATTCAGGTTATTACTAAGCTCCTTGGCCGAACTACCTGACGATGCCAGTGTAGGTACAGATGCGTCTACAATTTGATGCAGATAGTATGCTCCACGGATAGACCTCCTGCGAACGTGGTACCTGTGGCATTTGCTGTTGCATATATTTGCAATGTTCCCCAAATGTGCTGAAATTCCCATTGAGACAACAGAGGAATCCCAGACGACCGAAGTGAAATGTTTACCTAGAAGTTTTATGTCATGATGGCGCGTTGTCAAATGACGCAGTGTTGATTTTAACGATCATCAGACGCTGGCAGCGATCGCGAATGTGACGCACTTAGTTGAGGCGCGCGTTTTGCAAGGGTATTCGGATTGGAGCACGAGTTTTCAGCCGGACCAGGCAGCTCTCTTCTGTTGGCGCATACGCTCCACTAAAGTAGCGCAGGCGCGTCGCATTTCAGTTTTTCCGCTTTTCAACAAACAGGCATTGGTCCAGCCGGGAAATTAATGAGTAATCGGTGAGTTGGCTCCATTTCCCACTAACTTGTTCGCTTGGACTTTGCCACGACCGGACATCTCGTTCGCAATCTTACTTTGCTGTTAGGTAACATTTCGTTTGCATCTTTTTATAGAGCGCTCAAGGTATTGCGATACTCGCGTCGATAAAACACGCAGAAGACCAAGCTTTCGCGCAAAAGAAAGCGCTGATCCCGTTGGAATTACCCGCGATCGCCAAGACATCAACATTGCCCCCAAAAGCTTATTTGTGCGCGCAAGTGTGGGTGCTACATGCGTGCTCAATTGGTGCCGCTACCCGCGACAAGCCAAGTTTATTTATTAAACAAAGTGTAAAAAGCATGACGTAAATTTCGCTCGGACCGCAATTGAGGAAGTGAGGAAAAGTTGTCGAAATCAGTTGGTGAAAAACTTTCTCGTGCTTACAATTGATCCGCGGAAAATCTAGCACAAGGCGATCCGCGCTACGAGACGATTGCCCGGGTGAAGAACAATAGCTGCATCTCATTGATAAGTGGCCCAGCAGAAAATGACGCGTGATTTTCATATCTTGTAGTTGGAGTGAGTTCGTAGTCCGCGCTAAATATAGCAACTTAACCTGACCTTGTGAAATTACGACGAACGCGCTGTCCCTCGCGGGTTGATTACACCGAAGAAAAGTCCAGTTTCATCAATTCGCGGAGTATTTATTGGAAGCTTTTATCTTGGCGAGGCTCTCCATAGATAACTAGTTCCGTTTAGTGAAGGTTACGTGAGGAGCAGAAATCGCGCTCGCGGCCCCACAGCTAAACAATAAACACAAACCAGGCGAATAAAACGCATGTTTCGTACAGGGGCAGTTTTGTTTTCGCGCGATTAGCTTGTGTGGTGGTCGATGAACCTGAAAAGTATCCGCCGAGTTCTTTGTTTGAGAAATTTCTTTCTCAGTGCGTCTCGAAGACAGTGCGAAGAAAAGAATCGTCTGTGAAGACGCAGGAGGGAAAGTCGGTGGCGCGTCAGCATCGAGTGAGTTTCCATTGTGATCCTTTTGTCGGTAAAGTGTAAATAAATAAAACTCGAGCCCACATCACACTCTCAAACTTACTGCGAAATCAAAATATGGTCAAACAGTTGAAGATCTCCGAAAACTACTTCTTCCTTCATTTGATTTTGTATTATTTCTTGTTCATGCGCCTCGTATTCAGCCGCAACATCCGCAAACTCTGCTACACCATTTTCGAGAGTGGTTTGGAAAAATCTCTGAATATTTACCTCATAGAACAGAAAAGGGACTACACTTAGAACTAAGGACTTCCATTACTTCTGTGCAACACTTAGAAAGTTTGATCGTAACTGTAGGTCCATTGTACTCATACGTCTAGTGTGAATCCCAGTGAGCAATTCGTTTCCATCAAATTGACGAGCGAGCTAACATTCGCGGGAAACTACTTTTGAGCTTTTCCCACGAAACGAATCGAAGTTGAACGCCTACCAAGTCGAATAGCGAACATTTCCACAAACAAACCGAAGATGAATGTAAATTGTCCGGAATTCATCCCGTCGGCCAGACGGGATGTGACGAATCGATTTCAAGCAACAAAGCAGAAATTCAACAGTCGACGATCGATACCTGGAATTAGCAACGATCCGAACCTACTACAACAACATTATCAACACCTTCAGCGGCGACATCAACATGCGTCTGCGCAATGGTCATTGGCGCAGATTTACATGTGGACCCCGGCAGCAACAACTATGTGGCGTGTTCTAGACGGATATGAATGTAAGTATATGCACATATGTGGTCACCTTACCGTTATGTATGTTTCCATTTATCCGGATAAGCCATCGATTTAGGTCTGCGAAAGTTGTGAGTCAATTTCTTTGTTGGGGTTTACAGTGGATGTCAGAAATATGTCGAGACATCCTGACTTGTAGATTTCTAATACATTTCATCAGCTCGAATGGACCTTATTAACTTTTATACTTTCATTGTCAGTGGTTTTACACAGCGGTGATATTTCGACAAAAGCCGAAATCCAGTAGATTTTGCTTTATCAAGAATTTTCAGCGGTGACAATAATCCACCAAAAGAAGAGAATTAAATTAATTTGAGAAAGTGGATGCAATGATAAATATCCATTTTTTCCATGAATGAACCAGCGTATCCTTAAAAGTTGTAACGAAAACATTATATGATTATATAGAGACAAATATTTTTAATTCATTTATTATTTGCCAAATTATTTTCGATTTGATCCAACACATTTATATGTTACAAACAGAACAATTAAATTGTTTGCTTTGTAATTCTCTTATGTTTCATGTTGTAGAAAGCACTCAAAAAGGTTGCTTACAGGTTTTTTTTTGTAACAACTATCACAAAAGTATGTCATTCGATGTATCTTACCTTTTTCTATTCTTTGATTCAATATATATGGAGGTATAAGATAAAAAAAAAGATGCTTTTCCCGTGTATGCCACTGTCTGAGAGCATTCAAAAATTTTAGCTGATTTCTCTCCTTATCAGATGTTTGGCTCTTTTGCAGCGACACTTTGTAAAGAATCATGAAATGCTGTCAGAAAATTTTCCAAAATGTCAAAAAGCTCAGCTGTGGGCCGCGGTTTGGCGGGGCAATACCTGACAACATACTTTAAAAAAAAAAAGTTTTAAATAAAAAATTTAATTTGATGGTTTAACATTGAAACTCCATCATTGTTTAGATGGGCTGGGTCCCATTCTTCGGACTGCAAACTTCATGAAGAAAATATAGACAAATTGCTTCGATTGCCATGAAATCAGTTCTATTGGATTTATTTTTTTTATCTGTGATTTTTATGATTCCGAGCGTGTAAGCGCCAGGACTGGCGCGGAGGATGTCAAAACAAAAAGTTCAATTTTCGACTACTCTAACCAATAACTTGCGCTAAATCCCGCCAATAACGCCGCGAACTTTATCTTCCAAATGGTCAAGCGTCTTCGAGTCGGAGGCCTGGACGATCGATGTGACGTATTTGAAAAAAAAAAATTGTCCAGCTGTGAGGTATTTGTAGTTTGCATCGTTGACAACGCAATGGTCTCGGATTTTTTCTCTTTTTGAATGTTTTTTGAATAATTTTATTTAAAATTGAGATAAATTTCATTCGCATATTTGAATATTTTGCAATCTACTAAGTTTTCATTTCATTTTAATCATCTACTCAAAAGAAATAATGGAGAAATTTGACAGCGTTGCGTTTGCAACGGTGCAAACTTCAGACACCTCAGCTGTGATATACCACAAGATCAGGCCAGTTCACAGATCCAAAACGAGAAATTCTGCGCTCATCAACTGCTTCTTTCACTAAGCCGATAGTTGCACGAACTGTATAGCATGTCGCGCCATCCTGTTGAAAACAGAGGTGTCTTGCATAACGTTGAATTGAACGAAGTCATTGATCATGATTCTATAGCGGTCACCATTGGCTGTAATGTTATTTCTATATATGATCTGCTTCTCGTCAATAATTTTGCATGGTGGTGTTAACCTCTATCTAAGAGGTTCAGTCAGAATTCTACAAAACACATGAAAAAAAGAAACATTAGTTGTTACATTTAGCTCATCTCGATTATGAGATGGTGTGGAAGGAAAGTCATGATTGACTTCCAAGTCTCGCTAAAATCAACATCAAATGTTTGAGCCTTTTGATTTTTGTCATTGATTGGACTGAAATGAAAAACTAATAAAGTTCAACGAAGTCAAAAATCTGTCGAAAAGAATTCACAAAAATGTCAATGCTACTATCCAAAAATAATGAAAACGAAAAAAAATTGATATCGTTGCGTTGCAGGTGCCTAAAGTCTAGAATTTTTTCACTTTTAGATATTTGTCGGAGATTTGACTGAAGTAAAACAACTAGAAGAAAGTCAATATTGGCAAATTTACGAAAAGAAATCACAAAAATTTTTTCCAAATGATCGAAAAAAAAAAAATCGAAAATTGATAAAATCAAGATCGTTGCTTTTGCAACGCTGCAAACTTCAAACGCCTTATGTTTGCTGTGATAAAAACTTCAGGCGCTTTGTCAGGCGCAAAAGGTTGGTCATACAATTTTTGCTTGAATCGAAACTTTAAAAACCCGCCTTCCATAAAAGTAAATAAACCTTTGAAATTTACTATAAAACGAATATTCCAGTTTTTGGTTGTAAATTATATGTGCAAAACCGTTTTCACTAGAATGTCAGCCGTATTTTAAAATCACATTTAGAATGCTCTAAGCGCCATATTGACTTCTTCGGCAAGAAAAAAATTTGTCTTTCATTTCGAAATATGTATATTTGTCAATAACAAACCATTGTATCCATTAATTTTAGGTCAGTGTAAGGTTAAACACATTTGCGCATGTCTAGATGAGAAAACTATTCTAGGTGTTTTGACCTAAAAACTGTCTACGACGGACAGCAAAAAATTGTTTTGGAATTTTGAGGAAAAATGTTAAATTCTCACACACAATAATCCATGTGTCGATTTCCAGAATGTTTTTGAATAAAATTTGCATTTCTATATTTACTCAATCTGATGGTGATTCAAATTCTACAATAGGTTAGGACGGTTAATGAACTGTTAGGTGAATACTCTCTCATGGAGGACGAGCATATCGCTATGAAAAACGTGTGTCAAAAACTTCTCTGGTTGCTTTTCGCATGATTATTCACATAAAGGCCCAAAACTGGTCGGGGAAACCACTATGAGGATAGATATTATATTAAGGATGTTATCACAGGGTGGTCATGATGTTGTACATGAAGACTAATGAACTTGTTAATTCATAATCATATTGTGTCTTCATGTTTCTCGAATATCTTTGCTTAGTCAGGCACTAAAAGGTTTCTAAAAGGGTTTTCAGGTCTAAAAGTTTTTGTAAACAATTTCAGAGATCATACGTTTGGTATTGTTATGCAGTATTTGTGATATTAATTAAAATACGGAGTGTCAGGTAAGACCGTGTGCAGTTTTAGTCATAATATATTTATCCAACAATCCATTAAATTTTCCGCATACTTGGAGGGTATTGCTTTTCATTCCTGGCGAATTCCTTGAAAGGGCTGCATCTAAGTAAATAGACTGTTTTTTTCGAAGCTACTACTTGATGTAGGCCCGGACATTTTTGGCAGGATTAGCATCAGATGGTTGTGAAGAACAATCAAGTATAGATGATGTCATTTTGCGGTTTCCAGTCAACGCTTAGTCCGTGCTCCATTTGCCGCCTCTACAGTAGGCAGTTCTCGTCCTTTTGGGTCCGTGCGCGGAAGGACGACATGAAACTCTCATAACTCTCGAAACTCTCTCTCATAGCGGCTTTAGTGTTTCTCTCATAGGCATAGACTGATTTTTTCACAAACGCACTATAAGCGGAAGTTTCTGGAGCCTGATGAAAAAACATTAAAGCTTGCCTGAATAACAGACGCCGTGCACGTTCTCACTTAAGATATTGTGTATCAATATATTCATGGTGATCTTGGTGATAGTTTGAAACTTCAATTTTTTTTGTATTGTTTTGGTTTGTACTTAAACCCAAAGCAAAAGACGAACCTATTACATGAGCGATATTACACAAAAAACGATTCTCACAAAAAAGAAAAGATATTTTCAAAGAAAATTAAAATATGTTTTTCGTTTTTTGTTGAATCCTTTCCGGTATAATAAAAATATAAATGTTATACGAATGTCTCCATTTCTATAGAAAGTTTTTCCGTCGTTGATACTCTGATTTGTGGTATTTGAAGTTTTAGTTGTTGCAAACGAATCGGTCTAGAATTTTTCCAATCTTTTTGTATGATTCACCTAAGAATTCTGTAATTTTTCGTTCGGAATTTTGACTTTTTAACACCACTGCTAGCTTTCAATTTCGTTGTGATCATCAATAAAACTCGGGGGAATCAATAAAATTTCGTGAAATAGACAACTCAATTTTGAAGCACTTGGTACGCGCAACTTTTTTTTATGGCAATACTTTACAGGCTAAGCCGGCCCAGATTCAAATCATGCTTAAATTTTGGGTCATTTTTTACTTATCAATATCCATTTATTGTTTCCGCAAACCATACAATCAGCTTTATCAAGCATATTAATATTATCAAATTAAACCAAATTTTCTAACATCAAATTGTGTTAAATTATAAAAAAAAAAGATTAGGTTGATACCAACCATTTATAATTGTTATCTTTATCTTTAGCTCAATTGGTTGCTTAAGTATCAGGTCAAACTAGATAGAATATTGCCAAATATAATTGACATTCGGAGGAGATAATCATTACATGCAAAACTTACTTGTATATCTATCTGCAAAAATGTACCTGAATTTTTATAAAAAACCGACACAATACTCTTTGAAGCCAAATCTAATACTTTAAATGAAAAGGCTTGCATAATGGGCTGAGACAATGTTCTTGTTTGAAAATATAAAAATTTAAAAAAGTTGGAGATCGTTGCGTTTTCAACCATGCAAACTTCAGACACCTGTTCTCGAGTGGATATTTTGCACAGCCTCAAATCCTTCTCTCAGCGTCCGACTGAGATGTATGGAGGAGCATATTTATTTTTTGACAGAGGTACTTAGTGATAGTTCAGGTTTCATTTTCTTGATTCTTTTATTTTTACTGCCCAAAGTTTGTCTCGCTGCAGAGAGTACGATTCAGTACGATGCTGCAGTGCAACGAAAAACTTATAGAGTGCCAAAACGTCAAAAATGTGAAAAATAGCAGCCAAAAATTTTCACCCAACTATAAAAAAAATCATTGAAAGAGTAAGAATGTCACGCCGTCGAAGATACAAAGATGCATAACCTTGACGGTTGCATAACCATAACATAACTTGATTATTTGTTATTTTTTGCTTTTTCGAACGTACTGAGTCCCAATAATGCCTTCCCACAGCAGCTTTTTGAAATTCAAGTGTTGGAAACCATGAATTGTTGCACGAAATTTGGAAAAGCATAAATGCAGATTTACTCATTAATATTTTTATTCCATTCAGAAACAAAAACTAATCAATTTAAAACATTCATTACAAAATTATTGACTAAAATTAAAACAAGGTTGACAACTTGTCTCTAATAATATCTAACATTTAAAATTGAAGGCGAATCTGTTTTCTGACAGTTATCGATCATGATTATTTTCCCCTAATAACGATTTGTAATAAGAGTTCACCAAAGAACAAAAATGTAAATTTTATGAAAATTGACAAGTGAAATAATTCCTGGTAAATAATTGTTCGTTTAAAGAGCGTAAGCTTAATTCACCCGTAAACGAGCAAAAAACAAAAAAGCAAGCTAGATATAGGGAAATTTCTATCCCGGAGTCGTTCTAATATCCAGTTTTAAATAGGACGCTTTAAACATGAAGGTGCCACACGGAATTAGCCTAAATAAGGACGACCTGCAATTCGAACTGATGCAGATCGGCTGCAAATCGAGCGTATGATTACAATTCGCTGGAAGCCGCCAAGAAAATCGCAAGAAAAAGTTTGAAATTCACATGGCAAAACTATCAAAAACGCATCTCGAGTTCTGATGCAATGCTATATTTTCTGTTGAGCTTTAATCCGAAATGTTGAGGTCTAAAAGGTTTCCGTTTGGCTTCCAGTGTGGAGAAATTCAAGGGAAGCTTACAACCCAAAAAAGATCGTCAAAACTGAAAAGGCGGCATAATAGTATGGGGCTGTATGGCTGTCAGTGACGTCGGAAACCTAGAAGGAATCATAGAACATGGGCATGCAAGCTGGTGCTTTTTCCATTTGGAAAATGCCAAATGCGGCGGTTTCTGTTTGATTTCTTCGCTCAAATGTTGCAATAAGTTCGTATAATACTGTTGATAGTTTTCATTTTTTCAAAGTAGTCATTGGACATTATCTCACACGTATCCCAAGAAAGAAGTACGTTCCCTTGCTGCAGATGGAACGGACTTAGCGTTCTTAGGAGTCGGCTACTTTTCGGTCCATTATTTCGATTGATCATTTGTCTCATGTGTGATGTGCTGCGCCCATGTTTCATCTATGCTTATGAAACGGTCTATCTGCTTTGTTGCTGTGGAACTTCGCTAAATATTCAATTGCATTCAATCATCTTCACGACAATTATTTAGCTCGACTGTAAGCAAACGCTGTGACCATCTTGCAAACAGGTCTCATATGTCCAAATTTTCAGATAATATGAGATGTACCGCACATTTGAAATGCCTACTTTGTTTGCTAAATTGTCTCTTTAGTTGACGACTATCCGGTACCACTTTGTGGAGTTTCATGTCCATTTCGGGAGTCGTAACCTTATTTGGTCAACCAGTGCGATGCTCGTATGGCCTCGTTTAGATTTTATTGTTGTAAACGCCGGAGCACACTTATCCACAGTCAAATCTAGTTAAATTTTTATATTGGTTGGGCTGAGGCCTTTCAAATGGAAGGTTTGTATCACACAACGATGACCAATTTTCTACTTTTTACAACTTCGCTGCAAACATTCACTATTGACGGCGGCCGAACCGATACCACACAACGTGGCGTATTCCAACAAGAAACATACGCTTCACGGTTTATGTTTTTTCTAATACGGTGATATATTTGTCGTGGACAAACCAAATATTTAAGGACAAAAGAAAGTGATGGAAGAAAACACCACACAAATAATCAACTTATCTACTCCCAACAAAACCTTAACAACGACTGACTGACAACGGCCGAAATACAATAGTGCGTGACAGCGACACGAGAGCGTGACGACAGTTTCGCAGCAAATGTCAGGCAGTTTTCGTAACATGCATTTGGATGCGACAAAATTCCTCGCAACGGGATGCGTTGACATTTGTCAAATGTAATATGGCGCTTAAATGAAATTTGAAATTCAAACGTCGTAATTACTTTTTCAGTACTATGGTTATTTTAAATGAATTTTAAATGAAAATTTCATGCATCCTAGTTAAGGCTTTTATTTGCTAAACGAATGAGCATTCCAAATTCAATAGTTTGAAAAAATCAAACACAATTTCATTTGAAATGTCACCTATTTGACATTTGTCAGAACATTAATGTTCCCCGCATCGCGTGCATTGTAAATTAAATGCGATATGCGACGACGAGGGAAAATCGCATTGCGCTCTCGTGTTGCTGTCACGCACTATTGTATTTCGGCCTTTAAACTACTGTTAAATGGATCCTTATCGATAGCAACGCTCTGTTGTTCATGTGGTGAAGTGTCGAACTTAATCAGCTGTCACCTTGTTTGAAATTGATGTCGCTACATTTCGCAAACAACTAGCACCGTCTTCAGGTCAGGCCGGCTAGTTATGCGACCATCTATTTTGAAATTCTCAAAATATATTGAATTGTGCATTGTGTGTATCAAAGTATCGTTAATTTCAATAAAACAATTATCGCAACACATGGCTCATAGTAATAAGATGTTCCTGGCGTACGAAATTCCACATTTGCACAAAAAACCACCGCAGTGTCCTCATTTGAATTCCATTGAATACATCTAGAATATGTTAGAAAAAATTACCAGAACTCATGATATTAACTCGAATTCTGAATTGAAACAGACCCTTCGGGCGGAATTCGGCGAAAATAGAGCAATGCTTGCAAAAACTTGTAGAATCGAGATCACAAAACCTTAAAGCCGTGATCAAAAATAAAGGCTACGCAACTAAATAATAACAAAAAAAATGTATCTTTTCAAATTTTTCGTAAGCTCTTCGTGAGTGTGCGAAGACATTGTTGGAGGCAATTGGGGGATTTTATTTAATTTTTGTTATTAATTCTCCAATCAGAATTTCAAATGAATAAGTTCTTCTTTCTAACTTAAATCAAATTTATTTTCTTTATATTAAATTTTTTTCAAATTTTTGCAAGGGTTCATTGTGTCTCAACACTTGAGTTTCAAGAATTTTGCTGTACGAAGACATTATTGGCACACTATATGTAACGCCAAGCTACGTTTGAATGGATCTAATGGCGGCCAAATATGCTTTCAATATGCAGTGTGGATAGAAACAGGATCATACTAATGCAAGCAAGTAGCGTTCTTTCCGCTCCGTGGGTTAATTGAAGATCCGATTGCCAACAGCAGCAAATAAATAATTGTATAATTGAGTGCTTACCATCATCAGCTTGAGATTCAAGCATCGAAAGAAGTCTCAAAATCAATGCATCCTTTAGTGAAGTTAAACAAAAGATTCAAAGTAACTTACAATTCAATTGATGATGCAATCGGAATCCGGCTAATCCTGTTCTCAATATTCCCAGCGAACATCATTCGTGACATTGCAAAATAACCCAATCGATCTGTATTTAAATTCACGTACGTACCACCCTGTGCCAGCGAAAAGACTGTATGACTAATCTTTGCCTCTACTTTTCGCGCCAAATTTCAAGCGTGTGGAATTCCAAATTTGAATAGGTTTATATTCTAGGTAATGTCTGCACCGAACTGGCCGCGACATCACCATTAGCATCATGTGTTATTTTTACGTCTTGCACGAATTGTTGATCCAAAAGTTTCGACGATAGCTGGAAATACTTGAGATCTCTCACAGATAAAAGCGATGGCCGTAAGAGGCAAGATCGAGGTTAATCAACACAGCGATGGCTACCGGAGGACTCGGTTGATAAACTCTTTATGCTGAAAGCACGTGGTTCTAGTCGGACCAGTTTCTGTGGAGTATAAACTCGAGTTCAAAAGTATCTAAAGATTCTTTCACCTTGAACTGTTTAGCTTTATGCTAACTAGCATGTGCAATATGTGTCAGGATCATGGACTTCCGAAAAACAAAGCGTTGAGATAAGAGCCTTGGCATTGTAGTCCCACGTGCTTGAGTACCATCTCGTTACTAGGTTGCTAACAATGGTCACTAACACCTGAAATACAAATCATGCTATTCATTTATTTATCGCTGGAATCACAGATTGTCTCGACTGGAGATTGATTAATCCTCACATTACACTAAAGTTGCTCCACTAGTGTACATATTCGCGCTTAGCTAACTGCTATCTTAATATGGCGCGATAATGAACGAGGGTTTGCTTATACAAACTATACAACAAAATTTAATAGAATGAGACCGATGCCAAGATTCTCAATGATAATACTGCATGCTGGAGTTGGCCTCGTGATTTCAATGGGAATATCTTCGACTGCTTTCAGCCAGCATAAGATATTTTACTTTGAAGCTGAAGCTCCTCATGCAGATACTTCTAGCACGATAAGGAATATCTTTGAACCGCAATACAAGCAAGCTTTCAATTTAATCGCTATCTGCTACTGTGTACAAAAGAAATTTTCAGCATAGATTCCAGTACAGTTGTTAACAACAATTAACAAAAATTTACCCGCCTCGAAGAAATTGAATCATATTCACTTATATTATATCCGATTGAAAGCAGCAATATGGAAATTAGACTGAACTATATTTATATTCTAAATATTCTTCCATGTTTAACGCTTTGTATCTTGTCTTAAATTTTTTGTTAGTTTATAACACAAAACCAGAAGATATCGCAATGAATGAAGCGAATTTCGTGTTTGATTATCATTTATTTATTATCAATAAATTGGTTATCAACAGATGAATGATATAGCGATGACGAAATTACTCACATGGTATTGTTAGAACTTTAGCTGGAAAGGATTTTTCCGATTAAAATAATTCATATTTGTTTCCGTTTTTGCTCATATCCGTTCATTGTTTTTATCAAACATGCACAACAATTAATTTACTTGCTCAAAAGCAAGCTACAATTTTAATTTATTAGAATAATGACTAATGCTGATGGCTAACAATTTCAACTTAAATCTTAGATTTGTTTCTTTACTTTTGTTTGTGATTCTACGCAGATCTAGCCATCGCCATTGTAATTTGAGACCTATTATTAAGATCCTCGAGCAACATCAAGGTTCTTGACAACTCTCAACTGAACTACCTATTCATGATTAATTTTTGGTATCCCGCCGAAACTAACCAGAGTGGCATTAACGTTGACAACCTAACAAGTCCAAACAAACAACCAAGCAACTGGTGCATTTGACATCTAGGTGGGACTGAAACAACTAGATGGATAGCTTAACATTTGGGAGAATGTTGCATCTTGCATATAAGACTTTCTTCTCATCATTGTCATTTCTTTCTTCTTGTCATTGTTGTCATTTGTTAAGACTAACTGCATATTCACGAGAGCATAGCTCCAAATATTAAAACGCGGTCATGAGGCATATGTTATTCTGGCTAAGAGTCGGGACGCTGATGATTTGACATATGTCATTTGTCAAGACGTTTGAAATTTTCAAATAAACAACTAGGTACATTGGTCTTAATAACTCTGTATCCTTAAAAATATACAGTTTTCATTATTATTAGCATGTGATACAAACTAATAAACTCTGTTACTTTAAAAAAAAACCATCCACAGGACAAACATACTCAAGTTGACGTTTGAAGAAAAATAATTGTCTACCATACATCCCGTGCGTTGTACATACCCTGCGACTGTTTTCACATCCCAGTCTTGCAGTAATGTATTTTGGCCTCAAGTCTTTTTGTATGTTGAGTTTTTATTAATGAAAAGCGAGGGCAGGAATTAGGTCAAAATAAGTCGTTACGAAGGGATGGGTTGACAAAGCGTCGTGGAGTTGTTGGTTTTTGTGTCTCTTGCGTCTCTTGCGTTCGTGGAAATTTCAATCTATGGTTCATGACATTTGATTTTCCTAGCGAGGATCGCTTCGAGGACTGAAAATATTTAATCGGAATCGGTCAGTAATGGTTATATGCGTTTTTTTTTTTGTGTCATTAAATTTCTAGTCTTTAAAATATGCCTAGTTCTACTCCTTCCTTTCAACTTTGTAGTAATAGCATTGAATTGGTTAACGTATCGGGCTCATGTGTATCGTTCCATAGGTGTGTTGCCTGGTTGGATTCAGTTTTCTTGCTTGTAAATGAACGCATTTGTTCTCCCTACCTGTTCAGGTAACAATCAGATGTTCGTTCAAAAGCAACGTAGCCGAATTTTTGAACATTTTGAATTTCCGTGAATCATTTGTTAAACATTTTATGGATGATAGGCGAAATCTGAATTTTATTGATAATGAGAAAGTAGAAATAAAAATAAGTAAAAATTGAATAAGAAATGTTTGAACGATGTTAGTAGTTCCTAACCTTTTTCAGATGCACGGGCCCTTAAGTGGCCTTAAACTTATAAAACCGCGGTTTTGACTCAAAATCGAATCAATTTTTAGTTTGAATCTAATCATGATTCTAGCTAACTTTTTATTTAAAATATTGACTGACAAAAACATGTCGAAATATCTTGCTACAAAGAAAACTCCTTTTAAAGTTGTCAGCTGTTGTAGCTTTCTAATTCAATTGCAGTTATTTGAATAGTTCCACATACGAGAAATATAAGGAGAAACCAACGTAAAATTATACGCTGTGTATTTGCCTGGAACAAAACCCTCCAAGGAAAAAATTGATAAACCTAAAGAAAGATCTAATGCGTTTAAGTAAGTCGCATAAGAATTCCTGCTGTGTGGTGACTTTAACGCTCGGCATACGCATTGGAATTACACACGAAATAATGAAGCGCGAAAAGTTATTTTCAATCTCGTTGAGACAATAAATTGGTTATAAACCAATCCCAAAAACGGACCATCTACTCCCCTCAATGAATCGAATCTACCCTCGACTTTGCCTTATATGATAAACATGTCAGCTCCTCGGAACTAACTGCACTGCATGCGCTGTCTTCTATGCATCGATCAGTGCTGGTCTCATTAGAAGGAGCAACAGATTCGACAACCGCACTGGAACGGTTCCACTGCTTCAATACGCTAATTGGAGCGAATGCCGCAGCAATGTTACCGAAATATTTTTTTAATTTTAAGATACTTTGAATAGCTTAAATTCAGCAGAAGAGACAGAACAATAAATTGAGGAACTTAAAAGTACCATTTGGAGAGCAAAACACAATATTTTACCAAAATATAGCCAAAAAAGCTATGCCATGGAATTGGACGCGCAAAGAAATCGTGACTAATCTTTTCTGACCTAGATAACTCTCTAACGAGAGCTATTCAGGTCAAAATAACGAACCTCAGAAAAACCTCTGGAACCATCTTCTCACCAACTTTGACTGCAATGCACGAAAAGTCTGGCAGCTGACAAAAATATTGAAACGAAAGAAGCTAAAGAATGCCTCTGGATTCAACGGAATACCCAATGTACGAGGTTTGTTCAAAAAGTATCGCGAATTTCATGTGTTTTCAAAAATTATTTATTTATTCATGAATATCTATTTTGTCCCCTTCAAAGTAATCCTCTTCGGACATTATACACTTGTGATAACGTTTTTTCCAATCCTCGAAGCATTTTGAAAAAGCATTTTTTGTGATCTTGTTCAGCTCCTCGTTCGATGCCGTCTTTATCTCCTCAATCGTGGCGAAGCGTCGTCCTTTCATGGGCCTCCTTAGTTTCGGGAACAAGAAAAAGTCACACGGGGCCAGGTCTGGGGAATACGGTGGCTGCGGCATTATTAGACTGTTGTTTTTGGCCAAAAGTTATCATGGTGCAAAAGCCAATTTTTGTTCTTCCACAAATCCGTGCGTTTCTGGCGGATTGCTTCTCGCAAATTGCGCATTACTTGAAGGTAATATTTCTTAATGACCGTTCTACCCTGCGGCAAGAACTCATAATGCACCACACCCCTGCAATCGAAGAAAACTGTCAGCTAAACCTTCAACTTGGGATGCTTTTTTCGGGGCCCCTGAGAACATTTTGTACCACCAATAAACGTTGCTTTAGTCCAAAGTAGCTTCGCCGTATGCAACAGCCAACATTCTGAATGCATCCGCGCACTTTAAGTTGTTCTTCCCACAAAATTTAATACAAATTCTTTGATCCATTTTTTGGGATAGACGAAAATCGAAGACAAGCTAAAACACGTCCACGCACAATAACTGTCAAAAACTGACTGGACATTCAAAATGGCCAGAATTGTCAACATAAGTGAGAGTCATGAGTACCAACATAACGCCACCAAAAGATCAAAAATCGAACATACTTAGCCCGCGAAAATTCACAATTCGCGATACTTTTTGAACAAACCTCGTAGTCATCACAAATCTTCCGAATGAAGCAATAGTGCTTATCTGCCTCATTTTCAACGTCTGTCGGGAAACTTCGCACTTTCCAAACAAATGGAAACATTCCAGCATAAGATCTATGCCGAAGCCCAAAAGATCCTTCGAGACCCTAACAACTTCAGGCCAATAGGCTTACTGCCGGCAATTGTTTGACTATTTGACTAGCTTAGCCTGAAAAGATTGACTGATTGCAATACAATCAATAACATCCTCCCGAACTTTCAGTTTGGTTATAGACATGTATACTCAACAGAGCACCAGCAACTTCGTGTCTTCAAAGACATAAAAACAGCACTAGATACAAAACAGTCGGTGGGCCAACTGACCATCGATATTGAAAAAACGTTCGTTACCGTCTGCTACGACGGTCTAATTCATAAGCTCACAGAGTGTAGCTCCCGACTATACCTGCCCAAACTGATTTCGTACATCCTGAAAGATAGAACATACCTGATTAAAGTTCGAGGAATAACATCCACTATGAAAACCACTCCTGTTGGTGTTCCACAAGGTTCTTGCCTGAGTTTAAAAAGTGTTTTGCCTGAGTCCAACACTTTTTAATATTTACTCATCTGGCATACCCATAAGCCATAAGCCATAGCTTCTCTTTACAGCTCTAGCAATAATCGTAACCAAATCATCTTCACCCTAGAGAGAATGCTGGAAACGGTCTTCCAATATTTCTACGGGCGAAAAATTAACGTTAAGAAAATCACGACAATATTCTTTAACAGAAAACGTAAGTTCGCAATGCAACCTAACAGATCCATAAACTTCCTAGGTGAAATGATTCCCTGGTCTGAAGATCTGACCTATTTGGGTGTAGAACTCGATGGGAAGCTAACGTTTGAGAGCCAAATCGAGCACATAAGTTCTAAGGGATGCAAATCCGTTTTGTCTTTGTGCCGATTGCTCAATCGAAAGCCGCCCATGCGGGCATAATAAAATCCCTAATCCTAAAAATGAGCATCGAACCAATAATTTTCGGATCCCTCATATGGAACCAATGCGCTAAATATCTTTAAACTAAGCTTCAAGTCTCACACAATCCATGTTTAAAACCCGTACTTAAGAAACCCTACTAATCCTCCAAATTGCTACACAAAATTGTTAACATTAAGGGGGTCTTACTATATAATACCTCATTTCCGAGCGCTATATTCAAAAATTGATTACTAGTAAACTACAAATGATTTCGGGAAGCAGTTTTTTGTAATGTTATCATTCATTATTGAACTTTACATTTTACATACTTTTCTTCAAACTTTTTTTTCTGCTATTCAAGGCTGTTAAAAATTTTTGGACAAGAATTTCAAAAAAAGCTCGTGTTTATCTGTTGCGACATGTTTTCTGATAATAAAAATGTTTAGTATGACAAGATCGGTCAGGTAGATTTTTCGAAAACGTTCACCCCACCTCAAAAAAGACGACTTTCGGAAAGTCGGACTTTTCGGAAAAAAATAAAAAAATCGATTTTTTGAAACTGTTACATAGTAAAACCCCCTTAAGCCTTCTGTCAAGCTTGCGCTTCTGTCAAGCTTGCGCTTCTGTCAAACTTTGGTCGAGTTTGTATGAAAAGCTGTCGGTCTTTTGTGTTGCCATTGAGGGCGTGTCCTCATGGGAATGATAGAAGCAAACTTGAAGAGGACTGATAGAGATTGAGGTAGAACCACGAGTTGCAGAAAATTTTTGAACAGCGGAGGTCTCCAGGATTCTACAACTGCAATGATTTCGATGCAATGACCAACACTTTGATATATACACGTCTGACATACCCACAAGTAAAACTGACATCTAGCTGACAGAAATAACTAGAAAGGTATTCGCAGGAAGGCTAAGGGACGTGGATCAGTGGGAAACACCAAGAAGTGATGGTCAGAGTCGACTCAACAAGGAGATGGAATCACTACCTAAATTCACTGATTCGAGGACGCGGTCGATGGGCCAAGACATATGGGAGGATCACATAAGAGAGGTTAAGGGTCGAGAAGCGGCTGAAGCGCGAAAACAGCCACGACAACGACATCGATCTTGATTTTTTATCCCTCGAGTAAGCACATCCAGTTTGTTTTAGTACATTTATGACACAAAGTACTGGGAATCGTTTTTTCGTTCATGTTCTATATAAAACTTAATGTCAAATTGTTTGGATTCCAAGTGAAGGAAACAGTTGAAATTTAACTCGTTATAACTGAACAACTGAGTTCATTGCTATCCTGTATAATAAATCAGCTCCAGTCTATGATTATAAGCCTTCGATGCGTTGTAAGCTTCCTACTGTTGAATAATTTCGTCGTTATGAAAGGAATTTCGAACTTTGCGTTTATCAAAAATGAGTTCATAACATGAGTCTTCTTGTTGAAAAATTTTGAACTTTAACGTTTCCAATTCTCTTGATTTATCCATTTTGCAAATCCCTTCTCTGCATCGTTCGTTTTTCAAGAAGTAAATTCCTGATTCAGAGGAAATAGCGGCGGAAATTTCGGAAACAACCTTCTAAAAAGAACACACATTAAGCTGCAAAGGTTTTTCAGACGACATCCCCAGAAATTATTTACATACGCGAACACACTACAGGAAATTCCGCAAAAGAACTAATTCCAATAAACACCAGCATTAATGCTAAGAATGAGTATTCTGAGAGCTTTGTGAATTTTCATCAGCAGCGGTTCGAGGAAGTTGATATGAATAAGGAACTAGTCATCAAAACATTGGTACCGAGAAAGCATATCTGAGGCAGATCAAGTGTGTGCCAAGTAAGTATCTAATGTGCTTGGTATTGAGTTACTGCGTTCCTTTATTAGCGGCACATGTCGGAAGATTTCATCCACTTCAGTTTCCACGTGGAGCTAAAAATGTAAATACTCACCATGTGCTGATAATAATAGTATACAAGCGTGTATATGTTAGACATGTAAGTTTTCACGCATGTACATATGTGCAGAAAAAGCTTCGTTTGCCGTTCCGAGCGCCAGTTGGAGAAACGTGTTAACACTCGTATCTGCATCCATGCCCAAAAAATGGGGGGCTCGTTACTGGGGAAGCGGTCTCGCAGGCTACCTCCAAGAAGTTTTTCAAAATAAAACGTGCCAGGCGGCTACTTGGACTTGTACGAATTCAAATGTATCTTTTACTGCTGAGTGCCATAGTATTGCGCTTTCGAATCATTTATTTCAGTTCCTTGGAACATTCGGAATCAGTTTAGGCCCCCGCGAGCACTGTAGTTAGGATGACGTGTTCGGTTATCACTCGAGGGATTTTCCTGCAATCTACGAGCAAAGCTCGCTTTTCGTCATAGCGCATTTCTCGATTATGGAAATAACCCAATTAGATCGCAACACATCGGTCCCTCTATGAAAAAAAAAGTGTTTTCTAATTGGACCCGAATGCGTCACGTTAGTTCTTGGTTCTTTGTTGTGATGACGAAACTGAGGGAGGGAATCCCTTTGGAATTTCGAAGCATAACAACTTAAATTGGCCTTCTGTGAAACGCAGGTTTGAAGGTGCCACCTACACGGTACTTGCGGAGAAAGAAAGGCCCATCCAGACTGGTTTGGCAATCGCCAACTTTTACTTCTTTCAATCGATGCAATAAAATTTCCATTCGGCTTTGTATCTCCTCTGCATAAGTATGTGCTGCCCGAACGGCTAAAAGCAAATTTGTAAATGCTTACATAATTTCTTCAACTCATCCTCCGAAGTTTTCTTCTGAGTGAAGGGAGTAGCGAATTCAATGCCGATTTGTGGCATGTTTAGAAAGTATTTAGAGTTTGACGAGTGTCGTCAGACGATTAAATTTAATTTGTGGACCATACGAACACATGCAGATTATTTGTGAAAGTAATATTGGAAGACCATGTATATTTTAAGGAGACTATTTATAGTAAATGCAAATCATTTGTGATCACAAAGAAGAAAAGTTTCCGCTTTGTTGAGCAGTAAATGAGCGATTGGTTCTAAGATTTTACGTGGTCCATCTTCAAAGAAAAACAAAAATCTATAAATACACACTTTCGAAATGAAGAATTCTTACGTTTTGAAACGTATGTTTTGTTTATTTTAAACTGCATCAAATCAGAAGATTTTAGGAATACTTATCGCTTATAGTGGTTATTCACGATCTTTTATACCAAACAGTAGTTTCGAACTTTCTTTTGCAATTGGATGGCGTGATTATTGTAACTGGTCAAGGACTAAAATTATTGCTAACCTGCTGCGTTTTGTACTAGTGCGAATGCTAATGAACAATTTTTCCAATTTAAGAATTTCTTCATAATATTTCAGTGAAATCAATTTAAATTCGCTCTGATTGCAACTTAAATACCTCTTGATTGCTCTTTAACGTTGGTTCCATCAGCAGGAACTTCAGTCCAAGGAGCAGCCAGAACACGCATCGAGGCAAGATTTAATGAAATTATTATTTTCAATATTTTTTTTATTATAATTTCCATTTTTTGAGGTCAAAGTCAAACGCGTTTTATTTAATATTCATCCTTATAAATTTTTTTAAGAATATAAACCTGATTCTAAACAATAAAAATACGAACAAACTTAATGGCAAAATGAATAATAAAAAAACAATATCAAATTCAATTTAATTCAAATTATTACATATTTTTAGATTCAATTGAAAAAAAGAGAGAAAAACCAACCAACACTTTTCAAAAATCAATTATAATGTTAACACAACAGTGAAAATTTATCCTACGGTTAACATAACCTAATTCTAATCAAATTCAATCGAAACAATTTATCTTATACTATTGGATTGCTAATAATATTCCTAGCCTAAATGTGAAACCTCATCTCTAAAGCCTAATATAATACCACATACCTACACTAAATATTGAAATCTATGCCTAATTTTTTGCACAACAAAAACACTAAATGCAGCTACCATGAACTCAAACTCAAAAGCCAAATAACGAAAAGTCCAAAAACAGAAAATAAAACACGAATAATTTAGGCATTGTCATTCAGCCCTCAATACCTAGACTGCTCCTTCTCAGCCCGACCAGTCTCAAAGAATTCAGCGAATGAGTATCTCCATTGGAATCGCTGGTCTCGTGTACTCAAATTCGGAGGATATTTTATCATCTTATCGGTGGCCCGTCTATTATATGTGATATATAACTGGGATGCCGTCGGAATCAAAGACATTTCGATTCATGTCAAAATACATGAATGCATCTGGAAGAACAAAGCCAGTAGCGAGGCAAGTCGCAACATACTCATCTGTAGTATGGAACGGCTGTGAGGTCCAGGGATTTTCACTCACAGCTACAGATCTTGCGATATGATTGCGAAGAAGTCTCAATATGAAGATATCGACTCTCGCCACTTTAGCAGTTTGATAAATCTTCCTATTCGATATATGGTGTTTCCAATCCGTCTCAGGATTCCTGTAAAAACCAGTACGTGCACGAAGACATTTCCTTTCGAAAATTCTTAATCTTTCCATCGTACCAGCACTCTGATTGTACCAGATCTGACATCCATATGTCAAAATTGGTCTAAGTAGGTCTAACATTGTTGTAACACATAATTTTGATCTTTCCAAGTATTTGTTTGGAATGAAAGAGTCGACGAAGGGCCATGACTACTTTTTGTGCTTTACTCAGCATCATTGTGACATGATTTTTATAGTACAGGTATTGATCGAGACAAACACCGAAATATCGAACACAGGATTTATGTGGAACCCTCCCTGAACTACCCTCGCCAGCCATAATTTGGTGATCCTTTCAATTACGTTTCAACTCTTGGCTTGGCCCTTGCAGCGTGGTTCGAAAAAAATTGTTTTGCATTCTGCGCATTAATTTTCATTCGTCAACTTTCGGTATAGAGCTGCACATCATTAACCATTTCAGTGCGAAGGATTTCAAGCGTAAAGCGCGCTCGTCGCTATGTCGACGAATCGCACCGAAACGGTTAAACATATTTTGGAGGTTGCTCTGGACTGTTGTAGCTTTTCGGTCTGCTGTATAGATGATCAGATCATCAGCAAACGCTACAATTGATCGCGTTGGTGAGACATTAAAATCAAAGGCATTCAGTAGTTTGCGAATGAATATTGAGAATAGCAGAGGTGCAGTAACTGTACCCATTCAAGATGTAGACCATTCAAGACCTTGAAGTCGCGCATTGTCGTCAGATTTCCATCAGTTACAGCAAATAATTTTCCGTAAAACATATTACACATCATGGCAACAAGGTGTCTGGGGAACCTGTCCTGAAGAAGTTTAAAAATGAGTCCATCTAACCACACGGTATCAAAGGCTTTCTCCATATCAATGAGACACGCTCCAACAAATTCTCTATCATTTCTTCCAACAGATGTCAGAGGTCACTTTCGCTATCGCTTGTATGGTCGAACGCCTGGCACGGAAACCAAATTGGCAATTCGGCATCAACTCATATTTCTTAATGTGGGCGTTTAATGCTTTATTTAGTAGCACTTCGAACATCTTGCTGATGTTAGGCGGCCTCATCATCACCACTGACTCCAAGATTCGATACCTTCATTCGAGACCTCCTACTGAATAAACTTAGCAGTTTACACTTTTCCTCAGTTTTTACGCCCATTGATTGCTGACCTCACTCCTGAAGTATGAACAGATTAAGTTCCCGACATTTGTCAGGTGTAATTTCAATAAAGTCAACGAGGGATGGTTGTAGTCCAAACGTCGCCGATAAATATTGTTGACCCGTGTGAGAAGAAGGCTTTTCAATCTTTTTAGCCTGCGATAGTAAGTGTTTCATATCCTTTCATATTGTTTCGCTGTTTAATCTTGGGCACTAGTTTCTCGATCGGTTCCGACGTCAGCTTCTCTAACTTCGACAAATAGGGAGCTATTGAATTAGTAGTTAGATTTCTGTCTGTAGAACTTGGGCACGTTTCTACCAGTTGCATAGGCAGAGATAACGAAGTGGTGTTCCTACCCGGCAGTAAAAATTTTGATAACGGACACTTCAAGAAATTCAAATTCAAGAAATTCTTTATCAATATTTTGGAAGCGAAAAGGTCTTTTAACCAATATTCCGGTGGCATCTCCCACATCACCCTTTACCCTATCGTTTTTTACGAATTCAAAATCGTTGAATGTCATGAATTGAGGCGGGTTTCAGTGAGAAGCATGATATGTGGCTTTTTCTTAACAATGAATTCAAGGAGATAGTCACGTCGATGTAGAGTGACAATGGAGTTGACGTTGATCGAGATGAGACGAAGCTTATCCATGGCAATGTGACTGAATGATAGATAAGTTATTTTGAGACATTTGAAAGATCTAAGTGCTGAAAAACAAAATAAATTTTTGAATCTTGTTTATCGATTCTCTTCGATAAAGAATTAAGTTGCTGATGAAGTTTAAAAAGCAGCTTATTGTTGCCGCTTATATTGTTTGCAGCATTATTTGCTGGTCCTCCAAATTAAACTCCGGGCTTAACGAAGTTTTAAGACATGCTACTGTTGTTTACTTGAGACTTCTTTAGAGTAAATTTTACTTTTGCATCTTGATATCGCGAGCATTCTCGATATTATGCTGGATGACCAAGAACACCGAAATTAACGCAGTATAATTTTTCTTTAGGCTCCGTCTGTGTCAATTTGCAGTCACCGGCGGTCAGGAATGTCTTTACCGCAACAATATTGCATGGCGCAGTTGGCAGTCAAACGACCAATTCTTTGACACCGATAGCACTGTTTGATTTCTGTTTTTTTGAAGGCGTTTTCACCTCATCACTCTGAAATTCAAATACTTTTTTTGTTGAAGGGCCCTTGGACTGCTATTGTTTGAAATTCGTACTAGTTAATGTGGTAAATACTTCTTTTCTACAGTATATCTTCTTGTCGCGATGATTTTGACGGAAATAAATTCAATTTCTGGAGTAGCTTCCTTGAGCACTCGAAGAAAATCGACCGTATCCCCTCCGCAGTCCAAACCCCTCAACAAAAAGTCTGATTTTTTCACATTTAGGGAGTATAGGTGAAGTGTGGAACTTCCGCAGAATTCAGCGCATCTTTCGCTTACTTGAAATCGACATTTTATTTCGTTTTACTTGTTAACTTTTTCGCATTAACTCACTAAAATTGGTTAGTTTTCTTGCGGCTGCCAATAACCAAATCATATCTCTCCCGCTTTGTCCGAAAGCATTCATTGTAGGAACTTTTTCTGCGTGAATTTCATTAGTTCATTTCTTAGATTGATTTAGAAACCAGCAGAGCTGTGAGTCGGTTTCATCTCCTGATTTTTATTTCATAAATACAGAATAAAATTAATGTTGTCTTTGTTAGGAATACCTTCAATACTTTCAACTTCCATTTCCTCTAGCAATCCGTCCAGCGCTGCATAATAATTTGGGCTGTCATTTGTGCTTCCAGCTATTAGGATTTATTCTCGGATAGTTTGTTTCGCATTCTTCTTCGCCTATGTTTCTTAATTTATTTCCTGTTGCGGTTGCGGGTCTTGACTCTTCATCCGTTTGTTATATTGATCTTTGAAGGACTGTAGCCGTAACATTAATTAGTGGTTTCTTTTTCGAAGTCTTCTCACTTCCTTCTCGTCTTCTATTATTTTTCTTTTGCGTTCGGCATCTACGTAGTTTTCCTGATGTTTATCTTTGCTGGCGACTGCCGCCAATTTCGTATCTGACGTCTCCTCGGGCTCCCCCAACAGTGGGAAGCCGTAGGGCTTCTCCATACCAGAAGCCCTGAAGTTGTCTTTGGATTTTTTACTGTTTTTAATATATCGAAGTACAAATAATCCATACGAATATTTGGGTCGATAGCTTTCAGATAAGCCCTTTACAATATACGTTTTTTTTTAAATTTATTTATGTAAATTTAATTTAATTTTTAAAAACTTTGACAGTTGCCTTGAAAAAAAAAACACGTCTGTATACAATGAATATTAGACGTAGAAATAGACGCTCCGAAAGTATTTAATGAGTATGACAAGCGCTTTCGTGCTCTTCGACATTTTTCGACACCTGATTTAATGAGCGCGAACGCGCTCCTTGGTTTCCTCTGGCACGCAATACTTGGTCGAATTAAACGATTAGTTGTCAATTCATTTGTAAAAAACGTCAGTCCTACTTAATACATCTGCCTAACATTCAATAACTAATAATTTCAAAAGTTTTGTTTTGAAATTTTAATTTTTCATCAGAATTTTCGACTTTAAATTTTTAATAAAAAAATTATCTAAGTTGTTTTAAATGGAAATAGAATATAAAGAGTTTCCTCTTTTGAATGACTTTTCGATCGAATTACATGCGAATTGCGGGTAAATAATCGCTTTATATTAAATAATAAAAAATTGTTCATTAAAAAATCTCATACTGAATATTTCCTGCAAACAGAAAGTTTCGTATGCCCGCGATTTGATTCCAGTAAGTGCAGGCTGCTAGAGAAACTTTCTTGCCTCTGCAAACTTAGCAGCGCTACACATTGACATGATTATTGTAAAAGCTCGAGCTTTCTGCGCTTTCGTCGCGACAAACGGAAATTTCCCACCATTTTCCCCTACTCCTATATAAATTTCTACACGGCAGATAGCGCCTCTCTGCACACCAACACAAACGCGCCCAGTCGAGATAAAATAAAAATACTATGGACATCTTTACTTATACGTTTCTTCGCGATGTGAATCTTTTCAGTCTGTAGAAAGCATTTAGTGTGTTCGCCGGAAAACAAAAACGGTTTTATATAAACGACAAAAGTTCATTTCATCCAGAGGTGAATTGAAGACGTGAAACGAGACTTTTCCCACAAACGAAAGACTGTCCAATTCGAAAGTATTTTACTATTGACTGTTTAGAGGGAAGTGTGTGGTCGAGTGCAGTTTTCGGGAGTTGCGAGCAATTTCAAACCCAGCTTCAACGGATACTCGGCTACAATTTTATTCCAAAGGTAGACGTTCTATCGATCGGTGATCTTTCACGCGAAACTCTCAGAATACCGTACGGAACCACTACGGTATTTGAGATTTTTCCCGCTCGACTCCTCGCGCTGGAAGGAAATTTACGGACTTGAAAATATTTGAGTGGAGTTTAATTGCGATTTCCACCGGTACGGGCAGTGCTGAAAACCAAGTTATGGTCGATTTAGCCGGGAATTGGTAGTGTTTCACGGTTTTACAGTTCAAATAGTGCAGAGTGAATTCAAATAGAGAACAAACTTTCGTTGCTTGCTCCGCTGAAACGTGTGTTGACAAAAGACGAGCGATTGCTAGTTGGATTTCACTGCACGGAATTTTAGTATTCTCCATTTACTTTATTCGTATAATGGAGACTTTGTGCATTCCATCAGTGCCTACGTTATTCGCCGTTAATGCTTCATCACAACAGAAGAACATTCAAAGCACCCAAACGTCAATTTCATTATTTAAATTGCGAGTACGCACGAAGAATTCGTTCGCCATTGTACTAAACAATAGTGTCGTTTAAGTGTTCAACTATTCGCCGTAGTTACTGTACTGTCCTGCTTTCGATTTTCTTCTTGTGTATTCAATTGTCTTTGCGGAAACCGCTCGCAGCCTGCATAGACTTTGTTCGTTGACGACTTCCTGTTGCGACAAGCACCTGGCATTGGTTCGGACAGCGACGAAGGATCCAAGGAACGTCATTTTGTTGTGCGCTCAGTAAATGTCAAGCGACGACCACGTGCGTTTCGGGTGCATTTAAGGGCAGAAATCTCTTTCCCCGAGGAGAAGCACCAACGCTACGGGAAATTTCATCAACAAAAGAACGCTCGTAACGCGAAGCGAACGGAAAAGAAATATTTTGGTGTATATTTGAGTGTGTGTGCTCTATTTTCATTACTTCATACATATGTACCCAAATTGTCCTTTCATTTGTGTCCCGATCCGAGCACATTTTGTCATATCGTCGACCGGTTTCAATCGTTGACTGTGCTGTCGTGCAGGCACGAGTGATTTATGAGTTGTGTGAAGTGAAATAATTCATTGGAAATAAAACAAGATACGCGTGTGAATAATTAACAAATAACTGTTGAATTTTCGCGGACAAGAGAACCAACAAAATCCTTCAAAATGGATGCATATTATCTATTACTTATGCAAGTGCCGATCGTAGCCATCGTCGCAGTCATCTTCATTTACTATCGCAAACACAAAAGTAAGTTTTTCGAGCAACAAATATTCTCTTTTATGATAGCGTTACAAACGTTCGCCGGTAGTTTTGATCGCTTGGAAATTCTACCATACCTCGCATCTGCCGTTGAAAACCTGACGATCGCTATCAGGAACATGTGTTCAATGTGTGCAACTTCTTCTAGTGTGGATATTCGTGCCATCTTGGGTGATACCAAAGCCACCACCGGCAAATGACAGCTGCTACTTGCCCCGACATATCTTACAACTTCTGTAAAATACGCACTTACGGTTTTGATAAGACGTTGTAAATTTCTTCAACATAAACAAAACGAAAAATCTTAAAATGTTTGCTTTGAATCACGCGTCCCGCGGAGAGTTTAATTTTGCTACGTAGAGGTTTATAATTTATTTCTCTTGCTTTGTATTTTGATTGGTCTCCGTGTGTGCTATATAACAAAGGAAATATTAAAGAACAAACATCTTGATAACGAGTCATTTGCAAAGCTCATATAATGAAAAATCCTTTAATCTTCAACATATTTGCAATACAAACAGATACGCGAGAGCAAAAGGACCTTCGCGCAAGCCCCGCATGATGATAAGATGATGAAATATAATTGTCTGATGCGAGGGTATTAAGTCGCAGATTATATAGAATTGTCAAGTGGGAAAGTTTACGTGACTTGTACCGACACGATGTTAAGTTGATAAAACATCTTCAAGACATTTGTTTGCTGTTGGGCTAGGCTTTCACAGAAAACCTTCCAACGACGAGTATGACATCAGTGTCTATTGATTGTTTTGGCAGTTTCGGCGAGATTTCAACCAAAAATTCATCGCCGACTAGCATTTATTCGGAATTTTAATTTATGATTTTGAGCATTTCCATGAGACCATATTTAAAAACATTTAAATCCCTAATCCAGTTCAGCCAATCATCCTTTAATAACAACATTACCAAAAAATCTTTAAATTCAAAAAGAACGAACATTCGTATGTCATCTGTGAATTCCGTTTACTTCTTGCTGGTTATGTCTGACCACATGGCTATGACTACCATATGTGCGTCATCGAGTGAGGTAGGTCAGCAGCAATGGCGGGTTCGAGCCGTCATTTGACCGAAAGAATTTATGGGCTCACTGATTATTCATTCATATTATCTGCCTTCGCTTACGAAAATGGGCATCATCTCATGTAAGACATTGACGGTCGCCGGGACTTCAATTTACATATCAGCTTTATTTTACGACCTTATTGCATGAAGCATAGCTAAAAAATTTAATTGAATGTTCGGGGTTCTTCTTCTAGTTCGCTTCGGAACTATGAAAGCCGAAACAAATCTTTCTAATGCAATCACATTTTTTGCGATTTCTTCTGACGTTTCAGGCAGGCCTTTTTTCGAATTTTTTTTAAATCGGAGACCGTTGCGTTGCAACAATGCAAACTTCAGACATCTTTAAGAGACAATATTCCATTTAGCATAAGATAGCATAATTTGTTGCATTGCATCAACATAAATTTTGGCAGCTATACGGGGTTTAATCTAAAATATCGTACCAGTTCCCTACAAACAGAAACATGTTCACATCTTTGCTTTTGCGTCGCCATGCTTAATGGTATTCGGTGTAAATTCTGGCTAAAATTCCTAATTCCTTGGCTTTCCAACGTATGCTCTGCGTCCAGGAGTGCCCAATGAACTTTGACTCACTCGTTGTTTTGCAGGGAATACAACCTGATTGGCATGTTTCTTTTCGGTGAATGGGTTCATGACATTGTAGTGAATGTTCTTTCCTTTTGTCATTTTTCGATAAAAAAAAATTGATTATCTCTTCACCGAAAAAATAGGCGTCTAAAGTACGCAACGGTCTGCAATTTTTTCACTTTTGAATGTATTTTTGATAATGTGACATAAAATTTGGTACATTTTATGCGCATTTTTCAACATGTTACAATCTACTGGAGCTGTCATTTCAGTTTCTTCCATCAATCAGCTTCTAAAAACAAACACTGATAAAATTTGACAGCGTTAGGATTGCAACGATGCTAACTTCAGACACCCAAGAAAATCGGCTGTAAACCTTCATATTTTAATCACCAACTCTAGCATAGGAGTTTGTAATTGCTTTCATTTCACAAAGCAACCCAAAGAAAGAAATAAAATGCTTCCTTTTAATTTTGCGATTGTTTTGTTGTCGAAATTGACTTTCGACCGTAATCGATTGGTCTTGTTTAGCGATGCTTCTATCGATTTCGCAAATAAAAGCATCACAAAGTTAAATCATTATCAGCTTAAACAACAATCCTTCACGACAAAATATAAAGTTCTAGTGATTTTATACAGCGCATATTTCTTCTTGAAATTTACTTTGGACATCCGTTTGTGCTTAGTTCGGAGATCATTTTAGAACTATTTCGACATTTCTGATATAAGACCTTGTTTGCGTGCAGGATTATTTCTTCAGAGATTTCTTTTTGAGGATGCTGATGAGAATGACTAGCATGTTCGACTATAAAAACTGTTTGTTTTCGAAAACAAACATTTTGACTAAACTTTCATACTGATTTCAAAAGAATTATTCCCTGAACAAAAAACACTTCCAGCAGAGACAACAGCAAATAGCAAAAACACTTTCTTGAGAAAAATAATCGCTAGAAAATATGCTGTTTTCATAACGATCAGCGTCTTTGACGCCTTGTGACGGAATATACGAAACAAAACGCAGATTTTTTTGGTGTCTGAAAATTGCATCGTTGCAAAATTTTTCACATTTTATAGATGGTAGATGATTGAACTGCAATGAAAACCTGGTAGAGTGTAAAGATGTCAAAAATGCGAATGCAACTTCCAAAATTTTTCGTCAAATTCACAAAAATGCATTGAAAAAGTGAAAAAATTGCAGACCGCAGCGTTTGCAACGATGTAAAACTTCAGACGCCTGATTTTTTAGGGCGCATCATAGTAAACGCAACAATCTGTAATTTTTTCACATTTTGAATATTTTTTGAATCATTTGATTTCAAATTTTGGTAAATTTCCTTCGCATATTTGAATATTTTGAACTCTAGAGGTTTTCGTTTCTGTTTAATCATCTATTTAAAAAAAAGAAGCGTGGTATAATTTGACAGGCTTTCGTTTGCACCTTTGCAAACAGAAGACACCTGATTTTTTTACATTTAAAAATGTTTTTTCATTCTACACAATCTGCTATGGTCAAATTTGCGGTTACATGCTTGCACCTTGCAAGCAAACTCCTGTTTGCTATAATTTTGGCCATAGTTTCGTTCATAGAGCGCTTCCCGTGAATCAAATGGATAAAGTCCTATGGACTGCGTGCCTCTCTCATGGACTTCGTGCAACCTCTCCATATCAGTTGAGTTATGAATAAACTACTATGCAATTGAAAATCCTTATCTTGGTTCACTCATTTCTTTGCTTCGTGATTAAAATGGTGTTATTCATGACATTTGTTGCGCGTTAATGATTTGACCCACAATATTCCTATGATATCAAATAAATTTATGTTGATTTATGGTTTAAAATTTTTGTTAATCGTATTTCCGGGCTTGATTCTTTCATTCAATGGTTATTATCCGAAATATGCCATTATTTCACTTCGATTAACCTAGCTTTTTGCGTGAATCTTATCATTACCAAAAAACATTATCAATACTATAACTTGAATAAGGGTTGATTTTTCAGCAACAAAAACGAATATCCTTAATTTTGTAGGCAAAATTAACTTGGTTTTGATCTGAACAAATTCTAAAGGAATTACCAAAGTGGTGTCGTAGGAAAGAAAATAATTTTCCCGGTCCGTAAACGGGTTGAAAATGGATTTCAGAATATTTTTCAAATATAAGCAAGTGAATATAGGTAATCTATTGGTAGTAATCAAAAATCCTTCGTATTGAACCATGCAACCTTGCATAAACGCCGAAAATAAAGCAAATCGCTCTGTACCTTCTATTCAAACTTCGCATCTACAAATTATTTGGCAAACCCGTGCTGCCGTATGGCAGCGAAGCATGGGTCCGGACGAGCGAAGCCGTAACGCGGGGTGGACGTATTTAAACGCTTGAAGCGAACCAGGAAATCTAAGGCCCTATGAAAGAAGGTTCAGAGTGGAGCTGTCTGAAGTTTACATGGTTGCACACGCAACGGTCTCGCATTTTTTGACTTTTTCTTATTTGCTCAAGATTTGACTCTTGTGAAAAACTAGCAGAGAGTTAGTTGAATCAAATTTCCGAAAAGAAAATGGCATAAATTTGATTCAAATTGTCCGAAAAAATTCAAAAATCGTCGAATCAAAAAAAAAAAAAAATTGAGTTATTCAGTTGAAAAAAGATATAAACTTCAGATAACCCCACTCTGAACATTCTTTCATCCTTTAACATAAATTGCAATGGTCGGGTCTGGTAGGTTATCAGAGAATTGGCTGCCTTAAAGGACATTGAAGGGGAGAGCACACGAATTGTCATGAATTGTCGCGCTATGCTGCATGGGCGCTTCATCAGCACCCATGCTGTGCTTTTAATAGAAAGGTTCTACCTTTGTTGATGGAAGAAATGCATATTTTTTTTGCAATTCAAGACAGTCAGACTTATAGGTCTTTGTGAAAAATTTCGACATATTTGTCAAAGGACATTCAGTTAAATTCCCGTTCACTTGGTTACTAAAATAGACAACGCTTTAGTAAGTTGCGCCAAATGAATCTTACCGTACATGTAAGCGAATATTTCTGTTCAACTTGAAGATCTGAATTAAATTTTCATTTAATTATTTAATGTCATAATTTAAAAGCTACAAGATCTCTTTGCAAATCTTATAGCATGGGCATACGTAGCTCGTAAAATGTCTAACTACTACTCATCAGATACAATGACCTCAATTATATACCATTTTCGTCCTCATTTTCGTTCATACTAAATCAAGTTCGATCATCTCTCGAGTTAATGAACTAGAAATAATTGAACTTTGTTTGATTTGTTTAAAATTAAAATAGCGAAGCTCATGGCAGATTAAAAAAAAAAATAACAGTCTGATAATTTCGGTAGGAAACAATCATATTTGTAATTATCATTGATAGAAAATATTCGATTGTGATAGTATTACAAAATACGTGGGAACAAAAGTAGGGATTACCCAAAATTCGAATGTGTGTAGATATTTTACGCTGATTTGAATGAACGGAGTTGGTAGGTGACTCAATTGATCAGTTTAATTATAAATTTTCGCGCCGAGTAAATCCAATGTTGTATTTCAACCATGCTTATAGGCATTCAAAAGTGAAAATTATTTTTTGCAGCAATGTCAAAATGTCAATTGGCATTTCGTCTTATAGCGAGCACACTCAATATTCAACCTAGTTTAGTTATCGTTGTTTATTACGCCATTGAGGGGGCGTATTGCATGAAAGAATATGTTTGCACCCTAATAAATTTTTGGGTTAAAAGCAATTCTGAAATTCGAACGAGGAGAAAGCGCAAACAGTATTTTTTTTGCCAATAGGCACAGCAGGTTTTACATGAAGGACGCTATAAAATTATCCTCTTAATGAAGACAAATCTACATAAAACAAAATACACTATAAAAAAGAAAAAAGGACAATATAAATAAGAAAAAGTACGCAATAACATTCGAGCAAGTCTGATTTGTACAGGGTGGTCCCTACTGTAGTTTCTTTTTAAATCAAATGTTATTTTGACACTGACAGCTATTTCCCGCTCAAAAGTATCTTATTGAGTCAGTATAAGTATTCTGCAGAGCGAAATGCATCGTTTTACGCTTGAACGACGTTCGGAAATATTGAAATTTTTTTCAAAGTTAATGCTTTGTTGCGCAAACGTGCGTTTTTTGAAAATAATTTTTGGCCGAAGCAAGGCTCGCACTGCGCGATCTGACACCGTTGGATTTCTTTTTAGGGGACGCTGTGACAAATCGATGTTATGCGAAAAATCCACAAGCCATTTAAGCACCGAAATTGAATATTCGGTAAACCAAAGCTCAGATAAGCGCCGAAACCTTCAATAATGTCTTGGAAAATCGTGCTGAGACTGTCGCGCCAGCCGTGGCAGTCATATAAATGAAATTGTGAAATACCTTCCCGTTAGTTATTTCACAACTAACGGTGCTAAACGGTTTCACAACTAACTTTTCTTGTGAATAAAGCCAAAATATAAGAAAAAAAATTGATTTAAGTCATTTTATTTCATTTTTAAAAAGAAACTTGTATTTGGCCCACCCTGTATTTGAATTTCCATTTGATTTGATTTTTTATTTCAATTAAATAATTTTTTTTGTTTAGATTTAAAAATATTTTGTTTAGATTTAATAATATTTTGTTTATTTAAAATAAAGGATTTCTTTTTCCCCAACCCTTATATTCAAGTACTTTGTCCAATGCGTTGAAAAACGGACTGAACGGAAATTTCTTCAAGATTATTGTTTTTCTGAATTTCTTACAAAAGGGTTTTGCCGCAGATCCCTTTTGTTTTTATTATTATCCTTTTAATATGGATTTTAATATCAGGAGATAGTATTTTCAGAATTTTAACCAATCGAGTCATGTATTAAGGCCACATCAACCAATTATTTTATCAGACATACCACTGGCAAATTTTATCTAGTCAAGTGGATAATTATATCATGAACGATTACTCTCGCTGGTTAAATGGAGAAACCAATCCCAGCCATTGAAAATATAGAATCGAATTTTATTGGTATGCAATTTCCTAATCAAACAAAATAAAAATAAACAAGCTAAACATTAAATGAAAACGATTATATAACATTCATGGTCATGGAATAACATATCCATGTTCGTGATCAAGTAATATCAAATTATTCAACGTGAAATCGCAGCCCATGTGTTGTGTGTAGTTTAACCGAGGATTAAAACGATTGTTTGTCTTTTAATGGAATAATATTTCGTTTTATATTCTCTACAACCGTATGGCAAAAATGTTTCTAACTCGGCCCGATATTGTCAAGTATCTTTACGTATTAGTTTTGTGTGCATTTAATATTTGCGAAAATGTCCAAATTCAATTAACATGTCGAAAATTGTGTCAAACAACAGCGGCAAAGCTATTGTATTTTGCGTGAGATTCAATGTTAATATGTAAATGGATTTTAGTATGTGATGTGCAAGTGAAATTTTGAAATTTATGAAAGTGAAATTTGTTGTGAGTTGTTTGAATGCTAGACAATAGATTGGTGAAGTTCTCATTTGCGAATGACTGACTTCTGTTTGAAATTTATTGTCCGTCTATCATCATTCTTCGTTTTATCCAATTCAAAATTCTATTAATATTCAAAATCAAGGATTGCATTAGCATGCGAAAACTTTTACACTGTTCAAGTTTGGGTAAATAAAAGCGAAGTATGTTGTGTTTAGGAGTCCTCCTTCTTACCTTCACTGCTACAAAACAAAAGAAATTCAAATATAGTTGATGACTTCATTGATGAACAAATAGGTAGGTCGATCCACTCATATTTGGTTAAAAATTAAAACAATCAAAGAAAATAGGAAGCGAAATTAACATAAATTATCCGATTCAGGAACATTTATCGATTGTGGATCGTCTCTTTCAAGCGAATGCTTTCCGACTCTCTCAAAACAACTTTGAAATTAACGAGATTTTAGCAATGAAATTCAAATAGAAACAGATAATTCGCACATGAGAAATGTGTAAACAGTTTTTTTTAAACAAGACTGTGTTGAGACTTGAGTTGAGTTACTGTCAAAACACGAATCAGTATTGAAACATATGTGAATAGAACGTTATGAATAAACGAACAATACCTTTTCCGGTTTGAAGTATTTATTCTTCTTCAACGTCGAATTAGTATTGCTATAGAAAACGTTAAATATGAAAATAAAGCTTAAGAAACAAATAAAGCGATTAATATAGGACAATTATGAGTCCAATAAACAATAAACAACTCCCTATGAGCTGGTAATGTTTCTTTGAAATGAGGTAATCTTTCCTTGTCTGTGGAAAAAGGTAAAAGAATATGTAAGCAGCAGTGTTATAGTTTTAGCTTTTACCACGATTCCATTAAATTAAATCAGGCCTACAAAAGTTTTTGTCAAATCGCTAGATTAATGTTATGCCCTCTATAAGATGCATACTAAGGAGCATAATGTAATCATCGCATCCTCTTTACTATAATAATTGCAATGAAAGTGTCAAGTCTTAACACTTCATGTCTTAGAATGTATGACACCGAAATACCACCTTTCATTATACGATCTCAAATTTGTGTTAGTAATAATCGATTGATTTTGAGATTGAAACTGGACCTGTGGTGATTTACAGCCTATCAAAGAACCAACCTCGAATGTGAGTTTGACAGAACCACACGAGTTTGACAGAATCACACGAGTTTGACAGAATTGATTATACGAGATTCATCTCAAAAGTTTCGAGCCTACTTCACATCTCCACACTGATGTTATTCATTATCTTCCAGCTAATAAAATTCTTCAAAGAAGACTATATTTTTGAAGAAAAAAAAATGAAAAACTATCACTAGTCGCGGTATTTCCACTCTGAAGCAGTTCGGTAAGTCAATTTTCGAAATTCTTCGCACATGTTTTGGCTGTTTATTTTTCATCAAACCAACGTTTTTGAACGAATTTTTCAATGTAAGAAATCATCAAAAGTCAGGAGGAGCTGTATCGGGACTTAACAGAGGTTTGGTTTTGAAGCTTCACGGCTTGAAGCTTTGCCAAATATGACGATGAACGCACTATTACATTATCGTGAGGAAGCATCGAATCAAAACTCGACCAAAAAGTTGTCGTTTCCTTCTCACTGCATCTTGCAATGTTTTCAATACTTTAACGTAGTATTTTTTAGTGATCGTTTGATCTCTCTGATAATAGTCGTGGTGATCTCATTCAAATGAACCAGTCGTCATCGCCTTACTTTCCCCCGGCTTTGACGAGATTTTTGAGCTATGACGATTTAGAATGCTTCCACTGTGAAAACTGACGCTTTGTTTATGCATCATAGCTATGAGGCCATGTTTCATCAAAAGTAATTACCTTCTGGAGTTTGTTTGCGTCATTTGAAACAATTGCCAGTTGTCCTGAGGAATTCCGAAGCAAACATTCTGCTACAATGCCGTGGGCAGCAATTTTGTGATGAATTTCGCCTGAATGCCAGTCAGTCTCGAATTTTCTGCTAAAGTTTTTCAAACAGTAGAATGTGGTATGTCCAGCTGGCTTTCTCAATCGCGTATTGTTAACCGAGGATCTCCTCGGCGTTTTCTGATTTTATTGCACTCGCATAGTGGCTCATTCTAAAATCACTACTAACTGACGTGCATCCATCTTTAATTTTATTTCGCTCATGCACGACTCTTCATTGCATCCCGCTCCATCCTCCTCCATATTCGTTTTATAAATCGTATAAAACTTTATTTGCCACAGATACGTATTGCCAGCAATAAAACCTCAGTCTTATTGTCATCAATGATACTTGAACGCAGAACCCGTTGAATCGAAGGCGAATACTTGAGCTTTTACAACATACAGAACATAAAATCGGTATCGCGGAAACAGTTATTCTAATTCCAAAGACAATAACAGCTAAAACCTTTCTATACTTCTGGGAAATTGAAGTCGTTTGTTTTCACATTGATCGACAAACAATAATACTTGACCTGACAACATATTTTTGCGGAGAAAGGAACTGGACTGACGTCGGTCATCTGTTTTGAAGTAACTAGACCATAAACCACATACAAAACAATACAAAATTTTAATGAGGTAGTACTACTATTCACTTTTTATTAACGGAAAGTAAAATAGAAAAAAAGACGAAATGAATGCACATTGTTAACCTATATACGATGAAAACTTTTTTAAAAAAAAAAGCCATTTGTTTGTCCGGCAGATATTTCGCGGATCAAATATTTTCTGAGTGAATTTGGTTGTTAGACGTTATGTGCAAATGAGGGTGACGTCAATTGGCAAATTTTACGGCGGATGCTAAAGACAAAAGCGCCAGTTTATGCATGTGACGCTACGAAAGCGTCTTTTCAATCACATTTTCCAAAGAATAACAAGCAATTCTTTATTATTTATTATTTAAGTCGAAACTTGGCATCGCATCAATTCGCACTTAATTTAATAATATTGTTATCAACAAACTAACGTCAAATTGCAAGTTAGTGGTGGTTATGTCTTTGGGATCACGACTTGCTATTTGATATAATGCAGCACTAACTAAAATTATTGATTTTATGGCTCAAGAGCTGAAATTACTTAATTTGCATTGTTTATAGTACTATGATAACAATTTCTCGGACGTAAGCAAAGTGCTAGCAAGTCCATTTACCTCACTTTCTGCGCTGCACTATGACGAAGTTGTCCCTGCTTTTATTTATTTAACACAACAATTTGTTAATTTTCAATCGTAGTGCGTTCTTGTTATCAGCATCCAGAATGTGATGTCAATGTATATGACCCTGACATTGACTAAATGCAAGTTCCATATGTTTAATCTGTCTGCAAGGGGCAGGGGGTGTATTTATATTCGACTATAAGTAGTAGTAGTCGTAGTATTAGTAGAAGTAGTAGTAGTAGTATTAGTAGTAGTAGTATTAGTAGTAGTAGTAGTAATAGTAGTAGTAATAGTAGTAGTAGTAGAAAAAGAAGAAGCATCAATAGAAGTAATATTAGTAGCAGTAGTAATAGTAGTAATTGATGATTTTAATTGACATTATCGTTGGTCGCAGCTGTTGTTGTGGCCGCTGCAGCAGTGGGAGTAGCACGAGAAGAAGTAGCTGTTGCAGTACTAGTAGACGTATTTAGAATATTAAGACCGGATCGAAATGACATATTTTTACAACCAACGTTCAGCAATTGGTGACTGTCAATATGGGTGAAAGTGAAAGCCTGCTGTTGGTTTAAGAAATGCTTTCACGAAAGCAAAAAAATTGAGAATCAGATACAAAAATATCCTGAGTGACTCTTTTAGGATTGGCAAAGAAGAACAAGCAGAATTTATGCTATTGTTAAATTTAAAATTTAATTTTATTACGTATAAGCAATTTCAGGACGATCGTTTGGCAGACAAACTTGATTTTGTTTTTTACTTTCAAGTCCTCGTAAATTTGACAGTTATCGAAGCATTCCTATGAAGATATCCTGCGTTATTACGTACCTATGAAGATATGTTGACACTCCAGATTACGTGACAAATTTCAAACGTCCAATAGAACCGTAATAGTAGGTCTCTGATCCTAAGATAATGAAGAATATTCAGAGTAATTTATTCATATGAAGGTGTTCGTACCTTTGCCAACTTTTAAAACCGATAGAGTTCAGGATAGAAGGAATACAAAGAATTTGTTGAAAAAGATCTGTTTGAATCTAAGGAAATTTTTTTTCTTGCTTTGTGTTTTTCTTTAATCTCAAAATATTCTCTCAATCAAAGCAAATGCCGATTTGTTGGAAATAGTATGCAACGAAAAAGACTTAAATTTGTGATTTTGGTTTGGTTCCTACGGAGTGCGAGCGCATTTAGACGTGTTTAGCTTTTCTTCGGAGTAAAAGTGGGGGTTCAATTTGTGAGACGTTTTTCTTTGCATCTGACAGAATCTCGAAATAAAATGGTTTTATTAGAATTAATACGATTAAAATAATTTTTATTATACAAACTGGAAAAGAACAAGTTCCTCAAAAGGAGACAGGCTTTCGTTTTGACAAAGGATTGGACCAAACCGAAATATGAATATTTGAAAATATTTGACAGATTGAACGTAATTTTCTTTAAAATGTCTTATTGTTTTCTTATTTCAAATTTAATTTCTGACACCCCCTCTATAATTTCTCATTCAAAATTTACCACAGAAAAATGGCTTTAATTCAAAAAAATTTTCGAACTATATATTTTATTTAGCGTGCTTTTCTTTACGAATAATAGATTTTGTTTTTTTCGTGTGTGAAAAGGACGATATTATTAATTGCAATTACCAAAGATATTTTTGAAACATAAATGGAATTCAAAAATTATGTAGAACATGTTGAAGTCATCATTTGACGTTTAAAAACGTCAAAAACATTTCGAATTTCCTTTCACTTTCAAACGGTAACGCCACATATCTGCAACTCTTAGGTTGAGGGATGTAGAGTTTTGTTCATTTGGGAGCAATATGGAACGAAACCATGTTGGATTTTTCGAATTTCTCTGCCGAACCAAGTAAACATGAAAATGAAATAGAAAAAAGTCTTCTCCAGAAAAAATATATTTAACTCTATTTAATATTGCTGAATAGATTTAATTTTCGTTCAGTTTACTTTTATTTTGTAATTTGATTCATGTCATTTTCGTTAACTTGAAAAACCAGACATGGTAGTCGAACTTGTTTTGTTTAAAGAAACTAAGTTTTTAACGAGTGGAAATTTAGAAAATGCAGCAAAACTCACAGATGTACAGGTATCGCGCAAGATCCATTAAACCACCTATTTCGCAATGATTGTTGATTTGATTTTTTTGCCAATATTCCTTATTTATGTTGGTTGCAATAAACTTCAGGTTGGCGCTTCCGAAAATAATGTTTTGAATACTTCGCAAACTGGATTCGTTTTATTGGTTGTTTCTAAAAAAACAGGACTGTAATGAGAAGCTACGCAACATAAATTCTACTATTTCAATTTGAATGAATTTCTGTTTTCAAATAATCCTAAATGTATAATCTTTTAAAATCAAACTAAGCCAAAAATACAACACATCAAATAAGTGCGATCAATATAATTTGCAAAAACAAAGAAAATAAATATAACATGCTTTATTACTCTGAATCCTTTTAAAAACATTTAGCTGCAAAGTTCCATTGTTCTGCAAATCATGAGGTTTCAGATTTCTTGTGTATTTACTATGCAAGTTAAATCACTTTTGTCTTATTTGAATTTCTACTTATAATGTATATTAGTTTCTTTTATTCATCGCTTTGTATTTCAATTTTATTATTAATTTATTGCCACTTTTCGTGCTAACTTTAATGGATGTTTGCATGCAGACCAGAACAATCTCAAACACTTGTAGAACGTTCACGGCGCTTTTGTTCTTCATCATTTCGAGGTTTAAATCGCATAAAACTTATTAGCCATAAATTTTGCAAATGTAAACTAAAGTGGTTGTTGTTTTTTCGGTGCAAGATATGTTTACCATTAATAGGAGCACTTGTAATCAACATTTCCAAAGAATTGTTTTACGATGTGTTAAAAATTCAATCGACGCTACATCATTGCAATAACAGCGCGCAATCACTGAGATCGTTTCATTTTGTATAATTTTGAGGCGAAAGAAAGTGTATCGTGAAGGTCTGAAATTAAAATCTGAATACATAAACATAAATAAATATTGCATTTCAATTGAAGAAAATTTTCTTGATAACTAGTAGGGCGAAACAAATTTAAATTACAATTTCGAAATTCAAAAAAAAAAAAAAATTACTAGGGCGACCGAATATTTAGAAAATTTTACATTTTCGCCCTAAAATTTCGGTTGTAACTTCTTTATAACAAACGGCTACTTATTTCTATAAAAATATTATTTTCAAGCTACTTTTAAAATTTTAAATTGATCCGTGGAAAGATCTTTGAGTAATGTGTCCGCCCAGTTCGAAGAAACTTATATCTAGAAAACGACGTTCAAAGTTTTAGAAACTCTCTAAAAGAAATTATTTCATCTTCAATGCGCAATGCATGTTTCATACATTTGCCCTTCACATTGATATACCACTCCCCCCTCCTCTTTCTTCTAGATTTGGTTGACAACTTAGTGCTTTTAGCACGCTATGTTAGCGATCGCTCCGAAAGTTTGATCTGGCGATACTTTTGCTTCCATGTACAAATTATACTACTTAGGCCGGACTTTCATGCCCAATACTTGTAACGGTCTCATCACACTTGATAGGCCATTATTGAATATATCTGCTGGAATAAATACGGTCATATTTAGGATATGGTTGACAAAGGAGACACTTTTGGTACCATTGACCGGACTGTTGCGTTCAGGTTCTCGTACTATTTTCTAAACCACCTAAAAAACGGGCAAGCAGACCATCACTGCTCTATTCAACTTAAATTGAAATTGCTTCGAAATTGGTCCCGGAAGACCCCTAGATGCACATTAATTTATAATTTTCATCTAGTCCTACTCCTAATAAATGAATATTATAAAGTGAACTACTTGAATATTATAAAAATTTTACTATACATTGTATCCATTTTCGTATGGGTATAGAACTGGGTTTATCAATTTTTTTACAATTCGTACACGATCCAACTATTTTGAAACCGAAGTCGTGCTTTCCAGATTCAGGGATCGTCACGTCAGGGCGATATTTTCTGCATACAACGGCTTGCAATATTGTAGAGGAAAAGGCAAAGAAATCGCGTTGCCCTACGTCAAAGTTAGCACGATTAACAGCGGTTGATTTTCTTGCTGACGTCCTGCATGACTTCGATGCTCGTTTTTTTTTTGAGTTCAAGGCGATTTCAGGGTTGAAACAAACGAGCACTTTTGGTTTCTTCCTGTTGGAAATTGAAATTCTTTAGTGCTTCTGTCCTTCATACATTGCTGTTGTACCACTAATCTTGTTTGTTTATAAGTTGAAAATAAAAGAATAATTAGTATATTTTAATGTTTGTAAATAAAAGAATAATCAAACTAAGCAAAGCACCTATATGGCGTGGCTGTCAAACAAAACGTACCTTCAAACGGCAATAACTTTGACATACCACGTGTAAGGCACCACCCTATTGCGGAACTCTACGTCTAATTTTTGAAGTTTAAAGCCAGTATAGACGATAAGCGTTCAAAGCCGTTGTGACAACATTCAAAATCAAAACATTAAAATTTTTTTACAGTATAAGACCAATAGCATCTGATTCTTATGACTAATTTTTAGAAATTTTAAGGTTAACCCTACTGTCAAGAAGTCCTTATACTCTTAATAAATTTTTTAACGATATATTGCTGATATATACTATGGAATTCATTTGATTTCTATGAAAAAATAAAGCTTACAAAAGGTTCTTGCTACAACTAGATTCATTGGTTTCCATAAAATGCGTTGATTTATACGTCCGTGACCTGTGCTTGCGGTCATAGAAGAAGTTTCCAGCAAAGAGTTCGAGTGTGATGGGAGTTCTGTAATTTTCCACGGAAAGCTAGTGTTCTAGAAAATTGGTATGTCTCAGCAATAACAGCCTTTAACATCTAGAAGCCTTATCATATTCTCTGTAGTTCCGATAAGACTGACCAAAGAGTCTCACTGAGAAAAGCTTGCAGCTGCCTTTCCCGGACACAAAGACCTGATTTCCTTCCCACTGCCTCTGTCAGATTTCACCGGCCTGCCTGATATATTAATGAGTAAAATCTCCGAGTCAATCATATATTGCACATTCCCTTTGTTTTTTGGTAATAATAATGCTTTGCTGTCGAAAGTAAAAGTCTTACAGCCGATGTCTTTGAATTTCACCATTTCATTTTGTTTAGTTATATAACTTGTATTTGTGACTAACAATCAAGTGGGCACTTCTCATACTTTTATTTGTTTTAAACTAGTTTAATTTAAAACACAATAGGATTCCAAGTTTCGGCAATATTTTCAATGGTAATAAAGAAAACATAAAAAGTTTTAATAACAATGTCCTCTGTGTTTTGCTTCTAATCATTCGTTATATGAATAGTCTTAATGATTTGGAGGTTTTTACTATAGCATTTTAGCAAACTAACTTCTTGTTTAGTCTTCATATTCATTTCGTAAATATTTCTAATCATCGGAATAAACAATGATGTATAGATGGTTGGAAAGTTCCATAAGTATCTGCAACATCGTTCAAAATGTGATTGCCCAAAAAGTCATAAAGACTTACTTTACAAAATTAGTGTTGTCTAAAGTTTTAGACAAGTTGAAAAAAAATACCATGAACTTCACTCAAACTGGCACTATATTAGCACAGCACTCTATTTAAAAAAAATTAATTACGTGCCGATGAATGACTGTTTTAGCATAATTCTGTAAGGATTGATAAAATAATGGTTTCATACAGGAATCTTCAGAATCTTCAGAAGAATCTTCAATCAAACTATATCAGATGATTACTTTTCCACGGTTTTAAGATTTAGACACGATAGTTGTTTGAAAAATTTGAAACACTCTTTCAAACATAAATAGTAGATAAAATCTTTCATGTGGACCACTTCATTCCTTCTATGTTCATCTTCCGTTCCAACAGAAAAACGCGCCAAAAATATGCAGACCATAAAACGCAAAAAATGTGAATGAGCTCAATGACCACTGACTCCATCGAGATTTCAAAACGAAATATCTGGCATGCCTGCGAAATGATTCGTTTGTCCAATTTTTATTATTATTTTTCTGAATTCTTTTGCATCCTCCACGCCGGCTTTAGTCTATCACCGCATTTAAGAATGTGATTAAAACCGGAATGGGCTCGCCATGAGTTTTAATCAAAGGAAAATTATCAAGGTGTATAGATAGAATTGCGAGCGTATCCATTTATACCAATGAATTTAACGGACAAGATATTTAAGTTGAAACCAAACGTAAAGGAGTAAAAATAGCCGATTGGAATGTATTTATAAAAACTATAACTTGGAGTTCAATAAATCTTTGTTGGTTCTGTCGATAACAGAGCATGTTGGCACCAGGAAAATATTTTAAATGGTTTTTTGTCTCAACTAACCCTTTTTAGGCTGATGAAAAGTAGTTTTGTTACTTTTTAAACAGTCGATGAAGATTCCAATTTACTGAAAAGCAAATCAATATTTTTCTCCCTTAAAAAATGGCTATTGCATCAGATATCCGCAATTGTATCACATTTTTCTATAATTTATAATTTACTAAGAACATACACGTAAACGTTTTACTAAGCCGTCATATATTTGCGACGTGCTTAAAAGATAAACGGAAAAATCATGTAAAGCAACTCATAGATTCCTGATTACAATATTCCTTGTAAGTTCGCCTGGAATCCTCGACCCAAATCATAATCTCAAAAGTATCAGGATCTATATTGCACTGCATAGAGTTGATCTAGCTATTTACAAAGCTCGAAGATATCCTTGGTACTTCGCCATTCATTCTGAGTTCCCCTATCGCCTTAGTTTTCCCTCGTATTGGAAAAACATCAAATGAAAGATCTTTCAACAAGACAGAACTGAGGGTTAAGGATTCCCATCGAGCTCCACTAGACAAGTCTGCAAAGCCGTGAACTGAATGTCAATACATGGTTGAGTAACATGGGGGGGTCTATAGTCTACTCAATTGGCGTATGAACAGTTTTTGCTCGCCACCAAACAGTCGGAAATATATATTTCCCTTGGCAAAGTACTTGCAATTTTAAGATACGTTCGCATCTATAGAACAGTATGAAATACAAGTTGTCCGCGAGCATTGTGGTGCAAAAGATACGTATACCAGACACTCATGCGAGACACAGAATATTCGCAAAACTTCAGGGGCAAACCTTCTGCAATGTGGCTCATGCGCACTATAGATTCCATGTCATTGCATGCGTAAAGATACGTGCATGGCTATGGGAACGCCGGAATTCTAGTGGAGCCATTCAGAAAACATACCACCGATATGTGCAAAACTATAGGCAGAAATATGAATATAACCATTAAAGTTTGAACTTCCCGCCTGTCTGCAGAGCGTTTCTCTATGGCCTGGTGGTACATGTGCTTAGGGGTCGTTCACTCCTGTCTGAAGTGCACTTTTACACTCGAATCAGCTAAGTGAAAATGAAAAGTGCCAAAAGCTCTTGGCACGATATCTGTTTGGTCAGAAGCAACGAATGGTAGTTATAAATTCTTAGTAGGATAAATGTGACCCAATTCAGCGAAGGTGATTCATGTCTAACCTCTTTATCTGGTGCAGAAATCGATATCGAATGAAAAATATTACGCTAATTCGTTGGATTACCCCTTGTTAACCTTCAAAAAGAAAAATGAATTAAAGGTTTTGCGCTGCTAATTAATCCTGCAGGCTTTTTTTCTTGGGTGCAAACAAACGCTATATTGTATCGGCCATGGAAAAAATATTTTTTATTATCGCCTTTGTATAACATTTAATTGCCGCTGTTAACACCAACCTTAAACTCCTATAAATTTTAATATTCAGCCCACAAAGACATAATGACTTTCCATTCGAAAATTAGTGCAGAGTTTACCCTCCCTATTCGTTACAGAGCCCACGAAGAACCAATTCAGCTAAACGCGTCTTTATATCCACACGTACGTGTATCTATACTATCTTTTCTTATACTGAATCCGTTTTTATCGTCAAAAATAGGGTATTTGTGTCATATTTGCTTTTTTTTATGGCCAAAAACAATACAATTTACGAACCAAATATAACATATACGAAATTCATGTTGCAAAGATTAAGCTTACTACTAAGTAAATAATAATCCAGCCTTGACAAATTCTCAAGTTTAGCATAATCACATTCAAACAATCAAATTTTGATAGAAGTAAGGCAGGCATAGAAAAAAAAATTGTTGAAATTGTAACATTCTGTCGTAGGAGCATGTATTAGAACTAGTTGTCAACAATAGTAGACTGATTGCGGAAGCGAATACATATGCAGTGCACCACGGATACGTGCTCGTTCCTCTCAGTCAAGCAAAATGTTTCTTCCGCTTCTAACTTCATTTTATTTCCGTGATTTTCTTTCTACGTGTTCAGTGAAGAAAATTTCAAATTAGTTTCAATTGAATTAGTATTCAGCGGTTGCTCATTGGAACAAAAAAAAATCTATTAATATTAATAAATGCAATCAGCAAATTAATCCGATTAAAAATTAGTATTTAAATGTGGCAAAACTGATAACTAAGCAATGGCTCAATCGTTTCTATCTTGAGGCAATTTGAAAAATCTTGAAGATTTGTCCCGGTAGAAGACTGATTCATAACTGACAGAAATCAACATAAAACCTTAACAATCGCTGAAATAACTCCTGTACTTACTTTGACCTAAGTAATTTTAAGTCCGTTTGTTTTTTTGCAAATTGGATTACTTACGTATTTAAATTTTACCATGATTCCGTCCATCTTATACTTCGAAAGTCTCACGAAGGACTTTCTGAATCTTGTTTCTGTTTTTGCATGCTCTTTGTGTTTATATGTGCAAAAGTATCAAAACATCCTGTTAGAAATTTGATTGCGCGCTCTTCGACGATGGCAAAAAAACTAGTTTGATAAACTTTGATTCAATTTACTATCAATATTTTGTGAAGGTTCCACCTTTAGACTTGATTGACGTGGCAATTCTTTCAGGCATTGCTGTCACCAGCCTGAAACGTATTTATATATTTTCTCAATTTTCTTAAAAGATTTAAGTAATGATTGTTTGTTTGATAATGAATGCCGACGTATTTTTTCTTCTAATGAACCACAAATGTTCAATCCCATTGATCCAGTGATTGTGGGGGTCAGTCCAGTAGTTATATACAATTTTTTGACATACAAGTCATTGTGATTGCCAATTTGTTGCATGGAGCAGTATCTTGTTGGAACTTCACATCATTTGTATTGTTCAAAACTAGTGAAGTTGATGTGTCGGCGTCGGTTAATAAGGTCGATTTTTTTGGCTTGAAAAAAGCATTCATTTCAATAACTAAATGAATGAGTACATTAACCCATCATAAGCTTTGACTTCCTGCCATCTTCTTTGTTGTTTCCACGTTTGTTGTTTCCACGTTTGAAGAAGTCCTCATGTTTCGAGACAAACCATTTATCGACCCATTTTTGCACTTTTTCAGCATTTCAAAAGCGTACGTCGGCCAAGCTGATCTGCATCGATCGGAACAAATGGGAGTCAGGAGGAGAAAGGTCTGGAGAGTACGGGAAGTAATCAAGGTGTTCCCAACCGAGCCTTTCTAATTTTTCTGTAACGATGTTTTCCCGATGAGGTCTGGCATTGCCATTGTGGAACAGAACTTTGTGGTGTTTTTAAGCTATTAATGCTCGTTTTTCGTTCAGTCTGTGTGCCAAATAAGTCAGTCAAATCAAATCAAAATTATCACTTCGGAAGGGTGCAAACCATCGTTCATAAGTTTTTTTTTGAGTTAGTGTATGTGCACCGTAAGCTTCTACCGACAATCGATAACTTTTATCAGCAGCTTTTTTTTCTTCAGATGAAAGAAGGTTATTAAACTTCCCCGCAAAGCATCTTTTTCAGGAACAAAATTCAACATTTTCGTAGCAAAAAAAATTTGTTGTTTACGCTTTTTCGTTCAATGACCAAGTGGGAATTGATGACAGATGTTTACCCTCCAAAAGACCATTCAAGTTATTGTAGACACAAACCATATGTAAAAATTGCGCCATCTGTTATCTAGATCGATATTAATAACCGATACTCTCAATTTCAGAGTTTTTGTTAAACAATTTAGTTCTGATTGTTAAACAAAAACCCTCGTGTAAAATAGTTAGTTTTTGCCTAATTTTTTTTTGCACATGGCCGGGATTCCTTTGTCGGCATCTTTGAAGAAGTGGGCGGAATGCCGAACGAACTCACTTAAGGATTGCGTACACATTTCAGACTGTCAACCAATGTTTGAATTTTAAACGTCTTAAATTTCGATTAGATTGAATAATTATTGTTGGAGAAAGTGACATTTCATTTGCATTTTCCATATAAAACGGAAAAGTTACACATAATCCTTTACACATTATTTCTTAAGAGATGGTCTACCCATTTTGCCAGGATGAAGGAAAAGCCATTCTAATCCAGATGCCTATAGTTCAAATCGTTGCAAACGCACCGCTGTCAAGTTTGTTCACTTTTCCGTGTATAATTAAACTGAAATGAAAACGTAGACGAGTGCAAATTGTTCAAATATGCGAAATAAATTCACCGATATTAAAAGTCAAATTATATAAACATTCGAAAATTCCGAAAAAATTGGAGACCGTTGCGTTTTCAACGATGCTAACTTCAGACACCTTATGATTCTTATGGTAATCGATAAGGACATGAACAAAATTGATGGCACAACACAAACACAGGTAACTTTCTAGTCGTTTTCCGTTGCGAGACTTCAGGTCGTTTATCCGATCCTGTTTGGATAGGATATAAATAGCTTTTTTAAACTATTTGCTGTCGCTGCCTACTTAATTTCCTTCGTAGCCTGAGCTGAGCCGGCTGAGCATAATAGCTGGTTTACTTTGTTTCCGATAATTGGTGTCTGAACCAAGACGAGTGCAAACAGTTTACTTACTCATTTTCGGAAGCATCGTGATCTTCTTCCCCCTCCGATTGGTGAAAAGTAATTGTCACGCTTAAACTCAATGATATATTAAAAATTCTAAGAACAATAATATTGACCAATTTGAAAATCTTAGTGCCACAAAGTGGGAGAAAAACGACACACTATCGATGAATGGTCGAAGATAAAATCAAAAATGTAGAGAATATTCGCTGATCCCGGCAATTATCATCTTTGTATTAATTATCATTCATAAGTTGTTAATAGTTTTTGCGAATTTTCCGGATGTCTGAACGAAGGTGAATGGATTATATAGAAATTTACGAACATGAGTCCTTCGCTGTGAGTTTCATCCAAATTCTCTGATGCCATAGAGAGTCTCAACTAAAAAAATTAACAATCAATGAATAAACTCAAAACATACAAAAGGACCCTATCTCACGAAGATGCTTGTGAAATTACTTTCTGTGATATTTTAAAGCAATTTTAATCAATAATATGAAATTTCAATTTTCTAAAAATAGCAAACAAATCACTTTCGTTTTTTTTTAAATCGAAGCTACTCGTAACAGATGATCTAGTAGTTGCAGCCATGACTCATATAATGCATCTCAGTGAAAATTTAGAAATTATTCGCTTTTAAAGATCAATTGAGATTATCTTCCAGTGGATTTTCCAAATGCACTTGCCGATAGTTTCATGTTGGTTTACTCCCAATTGCCTCGAAGATTATCATGCGAATAAGTAAAATTGTTTTTACTTCAAAAAATATTTCACATTGAAGACGTTAGTTGCTTCAAGATTCTAATTAAATGATCAACAGGAGGGAAAAAAGACCAACTTTTAAATTAAAGTAGAATTAACCTTGAAGAAAGTTCGAAAAAGTTAGATACTCGCCGATACTGTAAGGTACTTGATTGTGAACAGGTTATTTATTCTTAACATTAGCATCGTTTTTGCTTACCTATTCCATCTAACTTGAGAAGTTTTGGCCGTGTTACTTAAAAAGTAATGCTTTTGTGATCACCGGTTACCGGTTCCAACTTTAAGATTTCTGGTAAGACGATGTTGTGTTCGTTAGTAGTCATGGAAAATTGAGAAAATGGGACAAAATTTCAAGGTTTCATTCGAAACGAAGTACTATTTTATTAGGGTCAATGATGGTGCATGTAATACAAATGGGTCTTGTTGAGTTTTGGTTGAAATTGGGGCAAGCTTAACAGCTTCATTGTGTTCCTGCTGAAAAAAATTGTAAGTGGAAATGTTGAAGACAATTGAATAAAATTGTTCTTATGATATCACTTGAAGTATGTTCGGTTTGTAAAGTAATTTCACGAAATTAGTACAGTGCTTGTTGAAATATGTACTATATATTTTGTTAGCACATGAAGTTAGAGTTGTAGTTTGTCAATTTGTACTGGTATTCCAGTTGTTATATGATAACAAGTAAATAAACCATTAATAGAAATTGGTTATTGTTTCTTGGTAGAGATAAACGCCACTAATCAGTTAGTAGTCTATTTATTAAGGAACACGGACGCTGTTCTAATTAAAGATTTCTAGTTTCGGGTTTTGAAATCAATTCGGACTTTCAACAAATTTCCTTGCCCAACTACAGGAAGTTACAAAACCCAAGTATCAAAAAAAAAAACGCGCACTGCCTGGACCAGCTTTCATTTGATTTCTTCCAACACCGGAGATTTATATAATGGCTCGAAACATTCATCTCGAAAATCACTGAAGTTAATGATATCTCGATGATTTGTAACCTTTTGCACTCAAAGCATTCCAAGCAGCTTGAATGAATGTGGAGAAAAGATATTTGCTGATTAATACGAATGAAATCTTGCAAGACAGATAATGTATTAGCTTAATAAGATACTAAAAATAAATTGTTAAGCTCATACCTTTACTTGTAGTATCCAAAAACATATGTCATATGCTTAAATATGCGCGCGTGTAGTCATATGGCATCGGTATTTTATCTAGAGGCAGAGGCTGACTGTCTTTTAACAATTATTATACAATCAACCTACTGTCTTCGCACACTTATCGTTGTATGCTTGTAATCAAATCTGCAATAGTTTGCTCGACGACTTACATTTTCAGACGAACCCCGATTTATGACTCATTCATTCCGAGTTGACCACTGATTTCACTTTTTTTCTCATTCACTACCTTGAATCGAATTCATGCTGCACTGTGCTAGCGCTAATGTTGGCTTTGGGATAGCTTAGTCATCCGACCATATGTGGAAATAATAGCAGGAAAAAATGAATGAAAAGAAATTACAGGGTCTGTAGTTCATTTGAGAAAATGAATTAAAAAAAAATACAATGAATTATATGGTTCTGCTCAAAAGGATTTAATGAAGTATTCCATTTTTTTGAATTTCATCAGAATTGAGCTAAAATTTGGTACCAAGAACGCAGACAGCTTTACGCGTATGAATCAAAAATAATTTAAAACTAAATCATAAATAAATAATTAACTGATAAAAAAAAGCCTTTCCGAAACCCTGCCAATATGAGTTTCAAACCGATCGTTTGTCGGCGCAGAGGGGAATCACTCTCCCAGCAATCCCAAATTAGCTCTGTCGTTAAAGAAATCTCTCTAATTCGAAGGTTCCACTATGGGCGACTGATGGTGCCTGACCCGAAATGCAAGTCCCAGAGTAGGTTCTCGTGTGATAGTGACCCGTTTGGAGTTGTACACTCAGGGCGTAAGTGGCCTTCACCACGCACACACAAAAAGGTCGAAATTTATGAAAAAAGGCGATTCTAAGCCTAGGAAGCATAAGCACACAACGGGAAACTCAAAAGAATTGCTTCCAATTAAAAAATAAATGGTAAACAACAGTGGAATGATTTAGTTTCTGCTGTCAAATGATACGCATTTTTTGATTGTCAAAAAAACGGTAACAAAACCTGAGAACATTTGCGTAGTTTAAAAGTTAGTTTAAATAATTACAGATAATTTTTCACATCTGTGCAAGGTTGCGGATGAAATATGCACCGCCAATTTTATTATATGTGAAACGTTCCATCAGTTCGTATATATATTTGACAACGGTATACTATGTGTTTTTTCCGTGTTTAGCACTTCTGAATTAGATTTTGTTTTTGATTTACCATTCCAAAATGCTATATTTTTAATTTTGACAGATATATATTTCGGGGGTAAGTTGCTTCCTTCTTCTGCGTCTATTATTTTGACACAAAAAGAAAATAAAAAATCTTACTTTGACAACGGAGTCCGCTAAAACCCTAAGAAATTTGCGTTTTTACGTCTGCGGAAATATCAATAAGTAGAGAAAACAATCAAGTTCACACGCATAATTCTTCATTTTTTCTATAGTTTCTCTCGTGATCAACTCAATCTAAATTCATTTTCGTTTTTAACTTATTTCAGATGACACAGTGCAACAGCGTTTTGGTAGCAATGGTAGTCATCAACAGGAACAACAAGATATAGTAGGGCCCGGCAAAATGGAAGGTGGAAGCAGTGTTAATAGCAATCAATTTACTATTAATCACGGCCAAAAGCCGGGTCATGGTAAAACGTCAACATCATCACCCAAGGGTCGCAATAGTGGTGGTATCAGCAAACAACGTCACAATGAAAATAAAACACATCCAGCACATCCTTGGCTTGTGACAACATTGAAGGGTCATACTGATGAGATCCGTGATATAGGATTTTCAAGTAGCGGAAAATTTCTAGCTACATGTGCTGAAGGTAAGTGTTGAAACCCTCCTAGATTTATTGCGAAGACAAACACGGATTTTATTGAAAGTATACGAAAATTTCGGTAATTTGGTGGTAATCGGCAAGAAATCAAAATGTTAATACTTTCGTTAAAATCACGAAACTGTCTGAGATGACAACATAATTCCAATACACTCTACTAACTTCGATCATCGTTAATATTTGACATCAGTAGGTTCGGCTGTTATTTCTAAGTTTGTGTGTGTTGTGTTTTCGTTTTAAGCATTTGATTCTTTGATGGGCGCTTATGAGTGGTGGTATTTGCTTTCACACAAAATGGATGTACATTATTGAAAATTTACCAACATTTGCGAGCATACTGGTTTTGGTTGAGAATGTGACAAAAAGAAATGCGCAAATTGCATTAAGCAAATCTTTATAAACAATCCCATAAACTTTTTTCGCCAAGTTGTCACGAATTAAAAAAACACAATTTCAATTTGACCTATTTGATTTTAGATAAAGTCTTGTTTATTTACCATTTTATTTTGAGCACTGGGAAAGTAAGTGACCCATTTTGACAATTCGGAAAAACTCAGCATTAGCTTTTTGTGCCGGCTTCCTTTTTTTATATGCAAGTATTTACTGGACACTTTAAATTAATTTGCTGAGCATAAACATATTCAATAGACGCTCGTAATCACTCAATGCTATGATGACCCTAGGTATTAATTTGGACTGTTGATAAGATTTTGTGTGTAATGTTGGTAGAAAACATAAAATTAATTCCATCATGATGACGACAACCATAGAAATAAAGATTATAAATTCAACAACATAGAAAACAAAAACAGCAGAAATACAATGAAACGTAGAAACAATGATTATATACAATCTTCACATATGGCGCGTTTTCAAAATGGTGGAGTGTTTTCAAGGGAATTTTTAGTTTCGTTGTGGGACATTTTGAGTAGTATACAATTTGTTCATGTATATCCTTTTCAGAAAACGGACAATAATTATTTTGTTTTCAGGACTTAGTCTTGATTGTGTAATATACTCTCTTGTTACATCTAATAATTCGCTCAGTTTTCATACATGAAAATCACCGAAATTCCATTACCCACCCCCCTTGAAATCATTTTCACTCCGATCCAACGATTTGAAACTTCTCCAGAAATTTCGCTCTCATCTTGTCTGTCAACCAAAAATTGAGATTAAAATTTTGCCCAAAATCAAAAATAATTGCACACTAGTCTGTAGTCAACGAAAATCGAATGGATATTAGTGAGAAACCAATCCATCTAATTTTAGAGAAAATCAAGAGCTGACTTTAACGGGACGGCTTCAAAAGTTAACCATTATTTTTTTGAAATTTCTTCCTTATAAATAAAAAGTTTAATTCCGGAAACCAACATTCAATGTTGGTAGAACAGGCAGATGTATTATAACATTTATCAAGCCATTGTTTCCCCCCCATCAAAAAACAGTGTTTCATCTAAACACGAAATTCCCTTTTTTCGATTATTTACAAAATCGTAGAGGCGCCACTTCTTAAGTTGTTACTTGAAAATGAGTAAATCACATGCCATCATGAAATTTTGAAAGGATCTCAGCAAAGGTTGGTACAATACAAAGAGATGTCAATGAAGATTTGAATGTGTGACAGCATCTTTATGCCGGGCCAAATACAAGGCTCGTGTAATTTATCTAGATATTAGAATAGCATTCCTAAAATTTGTGGTACGCAGTGATTAACGCAGAAAATGCATTTATTCAACGTTTGTGAACTTGGTAGTGTTCACCAACGGTTGGCTTCGCTCTGGAGTATCAACGGTTAATAATATTCTTTTGATGCCACCTCCTAGCCTAAGCTAATCTGATGTGTTCAAAGATGGATTCGAACTCTCTGATCTAATTTTTGGGGCTCCCCTCCAGATGTACAAGGTGGATACTGGCTACGATTCGTCCAATGACTTTGACTGCTCTCGAAAAACTACAGGGGTGGTAAAAAGTGTTTCTTCTCCGTTTACCTTACAACTACGACGAAATGTGTCCTGCCTACATCTCTCCGCTGTATGGGTTTCGTGCACCGTTCCTATCTTGAGCACCGATTGATATTGATTGATGATATACTTTTGATCCCATCTCCTAAAGTCTTCAGAGTTTCAAAGATTGTGATTGGTCAATGGGTCGTAGTACTGTGTGAAGCTTACTCAGAAGTTCATCCGTCCTGGTGCTACAGTATGTTGGGTATGTTGATATAGCACATGTTTATAAATTTTGGATGCTATCTAGTGCAAGAACTGTTTTTGGCCAACTGACCACCACCACTCTTATGTAAGAAACATGGGGGAAAAAAGGGTTATGGAACTTGTGAATCAAAACTGTGAAGCATATATAAGGGCTGTTGGAGCACATCAGAAACAACATATTAACAGTAAATTCAAATGTTTATGAAAGCACGTAAACAATAATTCACGAAGACACACCCTTTTTGAAAAGAAATTAACTGGAAGGATGCCAGAGAAATAAGCAATGGTGTCGTGTTTTTTTTTATCAATAGTAAGGTTAAAATTCATTATAACTAAATTTTAAAAACAAACAGAAAAATCATAACGGGAAGGACACGTTTGTTGTGTTTAGATAGAAACTTTATGTAAAATTTACCCAAAGGGTTCTTCAAATTTCATGAAGAAAGTGTGACGTGTTGAACAGCAAAACTAGGAAAAAATTAAGCTTTTTCTTGCGGTTTCACAAATAAAAGATTTTAAAACACCTTTATTTAACAACGAAACAAATTATGTATAAATTGTCATTCACATTCCGTTGAAAAATTAAAAATAGCATAAGCGATTCGAACGAATGCTATTCGCTATTGTATTAAGTGTTTAAAATTGCTTCATTTTGTGGCATACATCACAAAAGACGTCGAATATAATTGTTTGAAAACAGCAACAAAAATCTTTCACGTGATATCATCAACCGAATTTTGATTCAAAGTCATCAATCCTTAGAACAAAAACGAATTATAAAATAATCGTTTCCTATTTTCGTATTCCCCAAAAATGTAGCAGACGCGATTTTGCGACTTATACAATTCTTTTCTTCTCTTCATTCACGCGAGCTTGGAAAAAGGAAAAAACAAATATATAACGGCATTAGCAGTGACAACATAAATTTCCACTTGCGAGTAAACACCAAAATATCCACGCTTTTGGCTTCATTCGTTAAATGTTATTTTCTATTCATAATTTCGTTGGATCTGAAACAATTTCAAAATAAACAACAGAAGGAAAAGCAAAAATATAGTTGGGAGCCAAAATGTACAAAAATCAAAAACATCACACGCATACAGGCGAGAATCTAGGAGACGATACTGTTCTCGGTGAAAAAAAACTGTTGACGTTGACGTGGTAACAATTATAAAAGGATTTTTCTTTTAAATATTTATTTGGCATAGTAAGACTTTTAGCATGGGTATTAAGAAGTAAAGTGTTTTTTTTTTGTGTTTTTTGATTTTAATGTAAATAAGAAGCGAAGATTTGGTAATCTTTCATTAGTTCCCCATGCAAACTGCGAGCTGTTTGGCCGAATAATTATTTATCTAAATTAAAGGTGGTTTTGAATCTGCACTGTTGTGAAGTGCTTTTTGTGGGGCTAACAATAGTACAAAATGGTTGAAAATGTGGTTTAGTTTGCACCTTATCGAGATAAAAAATAAGATTGTTCCTTTTAAAACTAAATTGGAAGTGTCTTTAATTGGCGTCTCTTCGATGAAGGAACTGCATCATTCACTTGCTGTCGAGCCCAAATATAGAAATATGCAATTTTTAAACAGAATAATTTACCTGCCACCATACCATACTTCTATGCTATCGTCATCAGGGCTGCAACAGCCCAAGTCGAACTTGGTCTTTGTTCTGACTTTGATACATGCCTAACTTAATTTTCCGTGACCTCCTCATATCATCATTCGAGTTTGTAAGGAAATTGCTCTAAAAATAACTGTTTTCCAAATACAATTGACGAAGATCCATCTTATTCAAATCAACCTAACCACAATTACCGCCAGCGTCATGTATGGTTCGTTGCATTCATGAGCAATAGTTTAAATTACAAAACAAAACGATATATGCATGCGCATACGTTCACATATATTGTAAATTCAAACGAAGGTAACGACATGTACGCTAAAAATATGCTTCGAACTGTGACCTTAATGATCAACAGACCAAATTGCAACAAACGTATTCCAATCTGGAGACAAACTTAAGTCGGTACAATACCGCGGTGCAGCTAAACGAACAAACGGTGATACTGTATTATACAGAACATAACAATAGCAATAAAAATATGTAATATAATCCCGTTGAGATTATTAGAACCGTGTGTTGTGAATACCGTCTGTAATACGATGGCGGAAGCAATGCAATGCAATGCCAAGAGGAAACGTAGATTTCCCAACTGAACAGTCTGATCTATTAGAAGTTACTCTACTACGTTTCATAAATAATCGTTCATTTAGTATCTGATGTCACACAGAAACTTATAACAGCTTGAAGTCTGTCCAGAATCTCCAATCAATGATCATTACACTGACGATACTTAAAAGTAATAAATATTCAACCTGTTACTCGTTGTCTAGTTAAATTGCGCACATTGCATTCACATATTATATTTTGCATTTATCGATTGAGTTGATTGCACGTGATGTCTGAATACTTAACTTTTATTAGTTATGGCTCTTAGGTTGTCAGCGAGATTTAATACCATGATTAGGGCACTCGCTACCAATTATATGTCAAGTGTCAAATCGATGATCTGAGAGGCCACTTTTCGGTAATTCATCAATTAATTAGTGATATTACCGGTCTGGACGCTTGGACTTGAATCCTTATGTATGATGATGTCTTGCTCAGTTGCGTATATCAAATGAAGACGAGAATGGGATTTGGATAGGATTACGTTTGACCATGCTTTTGCATAGAAATTGTCATAGGAAAAACAAGAAGAAGCGATTGATTGCTCTAAGCTCAAAGTATGCTCCCGAATGAAAGGACGAATGCTTGAATTTGACCTGATTTATAGTTGACTTCATCGCCAAGATATATAACATCCTGAATGAGCCATCGAATAGACCGAGCTTTGTTACCACTTTTATGTTCATGTAACATTTTTCAACTGTTATAGCAATAAATGTAGTTTGACACTATCAACTGTTTACATCCTTTTTTTTCCTCTGTAGCACGATTTTAAAAAATAATTATTTATTAGTGAACATCAATGGAAGTGATGACAGACGGTTAGAATAAAGAAACCACAGTTAATATTCCTCGGTGAAAAAAATGAAATCTTCCTTTTCTCCGACGCAGTACTGCAGCTACGAATGTTTAAGCTTATGCTAGTATTCTAGTAGCGCTAGTAATAGGCTTACTCCTACTGCTGTTACTGCTATTGCCACTACGACAAAAACTTCTATTACTACAACTTCTACTACTACAACTTCTATCACAACAACTTCTATTACAACAACTTCCATTAAAACTTCTACTAGAACTTCTTCTGCTACTTCTACTACTACAACTTCAACTATTACTACAACTACTACTACTCCTTCTACTACTACTGCGATGAGAGCGGTAAAAAACGGCTAACGCGCTAACAGCCAACCATCGAAAGCCTAATTATGGACCGGGTTGCATCCACTAAAACCATCTTCAAATCGCAGGTCCTTGCTATCGTCAGGGTCGTATGTTCGAAAGGAACTTGAAATCTTCCATATTTTTTTCTTGTATTGTGTTGTGTTAACAAAAAAATGTGGAAAATTTACCAATACAAATAAAACTAATAATTTGTATAGGATCCTTTATCAGAGCTTAAACGAAGTGCTCTTGTTTTGTGCTTTTTCTACGCTATTTGTATTACCCGTTCGACCATAGATCTTCGCCTTTATTCCGGTTATTGCACGTTTTCCACCCTTGCTGTGTATTTCATCGATTGCCTTTGATGATAGTTCACCCGAGATATACTACGCATCATCACTAAATAACTATCCCTTATTTGTTGATTTTCCATTCCAAAATGCTATATTTTGTTTTAACTTTGATTGATAATTATTTCGGGAGTAAGTTGCTCCCTTCTTCTTAGCAAGAACAAAGAATGCTTTGTTGGAATGCTATTCTGTGCATCTTTTGATTTTGAAAAAAGGAGATTTTACTCAATTGGTGCGAGGCACATTGAGTGTTGTGGGTTAATGATGTTAAATGCAGCACAAATCAAAATGGATAAATTTCCTTGGACTGTTTGAAACCAAGTATTTTTTTTTTAAAATCAATCAAACAGAAAGTTTTTAAATTCCATATAAACAAGTCATGTGGCGTTTATGAAAAATTTTTATTTTAAATATTTCGTCATTCTGTCATGATGCAATATAGTTTCAAAGTAACAGAAAGTGTTCAATCATAGATGTATCAACTTATGGCAAAACACCACGTCATGTTACCATGATTCATCCTATTTACGATTGTATCTTCGTAGTCTGTTTATTTTTCATCACCATCAAATCTAGAAAAATAACTTCATAGACATATGTGGTCATACAAGAAAGCGAGCTAAACACTTGCTTGTTTCATTTCGTCTTATTTATTTATTCATTTTTCCTTCTATCCACCCATTTAATTCTTTATTCTGCATTTAATACCACTAGAAGCTTAGAATGAATCATGAATAAAAATTTAATGGTAAGACTAGAACCACACAAGAATACAACACGCGAAAAAAATCGGGTTATTAACCTAGTTTCTAAAGAAACGATTCGAATTCAACTCTTCATCGAGAAGATATAATGTCGGCTTAATGCACTTCTATACGGTTGTTATTGACTGTGATTCACCATAAGAAGAATCTGTGTTTCTCCTAGCCGTTTGGCGTTCCAAATGAATGGATTAGTTGGCTAAAGCGAAATAAGGCACAACTGTTCATCGAGACCAAGTATAAGTCTATATGGTATAAAATGCAAATACCTATATGTGCCAAAGTTACCGGTAAAAATCCGCTGCCCGAAGAGTCTATCTTTGAAATATAGCTCAGGCATACTGCAGTGTAAATCTAGATATTCTTGATCTTAAGCGACTTTTTCTGAAACCTTGTCTTCCGAACGGGTACCGTATATCATTGCAGTTTACATTGGATGTACTAGCGAATAGCGATACACTTTTTAAGTAGGTTCTGCTTGTCTGAACCTAACCTACAGACTGTTGGATAGTTAGCCTAGAACCTAACCTCAGTAATTCATACGTTACGTAGGTACGCGGCAACAAAAGCACACACACAATGGCGAGAAGATACTTAGTTGATTTTTCTATTTTTATATTGTAATGCAATATGGAATCATTAAAAATAAACATGAAAAATATCGTGGAACTATCATTGAATGTTCCAATAGAAGTTTGTCAAAACAAATCACTGACCGCCTGCTCCAGCTAAGAACTCTATCGTGAAGTTGTTTTTAAAATACTTTTTTCAACTAGTTTAAATTACGAATCAAGAATTAAATGTTAATTTCCAAGGTGACCGGCAAGCATTTTAGCTATTAAAAATAGGGAAACAACATAAGAAGTTTCTGCAGATGTTTGCGCTTTCATCTTCAGGTTCTCGTAATTGAGACTCACGAATAAATCAGGTTAGAATGTTACTAGATGATTAATAGCTAAGCATCATTAAAAATTCTCATTTATATGCGAGCCTGACTGATAATTTAAATTTATTGTATTTTTTTCTTGACTGATGTAGTTTTAGTCTTGTTACTGTGTTCCAATTCCAATTGTGAGGCAAACCTCACGATAAATGTAGATATATAGCTTGCGACTTGCTATAATCTTTCTTTTTTTCTGGAAGAAATCTGCACATCTCTGGATAAACAGCATTGTTCTGCCTCTGCTTCTGTATAAATCGTTTAAAGATACATTCAAAGCTATTAGGATAAATTATAGTAAATTTCCAAGTGTTTTGATCGCTGAAAAATTCCCAATTTCCTGGGGATTTCCCAGTCTAGTCTGCAACATGCCATTCGTTATGTTAACAAACGTATTCGAAAATACTGTCTTTATTTAAATATTTATTTTTTTTTAAATTTGGGTATTTTCCCGTTAGCAAATTTTTATGTCCTCTGTATAAAAGACGAAGCGCGGAACATGGCTCATCCTACGTCGCGACGTTAGGTGATCGTTATTAATAGGTGCATCTTATTAGAAGGATCTGATTGGCTGGTTTCAAATGTTTGAAAAAAGTTTTTATTGGTTTTCACTTTAAGGGGTTTTTTACAATATTTTGAAGGGGTTGCCAATCCGTATGCTAAACTTATAGCGTCACTGTTGGGACTACAAGACCTCCGGTCAGTTTATGACTTGATTGCCTAAGTATATACCATTGAAGTCCTTTTCAGATTGAGAATAAAATAAGTCGTTAAAATTTAGTTTTCCAAGATTTTGATGCAAATGCGTTAATATTTGTTGTTTTCCCCGGATTGAGGTTCGCAAATAACTTTTCATAATTATCTATGTTGCTGTGCACCTGTCATTATTACATGATTTGTTTTTAACCGCTAAAATATGTTCATCAGTATGCGAAATTTCCGGACAACTTTCTTATGCTAACCACGACCTATTGTTAAACCTAGCTAGGAAAAGATCGCAACTAAATGAAACTTACATGCAAGAAGTTGCAGCAAACTAAAGGGGCTTGTGCTTTTAGTTCTTCGGCTTTAGTTGAACAAAAAACATTACTAGGCGTGCATTAAATGTAACACTGTAACAATAATTTGGTCCAAATAATTGTTGTTTATGTTTACATCTACGATGGTAGTTTCAATGGAATTTTATAAAGATCATACGCAAGAACACTTTTGAAGAAAAAAAAACTGAGTTGAAACTTGATCTCATTTGAGTTTTCGCTAAAATATAAATTTTCTTCTAAGTCTTAACCGTGCCAATAATTCAGTCCATCACTGTAAGGAGTTTCTCTTAGTGGATAAGTGCAAAGATTCTTTCTTTTCGTTGAAGTATTTTAAATAATTTCCATAAAAACAGTGAAGGGAGAATCTCTTTTCCCTGGTATTATTGTTCATTGTTAATATTTTTTTTGAAAAATGATTGTTAATCGAAGCAATCTGTGCATTCTTTTATTCTTTCTGCACCAGGACGGTTCAAAACTGAAACAAGATATCATCCACCGTGTTCTGAAAATGGATTTCTCTGTGTTATTCTACATCAAAACAATTGAACTTCCCTTCCCAATTAATTTTTATGCTCAATCAAATTTTCTCTATTTATAGCTGAGTTTTAATTTGTTATTGTTGTATCAATTCAAAAATTCTTGATCGTATCATAAACAAAACAGTACAAAAACAAAAAAAAAGTTCGATACTCTTTCAAAATAATTGAACTACTAAAATATTTCATTGGAAACTGGATCTAGTGATACAAATAGTAGTAAAACAGAATTGAAGTCACAGACGCATTTAAAAAAAACAAACAAATTGTCATTGATAAACAAAATTCTTGTATTACGAAAAATACACGAACGAATAAGAATTTATTTGAAAAAACAATTTTCATTAGCCGTAGACGAAACCAGATTAAAAATATGGCCTTCAATAGCGTCAATAGTAGTATTGCGTAGAATTTGACATTAATATGTATTAGTCATCGATGGTAACGATAAACAACAACAAGATTAATCTTTTCAATAATCGGTTAAACATTTGAATAAATAAAAATTAATAAAATGCACGCAAGATTATAGGCGCATTGATTTCCAATGACGTTTCTATCAAATTTGTATTTCGGATGAATGTTTCGGAAATTTTTCTGGTTCATCCATTTTATCTGTCGGTCTATAATTTTGCATTATGTTGAAACTATATTGTGAAAATCATGATTAATTCGTATGAATAAGTTTAAACACCAACAGCATCAAGAACGAAATATAAAAAAAAGCAACACTGTCGTCATTGCCGTGAATTTAACTTTTCTTATTAGTATTCCATCAGAGAAAAAAATCCAAAAACTGACATCATAGACTCTATACTAAAATGAAAACGAATTGAATGAAATAAAACTTTCAACTTCCGCTGGATAAAATCTGGATATAAAATGTTAAAAGAGCATTGAAATTTGCAGCGTCTGCTGCATACTTAAATAGATGTTATTTGGCATACGAGTCCATCTCCTTTCTGTAATTTTATTGTAAGCACTTACCCGTTCCAAGTGCACTTTTGTGGCGTTCTTTTCTTTTTGTCGTCAGTTGTGCTGTGTATAAAGTCAAGGAAATAAATGGAAAACCAAACGAAAAATTTTAATGTAAGGTGATGAAAAATTGTACATATTCGTTAAATGGTATAATAAACTTGGTGAAGGACATTTCATTTAAATTTCTAATTTATATTTTGAATATTCAGCGTCACAACTTTCTATCATTTTGTTCATTTTCCATTGTTCTTCGGTGTGTGTGGTGTGGAATTTAGTTTAATTTTAAAAAGTATCACTCACGATTTATGTGCTTATTGTTTTGATACAAGAGCAGGATGGAGAAAATATAATTTTTGATTAACAATGAAATATGTAAAACAGATCACAATTTTATGTTGCATTGTAATATTTGGTCTGGTTTATTTGAACTTTGAATTGTATAAGGATAAATATGTTCTCGTTGTTGTAAAATCTTTTATGTGTTCAACATTTATTTGACATGATATTTTGAACTAGTTGACAACGAATGTCTTTGTCAGTGAACATTGTACACACTTAAAATGAGACTGCGACGTTTTAAAGCAACAAATTTTCATTGTCTGCTATTTTTGGTTGTTTTTTGTAAGTGGAAAATATTATGTCCACGACTTGAATAGCATAATTTATTTATTTTCTATTATCATGTCCTAATTCCTCCTTCGTTTTTAGAAAACTCAATATTATGGACCAGATTTTTGTTTCCATTGATGATTTCCAAGCACACAGAAATGTGTTTATCCACGCATCTCCCTGTAAATATAAATTTCATCTAAAAATAAAAGATTTTCCATTATGCATTTAGTCCGCTTTCTTCATAGTAACATGCAATTTACATCTTCATTTCGCTGTAAATTTTCCTAATATTTTTCTTTTGAAAAATTGAAATCAGTCTCTTGTGAAACTTTTTGCTGTCTTGCATTCTTTACGCTTCTAATGTCGTCCCGTGGAGCTAAGATGATTCTGATGTCTTTGGCGTTTACAAGGGGAAGGATTATGGAATTTGCGTCGAAACAACCTTTATCTATAAGTCGAGACAATGAACGAAAATTGATTGCTTATTTCAACTATTTATTAGAACTAAATATGAATTGAAATCTACTTACTTTCAATTTTCACATAACACACAAGTCAGTTTCCACGAGGGGTAGTTGATCTGAAAGAAATCAACTTCGAAAATTATACTGAGACTAACTAGACAATTGCAAATGAATTACACAAGTTCACAAGACTTTGAACCTGAGGAGGGCTGAATCCAAATCAGCAGCCCGTTTTAAAACAGATTTTACTTCGAAATATTCAAAAGATTCATAATTTTGCTATTTTTGACATTACAAAACAATTTGGGAACACATGGTTTGTTAGTGTATACTCCAGCACAACCAAAGTACTGCATATACGCATTTTTTAGATCATCTGTGATGATTTGTACGTTTAGCAAGCATACAACATTGAGAATTCTAACAAAAATACTTAGAATTGACTTTACAACAATGTTTATGCATTTGAACACATTCTGAAACAAAATCTCATCACAAAACAAGTTCCAAATGATGTTGAATACATCGATATAATAGCGCAGTACAGCCTGTACGATTGAATTTGAAAAATAGTAACAAAATTGCCCCGCAAATTGAAGATCTGAGTTCAGGGTAACAAATAAAAAATTAAGAAGCGTTCTCGTTTGTTCGTGTACAAAAATTAACCCAAATATGTGTTATTTGAAATTTGTGAGAGTTCTACTAAGAACATTGTAACTCAATGTGCTGACGATTTTTAAAAAATGTCTTTTTTGCTAAAACTCTTGTAAATATTAAATTAATTTCAACTTTTAATTTTATAACATTTAATTAGGGTACAATAGTTTTTTCATAACCATTCACTTTTACTTCGAAAGTTCTGACATATTTTTCTTACTATTAAATACAGCTTTGAATAGATTAAACGCTTACTTTCTTCCAAAATATTTGCAGAAAAACTCACTTTAATCATATAGCCTAAGCTATGAATGATTTGGCTAATCTTCATCAATTGAAAAACGTAATATTCAACGAAAATTTGATTTTCGTGGATTCCTATGAAGTTTTCCATTTTTAGGCCCAAATTGTACATAACACAAGATCTATTTAGTTTTTAATTTTTGATTTTAGCTTTTTAACCTATCCCACTGTGCGCCTTGCATTCATCTGGTTTTTTTTCCCCGGGCCCTGTCAAATCGTAGCTTTGGTCTTGTCAAAAAATTTGACGAAGAGAGCGTTTTTCTAAATCGAATCAGATTTTGCTAGAAGGTTTTTCGTACTCCACCATTATCGAGTCCACAAAGTGAAAATTTTTTTAACAAAGTCAAATCTCAGCGTTGATATCATGAAATTTGAAAATATTAGAATAGGATTTAAGACGGAAAGTTTGCAATCCAAACAAAAATACCGCAACACTGAATTACATCTATGTTGTAGGCGTTATTCTCGGTTTTATTCAATTTTCTATTAATCGAAAGGAATTCCTCATTTGCAGATACTCAGTCACAGTCCAGACAACCCTTTTCCCATTCAGCCATAAGCAACCGAAGTTGCATTGTCTGAGAATATTTCGCAGCAATGTTCGATTATTGCGTATAATGTCGCCAGTCATTCTGTACGCTTTATTGACAAACAAATCTAGATTTTCTCACCCTGTTTTTGATAATCAGTCACAAGGGTTGGAGATTAGTTCGTCTTACCTTGATCTCAAAACGAACTTGTTTATTGCTCATTGTTGTAGGTTAAAAGTTGATAACGATTTGTGACAATTACCGGGAAACTAAGTCAAATAATAATGCGAATAAAAGAAAAATAGGGCCTAGTAAAATAAACTCGCCAATATGGATTGTTGATTATCAGCGATTTATTTTATAAATAAAAGATTTAAGGTTTTCTACTAAACGTGGTGAAAATCTTTTGATCAAACAAATACTTGAGTTCCCAGAATAAAATTTGACGAAGTTGATAAGACTCAACAAATCCTGTCATATCTTTTTGGAGAATTGAATCGCAGTCTACCTGAAAATTTTTTTTTTGCTTGAGTGTCTACTTCTAAATGCTTCTTCCGTCAACAAATCAATCGTGATAAGACTGGAGTATTGTTCTCTACTTCATCCAATAGTATAACATTTCATTTATGGCAATCACTTGACAATCATTGATAATACAACACGATTTCGTTTAATTGTAATGAGTACACAAATTGCCATTACTCATTCTGATCATATTCGAATTTGACTCGTGCAACAGGCGTAATGATCAATTTATCAAACTCTTTCGTTGATTGTTTTAGTACTTTGGATTTTTCCGACAGATTAAGACTTAGAAACAAAGCTACACTAATCAAAAATTATGTAGGTTGAATGGCGAATCGTAGATTTCAATGATAAAATAGGGAAAAAATTTGCTGCTCCTTTCTATGCTTTTCTGAGCTTTCTTGGATCGAATCGAAAATCGAAGCGCAACCGAAAAAGTATGATGTAATCTTTGTCTGAGAAACAGATATGAAACAATACGAAGAATATGGGTTATTGATTATTGTAGATATCGACTCGAATAATTGAGTTCGAATGATAAGAGGGCAAACATACGAGTTAATTTTTCTTATTATGAAATTAAAGATAAGATGTCGGAAATTGAAAATCTAGGCCAATGGCATTATGTTTCAGAGGATTTTTGCTTCATTAAATTAATTTTTGGGTGCTTTATATTGTTTGCCAAACCGAGAACTTTTCACTTTTCATGCGTAGAATTCTGCCTTTGTAATATCAGAAAATAAATATTTTATTAACTATTTCAAGTTGAACCTAACATCGTCTCGTTTTCGGTCCCATTATTCGAAATGATACTTCAAATTGTTGACTTACGTGTTCTTGGTAGATTCCGCAAGGCAAAACTCATCATTATCATCTCATCTACCAAATTGAATGAGTCAAACCTATTCATCATAAAACCTGGTAGATATTAACACAGATCCAAGTCACCTCGAAAGATGAGCGTGAAACATCAGTCTTTACTAGTCCAGTAGCCGAATTGCATTCTCAGTATTTTCGTGAAACTCTGAAATTCAGTTTTAATGGTTATTCATCGGTACTATAAAATTCTACATACATTTTTGAATTAAGGAAAGTTGTATCCTTTGTGCTCAGAGTAAATTTTTTTCAATGTGAAATGGTCATATACTCTTTTAATGATTTGCACGAGCACCCGGTTAAATCAGTTGAGACTACAACAACAAGAGGTATACTCCAAGCATGCAATTTGCCAAACAGTTTCACTAGGATATACTTCCTGCCAAAAATTGTAAATAATCTAATCTTAACACCTTTAGCTCGAAAATACGAAACCGACATCCATCCCAGTGAAATGAGATGCTCCCAGTTCTGTTGAATCCTTTAAAATAATCTTTATGTAGCTAGGACCAATGCATTTAGAAATATAACGATAACTTTTGACTTGAGCCTATCAGTTGCAAAAACTTCGTTTTAAAGCATAGTTCATAAACTTGAAACAAGAGTTTACTAAAAACAAGGTTCCAACTCAATTAACAATGAAAACACATTTGACATGCATATAAACTTAACCATTAACTTCACCAGTTTGCATTCCGTTCTGTCTAACCCATTCGCTTTTTAATATCTTCACCATATCAACAGCACCACCTCATATTTACTAAAGATAAGTTATCAACAATGAAAACAAACAATATGTCTGATTTTTTATTATTTTCCTCTCCCTCCTTCCAAAGACAATTTAGTCAACAGTAACAACAGCGGCACCACCGACGACAACAATTCAACTACCACGCATCCACGCAATAATAATAACGCAAACAATTCACCAACAGTCGTTCACGAGGATAATCTCAACAATGCATCGTCTTCGAATAAAACAAACGAAGATTTAGCAACAGCATATCAAATTAAAGAGAAAATAAAAAAATCGGCGTCCAAATCAGGACGTAATCGTCGTCAGAAAAAGGTCAATCAACCGAATCAGAATCAACGTCAAACGGGAAGTCCGTTTGCTACGCATGAAATGGACATAGATGAAGAAGGCAAAGAAAATCAACAACCATCGACTCCAAAAGCGTTCCGCAAACAAAACAAGTCGGGAGTTTCGCCCCTAACCAATACTGTCAACAACAACAAAACAGCAAATCAGGAAAAGTCAACACTGATCAATATGGACAATTTGACAAAAATTTCTAGGGCTGTGACCCCGCCGCTACGTCAGCACACAAAATTGAATCTCCAGGAGTCAGAATTGGTTAAATATTTGCGTCACTATATCATTGATCCTGCTCAGTTGCGTATTTACGGTTATCCTGTTGAAAGTGAAATTCACACTGGCCTTGCAGAGTTCTACAAGCATCCTCCTCGTCTGTTTGGCCATTCAAAGCTTCCGAACATCGCCATTGTGAAAAAGGATGTGCTTGGCAAACGTGACAGTGGTTCTTGGGAAGACAACAACAGCGATGTGATACCACTCTCGGGAGATAGTGGCCGAGGAAGCGAATCGTCAAGTCCTCCATCGGTCGACAGTGATGCTTCAGAGAATGGTGACGATGAAGTGACAATTACCGATGTGCATTCCACGGACCCTGGAATCCTTCAACAATTCTTGTACTCATCGCTGGAGAAAACGTGTGCTCGATGCAAAAGCTCCTTTTACGTCACTGACAATGGCGAATATCTGACGCAGGAAGAGTGCGTCTACCACTGGGGTAAAACGATGCAAGTATATAAGTCAGGACATGGTTTCTGCACGCAATTTACCTGCTGCGAGCAGGACGCCAGCTCTGATGGTTGCTCCAAGAACCGACTTCATGTGTGGTCAGGTGTTTCAGTCGGAATAAACGGTCCTTACAATGACTACGTGCAAACCCAGCCGCAACTTGATGAATCAACGGCACGAACCCAGGCCAAAGTCTACGCAATGGATTGTGAAATGTGCTTCACCGGGCTTGGGCTGGAAGTAGCCAAAGTGACAGTTGTGGGAGCGGATGGCCAATTGGTGTATGAGCAATTTGTACGCCCAGAGTCGGAAGTGGTTGACTATAATACTCGCTTCTCAGGGATCACCGAAAAAGATCTGCTGACGAAAAATTGCAACGTTAAAACTCTCCGTGAAATACAACAAGATCTTTTGCAGCTATTTAATGCGGAAACCATTCTTATAGGTCATGCACTCGAAAACGACCTACGGGTGCTGCGAATTTTGCACAAAAACATCATCGATACGTCAATCGCATTTCCACATGCAAGTGGTTTCCCTTTCCGTCGCAGTCTCAAAAACCTGACGAAAGCCTACTTGAAACGTGATATACAGGTATGTGAATCGGGACATAGTAGTTTCGAGGATAGCAGGGCTTGTCTCGAACTAATGTTGTGGCGCGTTCGAAGAGATTTTCGGACCATTTTAGAGCAGTAAAGTTTGTATTCACTGACTAGATATTTATATTAAATTTCTTAATTTTATTTTAACCATAATTTTTATTACCTTTATACTTAAGATGAGACGAGATTTTTATGTAATTGTTTCACTGCTATCAACATTTCTTCCTTTGACGTTTCAAATCTTAGTTTCATAGCATCGAAAATTCACACATTATTTCAGATTATATTCTGCTGTTTGTTTCGGCACCTATCAAAGGCAAACAAACAAACACTTTTATGTTTCCATCCTGAAAAAATGTTGATTAACAGTGAAACAAAATAATAAAAACGAACTGATTTGTTGCTGTGATTTATATAAAGAAAAAATATTACTTTTATTACTTTTCATATATTTCTTTCTGCAATTTTGTAACGAACGCAATACAGAAGAATGACCGAAATACCGAAGAAAAATTAACAAATTCGCAATTTACATGCAAAACAACCTTTTTTTTTGTTCCTTTCTTATGTGTTGTGGTGAAAAGATTCAAATCGAAATTAATCAATTGAAGATACATTTCGCCACCTACAACAGACAAAAAATTTAACTGTCCTAAAGATTACGTCACCTGATATTCCACTTGCAATTTCGAAATATTTTATACAATTTTGTTTAATTGGTATTCTTACATTAACTCCCGCGAGACTATTTATTTTCCATTAAATCAAAAACGATAGAAAATTTTTCAAATGAAAAACAATTTGTCATACATTTGCCCATTTGTAAATATCAATCATATTTCATACTTCCTGACAAGAAACTAGTTTTAAGAAAACGAAATGTCAATTTTCGCAAAGCAAAGAAATATTTTGATAGAAACGTATTAAACAATTCTAAAAATTAAACATGGAATTCATAGAAACAAAAACAAAACAAGAACGAAAGTAGATCTTCAGTGTTTCATACTGGAATTGTACAGGTCACTTTGATAAAGTGACGCAATATGTTCAATTTGCAAATTTACTTTTGCTACTGGAATTTAGATTTCCTAATGATATGTTGTTGTAAAATGCATTGACATGTGTAATAGTTTGCGAACGGAATAGACTAAATGTCTACCGAAAGGAAAAAAAGTTTTTCACTCGATATGTGACAAGACACAAACACGTAAAATGCTGAATAAAGTCAATTATTTTGAAAGTGAATCGAATAAATTGAAAATATTGTTTCATTTTTTGAATGGATACGAATGCTTATCCTTTTTCAGTTCTCCCAAATTTTAGGTTTTCTTTCCGATGGTATGAGTCCACATGTGAGACCCTCACCAGGGTTGATAGTGATTTTTCTTTCAGGAGTCAGTTGTTTGGTAGTGTAAATTACGGTTAGTATTGTATTGAAATTATGGAACACATGTGAGCATTTCTTGTTGAGCATTACAATTTCATCAATTGGTTCATTTTTTTTTTATAAAGAATTGATAGTTTGTCGTCTTTCGAAGAATCTAGTCATTTTATCCTTTCAGGTTTTGTGATTTAGTTTTTCCTTAGTTGCAGCCGTTGATGGTATAAAGTTTAAGCAATTCTTGTGGTAGTTAGGCTGTTGTAGGTATGCGCAGCAAAGAAATTTGATTATTTTTGTTTGAAACGAAGGCTTTTTGAAATTTTTATTGATTTATAGTTCCTGAAACGTTCAGTTTATCATTATGCTGTCACCTACTCTTTCTGTAGACTTTGCAAAAAGTTTACTGAGATATCATTGTAAACCAATGCTTGAACTAAGCAAACCACTAAGAGCCCATGGTTCTTGGCTGTTAATTAAGATTCCTCAATAAGAAAACTTTCTTTTTCTTACTTTTACCAATTTACAGGCAAAAAAATTAAGTTTCCTCAAATCATTGAGTCGTTCAGAAGTTGCCTTTAAATTATAGATACATACAAAACCTCCAAACAAAGAATGACATTGTTACTATATGGATAGTTCTTAATCTTTACAGACTACAATATCAAACTGTATGTGCTTCTGTACGACAAAATGCAGTATCATCAATTACACTTTCCTATTCATCAATTTATTCTACTTTAGACAACAAATTTCGGAAAGAGGTTTTGTATTCTGACGAAGGCTTTCACTTGAACTTCTGGTAAAATCATTTGAAAAATGAATGCGTTTGATTTGGGAAAAAAAGATAAATTGGAATGATACAGTGAAAGTAGAGAAGAAAAAGATCATAGTGGTATTCATAGCTTTTCAGCCTAGAATGTATCTGAGTATCTATAAACGCAATTTTCTTATTATTACCATATCCAATATAATGACATCTATCCTACCTGTTGAAACTCAGCACCATTTAAAAGCGCGGACAAAAAAAATATTTGTAGAGTAAATTTCCTTACTGGTCACGCTAAAATAATTGTTTGAAATCACCGAAAGTTTAGCGTCGAAATTACAGGATACAGGGAATATGTTACACGCTCGTGGGATTCTATGACACAATTTTCCACGAAACACAAGACAGGAACTATGAGCCTAACAAACGAAGAGGACTAATCCTTACATCCTTATTTAACGACATATTTTAACTAACATCTTATTCTGGCATCCTTATAAGGTAATAAAAATGATCGATACTGATACAAATCATACTGAGTGGCGCAAAAGTTTCTGACCTGCCGCATGTCAAATCAAATAATTTATCGACAAAACACCATCAAAAATTTTGACCCCCGCTTAAATTTTCTTATAGCCACATAGCTTTAATTTATTTCTTTAAAGAGTGAATACAGAAATTTCAACGATAAAACGAAAATACGTATGCCGTCCGATAAGTACTTAAGCCTACAAATGATAAAATTTTTTTTTGGGAAAATGTAATTTATACCATACCTTGCGAATCCTAGAAAACAGTGGTCATCACCTTTCTGGCCGATGGAGCAGTCTTCGCCTTCTTTGGAGCAGGTTCACCGGGTAAAGTCCACTGGTTCGACTGTTCTTTGGTCTCTGGTGTATACCAGTGGATCCATGTTCGTCGGCGGTCACCTTCGAATTGCACTTGAACAGCGCCAAACACTGCACTGAAGTGGTAGCACGGTTGCGTTTATTATCAGGAGTGAGCAAACGCGGCACCTATCTTGCCGATAGCTTTGTCATACCCAAAATTTCATGTAGGATGTGCGTAACGCGGTCTTCTGAGTTGCTTACTATCTCAGCTATCTCGCGCACGCAAAAATCGTGGATTTTCGTCACGTTATCCTCTGTGATTGCTGTTTTCGACGCACCTCGAAAGAAAATTGAAACTTAATTTTAACGATCTTTTGCGCAAACCCTTAAAACTTCGTGAATTGGAAGAGGAAATTTCGAACATTGGTGCAAATAGACCAAGGGTGGGGACACAACAGCGACGAAACGGCTTAACAGATCTCCGGAGGCCACTACAAGCGTGTTGGTCACCCGAAGATTCGGTCCACCAATAGGGGCCGGCAAGCCTAAAGACAACGCGAGAAAGCTTTATTTTACAAGGAGAATATTCGAGACGTCCCGATTTCTGCCAAATCTCAGAAATTTCTGATTTGCTGATTACAATGCTCGTGGTCAACGTTTACGTGAAAACATCCTTATGGACGATTCGTGGATTCAACTGCATGCAATTCCCAATCGACAAACATGGACAGTGAGAACCAACGGTCCCGTAAATATTGCTTGTCAATATTACTTGTCAACCCGCCACGGCCTCACAGGCCACAAGTTGGTACTTAAAGGTTGAATCCGACCCTGAATTTTGAACATTGTTTAATCTCCATTTTGACACACTTTTTCTTCTCCTTTGTTCTTAGTAATATTAGAACACTAATCCAAACGATATATAAAATATTTGTAACAGCTTTCATTTCACAAAATAATCAAACTGGCTAAAGAGGTAAAATACCCCATTCAACTTTGTGATTGTTTAATTTTCGAAATTAATTAACGACCGTAGTCGTTTCGGTCTACTTCAGCGACTTAATTCATTTTCAGGTCTAAAGATACTTAATCTATAATATGCAATAAAACGTTATTTACAAAGAAAATTAATAAAACTATAAAGAATACTTACAAAAAGTATTAGATTTGCTCAGGAACATTGGTCGCTTCATCATTAGGGTTTTTCTTTTCCCGGCATTTTGCCAGGCTTTCCATTACATCCAACTCCCGAGTATCTCCAGTTTCCTTGATGATCGTTCTTATCTCGTGTCCTTTCGTGATGATATGTTATGCTACGGCCGAGTTAAAGTTTGACGTTCTTCCCTTCGTTCTTGCTGATGCTGCTTCGCCTAGACTCTCCTTAATTCTCGTGCCAATGAGTGTCCTCGTTTGTCCTATGTGTATTTTTTCGCAGGAAGAACATTCGATACGATATATGCCAGATTTTCCTTGCGTTTGACGGTTATCCTTTGTTGATGCATGAATGTTTTTGAACTGATCCTTGCTACTAGATTCTGTCAGTTGTACAGAATTACGCCTTTTTATCATGTTGCTGATACCTTCATGGTAGGTCAACGCCTTCCAGTATATCTTTGGAGTACCGGCATTTACTAACATTGATCGCTCCTGTCGCTGTCTAATCTTTTAGCTCTTACGTGCCATATACTTAAACGACGAGTGCTTGAGTCCGTTTAATTTTGCTGTTTCGATGACGTACTGCCATTCTTTTTCTTTGGCTTCTTTGCTTAGCGGTAAATCGAGCATTCGATAAATCATGGCTCTGTGTGGGGAAACTTTTAGTCGTTGTGAATGGTTTGCTGTGTTTGGAATTGTTCTTCGTGCGAGTTGCCTTACACGTCAAATTTAATTTTATTTTGTGTCCTCTTCACGACCGTGTCTACAAAATAAAGTTTCCTACCTTTCTTTTCTTCTATTGTAAACATTATGTTCTGATGTGTTCGATTCACCTCGGCAAGAACTCACTACTTTTCACGTATGCAAAAACATCGTCCACACATTTAACCCAGAATCTCGGTTAAATGTTTTTAAGTACTAACAAGTACTTAAGCGGAAATTGTAAGGAAAATTAGTTAATTCGCTGAAGTCTGAATGATGACGGGCGAAAATCGTTTTCGAAAATAAAAGAATCAAAAAATTGAAAGGAAGTATTTTATTTCCTTGACCAAGATAAAAGAGTTTATCTTGATGTTTACAAAGATTTTTCTCTAGTTAAAGAAACTAGAGCAAAATATATTATTATATATTACAGAGTGTTTTCCACTGTCTCGTGTTCTATGTCGTCCTTTGTCGCCGAAGTGCTCGCGAAGGATTCATTATTTATCTCCAAGTTTTTAGGATTATATAATTGTTTTCTTTTTTACCCGATCCTGTCTATCATTCTTTGCCGCTAAATGAGTTCTCGAAATTTTAGAAATCTTGCAAAATGGTTCACTAATAAAACCGCAAATAAACCTTTTGACCCATACAATGATCAACTGAAATATTTTAAGCTAATTACCGTTAGAAAGTGGAAGTAACTAACAAGAAAATCAGAAAAACGGTAGCGGAGCACCTGCCTCAAATACCAGTAGGCCGCTGAATCAACTGATCTCTAAGGGTTGAGCTGCCCAAGGCTCTATCTTCTAAATGTTAACTCCGAGCGGGTTGAAAATTGTTGCCATTTTTCTAGACTTGTTAAATTTGATGAGACTAATAAAAAACAAGTTTTTTTGATGTTTCTACATTGTTGGACGCACGAAATAAATTAATTTGAGAATAAATTTGCTCTATACTGGGCACCGGGCGCGTAGGAATCTGTAGGAGTTTATTGGCCCTGTATCTGGTCAAATTCAGATGAGATTCCAGAGATTGATATTTAACAGCTTCAAGAATCAAAAGGCAACCCCTAGAACGAAAACAAGTTTCGAGCTTGTATCGAAACTCACAAGAGAAACCTTTCTGAATATAAAGTCTGACATTTGTCGCTTCGCGTGTTGTCTAGGTCCTGTTTCGCCGTTTCCATTTACGGATAGCGTTAGAACTAGCTTTTAGGTTATAGGCCCTATGTTAAGTGTTGCATTTTGGTTGTTTCCATGTTTCTTTGGAATGTTTTTTTCCTTAATATTTCTCACCGCTTGAATTTTCTCTCTCTCTTTCTCTGATTTCGGCGTTCAAGCCGATGCTTTCGTTTTTGCTCAGAGGATGCGACAGTTGAACAACTTGGGCTCGTGGCGATTTTTTTCTATTTTACCTCACCTGGTTTACCTAGTGCAAAGGACGCACCTTTCGTGCTTTTCAGCCACTTTAAGTGTAGGCACTACACTCTACAATAAAACAAATTAACTATTCAAATTTATCTTACTTAATTTATTCGAATGAATTGACAACGTATCGGTGATCATGTGTAGCTCGGTTGACATCCACAGAGAGATAGAGATTTTATGTACGAGCATTGTCATCTGGTTCGGCGGTCGAAGTTGCCCGATGACGATCATTGTCATCTGATTCGATGATCGAAGTTGCCCGATGACGGTTTTGCAGGTAAATAAATTCGTGGCTGTGTTGAGCCCCTGTATTCTTAATTTTTATTTGCGTTTAACTTAATTCTGCGGCTCTTCCTTTCGCGTTCTACTTGGTAAGACCTTTAAAGTCATTAAGGATTTTCTTGTGCTAGGTATGCTGTGAGGTTTCAGCCGGATTGGTTGAGTTGTTGTGTGTTTCTCGTGTATTGAAAAAAAAAATTGTTTGTTTCCAGAAAAATGCAAAAAATTGAGTTTAGATCTGTTATTAATTATTTTCACTATTATTAAACATTTTCATATAAAAGGCTTAACAGAAAATAAAAAATGAGTTGAATTTAGTTCACGGCACATCTGCTCCTTCACATGCAACTATTTATAACAGCTTAAATGAATTTAAACGTGGTTGTACATGAACAAAGGATGAACCGCGCTCAGGACGCCCTGTAGAGGTGACTACACCAGAAATGGTCAATAATATCCACGATATGGTGTTAAGTGACCAAAGATTAAAGTTGAGTGAGATAGTTGAGGTTACAGGGATTTCAAAAGGTAGCGTCATTTCTAATTTACATGACAAATTTGGTATGAAAAAGATTTCGGCAAGATGGGAGCCGCGTTTGCTCACAGCCGACAACAAACGCAATAATGTGTTTGCCTCTAAAGCTCTGTTATCGCTAATTTTTTTTTTTTTGGGTAGGGAGGTGAAAGCTTTTTACGCCCTGAGTGTCGGACTCCCAGTGGACCTAGTGGACTACCGACTAAACACCTCCCCTGTCAACCGGAGCGCCTAGCCTAGAACCATCTGACACATTACTTCGGGTTAGGCCTCCCAATTTCACGCCTTTTGGGCCTTCGGGTTACAGGGATTCCTTCTCCAGTTGGATGGAAAAGAGGAGGATGATTGCTAGAGAAGGAAATTCTCCGCCCTCAACCCTTCCAGCCGATCAAGTATGCCTTTTTTCGTTATAAAGATTATCCGAGCGTAATATGCCACGTGATTCCATTTGTCGACGGTTGTTCGACTAGGCTATCTGGGTGGAGCTCTTCCACTTTTTCGGCAAGATCACCGCGCTCTTTGTCCCATCTTCTGCATGAAAAGAAAGTATGACAGGCGTCATCCTTCACACCAATGCAAAATATGCAATCTGGAGACCGTGACTTACCTATCTTGTGCAGATAAGACTGAAAAGTCTAAAAGTAGTAGGGTCAGGTAGAAATCAGTCTCACCATGCGTTCGACTGAGCCACGATCTCAAGTCTTTGATGAGCCGAGCGGTCCATCTTCCTTTTAGCTCACGTTCCCATGATTGTTGCCATTCGTCGAGAGTGCATCGTCTTTCATCGCGAGCAACTTTTTCTTTATTACGCTTGTTCCTTCGGAGGTAGACTCTATTGACTCGATTGGTATCACCCCTGCAATTACCAACACCGCTGACTCAGAGACTGTACGGTATCCTGATGCAATCCGCAGTGCTCCTCGTCTCTGCACCTGTGCCAGCCGTTTTCGGTGCAGTTCCTTGTTGAGAGCTTCACTCAATATCTCTGCTCCATAAAGAAGCGTAGATTGCACTACACTCATTAGCAGACGCCTTTTTGTTGGACTTGGTCCCCCATTATTGGCTATTAGTCGACTAATTGCCGAGACCCCTGCTGCGGCCTTGTTTGTCGTTGCCTTGATTTGCTCCGAGAAACTGAGTTTAGAGTCTATCAGCAAGCCCAGATACTTGACTGATAGTTTCGACTCTACTAATGCGTCCCCGACTCGGACCATTCTTATTCTAGGAATCCTCTTCTTGGTCAGGATGACCACTTCGGTTTTCTCTAACGCTAGGTTAAACCCGTGAGTGGTCATCCAGCTCCCCACCCGGCGCATTAGTACATTCAGCCTTAATTGCGCTTGATCGACCGTGCATCCAGCCACTAGTGCCGCAACGTCATCTGCATAGCCGATCAGTCGCGACTCTTCCGGCAGTTGAAGCCTGAGCAGTCCGTCGTAGGAGATGTTCCCCAAGTCCGGACTGAGGATGGAGCCTTGAGCCACACCTGATGTGACTAGCATACTCCGACAACCTTGCACTGTGTTGTAGATCAGGTTGCGATCCTTCAGGTAGTTTCGGACTATCCGCATCAGATATTCTGGAACTTGGAACGAGTTTTTCAGGGCTTCCAGAATATCCGTCCATCTAGCCGAGTTGAAAGCATTCTTTATGTTACGTGCCTCCGCCTGTTGGACCGCACTTATAACTTTCGCGACTGCATCTATATTGGAACGTCCCGTTCTGAAACCATACCGTCTTGGAGAAAGATAACGTTAGCGAGTCTTCTCTTTATCAGTTTCTCGAGATCTTTCCCGGCCGTGTCTAGCATGCATAACGGTCGGTATGCTGACGGCGACTCGGGATTTCCCTTCCCCTTGCTGATCAGCACGAGCCTTGCCGTCTTCCAAAGCTCAGGGAAAACGCCTTCCCGCAAGAAGGCATTAAACGTACTGAGCAGCAAGTCAGGACAAGAGTGATAGGCCAGTTGCAGTACCTCGGCTGGAATACCGTCTGGGCCCGGAGCCTTCTTCGCCTTCGTGGAGAAAACTGCTAGTTCCAGTTCGTTTCTCGTGAAGAGTGGACAGTCTGATGTTGTTTCCCTGTTGGCGGCATCAACGCGGACGGGATGTTGGGGGAAAAAGTGCCCGTACTATCTCGTCCATCATGTCCGCTTCAAGTACGCAGGGGGCCCGTAGAGCGCCGAGGTTCCGCATAACTAGTTTATAGCCCAAGCCCCACGTCCCTGGTCTCTGTTCACGTCTTCGACGAGGTTCTGCCAGCAACGGGCCTTACTCCTGTTAATCAGTTTGTGAAGGCATTTTCTGGCGGACCGATATACTGTCAGTCTGGTGCATGCCTCGTCCTGGCTTCGCGCTCGTTGAGCTTTTCGCCGGAGACTGTTTCTGTTGTCGCTCATGCAACGTAATCCGGGTAAGTGTTTTCGTCGGTTTGTGACTGTAGATGCAATATGGATACACCACTACACTCCCGAGACTCAAGTCAAAGCAGTGGCTTGAATTTTTTTCATTGACTATTTGCAAAAAGGAAAAACAATAAAAGGGAAATGTTATGTATGTTAACGGCCTCATTTAAACAGTGAAAAAATCTCATTCATCAGGACAATACTCGTGTTCACAATGGCTAAAATTGAAGAATTAAAGTTTAAGTTGGTCGACCACCCAACGTATTCGCCAGATTTAGCCCCCAGTGACTTTTTGCTATTCCCAAACCTGAAAAAATGACTCGCTGAACAACGTTGAACAACGCTGAACATTTTTCAAATGAAAAAGTCAGCGATCAAACAAATACTTATTTCAAGGACCTTCCAAAACCTTTTTTTTTGACGGGTTAAAAAATTTGAGAAACGTCTAACCGAGTGTATCGAGCGTCAAGGAGATTATGTTGAAAAATAAAAAAAAAATACCAAAAAAAAATTGTTTTAATGGCTTTTTATAAGGACTTATTGACCCACCCTCGTAATAAGAAATTAATTCAGGATTAGGATTACGTACGAGACGGATTCAAATATGTCTCAAAGTCCTGTCTATGTCTTTGAGTCAACTTAAAGCTTAAAAATTAAAGCAAAATTTTGATTTTAGCCTGATAACAACACGTGGAAATTTATTCATAATTTTTCTATGCATTATACTTAGCGTGTATGATTTTGTAGTAGATAAGCAGAAACTCTAACATTAACAGGAATCAACATCAAAATAAACACATCTCGTTGATTTGACTCCATTGAAAATAAACTTAAATTTAACCAATCTAAAAAATACCGCGATCTTCCGATTACATCGTTAATGTGTGACATGCAGCAATGGACACACATGAGTGCGAGATGTACTTACTTTATTACAACAGTGTATAAAACGTATGCATTCTCATCGAGCAAAGGTCATATGATTGTGAGATAATAAATCAAATAAAATAAACGACAGCCTTGACATCCATTGATTTTTTCAATTTAAATGGTCATCAAAGGTGACTTAAAGCTATACCTTACTTATGTTAGCGCCGGGAATTGAAAGCATACGTGTAGTATGTGTAAACATACGTTTCGAATTGGGAGTTAGAAGCAGTTGTTGCTAAGTTTTATATGTAAAACGTTATATGTAAAGAGTGCAAAAAGGATTCCCTTGGATGCAGCACAATTTTCACCTTCGGATGTGTAAAATATTACACGTTGTAAGCATGTTCTGTATTATATGTACCAGTTTCAAATTATAAGGGCAAGGCTAGGTCAATCTGCTGCAATATGCTGCGAGTGCACACATGGTAATGTTCAAGGCTTAAGTTGTTATTGAAGAAGTAACCACCAAAGTTTTGTAAACATGGAAATGTATCTACATTGAAACAACATGATCCACAGTTAACATATCCGTTTCTCTACAATCATACATGATGGTCAGCATAATTGAAAGAGGACTTGAAACTAATCAGCAATTTTTTCTTAACTTTTATTCAGATTCATTCCGTTTGATAATTGTAACCACTTTTTGTGCAGCACAAAGTACGTTCTTCCTTTCGTTCTTATTTACATTATTCCACTTTTGTTTATTTTTAACATTATACCGTTTTTTAATTCTCTACACCTATTCCAATCCTTTTGTAGCCAAACAATATGCTTTGTATCATTATTGATTATGTTCTTGTTCAGCCTATAAATCTTGCCGTGAAAACATAAAAATATTGGCCTTTTTTTTCAATGATAGATTATTCTATTGCAAACTCGAAGTGGTTATATTTTGAAACGTTTCGGGGGTGTGTTAATCTCTATTAAACCAGTTTTCAGTGAACATTGATGCATTGACCATGCGACTCTTTTGAAAAAATTCGTTTTACTAGAGCAAATAGATGAAAAATGATCAAATGAAAGTAATGTTTTACATATTTTCTACTATCATAAAATCTGGCGACTATATCTCTCTTGATTTTATTATACGAGTTGCGAAATCCAAAATAAGTCTGTGAGAAAAAAACTCATTTTAATATCAATTTTTGAGTTAAATTTCTCAATCTAGAGTTTTCATTTCCATTTAATAAAACATTAATTAGTCCGGCTTGCCAGGCAACGAAGTATTTTGCTGCATCGAAAATGTCTGTCGATATTAAGCTAAGGCCCTTTTTCATCCTATAGTGAATATGTTCAGTAAACATAGCTAGGAGGACATCTGGGTAATGATCTACCCTGAAGTCCGATCATTCTTTATTGGAGAAAGTGTTTTTCCTTAATGATTCAGAGCCGTCTGATTTGAAGAGCTTTTCCTGCTAATTTAGATATATTTAGATTATAAGATAAGTCTCCAAATTTGTGACAATGTGTTACTCAAAAATTTAGCGATTGATTTTTGAAGGTCTTTTAAACTTTTGATCATCTGACGGCTGAAAAAAAAGTTGACTACATCTGTTATGGTATATTTTAAGGTGATATGGAAGTTAGCATTGTGTTTGTCAGTGAGACATAAAGTGAGATTTGTCTTATTTTGACATTATTATTACTTATTTTGAAATATTTTCTGATATCATGTCCTCTGTTTCATGAACTGAGCTGTCTGAGCAGGAACTGAGCTGAACTGAACTCATGAGCTGTCGTGTATCGCTGCTATTTTGAATCACAAACCTTATCGTCCAATCTACTTCAGAACAGACTTTCTTCCTTTTCGTCATGCTCTTCCTCCTTATGAAAATGTTAATCTTTTGAAGTTGTCCTAAATTTTTATATAAAAATTCAAAAAAATAATAAATTGATAACAGTTTTAGTGCGTGCGGGTTTTCAGTGTGCGACAACTGGTTTGACGAGTTTCGGCAGGTGCGCTTCTCCTCTCTCCAAAACACCGTTATTCTATTTAAATACATAAATATACAAATATACCTCAGTGTCGGCTTTCTCAAACCTATTTAGTTTATATTTGGAAGTGTACACAAACGTTCGATGTATTCAAAATGGGCAAAAATCCGTATGGAAAAGGAAGAAAAGGAACTTATGCAAAAAAGCAAAGAATTTGAGAAAATCTCGTGAATTTCAAGGGAATCAGCATACTGTTGAAATCAGTCGAGTACTCAAGAGTACTTCGGCAAGTGAATTGTCAACAGTAGCTCGACGATAACCATTCATATTGTGTTGTGTCATTTTCCCTCGTTTTTTCGGCTTTGGCGAGTATATTACAGTGTAAAACGTGCGGTCAAAATGTGAAACTTACTAAACTGCAACTCGTGGACTAGGCTTCAAAATAATGAGTGTGGGAATCGACAGATAAATTCTACTCCTTTGATAAATACATCATTCGACGCTAACCGGCGCATTATATTTGTTATGCGATTGACTGGCGTCAGTTTCAATGGTTTAAATGTTTTTTGCTCCCTCATGGATATGACATCCGCTTTTAGTACAACAACCTATTACAGAATATTAGAAAATGTTAAAATAGCGTCAAGTTCGGATCTTTTTAATATTAAGTGAGTTTTGTTTGATTTGATGTCCTCTATCCTAATTTACCAGAAAATTTCAGAAATATCTAAAAAAATTGACAAAGGAATAAAAGAAGAAAAAACCCGATTTTTCACGTATCCTCCTTTGGTTTTGAAAACAATCTTTTTATAATACGTGGTAAATTACGATGTAAGACACCTTCATCTTTAAAAATCTTTTTGAATTTTTTGTTTCAGACTTGTAAATTTCGAGATTAACCCCGGGCCATGGAGCATTATCATTTTTTCAGCACTCAACATTGGCGCCCTCTTTATAATTGTATACATATTTTAAATTAAGAAAAATTTTTATAACTTTGAATATTCAACTCGTAAAATATAAACAGTTATACAAGGTTCTATAAGAAGGCTAATGAGAAAAAAAATTAATTATAGGTAATTTTTTGCCTTTGTAACCGGTAATAGTCCCTTAATGCTACGTATGGTGTGACAGGTGTCATGGGTTTTGTGGTTAGTTTGGTTTGTCAGTTTTTCATAAATAAGGTGACGATTGCACAATATCTGCGCATTATACAGATTTATTTCGAAAAAAAAGGGGTTTTGTTCGCTAAACTCATTGCGCACTCCGTCGATTTTATGGCCGACGTTAGCGTCCATCATAACAATTAATTCGACTAACCATGAATCTTTTTTGCATCACGTATCCTCTCACTGATAATACGTATTCGTCGTATAGTGTGTATCGAAAAAATCATAGCAGCTCTGGATCGTAATATCGATGAAGACCCAAGTGAGTCCATTCGACATCGTGGTCAACACTTAAACATGTGTCCATTCAACTAATGGCAGATTTCACGGAAAGATCTTGGTTTGCAACTTCTGCAGGAATTTATGTCAAAGGGCATTCGATGTATGGGCCCAAGCACGAATTGCCGCAGATTCCGAATTTCAGAATAACATTGTTTAGGGATAAGGCTCATTTATGGATGAATGTCTGCGTCAGTAAGCAAAACTGGTACTTTTGGAGTGACGAGCAATCACAGGAGGTTGTTCAAACATCATCTGGACATAGTCAGTGTTAGGTGTGCTTCGATGTCCGGTGAAAACATTTGCCCATATTTCTTCACAGGAAGATATAGGGACCAATGATTGTTCGCTATAGAGCCATGATCAATGACTTTCTCGCTCCATAATTCTCGCTCCATCGACATAATGCCAGGATCTCTAGTTTCGGCTTTCTCGAAACAGCTCGTGCAACCATCGACTAATTGAAAGAAGCATTTGGTGTGCACATAATTACTCGTTTTGGACCTTAGAACTGGTCTGCACGATCTTGTGATTCAATGCCGCTGGACTGTTTCTTGTTGGGGTACGTCAAATCTTTCATCTACGCTGGCAATCCCAAGATGTTTGACCATTTGAAAGATGACATTCGACGCGTTATTGGAGAGATAAGGCCCAGTTATTGGTGTATGTTGTCGAACATCGGACCTCTTGTTTGGACCTCCTTCTCGCCAGTCGCGACGCTAACTTGCCCGAAGTCATAAAAATGGCAAAAAATTATAATAAAACCAATAAAACTAATTTCATGGCATTCGAAATAATTTATGCGTATTTTATTTTACTTCAAAGTCCTATACCACTAAAAAAACAAAAACCCTTTAGCAAACTACCCTTAATTATTTAACATGAAAGTTCGATTTTGAACTCGTTTTGGGTAATACAAACCAAAATCTACAAACGATTGTTTTCCTGGATGATTTTATGACGATTTCGTTTGCGGTCACCTGCTATGTTTTATTTTGTTAATAGATTGTTTGTCAAATTTATTTGAGAACTAAATTTTCGATTAAACCGCAATAAAAAAAATTATGACGCACTGTCAAAGGTTTGAGTGTACTAAATATAAACAAATCTCCACGTTACACAGTTGAAATATTTTTTGTTTTTCAAAAATCCGGTGACTGAAATAACCTTATCTGAATGAGTTTTTCACCTTCAGAAAAATATTTGAAATTTCATGCGGAATAGTTATCGGATTTTTACTGTTTTTATTGAATATTATACTTCTACTTATATTTGCCATAATCATTTACTAAAAAATTAAGCACATAATTACGTTCTGCTCTTACTGACTGTTGTATGTAAAGTACATCGTAGGCGCCGTTTTTTGAAATAGTTTTCTGAGTAATGTGCATGTAATGTTAGTTGAAGTTGCATGCCAGATTCAATACTAACCACAATAAATTGGTTGTGCTCATAACAATAAAAAATGCAGATACCACTTAGCATTTCTAATTATTGAAGTGGCATAGAAGTTAACATATGCGACGGTGCCATTCGATATTTTTAGTAGGTTAACGAGTTGCACTTTTTTAGCAAGTCTCAATAGAAATAACAATCGATAGCTTAATGGTTATAAATTCATTTATCATTTCTTTCCACACAAGATAACAAAGGAGCGAACAATGTACAATAACACTACGGTCATAATAAGATATAATCGTCAAGTAACACAAGTGGTCATTTTGTCATTTTTGGTTTTAGAAAAAGGATTTAAATCGTGAAAAGAAACGATCATATTTAAGGGCATTGAAAAATTTAGTGAAATAATTTGCATTATATTCTTCAAACACATATTCCATCGCGTCTTTCAATTGGGAAATCCGCGTGGCCGGGACAATATCCTCGTTGGACTTATTCCCAATGGAGTTTTTCCACTGGTTTTCGTTTCTCATCCTGATCGTGAATTTTTGTAATTAATTCGCATTACTCTATGGCAACTCGAAACGTCCCGAAGCAAAAATGCGTCGGAAGCAAAAATGAGTGCCACGGCAAGTGTTCACTTGTTCACAAGTTTCTAAAATTCCCTTATTTTTTATATGTTAAAAAAAAATACTAATATTGGGCACGGCAATTGGTTCCCACCATTCGTAGACACATGTCCCTACAAATGCTAGTTTAGTGTCTGCTTTGGTAGTGTTGTTGGAATTAAGTTGTATGCGTAGGCTCACGAACGCAGTAGTCGACATTCCTTCAAAGCGTGCACACCGTTTTATTCTCGTGTTGAAAATGTCGAATTCCATAACGAAAAACTTGCATTTGCGGGAAGTTTTAGTTCATTTTTTCATTCTCAAGAAAAGTGCTGCGGAAACTTATCGTATAACGCTCGATGTTTACGTTGATCATGCTTACCCTGAGACGACTTACAGAGAGTGATTATGCCGTTTTAAAAATGGCGATTTTGACGTGACTGATAAAGATCATGAAGCGTTACGGGAAAAGTTTGAAGATTCACAGCTACGGGAATTGTTGGATGAAGATTCAAGTCGAAGCCTAGAAAAATTGTCGCAGAAGTTAAATGTTGACAGATCTACCATCGGTAAGCGCTTGCACGCTATGGGAATGGTCCAAAAAGCTGGGACTCGGGTGCCGCATCAACTGAGAGAGAGGGGTATCGAACGGCGTTTGGTGATGTGCGAGATGCTTCTTAGACGACAAAAAAGAAAGAGTTCCATGCATCGAATTGTTAGATAATTATAATAATATATTAATAATAAGATAATAATAATTTTCGGTTTTTATCATAAGGACAGAAACAAACTATAAAAACCATTTATAGGATATTTCGCTTTTAGTGGCAAGTGACGGTCGCGGCTCGCGGATTATTATGCTCTTGATAATAGTAGACAATTGCGGTTTGAGCATCATTCAGCATCATTGAGCAGCATATGAGTTAAGTCCTTTTATTTAGCAGTAAAGTGTTTCAGATTCGAGTTTATCTGTTGTTTTTATATTTTGAATTCATACTTGTATCCCCGATATAGCAAATGTGATGAGTGATGTTAATTGGAAAGAATTTCTGTCCTTCATTGGAGTGATCTTGAATATGGGAACCATGCCGGTTGAAAATCTCCAGGAATATTGGCTTACCAGATTCCCCAGTAAAATTCCATTCTTTTGAAACGTATTTACCCGAGATAGATTTCAACAAATATATTGGATGCTTGATTTACAGAAAAATCCACCAGTTGGCAGAAATAGCGTAAGGGTGCCGTGTAAGAAATAAAAATTAGTATAAAATTATAAAAATAACATTAATATTAGTTCTTATCTTGACATAAAAACCACAAAAAATCTTTGCATGGCCTCCGAGAATTTTCCCTTTCAGTATGGACACTCAACATCGTTCGATTCTTCATCACTGCTACTGTCGGGCAACTCTGTGTCAACTTCGGATGACGTGCCTTCAGAATCTGTCAAATGCCTTTTCTTAGAAATCTTTATTGCATTACTTCTTTTAATACGATTCTTTTTTGCTACTTTCGCTGTTTTCATTCGGGATGCATTCACTTCTTGTTCTCTTTTCTTATTAAATGAAATCAAAAGGTTTTATTTCTATGGTGGGGATGTAATAACACTTGCCTTTCCACAGCGGCTTGATTCACTGGTTTTATGTTGCGGCGATCTTGTAACTAGGCTAAGAATTATTGGAAACACGATGTGTGATGTACTTGGAGTAGGGTTTTCATATGGATTGGACTAACTTTTTGTTCTTTTCGAGTGTTGTTTCCTGTAAAGGAAAAGGATTTAATCTAGTTGTCTATCATTCATGACATTTGTTGTATTAGGAGGTATATTGGTTATGTGATCGCTCGCCTTCACTTTCATTGGTTTTGTTATAGTTAGCGTAACCATCATCTGAGAAAAAATTGGGATTAACAGGAAAGAGGCCTGTTTTTCGGAAACCATAAACAGAATTTGCCATAGTTGCTGATTTTTGGATTTGTTGGTCAACACACGTCCAGGATTATTGCGTAGCCAGTTTTCTATTTCTTGGGCGTATTATGTTTTTAATGGTCACATAAAAATCACATCCATTAGCTGCATTTTATGAGTACAATGCGGCGGCAGGCAAATTATTATCACATTTTTACATGTAGCCATATCGATGACGTCAATATTTCGTTTATGTGTATAATGTCCATCTAATATCAAGACGATTGGATCTTCAGCAGCTAGTTTCGTGAATTTTATAAAATGATCAAACCATTTAGTGAACAAATGGGTGTATATCCATCCAGATGTGTGACAGTCTCTAATAGATCCCGCTGGAGGACCATCCATTAAATCTTGCGCCATCCTTTTTCGCGGAAAAATAATCATAGGAGGAACATACATTCATTAAGGTGACTGCTGTGTTCAATTTTCCTCTTTCTAGTGATTATAAGCCTGCAACCTGCCGTTTACCTCTAGCACTCACCACTTTGGAATGTTTGTGTTGGACTATCGTTATTCAAGTCTCATAAACGTTGAATAATCTGTGTGGGGAAAAGTTTATTTTTGCCATTGCTGTTTCATACAGCTTGAAAAATGATTTCACAACGTAGGACGCAGGACGATAACTCGCATTTTTTCCCGTGCTCAAAATGTGACTTTAAAACCGCATCCCCTGAATCAATTCGTAGTTTGAACAAATCCTCCAGTATTCCGTCGCCATGGTTTTTTCCTCGCAGCGTTAAGTCGTGATCCCAACAAAATGTATTGCAAGATGTTAATGAATGTTATAATTTTTCTGTTTTCTGAGATTAAATTCTGGGAGTAATTATTGAGTTGCTCATCCACATTTAAACCTCGAATAAATGACCTAGGACTTTCGATCGCTGCCTTATGAATGTCAGTTTCCGCATGCTTTTTGCACTGCTTGTGAATGTCCTTGAATTTGCAAAACAGCTTAACAATAAATTACCCCTGGACAATATTTACAAACGGGCCCGTTTCTGGCGGCGGGAGTAAACAAGCTATGGCGAGTACGTCTCCAACCACGTAAAAATCAACAGTGTCTTCTGCGAAGTTATAACGTGTAGGAGGCATCCAGCAATTTTCGAATAACGAGGCACGATCAACAAAATGATCAATATCATTTTGATTGCATTCACTTACCGTAGAAACACAGTATTGCTCCGGCTCGGCTTGTATTCCCGTAACAAAGCTACAATTTTGCACGACGATTTATGAGTTCTTTCCTTAAGTGTTTTCCTTGTTTGACCTTTTTTCCTATTTAGATTTACTGGAAAACGGAACACGGCAAACCGTAAAAAAACATCTCCAAAATTTAGTGGCAATTGATCTTGAGTCTTTGTGCAAAATACTCACCGCAAAACTTTCTTATGTCCATTATGAAGGGAAAATGAAAAAAATACTGAACCCGTTGTCTTTTGCAGCGATTGCCTGACGCTACTCACGGAACTATGAGAGAGAGAGTAAGAGAGAGAGAGAGAGAACATAATCGCATCGTTAACTGGCCGCTGCTTTTCACTTGAAATTTTTCGTTTTACTTTTTCTCGAGTTGTCGACAAAAAATCCTAGCAGCAGTGTTTACACGTGCCAACACTCGACTATGATTTGTGTCTGAATTCTTTTCAAATACGCTCGTGTCTAAAAATTGCTCCCCCAAACCCTCTAAAAGCAAAATAATAATTGATCAATGGGTATCCAGGGGGATACTTTCCATTAAGGGGCTATTCTACTTTGTCAATTTCAAAAAATTGATTTTTTTGTAAGTTTTTTGAAAGTATATGATCTCAAGAATATCGTATTAAAATTTCAGAATGATCCGAGCATTCTATTTCATCATTTTACTCGAGCGCGTCTTAGTTCATTTTGAGGTGTGTACGTCGTTCAACCGCTCGGCCCTTCCCGTCGATTTTAGGCTTTGTATAAACTTGCAGCTGTTCTTATGATAGATAAATATAGATATATTAGTTTCCTCTTAGTATATTACATTGATTTTTGAAAGAGAAAGTTGACCCTGATCTCTTATTTGTACGCTTAGTCTCACTTCGCAACGAATTTTTTTGTATAAAAAAGTAAAGAAAAGGATCTCGAGAAGCCAGGGTTACAAATAGACCTAGCGAAAGAAAATTTCGAGGCAATAGATATTCTCACGAAACACAAACAAATTATACGAGCAAGTCAGCCGAAAAAATTAGAAAATGGAGTAATCCCTCATTAGACGTAAACATTGATCAGACGTCAAGTTACTGTATTTTAAACTTTTTTGAAGTGTTTTCTGTGTTAAAAACGTTTGTTAAGTGTAAAGAATGTGACGGAAATATATATTTTTCTCAATATGGGCAACGAGGTTTAGGATTTAAAGTGTGTGTCAACTGTGAGAATTGCGGAGAAAGATATATAGACTCGTGCCCGATGATTGGCAACGGCTATGAAGTGAGCCGCCAATTTGTTTTTGTAATGAGATTAATTGGTATAGGAATACACGGCTTACAATTGTTCTGTGGTTTAATGGATTTAGGAAACCGATTCAATATCAAAACATATTATGACATAATCGAACATATAAAGGTTGCTACAAATTGTGTATTTGACTTGGTGACTCGCAAAGCTGTCAATGAAGAAAAATCTTTAAATGTCGAAAAAGAAGGTGCTCAAGATATTTTATCAGTTTCTGGCAATGGTTTTTGGGCGAAAAGAGGATTCAGTTCTCATGTAGGCATCGTTTCACTGATTGGAAAATATTGCGGGAAAGTTATAGATGTGACTGTACGATCGTCTTATTGCAAAGCTTGTGAGTATTGGAAAGGTAAAGAAGAAACAGTTGAGTGCAGTGCTTGGTACGAAGGCCGTAAGATCAATGTCCTGCAAATCATGAGGGAAGTGCCGGTAAAATGGAAGTGGATGGTGTAGTCGAAATGTTCATGCGATCTATGGAAAAATTTCAAGTCCGGTACGAATTTTATATTGGTGACGGTGACTCCAAGACTTTTCAAATGTTACTCGATGTTCATCCTTATGGCGAAGAAGTTATTGTACAAAAGTTAGAGTGCGTATTGCACGTAAAAAAAGAGTTTACAAACGAGCAGTGGAAAGTAAAAAAGCTCTTACTCAGCGTAAAAAAAGCTTTGGCAATTGCTCAAAAAGAAGCAGACAAAAAAATAAAAGTTCTGAGAAAAAAATGTTACAAAAAAAGATCTTCCAAAAACTGCAAAATTAACTTAAAAAGTAATGAAGGAATTGTCGACTTACTATGGATTAGCAGTTATACATAACAAAAATTCAATTGATGATATGCGTAAGGAGATCTGGGCAGGTTATTATCACAAAATTTCGACTGATGAAAATCCGCAGCATACCTTCTGTCCGTCAGGGTCCGATTCGTGGTGCAAATATCAAAAGCTCAAAGCCAATAACCGAAAATATAAGCATCCTCCTGCTTTAGATGAAGAAGCACAAGAAATTATGAAGCTTATTTATACCGATTTGACGAAGGATGATTTATTAAAAAGATACTTAGGCGGCAACACTCAAAATAATAACGAAAGTTTTAATCAGTGCGTGTGATCTATAACACCAAAACACATTTTTACTGGTGCAAAGATCGTTGAGATTGGAACCGAAATAGCAGCATTCATTTATAATGAAGGATTTGCTTCTGTATTGAAAATATTGGACATAATGAATGTTAAAAATTGTCCCAAACGCCCATCATTATGTCAATCAGCGCGATGACTCCCGCATTACATTAGCCGAGCGCCGAAGCACTGAAGCTTCTCAGAAAGCAAGAGCAAGCCGCAGAGATGCCAGAATGGAACAAAATGAGTTATTTGACGTAAGTATCATTTTTATACAAATTTTCAATAAAAAAAACTTTAAACGCGTTTTTCTCAAAATCATGTTTTTCGATACTGTCCAAAGCTTTTCTCAGAAACTAATGAACCGATCTTCCTGAAATTTTTACCACATATTTGTCAAACATACAGCTATGGTTGGTACTATGGTACTATGGATCGTGTCAAAGTATTGATTTTTTGGTATTTTTTTTCAACAAAAAATCGGTAAAAAACCGGTTTTTTGAAAAAAAATTCAAACAGTCGCCATTTTGTTAATTTTGCATAAAACTTCATGATACCAACCATAGCCGCTATTATACAAATTAAGAATCTTTTTGAATTTTGTGTTTCAGACTCTCCGTTGCTGAGAAATCTTATGGACAAGTGCACCCCTTATTTTTATGACATGTCAAGAATGTAAGCGTCATGACTATATATATATACACAGCTGGACAAAATAATAGGTGCAAACATTCATATTTACAAACAAGTTGCATTTTCAGATATATATTTTTCATTCCTCAAAAAATTAGGTAGCATACAATACAAGTATAGTTCATCGTCGTAATAAAGACTAAAAAATAAATCACAAACCAAAAAAAAACTTAATATTTCGTTAATTCCTAGAATACACCAATTTTTTAATTGTCAGAATAATAGGTGTGCCCAATAAAGTTATTAATTAACATTATAATTTCGTTATTTGCCGTTCCATTTACTGCTGAATTACTTAGAATGCATTTAATACCCTAAATATCCGGCATTATTCTTGATGACTTTTTCGATTCTTTTGGGCATAGACGATATCAGTTTCTGACAAGTTTCTACGGGAATACTATACCAAACTCGTTGAATATTTTCCCATAACTGGTTTTTGTTCTGGCAAACCGTCTTTGAAACATTTTTTTAAGTTGACTCCAGAGGTTCTCAATGGGATTGAGGTCTGGGGATTGACTTGGCCACTCAAGGACGTCTACGTTATGCTCTTGGAACCATGTTTTCACCAATTGTGATGAATGTTTAGGATCATTATCCTGTTGGAATGTTCATAAAAGCGGCATATTTTCTTCAGCGTATGGCAGTGACGTGCAGTCACATTAAGCGATTCCAAACTGCTTGCCTTGCGAGATCTACACCTAAAATATCTTATTTTATTTTAATAAAAATTTTGCTTTTCTAAATACAAACTATAATACTTATGATACAAACTATACTTTCCATTGCTTTATTCTTCATTAAAATATGAATTTAGACTGTAGATTGTATTGCATATCTACAGGCCTATAGATTGTATTGTGTATCTGCAAGCGAATACACACAGCAAAGATTTGCCTCAACATATTTGCTTGTTGCTAGCGAGGATTCCATTAAAAATGTTTCTTTGAATTTAGCCATACATTGGCTGGAATTTTTTTTCCTCTTTGTTCTGAATTTTATATGGGCACGGCAAGCAAAGTTGAACCCGCTTTTGAAGCTGATTGTTTCTTGCCATGTAGAATGTTGCTTGTATTATTGCTGGCATTTTATATGCATTTCAGTTTTTCGAACAGCAATATGTTGCAAGGAAATGTAAACTTTTAATTTGATGAGCTTTTCTTTGCACTTTATGAATGAAAATATTCATATTTGAATAAGGAAAAATATTAAAAAGAAAAGTGTTTTTGAGGCTGTAATCATTCTAATATTCAGTCTATTAATATTTATTTCAAATGGATTGCTTGCCTATCAATAATTTTCACTGCACGTCACTGGCGTATGGTAGCATTACAGTTTGCAACAAATCCTTGTACACGAATCTATCCATTGTTCCATCGATTCGATGTATGGGACGTACTCCTTGCCAAGAAAAGCAGCCCCATACCATCAAGCCATCTCCGTGTTTTACTGTTTTTTTTTTGTAAACCTGCCATGATATTCCTTGCCTTTTGGTCGGCGAACATTTCTTTCCGCATCGTTACTAAACAAATTTATCTTTGTTTCATCACTCCAGAGGATATTACGCCACTTTTTTTCACCCTGTTGTCCACACCAGGTCTTATGAACCAGTGCGAATTTTTTCCTCTTCTTCAAATTTGTAGTTCTAAGCAGAGGAATTTTTCGGGCAATCCTTCCTGGTAGTTTTGCAATTACTAACCGTCGCCGAACGGTTCGTGATGATACAACATTCCCAATTTCGCTTGCAATTGTATATTGTATATAAATACATATAAATAAAAAATTTTTTTTTGTGAAGTTCAAGAGTTTATTTATTCAATGCCAGAAAGATTTATAACGATACATGTAATGACTCCTCAAAAAAAAATCGCAAAAATTAACATTTTTATAGGGTTTTAAAGTAGAATAGCCCCTTAACTTTATATGATATTTCCACTAAAATTTCTTCGAGTTGCTGGTAATATGCATGAAAAAAAAACTTCGAGTGCAAAGAGTTTATAACTATATATGTATAGGTCGTTGCCAAAAAATTAATACAAATTTTTTTGAATGCTCCAGTGATCAGCGTCCCGAAATCATTCAAAATCAATCATCAAAACAGATGAGGAAAAACCATTGTAGACCTGTGTTATTATGTCAATCGTAAAGTTTCTTCAAATGAATTTCGTTGCCCTATTTGGCCTATATTAACATTAGAAATCTGCCAACAATGCGTTGAAAGTGGGTTCAAATGCATTGAAGACATTGCCGAAATGAGTCCCTAACTAAATACTTCAAGTTCATTGGGCAAGCAACACATTTGCGGATCTTTTCGAAATTTTCTCTTCTCTAATCACAACATAGCAATCGTCATAATTATTCATATTACATAAGAAGCATAAGCACCTTTTAAATGTCTTCGCTTGCAAATGTGAATATATTTTGCAAAAAACTTTTTCACATATTTAATTGTTTACGGCAAATGTGTGCAGATACTTCAGAACCTTTCGTTTCCACTCAGCCGGTTTGAATCGCTTTTCATTTGACATATTGTGTGCTAACATAATATTTAAATGAAAACTCACGCACATCAAACGCGGCCTGATGCTGATTGCATAACACCCACAATTGCATAATCGCAAGCATTAAATTTTGCACGATAATTAGCAATAAGACGCGATGTTTGATGCTTCTCAAGACGTGCAAAAGTCTAACTCAAGATAACCATTTGGTTCCTAGCCAAAGATACAGTCGTTCGGTTTAACAAGTTGCTTTTGACCTGTTATAGGTTGGATGCAGTTGCATATGCAATCGAATAGCATCAGCGATTTGGGAACACGATATTAATGAAATCATGTGTGGATGTTACGGCCAAAACAACAGTTTCGATGTGTGCACATGTGCTTGTTTCGGCCGAAAGTAGTTATTTAATCACGCATTTATGAAAAAGTTGTTATATCAAGCGCACAAAATATGTACGTATATTTCTGCATATGCGCTACGTAACGGACATTTACGTTTGGATTTCTTCTATCAGCTTTAATTTGTATCTTTCAATGCTGAGTCGCAGCGATGTTAATGTGTTGTTGCTGCTTTATTTGTGGTCGTGATAGTCGCCATCATCGTCGTCGCTGCGCCGTCGCCAACGCTATGATATATCACTGTTGATTGCGCCACTTTTGCGACTGCTTTCTACTTTCACTCGGTGCTGCCATGCCCTGTTTGTCTACCAGTTTTTCAACTGATCCAACTTAAGATGTTGTCTTAGGTTATGTTTTGCTTGTCGTTAATCGGTAGATAGTCCCAGTCGATAACCAATCACTTATCGAACTGTTTTTGAATTAGTGATGAAACAGTACCTCGTACTTATCTTGTGATAAATGGGAGATTTGTGCATTTCACTTGGAAATAAAATTCTCCAAAAAATTTAGCATTCAGCTATGGACTGCTCAGCGAAGTTATTTGAAAGTAGTTTTATTGGCTACACCACTAAATACAAACCCTATGTGTACTAGGTGTCTGAATCTCACATGCCATACTAGGAGGAGTCTGTCATACCCCAAAAATAAACAATAAAATGGAATAAAACCCACAAAGTTTTGCTTTCTAACAATTAAATACTAAGAAATGAACTTTAATAGCTAACAATGAAAAGGTCTTCAAACTAAGACACCGATTTAGTCATATAAAATACCGTGAACGTCAATATAAATTGAATACCATCAGTTTTTGAGATTTAGTATTTGTTATTTTTGGTTGGCTGTTCTGTAGAATCTGTTGACACTGAGTAGCAAGGATGTAAATTAAAAGCACAAGGAGTATCATTAACCCTTTCCGGACGAAGACTTTTTCGGCCGGATGATGTAGCAGGACGTAGTAATTTTCACGAATGCGTTAAATGAATTTCCTTTTAAAAACGTTATTTTTTGATTCTTTGTGTTTATTTACATGCTTAAAATTAAATACTTTTATCTTTAAAGCTTACAAGAATAACTATCTATACAAGAAACTATATTTACAAGAATTACAATCTGTAATATCGCTATGTGTGATACGTTGTAAAACATTCACCAAGATGCATCCGTGGTTTATTTGGGCATGTATCACACAAATACGTCATCTCATGTGTCTCACCTAGTTTGTTACGGGTCGAAGAAATTTTGCAGTACGTCTTTGTTGCCGTAAGAATTACGTGAAGTTTTCCGTTCCAACGAACTTCGTCAAGGTTGGACGTCGATTTTGAAGCTCGCTCTCGTGGTTGTCGAAAATCTCCTCTCAATTTATTTACCAATTTTGTTCGACACTGTAAATGTGTAAGAGGTTGTTTCGCTTCTTTGCCTTTTGATTTCTTTGTACAGAATGTACGAATTATTAATGCATATTTCCAATCCCCAAAGGAACAGTTTGCGCCACCACTTTAGGGACTTCCTCATAACGATACGTCCAACAATACTGATCTGCGAGTTCAACAAAAGCATTACGATTTGAAATCACCGTTTCGACACTATGCAAGAGTATTCGTTCAACGGTACTCATTTCTGCATTGTGATAATTGGTCAATAGTGTGACGATGCTCTTATCCTTTCAAGCCAAAATCACATTATTGTTCCTACAATACTATCATATTTTGATTTATATATCAAAAGCTATCAAAGATTTTGCTTTTTTTTGTGGTAGGGAGATGAAGGCTGTGTACGCCCTGAGTGTGGGACTCCCAGACGCACAATGCTTTTGGACTACCCACTAAACTCCTCCCTTGTCAACTTGAGAACCTAGCCTGGAGCTGTTTGACACATAACTTCGGGCTAGGCCTCGTGTTCCTACGCCTAGAGGCGCCTTCGGATTATGGGAATCTCTTCTCCAACAGGAAGGAAGGAAGTGCTAGAAAAGAGATCCCTCCATCCCCGATGCCTGCCATCGCTTCAATAAAGCTTTCTTCAGTATCAGCACTGCCCGAGCATATTGTGCCACGCGATTCCAATCGTCAACCGTTTTCAACGTTTCTCCTGCCATAATTTTCGGACAGAGTTCTCCAAAGAATGTGTGACAGGCGTCATCCAACTCTCCTGCATAGAATACACAGTTAGGAGACTCTGCCAATTTTGTGCAGGTAGGATCGAAAACAACCGTGCCCGCTTAAAAGCTGGGTCAAGGAGAAATCGATCTCAGCGTGCACTCGACTGAGCCTCGGCCTCAGTTTAGGGATCAGACGTGCAGTCGACCTTTCCCTTGTGTCTTGCTCTCAGGACAGTTGCCAATTGCTGAGAGTGCGACGTCTCTCTTCCCTGGTGATCTCTTCTCTTCGGTCTACGGCTCTGCGTAGGTAAATACTTCTGCGCTCTCTCGCAAGGAGTGCGAAGGGTATCACCCCTGTGATTATCAGTACTGCCGCCGCGGAGACCGTTCGATATGCGCATGATATTCGCAATACTCCTTGTCTATGCATCTGTGCCAGCCACATACGGTGCAAATCCGTACTCAGAGCGTCGCCATAGAGTAGAAGCGACTGCACAACGCTCATTAGGAGTCGTCTCTTTGATGTAGTGGTCCCCTATGTATGCCATTAATCGGATGAGTGCCGTTACACGCGCTGCAGCCTTGTCAAATGTTGCCCTGATTTGTTGAGAAAAACTCATCTTCGTGTCTACCAGGACGCCCAAGTACTTTACTGCTGATTTCGATTCAACCAGCTGTCTCCAACACCGATAGGCCTGACTTTCTTCTTTGTCCGGATGACCATTTCGGTTTTTTCCAGTGCCAGCTTGAAACCGTGAGCGGTCATCCAGTCCATTACCCTCCGTATTAACATATTGAGTCTGAGTTGCGCATGGTCTACTGTGCGCCAAGCGACCAGCGCCGCGACATCGTCCGCATAGCCGATCAAGCGTGACTCATCCGGCAGTTCAAGCCGCAGCAGTCCGTCGTAGGAGATGTTCCACTGGTCCGGGCCAAGGATAAAGTGCTGAGCGACACCTGAAGTAAGAATCGTACGTCGCCTACCTTCCTTCGAGTCGTAGAGTAGGCTACGGTTCTTCAAATAGTCCCTGAGAATCCGCATCAGATATACTGGTACTTGAAAACGCTTTTCTAGCACTTTCAGAATATCCACGCATCTAGCGCAGTTAAATGCATTTCGGACATCCAGAGTAACCAGCAGGACGACCCGTCGTGTGGAAATACTGTGTGATTACGCAGGTTGGACCGCACGTGTCGTTTTTTTATTTGGATCTGGCTGTTCTTTTCTGTTGGTTAGTATTGTCCCAGTCAAATTTTAGTTTATGTAATTCATTAGCTAACATGTGACTAGTAAAATATCGGTCATTAAACATGTGATACCCATGCACACCTGGATTTTTATTTAACATCATTGTTTATAATTGTGAAGGGATCCTTCAGTTATAAACAATGTCAATAAACAAATAAACAAAGAAAATTGCGGATGAATATTCAGGACAAAAAGAAAGATTAAAAAACCAGTAATTTGGAAGTGAGAAATCCTGGGGGTTTGGGGAGGGGGGGATGTCTGTTCTTTAAGTTCGAAAATAAGCGATAAAGTTTTGTTAAAGTAAAATTACTTTAAATTACTAAAACTAAAAATTACTTTAAGAAATTGATTAAACGATACCTCAACCTTGAATTTTCGTCAACGCATCGAACATATTACGATTTCTAAGATGGTCCCGCAATGAGTAATTAATCACAGAGTAATTAAAATCACGGAGATACTGTCAAACTGATAAAAAAGCTGAAAATATATTTCGTTGAATTTTCTGATAAATTGAACGAATGTACAAATGCTCTTGTGCAATAGTGTACGGTGAATTTTCAGATTTCAGTGACTGGAAATAGTATAAAGTGAATGACTTTCCTTTCGGTCAGATATAGCTGTTAAACGTTCAAAATTATTGTCTTAGACGATCAATTTTCACAACCTCATGGCGAGCATATAAGATCTTCAAGCTTTGGATGAATGAGTGGTGTCGCAAATCCATCGACTTTTCTGCTTTCCTTCATCTCAAATTTTCATAGAGATGTGCTCATATCTTATATACCTACATACGTGCCTTATGTGTATTCTTAACTTTTGTCTCTATGCTTTTCTCGCAGATACATACGCGGAGTGTGCTTGCACACATGTCCCATATGAAATAGATTCAAAGTGCACGCAGGAAACCCGTTTAAATTTGATGCGGATTGAATTTCTTTCCTTCAAGATTGCCAAGTAAGCATGCAAGCATATTTCTGTTCCAAATCAAACTTTACATCATCAAGCGACTTCTTAGTCATTATACTTTCACATCTCCCACGCTACATAAGAGATTTTCTCTAGGCACGCATTCATGTAGCATTTTCAAGGGAGACAATTTTATGTTAGCATACCAAACTCAATGAAAGGGAAAGGTTCCGCATGGATTACGTTTTTTTAGTATTTTATAATATTGTATAATTCAATGAATATGTAATGAGACATTAAATTTGGACATCATTCTGCATACTTAACAATTAGGTTAATCATATGGATATTTTTGATGTAACTGTTATATTAATGATGTTTTACATATGTTACGTCTGTGTTATTAATCTTGATACTTCAGGAATTAGGTTGAAAGATGTTACGAAAAATTTCTTGCCTATGGAAAAAGTGATTCAGTGGTCAAACTGATACTGAGCACAAAATGCGGCTTATGCCAAGTTCTAGCTAGAACCAAAAGCAATAAAAAATCGACATGCATTCAAAACTCAAATAGCGATTATATATTTTAGGCGTCTACTAAGTATCCTGTGTCTGTAAAGGCAAACTTTTGGCTTCTTTCCTCCTGTTCTTCCCAACTATTAACATACGTTCCCCGCATAAGCAAATTTTGTACGTCGAATTATATGAATTATATATAAAGATATGACTGTGTTTTTAAATGAATACCATATAATTTGGACCAATTAGAATGAGACAATTCAGTAAAAATGGATTTAACAAGCAATACTCACTTTGATCCAAACACTGAAGATAGCCTCAAACCGTTTGCCATATTAATTTTCACTAGGCCTCTTTGGTCTCGTTTAGCGGCTCCTTCGGGGTAAGAAAAGCCCTTATTAAGCAAAGATGGATGGTACGAAGAGTGTTCTAGGATCTACTACCCTCCGCACTGGTAAACGTTCATAGATGCCTTAATTCGCGGAACCACCACCTTAGATAGTCACAGACACATTTCAACCTGTACTATGATTTTCTCTAGAAAGAAGTTGCGTGAGAGCTCGATTATGCCCTTCTCAAGTAGTAAACGATGCTCCGAGCATCTTACGCATTTGCAGAAGGTGTCACAATGATCATCCGTGATCCCCAGATAAAATAAGTAATCTTGGTATTATTTTGGTAATTGACCCTTGTCTGCATGGTCACTGATTAAGCGCGAAATCCACTTGCCTAATTTGCATTTTGGTCGCCCATCCTTTCTGCCCCAGGACGATAATGCTTCATTCCTTGATCGGATGCGATGCTTACGCCCATAATGAGCTTTGGGAAGCACTGACACGAATCAAAGAGGTAGTGAACTACACAAGTTCATAATGAAATCAAATATAATTATACACAATGTAGGGAGTACACCAACGTTTGTTACTAGAATACGCAAGGAGGTTCTGGATATTACTGTCAGTAGTATGACTCTGGACACCTTGGTTAAAAGATGGCATCTATCCAAGGAAGCCTCCATGTCGGACCATAAAATTCTGAGGTATGACCTGGAGGGACTGAGGATGGAGCCCATTATCACTAGGAACACAATACGCACCGATTGGGCACTGTACACCACACGTTTGCGGGAAAACCTCCAGCATATCTCTGTCCAAAGGACCCCAAAATATAGTCTTGAACTTGAGCATGCTGCAGATGAGGTTAACAAGGCTATTGTGAATGCCTTTGAGGAAAGCTGTTCTGAACGCGTCATAATGGGGGACAAAGAATCCATGTGGTGGAATGAAGGACTAGCCAAACTTAGAGTGGAGGCGCGGAAACTCCACAATAAGGCAAAACGTACTAACGATAGGGTCGAATACCATAGAATTCTACCACACTATGGGAAAGAAATCCGAAGGGCAAAACCTCACAGTTTCAGATCTTTTTGCGAGAATGTTAAGGAAACATCTGTGGCAGCTAGACTACACAAAGCCATGGCTAAGCAGGGGTATAACTTTAACATTTCACTAAGGAAAAGTGACGACAGTTTCACCGAAAATGAAAAGGAAGGTAATCTACTGCTCATAGAAACCCATTTCCCGGGAAGTTCTGTAATAAATGAAGAGATTTACGAGATGGTTTAAGAAAGAAGACCAAGCAGCTCGGAGTGGAAGGAGGCTGCGACCATATGTTCGGAAAAACGAATAAGGTGGGCTTTAAACTCTTTCCAGCCCTTTAAATCACCGGGAGTTGATCGGGTGTATCCAGACCTTATTCAGAAGGAACAGAATCCGCTTATATCGTACCTGATACGCCTCTTAAGAAGTAGCCTGGCATTGGGGTGTATACCAAAGCCATGGAGGCAAGCGAAAGCAGTATTTATACCCAAAGTGGGCAGAAATGATAAAACTAATCCAAAGGCGTGCCGGCCCATTAGTTTAACGTCGTTTATTTTCAAAACGGTGGAGAAAGTGGTAGATAATTATATAAGGACAACTCACTTAATAAAATATCCACTACATTCAAATCAACACGCATACAGGACAGGAAAATCAACAGACACCGCACTGAACGTATTGAATCGCAGAATCAAAGAATCCTTGGAATATAAAGAGGTAGCTCTAGGTGCATTTCTTGATATTGAAGGGGCCTTTGGCAATACCAGCCACGATGCGTTAGACAGGGCGTTGATGGTAGGAAGGTGAATTCTACCCTTATTCGCTGGCTGTCTCAGTCACTGGCGGGGCGAACCGTAGTATGTAAACTGGGATCAAGCACCATTAAAGTACGTATGGACCGGGGATGTCCGCCAGGAGGTGTTCTTTCACCACTACTATGGATTCTTGTGGCAGATGAAGTCTTAGGCAGACTGTCAGAAGCTGGGGTGATATGTCACGCGTATGCGGATGATATCGCAATTATAACCAGAGGAAAATACGAAGGGACACTGTGTGATATAATGCAGGGGGCACTTCGAATTGTGAACAGCTGGTGCCGTTCACAAGAAGAAGAAATATCGACCAACTCCGCACCATATACCTAAATGGGACGGAGATTGGGTATAAAAATGAAATTAAGTATCTCGGATTGCTGTTGGACGGCAAGCTCAGGTGGTACGGACACATCAAGGCAGTGCCTTCAAAGGCTGTCAGAGCTCTGATGGCGTGCAGGAACATGACAGGCAAGTCCTGGGTGACCAATCATCACCTATGGAGCGGTGACCTGGGCAGACAAAATTCAGGAACGTAAGACGAGGCTTGCACTCGATCGAGTGCAGCGTTTGGCATGTGTCTGTATCACCGGAGCCATAAAATCATGTCCGACGGGAGCTCTCCAGAAAATCCTAAATCTATCGCCGATTCATTTGGTGATAGAAACAGCAGTGACATCTACAATGTCAAGAATCTTCCATGAAGGAAGAGAAAATGGTCTCAGAATGGGGCGCAAAGACCAAGTTAAACTAGTGAAGGTGACCCCATTCATATATGCACCGTCGGATTGCATGACGTCGGCATTCACCTTTCACAACAACTTTTTTTATAGTGCTGAGTGACAAGAGGGAATGGAGCGTTGAATCCAATATGCACCTGATAAGACGGAATGGAATCAGGTGGTATACGGATGGCACCAAGACATCTGAGGGAACCGGAATTGGAGTATTTTTCGCAACAAGTACTACCAATCGATGGGAAGTATGCCTAGCATGTTTCTGGCTGAGGTCTATACGCTGTAAGCGCACAACTCAGCATAGACAGAGGATATAAATGCAAAACTATAGCTATAATATCCGATAGCCAAGAAGCCTTGAAAGCACTAGAATCACCGGTGATAACATCGAGAATGGTTCTAGATTGTTGCAATAAACTCAACAAATTGAGTGCGAACAATGGAGTTACCCTATACTTGGTGTCGGGGCACGCAGGTATCAAGGGCAATGAGCAGGCGGACCAACTGGCGAGAGAAGGAGCATCGACAGTATTCATCGGTCCTGAACCCTTTAGCGCAATTCAAATGAATTTCATTCACAGGGCCCTAAAGGAAACTGCGGATAGAGAATGCAATAGACTCTGGAATGGACTTCTAGCGCTTCGAATGTCGAAGCTTTTCTTGAGCGTGCATCAAAATGAATAAAAGAATGCTTAGGATTCTGACTGGGGTCTTCACGGGGCACTGCACAATCGGGGGGGAAACCCAAAAGGATGGGCTTGGCAGCGAATGATGAGTGCAAATTTTGTAATCTTGCGGAGAAGACACCAGGCGCTCTAGGCGTACCGGAAGCGGGGGCACAATAAACCTGTAAGGGTTGACGTGCACCATCCCCGAAAGCAAATGAATCAATCAATGCTTCCCTCCTTGATCGTGAAACAGTTTCTGTGTCGCCAAAGGGGAGACCCTTTAAGGCAGATCTTCCTACGTTGTTCAGCAAGAAGCATATGCATCCACATCCTGCGATAATTAGCACCGTCGACTCTTTTTTTTTTTCAGATTCGGCACGAAGCTGATTAATTGGCACTGGAAAGCGTTCTCAATCTTCTATCTGGATTAGGATGTGGTCGCGGGCTATTCGGCTGTTAGCCCAAGAAAAGGGAAAAGAGAGAATAAGCGTGTGCATTTGTGATTCTAAAATTTGGTTAGTTGTATTTGATGAAATGCGATATCTTAAGTAAATGACTAACCAAACATCTTCAATGAAAGCGCTGAGAGATTCTGACACTGTTCTTTTCCATTGAATACCGTTTAAATCTTTAAACTTACGAAAGAAGAGAAATTTTCACTGAAAATGTTGTACTTGATACGTCTGGTGGTTTTTCGTGTTTTGTTGTCGCAGAAAGCATACTTGTCAAACGAGATCTTCTTGATTTTGAAAAGACGTTCTGTATTAATGGACCTGTTGGCGAAAAGACGATTTATAACTTTGATGAAAGAAAAAACATGGTTTTGTCGCGCTTCTGAAGTGTTGTGCATACCTCCAGGAACTTAACTTTTTGGTGTTGCTTGTTCATTACCGCCCTCAATCTAATCTGCAGTCTGCGAAACGATTATTGACTGATAAAAGTCATTAGAAGCTATGAAAGACGTACCAATGAGCTATCACGGTTCTAGTCAGTATTTATGGGATGCATATGGTATAATCTTTTAAACTATACAAAATGTAAAACAATCAGCAAATAGCATTTTTTTGTTTGTTTAGAGTTTAAACGACTTGAACGAGTCTAAATGAGAAAAAATCTTGTTTCACCAAGAAAACGCCTGGGCTAATCCTGCTCACAATACGACCGGTAAATTAAAGGAGTTACACTACAAAGTGGTAGGATTCTCATCGGATTCGCCTCCGCAGCGATTATTACCTGCTTCCTTGGTTGAAAAATTCGCTTAACAACAATAGATTTTATTTAAATGATAGCTCGATTATGAAACAAATTATTTTTAGGTGTCAGAAGTTTGCATCCTTGCAAACACAACGATTTCCAATTTTTGTATTTTTTTCATGTTTGTTTTTTGATAATTTGACTCAAAGTTTTGATAAATTATTGCCTTTTCTTTAATTTTTTCACACTCTACTAGATTTTCACTTAAACAACCTTCTGGTAGCTACGATGCAAACTTTAGACACCATATTTTGAAATAGTTGACGCGGATCACTATCGTTATTTCATTGCCAGACCAAAAAAATTTGTGTTTATGTAGTGTATATCTCTCATTTGATTTAAAAAAATAATAAAACGACAGATTTGATGCAATTCTGAACTGGAATTGTATTCAAAAATTTGTATATCCTTCCATTTCGCCGTACTTTTTTGTTTCTTTTACAATCAAAAAGAGTAAAATAACAAATAAATTGTATCTCCGTTTGGTTACTTTTGGAGACCTGGTGTAAGTGGGCAGTTCAATAATTACCCGTGTTGGACGACAGACGGCGTTCCTGAGGGAAGTTGTTGGGATGTGGTAAGATAAACGCAACAAGTACTGACTTTAACACTACTTTATCTTCACGTATAACATCAACAATAATAATAATTAGGTTCGAATCGTGTACGATGACAGACGGCAGCTTGGCTTGGAGCCCGTGTTCGGGGAACCCCCGACTTTACCACCTGGGCATGGTTAAGACCAAGCGACGGCAGCGCCAGTATCAACCGTGGCGGTGAGCTCCGTGGAGATCGCTACAATACTCCCTCGTGAATAATGTTGCCGTCAAAAAACAGCTGATGTCAGCCGTCAAATGTCCGTCAACGCGAATTTGGTTTGTGTTTGGATGGATGCGGCAAGTAAGTCCTTCGAATTTGTGTCGGACGTGTGTTTATTGGTCCACTGGTGGAACAGGGTGTAATTCGAGATGGTAAAGTAGCCCGTTGTGCAGTCAGTGACGTTGTTGACAATGTCTGAGATGGCTGCCCTAGTTGAGGTGCCCAGGAGATTGATTTCGGTGTCTTTCTGGGTGTCGAAGTCAGATGGTTTGCCAAGCTCGGTCGCGGAGTCGGCTGCTGGATCGTTGAACTCGGTTGAATGGTAAGCGCATCAGGTGAACCAGCATTTGATTCTGAGAGTTGATATGCTTGTGAAGAAGATGTTGAACTGGACTGCGGTAATATCGATCGAGGAAGCGGTGACGTTGTTCGAGGAAATAATGTTGTTGACGATGTCAATGAACTCTCAATATCGTTTGTAAGGTAGGCTGGCTTTAACCTTTCGATTTAGATGTTGACCTTCCTGCCCTTGACATCGACGGAGTACAGAAGATGACAATCGCTCGATGATACGGTGTGGATCTGTGTAAGGTTGCGTTAGTGACTTCTTGACCGAGTCTACCCTAACGAAAACGTGAGAACACGAGTGTAGGTCCTTGTGGATGAACGTTGTCTTATTCGTAAGATGGGCTATTGGTTTCGGGCGAAGCTCCCTCATGTGTCGTCGGATTTTCTCTAATAAGATGTGAGGTTCGTATATCCCTGTGCTCAGGTCGGCGAACCATTCTCCAGGCAATCGCAGAGTTGTTCCGAAATCGAGTTCGGCTGGTGAAGCGTTGAGGTCTTCTTTAAAACTGTTTCGCAGTCCCAGCAAAACAGTGGGAAGGACGTCGACCCACTGAGTTTTGTCCTCATGGCACATGATTGCCGCCTTCAATGTGCGGTGCCAACGTTCGATTGCACCATTTGAGGCTGGGTGGTATGGGGTAGTACGATTTCGTTTGCAACCGAGGAGTTTGCCCAATGCTTGAAATAAAGCTGACTCAAATTGGGAACATTGATCAGTGGTGATGATCAACGGTGTCCCTTAGCGCGAAACCCAATTCGTATGGAATGCGCACGCGACTGTCTCGGCTGATTGGTCCGGGATGGGAATAGCTTCGGGCCAACGAGAGAATCGGTCCAACATGGTCAAGCAGTATCTGTAACCTCGGCAAGGTGTAAGCGGTCCAACGATGTCCAAATGAACATACTGGAAACGTTCATCAGGTATACTGAATAGTTGAAGTATGTTTTTAGTGTGCCTCCCGACTTTTGAACGCTGGCAACCAATACACGTGCGGGACCATAGTCGCACGTCTCGATGCATCTTAGGCCAAACAAACTTTTTCTTGATCGCTCTGTAGGTTGCTCGGCTACTGGGATGGGCACAGCGATCGTACGTGCCAAAGACTGTTTTTCGAAGTGATCCAGGAATGAGCGGTCTGGCTACCGCGGCAGATGTGTCACAGTAAATTGTATGATTGTCCAAGACCACCGGGCACAGTTGCAATGACGTTGGATTTGACGAAAGTAGATTTTGTAACTCAATATCCTTGGCCTGTTCATCCGCTAGAAGCTTGGAATCAATAACCGATGGCAGGGAGATCGATTCTATTCTGGATAACGCATCTGCAAATATGTTTGATTCTCCGGTGACGTGCTCAATTCTTGTTGTGAATTGAGAAATGAATGAGAGTTTCCTACTTTGAGTATGCGAAGCTTTATCGGTTTTCTGGTGAAAAGCATAAACTAATGGTTTATGATCCGTTTTTACCACGAAATCAGTACCTTCTAGTATGTGTCGAAAATGCCAAATACTGACGTATACAGCCAGCAGTTCGCGGTCGTACGTACTGTAAAGCTTCTCAGTTCGTGACAGTTTACGCTGGAAATAAGCTAAGGGTAACTACCTGTCGTCGTGATTTTGCTCTAATACTGCGCCTACTGCTACACTGGAAGCGTCTGTAACGAGGGCTATAGGTGCATTTTGTCGAAAATGGACGAGCAATGTTGCTTCGGCAATAGAATTCTTGCATCTCTGGAATGCTTCATCGGCCACGTTTGACCACACAATGTCCTTGTTCTTGGATTCGCACAGCAGCCCATTCAATAGTGCCTGATGTTCAGCTGCCTTCGGGATGAACCAGCGGTAATAGTTCAATGTTCCTAAGAGTCTTCGCAGGTCTTTCACAGTCGTTGGACGCTTGTAGTTTCTAATGGCTTCAACACGTGAGGCTGGTGGTGCAATACCGAATTTATTAATGTTGTAGCCTAGATATTTGACTTTGCTGCTTCCGAAAATGCATTTAGCCACGTTGATGACCACACCGGCTTTTTCCAGTCGTTCGAATAACAACAGAAGGTGTTGCATGTGTTGCTCAACATTTTCTGACGCCACGAGAATGTCGTCGACGTAACAAACGCAAAAATCCAATCCTTGAAGTACACCGTTCATAAAGCGCTGAAAAGATTGAGCGGCGTTCCGGAGTCCGAATGTCATTACGGTGAACTCGAACAATCCAAACGGCGTAACCACTGCGGTCTTCGGAATATCGGATTCGGCTACTTGGATTTGGTGGTATGCTCTCAGCAAATCAATTTTCAAAAATATGGTTTTTCCGGCCAGACCGGTGGTGATGTCCTGTATGTGAGGCATCGGGTAAGGGTCGGGCTTAGTGACTGCGTTCAAACGCCTGTAATCTCCGCAAGGCCTCCAAGAGCCGTCCAGTTTCAGGACGAGGTGCAAGGGGCTTGCCCAAGGAATTTTTGAGGGGCGACAGAAGCCTTTTTTTAGCATGAATTCGAATTCAGCCTTTGCAATAGCCAACTTCTGTGGTGTGAGGCGTCGGGGCTTCTCTGCAAGGGGCTGTCCAGATGTTTCGATGTAATGGTAAACATCGCTTTTGACGTCTGTCTGCTGCGCCGGGTTTAGGACGCTCGGAAATTCCTTTAATAGGTTGTGGTAGCGTGACTTATTTCCGACAGAAGAAATTCCAGGATAACTATCGGCACTCACAAATCCCTTTGAGGTTCTCTTGGTCTCTGGGTCTCGTACACAGCGGTTTTTTATGTCGACTAATAAGCCGTGGCGTTTTAAAAGATCGGCTCCAATGATTGGGCGTGACACGTCGGCGATACAAAACTGCCAGGTAAAGGCTCGGCGAAGATTTAAACTGAGTGTGAGCGTTCTATGGCCGTATGTGTTGATGATCGATCCATTAGCAGCATATAACTTGAATGATGTTGGTTGGCACGTTTGATGTTTGTGTTTTCGAGGGATAACAAACACATCTGCGCCTGTGTCGACAAGAAAATTCAGGCCGGTGGTAGTGTCGTGAATGTGTAGGCGGTTTTGTCGTGTGCTGCTATCAGGCGCCGAATTTGACAGCAACGAAGCTAGTTTTTTGGTTGGTCTGCGGTCCAGGAACACGGCTCACGGCACCGACGCGCTGCGGAGCCGAATGAATTGTGGTAGTAACACCACGAATGTCGTTCTTTTTTTCGTGATGGTGGACGTCTGCGGGATTCGGGAGAGTTTACGTTGCGAGGTCTGCTTCGTTGTTGTTTTTCGAGAACCTTTCGGATGTACGCTAACTCTTTTTCCATGTTCTCCTGCGTGGATGATGGTGATGATGCAATTGCCGTTATGTTGCAGGGTTGGCGCATTTCCAAGATGCGATCCGCCATCTCCGACAGTTTCGTTAGGTCGGACGTTTCCGAAATGCTCAAAATGGCTTGTACATTGTTCGGGAGTCGTTGGAACCACAATGTTTTGAGAAAATTGTCGGTCACTTTGTCGGCAGCTTTCATGCGCATAGCGCGTAGGAGCTGGGAAGGCTTTTGATCCCCTAGTTCGAGGCGGACTAATAGCTCTCTATTCTCCGCTTCTTCAGAAACGGCAAACGCACTGATGATTCTCGCTTTGAAAGCATCATACTTTTTTTCGGCGGGAGGCGCCTCGACAATATCTGCTACTTGCGCCAAAATTTCGGGGTCCAATTCGCTGATCACCTTGTCAAATTTTACGTCGTCCTTTGTGACTCTGAAGGTTCGGAACTGGGCTTCCAAACGAGCGAACCATAGTGCCGGTCGGTTTTTCTAGAAAGCGGGGATTTTAAATGATGTGATAGAACTTACTTGCGTTTCCGACGCGTCCAATGCGTCGGCGAGTTTGTCGTCTTCGGCCATGATGATGATTATTCGTTGTGTATCCCGTCGAATTCGTCAAGTTCTTTCAAATCGAGACCACGAATTTTGGGACCGTTCGCAAATATCAGAACTGTCAGCCCAAAAGCTTATTTGCGATTCGGGGTTGCATTCAATTGCTTCAATTCGCTTTTCAGAGGCAATCACGTCGGGCATACTTATTGTTGGGATGTGGTAAGATAAACGCAACAAGTACTGACTTTAACACTACATTATCTTCACGTATAACATCAACAATAATAATAATTAGGTTCGAATCGTGTACGATGACAGACGGCAGCTTGGCTTGGAGTCAGTGTTCGGGGAACCACCCGACTTTACCACCTGGGCATGGTTAAGACCAAGCGACGGCAGCGCCAGTATCAACCGTGGCGGTGAGCTCCGTGAAGATCGCTACAAAGTTGGTATTATCATCGTATGCTGCCATCTATCAAACGGTGATAAAACAAATTTCAGACTGATTGATAGGTTAGTTTGGATTTAATAGGATAAACGCTAAGATACGAAAAAAACAGTATCGTTCGGTAAGTCGCTTTTTGTTTTTGGATGGGTAAAATGCGATTAGATAAAAGCAAAGTTAGATGCTGTTTATGGGGACACTTCGGTATCTATGACCACAGTTAGATATTGGTTCAATGAATTTAAACGTGGGCGAACATCCGTTTTTGATGAGGAGCAACCAGGACGCCCGAAAGAGGAAATTATTCAAAAAGTCTTCAACATGACTATCCCTGATCGACAAATGAAAGTGGGCGAAGTAGCAGAGGCCGAACGGTAGTTAATATGTTACGTGATAATTTGGCGATGAAAAAATTGTCGCCCGATGGTTGTCGCGATTGTTCACGGTGGACAAAAAGCGGATGTGGCTTTTAACTTCGAAACAGTGTTCGGAATTAGTTTTTGCGTCGAGTTGTCACCGTTCATGAAACATGGATTCATCATAACATACCAGAAACTAAGCGACTATGAAAACAATGGATTTCTCCCAGTGAATCTGCTTCAAAGAAGGCGAAGACGGTCCACTCGGTCGGAAAGGTCTTGTTAACGATTTGTTGGGATGTAAACGGCCTCATCCTCAAGCATTTTTTTTACAAAAGGGAAGAACGATCACTGGACAATGCTACAGTGAGTTATTGACCCGTTTTCCATTTGGCGAAAAAGAAAGTGCTCTTTCACCAAGATAACGCATCAGCACATTTATCCGGAGTTTTTGCCGCCAAACTGCATGAATTGCGTTACGAATTGCTGCCACACCCCTCGTATTCACCCAATCTGGCTTCCTGCGACTTTTTCTTGTTCCCTCACATGAAGAAATGGAAGGGGAAAATTTAGCTCAAACGAGGAAGTCATCGCCGAGACAAAGGCGTATTTGGATAGTTCGACAAATTCTTTTTTTTTTTTTTGGAGGAGTCATAAAAATGGCAGGAACGTTGGGAGAGGTGTATCTTTCTTAAAAGGGGACTATGTTGAAAAATAAGAAACAATTTTTGAAAAAATCATGTCTCCATTTCCAACACGAGTACTTAATGAACCGCCCTCGTACACTGTCACTATCGGTATTAATAAAATTGCGATTCTACTTTCTATTTGTAGCAAGCATTAAATCATCACTTCCATTATGTCTGGTTGCTTCCTTCATTCCTGATGATCTTGCATTGTTGATGTTTCTGGCTTAGGATCTACCATTTTAGGGGCTAAATTTAAACTGTCTGTCGCTTGAGAATTTCGCTATAACATTGAGTTGTTATGAGTCGTAGCTGATGGTCGGTTTTATTTCGGACAAAAAGACAGAACGTTGGAAATAATTTTTTTATTTTACTTCTAATTATTTAATTCTTATTTACCCACGGATGAAGATGGTTCGAAGAAAAGAAAAAAAATTCGTAACTTATGTTGACGTAGCCTCTGTAGGCTTAAAATAATGAGCCCCCGTCAATAGAAGGCGATACTATGGGTGTTGGTGATAGATACATAAAAATCAGATTTATAGGTTCCTGGATTGATATTATATGAAAATGCAGTTTTCGAAAACCCATAAAAATATTTTTTTTATGCAACAAAACCATATTCGAATTTTGCTTTTCTTTAGATTAATGATTCTTTTAACTCAAATAAAGTCTTTTCTGGACGACTAGTTTGGTCAGGATAACTGATAATTGCTCATTATTGTTATTGTACACAAGTGGTGCAACCGGGCACACAGCCTCGGAAATCGAATTGGGTAAGGGTACCTTTTTTGGTGTTAAATTAACTTTTTAAAAGCTTTTGCAAACTTTAAAGTGGTGAGATCCCATTTAGCAATTACTAAACAGATTGTTTTTCTACCGTTTCGTGTGAAGTAACTCTTAATCATTGGCAAAGAAGGTGTGAAAAGTGAAACTCTACAATTAGACAAATCGAATAGCTGGTCGGCTTTCCTTGTATAAATACACACAAAAATAATAAGGATAAAGTTCAGTGTTAAAAGTAGTTTTGGAGCATTGAAAAACAGAAAAGTTAAGTAGGAACCAACTTAATATTACATTTCATCTTGGAAAATGGTTCTTTCTTGGATAATGCATCACTAACAGAAAAGGATATTTCACTTTAAACTTGCCCATCATGTTCGAGGGCACCAACGAAATCTGCTAATTAATATCCAATGCTGAAGTACACATCAGGCATGTATTAAATTTGGTATTATCAAATTCAAATTACAAAGTACAATGTTTTCCATTGCAAGAATGTTAGCTTAAAAGTTGGCAAGCAACAAATAAACTGTGGCCAAAAATAAACACTGACTCGCTAAGCAAAGAATAGCATTGTGTCCGCTTTCTCGATCAATTGAATTGAACATTATGCAATTATTGATTGATACAGGTCATTAAGCAACCTTTGCACTAAGCACTTTGTACTTGCTTGTATCTATATATGCACTGTACACACATGCTCAGATGAGGTTTGGTCGCCACTGACGAGCTTCTAATAAATACTTACCAATGCTTGGCGCAACAAACTCTTCGTCCTGCATTAGTTGGTTATTATCGGAAAATCAAGCCAACAGTAATTTCTGCACGCATTGCATACTGAATATGCGGCAAAGCAAATCATTCGCATATATCATGCATGCATACATATGTATGAGCCAATTAGCTGCAAAAAGCTATTTAGGAGCTTGAGGTATTTCATCTGGACACTTCCGAAGTGTGATATGGATGCAAACATCTCTATGTACGTTATTTTCCATGCCAGAGTAAAACTGACCGCGGAATCACGTTTGTGCTGTATCCATTTCAATTTGCATAGCTTTTCCTTGCAGGTTCTATTTTAAGTATTTTGTAGTCTTGCTAATGAATTCATTTGTGAAATGCATTAACATTGATTTTTTCTATGGTTTTTGTTTTACTAAGTTTCGTACCAAAAGGACATTTCACTGTTGCTGTGCATATCGGCTACTTAATAGCTTAGTAGTTTGTCATTGAGAATGGTAATAAATGTATTATGGAAACTGATAAATCGATAGACATAATGCAGCAAGTATCACATCAACAATTCAACAGCTGACGTGTCGTACATTGACCGAGAACGATCGAAAAGTCGTCATTTTCTTTTCAGGAGTAACTTTTTCGTTGTATTTACACAGTTTCCCCGAATATGAAGTTAATCAATTGATTGAAATGTATTAATCGGGTACGAAAAGTGACATCGAACTTTCGTTGTGATGAATTTGAAGGTGATTTTAACCAAATTATGATAATTCAATTAAGCCGACTAGAATTATGACTAGTAGATAGATACAGTAGAAAAAAAAATGATAAATTAACTAAATCATATAACTACTAAACAAATTTCCAGCAGTCTCATATCTATATCGAAAATACGTCTTAAGTCAAAAATCAATAAATTTCATATCGGTATGACATAAAATCGAATCAATTGCAGCAGTCATGAACGCAACTTTTCGTAAATTACAACACCTATGCTGCCACAATCATCCATTGACGCCACTTTTCAATTGCCCGTGTACACGCTGGGGATGAACTGAATACGTAGATGCGTTTCGTTAAGACAAACTTTTGAAAGATTCTGTAGATTTCTAATCACGGGAAATTCGCAAAAATCAAACCGAATGGAAATATAAACATAGGAAGTCTAGCCAGTAATAATCTGAAATATATCTACCCCAAAAATTGTAGAAAATTATTGGGTATGGGAATAAGTTTCTACCGATTTTACGACAAAGTTTATCGTTTATTTTAACATTAAACATTACAGTCACGTCATTCAAAGTATGTACCATTTAAAGCTACGACCTTCTCCCATCTTTTTGGTAGAATATGGATTCCTCGGTGGAAAAAATTCCCTTCCTTCGATTCGATCTAGTCATCGAGCCGTTTTTGATACCTTCATAAGAAGTAAATCGTTCTCTAGCGAGCGCCGATTACATGGGATGTATCAAATGGAAATTCGAAGGAGCAATGTCTGGAAAATACGGCGGGTGGGGCAAGATTTCCCAATTCACACCTTCCAAATAGTTCTTGACCGGTTGAGCTACGTGCGTCAATGCATTGTCATGCAGCAAAATCAGCTTGTCATATGTGTCATTCCATTCTGGCCGTTCAGATGATTTCAGGATTTTGTAATAGATGACGCCACTGTGGTCCATCAAATGCACAAGATGACCCAGCAAATGCACAAGCGTGAATATTCCATTTTGGCGTCTATGGACCTGGTTCTCCTGGCTTTACCCAATGTTTAAGTAGCTGAGGGTTGTCGTGGTACATCCATTCTTCATCGCCTGTCACAATTCGATGCATGAAACCCTTTATTTTTTGTCATTCAAAAAGCATCTCGCACGTCACCAAACGCCGTTCGATGTGCCTGTCTCTGTGCACCGTAGTCGAAGTTATTGTCGAAGTTATTACCATAGCGTGCAAGCACTCAATGACGGTGGATCTGTCAACATTTATGTCCTGCGACAATTTTTCTAGGCTTCGACTTAAATCTTCATTCAACCATTTCCGTAGTTGTGAATTTCAAACTTTTTCGGTGCTCTTTCATAATATTTATCAGTCACGTCAAAATCACTATTTTTAAAACGTCGAAACCACTTTCTGCAAGTCATCTCAGATGGAGCATGATAAACGTAAAAATCGAGCATTATATGATAAGTTTCCGTAGCACTTTTCTTGAGAATGAAATAATGAACTTAGACTTTTAAAACTAAGAACTAAGGCTAAGATTTAGTCGACATTTTTAACACGAGAAGAAAACGGTGTTCACACGTTGAAGGAATGTCAACTACTGCGTTCGTGAGTCTACGCATACAACTTCCAATTCCAAAACCACTACCACAGCTGACACTAAGATAGTATCTGTAAGGACATCTGTCTAACAACGGTGGAAACTTATTCCCATACCCAATATCTTCATGGAAATAAATTTAATAAAACAATTTAATTAATTTTAATTTTTTTTAATAAAGCAGCATTTCTTTTTTTACTATATGTTTCGTTTTTCCTTCATGAAATCAATTTTCAACCTTAATTGTTAAAATAAAAAATAAGGACCAAATTTTTTGCTGTCCCTTTATATTACGCTAAGAAATTTCGTAAATTTTTTTTGGCGAATCGCAGATAGTCTCTAATAAAGATATGAGTATAAGATAAGTCGAAACGTCCAAACAAATTATAGTGGCCATCAACAATGATATGTCACTGTTTTTCGCAATGTTCCCTTAATTCTTATCATTTATACGCTTAATCAAAAGTACAGTAGAGTCCGGATTATGCGCGAGCGAATGATCCGCGGTCCGCATTCTCCGCGAGAATCGGGGAATGGTCTAAAATGAAAATTTTACTGTCCGCAGATGGCTTGAATGCTCGTGCATGAAGCAGAAAGCTGCATCTTACCACCAGTGTTGCTCTGTTGATACGATAACAATGCACCTTGGTGATTAATTGTGTTTTAGCTTCTTTTTCAGTGCAGTGCTCAAGTTTTGTTTCCGAAGATATCTTGCTGCTCAAGATATTTTCCGAAATTTTTTAATATTGCTGTAAAACATAAAAGCTGAAAAACGAAAGAAGGTTATGGTAACTTTTGCAGAAAAACTTGATGAATGATTTCGAAAATATAACATGGCGCTTTGAATTACGGGATCGGAGAAACAACCGTGCGAGACGTATTGAAGTAAAAAGACAAAATGTCGGCATTTGCATCGGTATCGGAAAGTGCTTCTGGGATGAAAAATCGACATTTGACGATCTAGACTCAGCATTTATAGAGTGGGTCGCTTAGTTGCGAAGCAAGGATACTCCTGAATCTGGTCTTATCATTTCAGCCAAGGCAAAAATATTATTTGATTTATTGAACCTGGCGGGAGATTTCGATGCATGGTCCGGTAGGTTACATTGATTTAGAAAAACGTCATGGAATCAATGAGATTGGAATACACGGAGAGAAACTGAGTGGTGATCAGCAAGCAGCTGATGATTTTAAACCTGATTTTGAAGAGTTTGTGGTAGAGTTTGGGTCTGTCATATGACGAAATTTATAACGCTGATAAATCAGGTCTTTTTAGAAGTGTCTCCCGAATTGTACATTAGCATTTGAAAGTGAACAGAACGCGGCAGGTCACAAAAGCAGCAAGGAGAAAATAACAATAATGTCATGCAGTAACGCTACTAGTACTCACAAAGTAAGGTTTCTTACAATCGATGATTCTAAAAAATTCTAAAAACCGAGGTCTTTTAAGAGAACTCGAGCATAGAATTTATCGGTTGATTATTGGATGAGCCAGCAGATATTTCAGGAATGGTTTGAAAAGATCTTTGTACCTGAAGTATGTAAACATTTTGATTTTAAAAACTTGCCAGAAAAGGCACTACTTACCAAAGAACGCACCTCCACACTTAGCTACAAGTTATCTTGAATCTTCTGATTGCCAAATCTTCGCAAAGTTTTCGCCCCCAAATGTTACTGCGCTGATACAGCTTTTGCACCAAGGAGTAATTGCAGCCATGAAAAGTACATACAAGAAGGAATTGCTACTGCCGAAAATTGAAGAAGGATGTGAGTTCAAACAATTTAGGCGGAATTATGAACCATTTTGGGAAGGATCTACGATATTGGGTCTGCATGGGATGACGTCAAATCATCAACCCTTATAAAATCATGGAGAAAATTTTTTCCATGTATCGAAATAACTTTCAACTAAAACATTTAGGAAGAAGAGAACAACATCATGACAACATGTCCACTTGTTCACTTAGTGACATCTGTTCCGGGAGGTGAGAATGTCGAGGATAATAATACAGAAGAATAGCTGGAATGCGATGCGACGCGACCGGGGTTCGAACGACTTACCAACAAAGAGATATCAAACGAAGCAATGGGAGTGCACGAGAATGAAGAAGAACAAAATGAAAGTCAAATAGAAGGTGAGGCACTCGAGCGGGCACGTTAAACTGCATTGCAGTACATATACGGGTTGCTTCAATATTTAGAGGGACAAGCAAAAAGTACTGACTGATTTCTTAAAAAGGTTTAACAGAACACATTATTCATTATATTAGTCATAGAGTAAATGTTGATGCTGAACTGAATAACATTGTATGTATGTTTGAATGTTTTATGTTTTTTATACAATAAAACATAGTTTCTATGTTAAGATATTTTTATGCGTATGCATTTCGTATTTCGTATTCCAAGTTTCCTAGTTTATATCCTAGTTGCAATGGTAAAACGAGGCGAAAGTAATATTGTTTTTTATAAGGGCATTTTATTCATCCTTCGACTATGTCTGTGAATTTTGCTGAGTCACTCCGACCCCGGCATCCCCCTTCTCCAGGCCCTCCAAGTTTGCCGCTCCGGCCGACACGGCTGCCTCGTTGAGTGGATATTTTGGGCCCACGTGATCTGAAATCAAAAATTCACAAAAGTTAATAATATTCAGCCCAATGTAATAGGAACTGATTTTGAAATTTATAAAAAATTGAGAAATGGCGGACTTTTGAAAAAAGTGAAAAGTGTCGTTTTTCGACCCGTTTTTTTCAAGGTTTTTGGCCAATAACTTTGAAACAAAAAAAAACTGCTTCTATTACAATTTGCGTATAGTAAAAACACATAATTGTACAAAGTTTCAAGTTAAAATTGTCATCCGTTCTCTTTTAATCCCATCAACCGCAACCGCAAACGGCGAGCGGAGATATTCGTCGACAAAGTTGAAAGTACATTTTTCGCTCGATAAAAGTGTATTTTCTCATGAAAAAAGTGGATTTTACTCGGGTTTTTTTTTTACTTACATTTAAACATCGATACCAGGACCATAAAAAATCCCTTCCTCAAGTTCGTATTCCTCCTCCTGTTGCTTTTTTGCCTTTTTCCTTGCTGTTCGCGCTTCGTGCGAGTTTTACTTTAAGCTGCGTTCGGCGCCGCTCAGCCGATCCTCGTCTCTGTTGGTCGCGAACAATTGTGCATTTTGTCGAATTTGAACTCCCATGATTTCCAACATTTTTCCAACGGTATTGAACCCCTCGTTGAAAATGCACGCTGCAGTGCAAGCCGCTTTGGTGCTATTTGCCAAATCGTAGCATTGAAGCTCTCATTATTTTGTGTGTAGCCTCCCTCACATTTTTAACAATTTTTTAAAAAAAAATTTAAAATTGAACCAGAAATTGTTAATTTTCCATCTCCATTTTTATCCTCAGCAGTTAGTTTTTGTTCTTCTTTACTAGCATGTCTCATTACAGAAGCGAAAACGTTGATGCAAGCGATGTGCGCATTTTCGAGCGCGGCGTAAAAGTAGTGTTTTGTAAATTGGCCAAGATCCATCAGAGAATAAAAACAATGTAACCCTTGAAATCCGACACCCAAAATTCGCATAATAAACACTATTTTTCGATTAATTTCATAAGCTTTGTCATCGATCCGCAGACAAGAATAGATACTCGTTTGACCACACTTGCAGCTGACAGTCAGTTGAAATCCCAAGCCTTTTTGATTACTCTTTCCAAATTCTATCGAACCGTCGCATGTTTTACACTTTATAATTTTTGATAGTTCGGGAAAAACTAAATTGAAGTGTAACAACACATATGCTGTTTAAGTGTGACCGTTGGGGCGAAGTTAGACGATGAAGCCAATTTTTGTGCCGACGTAGATGTGTAGTTTGTTTCCAGTTCATTCGCAACGGGAAATGATTTCCGTTTTTTACAACGTTTCCCAGGAGCTGTCTTTTTTTCACGCGAACCTTTAACATCTCTAAACATTTTTTTAATGAAAATTTAACGTCAAAATCAAAAGAAACACAAGCCTAAACGCAAGCGCTGCACGCTCGAGGCCACGTTTGAACTGAATCTTTTACCGTTGAAATGCATTCCTATGGTCCCCCAAATCCCCTCCTAATGAAAAGATGAACATCGAATAAAAGAAGAAACATCGAAAATACCTACCTCTATTCATAAATTCAAGGCCACACAACCGAACGCTATTCACAAGCGTCGCATAGCGCGCACCTGCTCTCCGGCGCAGTGACTCGGCCGGCCGCGCGGCGGGGAGCATACCTCTTTTAAGACCTGTAACTTCTGAACCGTTCGAGATTTCGGTTCCAAATTTTTTTGAGCCAAAAAAAATCGGACAGTCCCCTTAAATGTTGCTGCGCGTTACCATCAGCATTACATAGATAGAATTAAAAGTCACCCTCTTCCACGCGAAAGCTGGATGAAACAATTTTTACATCTGGTTCGTTAATTTCTGATTAAAACAGAAGTTCTATCCCCGAAAGGGTAGTGTGCTATAATACTGTTTGCCTGCGCAGAGAAACGTTCATTTTTCGACTCATGGGGTAGAGATATCACATAAACGGTAATATCTATCGACACCATCATTACTAGTTGAAAAAGGATCGCTCTAGCCAAGAAGGTGCCATTAATCGAAAAAAAGGTGCCTAGCATAAAGACATGTGACAAAAAGTTCGATGTTGATTTTCCAAAACGTCAGACGTCAACGTTAAGTACCTTAGCTTGATGACTGACTCCAGGAAGAGCTTTTTCAAACAATCTCGGGCGACGGTGTGGTAGACCAGGAGGGAGAATATCGGATCTGTCGGGATCCCAAAAAAATGTCTAATTACGAGAGCAGTGTAATCTGTAGATTGCAGATGCATTATGTACTTCCTCTGAGCGTGCCGTGCTTTTAACCGCGAGATTTAACTCTACTTTTTGCCGCAGGGCAGAGTCTAGTAACGTAGAAGGGAGCTGAAAAGAAATGCTTGGAGAATATGAAGAGAAGAATGGTCCTTACTTTGTGGCAAGAACAACCGCCAAACGAAGCTCGTGATAGTGGTGCATAATGAATTACGTCAGTGAATTGAACTGTGTTGTAAAAGAGGGCATAAAGGGACTGATTTTTATCTTCATGGTTGATTGGGTCCGGCGGGCTTTGCAGCCAGCGAGCTGAGGATGGCTGCAATCAACCATAAACAAAATTTGGCCTGCAGCAACAAAAAAACAGACTGATTATTACTTGACGCAACTGCTCAGATGTTACCGACATTTCTGTCTAACAAGCATAAGATGGCAAGTCACGTTCTTTGATTACTTGTTTCGTTCCGGTACCACAGTTGACGCCTGCTACCCGTCCTCCCCATGTGGCAGATGATCCAGACTCGGATTTAAACTCCCCGAAAGAGTCCTATCCCGAAGTAATGTGATAAACGATTCCAGGTTCTCAGGTTCTAGGTTTTCAGTATGAAATCATAGATGTTTAGTATTCCAATGGTTTTGTGGTGCTGGGCAGCTGAATGATGACGATGATTACTGATGACGCTATGAAGTATGCAGTAGTGTTCAAAGCTGCAAATGATGTCCCGAACCAATGCAACTATCCATTAGTATAAGTCATATGCGAAAATAGCACCTCTTTTCTGGTGTTTAGGCGTAGCCTACATAGACCATACATTTATAAAAATTTTAAGTCTCTCCATATCTTCAGGAGAAGTCGAGAAAATTTAACAAAAATATCGATAACATTTATCGGATCTTCAAGAAGTAAACGACCATATTTCTACCAGTTTGCTCTAGTGTTAGTAGCGACGTCTTTTAAATCTTTGCGAATTTTTTGCAGATATAGTTTTAAATAGTACTCTGTAGTTATCACTGTCGTAAATTTTTGGTTCAAATCTATATAAAACTTTCTAACTACGTATTTTAGATTTATCCTGAATAAGTTTTTGTAATTCACCGTTTTTCATGTCTAGAAATTTCAAATGAATTAAACCGAATAATTAAATAACAATCATTTTCCTTGTTTGCACTTGGCTCGCATTTGAATTTTTATTTGATTCAATGAGAATCGTGTGGATACAGAAAATTACACCAAGTTCAATTACTTGAAGTTAATTTTCCTCATTCGAATTAACTGTTTATAATTAAGTTGCATGATAACATAGATTAAATTTTAATGGGAGTTTTCAGGATAATTGAACACCAATCTAATATTTATGCAATGAATGGAGCTCTCCGAAACGAATGCAATTGCAACAATAAAAATGTAAAAAATGCCGCCATAATATTTACGTTAGTCTTTAGCTTCAGATTATATTCGCGAAAATTTTTGAATTGTTTTTCTTATTATTTAATTTTCTTCAGAACCAAACATAATATACACATACGCACATGATCTTAAGCAAATCTAAATCTTGAGCATTATCTAAATAGAAACGTACTAGTAAGTCTTATCAAGCACGCAGTTAAAATGCGGAAAAAAATAAAATAACTATTTGCTATAGTTCACACAACCGTAGTGAAACGCGTGTTGTGCTTATATGCGGTTCGAACTATAAATGTATCTTCAGAAGATATTCGCCCGTTTCGCACCTGCAACTTTCATACTCAAACAATCAGAAACACGGGAAAGGCGCGAACAGGTACGGTTGCAACTTTTCAAGATTCAAGGCAAACTTTCTAGTTACACAAGCATTTCTAACGATCATCAATTGGATTTACGATGCCGCGAATATACCGCACAGTTTGCTAGTTAGTTATGTATATCTGCAAAATTGAAACCTTTGTTGATTTCCTCTATTCATGTATAATATATGAGGATAATGAATAATCTGATGAAAATGATATTGTGCTTATTATAAATTTTTGAATAAAAACATCCGAAGGATGCTTTCAAAGTATTAAGAAGTACAGTTGCTACAAATATTCTTCCCAATAATTGATATTTATCTCGCCTGAATAATTAAGCTGAAACTTTTTTAAGCTTACTCATAGAATTGTGTTGAACATCCTCTATCCGAACCAAATATGTATCTCAAACAAATCCGAATAAATCTTTCTTTTTTTTCTTGATTGATTAGTTGAAACGCGGGTTGGGATCCACTTTTTTCGTGAATTATTTGTGTTTAATGCTGGAGATTATTTAAAATGAAAGGGAGTCTCGTGCGAACACTCATCGACCGCCAGTCTTGCATGCCAAGTCAAAGAGAATGGAACAAGTGTGAATAGTAGTGTTAACTATTTTCTTTTTAGGTAAACAACTAAATGGGACCATTTTGAAAATAAAATGAAGAGATTTCGGAAAGACTGCAATTTCGATTCGAATTACGTTTGCAATAACGTAGTAAAGTAGTAAAAGTAGTCAATTTCAAATACGTAAAATACAATATGCATTAGTCAAAAGGACAGAACGTTTACAAAGTCTTACGACCAATAAATGACAGTACAATCATCGGGAACATAATGTTCACTTTTTTGCAAATTTAAGTTCGCGTAAGTCTACCCTGGAAAACGCAATCTGTTTTCTGCACCTAAATATAGATAAAATCATATTTACAAAAAAAAACTCATATGCCTATTTAATATGGAAAAAAAATAATTTAAAGCATTTAATTGAATTATCACCAATTGGGCATACATTGAAATGTTTTAGTGCTCTAAATACGTGTGCGGGAGAACCGAGGGGGGGAGGGGTCTGGTGGTTGTTAGCAACAAAAGGTCTCCATTTGTTAATTCGCCATCCTCATTTCAGTACCTAACATGGTAAGGACCGGAGTACATTGTAGCTTACGTGCGTTTGTCATAGATTTGGCAAAGAGCTTTTCAGCGAGGATTTCATATTCCGCACAGTAACGTTTTCCAACTCCGAACAAAATTCGCCATTGCCGCTAGTGAGAGCAGCAATCAAGCAATCCCCAAGAAGTTCTGCTTAAATATGCGCTATTGCACTGAGAGTTTCAGACAACAGTTTGAGGAGGATCTGCATTTGAATTTCCATTCCTTACGATGAAATAATGATGATTCAAAAATCGAACCTCGCACTCCATGAATCATCAAAATCTGTGTAAGCTACATCAATCTCTTCTCAGGCATTATTCTTCAGCAGTGCAAAGGCACAGAACGATTAAGGGACTTTGGTTCCAACAGAATGAGGCTACGGCCCAATCAGTGCGATATTCTTTGAATACTTTCCGTCATCAAGGAAACAAAAATATTTCCCAGAAGGCGCGGAGTGACCTGCGCGATCGTCTGATTTAAGCATAAATAACTTCTCTTTGTAGGATATCTTACTAAAAAAGTATTTAAACACTGAAGCTTAGGGACCAGAATGTTAAAGAAATAAACGCGATACCACTTGAAATATATCAGCGGACTGTTGCAGCTAACGGCCACCTTTTGAAACACTTTTTTTTAAAAGATTATTGAGTATGACGTGATAGGTACTGTTGATTTAAAAATTAAAAAATTTTTTTTTGTATCCTGGTTTCTTTTTTATGACTTCAAAACTGCTCAAGAGGTTCTGCTGCACTCTTTATAAATAAGTTTAGTTTTAAATTTAAATTAAATCAACTAATTTAATTATTAATTGATTAATTAATTATTGATTAATTAATTAATGATATAATTAAATAATATTAATTAATTTTAATTTAATTTAGTTTGTTTTTAGTATTAAATAAATGTTAAATTTACTCTCACACATTTATGTAATTTATGACGACAACTGACATGACAATTTTTTATTATAAATACCGTTATTTATAGTAAAATTGTTTATAATTATGTTTATGATTATACGTACTTGTTTATAATTATCGGTGCGCTGTTTTTATCATTAGAATTTTCATTTTATTAATTGATTTTAAAAGCAATCAGAAGAAATACAAAAATAAGTATTAAATTTACTAATTTTTCTGATTTGAATCATGCGCCAAATACTTTAATTCAAATACGAATAATTTAGTCCGCAGTCTAAGCAATACGAGGGTGGTTCAATAAGTTTAGTACCCGCATTAGAAATGAAGACACAATTTTTTTCAACAATAGTCCCCTATTAGAAAGATGCAATACTCCGAACGTTCCTGCCATTTCTTTAAATACCTCTAAAAAGGATTTGTCGAACTCTCCAGAATACGCTTTTGTCTCGGCGATGACTTCGTTGTTTGAGCTAAATTTTTTTCGCGTGCGACATTTCTTCATGTTAGGGAACAAGAAAAAGTCACAGGGAGCAAGATCGGGTGAATGCGAGTGACAACGCAATTCATGCATTTTGGCGGCGAAAACTCCGGATAAATGTGCTGATGCGTTATCATGGTGAAACAGCACCTTCCTTTTTCACCAAATTCGGTCGTGTCTCCTTCAATATTTTTTTTCGAAGCAGTCCTTTTATTGGCCGCTGTCAGATGCCGTTCACATCCCAAAAAATCGTTGCCATGACCTTTCTGGCCAATGGGACCATCTTCGCCTTCTATTAAGCAGATTCACCGGCAGGAATGCATTGTTTTGATAGTCGCTTAGATTCTGGCGCGTTATGATGAATCTAGGTTTCATCAATGATGACAACTTGACGCAAAAACTCCTTCGGATCTCGCTTAAATTGCTCCAAACACTGCTGCGAAGTTTACAGCCGCATCCGCTTGTTGTCCACCGTGAGCAATCGCGCACCAATCTAGCCGACAAATTTTGCAGCGCCAACTTATCATGTAACATATTAATTGCCGTTCAGTTCGACACACCTACGGCCTCTGCTACTTCGCGCACTTTCGTTACTCAATCAGCGAAAATCATATCATAGAATTTTTGAATGATATCCTCGGTAACTAAGTCTGCCGGGTGTCCTGGTCGCTTCTGATTAAAAACGGATGTTCGCTTACGTTTAAACTCAGTGAGCCAATACCTGACGTGAGCCAATAACTATCTCCTTGCTCTTAGAACTTATAAGTGATTTATAGCCTTGCTAAGCTAACTCAGCGAAGACTCATGTTCGTGTTCGAATGCTTGAGCTCTTTCCACATTTCTTTGTAAACATTAAATTCACTTTCGAAGTATTCGACAAATTTGATCAGAACTTCCGCACCCATGAGTGCGGCAAGTTCTCGAAGTTTGCAAGTAGTATGAATCCAGGTAAACGTAAAGAACAGAAAGGAAAAAAGAGATGCAGAAAGGAATGAGCTAGCAAGAGCGGAATCATCTGATCTTGAATTAGAATTGATGCAATCAAAGCGCCCCAAGCAATATAAAAAGGTATTAGATTGAACCATCTAAAGAAGGTAGGGATACGTCTTGGGATGACAGGATCGATCTTTGACTTCATCCTAGAAAAACGAGGACACAATAACTCCTGAAGGAAAACAAAAATTTCGTGCAGGTTACCTGGTCTAAGCGGGTCTGTGGGTAAATACCCCAAACAAATAGGTATCGAAATGAACGACACCTGCCAAGCTTGCGGTGTGAAATAAGAAAGTACGGAACACTTCGTTTGAGATTCTCCGAGTTTGGCCTACAATTGCTTCACTTGGCTGAGGAGCACAACTGTTATATTGAGGATCCAATTCAGACCCTTAGTGGCAACAAAACTGGGGTTTTCTTGTTTCCCTCATTGATTTTTCTTGGATGACAGGATGATCCATCTGTAAACAATAGTATCATGCAGATCTATGATTTTCCCGCAGGTTAATGGAATGGAGAACAGTGCAAACAAGCAAATTATACATATTCTAATTTCCTGGGAATCCTCCTCAACACTAGGACATGTGTGTGTATAAAGTATTCTACGAAAAATTGGATTATTTGAGACATTAGAGAAAACTTTTTACTGTTTGTCAGGTATGACAAGAATTTATGTACAGTGGTATCTCGATATACGACTGTTTTGAGGCACGAGCCGCCGAGCGAGCGATATTATGCTTTGAGATGAGAGCAAGATTTGAGATATGAGGAATCGCACATTACACCGCTGCACACGACCCCCAGATGCGGGGCGCATGTTGGTGTCGTGTGCAGCGTCTAACAGTTTCTCCCACTTCAGACTTGACCTCAGTTTGTGTGCATGTTTCCCTCGTTTTCGAAGCATTTTTGATAAGTTTGGTTCGCGTTTTTTCCGTTTTATACATTTACAAAAAATCATATTTATTTTTATAACCATGGATCCGAAGAAGAAAGTGATGTCTATTGAATTAAAGCGTGAAATCATAGAAAAACATGAGCAAGGTGTGCGAGTAATTGACTTGGCGAGGATGTACTGTGCTTAAGTAGAGGGAGTTGATAAAGAGAATAACGCTAGCTACGGGCTGACACAATGATTTCTAAGCTAATTTAGAGACAATGCTGTTGGTGTGGGTGACAGAAAAGCGCCTTCAAGGAGGAAGCATAACACAAAGTATCATATGTGAGAACCCACGAGCGATTTACGGTGATTTACTGACGCAGATCACACTCCACAAACGAGGAATCGGAAGACTCGTTTGAAGCCAGTCAGGGCTGGTTTTACAACTTTAGGAATAGGACCGGCATTCACTCCGTCATCAGGCATGGTTAGACAGCAAGTTCGGATGTGAAGGTAGCTGAAGTTTATATCAAAACGTTTTCCGAACAGATCGAATCCAAAGAATACATCCCCCAGCAATTCTTCAACTGTGATGAGACAGGGCTTTTTTGGAAAAGAATGCCGAACAGGACATACATAACGGCAGGGGAGAAGACGATGTCAGGTCACAAACCCATGAAGGACAGATTCACCCTAGCACTTTGTGCCAATGCGAGTGGCGACTGCAAAATCAAGCCTCTGCTAGTATACCATTCGGAAAAACCCAGAGGCTTTAAGTCACATACAATTTTAACAGAAAAACTCCAAGTTATGTTGAGGACAAATCCGAAGGCGCCGGTCACCAGGAAATTTTTTGTGGAGTGGATAAACCTGGTGTTTGGCCCTTCTGTTAAAAAAATATCTACAGGAAAATAACCTACCCATGCAAGCCCTTCTCGTCCTCGACAATGCCCCTGCTCACCCACCAAATCTGGAAGATGATTTACTCGAAGGGTTCAAGTTTATACAGGTTCTCTATCTACCAACCAACACCACTCCTACCCTGCAGCTCATGGATCAGCAGGTGATTTCTTGGCGCTTTTTTGGCGCTGCTTCGAGGTGACGGAGAACACAAACCTTACCCTTCGGGAGTTCTGAAAGGATCACTTTACCATCGTGATATGTCTAAGAACTATTGATCAGGCCTGGCTGGGTATTACAATGAGGGCCTTAACCTCTGCATCGAAAAAGCTGTGGCCCGAGGCTGTAGCTGAAAGGGCCTTCAAAGGATTGAATCCCAAAGTGTCAGTTGTACAGGAGATTGTTTCTTTGGGAAAATCCATGGATCTGGAAGTGAATGAAAGAGATGGGAACGAACTCGTCGAGGAACAGTCTCAGGAGCTGACAACCGAGGAGCCACACGATCTACATTCGCAGCAGCATATGGTGGTTCAACGAAAAATTAGTTTTGAAGAGGAGCCAAATAAAGAGGAGGTTCTCTCTACAAGAGATATTAAGGAGATCCTGGGAATGTGGGAGAAAGTTGTGGAAAGTTCTCGGATAAAAATCACCCGAAAAAGTTGCAACTGTTCGTGCATCGGAGTTGTTCAACAAAACTTACCTAACACATTTCCGCAATATCCTGAAAAGGAGGAAGAAATAAACCTCCTTGGACAGTTTTTTTAAACGATCTACAGGTGGAAATGAGCAAAGCGTGACGTAAAAAGCGATGACCAGTGACGATAATTAAGCGCTCCCGAAATCACTTCACTTTTTCTTTTATTTTTTTTTTACAGAATATGTATTTGTTATATATAAGTAAATGTTTCTTTTTGTAAATACATTTTTTTTTTTTATTCAAAAACACTTAACAAAAACGACTGAGGTGTTTTTTTGGGAGCTGGAACGGATTAATGGAATTTAAATTAATTTCAATGGGAAAAATTGTTATTTGGATGCTACAAAAATTATTTGGATAACGAACAATTAACAGACGACTTCAAAACTATTTTAAAATGGAAGATTTTAAACATTGCTTATAACATGAAAAAAAGTGAAGAATAAAGTAAAATGAATCGAGGCCCTTAAAAACATAGATATTTATTTTACGATAACCCTTTAATCTAACTTCAAGATGTGAATTTTGAATTCAAATTCGGCAAACATGCAGTAACACTGTATTAACTAACCATCCTCTGCGAAATATAACTGACTATGAGAATTTGCACGCATGCTTCATTAAATCCGCGTAAATTTGAAGTGCATCGTACTCTGATGCTGACAATCTTCAATATCTGAAAGAAGTTGAAAGATCTGCTTACACGAGAAAATGAAATCCATAGTGCAAATAACCATTGGAAAACTTTCTCTTTCAAATTAGCTGAGTCGGGACGGTGAATGTCAAGCATCATGGTCTCCATCTTTAATTACGCTTCTGGCTACCTTAGATATAATTACATTACAATTAAAAACGGTAAAACAAGTTCATTATTTCGCATGAAGATTGAGCCGTTTGGATGTTATACTGCGGTTGGGGTTAGTTTCGAACGTGAAAATAATCGCGGTAGTATTTATATACGAAAAACAAATAATTTCGTTATAATGGCTGACTGCATCCAATGTTACTCTTCAGGATATTGCGCAATTTAGCATTTTTGCATTTAATCTCAGATTTTCTTTTCAACTGTTTCTCTACATGTTATTATATTTTTAACTGTTAATTCGACCAACATTTAACTATGTATCTATTATGAGGCTTATCATTTACATGCCTTTCCTTATGTCCACCAGTGTAACATAAAAAAGGATTGCAGTGAATGTGTCTAGCATACTTCGAAGAAAAGTGAACATATTTATCAACATTTTGTAACCTGCATGTGAGCATTAAAGCTGAATGTGTTTGAGCTCAAGTAAATTTACGCTTGTATTAAATGTTGCAAAATAGACTTCATTTCCGCTATTTGCAATTGTTATCAAATCCAACTCTCAGCAATATACTTCCAAGTAATCATGAAACATCGGTTAATTGCAATTCAACCAGTTTTGATAAACGTTGTTCAGGCAATTAAACAACGCAGTACTGAAAAAGGTTTGAAATTCCATCAATTCATATGCAGTGGTTGCAGTTGAAACACTCCAATCAAAGGATATTAACCTCTTCAATTTATATATAACTTTGTCAAATGAACATACTTGAACTTCTTATAATATATTTCCATTACCAATCAAACAATACTCGGAATATTCGATGCAGCTTTAACTTTGTTTTTAATGTCTAAATTAAGTTACTTCGCCTTCTTCCGTAAAAGCTTAATTCAAAACCCCTTTATTCCTTATTGCATTTACTGATTAATAGTCATTGCTTTTGTTGACAGTCAATTTATTCGCTTATCTAGATGGTGTTAAGTACTCCAGGAAAACACACTTTTCCTTTGTTGTTTTTCGACTGGCTGAAGATATGTGAAATGTGCTTTGTTTTTAAGAACGAAGCTTTATTCTATTATTTTTTATAGCTTATTATCTATTATCTTTTTATAGCCTTCACCAATTCGCTGTGGGTGTATGTCCCGCCACATGTGTTTAATTCTCCTCGGTTGGTGCCGCCGTTGTGGTGGTGTTGTGAATCTTTTGTATAAGCCAATGTAGCCCTCTTGGAGTCTGATCACATTTCGAAAGATCCATCCTGAAAAATTGAAAAATAACTTCTAAACGTTCTTGAAAAGAGATATATCTGACTATTTTTTTTCCGGGGTAACAACTTAATTGTCAAAAATAAAAACAAATATATTTTTGGCATGATATGATATGCTTCCGCGTCACAAAATTTAGACAAAATTCCAAAAACCTTTGGATATAAACCATCGTCATTCCAGAGTATTCCTTGAAGAACTAAGTGCAGGTGTAATGATGGCTTGTTCCGTACAACTCACGGAAAAATACGTTTTGCCTTTTCGTTTTGTTTTTGAAACATTTTCCCGAACATTAGGACCATAAATTTCTCGGGGCGTAATAAACTCACAGGACTTCGCTAAGTTAAGCCAAGCTAGTCGAACTTCGATAACTCGAACTGCGATGTGACGCATAAAAATTTCGAATTATCAAGACTTCGAGTATTCAATAATGACTGTGCATATGTGAATAATTTTTGTGAATGAACATTTGTGGATTTATTTCTGTACGAGTATGTTACATAAGTGTCTGAATTTATAAGTTTTTTTGAACAAAATAACTCAAATATGGAAAAGTGAAAAATAGGTTCATTTGTATGTATGAATGTATGTATATGTTTGTATTTATTACTTTTTTTTTTGGGAGGTGAAGGCTATTTACGCCCTGAGTGTTAGACTCCCCCGCTACCGGACTACCGACTAAACACCTCCCCTGTCACACCGCGAAACCTAGCCTGGAACTGTTTGTCACATAACTTCGGACCAGGCCTCATTAATCATCGCTTAGCGATGTCTTCAGGCTAAGGGAAATCTCTCTTCACGGATGGATAGGAAGGAATTGCGATTAGTAACTATAATATTGCGTTACAAAGATGTTCCCTCCCTCGCCAAGCGATCCATTATGTCCTTCTTTATAATGAGTACTGTCCGTACGTAATGCGACACACAGTTCCAATTGTCCTTTGATTTCATCATTTTTCCCGTTAAATTTTCTGGGGAAATTACGCCAATTTTCTCCGAGAGATGCGAACGGAGTCTTGTGAATCTATTACACGTAAAGAACGTGTGGCAGGCGTCATCCGTCATTCCCAGGCAGAACACGCAAGTTGGGGATGGTGTCTTTCCCATCTTATACAGGTAAGACTGAAAATACCCGTGACCACTGAGTAGTTGCGTCAGATAATAATCAGTCTCACCATGCATTCTGTAGAACCACGGCCCCAAGTAACTTATCAGCCGTGCGGTCCATCTGCCTCGCATTTCGTTTTCCCATGTTTGCTGCCATAAGATAAGGGTTCTTCTCCGCTCCTCTCGGCTGACGGTTTCTCTCGCCGACTCCCCCCTACGTGAGTATACACATTTCCGTTCGTCTGCAAGTAATTTATTTGGAACCACCCTTGAGATTACCAGCACTGCAGGTTCAGAGACAGTGCGGTATGCAGCGGCTATCCGTAAAGCTCCTTGCCTCTGCACCTGTGCCAGACGCCTTCGGTACGTCTCTTTATTAAGAGCGTCAGCCCAAACCTCGGAGCCATACAAGAGCACTGACTTCATTACACTCATCAGTAGACGTCTTTTGCTCGAGGTTAGCCCCTGCGTGTTGGCCATAATGCGGTTTAGCGCCGATACCCGCACGGAGGCCTTATCTGCTGACGCTCGAACCTGCTCGAAAAAACTCATCTTATAATCAATCATCAAGCCAAGGTATCTGATTGATTCTTTTGACTCGGTGATCATTCCCCCTACACGAACCGGCATAACACGAGGGATTCGCTTCTTTGTGAGGACGATAACCTCGGTCTTTTCCAGCGCTAGGCTAAGCCCACGGTCTGTCGTCCACTCGCTCACTCGGCGTATTACCGCATCCAGTTTGAGCTGCGTCTGTCCGACAGTATGTCCGGCGACTAGTACTGCTACGTCATCTGCGTAGCCAACCAGGCGCGACTCCCCCGGTAACTGCAGCCTCAAAAGCTCATCGTACGAGACATTCCAGAGGTCCGGGCCCAGAACGGAACCTTGCACGACCCCTGATGTCAAATTAATTCTTCGCCGGCCTCCCAACGAATCATAGATGAGTTTCCGATTTTTGAGGTAGTCTTTCAATATCCGCATCAGGTACCTCGGCACCCTGAAATATTCCAGAGCACCAAGAATATCTGTCCATCTAGCAGAGTTGAAGGCATTTCTCACATCTAAAGTTATGAGCAGTACTATTCGTCTCGAGTAATGATTGTGGGCTTCTGCCTTGTGGACCGCGCTCACTACCTCTGCTATTGCACCAATTGTGGATCGACCAGCCCTGAAGCCGTACTGCCGAGGAGACAGATCCCCGGCAGTTCGAATGGCTTCTCCAAGTCTTTCTCTAATGAGCCTCTCGAGTACCTTCCCAGCGGCGTTCAGCATACATAGGGGCCGATATGTAGATGGTTGCTCCGCGTTCCCCTTCCCCTTGTGGATCAGCACGAGCCTCGCCTCTTTCCAGCAATTTGGAAACACGCCCTGGCGCAAACAGGCATTGAAAGTGGTGAGCAGCTTTTCAGGACAAAGTTGATGTGCAAGCTGTATCACTTCCGCTGGTATACCGTCTGGTCCTGGGGCCTTTTTCGATTTTAAAGCTTTCTTGATGGCGGTAAAAAGTGGGCATTCTCCGAGACATTCAACATCTGCATCATCGGGACGAATAGGATACATAGGGAAGAGCGCTCTAACAATCTGGTCCGTTTTTTCCGTTTCAAGGACACAGGGCCTCCTTGCAGCTCCTAGTTTCCGCATGGCAAGCTTGTAACCCAGCCCCCACGGGTCTCTGTCGATGTCCACAACTAGGTTGCGCCAGCAGCGAGCCTTGCTTTCGTTAACTAACCTACGGAGAACTTTTCTAGCCGACCTGTATGCCAGCGTTCGGGAGTGTGACTCATCTCGATTTCTTAAACGTTGAGATTTAAGTTTGTGACATTCTTTCCGCTTTTCGGCGATTTCTGCCGACCACCAGTATACAGCAGGCTTATTGTGTCGAGGCCGTCGCCTGGGCATAGAGCAGTCGCACGCATTCTTGATGAGCCTCATGGTGAAGTTCGCCATGTTTTCAGCTGAGGCTCCTCCCGTTACCGTCATAGTTTTACCTCTCATAAGAGCTGCGGCGAACGCGTCGACATCTATTTTAGATATATTCCAACCTACAGTTGATGTTGGGTTGCTACGCGTCGAGTAGCACAGTCGCCAATTGCGAAAGCAATGTACTGATAATTGCTCGCCGAGTAGTCGTCCAGTACCCTCCATCTGTGTATCCTAGGCACTAAGGACTCCGAAGCAAATGTCACATCCGGTATAGTTCCCACGCAGCCTCCCCGTCGAAAAGTTGATGTGTTCCCAACGTTCATGATGACAAGTTTCTTCCTAGCCGCCATTTCTAGGATTCTTTTTCCTCTCGAGTCTGGCAGAGGCATTCCCCATTCTATCGCCTTGGCGTTAAAGTCACCGCCAACAAGGATTCGGCCTTCTGTGCTCGAGACAGCTTCCTCCAGTTCATCGAGCCTGCTCTGAAAACATGAAATTGACTCATTCGGAGTGAAATAGACGCTTATGAATGTCAAATCGGCGCACCCAATGAGCACGAAGCCATTTCCACTGGTGCAAGTCCGAGCTGTGGGTAGAGCCCTATCACGTACCCAGATGGCGGCAGTGCCGGATCGATCACAATACCATCCAGCTTCCTTTTTGTTGTGGTGTTGCTCAGATATCAGCAACAAGTCAACTTTTTTCTCTCTTGCAACCTGGTCTAGTAAATCTTGTGCGGTTGAGCTACGGTGTAGGTTGATTTGCAGGACTTGGATCATGTCTTTGCCCTTTTCTTGCTTAGTGCCTCTTTGAACTCCTGGCACCTACCACTTCCTGGAATATGAGTCAGATCTTCAGACTTTCGTCCCTTATCTTTGCACAAGATACAACTGGGTTCGTTTGGGCAGTCTTTCGCCTTATGACCGGAAGTGCCACACCTGTAGCACAGTTTGCTTCGATCTGGCCCATTGCAGTTCAAGGAGATGTGTCCGAAGTTAAGGCACTTGTAGCATCGAGTTAGGGCTACCCTCCGACGTATCCTGCACACAACCCAGCCGATTTTAATTTTCTCCTTAGCCAGGAGTTGCACAGCGTCTTTCTCTGGGATGTCTATTATTGCCGCCCTTTGTCCTCTAGGGTTGGTAGGCGTTAGCCTTACCCTAAAGCTCTCTGCCGTAGAAAGAATTGACCTAATTGAATCTTCTACTGTTTTGGCTTCATTCTACTGTTTGGATTCCGCGCCGCTCTGTTCGTATACAGACACCGTTTTTTTCGGGTTCCACATTTTGCCTGATTTCCTTGAGGACATCGGCGTAAGTTCTCCCGTCTGCAGGTTTGATCAGTAAAGCATCCCTGAGCTGCTTGTTCCTGGTCTTTTTTGGCATTGCGCTGTGTTTCGTGCCTTCTTGCTTTTCGGGCGCCTGTTTGGAATCTTTTGTTATCGCTTGGTGTATCTTCTTCGCAGCCTTCTGTTCCGATTTAGAGCGCACCAATCGAAAGCCATAATTTTTCTCCTCCCCTTGACTGTTCGGTGTATCGGCCCCTTCGCCCTTTTCCTACGATCAGGTTTAAGTGGGCTACATGCCGCCCTTTTGCCTTTTACGAGAGGAGTAGCATTTTCGGTGAAGCGAGTTTTATTTTCTGGAACTTTCTTAAGCTCTTTCAATTCACTCTCCGCCCGTAGCCACCTGCGGCGATAGTGCTGGATCCTATCAACGAGGTCCCCCAATTCGTCAATCCCATTTTTGATGCCCTTGTTGACATTTTTTTGGACATTTGTTGAATTTCTCATCACTTTTATTATTGCGCTTATGTTCCTTGTTAGACGCTCTTCTTCACTTCTGTCAACGGCTATTTTCGTTATCAGGTCGTCCTCAGGCGAAGTTCTTGATATACTGTTAGCAGGAAGGTCTTGTTGTTGAGCATCATTGGTTTCGCCTTCCACGTTGTTCAGTATATGACTTTTAATGGCCTCTGGAGAATGGCACTTCGGGTCGATGACTCCACTGCCCGAAGCCTCCACTATGCTTCTGGTATCGTTTGCTCCATCGCCTTGTGTAGGAGGAATGTTTTGGACAAGCACCTTTTTCGCTGTTGCAAAGCGTTCGATGGAGGTTTGCTTGCACGATGTTTTCTCGTTGCCTTGATTAGGCTTGGCTACTCTTTGGGCGGAGTTCGCAGTAGTTTTGGCCTTCGGGCGAACATGCTTGCGTCGTTGATTATTTCACTTGTAATTTGTGATTATTAATTTGATTATTGATTGATTGATTGATTGATTAAGTCGCCCTGGCGACTTATCCCCTGCATGAATGCTGGAAAGAAGCCGGCATGAGGTCGAGGCTCCCTCACACGTCGGGATGTATTTTTGTTATCACTATATCGATGTATTTTAGTATTTTTGTTATCACTCATCATATATTTTTGTTTTTTGTGGGTGATTTTAGTGACTTGATCACGCGTCTGGATGACGGGGAACCTCGTCAAGCCCCCCCACCAGGACAAGGTAGCACCCATGGGGGGGGGGGGGGTGAGGGGCCATTTATTACTGTTAAAAAGTCTGTTGTTTATGATTGGCGACTAAATTTTGGATTTTGGTTTCAAAAAAAGCCTTCAATTTGATTTAAACTATTATGCAGGGTATATACTAACTGGCTTTTAATTAGGAACGTATGACACCCAACGAATTTTCAATCAATTCGTTTCATCGGAATTCGGAAATCATTTTCTTGTTTCGCCTCCGACGTGTCACTTTGGCAGTCATCGGTTCGGATTTCCAGGATATATCTATCGGTAATATCTTCATCGATAGGAACATTCGCAGTAACAATATCCTCATCCACATGTAGAAAATCATTAATCGTGCTACTATCTCCTATACTTCTAACCCATTTTGGCCTGATACAAGATCCCGTTGAAATTTTTTTTTGAGATTTTTTTCAAAACTTGTTCATATAGACCTAATTAAGAAAAAAAATGAATCAAAAAATTGTCTCATTCGCTGGTTTTCCCGTCATGATATGGGTAATTTACTACCCAGTGAGCCAATATATAGACATTTTGGAAAAAATACATTATACAGGAAAAATAAATTTATTCCAAAAATAAAAAAACGATTATAAATGTTGTTATTAGTTGTGAGCTGAATACTTTTCGAATCATTTTGGATGTAAGCTAACATTGCACTTGATGCAAATGAAGGATGTCTTGCTGTGGCAAACTTTACATCGTTTAGGTTTGTTATGTTGAATTCTACCTACGAACTGTTTTTTCTTACTCGTACTTCGCAAGTTACAATCTAATGCTTTATCGCTATCTGTGTCACTGACAGGCGCATCTGCCAATAAAAGCGCCTGAGTAACTTTGTCTCTAAACTCCAACCGCGATAAAGTCTTGACTTTTCCACATTTGACAATCAGGACATGTAATTTCCATCCGTTGACCATCATGTTTGATAATGTATTAATAAAAAGCGGCCTCCACCACTTTATACTGCGAATACCTATACGATAATTGCCGAGAGCATTATCATGAAGGTCTACACCACTCATGTTGGCGTTATAATCTTTGATCAAAAAAGGAACTTTGATGTTGATATGCTTCTTTTGAGAACGATCATAGTTTCCAACTGTTGCTATTGGTTCGACAGTTGATTGATTTGTCAATACCGTAACGTTCGCATTATCTCTCCACCTAATCACAATGAACTCCTTTTGTCTGTTGTACCATGCAACGTATTCTCCTTTCTTCATTTTATCAGGTAGCTTAGCACCACACGAATGGTTCCTAAAATAGTAAATATCAATATAATATGAACGTGACGTTTTTCTAAATGACTGAGAAATATAATTTTATTAACTATGATATATTTTACCTGCAGCAAAGAAGCATTTTTCAGACAGGATACGCATTAAATGGTATGATGTAAAAAACTTGTAGAAAAAACACAGGGATTTGATGGAGATGATACGTTTTAAAGTAAACTGAGGACAATATCAGCACCAAGTCCAACAGTTTTGCCATGTGATGTAGAAGTTCCTCCATACAATATCGTTTGGTATAAGTACCCATTTATACCAAAGTAGGTATAAATGGGTACTTTTATTAGGCAACCGAAGTAGGGTATCATTTATTCATCTATCGACAAATTATGTGAAAATACCCCAAACTGTATAAATTGTCTTTTCGCAGCATCACAAGTGGTCCAACTTTTGCAAATTTATCAGATTTATCCAAATTAGTATTGTCTGAGAAATGAATATATCTTTTGATGGACTCGAATCGGGATCTCGGAAGAGTCTTCTTTACAATTGTAACATCTAAGGTATCTTGGTTTGACCAATATAGATTCAACTGAGAAAGTTTGTAATAACCACTTAGAAAGAGCATCATTTCAGAGGAGATCATTTCAATAATGTCAGCGGTGAGAGAAAGGCAAAATAAATGAAATGGTGATTTACTACCTGCAAGCAATAAATAATATGATCATGATTATTTATTTAGTATTTTGTTAGTTTTTGATAACATACCCAATAAGTCTGAAATATTTTCGGTGCTAGTTTTCTCAACATCGACTGGTTGGTTTAAATAATCGAAGGCACGTCTCCGACATGAAGGATTTCCATATTCTCGTTAAGGTTTAAATTTTTTGATAGATGGCAAAGGCTCAGTCTCTGGTTCATCTACTATGTCATCTTTTAGAGAATATTCTAACTCTACAGTGCATATCTCTACAGCTATATCCGTTTAAAGTGGCGCGTTGTCCTCAATACCCTCGGCATCCAAATTCTGCAAATCGCTGGCTGCGTCCACTTCTGGAGGGATGTATACCTCATTTACCTCATCCGATCTGTGCACTTCCCTGACAACCTGATCTTCTTCATCAGAAGAATCAAGAATTGCCATAATTAAATAATTTCCTCCATTTTCAAGGCTTTTTGGCGTCTCATTATCTATATACGAAAAAGTTTTACTCGATAATTGCTAAAAAAATTCAATAAATTTATATTTAATAATTTATACTTACGATTCAAAAAACAAAATAACCTGAGGAAAAAATCCACGAAATTTCACAAATAAAAAACAATCAATTAATCACTATATGAAATGGTTTGATTTTCATGATATGCGATATGATATATATATGATTTAAGAGGTGTTTCTTTTTTGCAGGTCTATGAAATGATCTTTTCACCTTTTTTTGCAACGCATTAGAGTCCTCTACCTACTAAAACAGAATATTTGCTTTGCAGAAATAATCCAGATACAGACATGCTTTTGTTCCAAGTTCCAGGTACTTATTTATTAAGGATATGTATCATTTTTTCATTTTTAAGTACCTATATGGAATTTTTATATTTCTGAGAAATATGAATAATAAAAGTAAATATTCATCAACTGCCCACTAAAAAGTACAGGAATAATGTGTGATCCTACCTAACATCCTTATATAATTTCTATTAAATAAATAATCCTGTTTGCGGAATTGCTTTACAAAATATCTCAAAAATGTGTTCTATATTGGCCCGTTGCACAGATACTGTACAGAAAACGTCAGAAATGTGTATATATTAAATTTTTACTACATGTTCCCATCATAACGCAAACATTATTAAACAATTTCCCTGTTGTTAATTTATTTAAATATTTAATCAAAAAATGCACTTTTTCCAAGGTTGGAATTATCGCCCTCTCATGACGCCAATAAAGGGGAGAGGAGAGCTGAAAAAAATTGATGAGACAGCTAACATTATAACGGATATTTGTAAAAAGAAAAACTTTTTCAGGAGGTTGTTGATTCTCTAAAAAAAATTATCTAAGTGCTGGGTAGAAAACTACCCACCCGGGCCAAAATGGGTTAATATTCGTTCGTGTTTTGTTTTCGCTTTGAAGTTGAATTTCGTCTACACTCTTTTCTTTCAGGTGTCAAGGAAAATCAAGTAAATTGCTATCTCTTCTTCCCATTCGTAAAGGTGACCAAATCCGAAAATCCGAATTTTAACTCGGAAAAAGTCTCAGATTTGATGTCGATGTTCCATGCGTCAGTTATATCGTCAATACAATCCATTAATGTTATGTTAATCTTCTTGTTTTCTTCAAAAGATTTGACGGTTTTTTGAAAATTCTTTGCCGATAATGAAAATTTAAACATTGTTTGTTTCCCTGATCAACTGGTTGTAACTTAGATGTTATATTCGGCGTGAAAGAAAACATGTTTATTTTAATTTTTCCTGGATGCTTAAAGGATGAGCCGAACAGTTCATTATTACATTACAGTGCATTATTCTTTTTCAATGAAAAGAATAATATTTCTACCCTGATTTTTAAATTGTTTATCTTATTTAAATTGCCATTCTTCGAAAAGTGCGCCTGTCACCCAAGCTTTATGCAACCAGTTACCACCTTGAAAGCAGGGAAGTTGATTACTTTTATCTATTAAAAGCAATTATGCTTTTTCTGATCCATCCATTTAAGCAAGAAGCGTCAATTTAACTCTGTTTACTATGCTATGCTTATTTACTATGCCTCCATTGCATTTCTGATTTTTAAAAGTTAAGATGTTATCTGAAAGATATTTGAAAAATTATCTTATCTCATCAGCATTTAACGCGTCGAGTGCTTGTTAACCATCTAATGAATGATGTAAAACATCACGTCTGCATTTAGTACAATCTTCGTTACTGCTTTCTCCACAATCCTTTTCATGACGTACGCCAGACCTAACTTAAAAAAAATTAATTACAAAACCGAATTACTGTATAAATTTCTGCATGTAATAGGTGTATAAATATGAAATGCGAATTTTTTCTGCTTGAAATATGCATTTATTTGAATAACAGAACGAATGAATTCAATAATTAAAGTATTGGCCATCGTTAGCTACGACTTTTTCCCATCTTTTTGTCAATTGATGGATTCCGTCACAGTACCACTTCTCATATTTTGAGGCTAACCACTCATCAAGCCGAGCGGTCAATGGTAGCGATAATATCGGCGCTGAACTGGGTTTACTGGTTCCCCATGGGATGCACTAAAAAAGAGCAGATGCCGCAAGAGTGATGCCAATCCATCATCATCCCTATCCACAAAAAAGGAGACAAACTACAGTGCAAAAATTACAGAGGTATATCACTACTCTGTACATCTTACAAAATCCTCACAAAAATACTTGAAGGTAGATTAACACCATATGCTGAAAAAATAATTGGGGAGTATCAAGGTGGTTTTAGAGCCGGACGATCAACTACTGACCAACTGTTTACAGTTAGGCAGATCCTTGAAAAGTGCTGGGAATTTAACATCGACGTCCACCAAATCTTCGTGGACTTTAAGCAAGCATACGACAGTATTGATCGAGAAGTACTGTACCAAATAATGCTTCAGCTTGGAATCCCAGCGAAGCTAGTCCGCCTGACAAGAATAACAATGGCATCAACAACAGCACAAGTCAGAATCAATAACCAGCTGACTAATGCCTTTGAGACAAAGGTAGGATTGAAGCAGGGCGATGGGCTGGCTCCACTGCTATTCAACCTAGCTCTAGAATACGAGCCAACTGGTAGCCTATGCGGATGACATCAATATCCTGTCAAGATCCTTTTCATCTGCCAAGGAACTCCTGCTCAAACTAGACCAAGAAGCGAAGCAGGTGGGGCTGCAAATCAACGAGTCCAAAACAAAAGTTATGATACAAACCAGAAGAAACACCCCCAACCGGCAAAACATAACACTCAACGAATTCAACCTGGAAAATGTGGACGAATTTACATATCTTGGCTCCAAGCTAGTGAAGTCTGAAGTCGGAAAAACTGAGAGACGCAGGCCAGTGGGAAAGCCAAGAAAGCGCTGGTCCGACTCTGTAGACGAAGATAGCAGCACGCTACTCGGATCCCGAAATTGGAGGACGCGGTCGATGGACCGAGACAACTGGAGGCGACATCTACGGGAAGCCAAGGCCCGAAATGGGCTGTAGCGCTACAACGACGACGACGACTCATCAAGCCAATTTTTAACTTCTTCACTTCAATGGAAGTGCTGTTCCGAAAGTCCGTGCTGCATCGATAGAAACAAGTAGTAGTCAGAAGGAGCCAAGTCTGGTGAATTCGGCGGATGGGGCGGAACTTCCCAATTAATGTTTCCCAAGTAGTTATAAAAATTTCACTAATGGTTTTTCGCCTTTCGATGTCTCTTTCTTTCAATTGATACGACACCCATTTTCCAGCTTTTTGGATCTTTCCCATGGCTTGTAAACGTTGTGAAATGGCTGCCTGAGTAACTTCTAACGCTTCTACCATCCAATAATGCTTGCGAATCTGTATCTTCGAATTTTTTTGGTGGTTTTCCACGGTCTTCGTTGCTGACATCGAAATCGCCACTTTTAAATCTTTTAAACCATCGTTCACAAGTGTCTTGGCTTGGGGCATGTTCACCACATGCTTCCTCTAACAATCGATAAGTTTCTGCTGCCGTTTTCTTCAAATGAAAGAAGGTTATTAGACTTCCCCGCAAAACCTCTTTTTCTGGCACGTAATTCGATATTTTTGAAGCGAAAAAATACTATGTTGTTTGTACAATCGAAACCTATGACATACTGGGATTTGTTGACAGATGTTTACCCTCCAAAATGCCATATTAGTTATCCCCGACACAAACCATATGTAATGGTTATGCCATCTGTTAGTAAAATCCGCCTTTCATATTTATACACCTAATACTTTACCAGCGTTTCCAATTATCGGTCCAACTGGTGCTTGCCTTAAACCTTGATTGTCATAATTTTTTCACTAAACTCCAATGCCTTACTCTTAATTAACCCCCCGGATTTAGATAAGTTTCGCTTTTTGCCGAGGCTTATCTTACCTAGGCTATACTAGTATCACTATTTTCCATTGCGATGATAATTGAGTGCTTATTTTTCGATACTGCACTTGGCGTATCTTTATTTCTTGACCCACTTTCCATTTCCTTTATAAGCTTAAATTTTTGATCAAAAGACAAAGTTTTTAAAGTACGTTCTGACGACATATTAACATATGCAAAAATGTCTCCAATGTAGGTGGCAGAGTATTTTTACTTAGTAGTAAGTTACTAGTCTGTCAAGCAAGTGAACTCTCAAAGCGCTGAAACTAAACTGCCTGCATAAATACGTCAAAAAGACAGGCTGATATCGGGAAATTCCCCCAGAAAATTCAACTTTTTGAAGTTGGGGCTTAATATTTCGTTCGACACATTCCCTACCTTTGACGCTATTGCCAACAGATTTGGTTCCACTTATCAAACATTCCAATGATCGAAGTTCGACTGTATATTTATCGGACATTTTAACGGACAAAATAAGAAATTACACCAATAAATACGCCGAAGGAAGATAAGTTAAAACATCAGGCTAGCAACTCAATTTCGCATTCGTGAGTCGACGTTATACGTGATGAATTGACGGGTTTCTAAATGTAGCGAAATGTTGGTAAATTAGAAACAAAAGGACAATTCCTTTTCATCCGCAAATATTCAAAGTTTCTATGAATATTTTTTCCGATAACGACATATTTTCGCATGCTTCTCTTACGAACCGAGAGAAAAGCGTCAAAAGGTCAAAGCGCAGTGTGCTGTGTCTTTTGCAATACAAGAAAATATGACAGGTCTCATCCATCTCTTCTGCGCAAAATACATAGTTAGGAGACGGTCATCTGTGAATCTTGTGCAGGTAAGACAGAAAAGAGCTGAGTCAAGTAGAAATCAGTGTCATCATGCACTCAATTGATTCACAGACCTTTTCTCTGTTGTCTTCGCTCCTTTTTTTTGTATAGAGATGTGTGTGATCATCTCATATATAATATAAGAGAACTCATATATAATAATATATAAGAGAACGAGCTGAAGATGGCTGTATGCAGCCGAAACGCGTCCTCGAGACCCACGAAGCAAGGCCCGGCGGACTCAAGCTACCCAGAGTTATAGTATATACGTTTCGGAAGAAAGGGATATGGATATGTTAGCTTTTCCTCTTTCAAAACTGCATCGTTAAGAAGCTTGACCTAGGTGGTACCATGCCTGCTTACCATTTCTAGGTGTTGTTTTTATATCTCCTAGTTTTGATGACATACATAGACTCTCAAAATAGGCAAACAAAACGATGATCTTCAGGAAGCACTGTAGACCCATCAATCTAACATTCTTAGTTCTTGAAATGCAACACTTGGCGACCACAGAGCTGAGGGAACTCCTTGGTTTCTGTAGGATGACAGGATGGACCATATGTAAACAAAAGTACTACACATGATGAGCAAAGGGCCGATGCTGTTTCCAGCAAGTGGGCCCCAGTACAAATAATAATAATAATAAGAATAGTTCTTGAAAACTTTGAGCGTATTTTGGCCATTCATCCACGGAAATTTTGGAAAGAATACTAGCATCAAGTTGTACCAACTGATACGATTTCTGGTTGCATATCTTAAAGGCAATTTTTTTGGAAGTGGTACTTGATGTTGGGTAGGGTTTGTACACCGTCCGGGCTGACGCCGTCGAAGAGTATCTCGTCCAGAAGGGGATATCAAGTGTCTAAATATCTAGTTACCTCAAATGCTGTAAACGACAATCATTCAGCAGTTTTTCGCTGCCAACAACATAAGGAGATCTGTGTGTTGAATACACCCAGGGGAATGTTATTAGGTTGCTGCAGATGAAATGGCCGATTTAGCAATGGCATAAAGTTGGCTGCAATTTTAGTGTATTATGTTAGTACAAAGCGGCGCAAATGATAAGCCATACTAAGTTATAAATACTGCTACTTTGGTTTATGGAATCATTTTTTTTTGCACTTCATAGTGATCGTAAAAACAAAAAGAGACAGTGAACATGGAAGTGAATTAAGAACGGCTACTTTTACTATGCGAATTTAAATTAGAGCACAACGTAACGGAAGCAACGAGGTATATAAACAGCGCATTTAGGCCTGATACAGTTAGCGAACGAACCACTTGGCGGTGATTCAGAAAATTTCGTTCCGGACATATGGACCTTGGAAGTTAGTCACGTGGACACCCAGGATAATCGATCGATAACGACAAGCTGCGTGCATTAGTGGAGTCTGTCGAGACATTAGGCGTTCACAATTCTACAGTTTGTCGACACTTTCAACAACTTGGAAAAGTAAAAAAGCTTGACATAGGGGTTCCGCATGATCTTACCGAGCAAAATATGACGTGCCGAATGGAGATTTCAATTTCTCTTCTCTCCCGCAACAAAACCGAACCGCTCTTGTACGGAATTGTGATGAAAAGTGGATTTTATACGATAATCGTCGCAGATCGGTCCAATGGCTAGATGCCGATGAAGCGCCTAGACGCATGCCGAAACCAAGCCTTCATCCAAAGAGAATAATGGTAACCGTTTGGCGGTCTGTAGCAGGAGTAATCCACTATTCGTTCCTGCAACCTGGCGAAACTATCAATGCTGAGAAATACTGCGCTCAACTGGATGAAATGCATCAGAAATTGATAGTCCAACGACCTAGGCTTGTCAACAGTGATGGAGTGATACTGCTTCATGCTAACGCACGACTTCATGTATCGAGAACAACGGTTCAAAACTTAAACGAGTTGTGCTATGAGCCCCTTCCTCACCCTCGATATTCACCAGACCTCTCACACCAACAGATTACCATTTCTTAAAACATTTCGATCACTTTTTGATAGGAAAAAGATTTAATAATGAAGCTGCTGTCAAAAATGCCTTCGAGGAGTTTCCTCGAACTAGAACAATAGACTTCTTCTAAATGTACTTGTATCTCGTTGGGAAAAGTGTGTTGCATCTATTGGTACCTAATTTGATTAAATAAATTGTCTTTACAAAAAGTTACAGCTGTTTAAACCTAATATATCGGTGTCGTGGTCGTATCATGGTCGTGGCATACTCCGACATTCGTCCGACCTGCTGTCGGGTATGTTCTCTTCTGTTATCTGAGAAATCACATAATACCCGTAAAGAAATTGTGTTTTTGACTACAAGTTGGGCCTTTACTTAAACGCAGGGAAAGTGGAAATTATGCTCCTTATTAGCAAAACTGGAATCGGTGGCTTAAGTCCGCTTTATACGAAATACCTAAGAATTTTCCTAAATTGTATTGTTTGAAAACAAAACTTTCCGCTAAAGATAAATTCAAATTTTCAGATCGTACTATTCTGGTTTGGTCCTCTACGCAACTTGATGACACTAAAAATCGGAAGTCCTTCAGGATAAATGTCGAATACGACTCAGCTACAAGAATAAGTTGGCTCCCGGATGACCGATCAATTGCAATCCATAAATTGGCTGAAAACTGTATCGAAATTTACAAAATGGAGAAAAAGGATGGCTGGTTTGTACGTCCATCGAAAGGAATATGCTATGCAAAGGTACTCCCCATATCTTATGTGTGGTTAATCAAAGGTTCACTTGAATATTTAATATCTAGGTTACTGACAAAGATATTATTGGATTTGGAGTGTCATGCACCGGACGCTTTATGATGAGCTGCAATAATGCGACGGACCTTCATATTTGGGACCTTAAAGGCAATCAACTGGATAAAATTGATACATATCTAATGAATACATACGCCGCCAAGATATCTCCTTGTGGACGATTCATCGCTGCGTGTGGTTTTGCGCCAGACTGTAAAGTTTGGGAAGTGAAATTTTCTAAGACTGGTGAATATCAAAAAACCATCCGTGCCTTCGATTTATCCGGCCACACTTCGGGAATTTATGATGTAGGCTTTGATCAAGACACCTCTCACATGGTAACTGTATCGAAAGACGGAACGTGGAAGTTATATGATACGAGAAGTAAGTGAATTGCTGTTGAACTTGTTTAATTATTATTATCCAATTTTCCATTTCCTTGAATGCAGTCGAATACGATAAAGGCCAATCGCCGCGCTGCCTTAAAACTGCAAAATATACTCTTAAACCGCAACCATCACTTGTCGCCCTTTCTATCAATGCCGAAGTAATTGCCATTGCAACAGGAAGAAATATTGAGCTGTTTTCTGGTAACACGGGCGAATGTGATGCAACTATTAAACATATCTTTGATGGGCTCGTTGTAGCGATAACTTTCGATCCGCTGGGAAAATATCTACTAGCCGCAGGTGACCGTCATGTGCGAATGTATCATAACGTGACTGGCTACAAGGAAGCTAACGCTAACATGGAGGCGAAATTAAAAACCAATTTAACCAGTGCCACACGTGAACGTTTTGATAAATCAATCGCCGAAAATCTGGAATTCTTGAAAAAATTTTCTTAGAATTTTATTTTTGCATTTACTTTGAAAAACTGTCAGATGTTAACATACTTTTATTGATCTTCTTGTAATTCAAAAATTTGTAATACTATTCCTAAATTCCTATAATGCAAGCATTTTAGAAATTGAAACTAGCATTTATTTCATATTGTTCTTTGGGTAATTTTGTAAGACAACTTAAATAAATTTTGGACAGCATATCATATCCCTTTCATTTTGTTGTATACTCCAAAGGAAGTGTACTGCAGATCAGATTATATAGAACTATACTACATTAAGGCATTATATACGTCCAGAATTTTCAAAAAATCGATTTTTTAACAAATTGTTATTCTCTATATTTTCAGGCTTCTTTCTGTAAAAGTCAATTGTAAAAATTCCCCGTAGATCCAAAGTTATGGTAGAGAATGTGACTGCCGGACGAGAAATTTGGGGACGTTTGTAAAGCATTATGAGATTATATTTAGGGTAAATTGCAAGGATTTCTAATGTCGAACGTTAGTTGTCTTTGATCTTTCGAAGCGTACAGTTGTTCTCATTTGAGATTTTAAAAATGTTGAAACGTTGCAGTATAGATCATAAAAGCTGTAAGAGTCAACAATCTTCACGCCCTAAAAAGTAGAAGCCTCCCCAAAGGCCAGACAAGATGTAGAGTGAGAATGACAATTACATGAGGTTTTATTCGATCCAACGTGCTCTTACTGTATTTTGCAGTTTGCTGCTGTTTTCAAAGCTATTTCAGAATGTGTGGTCTATCGTACATGTGGTGGAAATGTGAAATTTTTGAAAACAAATAGCCGTGGAGTTGGTTTCAAGTTGAATGTTTTTTGTACAACGTGTGACAAAAATATTCAGAGCGTTTTTTCATCTCCTTTGATAAACTCTGTATACGAGATAAAACGACGCTTCACATTCGCTTTTCGAGTGTTAGGGAAAGGATTGAAGGCAATGCAGCTTTTTGCGGCGTCGGATGTATCGCACAAACTAACTTTGATTCAATTGTAAAAAATATTGAAGACGCTTCAACAGCCGTTACTAAAGCAACTAAAGAGTCCAAATAAGCTTGTCGACTAGAAGAAAATAAGCAAACACAATTAATTACCGACTAGGAAGGCATACAATTTGAAACCCGAATGGAAGATTAAACGTAAGTTTACAGAACAAATAAAAAATTCAAAAAGTTCTTGCTTCAGCTGAGCGAAACACACTTGAAACTTCAAACGCGCTTTTCTCCAAACTATTTTCTCTGCCACGGTTGGCGTAATAACTCATACAGTTTTCAATATTTTTGATTTTTTTTAATATTTGAAATCGTTTTCTCTAGTCTGTCGAGCCGGATGTCTTATATTTGCATTCGAAAACTTTATAAAAATAATTGAAGCGTAAAATTTTTGACGTAAAACGCATACTTTGTGTTAAACTGCCATAAATTGGTAAATTTTTCGAAATTCGAAATTCCGGCTCGACATACAATAACAACAACTTGTTTTTACAAGAATTTTTTTTCAATTTCGCAAATCATGATGCACACTTGAAGCAATTTTTTTTTTCTTAGTGTTGGGGATCACGTGGTTTTTTATATAGTAAGTTTTGTAAAAATAAAGTAAAATAAAATTTTTTTGTAAAGTTTTAGCATCGATAAACAGTGTGTACTATTTATTTTTATTAATTTTTTTTTGTTATCCCCACTAAAAAATTTTTTTACTTATAGCGCCTTATTAGCGTTGCTGGACGTATGTAAGGCCTTCAATAGAAAAGGCAGTACAGAATGAAAACCTTTTTCCGCAAGAGAACCGAGAACGTTAACAAACATTTATTTTGAAATCATTTCGAAATCACAATCAGAATTATATACTTTTGCACAGAAATCCTTGGCTTTTGTAGCCATTATACCCTATTGACGAACATGCTGGAACTTGTCTCTTGTGTGTATTCCTCTATAAACGTGCGGTCATATAACCCTTAATGATCGTATCCTTAATTCTGAACACGTTGCCACCGGTAAGGAGATGGAACATGTTACGAATTTGAGCGGTGGAGTTCGACGTGGTTCCCCATTGTGGCGACTCACTGTTGCACCCCTTTAAGTTCCTTCTTGAGTTGAGCTAGAACTAATGGAAAAAATTCATATTGCCATTGATCTTTTCGTTTGTTTAAGTTCATAACTGTTGAATTGAGATTTAGTTTTAGTTTTAGTTGAGTTTTAGTTTTAAGACGAATAAACTTGACTTTATTTATTGACTCAAATTTGAACGTATTAGGTGATGGTGAAAACAGAAAATTTATTTTTCTCTTCTTTCATCATATGGGACAGTTAATTGTTTTTGCCCAATAATACAAATTATAGTACTCATCTCTTTCAACTCCAAGCAACAATTCACATATGGTGCAAGCTCCTTGAACGCATTCACTTCCCAGTTGCTTCCATTGTTGCCGTGTCTCCTCGATTCGATACCAGGTTGTGCGAGCTTTTTTTAAGACTTTTTTCAAATTGTTGGCACATTCTCGTAGTCACTGCCTTATTATTTATGAAGCGCCTGAAGTGTGTTCTCCCGCAGAGTTTTATTAATTTAACCACTTCCACTCCTCTCTAGCAACTAACTTCTTTGTGCGACTTATATAGCCTTGGTTTTGATACAAATACGTTTTTCATGCTCTGTAACCAATTTGTTGGTGGACGAAGTCGAAAGTCATTTCCGCGACGAAGCCTCGGACGACAAAGAACGTCACGGAAGGCAGCCTTCAGAGCCTTGTGTACTTGAGGAATGACAACAAGTTCCTTCTTCAGCTGCCAGTCACATTATCAACTTAACTCAACAAAACACTCGAAGCAAGAACCTGACATATGAGCAACGCATAAATGAAAAACTTTTTCTCGTACTTCAATTGTAAATATGGTTCTGACGGGCAAAGCATCTGCTCTTTCAACGAAAACATGACAAAAACCATAGATCTTTTTCACTTTATGTTGGATGAAAGTTTTGACAAAATTTTGAAGTAGACATTCTGAAAAGTTCAAAATAGAAATCAATGAAACTATCAAATCAGACCAATAGGATATCTGTAAGGAAGAACTTGGCGCTTTGATTTGTGTTTTGTTGCTCGCTGATGCGATGAACGATAATCATCCAATCAGTAGTGAATTATTTACCATTAGTACAGTGCTATATTTCGAGAATGAGTCGAAAGTGTTTGACTTTCTTATAAGATGTTTCGAGTTTGATGATGACGTAATAGGACTACTTAGCATACAATCTGATCTATTTACACCAGATCGAAAGAAGTGGGACTTGATGATAATTCAAATTCCGACGCTCCTGCATGAAACGTTACCATCGATGTGCAATTGTTTGCATTCCATGGTCAGAGCTAATTTTAACAAGCAAATTCATAACAAGCCTGCGAAATATGGAAAAAATGTTGAAATGACGTGTGACTATGGAACCAGATACATGATAGACGCCATATCTATTTATCTTGGAAAGTATACAAACGCGGGCAGAATTATTGCTAAGAATGTAGTCAAAGAATTAACGCGCAATATTTATGGCACAATTCATATTACATCTATCCCATAAGCCAAACAACTTTTATACAGCCTTCCAATCTGGCAACATACAGAACTAACTATAAATGACGGAACTACTTTGTTGTTCGAGCTCGTTTTTGGCTTGAGATGGTAATGGTCTAATCGTTGTCTTCATGTGAAAAAGACGGCACTGTAACGTCAAGTTGAAAAAACAATGCAAACCGAATCCTATAATTCTACAAACTAGGATTAGATACTTTTAATGAGATGTGTTCAAGTATATTGGGTATTAGAATAAATTTCCAACGTTATTTCGACATTAAACAATACAGTCACGTCATTCAAAGTATGCACCATTTGAGGCTATGAAATTCTCCCATCTTTCTGGTCATAGATGGAGTCCTGGGCGGAAAAAATTCCCATCCTTCAATTCGATCCAATCATCGAGCTATTTTTGACGCCTTCATAAGAAGTTAATCTTTCTCCAGGGAGCGCCGATTGCATAGAGCGGAACAAATGGAAATCCGAAGGAGATATGACTAGGAAATACGGCGGGTGGGCCAAGATTTCCCATTCACACATTCCAAATACTTTTTGACTTGCTTGGCTAGGTGTGGCCTTGCATTGTCATGCAGCAAAATCATCTTGTCATGTCTGTCATTCAATTCTGGCCGTTTTTCCTTCAGAGCTCGGTTCAGACGGATGAATTGCCGTCGGTACACATCGCAGTGATTGTCGCAGTGTCGGTACACGTCGCAGTGATTGTTTCAGATGGTTTCAGGAGTCCGTAATAGATGGTGCCACTGTGGTCCCACCAGATGCATCTCGCCTCGCATTACCCAATGTTTTGTTTTACATTCATTTCTCATCTCCTTCCACAATTCAATGCATGAAACCCTCTCTTTTTGTCGTTGAAGATACATCTCGCACATCACTAAACGCCGTTCGACGTTCCTTTCTCTCAGTTGATGTGGTACCCAAGTCCCAGCTTTCATTCTCATGGCGTGCAAGCGCTTATCGATGGTAGATCTGTCAAGATTTAACTCCTGCCACAATTCTTCTAGTCTTCGACTTGGATCTTCATCCAACAGTTTCTTTTCTTTTCAATCTTTTTCGGTGCCCCTCCCCGATGTTTCTCGGTCACGTCAAAATCACAATTTTTAAAGCGCCGAAACCACTCTCTGCAAATCGTCTCAGATGGAGCATGATCATCGTAAACATCGAGCATTATACGATTTGTTTGCGCAGCATTTTTCTTGAGAATGAAAGATTGAATTGAGACTTCTCGCAAATGCAACTTTTTCAGTCGAAAATTTTAGTCGACATTTTCAACACGAGAAAAGAAAACGGTGTTCACACTTTGAAGGAATGTCGACTACTGAGTTCGTGAGCTTACGCATACATCTTCCAATCCCAAGAACACTTTCAAATCAGACACTAAATCTGAAACACTAAAAAACACTTAGCGAGTTCGTTAATAATTAACAGTTCGTGATCTATTTGGCATTAAATGCAATAATTTTCGGCAGCAGTGAAGGGATATTCTCTTAGATTCTCTTCGTATCAAACCTCCTTTCGTTTGAATTCGTGAATTAATTGTGATATGTAAAATTTTGTTAGAATCTGATATTTAGATTGTAATTTTGTTGGAAACTAAATTTTGTTCGTAAATTTTAATATGTCTAAAACGGTTAGAGGTGAAGACGAAATGAAACAAGTAAATAAAAATTATAAATAATTTGAGTTGAGTTCATTACTTCCTGAGTGCTAACTCGTATACAGTGCAGTAACACTGGATCTATGCATTAGATTCTCTATCTGCGGATATTCCTGGAAAGAGCTCATGTTTGCGTTCTCTCTCTCCTTTTTTTACTAGTCTTTTGTGTAAACAGTTACCAAGCATTGCAAAGCATGTTTGCTTCGGAGCAGGCATATTTTTGCGTTCATTATGTATAAACATATGTTCATATTAAGCGACTGTGTAAATATTACTAATAAAATTGTTCATTTTCGAAAACTAAGTCGTCTTTTTGACCCAATATTTCAACAGCGCCATTTACTTTGTGTTCGACGACTATACCCGTCATCGCTTGATTATCGCGACACACATTGGTGCGTGCATTGCCAGAAGGTCGCCACACCTAACTGGTTAAAGGCCCAGATACAATATTGCGTGACGGTGATGCGAGAACACGATGCGATTCTCGCTCTTCGTCGCGCAACGCATTCAATTTACAATGCACGCGATACGAGGAAGAAAAATGCTCATATGACAAAAGTCAAATTGGTGACGTTTCAAATGAAATCTGACTAAAATTGTTTTTGATTTTTTAAAAATTTGAATTTGGAATTTTCCTTCGTTTGGCAAATAATAGCCTCAACAAGGATGCATGAAATTTTCATTCAAAACTCATTCAGAATAACCCTAGTACTTAAAAAGTAATAAAGGCGTTTGAATTTTTTGCGGTGTTTTTGCTCTTTTTCCAGCTTTTTCTTTTTTTTCCTCCTCACCTAAATTCGTTCACGTGATCCAGAAAAGTAAATTTTTATGTCATCCGCAAACGTGACATATTCCCACTAGACGGAGTCTCGTTTATAGTTTTTTCAAAATTATACCTTCCTCTAATAGTTTCATTCCGTACATATGTCTTTTTCCTTGCAAATCTGACAGGAAACCCGAAACTTTTCAACGTGTTTCTAGCATTTTTAACGTTTTGTGTTGAAACTGTCTTTTTAAACATGTTTTTCTTTCTGCTACCGGAAGCACGGCTCTCAGGAAAGGATAACGTTTAATTTGTAGCCGAATCCATTCTTGGTCCCTACTTTTAAGGGTTTTTTTAAGGACCGCTTCAAGTGTTTTAAAATGTTTATTTGATTATGTTTTATGATGTTTTACCCTATTGATTTTGGTCTGTTTGTGGAATTTTGTCATAAAATTGCCAGATATCCCGAAACGTATCGCTTTCACTGGTTTTTTTCCTCTCCCGACACTCTAGTAGGTGGTTTTGCCTATGGTGCTGTACACATTAGCGAAAATTCTCGATCTCAGCGCACTTAGGCTGTTTTTCTGTTCGTGTCCCTTTGGGGTCGCTGTTATGAGTTTTAATATGGTCTTGGTGACCCAGTTAGTTTGTCAGTAGAGAAATTGTTTGATTGGTTAGTGGGATTACCCCTTTAAGGAATATTGTTTAGGTTGAAGTGATCTGTCCATTTTTCATTTACTCCTTTTTGAACGAGCTTGAATGTGTAGTTGGGGGCATAGTCTCCCTTATTAATAGCTTTTTTGGCCGCAGTATCATTACGACTGAAGGTTGCCCATTCACAATTTTCTGGAATCCAGTAGAAGACGTATTTCTTGTTGCTGTTTTCCTTGAAGAAATTCCTCATTTTGGAGGGGTTGTATTTAATGTTTCTATTGGAGCGCTATTTCTTGGATGCAGTGTTGTGAGTCTTTGAAAATGATGATATCTTTAGCATTCTTTGTGGTGTGTTCTGTAATGGCTAGATATTTTGCCATAATTTCTGGATTGTTTACTGATGAGTTGTTGTTGAGATTCAAGAGAGTAGAAGTTTCTCTGTTGACGTGATAAATGGCGCATCCTGTGCCTAGGGGTTTTTTGACGGCATCCGTGCAAAAGATTTCATGGGTGTTACTTAATGAGTCTACTATTGCAGATATGGAAGTTGTAAGTTCCTTGCAATTTACTAGAGGCATGTCGTGTGTGAAGTTGTTATCGGAGTCTTTAAGACTTTCGTCTTCTTTGTGATATATTAATTTTCTTTGGTGATATGGAAGTTCTTTAGTGATATGTTAATTTTCTCCCAGCAGATGTTGTCATATATGGCTAGGAATTTCCTTTGTAGTTAGACGTGACAATATCTGTGAGTAGTTCTCTGAATTCGCTGTCATGGAGATTTTTCATTATTTTTTTGGCTCTAACTAGGGAAGCTCTTAATTTTGCTGTGGGTTATGTAGGTGTGGTGGCTTTTTTAGAGTCTATCTTCTTGAAAAGGTACTGCGGCGCATCTACCATATTCGCGAGATTGGACTCAAGCTGTGGCCATATAATTGCTTAGAACGTGTTTATTGCCTTAGGAGGGCTAAAGCCATGTTTGGGGCTTGACAGTTGCTTGATGATTTGTTGTAAATCTTGGCTTTAGTTTGAGTGTTCGCAAGCTGGTTTCAGAAATTTCCTTTGCTATTGACTGCTCTGCCTAAGAAGGTGAATTTGTTGACCCCTTTGGCATTAATGACATTGAGGTAGAAGTGTTGTTTAGGCTGGTTATTTGAGCCGAATTGGATGGCTGAAGTTTTGTTGACGTTTAGTTCGAGCGGGAGTTCTCACAATGTTTTGGAAGCTCCAAAAACTGTCCTGTATGTTGCGGAAGTTTCTGAAAAATTTCGTTCTTTGCTGATTATGATGAAGTCATCCGCGTACTGGTGAAGCGTTGTATTTTCATTGGTGATGTTGTGTAATCTGTTCGTATAGATGTTGAAAAGGACTCACAATGTCCCCTTGTGGTATTCGATTCTTTTAAATTCTATTGTGCTTCCTTCCAACGTGAGGATTCTACATTTCAGGAAATTTTGTATTCAGTTGATGTAATGTGTATAGATGTTCAAACTATTAAGTGCTTGGGCTCATGAATTTATGTCTACCTTCTCATATGGATTCGCAATGTCACATGTTGTGGCCATGTATTTGTTAACTCGGCTTCTTGAAGTTATTTGTATTAGTTTCCATAGGTTAACTAAGTTTTCTTTCTTCAATGCAAATATTGATTCTGATTTTAATGGTATTGTTTATGATTTTAAGTGGTACGTTGAGGAGAAATATCGATCGGTAGCTTTGAATAAGGTATGGAGGTTTGTTTTTTTTTGGTACAGGGACAACTCTAATCTTTCTAAGGGAGTGGAACATTTGGTTGCTTTTGAAATTTCTGTTGACTGATACTAAAAAAGCTTCTTTATTGTTCTCCTTGTTCAGACATTTGATGGTGCTATACTCAATTTTGTCTGGGCCTAGTGATATTTTAGTGAAATTAGTTTTAAGAATTTTCACAACTTTCTGCAACGTGAAGTCCTTTGGAGAAATGGCGGCTGGGTTCAAAATGAGGCGGATTGGATCTGTTATTGCGGTGTGTTTGTTTTCGATTATTTCCAAAAATTTGGAGTTTTCTTGGAATCCCATTGTGTCCTCGCTGTGAAAATTGTATTTGATTTCATTTAATTGATGAGTTTCCAGAAATCTTTATTGCTCGGGTTTCGGTTCAGTTCATCAAATTTGTTTTTGCAGTTTTTTTCTTTATTTCTAAGTTTACAGCTTCTTTTCATTTCAAGTTTGTTTCCTATAGCTTTTGATAGTTTTCGGAGTTCTTCTGTTTAATAAAGTTTTTCCAACATTTTTGTTTAGCCGTCCATTCTTTTCTTAGTTCCTTTTTATTGACTCTATTGTTCTTGATAATTCGATTGATTTGGTGTAGGGCTAGAAATAAAGAAACCTTCCTTTTAATTTTATGTTTTTTTATTTACCTTGCGGAATCGATTTTCGACCGTGATCGTTCGGTCTTCATCAGCGATTGATTTTCTTAACCTATACATGGTGCTTATATACTAATCTTAGGTAGAATAAAATTTAGTTCAGAGGGAAATCTCACTTAAACTAAGTAATTAAATTTTAATTAGGCAATCAGCCTAAATAGCCAAGATTTGCAGTTGCCTTCATCACCGTTCATTAGGGTATTCCTTTCCCTAAATATCGCTAGGCTTTCCAAGGCATCTAGTTCCCTCATGTCTCTAGCTTCTCTAACTGGTGTTACGTCGTTGATGGTGATTTCGTGCCCTTTCGTGATGATGTGTTCCGCAACTGCTGACCTGAAATTGCTCTGCTTTCCTTTCTTCTTTGCTGCTATTGCTTCGCTTAGATGCTCTCGGACTCTGGTGTTGATCAATCTCCTTGTTTGTCCGATGTAAACTTCCTGGCAGTTAGAGCATTCGATTCGGTATATACCCGATTTCTCATGCGGCTGTCGCTTGTCCTTTGTGGATCCAAGGATATTTTTGAGCTGGTTTTTACTGCTGGATTCGATGAGCCGTATTGATTTGTGTCGTTTGAGGTTCTTTTTTAATTTTTTAGTAATATCTGCGTGGAATGTGACTGCCTTCCAATAGGTTGTTTCAGAGTCTGGGTTAACTAATGTTGATCTCTTTTTCCTTTGTCGAGTTCTTCTGATTTTCTCCGCAATCCTTTTTATTGTTGATGGTTGGAACCCATTTAACATTGCTGTTTGTAAAATGTACTGCATTTCTTTTTCCTCTGCTGATATGCTTAGTGGTAGATCGAACATCCGGTTAATCATGGCTCGATAAGGTGATACTTTCAGTTGTTGGGTGTGGTTTGATGAGTTCGGAATCGTTCTCTGTGTGTGCGTTGACTTTCTATAAACCTCAAAGCTTAAGTTACCACTAGTTCTTGATATTAGTGTGTCTAGGAATGCTAATTTTCCGTCCTTTTCTTCTTCGGTTGTGAAGCTGATCATCTTGTGTGCGTTATTCAAATCCATAAGAACTTCTGATAATTGATTCTCTTTGACATAGGCGAAAATGTCGTCTACATATCTTATCCAGTATCTTGGTAATTGGCCCTTCATTTTGAGTCCCTCTTCCAATCGAGTCATAAATATTTCACTGAAAAATGGTGAAAGTGGATTTCCCATGGCGACTCCTCCTTTAGTTTTGTAGAACTTCCCTTTGAACATGAAATAATTTTCTGTCATGCACAGTTTGCATAGTTGAATGTATTGTCTTGTTTTCGCCTTCCATGCCATAGACTTGTCTTGCCTTAGCAACCACTCCTCGATGTAACCTAGTGTTTCCATCACTGGTACACTGGGGAAAAGTGCTTTCACGTCAAAAGACACCATCACCTCATCTTCTGCTGGTGGACCAAATGTCAGCAGTTTCTCTGTGAATGCCTTGCTATTTTTAACCGAGTTGCTCTCTATTTGCTTCATCTGTTTAAACTCTTCCACTAACCATTTTGCTAGCTTTTGAGTGGGGGCATTCATGGCGGATATAATCTCTCTCATTTCATTTCCTTCTTTGTGGATTTTCGGCAAGCATTTGATTCTTGGTAGTGTGGGATTCGTGACTCTTACTTTTGATAACTCTCCGATTAGCGGCTCGCAGCTTTTTATCACTCTCTCGAATCGTTTAATGGACTCCTCCAGTGGGTTTCGACGGAGTTCAAAGAAATTGCCGTTGTTTAATTTTTGCGTGACCGCTTCCTCATATTTTTCCTTGTCCATTATGACAACTGTGTTTCCTTTGTCTGCCTTAATGAAATAAACAGGTTTTTTCTTCAGTTCCAATGCTATGGTTTCCTCTGCACTTTGTGTTGCCTTTTTAGCTCCAGATATTGCATTTGCTATATCTTTCCTCGCTGGTACTTTATGCGCTTCTGGCAATTTTCTTATAGCTGCCTCCATTTCTACAATGATGTCTTCTTTTGGTATTCTCGTTGTTTTTATTGCATAGTTTAATCCCGTGTTTAGCAGTCGCATTTCATCTGAATTGAACCTCACCGTTGATTTGTTGACTACTAGTCCAGGGATCTCTTGAACTTCGAAGCGTTTTTTGATTTTCGGAACTGATTCTTCTAACCTCCTCAGTTTCTGTGTATGTATCCTTCTTTTCTTCTCCTTTTCGCATTGGTATGCTCTATCCGCTTTCTCCAGTAAATCCTCCATGTGTCCTTTCCCACAGTGCTCTGATTCTCTCATTAGTTCTAAGTGGCACTCGTAGGCTTTGGTTGTGACTTCATTTAGTTTGCTGTACAGTTGCTTAACACTAATTTTAATCAAGTTCCTTTCTGTAGTCTTCGTTTGATTCGCCGCATGCTTAAGGCCGCTATGCAGCTTCACAGTGTGGCTCTTCGGAGTGACTCTTCTTTCTAAACAAGTTTTAAGAAAGTTGATGTCTTCCCTGATCCTCGCTAGCGTTTTCCTATATTTGACGAACTTAAAAAATAAGAATTGATGCCTGGTCGCTACTTCAATATTTGTTATTGCTTCCATCTTCATAAAATATTTTTGTGCTAGAAATAAAGAAACCTTCCTTTTAATTTTATGTTTTTTTATTTACCTTGCGGAATCGATTTTCGACCGTGATCGTTCGGTCTTCATCAGCGATTGATTTTCTTAACCTATACATGGTGCTTATATACTAATCTTAGGTAGAATAAAATTTAGTTCAGAGGGAAATCTCACTTAAACTAAGTAATTAAATTTTAATTAGGCAATCAGCCTAAATAGCCAAGATTTGCAGTTGCCTTCATCACCGTTCATTAGGGTATTCCTTTCCCTAAATATCGCTAGGCTTTCCAAGGCATCTAGTTCCCTCATGTCTCTAGCTTCTCTAACTGGTGTTACGTCGTTGATGGTGATTTCGTGCCCTTTCGTGATGATGTGTTCCGCAACTGCTGACCTGAAATTGCTCTGCTTTCCTTTCTTCTTTGCTGCTATTGCTTCGCTTAGATGCTCTCGGACTCTGGTGTTGATCAATCTCCTTGTTTGTCCGATGTAAACTTCCTGGCAGTTAGAGCATTCGATTCTTTTATCCTCCTTTTATCGTTTTTCTGTTGTAGAAATTATTTGGGTTTAAGTGACTTATGTTTATTTTGAAAATAAGTGGACTGTGCTCACTTTTGGAAAAATTGGTTTTAGCGTCTCTCCAATAATTGTTTTCGCTCTTAAAGTTGGAAAGACTGATGTCAATATTCGATCTGTGTGTTTTCTCGTTTGAGTTTAGCCTGTGGGAAGTTAGAGCTCCAGAGTTGAGAATATTTTGTTTATGATTGTAGATGATGTCTTTCAATATTTTGCCTTTGGGACAGCAGAAGGTATGTCCCTACATGCTGAGTCTAGCATTCATATCATCTCCTATTATTAGCGGTTTTTTTGTTTGTGCATCGCAAAAGCTGCTCAACTTGCTGTTCAAGCTCAACTTTTTATTATATCCGGGGCGATATAAACTGAGACTACTACGAGATTAGAGATGATATTGGTTGTTTCCATGGCTATAATTTCTGCGTGTTTGTTTGTGGGGATTGTTTTGTATTTTATAGTTTTCTTTAAAGCTATGGCCACTCCTCTTCCGTTCTTGTTATGTCTGTGTTTATATTCAATGATATAATTATTTAGGTTATGGATATTTTTATCCTCTGAGGTCCACGTCCCTTGAAAGAGCGCTATGTCTATGTTAGATTTTCATTTGTAATTATTATAGCCTTTCCAAATTTTCACAGAAATCAATCACATTAAACAAAAGAGCTATACGTTAGCTATTCAGGGTTTAGTGACATTCGTCTTCAAAAACTGTATCAAAAAAACTATTTCATCTGTATAAAAAAGCTTTACTTGACAGTGATAATGATGCTAATCGTTTTCTTCATTTCCTTATTTATCAGGCGGGAATAAAAGAAAATCCGATAATTTACAAATCTGTCAGTCAGAAGTTTTTACGATAATTGAACATCCTACAGATAAATTTTCAAAGCAGATTTTTCCATTTTTCAAAGACAATCCACGCTACTTGATTTTACATTTTCTATGCAATTTATTTGAAAATCGATCAATGTTTGAACTATTTTTGGGATTCCCCGAATTTCCATAGAATATACAGCCAAATCGAAGCGCCGCATTTAGTTCAACCTTCCACATGCGTTCAAAGTTTGACATCTGTCACGTTTGTTATCAATTTGACCAAGTTGAAAACATATGTCGTGAAGTGAAGATATCAACGAGCAATCTTCGTGGAAAAGTATTATTTTTCTATTAACTGCTGCGCTAATGCTAGATCGTTAAGTTCAAACATTTGGTGCTTGTGATGTGAAGTCCTTATGAGATTGCATTCAGCTTTCTCCGGATAAGCGAAATGTTTTATGCTGCGTTAGTCGCCTTCATTCGACGGCGATTAGTTTTAGGGCTGATATTTATGTTTTCCCTTACGTACTTCCTTGTTAACTTGTTGGGGAATGTAAGCCGCTGCTGCCAAATATATAGGGCTCGACTTAATTGTGTCGTTTTGATTCTAGGGCGGACCGCTATCGCTTGACTCGGATGAATTTGAAATACGTCGCGAACATCCGATGATATGGCGCACACTGCAGGAGAACAATCAAACAAACGATCTGAGCTCTACATGTCGAAACTCTGTACAGGGAAAAGTTCTAATTGTTGATGATCAAGGCTATGTCTGCCAGCGGTCCGATCTTCTCTGGACGGGCTGCTGCAATGTAGAAGCAGAACAAACCAAACACTACTCATGCGAAACGTGCAACGACGCCCACTGCTGCGCAATTTACGAAAATTGTGTTTCATGTTGTTTGCATCCTGATAAAAGGGAACTACTGGAAAAAGTGTTATCGAAAGCTTCTGGGCGACAGTCAGCTCTGTTTGCATCGGTGAGGGATCACTTCGAATTATGTTTGGTGAAATGTAGAACGAACTCACATTCAGTGCAGCATGAGAACAAATACCGTGACCCGAAAACTAAGCACTGCTACGGTGAAACGGAGGCTCACGAATCGCAAAAGGAAGTAGCAGGCAATTCTGTATTGTAGTGAAGGCATGTGCAATTCCATCAAGGCACCGTTCTTTGTTCTAGAGATAAAATTTCTTATTATTTAAGATTATAGCATTTATGCGCCGCGTAAATGTCTATATTACCGTATTAAATACAATCATTTGTGGTTATTGTGTAGAGTCAGTAGTCCTTCAATTTGTTAAGAAAAAATCAAATTCTTCAAATTCACAACTGCCCCAGTTCTGTTCTCATAAGTTTAAAACCTAATTTGATTGAAATTACCTAACCCCCTTTGATGAGCAAATTAGGCTTTTAACCAAATCATGTAATGACTTGCAAGAACTAGGAAGAAATCAATCGAAAGTAGAGTTTTAAGTAATAATGGCAGGAAAATATAGTGTACATAATTTTATGAATAAAACTCATAACAGGGATCAATGGATCATTCTAAATTTAGTTATTTGAATGCAATGATCAGAAGTCTTCGCGAAGGGTGCAAACTTCAAACGAAAAGACTAAAAGTGTATACTCGTTTCGGCCTGTTTTTTGACGTGCTTAAGATAAATGGATAAATAATACTGCAAGTGGATTTATTCGTCAAACTAAAGTACGACAAAAAAACACAATCTTCCAGTGCCATAAGGCCTTAGGAAGCCAAAGTTGTATTTGGTATGTACAGATTAAGGTGGTAAGCTCAGGACACTTCCAATTTAAAGAAATAGTGGATATTGATCGTTGTTCAAAGCTCAACTGGAATATTCTAGCATTGCACATTAGAAAACTTCATTTCGTTAATAACGGCTTACCACACACGACGGAAACTGTATCACATAAGACGCACATGTGGGAAGCACACAACACTGCTTCATCCAATTCCCACTTCAATGGCAGGATATGTCATTAACTTGTTGAGCATCTTTGGTATTATTTTAAAAAATGAAATTTTTTTGAGAAAATCGGAGTAGATTCCCAAATTCGACTGTACTGGACCATGAGCCGTCTTGTATATGGGTCGACATCAGCTATACGCCTTACAGTGTTACAATGAAACTGGAGATTTCCGCCGCTCCATTACAATGTACTGAAACTAAGTTTTGTTGTACTTGTGCAAGCATTCTATTTTTCCCCTTCTTTCCCTTTTGAGGAGTGTTTATTGGTCATTCCTAGAAAAGCATTGACCAGCGTTTCTCGTTCAAGGCAGCATTCTATTCATTCTATGAGTAAGTTTTTCTTAAGACATAAGTTCCTACTTGCAAGGCAAGAACAACGAAGTAATTGCTAACTCACTCGATTTTCATTCTGGCAGTATCCTCCATTGTTTCCAAACATATTTTCATCAATTTTGCACATACTAATAATTGCGCTGAATGTTTTGGATTCACACTACAGAATTTGTTAAGCAAATTTTAAAATGACAAAGAGATGCTCATCTCTTGCATGAAACTAAGACGGAATATTAGTTACAAAGTGTAATTGAAAACATGTATACGTTTGGCCTAGGGTGAGATTCCCCTATAATCTGATTGCCAACTAAAACACTGAAAGCAACGAGCACTATATTGAGCATCAATACCTGAAAAATGCCAGAACTGAATCCAAGGACGAACAGCATATTTATGCAACTGTAACATAAACGCTGTTTCTTAGTGAATGCGTGTTCATACCGTTAATTTGTCTTTTGGAAAGGAAAGTCTTCACTGAATCATTATATCTGCCCTAATCGAATAGTTTTACAAAGTATTTCAGCCAAGAAAATGAGCACTCAATAGAATCATTTTATTCATTTTGTTCACTTGTCAGTCCCGTGTCAGTGATAGCACTGGCATAATTCTCTGATCATTGATGAAAGTCAACCCACGTAGCCGAGAAAACTACGGGGAATGAGTCCCTTATACGTGGGGCACCAACAGGAACTTCTTCACAGCCGATTGGAAAATGAAGACGGATCAGAGGATTATCTGAACGTTAAACTGCAAGTAGCCCCGGACTGTAATCCTAGCGCACGGTGAAACGTCTATACTGGCTGAAATGTCGCAGTTTTTTAGCTTGGAAATTAGAGTAAACCATACACAAACTGTTTTCGGGAATCCAGAGAACTGGATTCTCGAAAATTTCAATTAAAACCCTTTCTTAAGGTTATACGTATCTATAATAAGATTCAACGATCGTTATTTGTTAGTACTTCTAGTTGTGTCAGTTCTGGTTGTTCTTTAAAGTGTGTTTTGCTCCTTTGAGTTGTTTTCACTTTGGTGTCAATCGGGTGACCCTGTTCTACAAGTAATCACAGCTAAACACAAAGGAACTAGAAGATGAAAAAGAGTTCGCATATGGCAGCAAAATAATTGATATTGAGAAAGGTGGAAAGAGCTCAAGCTGGTTCCACCTTTCTCAATATTAATTCACTTTCGAGATATTCGACAAATTTGATCAGAACTTCCGCACCCATGAGTCTTCGCTGAGTAAGCTTAGCAAGGGTATGAATCACTTACAATGTTGTAAGTGAAAATGGACAAATTGATCTACCAAAAACTTCTGAAAAAAATAATTGACTTTATCCTTTTATACTGACTCTTTATCCTTATTCAAAACAAAAGTTATATAGAATCTCAATCACATTTTAATGAAAAATTATATTAGGGCAGTTATTAGACGTTTGCTTCTTCAATCAAATCTTCGCCACGGTCGATGCCGTAGTGCAGATCGTTTCCTTTTATGTAAGCCCAGGCCATCCTTTTTGAAGTGAAATATATGCCAACATCGCCATTTTTGTCAATGGTAATTGCGCCTGCCGTCCCAATCAATCGCTCAGTCATTACTTTGAGCGAATGCTCTGTTGCTTCTTGAGCGCTTTCTCCTTTATAACACAGCCTTTGTAGAATTCTTTGTGCTAAATTAAAACGCATTATTGTTTCTCCATGCCCCGTTGTCGAAACACCTCCGATTTGATTATCTGCATATGTACCGGAGCCCAAAATGGGCGTATCACCAATTCGTCCAGCAACTTTGCCGGTTATTCCACCTGTAGACGTTGCAACAGCTATATTCCCGTCTTTATCAATTGCAACTGCTCCCACAGTGCCAGTCTCGTCCGGTTGCTTCCTATCTAATTCAGTTCGAGCAAATGTTGTATCTATGCCTTTCGTTTGATGATCTTTGAATTCTTCTAAAGCGATCTTAGCATTCTCTGTTATGAGCGAATTTTTTGGCAAAACTTCAAAGCCTTCACTGCGTGCGAAAGTCATAGCACTTTCGCCGCCCAAAAATGTATGGTTTGTTTTTTCCATCACTCTTCGGGCAACCGAGATAGGATGCATAATGTCCTGAATGAGCGTAGTACAACCTGCCTTCAAATCCTTTCCATTCATTATGCTCGCCTCCATTTCAACGTAACCATCGAGATTTAGAACAGAGCCGTAGCCTGCGTTGAAATTCGCGTCTAGCTCCATGCTCTTTACAGCCTCCTCAACAGCATCTAAAACGCTTCCTCCAGTCTTCAGAACTTTGAAACCGTCTCGAACTGATTTTTTCACTCCCATGATTTTCCCAGGAACTCGACTCACTGTGATATCGCCAGCTCCACCATGAACAATAAGGATCGGCTCCATGGTATATTTCCGAATGAAACTGAATACGAAATCACCGTTCAAATGAAATATGTTTTTTGCTTAAATCAACACCCGGCAATAAATTGCACCTTCAATCGTTTCAGCTGAAACTTAACTCGCAACTGTTGATTAGCAAATATTCGCAAGAACATTGCAAGTATCTCTCATAGACGCCCGTAAGCTGAGTCGCTTATCTCCGGCTAGAAGTATTTATTGTATGCACCGGCTTTTAATTTCTTATCTCGGCTCGCTGCTATACCTCATACCCACATCCGTCAATGGTATGGGAAGTGCAAGACAATGTGATTCAACGACCTTTTGACAAGTCTATTCCCAGCTTTATTTACATTCATAGAGGCAAATCTTATACGTCTATGTTTACATTATCTTCAATTCTAAGACTGCCATAAAGGAGTATAAGAGAATACGTTATTCCTCTATGGACTGCCATTAATATTAAGCGTTTTTGTCAGCTGTTGCTGTGAATGAAAGCGGAACTATCTCTAGTCAAATTTATTTGCTTAAATTTAGCTTGATGCCTGAATCTGAATCTAAATTTAAAGATTTACGTTTAACGCCTTTACTCTAACGAATTCTGAGCTTCAGAATTGCTTTTACAACTCTCCGAATGGAATATTTGGGGTTACGATATACCACTGTAAATAATTTAACTAGTTTGACCAAAAATGCAATTGCAAAAATATTAAAATCACAAAGTTATCTTTCAATACTACTTGAGCGATGAAATGTAAATTGCATGCATGAATGTAGTAAGTAATAAAAATATGTTGACATGAATGCTTCGTTATCATTAAATTTTATCCATTGACCCTAACAAGGACGAAGATAGATCACATTTATCTGAGAAAAGTAATAGAGGCAGCGAACATAAAAAAGGGCAAACTTTGACGTCTAACTAAGGAATATTTACAATGATTTACCATTAAAGTAATTGTTGCGAACATATCAAGAGTTGGAACAAAAGCGCAGTAACCTTGTGTGAAATACTTTTTGATGAAGAGTTATGATGAAAACTATTGATGACTTTGCAGCTGAAATAATATGAAAAAGCGGTGACTTTTTGCGAAATATCATAGGTATCGCCTACTTGTCTTCCGTATACGAAAAGAAGGGCACCAACATACTCGAATAAAAGGGCTACTATGAACATTATTACATCGAAACTCTTTACTGGAAGAATAATCAACAAGTCCAGCAAAATTGCAGGAAATTCAATGTTCAATCAATAAAATAAATATCACGATACACTAGTTTTAATCTGCAAATGAGAATTTTTTTGAATGAGGAAGACCAACCCGACTCAGGGTTGGTTTGACCATAGCTCACCAACTCGACGCGCGTCATGCGACTTATGTTATGAAACTTCTGTCATGTCAAACTTGTGTCATGCGACTTTTTTTATGCGTAATGCGATTAATGTAATGCGTCATGTGTTATGAGACTTGTGTCTTGCGATAAGTGTGATGCAACTTGTGTCATGCGACATGTGTCATGCAACTTTTGTGATGCAACCTATGTCATGGTAATTGCGACATGTGGTATCTGCCATGCAACTTGTATCTTGAAACATTTGTCAAGAGACTTATGTTACACAGTTTGTGTGATGCATCTCGATTCACGCGACTAATGTGATGTTTCCTGTATGCAACTTGAGTGTTGCAACTTGTAACAGGAATATTCTGTCATGCAACATGTGTCATGCGACTTGTGTCTTGCGACTTGTGTCATGCAACATGTGTCATGCGATTTGTGTTATGCAACATGTGTCATGTGATATGCGTCATGCTACTTGTGTCACGCAACTTGTGTTATGCAGCTTGTGCTATGCAACTTGTGTCCTGCGACATGTGCCATTTAGCATTTGTCATGCAATTTGTGTCATGCAACATGAATCATGCAACTTTTTTCATGCAACTTGTGACACGAAAGTTATGCTCTGCAAATTGTGTCATGCATCCTGGGTCATGCAACGTGTATCATGTGAAGTATATTATGCACCATGTGTCATGTAACTTCTGTCATACTACTTGTGCCATGCAACTTGTTTCACCCGACTTTTGCCATCCAACATGGATTATGCTAATTAAACAATGCAACTGGGATCACGCAAGTTCTGTCATGCAAAGTTTGCCACAGCATGTGTCAAGCAATTTATGTTATGCAACTAGTGCAGTGCGAATTGTGTCATGCAACTTGAGTCATGCAGCTTGTGTCATGTAACTGGTTGATGCAACTTGTGTCATGCTACCTTTGTCGTGCAACTTGTGTCATTTTCTCGTTTTTCTTTTTGTTTTCGTTTACGTTTCCGTTTTGCGTTTTCGTTCTGGGTTTTGCGTTCAGCAACTTGTGTCATGCGACCGCTGACTCGCAACTTTTGTGAGGCAACGTGCCTTTTGCGTTTTCATTCTCTTTTCCATTTCGTTTTGCGTTTGACTTATTGCGTTTTGCTTTTTATGAGCGTACAATAGTTGTGTACATCTTAAGATGCTTGTCTTGCAACAGGTATCATGCGATTCGCGTAATGAATGTTTTACCATGCAAAGTGTGTCATGTGACTTTTCTTACATAACTGGTATCATGCGACATACATATATCGTGTCATGTGAAATGTATAATGCAAATTGTGTAATGCAAAGTTTTTCGTGCGACTTGTATGCAATTAGTTTCAGCGAACTCGAGTCATGGAATTAGTCTCACGCAACATATGTTATGAAACTTGTGTCATGAATCTTTTGTCATGTTTCTATGTTATACGACTTATAGCACGCAACTTGTGTCCTTTAATTTATACCATGCGAATTGTATCATGCAATTTGTAGCATACAACTGGTGTGATGCTGGTGTGTCATTAAACTCGATTGATGCGGCCTTTGTAAAGAAACTTTAGTTGAACAACTTGTATTATGCAACTTGGCTCATGCAATTTTTTATTGCGTCATGTGCAATGCAACTTTTTTCGTGCGATTTTTGCCAATTCAACCTACATAGTAATTCCACTGTAGCCATGTAACTTGTTTCATGAGACTGGTATGTTGATTATTGTGTCAAACGGCTTGAGATATGGAAACTGCGTCATCCTAATGTAATGCGACGATTTGGTTGACCTTTGATGCAACTTTAACAGGCAACTTGTGTCATGCGACATGTGTTAGCGGCTTGAGTTATGAGACATGTGTCATGCGATTTGGGATCATGCATCATATGTCATACAAATTGTAGCATGCATTTTTGCCATGGAAATTGTATCATGCGACTTGAATCATGCCACTTGTTTTATGCGAATGGTGTAATTTAACTTTTATCATGCGTATTTTGTCATCCTAAATATGTAATGTGACATGTGTCATCCGACTTGAAACATGTGATTTGTGTCATCCGACTATTGTCATACAACTTTAAAATGCAACCTGTGTCATGCAACTTGTGTCATGCAACACATGAATCATGTAACGTCATGGAACTAATATAAATTTTATGAGGCATGCTGGTTTACACAATTGTCATAAGGTAATGTTGTGCAAAACGAATCTCAAGACACATGTTACCAGAACACGGTTAGGGTTACGACGCATGTTATTTACTGCAACAAAATATTTTTTATGCTAACGGGGCTTTGAACCGTTCGTCCAGCACCATATCACTTAATCGATGACACAAGTTAAATAATGCAAAGGGGTCCCATGTTTGATGACTCATATAAGGCATGAAATTAACGGCAATCCAAAATTTTCCTAATCACGTATGTGTCCGCTTCTTGCTGCAACTCTAAATATACACGACATAAGTGCATGAGTTGCATGATATACATGACGTGAGCCCTAGAAGAGCTCGATTTCTGAGTAAAAATCCTTATTCAAAGTAACATAATTTGGTTCCGTTAGTCTTTATGAAATAAACTACATACAGGATCCATATTCATAACTATGGTCAATACAGCCGGCCTCGAAACGTGCGCCTTGAGGAGTGTTATATATTGTACAACTCAGCATGCGCATATGTCGCGTATACAATGTGAATTTTGCTGAATTGTTCCTGAGTGCTACCGTCTATAAAAAATATTAGTGTCTATAATAAAAGATAAAAGTATTGTCTATGAATTAAAACAAAAGAAAAGCAAATAATCGTGATAAAATGTTCATACCATTAAGTAATAAATGTACAGATAATCACGTGGCTCTGGTACCACTGATGGTAACTCGTGGACCATTTCGAGCCATTCGGCATCCTCCTCGCTGTTGTATATCAACAGTCAATAGTATTTAGTTTCATATCTCTAAGCAGATGATTTTCAAAATTAGCAGTTATATTTGAATATGTTTGTATAATAAAAATATATGAAACACATAAATTTTCTCTTCCAATTTGTCTTTTCGGATGATAAGGGCAGTTAAAAATTTAATCCATTTCACAATCGGCTTGTTGGAAGAATGCCAAGTCATCTACTAAGCAGTTTAATCCATCAATATTTATCGTGAGCGTACCTTTGATTTTATCAAGTCTTACGTTTGTCTTAACAATATTTTGCAATTAAGCTCTCTCACCTTTCTGCCATAATTGATAAATTCAGTCGCGATCGAACTGTTCGCAGAATCGGTGTTACTGTACGTTAGCTAGCGTAGCGGTAATGATCGGTGATACTTTTAGTGTAAATAAAACGTGTAAGCTTTCAATGGGCTAATATTTAAGTCGAAAACATGTGTTAAAATTAATGCATACCTAAGTTATATCGATTGTGGATTCCGTGACTTCGAGCAACAATTCCTCTCAGCCTGCGGATTTAAAGTTGCTGAGAAACCATTCTGTGCTTCACCTACCGCGAAACAGTCACTTTACTCAACAGTTGAACAAAAAGTATCAAAATGATGTGAGTGCCGCCTCGTTTATTTTTATTGAACACGTATATCATAACTACGAACCCATTTGAACCTAGAGTCTGTAATATTCATCAGAAACTAATCATTAAATTGCACATTGAATACATGACAGGTGTGAAAACGTACATGCCTAATGAAAAGTGGGTAAAAGTTCTTTTCTTTTTGCCTACTCGACTCTGATTGCAATCTCCCGTAGTGTCTCTCGCATGATGAATCTAGTTTTTCTTTATTTCCTTTTAACTTACATTAAATATTCCTAGTTATAATTATGCAATTCAAAGCTGAATAAATCTTAGAAGCAGTATTTTCATTGGGAAGGCCCATTTAAAAAAAAAAATGAATATTAACGTCTCTACAAAAATGAGGTCGATTTCAGAGAATCACAAACATCTCAAAGTATATTTTATCAGCTTAAGTTAAGCGTTAAGTTATATATATATATATATATATATATATATATATATATATATATATATAATATATATATATATATATATATATATAATATATATATATATATATATATATATATATATACATATATACATATATTAAGTACTTAATATTTATGACTAAATATTATCACAATATAGAATAAATATCATTAAATACAATCCTGCGAAGAAAAATCCGGTTGATTCTGCAGCTGAACTAAGTATCCATTTGTAAATAAACTAAAACAGGTTTAGTTTCTTTACGCAGAAACGCTTAGACAGACTGTTTTTTCTACGCATCGGCCTGGCTGTAATCGCTTTAGTCATTTTGAAGTTAGAACTTCTAATTATTCATAGATCACTTCATTTTCTCAAGAAACGGAAAATTGAAGCTAGGCGCGGCTAGAAACGTCAGGATTTTGTTCAGGCGTTTATAAACTTTAATGAAGGATCTTTAACATAGTTGTATGTTTTTAGAAGGTTTTTATATCATATACAGTGGCGAGCACATGTGGATACATGTTAACCAAATTTGGCTTAAAATACTTGTAAAATCCTTAAAAATACATTAATCGATTTGAAATGTTTGCAGTTGAATTCTTTATTAATATCTATGTGAAATAAATAATGAACAAAATTATAACTTATAAGCTCAGTCTAGATTTTAAAACAAATAATGGAAATGGGCAATGTATCCACTTTTGCACGTTTCGTTTCTTCTATGTTGCAACACTGATCTGTGTATTGAAAAAAAACCTAATAACGGGATTCACAGCAATTGGAGTGTTTACGTTGTGCGAAATAGTGTTTTACACGGTAAAGCATAAAAGTTCCATTTGATTAGTTACGCGTTTTACTTTTTCTGTGAGGATTTCAATTTTGAGGCGAAAATGAAGAAAATGCCGAAATACTTAGAAAATTAAATTGTGGAAATGATAAAAAACAACGAGTCAGCACGTCAAATAGCTAAATCGCTGGGTATTTGCCACCGAACCGAGCTTCAAGTGAGAAAGAGACGCAATGTCAGTGCACCTGAAATTAGTAAATCGTGACCACGATTGCTAACTGGTAGAGATGATCGAGCTATGGAGCGCCTCATGACCACCAAACCGAAAACAACATCAAAAGAGGCTGCAGTTGCCATTAACAAGCCCGTAAGTGAGTGGACAGCACGTCGAGCTCTTCACAGGATCGGACTAAGAGCGGCAGTTAAAAAAAAAACTAGCACTGTCACAGAAAAATGTTGCAGCACGTCTTAATTTTTGCAAGGAGCACAAAGATTGGAGCGTTGATGATTGGAAGAGGGTAATTTCGTCCGACGAGACCAAAATAAACCGATATCAGTCCGATGGTAAGGAGTATTACTGGCACCACCCAAATGAAAAATTGAAAAAGCATCAAGTGAAAGAAACCATGAAGCATGTAGGAGGCGGCTTGATGGTGTGGGGCTGCTTCGTAGCTGGTGGAACGTAGATCAATTGGTTAAAATCAATTGCATTATGAAGAAAGACCAATATCTTCATATTTTGGAGTCTAATCTACCAGATTTCGTAGACGAATCTGCTTACCCAGAATATGAAGTCATTTTTTAGCAGAATGGAGACCCAAAGCACACGGCAAAAGTCGTTAAGGAGTGGCTCATTAGGCAAAGTTTTAAAAAAATGCAGTGGCCTGCTCAAAACCCAGACCTTAACCCGATCGAAAATGTATGGGCTTTGCTGAAAAAACGACTAACTCGGTACGACACCGCACCGAAGGGATTGGATGAGCTTTGGTGTCGAGTTCAGACGGTGTGGAGAGCATGCCTAAGCGTATGCTCGCCGTTATTAAAGCCAAAGGTCTGTAGACAAAAAAATTAGCGTCTTTTTTATGAACGTGCAAAAGTGGATACATTGCCCATTTCGATTATTTGTTTTAAAACCTAGACTGAGCTTATATGTTATAAGTTTGTTTATTATTTGTTTCACATATATATTAATAAAGAATTCAACTGCAAACATTTCAAATCGATTAATGTATTTTTAAGGATTTTACAAGTATTTTAAGCCAAATTTGGTTAACATGTATTCACATGTTACACATGTTACATGTTACATTTGCCACTGTATATATCATTACTTTAAAGCAAAACTTTTCAAATTCAATTATTGCGTGTGATGATCCCAGAACAGAACCTTCTCTCGACATAACCTAATTCTCAAGGGAAAACAAAAACTACAGCAGCCTGAAAAGGAAAACTCCAAAATGACAAAAACCTCATATACTCTGTGATATTTTACTTCATTGACTGACCCATCTCGTGCATTCACACTTCTTAATATGACTCTTAGTCAAAATCCACATCATAGCTGCTTAACTATTAACTTAACTTAAAAGCTGCCACTCACGCTTCATACCGGCCTGCAGATGGCAAAGAGAAGTTAGAAAACATGCTTAAATATATTTCATTAAGTCCCTACGAAACTCCAAGATAAAAGTATCTTTTCTTTTTTTAGTAGCCAAATTATTTATCTGCTTCTTCTTTTCTTTTCTTCAGCTTCTTACTCGCTAAAAGCAATCAAACAGTATTATTAATTTTAATAAACATTTATTATAAAATATTTCAATAATAATTATTATTGTTATTTTAATTATTAAACCATAAGAATATAACAATTATAGGTAAGTATATATTCCGTGATAACCTTATGAATATTCAAGTATAAATTGTTATAAAGAACCAATCGTACACTTTTGTTGACATGGGAATAAGGAATTATAACCATCAATATGTGGTTTTATTCGCATTTATCTGAACATCAACATGGAAATACAAACGATAATCTATTTAGTTTATTACGCAAACTATTACTAATAGACTTTATACACTGACTTTATTCAATAATGAAGTTAAGTTTTTGTCCATGAATATCATCCATACATAATCAATGTTGCGGCGATTACTAGTGCTTCTCGTGTTTGCAATATGGTTTTGCTTATTTACTTACTAACTTCATTATTTTGTTAGTTACTTACTTTTCAGTCTACTTACTTATATACTTAAGTATTCACCTACGTATGAACTTACTTCCATCCTATTTCATAGTTCCCAGATGCTGCTTTGTTGAAAGGAATGCACAAGGATGTTCGTTCTACACCTGAAGGAGTATTCCAGTCGGTTAACATTATTAACTGATGAGTTGATACTTACAAATACCTTTATATGTAGACGCACTTATCAGAACCTACTTAAAAAAAAATCAACCCAACCCTGCACTCTTAGAACTTCTAATACTATAAAATACTAGTCCTCTGGATGCCCTTACACCTAAAAGTACATAAGCCATTATTTGTGATGGCGGACATCTCCACCTTGAGGCCGAAAAGCAGATCTGAATATTGGAACTCTAGTAAAGAATCCTTGCTTTAAAGCCTATCTCGATAAATTTCTTCAAAATTTTTCTGGCATTTCTTCAAACAGAGAAAGTTCTTTTTAAAATCGAATGAAAACGATCTTATCGGATCGTAAAGTATAACTCCGTTCACTTATTTCTTACCTTAGGAAATATCTAATACGAACTATCTAATACGAAATACGGAGTAAGGACTAAACTTCACGTCCAGTAGCGAGGAATAGAAGTCAATTGAATTGAACAGGTCGTTGGCCCTTAACACAATGACCCTTAACCTTTTCGCCTATCTATTCTGAAATAAAGATGGTGACGATGTGGTGGTTTCATAATTTATATATTCTGGTTTGATTAGCACAATCCTCTTAAATTGAAGGAGGCTTGGGTGCTTATATTTAAAACTCCCCAGCTAAATCGATTATATTATGATTATATTGCTGTAGTGCTATTAAGATGTCAATGCCCAACGAGCATAATGACGCCATGTCACCGTTCATGATTTCAGGATCACATGGACCTAGTCTTTGTTTGCAATGTGCTACAGCCAAAAAACATATTTTGATTTTTATACTGAAGCTCTCGAAATCGGACAACTTCGAAAGAATTTATGAAAAGGTCGAAGTGTATTTCATCCACTTAGAGTGCGAGATTTTGAACGAAAGCTCAGCTGGATACATCTGAACGAAAGTTCGCAATCTAGGTAGACGTAAGAAGTTAAAAAACAACAAATCACAAATATTTACTCCAGCCTGTTTCTTACGAAGGTACATGGGTATAGCATGAGCAAGAACAATTTCTTTTGATCTTCTACCGACTGTGGTATGGAGGGAGTGTCTCTGAAAACTGTTACTTTTGCTGCTGTAAGCCCACAAGCTACAATTCAAAAACAACATAACAAGCAGAAACACTCGCTATGCATCGCGACTAGAACCTTGTACCACCATACATGAAATTACTGTGTTTCCAAATATGGCGGAATCCTTGCAAGCTGAGACAGTGACAGTGAAGTCGAGGAGGTATCTCAATCAGATGTTGTATTCGAGGCAAATACAAGTGGAAAACAATTACTTTCACAATCAGAAATTAAACGTGCCAAAAAATGCAGCTGATCTCCTTGGATCAAAACCATCGGGAAAGAATTTGCTTGCTCCTGGCGCTTCATTTTCTTGGTATTGCAACAGAGAAAAAGATTTTGTACCCAATTTAGGTAAAGGTCCGCGATCGTGTGGATTGCATGTGGATGCATGATCGCATGGATTGCAATGACACTATTGGCTTACTGAAAATTTTTAATATCGACAATGACGCGAACGAATGAAGTTTGAAACCAAAAAAACCTAAGCCCCTGAAACCAAAGTTTTTAGAGACAATTTATACCACGGAAAAAGTTTCCCTACCCTTTAAAAATAAAACTGGGGATGATTAAACAGGTTGTTAAGACACTGAATAAAAAAGAACAAGGAGTTTAAATATCTAAAGTTAAACTGAAAGTAGATTCGTTATTGATTTCATTTGCTCATAAATACATATTATTTTAAATATGTTTGAAATATTTAATAATATTAAATATTTTTGAAAAATTAAAGTGTTAAAATTTTATTTTTCATAATCGACATTCCACAGTTATCGTTCGGTCTTTTTCAGCGATTATTCTTCCTCAGCAAACCGCTGAACGAACGACAAAAGTCGAAATTAAGAAAAAAGAAAACGATACGAAAAATTAAATTCAACACGCAAAATTAAAAGGCCTTTCTATTATTTTTCTTAATGAAAAATAAAGAAATTTTCGTTGGCCCAGCTTAACGATACAACTTTCAATGAGAAATTGAATAAGAAGCCTGGAAATCTTTTAAAGGAGTAATGATATATTTTCTAGGAAACCATAAAAGTCAAAATTATGAGGAAGTTGCGAAAAAGTTGTTTGAAAATTCCAGAAAAATGGATGTGTGATAGCCAATGATCTCTACATCCGTGATTCAGACTTAGACTACTTGCCTGATAATTTGGAAACTGTAAAGGAGGGCGAAGGATTTCATCAGGATTTGAAAGAGATGGAACGTCGCTGTCAGACAAATAATAAGTTGTATTATATCAGAAATAATGATCAAGTTGCATTTTCAAACGAAAGTTTCACAATCGTAGTTTCGTTGAAAAAAAGCAAGATGCCACAAAAGTATTTAATATATATAATTATGATGATATCGTACGTGTTGTTGATATTAACATTTATTTTTTTTTCACAGCTACCATTGTTGTGTTGACTTTTTTATCCATATATGGTGAGGGAAAGAAATGGCCCCTCCCTTAGCTCATGCTTCGATTTCTATTTCCAAATACTGTAATAATTCCTTTCTGAAAATATTCATTTAAGATTGTATAACTTCAAATAAGATTCCATGTTAAGATGAATGCGCAAAGAATCATAGTAGAACAGATAAAGAAATAACTAATAAAACGTGGTGATCTAGATAATAAAAACTATCCAAACCTTTTCCGTGAAATAGTTCCCACTAAGCCGTCACTTGAAACATATATATATATATATATATATATATATATATATATATATATATATTTATATAAAGACACAACCCTTAGAACGAACTGCAAATTGCTATGAGAGGTTGCAAACGTTTCCAAAAGCAGCGTTTCCTCAATTTTTCAAAAATTAATTTTTTCAATCCACTATTCAATACAAATACAATAATTATATATGTATATAATATTTACTAGAATTTTTTCTTGAAAGAAGGGCTGTTTGAGTCGAAAATGAATCATATGTCCTTCAAACAAACATATTTTTTTTAATGTTGAAATTTCTAGTCTCAGACATTCTAAGATTTGCAAAGATTTTGGCTTTATTGGGACAACACCATACAGAAAACCCAAGGAATCTCTCATTTTCAGAATTTGTTGCCCAATCGATGCAATAAGTGGCGAAGCAAAATAGCAACAACAATAAAACAAATCAACAAAGACAAAATTAATAAATCTTCTTTCAAAAATTCAGGATATCTGGCTATCTGATGAATGCCGAAATTCGTGATATATTGTGATACGAAATTGAAACGTAATCTTCCGATAGTAAATATCTACGTCATACAGATAATAAATTGTTATTTATAACCAACGATAGGGTAATCTGAAGTCGTGGTCATAGAGTGCGTATAACAATTCATAGTTATGATGCATTCCATATTTTCTGTTTCGTCCGGCAGTTTTTTCGTTACGCCAGTAATAAATGATCAAGTGAGAAATAGATAAAGTAATATGGGAAAGTGTCCTTGATTACAACAGGACATTATAAGCACAACTACCATGGTTTATATTTCCGTTAAGATACGAACGATCGCATAAAAATAGTTCCAAGTGCAGTCGATAGTTAAAAAAAGGAAGCCGCTGAATTGATTGATTTGTTGATATTTAACACGAAAATTTGCGATTCACAGAGCAACTGATGGATATCAGAAAGTGATGTGATTTGGCTTTAGATTGTAAATTGATCTAAAAGTCTACGTCTCTATGCTCAAACTTATTCCTGAACCTTACACCTTCCTTTTAACGATAAGCCATCTCATCCTTCTTAATGAGCCCATTTCGTAAAAGTTCAAGCAATGCATAAAAGTAAATGAGATCAGTTGACTATGATGACAACACATACGTCCTGATAGGGTCAGTGTCGTGAATGAATTTGACAATTATGTATAATTTTTCGGTAAAAATTGAAGCTATATAATAAGTAAAAAAATAATCAAGCATACTCAGAATGATGAAAACTTTGAAAATGCGTTTAGTTAAAACATTTAATCAAATATCATGTTTTAAACTACCAATAAACTCTTGGCAATGAAAAACCGATCATCTAGAAAATCCAATGTAAAACCAACGATCATCAATGATCATCAGTAAACCCAATGAATCACAGGACCCAAGTCCTTTTTATAGGCTAGTATATATATTTATATTATATTAAGTTTCTACCGTTTGCATGCGCTCAAAAGTCAGGGACTCATTTACTTTCTTTCATTGTCGAGGATATTTTTTGCAAGAAAAAAGTTTCTGTAATCAAAAATTCGTTGGAATTTTATCGCCATATTCAGGGGGCCTTGTCACCCAAGATGTCTACATTAACAACGCCTTTTACTGTTGATTTTTCATTTTCTTGTTGCATGTGTCCCAAAAAGATAATTTTTTCGAATAATTTGATCGATTCTAACCGCCAACCATTTTATTTTTGACTGCAATTCGTTGTCAGTAAAATCACCGCGTGGGATAGGCCCATAGGAAGCATCTTTCGGTCCATCGATTTCTCTTCCTTTCATCATTTTACTTTCCTTTCAAGAATAGAAGGGAAAAATAAAATACGATGTGGCCCAGTCTTAACAACAAATATTGAAACAATCAACAAATCTGTGAAAGCAGTTTCGTAGCTCACCTACAAAAAAAACTGTTTGAATCCCTCGTTTAACAGTTTGTTCGCAATTTTAGAGCAGATCATTTCGATATAGCTCATATTCTTTTTTTCTGCTAGTATCTGATTTACATCCTTCATTGGATAATTCCTTGTAACCGCACCACTAAGGACGACGCTACACTATATGCACAACAACTTAAATGAGCTACCGGGCTTGGGACCAGCACAGGCGAAGTACAAAAACACGAAAACTCCACATATTTTCAGGCCACTTCGACGTTCTTCTTATAAATAATTCCTTCAGTTTTTTGACGATGTATTTCGCACAACTAGTCTACACGGGTGATATAATATATAACTTATTTTGCAGAAAACTGGCGATAACTCGCCGATATTGCGAATTTTTTCCGACACTCCGCATTTGGCCATTTGAACCCAAAGTTCTCTTCATATATGGATGGGCTTAGAGATATTAGACAAAGAGAGACCCTATACATGTACATGAGCGTGCGTGAGCGCCCAAAGTTTTAAATTTATCTCTTTTCCCCTCATCAGCTGTTCAAATGCTCGGCGCCGTTCTTTCCTGCTGTTCCTGTCATATGCAACATGGTATCCCAAAATTCTATCGAAATATCAATGTTTCGGGCGATTAAACTAATAATTTACATGTTTTGTTTGAGGGCATATTTCTGCCTTGAAATTGAAAATTATCCTTCAATATTATTATCTGAAAATTCACGACTAAAGTTAAGTTAATTAACCAATTAGAGTATAATTTTGTTCATGAAATCTAAAAATAATACCAATATTTACATTTCCCAAAATCTACGGCTACCTTCGGTTTTAAATATTTTTGTAAGATAACATTGCAGTTAGCGAGGCAATTTCTGTAAAGGGATCATCACACATATTACTTGAATGTTGAAATTATTTTGAAATCGATCGCTGAATCATACACTTTAATCAGTCAACCTTAATAAAAATGGAAAAACGCTTATATTGAGTATTTCTAATTCTAATTTAGCATAAGGATATGCCCATTAATGACATTAACAACGGAATTATTGATTTGAAATTTGATTAGCTTAGTGTAGCCTTCATATCAGCTTAAGATTGCAATTTTCCCATGTTCTTTTGGCTCGAGGAAACTATATTCGAAAACGAGCATCTGTCATAATCGTATGGAATCGACGGGGCTAAGTTCTTCGGGAAATGATGTTCGTGCGGTGTTAACATTCCCGTTAAGTTGATTCTCCTGTGTCCATGGGCAGCAACAATTTTTTAATGATAGGGTATTAAATGTGATGATATTTTTTGTAATTTTATTGATTTAAGGATGATATATTGCTTATGAGTATTCGCATAAAAAGGCGAATCAAAACAAAACATTTACTTGAATTATAGCAAGCGAATATTGTAATATTTGTGACTATAGTGGTGGTATAGGTGACAAAATTTTCGGCCATTCATTTATATCACCTATGAGTATTTTTAAGTAAGTGTTGATCAATTTGTGTTGATATGCAGAAATTTCGGTGATTCCGGACTTAGGGCTTCTCTATATAGTTTTCCTCTATGTGGGTGCGAGTGGAGCATTCCGGAGCAATTATTGCGTATGTTTCTTATTATAAATTATTAAAATATAAGGTTATACCATGTCAATTGGAGCAACGAAATGAGGAGTGGAAGGAAATGAAATTAAATAAAAGCGGTTGAATATGAATTCACATATTTTCACAATACCTTCCTTTCACAATTCCAGCTTTGGCTTTTAGAGAGAATCTTTTACGCTTCGCAATGCTTCGAATGCTAACTCAAATTTCAGGCAAATGCTAGTTCTTCAATTTTCTTTTGAAAAACTTTGTTTATCTTCCGCTAACCATTAAACAAAATGACCCAAGTATGCAATGACGGTGGTTTATGATTCTAATTCAACTTTAAAATTGTTTCTTTTCTTTTGTTAAACTTACCTGTTCTTATATTTGTATGCAAGTATTTCTTCGAAATTGTTTCAACTTTTCTGGCAATATTCAAACATATATCGGTCGTATATGACTTCAGAAAAACGATTACAATGATATTATTTCTCTCACAAAAACGCGTTTTGATAACCAATGTTTTCTATTTTTATACCTTGCCTCTTTATTTTCGGTTGTATATCAGCAAATAAAATGAAGCGAAATTCAATGCAAACGTAAATTGTCTTTATTGCTAAGATTGTCAAGAAATACGCCACTATGATTAAATTTCCTTTTAGAATTGAAATTAACTTTTCATTAAACTTATAGATTGAAGCTGGATTAAAAAGCCAATCAGTAAGCACACAATAATGTGGTTTATTCCAGCTACCTTTGGTTTCATTAATCTGTAGAATAAAAAATAATCGCAAATGAATACTTTTCACCAACATTCACCCATCAAACGTAAATAAACTTCAAAGTCATTATTTGCAATTATTGATTATATCGAAATTAATTTACAATATATGAGATTGTAGCGCGTTAATTGTGAACTCTGACCTTTATACGACATTAAACTGCACTTTTCACATCATCCGCAAAATTTTTGATAAAAGAAATCTTATCAAGTAAACGTGATAACCAAATCAATAAGTCGTAACATGAAAATTAAGTCGGTTATTACTGGAATTTCTAATAAATTTCCAATCTTAATTATGGCCATTCAGTATGACTGAAATGGTACGTGATAGAGGCTGTATAAAGATTGATATACCTAACAGTTGTATAATCCAATCATTCATAAACATGAAAGATATGCGCATTGTTTAAATTGTAAAAGGAATATCAAATATAATAGAAATTTCGCCGATTAAAGATAAGAAATTTTGATCACTTCACGTTCATTAAGAAAATTTTGATAAACACTTCATCACCTACTTTTTTAATTTACACGAAATTCGTTGCTTTTGAATCAGAAAAATGGGTTATGGGAAAGCAATATGACGTTTTCAGTATGATATTGTGGCCCATGGGCTCTCTTCTGTATATTTGAAGTTTGTTGAAATATTGCTGCAGGCCATAATTAGCTTAGTGTTGCATGGGTCCGCCGGGCCTTGCTTTTTCGATGTCGAGGACGCGTTTCGGCTGTCTACTGATCAGCATTAATAAATGGATCGTTCGGCACAAGAAAGAATAAAAACCCCAACCATCAGACACAACAAAACAACGCACACAAATGGACCACATTAACATACGTAAGCAAGGAAACATGCCAATTGACAAGCTTCTTCAAAAAATACAAACTACATATCGCAATCTGCATGAAATAACAATGGTTGTTCTGGAAATACATATTTCTCCTCTCTTCCAAAAAAATATATAGAAACATGAATGCTTACATTCTTCTCCACGTACCCGCTTACCTACGCGCCTAAATCGTTTTATCACGATAGTTAATCCATGTTTACACTCACGCCTTCCACATCCTGCAAACATGTGGTCAACAACGATTGGGATTTTCGACCATCTTATTTATCTAAAATTTCGTCAGTCAGATGTGAAAAAATTTCTCTTTCCAAACAAAAAACCAGTCCTTTCAAGTCTTCTGACACGGTCGATTCAGTGAGCACCTTCTACTTTCTGCGACAAGGACATCAGAACGAGAAAAAGATGGCTGCATACAGCCGAAACGCGTCCTCTATAGCGAAAAAGCAAGGCCCAGCGGCCCATAAAAAATGGTTCCATCAAAAGTTCGAAAAATCCCCTACTTACCCTTCAACCCCTTTGTTCCGCGCAGCTCTTTTCCGTTTTCTCAATAACCCTTTGTATAAAAGTTAGTGCGCTTCAGGTCTGCACTGTATAGTTTGTCATACAACTTTGTACAAAGCCGTATTAGATTATGGGCAGAATAAATATATGACTTTTATACACGCCAAATTTTTTGCGATCATTTCTTTTAATTTATTTAGTCAAGAAGCGTTGTTCTACATAGAATAGAATTCCTTCTCTGTTCCGGCTGACAACGATCACACCGGTATAACAAAACAGCAAGAAAACTCTCGGGCGGCTTCGGTGAAAAGAGATAGGATAGAAATATACTCATTTTGAGAGTATAACTCTTTTTAAACGAAACAATGAGGAAACAATCCTCTATGAATTTTATAGAACCCCTTTAGATCTGAAGTTTGTACAAAGGATTTTCGATGTTTAATGCTTACACTACGATTAAGACACTTAAAATTCAGAATGAGGGGATGGGGTGTGTGTGTGGTTGAATTTTTATTAAACGTTGAATTTAATGTTGAGCCTTTGTTGGGAGCCAAAGATTCATCACAATTTTCACCTGTCGCCCTTTTTAAGTCTCGACATTCATCTGGAACTGACTTTTAATATCTTTAGATAATATTGTAGGATGTTCGAAAGGAAATACAATACAAGATTATCAAAGAATCTTATAGGCTCCTACAATTGCTGTAAGCTGTCTTTTCTCCTCTTGGTCGTTTTCACATACATTCTTTTTGAATTGTTGGTGATCTCTTACTCAGTGCCTATATTAGGATTCCGAGTTCGAACCCTTTCGAGTCCATTTCTTGCTCGAAAAGGCCCTACCATTCACAAACCATTGTTATTTTCACGGCGGATGCCCCAAAAACGGCTAACATGTTTCGGCGAATTGGCTGAGATGCTACTTTTGTTCTGGTGAGGAATTCAGCGAGGCATGATACTCGATTTTTACCATTTGATTTCTTCCCGCTTGATGGGATCCAGATGTTAATTAGACGGTTCTATATAATATATATATATAACCTTATATGAGCGTCTTCAACTAACTCTACATAACTCTTTAACTATATAACTCTATACACAAAATAATATTGAATCCTTGAACAAGTGACTGCAAAGTAATCCCACCTTCACCAAACTCATTATTCGGCATCCTTTACGATTCCTCTCTTATTAGTTAAATACAGATTGAAAACCACCATGGAATTTTATGGGGTTTCAGTATATGATACCTTCCATCCCATTATAGACTTAGGCTCCCTGAAGATGTTGCCTTCAATTAACTTGATTGATAGACGCACTTCCCGATTTCACAGAGTTTGCCCAGCGTTTCCTTAGCCTTTCAGTTCTCAGGTGTGAGACGAACTTCGTCCCACAACTTTGGAGTCGAGTGTCTTTTAGAAGTTTTTAATTTTTGTCCAGTTTTTCTACATGGTCTATTGTCCATTGCCACTTGTTTGGTTTTATAATTTATACCTCTGGCTTTTGGAGTAATTCTAACAACTTGTTTTACTTTTGCCATCAATCACTTTGCTCCCAATTCATTTAGAGACCGGTCTCTTGAACCCGTTCAGAACCCATAAGAGTATAAACTCAGTTCCGATTGCTTTTTTTTTAATTATTTGCCTTGTAAGGTTTTGGATTTTGCCGTATTGGTTTATCTAAGTTTTTTCAAGAACTTTTCTAGATGGCGTCTTTTATACCTTATGAGAAAAAAATGCTCTTCGTTTCGTTCTTGGTAAATTAAAATGCAACAACTGTGCATAAGTTAGTGAATTAATTTTGACGGTATGTAAAATTTTAACAGTAAGAATATGTCCAATACCACAAAGATGTTATTTCATAGTTCACTCGCATCATTGGCTAAAACCAAAAATATTTATTTGTTCTTGTAAATTGATGTCGCTTTAAAGATTACCTTTTTTTGGTTGCCATAGCTCGATTTTAATACATTTCCTGTTCGTTGGAAAATTTAAAACTTTTTTGAAATCCATTGTCACAAAATTTCCATTTAAATTTTTTGAAATCCATTTTTTGCATGTGCAGCAACCCGAAATTTTAAATACATGAAAAGCTACAACCAACATACACTCAAAGAAATTCGCAATGTAACAGAATTAAAAAAAATTTGTAAAATTTTATTTGAATTGATAAATCTTTTCTCATGTCATTCTCATTGTTTTATTTGACGAAAACAACACTCACAAACTTTTTGAGTCAAATTGCAATACAACTACAAATGTACAATTGCTTGGTCTATCTCTTTTTGTCAAAAGCTGCTAGAGAGTGTGATGGCTGTTTAGTATCAGAATATTGTCTGATACTTTGTACCTGCAGGCAAGGCCCTGATTTTGCGTTCTTTAGTTCGCCAATAATTTTTACAAATAAAAATAGATTTAACTTTACAAATTCAAATAACATAAAAACAAATGAGAGCATTTAATTGCATGTCAATATTTCATTATTCTTAAAATTATTTATGTAAAAATTTATTTCAATTATTTTTTGGTAAATATTGCGTTATAACTAAGTACTCATACGATTTTTTCTAATAAATCTTAATTAAACATGACAATATGATTCACATCTCGTGATAAGTATTTGTTGTGTTGAAAAGGAATTTTCGAGACTGACTACTAGCTCCGAGAAAAACTAAAGATACATTGAATTAAATGCCATCAGCTAGCTGATTTGAAAAAAAACCATGACAGAATTTTTGACCGAGTTGTTTCATTGAGCTAATCCCGTTTAATTCAGCCACTTAAGCAGACTAGATTATAGACGAAAATATCGTTTTAACCTATATTACTCTATTCAACACCAGATTTCTAATCAACTGCTGATACGACAGCCGGATCAAAGGAAAGCATGTGCTTGGGGTTTCGAATGGAGTAAAACATTTCCCACGAGGAATAATAAAATCGAAAATTCCAATAGTCTTTAAATATTAAAAATTAAATAAAATAATTTACTTCTTCTGATGTTGACACTATGATTAACCTTTCTTATACTTGGACTAATCGTGATTGCAACGTTAAATTCTAGTGGAAAACAACCTTTCTTAGCCTAATTTCGATAATCACAAATGTTCTTCTCTTCTAGGATAAACTGCAAAAGACCTGTGGTTTTCGTGCCTCTTATTCTGCTTGTGGTTGCCGCCTTGGCAGTAGGTTTATACTTTGCATTTAACACTGATTCTGACGAAGTTCGATTCCGTGCGGCTGTTGTGTCAAACGGCAACGAATGTGCTGGAATAGGAAAGTAAGTTGGTTTAGTATTTTTGATAATCAAAGTAAGTTACCACCGTTTCATTCTCAGGTCCATTTTGGCAAGAGATGGAACTGTGGCTGATGCCGCTATTGCCACGCTATTTTGTGAGGGAATCACGAATCCACAGAGTATGGGCTTGGGTGGTGGATTTTTTGCCACGATATTTATAAAGTCATCAGGAAAAACAGAAACGTTAATTGCGAGAGAAGTGGCTCCACTAGCTGCTACCGAAGATATGTTCGTAAATAAAACAGTTGAAGGTATGTTTTATTTTTTAGTGCATTAACTTCATTCCACACTTCCTCACGACACTTTCATAAATACGATGAAATTAAAATTGTTTATACAGAGCCTGCTAATTTTCACGGAAATGTAATACATATTTCAGCAGCTTCGCAGACTTTACAATGCTTCTCTTTTACATTACAATGCTTCCCTGAACTTTTAAGTGCATACAGAGCATGTTCGACATCCATATTTATTTCATGCCATATGCTGAATTCGAAGGCATCTTAGGTTGAAAAGCGTTATATTTCATACTGGCAGAAGTCTAAATCAATTAAAAGCAATATGATTTCCCATTGAGTATGAGTTGAAACTAGCTCAAATTGAGATTCCTTATGATCCTACACATACTATAATCAACCCTAAAATAACCAACGTTTACAATCAATAAAGTCCATTTTTTCGTACACACATACCTTTAAAAAGGATAAACATGGAAAGTGATCATCTTTTTTTGCCAAAACCATGTTGAAAAGTATATTTATTTTATTGTCATAAACACGCTGACAAAACCTCAGCTAAGATGGTTTATAATATAAAACCAGTCTCCTTTGTTTTTGCGATTTACTATGGTTAACCCACATATGATGAACACAAAAAAAAAAAATAAAAAAGAAAATCCACTTGCTGGTGGGTGTCTACGTCAATATAAAAACCAGAAGGCTTCTACTATTGATGCATTGCTTGACTAAACCCACAAAATGGCGCCAACAAATTGAATCAGGTACAGCAGTCTCTAAATAGGAACGCATCGCAATATACCACAAACGCCAGAAACCATCCACTTGGGCGTCACTTGGTGGAGAGATTTGCTAGTTCGATATAAAAATGAGAGTCAAACCTTCCTTGAATTCATTAGCACAATTTATATAACTTGGATCAATTGCTTCAAGTTTGCAATGAGATTTAATACCTCAGTTTTGATAGATTCATGTACACCGAGTATTCAAAATTTTCGATACCAACCGTCAGATAGGAATTAAGATCTTCGCCAGAGGTAAACGTTTTAGAACTGCCAAAAATCCAGTGGCCATGGTTACTTATCTTATACGCTACTGAAACTAAAAAAAAACATGAACCAGAAGACGATGAAGATCCAGAAGATGTTAATTTGGGTACATATATCAGTGATCAGATCAGATTATCGTTGTTTTTTTTTTAAAATAAAACTGGAAACGGCTCCGCTTCTAGATTTATAGTCTTAACAAAAACCTAACTTTGGTCTTTTGGTTAACCTGAAAAAATCTATTTTTAGAAAGAGGTTCTACGGAAAATTGCCTCGATCGTTTCTGATATTAATAAGAATGTGATGCTGAGCGAAGTCCAAGCACTGCCGCACTTGTTTCAAATATTTGTAAATATGCATTAATGGAAGATGAGATTATATTTATGGTTTTTTTAAACAAAATTTTTCCGAATTTAAATAATGATTCATTTTCCACTTGTTTTTTGTTTGAGAGGTGAAGGCTATTTACGCCCTGAGTGTCCGACTCCCACTACTACCGACTACCGACTAAACACCTCCCCTGGCACGCCGAGAACCTAGCCTGGAACTGTTTGTCACATTACTTCGGACTAGGCCTCATTAATCATCGCTTAGCGGTGCCTTCAGCTTAAGGGAAATTTCTCTTTCTGCACGGATGAATAGGAAGGAAGAGAATTACTGTTACAGAGATCCCCCCTCCCTCACCAAGCGATCCATCATGCCCTTCTTTATAAGAAGTACTGTCCGTACGTAATGCGACACACGCAGGTTCTGGATGGTTACTTTCCCATCTTATACAGTTAAGACTGAAAATACCCGTGACCACTGAGTAGTTGCGCCAGGTAATAATCAGTCTCACCATGCATTCTATAGAACCACGGCCCCAAGTCACTAATCAGCCGTGCGGTCCACCTGCCTCGCGTTTCGTTTTCCCATATTTGCTGCCACAAGGTTAAGGTCCTTCTCCGTTCCTCTCGGCTGACGGTTTCTCTCGCCGACTCCCCCTACGTAAGTATAACCGTTTCCGTTCGTCTGCAAAAGTAACTTAATAGGAACCACCCTCGAGATTACCAGCACTGCAAGTTCAGAAACAGTGCGATATGCAGCCGCTATCCGCAAAGTTTCTTGCCTCTACACCTGTGCCAGACGCCTTCGTTGCGTCTCTTTACTAAGAGCGTCAGCCAGGGAGCCATACAAGAGCACTGACTCCATTGCACTCATCAGTTGACGTCTTTTGCTCGAGGTTGGTGCCCGGGTGTTGGCCATAAGGCGACTGAGAGCCGATACTCGCACAGAAGCCTTATCCGCTGGCGCTCGAACTTGCTCGAAAAAACTCATCATCAAGTCAATTTTCAAGCCAAGGTATCTGATTGATTCTTTTGACTCGATGATCATTTCTCCCACCCGAACGGGAATAACACGAGGGATCTGCTTCTTGGTCAGGACGACGACCTCGGTCTTATCTCAGCGCTAGGCTAAGCCCACGGTCTGTCATCCAGTCGCTCACTCGACGTACTACCATTTTGTATATCCTCGTTTGTCATCAAAAACACTGATCCTTGAAATAATTGCCATTTTTAAACAGATAGAAGGAACCTATTTGCAATCGATTGTGGGAATGAAGATTTTGTCGCACGATACTATATGGAAATTAATTGTATCAGCAACTAAAACGGTTCTCTGAATGGTAGCCTTTAAATTGGTTTCGTCAAAAACGCCATTGATTCAATGTATGGTTAAATATTACTCATGTATAATTTCATTTATCAAGACAAATTTTAGTAAATATGTCCTTTTATTGCAGTTATTTCAAAAGACACATTGTTTAGCTAGCCGTTGTTACTCCTGTCTTTACTGCTTTGCTTTACTGTGAATGTGCTTTGCATTTGATAAGAAGTCTATAAAGTTCCATGCCATTGTGGTGTTGAATCGCAATAAAAGCGGTGACAAAGGGAAATTAGTTTGCTTATAAAGCAGATTTTACTTTTCGTCCAACTAAAATCAATGTTGGACATTTTCTAGATTTGTTTTAATAAATAATGGAAGCCGACGCCACTATCACTATACTGTTTTCGAAGCAGTTGACGATCGCGTTATAGTGGTAAAGGGAGTCGATGTCTTGCAACGAGTTTTATTATGTCTTAGTGCATATTGATAGCTTGATAGCAAGAAAAATCGACCCGATGGACGCTAAAGAAATATAAATATTAAGTTCATATAGCTCGAGCGGATGAGCTAGATGAATTAGAAGAACTAGAATTTTCACTAAATTTAATCGTTGCTTGAATTTCATTGTCTTCATTTCTTGCCGGAGGAATATTTAAAATTATTTTTGGAACAATAAAGATGTTTATCCACAAATTGTTATTGATTTAGGTCCTAAGTAGAACAATTAAAAAATTCTACGATACAAAACATTTTTAAATAATATTGTAAATAATTAAAAAATCATTGCTAACTTAAGATCAAATACAGAAATTTATTGCTGTTATAAGTTATCGTTCCACTAAAAACTTATTTACTGCTTGCTTAACAGACGATTGAGAAACCAAGTAGATAATGACAGTAGATTCTTCCTTGATGTCACAAACTAGAGAAGTAGATCCTAAGATCGGGGATAATTGAGTTCCGAATTCCCCCGATGGCCATCAGAAAATTTTTTTGTGCCACACTAAATGCCAGGAACATAAAAGCATGAAACCCTAAACATTGAGTTTTACCAAAATTACAGTGTAAAACTAGTAAGCGAGCGATTGTATGCCATCGATTAGCCCGATAATTTCTTTTGGATTACAATGTATACTGTTTATGACTATATGTATAGGATTACTATAATATCCATTTATAGATTTAATTACTTTCGAACCTAATAGAATTAAACCCAATAAAGTTATTGATTAGCCTCAAATATCTAATAATCCAGATCTGATAGCGATGGTTAATTGTTTACGTAGTTAATACACACTTATCAGCTAATCATTTACCGTTTATGCACCTGAATCCGAAAAATAAACAATGTAAACCAGTCCACCAACTTAGTTGAATCCGAAAAAATCTTGTTCAATAGCTATAATGCTATAGTAACTATATATAACTCCTTACATCGATATTAACAATGTAAATCAATGTTCGAAGATATTTTCTATTGTTTTGTTTAAAAAAAAGCAAATACGACATCGGGTTGATTGAACCATTACATGTCATGTTTAAGGTCATGTCCTTGCAAGGAGGAAAAAGTATAACTGGAAAATAGAATTTCAAAAGAAAATACAAAAACAATTATTCAGACTGGCGCGGTAGATCTGGGGTTGAATACAGCATCTTCAGAGCAATGAAACTAGCTTTATTCGAAGCAATTAGGATAAAACGGCCAATTTTCGTTAATGTGATCTAATAAGATACACCATGGTTGGACACAATTCGATATTCATTCCATACCAAGTTACGGGTGACACCTGAACCAGTTCAGGACCATGATTCAATTTATTCAGATCTTGTAGTGACAACCTCTCAAAATTATCATTTAAACTAGAACACATTCCCTTCTAAAGAATTTATTTCATTTCAACAAAAATAAAATGATTAATTTTCGAATTCCAGGTGGTCTTGCCGTTGCAGTTCCTGGCGAGATCAAAGGCTATGTGGCACTCCATCGAAGGTATGGCCGTTTGGATTGGGCTAGTTTAATAGAACCCACAATTAAATTGTGCGAAGATGGAGTTCCAGTGAGTCCTTATTTAGCTACAAAGCTTAAAGAGAGAGAAAACATTATCTTGAAACATCCATCAATGAGTGAAATTTTCGTTAATCCGAACACCGGAAAAGTGTACGTCGAAGGAGACAAAGTTAAACGATTAAAACTTGCTGAAACCTTGCGAGTTATTGCAAGAGATGGCGAAGATGCAATTTATGGTGGTGGAGAAATAGGAAAAATGCTTGTGGCAGACATAAGAAGTTTTGGTGGTATTATAACCGAGGAAGATTTGAAGCAATATAAGTATGTCGTTTAAGAATTTATTCTTTTTCTCTTGACTGTACAAACACTTCTTGTAAATTATAGGGTTAGGTGGGCACCGCCAGTTACAACCAAAATGAATGGTTTCACCATTCAATCGATTAATTTACCAGGGAGTGGACCAGTTTTAAACTTAATTTTAAATATGGTACACAAACATATCACCAATGATTTTCCAGTACTATGGCAGCGTGTAGTTGAATCGTTCAAACACGCATACGGACAACGGACAAAACTGGGTGACATTGAATTTTTGCCAGAAATACAAGAGGTAACTTTATGATAAGTTCGATTATGCCAGATTGTCATATGCGTGTAATCACTCAAACAACTAAATTAACTTGACTCTGACTCTGAATCTGACTCTGAACTTAAATGCACTAAAAAATAAATTAAATGCACTTAAAAAACTAAAAAATGCACTTTGAAGCCAGTTAAACTGCCCAAATTAGCTCTAGTGTTACGACAATATTTTTCTAATATTATCTGGTTTCACCAACGCTAACCAATGGTATTATTAACACTAATACAATAGAATTCACGAATACTTAAGGGATTTTAAGGAAGGGAAGGATTATACTTAAGGGACTTTAGAATAAATCTTAATTTTTCGTAGAGATACTAAAACTGAACAATCCTGAATTTCATTTCAACAATTCTATTATAAGTGCATTTAGGAAAAATCCTACATATTTGTCATATAAAAGGTGCATAAAATTCATAATATGTAGCATGTATATTATTAAATCAGACAATTAGAAGTTTCACAAAAACGATAAATTATTTTATTTTTTTATTGGTTTATCTTTCAATTCCTTTTACCTGATATGAGACGTAGACATGCTTTGCAAACTGATTTTGCTTTGATTTGTAATTTACATCACGCGTTTTTGTAAGTTTCGGCGGTGTGAGAAGTTTAAAAAGGAATATTTTTAATTGCGTGATGTAAAAGCTTATTCCTGAAATAAGTCGATTCGATGATTCGTAATAAAAAGTCGAATATTAAATAAATTTCAAAAGTTCTGCCAAACAATTTATCTAATTTTTGGCATCTATGTTGGGACGAACCCGATGCAAATGTGAAAGCGTAGATTTACTTTAGAAAGCTGCAACAATTTTATATAATAAAATTGTTTATTCAGTTTATTGTTTATCAGTCCAACGATTCAGAAAATCAAGTGATCACAACTTTTCATGTCATATTTCTTGGTTTACTTAGATTACTGAAAAAGAAAATCAACGACAATATTGTGTTTAGAATGCAATTTGATAGGATATTTATTATGGACTCGGAATCAGTTTTTCAAGACAGTGAGAACCCCGTGCAAAACTAGGACATTTAATATTGTACAAACATTTTCATGATGAGAAAAACAAAATCAAACGAAATCCCAGCTTGATATCTATTTAAGTTGCAAAAGCAATTTGATGGATGATTTGATGGCGAAGATGGCAGTCACACGATGCCTGCGCAACAGGCTCAAGTACCGATTGATACTAATGGTACTCATTCTAAAATTCGCATTCCTGCTGCCAAACTAACTACACGCGCTGACAGTTGTCATATTGAAATCAAGACTCATGTAAGCTTTCAGATCATATTGAAATGAGTCGGTTCTAACGTACCTTAAAATCTAGATACTAACTAGAATTTTCCAGGAGTATCTAAATAAAATGAATCTAAATGTAGATCTATATTACTATATTTGCAAATATTCATCATATCTGAGATGATCTCTCGTCACAAGATTCAATTCTGTCACCTCCTATACGAATTTTTCCCAGCTTATGTATTGAATAAGAATTACAATATAAACAATTTTCAAATTTAGAGAAATTAAATAAAGAATTAAACAAAAATTTACAAGTTCATAGTCCGACATGGGAATGATAAACTTAATACAATCCTACTAAATTTAAGACAATCTTTCATTTTTAATATTTTTTTGAATACAAGTCAATAAAAATTTGTCAAGCGAAAATTCACGTATGATTTCGAAGTGAAAGAAAAAAGCTATAATTTTTGAAATAACTGTAGATAGAGGTGTTAATCATAAAGATACTGATAATGTGCAATGAGTCCAGCAGTTGAAAGCATACAGTCGATTTATGTTAGTTATGGCATGTCCAGATACTATCTCAAAACGATATATGACTTGTAATAAACATTTAAAACAACCGTCATGAATCAAACTTGTTGACAATAACATATGTCGGAGACAGGCAAACATCGTATCCTGGGATGATATGAAAGATTTTTTGATTGTTTAGCGCCGCTGTTTTGAACTTAGTACCTACCAGTTTTAATCTGAGGTTCTGCTATTCTGCAAAGTAGTTGGTAATATTTGTCGAGATTCAGCATTTGTTTCAGGTTTGTTAGTTTTCTAATACAACTTAGAACACTATGTAAGACTTAGACTATTGACAAGAAGTTGCTAAGCATATTAAATGTAAAGATTAACGCTGCGCACAAGTCCATCGAATTATTTCATACTCTTCTAACACGAGTTAGAAAACAACTTCTTCGAAATTGTGCATGATTTTCATTCGCATTAGTACTAAGGAAGTAATCTAATGTTCATGTGTGTGTATTTGTTCAATTGCAGCTCGCGTCTAGTATGTCAAAACAATCATTTGCTGACGAACTTTATTCCAAAGTTCGAGATGACATAACTTTTAACGACTTCGGATATTATGGTGCAAATGTTTCCTCTTCACGAGATCATGGAACTGCGAACATTGCAGTAATGGGTAGGAATGGAGATGCTATAGTTGTAACTAGCACTATCAATAATATGTAAATCACGTTTGAACTATAATAAATGTTCAAAACAATATTCAACAATTAATCGTTGTATTCTAGTTTCGGAAACAAACTCAGATCACAAAACACAGGAATCATTCTAAACGATGAAATGGACGACTTCTCTGTGCCCGGTAAAGCAAATTCATACGGCTTGTATCCATCGCCTTCCAACTTCATCAAACCAAAGAAAATGCCACTTTCATCTATGGTGCCAACGATTATCCTTGACGAAAACAATAATCCTCGTTTGTTGATTGGTGCAGCTGGTGGTTCGAAGATCACAACGTCTGTGGCTCAGGTGAAGACACCGGATTAGTTTTGAATAAAATTCGTTCTTGTTTCAACAAATATTTCTTTTGACTTCTAGAGCATAATTCGGCATTTGTTGCTTTCGGAATCATTAGATTATTCGGTGCAAACAGCGAGACTACATCATCAATTAGGCCCAATGCGAATCCAATATGAAAGTGGATATAATCAGGTAAATACATAAAGTTGGAGTATACATTCCTGCTATTAAACGTTTGTGAATCTTCAGACAATATTGGACGCTCTAAAGCAGAGAGGACACGCTATCGAAATGATTCCCCCAGAAAATGGCTTTTCTGCAGTTACTGCGATTAGTATATTTAGTCCGGTTAGAACTGAAGCTTCTTATGATAATCGCAGACCTGGCAGTGTAGCATTCTATTAATAGGTGAATTTTTTTAAAATCCAATTTTTCAACCTAGCAAGAGAAATTGGTAAACATTTTGCCATATGTCTGCAACTATTGTGATCGAATTGTACTTAACACGTATTCAATAAGAAGACTTTAAGCATTAAACTTAACAAGTTGTTTACAAAAATTTATTATGAGCATCGACATTTAGTCTGGATGTTTTTTATTTTATAATGACGAATAAACTATTTATGAAAATATAAAAATATTAATGTGCGCTGTATCTAAGAACAACTTCTATGGGAAATGTGTCAATAATCGAAACAAGTCAAATTAAACCCTGTATAAAGCGTTTATACTTACTAATCCGTCTGGCAAACTTATTCATACAAATAATGAAAATATCTGAATTGAAACTCTATACACAACATACCTTTTGTTATGCCCGAAAACTATTCAAATGTTGCAGAACACATACGACACTTGTGAGTTGCTACATTTTTATTCAAAGCTAATATTTGTGCACGTTATCGCCTGTCACGAGAAACAGTTCTGAGGTGGATAAAGCTAAGTTATAAAATGCAAAACCTCGAGATTTTTTTCTGTTTAATTTAAGGGACAATGGAACCGGGAAAATAAGCAGACAAAAACGTGACCACTACTTTGTAACAAGAGCAGGTCAAACACTTTCACCATATGCAGAGCCAGCTAGGGCAGCTTCTCAAAAAACTTCAGTTTACGCGAGAGGAGCTGCAACGCTCGAGCTGCATCCACAAAAAGGCTCACGATGAAATTCGTCAGCAAAGGAATAAAAATGAGGAGCTTTTGCATATCATCATTAATTTGAAAAGTCTCAAAAGGATAGAAATGGAAGAAAGGAAGAAATATAAAAAGATGAAAGATGAAAAATGCAAAATAGTGAACTCTCTTCGTGCGACAAAAAAGACGAAAGCGTAAGCTCTGATGAAGATATGCAGGAAGAAAGGGAGAAAGATGCCTGCCAAGAAGAGGAAATACAAGTAGAGGAGGCTGAGGAGGCTCGCGATGAGGCGAAGTTCCCACCTATCTCACCTACTAAACCAGTTGTTTGTTTCTCAGCAAAGAAGATACAACCTAAGCCACTCACCCTTCCAAAACCTACTACCCCACATTGCAACAAAACAAAGCCAAGAAACGCACGGTGACGCTCGTTCTTAGATAATCAGAAACATCCACTGTACTTGCCAAGGAACTAAAGAAGAACAAAACCAACTTTTTTTCGGTTATAAGGTTTTATCTTGGCATACAAATAACATCCGAAACGACAAAGAACCACAGACAAATGACAAAACTAACGACTAATTTACAAATGCAATATCACACATTACCTCCTTGAGCAGAAAAAGAACGTCTTTCCCCTTTGCTTTCAGGAATGAGAAATCCAGGAAGACTTCTAATCAGAACCTTCCAAATTTGTCAAGGTCCTTCTCCCAAATGAGGAAACCTCGATATTTTTAATATCACATCTGTCGGCCATGCCACCTTGTGTGTCAAGTTGAGGTTCTGAAATCCGAGATGGGTTGTCAATGTGACACAACTGCCAACAATTTGGACACTCTACGGGTAATTGCCATGCGCAAGTGAGAAGTGTAAAATGGGACGGGCTCCAGCACACATAACGACAAATATACAAAAAAAAACACCCCTTGCACGAAACCTGTCAATAAACTTCAAAAATCTTCACAATCTGTTCCCACATCCACAACACGTGAATTCTTGGCATTTAAGGAGAATCAGGTTCCACTGATGATGTAAGATATGATGACGAAGATGTGACTGACGATGTACAGCTTCAAACACTAACATTAACATACACAAACAGTAATGGTAATTCCGAACCACACTCACAAATGAAAGTTTCACCTAAGAATTAAAAACAGCTACGAATGTCGAAAATACAATAAAAGACAGAAATAATAAAAGGAGAAGCACAAACAGGCAAATGAGAGGCACACAGCCATAACTTCAGCCAAGGGCATACTTCCTACGGACATAAAAAGCTTATAAGGAGGAAGAAGTAAGCCCTGAAAAAGGAGCACGGTTGATCCTAGATAAATAACGGAAGCCTGCCGGTTCACTTAAAAAATTTCGAAGACGAATACTTGGGAAGAATTCCTACCCAGCTTAGAGCCTGGCGAGAATACCTTTTGGAGGATATTCAAATATTCTCGAACGAAAAACAAGACAACTGTGCCCAATATCCACGGACGAGACGGGCCAAACGGACCTATACGACACTTTGGGGAAGGCTGAGGCATTCGCGGACACCTTATAGCAACAACCTTAACGAGGATGAAGCAATTGACAACCAATGGACATAAAGGGTTATTCTATATAGGCTAAAGGAGACGGTCGATGATAAAAACATCATCCCCGACGAACAATTTGGTTTCCGCACCGAACATAACACTGAACTCGAACTCATCAGAGTGGTCCAACATATACGCAACGAGATGAATCGCACCAAATCGACAGGCCTTGTTATGATTGACATAGCAAAAGACTTCGACAAAGTCTGGAATACAGGACAAATCTTCAAAATGCATAAACTTCACATTCCGTTTCCAGTGATACAAATTATTCACTCATTTCTTAAAGACAGAAAATTAGGTGTCAGGATTGACAATTATCTCTCAAGAACGCGATCAATCGCTGGAGTTTCGCGAGGATCACCTATCTTACCAATTCTATATAATCTATATACTGCGGATTTACTAAGTATGCCAAAATACGAACGATTATCCTTATACGCTGATGATATGTGTATATTCTACACAGATCGACAAGCAGAAGTCATCGTCATCACGTCGAAAACTCCATTGATTTTCTGCTGGACTACTTTCGCAAATGGAAGATAAAACTTAATAATTTAAAACAAAACCCTGGCACTGTTCATCACCAGAGGGACCAGCAACATCCTCGCTTATAACGAAGTTGATGACAAGTTGAAGATAACATGGAACAACAAAATACTTAGCACAACAACAATAGACCATCGCCTCACATGGAATTGGCCATGGAACGCCAACAAACAAACAACAATTTTTTTTATTGATAGATTATTCATGACAAGTTATTTACATAGAAATTTCATTACATGTCCTGTTTAGCAGCTAAGGTCTTACCTAAGTCTTTAACTAAACTAGCCAAAAAACGGGGGAAAGGAAAGGAAAGCCAAAAAACCCTTATTCAGTAATAATAAAACCTATTCTACTCTATTTACAACAAAAAAAGAAAAGAAAATGAAGAAAGATATTCTAGCACCTGTTGAAGGAGTTTGAGGAAAGAAAGGAGGCAGATGCCGTTTCACATATTGAGAAACAGAGTAGATTCAGGGAAGTTACGGATTGTAGTTGAGGATTTGGTTATTAGTGTCGAAAAGAGCAAACTCTAGAACGGAGCACTCTGAATAGTTGGGCTAGAATAAATGTGGCTTGTTCGGTGTCATGGCAGTTACGATTTCGTCGGAGATTTTGAGGTTAGCAACAATGGGATTTGCGTGTTCGATGCATTTTTTGATGTTTTGAGAACGTGTGTTATGAGGAAATTGTCAATGCGAGGAATTGCCGCTTGGTTGTATAGAAGTTGGTTGTTGATGAAGTGGTAGGAGTCTCCGTGTCTGAACACGTTGATACAGTGGCAGAGAATCGAATTTCGTTTGAACGGAGGCGGCGTTTTGTCGATGGCGGCGATATGTCACATCAGAAGGGGAAGCCGAAGCTGAGGATACTACCGATGAGTGTGACACATTATTTTGATCTTTAGAGCGAGGGACGAGCTCCTGCGCATTAATGGCAAAAGGACTCTGACAGCGTTGCTTGCATTGTTAATGGATTTTTGAAATGAGAGACGTGTGAAAGTTGATCATTGATGAGGACACCTACTCAGATGACTTCTTTCGAAACCGAAATAGTATGGTTATTTAGATTTATTGATGGAAAACGGGAAATATTTGGGGATTGTTGAAAAAAGTTGAGTTGAGTTTATTCGGGTTGAGTTCAAGTTCCCATCTGCTAAAGAAGCAATTGACTGATAAAAGATAGCTATTGAGGCGAGACACTGCTTGGGGGGTGCTTGCGGAGGCAGTATAAATGATGATGCCATCTGAATATTAGATAGTATGGATTGGGTTCTGGTGAGGGGTAGGTTTTGGCATGTCAGCAGTATAGATTGAGAAGAGTAGAAAGGACAGATCCTTGTGGGATCTGTCCTTTGTAAATTCCTACAAAGATTTGTTTTAAGGATGGGATGAGCTTGATCTATTGAGTAGAGGGAACAGCTGGCAAAATGGAAATGAGGGATGATTCCGTTTAATTTAGAGACTTTAATTTAGAATTTTTTGTCATCAAAGACTTTCTTTGATGGCAATTCGAAGATCTTGTCAGAAGGCAAGAAGAAGGCAAGACAGGAAGGAGATCGGTCGGTACCTCTTGGGTAGTAACGGGTTCTACCGTTCTTTGAGAATTGGCACTAAAATGGCCTGAACAGGATCGGGGGGAAATAAGCATGTAGGATGCAGTGATTGACGAGCTTGGTAAGGAGTGGGCTGAGGGTCTTTCTACACTTCTTGAAGATAGTAAAGGGAAATCTTTCGTTTCCGGTAGATTTTTTCTTGGGTCAATAGTGTATGATATCGGATATATTTTTCCGATAGGAAAATTTATAGGGTTTTCTGGTGAGTAAGACTCTGTTTGGAACGAAGGCCAGCACATAAGGCTCCTGATTGATTGGGCGACTGCGTGCTCAGGTGGGTAATTGGTGTGGTGGTTGGGTGTTACTTGGGAATTTACAAAGTGATCAGCTGAGAAGTTGGCTTTATCAAGGAAGGACATGTTTTGACTGGGGATATTGGAAGATCTATCAATATTCTTTCCGAGTCTGAGACAAGTATTCCGGAGTTCTTTCAACGTATGCGGGTCAAGGGAGGTATTTGTATTCTATTGCTCGAAGTACCGGGCACAAATATCTAAGATTCGATTTTGGATGGAGATTGTGAGGTCATCAATTTGTTCTTTGTTCGTCGGATTAACTACTGACTAAACTAAACAGAAACAAGTATTACACCTTAGGTTACAGTAAGTGCTGAGACGCTCACAGATAAATCAGGAGTAAGAGTGGTTAATCGCACTGGCTCCAAGGAACCAGTGGAGGTGTAACCAGAAAATGTGCAGGGTAAATTTTTAGGGATGATTTAGGTAATATTTCTTACAATTGACTTCCGCGCATAGAAATGTCAATAAAAGTGTTATGAAATAGTTTTAAGGCCAATTTGACGGCACTTTGATTCATTCGACGGTCCAACTCATTCTTGATCAACTGATGCAAGAGACAGAAAAAGGTTGATGTATGGATGGATAGATTTAAAGGAGACAGTTAAGCTGGAAAGGAAAGGAATACAAACCTAAATGTTGATGACGGTTGGGTTGAGTTCTGTACGTTGCTGCGGATGAGGCTTGCTCCGAATCAGATTCGAGACAGTCTTCCTGAAAACATGCATGCAGGCGGTTCAAGAGAACAGTCAGCCGAATCACGTTGTTAGCAAGGTAATGGTATACCCTAGCGTCACATATATGATGGGAAAATCGAGACTGCTACCATGAATATCAAGAACAGCGATTGTGTGTCCACTGGCAACATTCAGCAGTGCTTGCAGCTACTGCAAAACTTCTAAAGGTATTATCTTTGTAATAGTGGACAAGATGCTCGAACTGCAGCGGAAACGAAAATGTGAAAGTTCTTTGATAGTGGGTGGTAAGAAGTTATGACTCAGCCTCGTTCTTCCATGCTTCCTTATTCATTGCATACATAAGGACACAACGACATAACTAATAAAATACTCGCTACAATCCACTCGATCAAAATCTTATAAAATTCCATCTTGAAATGATGGAACTTTCCCTAATGCCGTCAAATTTTTTAGGGTTTTTTTTCATTTTTTAGTCGAATCAAGATGAAGTTTTGCATATTTGTAAAATTATTCCAGTTAATGGAAATTCGAAACAAAAACAACCTATGTCCAACTCAATATAACATTCTTGTTTTGCGTAAACAAATTATGCATACCAATTCCGATAAGTAAAGTTGGTTGAAACGGGCAGTTGTGCGCTTTGAATGCTGATAAACAAAAGCAGCACATGTAACCCTACGTCCGCGGAATTCGTGTAATCAATTCGGTTTTAATCAGTTTGACGAAAACGCATTATATTATTTTACAACCTCAAAGCTAAAGACCATAGTACTCGTATGTTGCTCGTGTATGATAAAATTTCTTGTGGTAAGTGGCGAAAATTTGAAGCGAAGACTCCTCACGAGCAGTTTTTGCTAAGTTATTCGATAAAACTCTTTGAATTTCGCTGTCTAGTGTGAGCCTTAATAATGCGACATTAGTCATTAGAAATTCGCACATACGCTGTAAGATTTACAGTTTGTTTGGGTAAACATTGTTTTTTTTACCATGGTAGCATATCCAAAAGTGGTGGCAAAAGAAAAAGTTTTCCATCACTATTTGAATGATCTGTTTAAATGTCATGAAACAATTTGAAAATTCAGTTGTATTCAATTGCTTGGTGAAAATAAATATAATTATCGTTATTTCCGTACGAAATAATAAAAAAATTATCACTAACCTTACATGTCGTATCTTTTATCTTACTACCATGAAAATAATATTCTGCAATCATTTCATATTAGATAATTCGTAATCAAGCAAAATAAAATTGATGCAGATATGAAGCGATGGTTTTGGCATTTCTAAATTAATTTGCCACAAAAATAGTTGTCGCGCCTTTGTGAAAGTGTGAAAACAAACGCAAGAGCGGAATCCTTTTAATATGATGTAAGTATTAATTCTAATATCATTAGTATGAAATTAGTTGATTCAAGTGCGTCAGTTAAGTATTTATTTTTAACGAAGTGAGTGTAAGGTGCATAATTCAAATTGTTTCTCATGTTGCATTAACCAAAGTAGTTTCGAAATAGTTTTGATATTAGAGTTTCAAAAATGAGTTTATGTGAATGGGACTCGAAGGTTTACTTTGATTAGCGTTAAGCAGAGTTTCAAATATTCTTGATCGCCCTTAAGATATTCCTCCTTACACACAACTCCTTTGTCCCAAGTAGAAACGTCTTTTTGCTTTTCCGACTAAACAACCAAATAAGTTTCAAATATTATGCATTTAATAGAGGCTCTTATCTATGACCAATCGAATATCGAAAATGGGGGAATTCAAAGTGGTTTTACTTTATACGAGCACATTTATTACAGAACTATATTGCTTTATTGAAGAGCCAGTGTATGGTAAGGTGCAGTAACACTACAAAAAGCCAAGAATTTTTTGCACATGTCTCCAGATGCTCCTCACTAGCAAACGATGGTTCCCTCGCATGACGCATAGCACTTCAATGTGATTGTCTCTAAGATGTTTAGTCGATTACAAAGAATTTTATACTCCATACTGCAGTAAAATATGTGGTACATAAGCCGTAAAATTTTAATGAATTACTTTATCTTTTCCACAACGTTTACTTCATTTGCTGATTGTTTTTTTTAGATAGACTATTTACAGTAGGCATAAATATAAGACTCAAAATCCTCAATGATGCTTTTATCTTTTTGAACTGAATGAATCCAAGCGAAATTAGATCTTAAATAACGTGGAAATAATATATGCAATGTAATTGTGGTTGTAGGATGGTTACTGACTGAATAATTTTGGAAGCAACATTCCTGAGCATCTTCACGTGCATATCATAATTTCAAATGGGAGGCCATCTCATATGTTATTCAATCTATTCTCAACATTTACAAATTAACTATTGGGTGTGTGAGTATTTTTGGTTACAAATTAAATATTTTTTCAATCAAAACTTAATCTAATAAATCACCAGTGTTCTCTACGACCAGTCTGTAATGTTTCCCCGTATCCTCGAAATAATTTGCTTGTCCTGTACGAAGATCTTCGTCAGTCTCCCAGTCTTCCTCATTCACTTCCCTGCACGTACTTTGAAACAAGTGGAGAGATTGAACAAGTGGAGATCCGTTGGAGCAACATCGGGAGAATATGCTGAATAGGTTGAAAGTTTCCAGTCAACCTCTACTAATTTGCGCTGGGTAACTGCAGCTGTGTGCAGTTTCACATTGTTATGTTGAAAAATTGACTCGGCGACAATTGACTAATGTAGGATGCATATCACGCATTGCCTTTTGTTGTTTTTTTTTTGTGGTTGGGACGTGAATGAGTATCGGACTCTCAGTGGCACACATCAACTGACCTACCGACTAAACACCTCTCTTGTCACACCGAGAACCTAGCCTGGAACTGTTTGTCACATTACTTCGGACTAGGCCTCTTAAATCTCGCCAAGCGGCGCCTTCGGATTAGAGAGATCCCTCCCTCTGCAGGGATGGACAGAAAGGAGAGGGATTACTGAGAGAGTAACCCCTCTTCCCTCTGCGCCGACAAACGATCGACGATGTCCTTCGTCATAGTGAGAACCGCCCGAGCGTAGTGCAACACACAGTTGCATTTGTCCTTAGGCACCAACATCTTCTCCACCAGGGTATCTGGAGAGATCTCCCCTATTCTCTCCCTGAGATGTAAACGCTGTTTCACCCACCGTTCGCATGTGAAGAAAGTGTGGCAAGCATCATCCGCAATCCCCGGACAAAACAGGCAGCAACTCGAGACCGTGACTTTCCCATTTCCCATTGGCTATTGAAGTCGTTGCAATTGATAACAATAAAAGTCCGCGTTTAACAATCGATTGCGTTACTCCCAGAGAAATGATAAATTACTCCCAGAGAACTCCACCATACAAACAATAAAAGCATATGCGCATGCAGATTTTAGAGTGGACGTTGTTGTACAAGACCCACTTTTCATCTCCAGTACCCATCCGTTGAAGATATTTTTCATTAGTTTGACGAGCAAGATGGGAAGCACTTTCTTGTGTCTTTCTTTCCATCCAACTTTATCACATATCCAAGAGTATGGGTTCTTCTCTATAAAGTGATTCTGTGTATCGGAAATCTCTTCTAAAATTCTTCAACGTTTATCTTATCATATACGTGTGATTCCGAATAGATCACCTTCTTTCACCTCTTTTGGTCGTCTTGATCATGACCTTAAAACTTTTGCTTTCCATTACGAAGATGCTAAAACCATTGCTGAAATGCTCGTTCTGGGTTTATTGTCAAAATCAATAGGAAAGGATGCAACGAGTAAATTTTGATATGAACCTTTTAAGTTGGATACTTATATCGCAGCAATTATTATGATTCCAATAATTTATCAAAAAATTTCTGATAGGTGATCCTTCAGAATGCTCACACTCGAAATAATTCTGACTGGAAATTCGATACAATGCTGTCTACACAAAAATATATTGAGTCTGAAATCACATCAGTTTTTGTTTTTTCGTTTTTTTTTTGTGTGAGTTTTGGTAAAATACATCTTCATTAAGATTGGTGAAAGCATGAAGTAATGTTACCTGTATTTGGACGATGTTGACTATACGACGCGCAACTATTCCAACTATTCAACTATCCTACGCAACTATTCGTGAAAAATATTGAGAGTTTCGCACTCTGTGGATTGCATAATTTTAAAAATCAAAATTTAATCTAGTTATGTAGCAAACTTAACACTAGGTTTACGTGACCCGTCAATTTGACGGATTTCAAATTTTGAAGTGAAATTCCCAAAAAACCATAGCATTAATTTTAACCATTTTGCATCGTAAATTAATAGTTTCATCAAAAGAATTTATATACACACTTATTATGTTCCTAAGCTTCCGAAATTTTGAAATTTTTATGTAGTATACCTGTCTCTACGAAACCCGTCAAATTGACGGGCTAGCTGATTTCATAAACAATCCTTATATATTTGCTACTTTCGTAAAATCATTCTTCGAATAATAAATATAAGAATGAAAGAAAAGTTTTTACTGCGATACCCTTAATTCGTTATGTCAATAGCGCTTCGATAATGTGAACTAAAGCGGATTATATGGTCTGAGTGCTATCGTATTTAGCATTCAATGAAATCGCTTATACCTATCGTCGAAAAAACCTCTAAAACAAGAGACGATCTTCAGTACGGTTGCTGCAGTGCCAGTGGAAAGAACATTTTTCAAAAACAGTTTGCAAAAGTTTCAGTAGACAGCGTACATTAGCCAAATATTACATTGTAGACAGTCTCCGCTTATTGTAAGTATTTACAACAGTGTAATTGAATTTGGCACAGTATTTTTTTATTTTGACCAATCATCCTTTTCTAGCAATCATGAGTAAATTTAGGAGACATACTAAGATATTGAACAAAATTGTCAACATCAACGAAGATTGTTCTGAGGAAACCTCCGAAGAAAATCAATATGAATTAGGACAAAGTGAAGATTACAGTGAAAGTTCTGAATACATTGAAAGTGGAGAGATAGAAGGATCACTATCCAGTGAAGAGTAAAACTTCTTAAAAGTGAATCGTAACAATAAAAGGTTGCGTATTCTTTCTAGTTTTGACGCCGAGGATGCGAGGACGAGCACATTCCAAAATGTAATGGATGAAATTGAAATTGCAGTTGACGGGACACAGTGGACAAAATTGAAACCAGGTAGATCTAAGAGTAGAACGCCCGTTTGTATGATATTCAAGGATATCGCAGGGCCTACTAACGCTAAAAGAAATATCATGTCGGGTTGTGTAACTAGTGCTTTCGAATTAATAATTGACAGTCACATAATGACAGTCACAAAAAACTGCACTGAAACCGAGGCACATCGAGTTTTGAAAAAAGACTGGACAATTACAGTTGCTGAGTTACGTAGTTTTCTAGGAATTCTATATGCCCGGGGCGCATATGAAGCGAGTTCACTGAAAGTTTCTTATCTATGGTCGAATAAATGGGGACCCTCTTCCTTCCAAAACACAATGCGGAGATATAGATTTACAGAAATTCTGAGATTCATACGTTTTGACAAAAAAAAACCAACGATCCGAAAGATTACAAATAGATTAATTTGCGCTGATATCTGAAATATGGAATCGATTTATAAATAATAGCCAGGCTTGTTATAGGCCATATCAAAATATTTCAATAGATGAACAATTATTTCCAACGAAAGCCCGGTGCAGGTTTACACAATATATGCCAAACAAGCCTCATAAATTTGGGATTAAGTTTTGGCTAGCAGTTGACGTCCAATCAAAATATATTTTGAATGCTTTCCCTTATATGGGGAAAGATGAAACTCGGAACACAAAATCGTTAGGCGAGTTCGTAACATTAAAATTAGCTGAACCATATTTACAACGAGGCAGACATATAACGACGGACAATTTCTTCATAAGCCCCCCGCTAGCTAAAAAATTGCTTGCAGAGAAAACAACCTTGGTTAGGACCATATGATCTAACAAAAGAGAATTGCCAAAACCAGCGAAGGAAAAAAAGTACAAAATGACATTGTTTTCCTCACATTTATACAAATCAGTGCACACTTACTATGTATAAAAGTAAACCTACCGTAAAAGTTCTCCTTCTAAGCACCAAGCATACGGGTGTACAAATAGAAGAAATTATAAACGTATTGCCGAAACTATTACTTTTTATAATAAAACAAAGTTTGGCGTGGACGTCGTTGACCAGATGGCACGCAAATATAGTGTGAAAGCAGGGTGTTTCCGATGGCCCCTCCAAGTGTTTTAAAATATTTTAGACTTGGCAGCGATACACGCTTGGATATTATATAAAGAGTGCATCGGATCGAAAATATCCAGAAAGGAGTTTCTATTTTGTTTAGCTGAGGAATTAGCTGGAGAAAACAAGGAGAATATTTGTCAAAATTCAGACGCTTTATTTCTATTACCTTCAACGTCAGAATTACGAAAAAATTGTCAAGTGGGCTACTGGGTGGGTATATTGTTGAAAACGCACAAACAAAATTCAGTATATTTGTAAAAAATGTGCTCAATAAATATGATTACACTATGCCGTTAATGTCATTGTTATCATTTTACGTGATAATTTTCAAAAAAATAGATTTTTTACTTATTAATAATTTCTTTCAACGCGAAGCTGCATATTGTTCAATTCGGACTTATTGTTAGTTTAAATAAATGGTTTTTGGAAGAAAATGCGTATTTTCGTCAATTTGACGGGTGCTCGTAGAGATAGGAGTATAAGAAACGCCCATAAACCTAGTGTTAAGTATGGAATTGAATTAACAGTCTAAGTCAGTCTAAGTTTCAGTAAGCTGTGGCAACAGTCAGATATGAAAAGATGCAGATAGTGGGTTAGTTTCAACATTTTTGATCATGAAAGGCCAAAAAAGATGGGAAACTATCATATTGTTCTTTGTGAAATCTGTTCTTCGCTCAATCCCATTTATTTTCCTTCTAAGGTCACAAAACTATCCATTATGCAATCATTACCTTGCGCAGATAAACTTCTGTCTCTCCGGATTGAAACCATTCAATCCTATACTCTTTCAATCGAAATACTTCATTCAGTCTTATCACGCATTTCATAAATATTCTGTCCGCTAACCGATTCCCTTTTCTGTACTGTCAGAACGCCAATTGTTTTGGATTATTTTTTTTTCTTGAGTGACCAAAAAACTAAAAATATGAAATATTTTATAGATTCACCTGTAACTGAATAATATCCAGTCCTCCGTTGTTTTAAATCACTTTTATCATAACTTTTGGCTGACTGGATATCAACTTCCGATAGTTTCCCGCGGATTCTTCATACCAACTTTCCACAGGTTTCGGCTATATCTCGACGTTGACATTAGTTTTCCGTTCAATCTTATGCTATAGTTCTCCCAAAACGTTCTCTTTCGGATTCAAATCCGTAGATTGATTTGGCCACCCAAGAACATGAATTTCGTTGTCAGCAAACCATTTTTAAAATAACTTTGAATTATGCTTTGGGTCGTTAGATTGCTGAAAGACCTACTACAAAGGGATATTTTCTTCAGCGAAGAAAAGCATAATATTTCCGAAGATATTCATTTATCCGTCAGCTGTCATGATATCCTGATTTTCTGTATTTTTGCACGGATCCATGCCAAGAAACATTCGTCCAAAGCATAATATTTTCACATCCATCCTCCACAGTTTGTTTTTTGTGTAAAGCTAAGATGGAATTATTGGCTTTATTTGACGAATATTTCTAGTGGGGTCATTACCAAAAAAATTTACTTTGAATTCGTCGTTTATTTATTTATTTTATTCTCCCCTTCCTGACCTAACCATTCACTTTAATCTCTAGCAAAATACAGTCTCATGCGAAAGTATTTGCGCCCAGGCAGTGCAACAGTGCATGCACTAACCACATTTCAGATTTCGGCAAGAATGGTTCTAGACAACTTGAACGGATCGTTTTTGGCTAGCATCACAATATAACGGACATCCTTGGCTGTAGTTTTTCGCCGTCTTCTTCGATTTTCAGGCTCTGCTTTAGTTTTTAAAGCATTTTGAGGGAAATATAGTTCACGGTGGCCATGCTTTCTAAAGTCTTGTCTTCTATTCAAACATCAGCATTAGCCTTCGCTCTCCGGCCGAACCTTGAACATTTCTGCCAATCTAGACAAAGCCACTTTTTTTATAATTATAACGATGCATATACTACACCTGGAACCGTTTAATTTTGAAAGTTATCAATTTCGATTGTATTTTAGTATGTGTACTAGTTTGTTTCGTAACACAAAATTTTATTAGGGTTAAATATGAAGATTAAAAAAGACACGCAAATGCACAAGAACAGCTTGTTTAGGTCCTCAGGAGTTTTTTGTGGTTAGAAGGAATCATTGGTCTCTGCTGTTTTGAATTGTCTACTGTAAATTTAGAGCGCCAGAATGCCATTGCAAATGGTCACTTGCAATGGCAAGGATTTGTAATGCAAATCGTCTTTAACAAAATTAATCGTATTGGCATAGAAGATATTTACTTTCACAGGACGATATCCGAGAATATACATAAAAATTTACCAATGTAATAAATTCGTCCTGATCGGAGACACGTCATCATCGGTTTCAAGGAATCAATAAAATACCCCGACTTGATGATTAACCAGAAGACGAGATTCTCTGTTCCATACGTCAGAGCTCCTGAACGGCTCTGAAGTAAGGCCTGACGCTGTTATTGAAGAGTTGCGCCGAGGGCGTCTCACGCTGGTACAGATATAATGAGCTTTAGCACAATTCGTCAGTGACCTGGGCCATGTGCTTGCAAAAAACATGGTGACATTGATTATACTCACCGTCCCCAGACTACTATACTTTGCCCGGGGATAGGTGGTGCCTAGGATGTCCGTGTCACAATGGAACTGATCAGTTGATATGTTGTTATGAGTGGGAGCCCAACACTCAGAGCGTAAATAGCCTACACCTCCCAACCACAAAAAATTACTACTAATCCTACTACTTTGTTATCATTACTTTTGAATAATCATTAGATAGCGCTAATTTGAATCTTATGTGTTATTTCAGGAAATTGTCAGGAAGACAAGTGCTATACATAATATTATTTGCAGCAGTTATTGCAGTTCCAATTTCGGTTGTGGTATTTATTGCAATGAATAAGAAATCAGAGGAGTCCGAAGGAGTCATTTCGTAAACGAATGAACTGAAAATTGTTATCATTATTGTTTAGACAAGTATGTCTTATTAATTTTTCCGTGATTTGATTACTAATATCAACAATTAATTCTAGATTCCATCTCTAATATTTAAGGAAAGCCTGCAGGGCACCTACTTAATTAGGTTGTTAAGGAACGAGAGTGTTACTCTAGAAAATTTTAAATATTAATACAATAATGGCAAGAACACCGCTTTAAATTCTAATATGAGTATAACTCTGAAATTATATTTGATTATGTGATATAATAAGTACCTGAGTAGAATCATATATTTAGAATAATGCATTATTCATTCCATGTTATGAGTGTTTTACGATAAATTATATTTGCTAATACATTTCTGATCATTCCCTAGCAATGTCGCATAAATATGTTATAATAAATTTAAAAGCATTTGTGCATGTGGAAGGAAAATAAATTTGAAATAATTAAAACAAGGAAGTGTTTAAAATGGATTTGATTCAGGAATTATTATTATCTATGTCACAGCAATTGAGACATACGCTGATGCTTTCGCCGATGCAGGTAGTGTGAATTTGGATACTAATTATTATTCCAGTAAATGAATAAATAGATATTAAGATAATTGAAATAAATCACAAACTGGATAGTAATATTCCTCACCAATAAATTACACAAATTTATTTATTGGAATGAGTTTAAACGAAGAAAGACTTAGGAACAGCAGCGGTGAATGTCAAGCTGGATGCAGTTCTTATCAAAAATCCGTTCCATGGCTGTAAGATAAACAACACCTTGAAAATGATAAAATCATAGCGAAATTTTGTAGACATTAAAACATATTTAGAAAAAAAGGAAAACAAATTGTAGACAAAGAAAACCAAGTCTAACATGCCCTTCATCCTCTGCCAACAAAACAATCTTCTTCACAGAATAGCAATGTTGTTATGTATTGCGTCTTCTATTGGTTTCTTTCAGAACAGGATGAAAATATTATTTATTTTTAGCCCACATACGTTCTCTTACGCATTTCTGCGTTTATCGATCTTAAATGTCCTTATTTATGAGCTCGTCGTCTACCCATGTTAGTATGGCTTGTTTCAAAGGGTATAAGATCGATACCCTTTCTTATTGACTTTCTGGTATTTTGATGATTTATGTCCGTGCTTCTTTATTTGTTGCTCTTGTCTAATATTGTTTCTAATTTTCGTAAGTTGTTCAATTTTGTCATGGATTTTGTAAAATGTTGTCGAAAAGAATGCATATCTACCAGTTAAACAGTGGTGAGCTACTACTTGGTAACATATTTAACGCATCACTTGCACTTTCGGAGTCATTTCGAAAAAGATTATTATAAAAAGATTAAAAGAATATTATTATTCGTTTTGTTTTATTGTATCCTCTCAATTTTCACATAATTTTTCTTACAGATTTCCAAATCAATACAAGTGCGAGAATCTTGATCCAGTACAAAAATATCTCAACTATTATCCAAACGGCCATAGAATATTCTTAAGTCTCCTCATTTGGGGAATGATTCGTTAAAAAAATACTTATAAAATTTATAAGCTGTAAACAAAGTGCGAATCGAAAAAATGATTGCTATTTAATGACAACTTATAAAAACAAGTGATTTTTTTTTATATCATGTTTTGAATGTGATTAAATTAAACAAAATTGCTATACCTTACTTTGAAGCCGATTGAAAAATTTTAACGCATTTATTGAATATCGGAAATTAATCAAAGTCATATAAGATACATTTTATCTTATATAAAATCCTCACTCGTTCGGTATTTTGAATAAGGTTATTCAAAGAAAATTTTATAAGTACTTATTTCAGTAATTTTACATTTATAAAAAGTTTTTGTACAATTTAAGAATCACTATTGTCAATTTAAATATAATTTATAAAAGATAGCAGAATTTGACCAACTATAAACGTTGAAATATTTACAGATCGTGTTATTGAAACAAAACTATTTTTTGTTTGGTTTAAATTTGTGTTCAGGGATAATAACTCAGTCAAAGAATGCTTGATTTTAAGACCAGTTAGCAACAGGTGACTCGTTTTGATTTTTGCACATAAAAATCAATTCCACTATGAATATATCGTTATATAAAGTAATCCAATGAAAATTTATTTTTTAAACTTTGTCACATGATTATTACTCTATTGATTAAATAGCACCTTCGGAGAAATTGAATCAAACGGTTATTGCTGTATGAGCAATAATTAAAAATAAATTTTTCTAGCTCCAGACTCTCTGGAATGAATTCTATTAAGACACTAAAAAGGTATAAAAGTTCTATAAATTTTCGCACAGGAAGATTTAGCACTTTTTGTTTTGGAGAAATAAAGAATTTGAATAATAGTACGATTATTTAACAACTGTTTGAAGGTTTTTCAAAGCACTGTGCCATTGTACAACATAAATTAATATTAATTTGACTATATTTCGGATTCATGTGAATGACGTTATAAATAAAAATAATCAATTTGCTAATCAGTATTCGTTTTCTTTAAAAATCACAATTTGCTTCAATTTGTCAAAAAATTCATAATTTTAAAATGGCTAAAATATAAATAGCTAGAATAAAACTAACTGTATAGGTGTATGTGGTCCTAAATATATGACATCCGTTTACAGATGCGATTAAAAGAATGATAAATATTCACTTAAAATTTCAATATTACCCATAATTTCATGTGATACAATGTTCAATCAAATCTACTCAGCAACAGTTCAATCACTACTTCTACTAAGCAATATGCATCAAAATTATTTTGCTTTGATAGCATATTAAAATAGATCAAAAAATTAAAAATGCAATTTATGAGAAAGTCAGAATTTCGGATATTTTTGGTATTTACTTTAAAAGATCCAACATATAAAAATATTGTCGACGACAGAAGTTTCTTTATGATTTTAACATAAAACTTAAAGATTCGTTACAGAGTATTTATATATAAAAATATTTAAAACTAAAACTATGTTCCATTAACTCTTTCCCCATAGTTTTTCCCTTCATGCTCGAGACAACCGCCTTGAGTTTCACATTATCTTAAAGCATCAATGCTTTATTGGACATAAAATTTTTCGTGCAAATGTATGAAACAGTCAGTCAGTATAGCATTTATCACCCGTGCCATACAGGCTGGCTTTATTCTTCCCCTACCAAAATATTAATTCTAGTGTACCAAAATTGTTATTTATATATTTTTCCAATCGTTGATGAGAAGGTTTCGAATTAATTATCAAAACGTTAGTGAGTGAAGCTTAACTTTTATATGCGTTCCAAATTGAAATGTGGTCCTGGCTTCTTCCTTCCCATCAACACCAAACTTTTTTTTTCTATTTGTTAATATTTTCCTTTTTGTGTTGTCTCAACTTTTTTTCTTCACTGAAGAACAATTTACAGCACGTTTTTCAGTGAAACCCAATTTAACGAATTCGATTACAAATACCTTTGAATTTTTAACATTGGCTTACAAATATGCCCCACTTTGGGCGATTTGTTATAACACTCACTTTCAGTTTACAAGACAAAAGAAATACAAACCAAAGATATTTAAACATTACTAAACACTAATAGATATGTTGACTCGTTCGTATCGAGCGCGTGGAATTATTTTTTAAATGTATCATTGACATAATCATACATATGCCTTGATTAAACATTAGGCAAAAAAAACTAAGATAATTTCATACGAACAATATGAACAAGCTAACAAAAGCTTCGGACTTTTGGCCTTAAAAGTAATATAAAATGTCAGCAAAATAAAAATTGTTAATTCCATTCGTCACATTAAATTCTAAATTGATCCACTCGAATCTCCGGGAAAATGCATTAGATTCTCTCCACTAAAACTAGCAGTCGGCGATGACGGTGGGTCCAGTGAAACGCGACTAGCGGAGCTTACACTACTTGAGCTTAAATCTTCAGCGTCAATATTCACAGCAGACTGGCTACCACCTCCTGAAACCAGAATAGAATATTTTCAGATAATATTTAAGGTTCAATGATTAATAAGGTTTGTTATTTTGATTTTTTCATTCCTCTTTGCGATGTACTCTGAAAGTAATTAAATATAATTTTGGGACAGCTTATTTTCACATATCTAGATAGTGCTAAAAACATGACAGAATAGCTATTATCCAAGAAAAGCTCGATTTCTTGTGTTCGCACCGCCGGAATTCTGAATAGTCACAATCATCACCACCCGATAACCCACCCACTATATGGTTAATAACAATACAATTTTGGCATAAATTCACACGAAAACTGCCATTCAGCCATACCGATACTGTCGAAAAGTAAAATGTATCTCTTCTTTACAAAATTCCGATTCTGTCACACTTGGATTTTTTTCGTTTTGAAAGCTGCAATTCTCGAAGGATTGTTCACTGGATCACTTTAAAAAAAACGCTTAACTGGCGTCTTGACTAGACGACCTTATTTGATACAACGATGAGCTATATCACCCTTCTTTCTTATATCGTCCTACATCAAAAATAATAACTCTTTTATCGTTCTCATGCAAATAAATGGGCAGCTGTTATGTAATAAGCAATTAAGAAACCATATTTATACCTAGTATTGCTAACAAAAAGCCTAAAAAAACCTAAAGAAGAAAGATAACAGCGTTTATCAACAAAAAAAAAGCTTCCAAAATGCCTTTAAAAGCCGACAAAATTGACAATAAAATTGGTGAAGGATATATGTACGTATAATGGTTGGGTCACCAACGATAAGTATAAATAGGAAAGTGACTTATACTACCGTAAGAAATGGCCAGAGATGGAAGGATTAATTGTTTGAAAGAGATGGAACCACCACACCTTTTGCAAAAGATGTTGAGGAAGTCTCAAAACCTATATACGATTATTTGTCGGGAGGAAGAATCTTTTGAGAGACGTTCGAGTGGTCACACACTATGCTCCAATAAATTGATTTTGTGGAAACGACATCGTTGCAATCGTAACCAAGATTACGTTTTATACAAATAGAATACACAATACTTAAATATTGGGTTTTGTAATAAGTTCCTGCGTTTTTTTTTTTCAACTTAATTTTTTTTGTAATTGTATGTTTTATTTCGTAAAGTGAATATATGCATTCGAAGCTTTCTTTCCGCTCTACAAAACCCTGTGCTTCAATTTTTTAAATCTGTTATTTTAAACAAACTTTCAGGCAATTAAAATGGATATCCCAGGCAACAAAAAAGTTCATTTTCGACACCTGCTTTACTTTGCCTTTCGACGTCGTCAAAAAGCGGCGGAAGCTGCCAGGGACATCTGCGACGTGTACGGGACAGATGCTATAGCTGCTAGAACTGCTCAAGATTGGTACAAAAAGTTCAAAAGCGGCCATTTTGACCTGGACGACAAGCCTCGCTCCGTCCGACCTTCCGAGTTCGACGAGGACCATCTCAAGGCGCTTTTGAAGGATAATGCTCTCCAAACGACACGAGAATTGGCCGAAAAGATGGACTGTAGCTTCAAGACCATCGCCAACCACCTTAACTCCATGGGCTTTAGGCAAAAGCTGAGAGCTTTGGTTCCGCACAACTTGAGTGACCTCAACAAGCAAAATCGTCGGGAAAAGGCAGCTCAAAATCTTGCCCGACATCGAGCAACTCGCGGCCACAAACAACGATTTTTGTACCGAATCGTCACTGGGGATGAGAAGTGGTGCCTTTACGTTAACATCGACAAAAGAAAGGAGTGGACGGCACCAGAAGAGACACCAAAGCCCAGAATTAAGCAAGATCTTCATCCCCAGAAGACAATGATTTGTGTCTGGTGGGACTACGAAGGCGTGATTTACTGGGAGATGCTGGAGACGAACAATACTGTCAACAAGGAACGCTATCTTACCCAGCTTCATTGTGTCAATGAAGCAATTCAGCAAGAAAGAGCAGATCGTCGCGGTCAAGTCATCCTTCTTCACGACAATGCGCGCCCACACACTGCAAATATCGTTATGGAGGCTCTTAACGATCTTGAATGGGAAGTTCTACCGCATCCGCCGTAGTCTCCGGACCTTGCACCGACGGATTATCATCTATTCCCATCGATGTCGAACCAAATGAGGGGCAAAATCTTCGACAGCGAAAACGACCTCAAAACCTGAATTACCTACTTCTTTGAGACCCGGACCGCGAAATGGAATCAATCAACTGGTTGATAGGTGGGAGCAGGTCGTCGACAATGACGGGGACTATATTATTGACTAATTTGTTATGTTACTAGTTTTTGTTCAATAAATTTTGCTGGTAAAAAAAAGCGGGAACTTGTTACACAACCCAATACATAAACTTACATACATAACTAAATACTAATATACAATACTTAAAAATCATAAGGTAATGGGTCCAGACCCCATATATTTGGTCTAGACCCCATGAATTTGGCGTAAACCCCATAAGTTTGGTGTGGACTCCATAAATTTGGTGTAGACCCCATAAATTTGGTACATTCGCGAGATATGGCGCACATTTAACATGCAGACTGTCGTTGCCGAAGCTTCAAAGAAAGCTAGAATTCATCACAGAGCAGCATGTCTTGGGGAAAGCACATCTTTGAAGAAGCTGAAAGAATAATTCATGGTGCTAGCATCGAAGAGGCTTAGGTATTGGTAAGCCGTTTTCGAAACATCATTTTTATATGGCGTTGTTCTTTTTAGAAAAACACCCCAAACAATTTTCTCATATTTTAACCGCATATTCTAAACAAATGAACTTATAATTGAACTTAAAAATGGTCAATATTGTTGAAATGAGTATCTATTCAGGAATAAAATTACCCACAAAAACACTTTTTTCTAAATGTTGGTTGAGTTCGGTCCCAATTGTCTTATTTTTGAATGAAAATTTGTTAGAATAGGCCGAAAGATACCCGTTGTCATGATAACCAAGCAAAATTTTCTTGTTTCAAAATAACGATTGCCACCAAATTATCACCATAAACACGTGCATGTTGGATGCACGACATTCTTTTCAAAATAACTTTTTTCATACGTTTTAAAGTATTTTTCATACTTTTGCAAAAAAAAAATCGGATAGCAGTTTAACGAAATTAAAAAAGGATCTAGTTTCGTTTACATGAATTTTTTATAATAGAATTTAAATAAGTCCATCGTCATAACACAAAATTATAAAAATTGGTAAAATTATAGTACAATTAATTGGTTGACACATAAAAATGCATTCCTCCTTATTCATTTCGACCGACAGATTCCTACCGGGCTTCGAATACATTCAACAAAGGAACCCTCAAAAAGGAGCCAGACTTTAAAGCCGAACTGTAGGAGGATATTAACAAGAAGCCGAAATTTTATTGAACTAAATGATTTACGTTAAGTTAAATCGATCATTATATGATTAGGAAAGCATGAGTTCGGATAGAGTTACCAAGATTCCTGCACGCTAAAGTCAGTGGAACATACAATAAATTACTGTTGATTGGTCTATTTCCGTTGATTTATGAGTATATGATCCTCTTGCGCCTGCATTATTCCAACTTTTTTCTACGTGGAATTTGATTATTCAGAGGATTTGCAAATGGTATTGATTGATCGGTAAAACGATTAAATTTTTCTCAACGGGAATACCACCTTGCTTGCATTCTAATCCGCTACACTAAAGCTGCTTCGTACATGTGTTTTAGCCAACCACTAAAACTATGGACCTTCTGTCTAAATACGGCAAGAGTCTATTCGAATCCGTTAAACCTTCGTAGCACTATTATCAGGGTTTTCTTCCACAACAGAGCCATTTAAATTTAATGTTCAGGACGTGTTCAATATTTAGTTCCACTTGAAAGGAGATCTTAAACTAAGTTAGAGTCATTGAGTATAACGGTTTGTTGATATTGGCTTATTCTTCCACAAAGTTTGAATGCGTTGTATTCCAGAATGTTTATGGTTTCCTGTTTCAACCATATCGTCAGTGACTTGAAGGAAGTATCCTCGGAAATACACAAAACAGTCATCATGCTGAAACATCATTTTTTTGTATAAATTTTTAATGTGTTTAACAGCTAAATTTCACATAATAATGAAAATAAGTCAAAATCAAGCGCCGAAATGAATAAATGCTTTCATATTTTGTTTCCCTTACAATAATAGTATAACGGAAATTAAGCGTGAAATAAACAACTATCCAGCATGATAGAGTTGTTTGCTTTGACCGCTTATTCTTTAGGTATCAAAGAATAGCAACACTGTTTCTAAATTTATTATTAAAAGCCACTCCCGGATGGATGCTCAAAATAAACTGCCCATATATCATTTAGGATGCATCGCATTCCACCCTAATATCTGCCAAAAACTACCCAGAATAATAGTATCAAACGTCAAGCACGCATTCTTCTCCCATTTGTAGTAAATCGTGATTTCATCTTCTCTCATTTCTAGTAAATCGTGATTTTAGTGGTCTGCAATGATATTCAAACTTTCTTTACCTATCTTTGAATATATAAAGCAAAATATATAAGTAAAATTATTAGCGAAAATAGCAAAATAGAGCCTTTTGTTTAAGAGGAGACAAAAACTCGTACCGAATCTTATCCCTAATAAAATAAGCAGGTCTATCAATTCTTGGGTACCTCTTCATAGCTTTCGTATCTGTGGTTCAGTGAAAGGTGGATTGAAAACTACAATTTATTTATTCAGATTTTGTAAGTAATGTTAAAGCTCCAAATTTACCCATAGATCTTAGTTAGTTTTAGCGATCTTTGGTCAATCTAGAAAACTTTAGGAATGTTCAACAATAAATATTTTCAATAGTTCTAATTGTTAGTAGTGAAATTCAAGCGCGTTAGTGCCTTCATAATAAAAATTTAGCGCCACTAATACTTTATAAAGATTATAAATAAATAATCAATAAACAATAAGTGGCGGTTTTTGATAAACACCAAATACGTCTCCTTATTAAATGCTACAAATTTTGGGCCGTCTATGGCAGAAATTAAACTATTCCGTGGGAATTGTCTATTGCAACCACAAATTACTAGTAATTACTATTACTCGGTAATTAGAAGGAGAGCGTTTTTTTTTGGTAAATTGGTTGTAAGATAAAGATTTCAGATGTAATATGAACATTAAAGTGCGCTATCCTTGTAATCATTTCGATCATTTCCAAACATTGGAGACATTCTTAGGACTAGACGAGGAAAGGACGAGTATAATGTTTACGTCAAGATATTGAGATTAGTGAAACTCAGGCACCAAGGGATGATGATTACCGCTGGGGACTTAGGACCGAAGCCCCTATGTGCTCGTATATAATATTACTTCAAAGAAAGTCGTTGCTTAATTAGAAAATAAAAATACTTTTCCTTATACATGATTTTTTTGTCTCCTAAACTTTAGCCTATACAAAATATTTAAACGCGGTTTTCACACCAATCTAGACATCTAGAAAATTGAACTAAATATCGAACATCGTATTGAATGCAATCGTGCGATAGTGCAAGTCCACTTTATCGTATTCGATGTGGTGAGAAACATCCCGGTCATATCCAATCATCACCAGTATCACAAGTTATTTTATGCTTTAGATAAATATAGAAGAAACAACAGAAAATATTTCCAAAACTAAATTCGAAAAGGACGTAAATTTAACTCCCGATTTCAATGTGGATAATGTGACTTTTAATTTGATCTAGTCTTTAGTTTAATGACACCAACTGTTAAGGAAACGTCTGGTGATTGAATATATTAATGAATTCAGCACCCTTACAAATAAACAAAAGTCAATTTCAACTCGTAAGATGTCATGAAAATGTATTAGGACTATAAAATAAAAGATTCATATTTTGATCATCCGCAAAGGGATTCTTTATTTGGTTTTATAATTTTTAACTTTGCTTTTTTTTCGCTATTTTCAAATGACTATGAATAAATACTGCATCGTTTTTTTTTCTCGTAACACTTTTTCTTCTGTCTTGTGAACGGCTAGATCAAACACTTTTTACATAAGTTTTACTATCCAAACAATATTGCGCTGTCGTATTAAATGTTTTAGAAAAGTGTTCCGTTTTATGTATTTTAATTTTTTTTTTTGCGCATGTAATATCGTTCTCTATTTGTCCTACCTCATGAGTTATTTTAGAAAGAACGAAGTGATGCACAAAAGGGCTTTAGGTGTTTTATTTGAAAACAATATCTTTTCAAATTTATGTGGATTTTAATCTGACTTTAAGCGAAATTTCCGCCTTTCATAAAACTTTTATCGAAAACATCTACTTCAAAGTGCAAAATAATCATTGAATTGTGGAAATTCTAAATTTGAACAAACAGCACATTTTAATTAGGTTAAATGAGCAGTTAATTCTTCTAAAATTTCAAAAATAAAATCATTCATTTAAAATGACATTTACTTAAAAATGAAGTAAATGTTAATTACTTTGTTTTTGTGTTTTGTAACTTTACAAAAATAAATTCTTTTTGGGTTCATTTTTTAATAAATTAAATACCACTCAAGAAATACTAACATAACTAAAAACGCAATTCTAAATTACAACAACAATCATATTTATATTTCAAGCGATCAACAAATTTTTTTTTGTTTTGTTTCTAATCTTTGAATACAAGTACAATTTGGCTAAAGAAGAATACTCCTCTTTATGATTTGTTTGAATTTGTATTTTTGCTTTGTAAAATTGTGCGTGGTCTTCTGATTAGTGTCTCGCAATTTAGCTAGATCTGCCCGGTCCCCTCGTTATCTTAATTTAGGGTTAGAAGAAAAGGTAACCTAGGTACATTACATTTAATGGATAATCTTTTAAACGTTAGGTTTTTTTTTTTGTTGATTTATTTTTATATCGCCATATTGCGGGTTCGCGTTTCGTACAAAGGCCCGACATGAATGGTGGATTAATTTAATATTACGGAATCGGTGCTTAAGGGCTTCTTAGTTGTACTGATACTGTTGCAATTTAAGTTAGATATTTTTGTCGTTTTTATAATATTGCACTACTTATATTAAAAAGCTAAATGGAATCTGTAGAATATAGGCTTTTATATATTATCTACTTTTCACTCAAATCAAAAGACAGCAAGCTGAAACGGCAATAACTTTGATCTTTTCAATTTTCCAAACCGCCTGTTGAAGTAATATCTAATTTAAGAACGATCTTAGTTTCCACGCGTGCTTAGTCTAAGTTTACGCTGCTATTGTCAAAAAAAAAAAACTTAGTTGTAGAACAAAATATGTTTCTCTACAAGCCGATATTTGGAAAATATGTATAAGATCTCAAACGCTAAACTTAAATATTACACAAGCTTGCTTTACCATCACACAATTTTTCCAAAATGTTGTATTCTGTGTTAAAAACCGTAATTAGACTTTAAGTATAGATGTCTGCAATAACTTTAAAAAGATAAAATATAACGCCATACAACACCACCCAACACACCTTTTTCTATATTTTTCAGGCGTAAATGCCTCTACGTCGCCATTAGAATGAAATAAAAGTAATAAATTACAACGCAAAAAATACAAATCAAACAAATCAATAATTCTTATCTCTTCTTTCGCTTCCATTTCTTTTTCGCGCTCACGGAAGTTGTAAGGCCCGTTTTCAATTCACCGGGAATAGATTCCGTCTGCTTTTTGGCGGAAGCAATGCAAACCACATACGCTGTTGATGATGGTGTTGGTGGCATATCAAAATCTAAATCTTCGCTTGATTGCTGCGCGTTACCTTGATCACTAGAATCGCTATGACTGTTGTTATCCGGCAGTGAATCGCTGATGGCTTTTTCTATTGCGAGCGCAATTGCCGCGTTGTCGTCCTCTTCGGCGGATGCTTGTCGCTTTCCAGTCGTAGTGGCTGTAGCCAAAGTATTACCTGTTGACGATCTCATTGAACCCGCTAAATTTGTGCCACCTATTAATGGTCGGAGTTCTTCATCATCGTCTCGACGTATTAACTCTACCCCCGAACGATGTCTTGCTCGACCATGTTTCTTTACTACGTGGCGAGAGCTTTCCTCAGTATCATCTGAAGATGAAGTCCACGGCGTATTTTCTTGGTAAGTGCTCGTTTCTAGGCTAAGGTACTGTTCCTCTATTTCACTTGCGGCCTCACCCTGTCCCTCATTATGAGAACCTTGCTTAGTTGTCTCCCTCAAATTACCATCGTCTTGACCCTCGTGTAGACTTCCACACAACGCGAGGATTAAATTTTCTTTCGTATATTTGTGACGGGGCGAGGCAGAGTCCGAATTCTTCTTCGCTGCCGCTTTCTCTTGATTTGTTTTAACTACTTCGAATTTCGACTGTGACTTCTCTTCTGCTATGGGACTTTCGAAGTTAATTAAACTTACCGCATCTGGTTGCGTTTCGTAGTACAGATCATCAAAAATCGGAGGATCACTGATATCTTCCGATGGCGACACGATTGTTTCAGTATATTCTGGTATCAATTCAAAGGATAATTGGCTAGATATGTCTTTAGACTTTGTCGATTTATCAGAACAAGTTGGACTCACTAGCGAAATTTCGGAAACTTCACTCGACGTTTCCATTTTTTTGTCAAATGAATTCATTTCAGACATCTTGGCACTGGACTCACCACTCGTGCTGTCAATTTCTGTTGTTACTTTTTCATTGGGTCCATTTTTCCTACTTTTTTTCTTGGGAGAAAACGGCAAACAAATCGTCTCAGTGATTTCTATTTCAGCAGGAGCATCTCGTTTTTCATAGACGGGTTCTTTTCTTCCTTTGTGAGGGGATTGCTTTGGTGACGTGCTTGAAGAACCCTTCTTTTTGGTGGAAATCTTAGTCTCTGCTAAAGATGCAGCAAGGCTTGGGAACTCCATATCTTTAAGTTGAACTTGTTGCAGGGGTGGAAAGTTCTCGATGTCAACGTATTTGATGTCTGATTCGCTGAATTTTTCGTAAAATTTTAAACCAGTTGTATCAGAAGTAAGCTTTTCATCTTCTTGAAGAGCAATCAATGGTTTATCCTTAGCTTTTTTATTTTTCTGATTGCCTGTTTTCGCCTTGGATTCCGATTGGTTTTGCATTTCATTAACACTGCCGCCTTTTTCAGAAATATCCGGAAGACTTAAGATATTTGCATCTGAATTGTTCGTGCAAGCTGTAGCATTGCAATTAGGCTTTGATGACTTATCGTCCACCAAGTCCTTTTTGGCATTTTTCACGACAGCTCTGTCTAACTTTTTGCCAGGCACTAGAACTTTTTCGGCCTTTTCAATTACTTTTTGACTGGCCATCAATATTGATTCAAAGCTCGATGCAGCATCAAAAGAATGCTCCTTTTTCACAGTGGGAACAACTACTGAATCAACTGGTTTAGACGTTTCCATTGCTGTGGACTTTTCGATGGTTGCTATAATGTCTTCCCTGTCCTTCTGTTTGCTTCTGGAAAGACTTTCATCTTTAGCAACGACTGAAGATGGTTCACCCATTCTACTAAGGCGAGTATTTTCATCATGCTTTTCTTGACATTTTTCATTAGGCTCAGACTGGGTATTTTGTTCTGCTCGTTCTGCATGTTCTGTTTTATCGCTTCTGCACTTATTTGGCTTCTCGCTTTGTTGTTTACTTTGCTTACTAGTAGACTTTGGGCATGAAATTGATTGGGGTGAATGCTGTTTCTTATTTCCTGCGACTGCTGGTGGTGAGGCTTCTTTTTCCTTGGAATTACCTTTGGGAAGTCTGCCCGTTTTCCTGTTCACCAATGACATCTCATTGAATTTTGCAATTTGTGTTTGAGAGCTCTCCATCTCCTTCACACTTTCCAGACTCGTCTCACACAATTTTTCTTCCTTTTCCTTTTTTCGGGATTTCGTATTTCCAGCAGGATGCAATGTAGGGTCACCTTTTTGCCTTTGTTCTTCAATTACGGGTACAATTAACTCGGTACCAACTGTTTCCGGTGGTTTTACATGTGATGGATCCACAGCAAGGGCTTCGCCCACTTTGGAGTCGTCACAAAAAATCGCCACCACTGGTCTAAATAATGCCTCATCACAGTTTTCATGAATTATATAATCATCCCCAAATTCGTTCGAATTACTTGAATCTAAATCATTGTCACTTGGGGAGTGAGTAATGGTTGTAACTGTCCCCAGCGGGTTCACAACTTTTTCTATGAGCGCTGCATTTTGTGTTGATTTAGGTTTGATTGTATCCATGGACAAGTGTCTCTGGTGCATTTCGGAAAGGTTTGATGTTGTAGCACCAACTTTCGACACTGAAGACGATGATGTCATTGCACTTGTTGTTTGTGGGGATGACGACAAAATAACAGAAGTTACACCTTCAAGAGAAGAAAAGCCAGAGGCAGTGCATTAGATGGAATTCAAAATTGATTTTCTTATATGTTCTTTACTATCGCAACATGACGTTTTACTCTCGCAAATGAAATTATATATAGTTTGAATCAAATCTACTTTCTAGTGAGAAGTTTGCAGTGATGCAAAGTAGAGAAAAATTGAAAACATAATTATGGAAAAAAGAGTGTCTACTTTATGAATTCACAAGATATTAAGATATTATCTTTAATGATGATCAACATAAAAAAGTACTAACAATTTTCGTTGTTATCAACAAAGCGTGTCATGCATTCAATAAAATTCAATTCAAATAGTTAAAAAAGCAATCAAAATCTACGAAAAGGTTTTTTTTTAGAAAATAAAACCGAGAAAAAATAAAACAAGTGATAGAAACCTCACACCATCATTGTACTTTGACTTGGTTATGCACGTTCACCTAATTCCCATACACGAAAAGTTACAAAATATTTTTTCAATAGTTATTTCAGCGCAGACTAGTCTTCATTTAGATGTTAGATTCATGAATGTTAAATTGAAGACATAAACGGAAATCAACATCTGCCTTTGGCTTTAGGTTCTCTTTACACTGTTTTAAACGTAGAGCAATACAGGCCAGCTTACATTATGGAACAAATATACGATTATTATTTTAAATAGAAAGCCTGATAAATGTTTTTATGTATGTGATATCTTGTACAGCGGTAAGTTGTCTAATATAAAAGCAACATAGAGTTAATTAAAATTTAATGTAATTATACATTGCAGTACATTATAGAGGAATATGAATATGATCATCAAGCAATTCATTATTACAGTTTAGAATTTTACTTTATTCTGGGATATCGAATTAGCATGCATAAACAAAATAGGAAATGAGTCTTATTATTTAATTGATTCTTTGCTGAAGTTCATAGAACCTTTGCAGTGTGTCTTAAATGATTGAAGTATGACGTTGGTGCAAAAAAAAAATAAAAAAACAATGTTATAATTGAAAATAGTACGAGTACAGTAACTTAAATGCTAACACAGTGACCATTTTGATACATGATCAAAATAGTTTCTAGCTATTCGACAATATTTTTGAAACAAAAAAATTAGCAAAACATAAGGTATAAACTTTTTTCTCTATAGTGACATTTTTTCTCTTGTATCCGTATATATTTATTCTTTAAAGAGGATACACCATACATAAAGATTTGGTTCCCTGTGACAGATTTCTCCATTATTCATTTTTCGCCAAATGATTTAATGCGATTGACCGGATAAATATAACCTAGTCCTTGATTCATTTTACTTTTGACTTCCTCAACTACTATTTCCTAACTGTCGTAGATGTCGAACCACCTCTAGAATCTCCCTCTCCAAACCAAATGCACATATAATCAATCATTCATTCAAATCATGTTGATATTTAAGCAAATATATATTTTATAATCCTTTTGATGATGAATGAGGAAGGTTTGTTGATATTTCTCCAACATGGAAAAATTTAAACGTGATTTTCAATATGAGTGAGTCGTAATGATAAATTAAAAATTCAAGAGCATAGCGCAAGCGCGACCAAATGTTATCCATATGGTAAAAGTGATGCCATGGCGCTTGTATAGGTTCTGTTAAAACACTGAACATAAAAACAGTCATAGAGACAAGGAGAGAGAGAGGATAGTCAAAGCGATATCAAATTCGCAAGAAGCAAAGGGTGCCAAAAGGCTGCCAAAAGTGAGTTAGAGGACGAGGAATTCGATATTACATCAAAAGCCGAATAGCAGAACCGACAATAAAATATATTTCCAGGGTTATTGACGGATTAAATATCGAAAGAGAGTTGATAATTCAAGTTTTCAAGTTGCTTTACAACTTTCAACGTGGTGTATGCGTGGATGTGTACTGATGTGGTATTCAAATTTTTACGATCAGCAGAATTTACTGACCGAAACCACTGTAAAAGAGGATATCTCGGTTAATTTACGAATTTTCCTAAGGTGGAGAAAACATTGTAGCAACATTCTCTAAACAGAGGGCAGCCACCTGTATACAGACTTGCGAAATTAATTTGAGAAACACAGATTTGTTACAAAATCTGTAGCAGTACTTAGTAAATATAATACATCAGTTGAGTGGGCAGCTACTTCTTCAACTACGATAACTAATTAACTAACGATACATGAAGGTGATAATACCACATATGGAAACTCATTGACGCCATTGAAACAACGTTTTCAAGCCTTTTCAAACATTTTCTCAAATCGAGCTATCTTAGGCCATCAGCTGACAAGCATTTATATTAGCTTTATTTTCAAAATCGTCTCACTTAACCAAATATTTCTCTTTCACTAAAACTGAGCGAAAAATGTCTCCTGTGAACTCCCTATAAAATATCACCTATTGTTGTACTCAGAACGCTTTTAGTTTTTTTAATATCCACATTAATATTATGATAAACCACGAGGTTTGTCGCAATACCTCTAGCTAACAATATTTCGATCTTTGTTCTGAATAAATTTTGTTATTCTCTCATGGTGGTTCGATTTTTGAGTGTCGCATAACAATTTTTCTTTCTTTCTTTCTATTTTATCTCTTATTTTGATCTCAATTCAAAATTAATAAGGGTCCCAAATAAGAAAATTGACACACGTTATAAAAGCGACAATTGCGCGTCCCACTAATATTTACTCCGATCAAATACAATCAACTTGTTTTACCTGTGTCTTTCTGAGGAACAGATGGTGATTCTCTCATTGCATCAGCTAAATCTTCTTTGAGTCTTGTATCTCCATGTGCAAATGAAAAGTCTGATTCCATATGGCCATGACGAAAACGATCCATTAATTTGGGGCTTTGTTCAAAACTACCTGTAATCATTCATAAAAACGTTGAGAAATTGTTCATAAGATATGACCAAATGATGTGTTATCTTACTGGGAAACTCACTGTAAGAGCCTGATTCAATAAGAACGGGAACACCTCCTTTGTTTGTTGCTGATAGAGGCATATTCATTGGACTTGATCGTCCTGGGCGATTTCCCATGGAACTGACTCCTATTTCAACGGCCTCCGTGTCTATGTGACTCAAAGGTGCCCTGTAAAATGAACGCAAATAGAATGAATAAATCAAAACAAAACAATTTGCACATACCCGCTAGGTGTGTTGTATGTTTTAAAAACGAATTGTGGTCCCATCCAAAGTCGCCGGTGCGGTCCAGCATGAGTAATAATTTCTACTTGCGAAAGCCATCGATCGTTTGGTTCGTCTGTATCTTTCGAGTTTGTTTCACTATCAGAACTTGGATAACTTGGATCTTTAAGAAGCCAATTGTCTCGAGGAAGAGGAGGTTGAATATCAGGTGTATTTTCCCGTCGTCCCAGATACCATTGCGCCTTCGCTTCCACTTCTAGCTCAATAGCTGTGTCATCACATATTTTTTCCTTCGCAATGTCTATTAACAAAATGTTATACAATTCTCATAGCTGGCAAATCAAAATGAACTTACTTGAAGCCAATTTAACATCCAAATCATATTGAATTAGAGCACCATGTCCTGCCATTAAAAACAACGAGTCCACTGCTTTGCGTTGCATTCGATGCGACGGCGTTTCACGTGCAGCATTTGGCGGATCCAGCAACCACGACCGGGCCTTCGCAAAAACAGCGCATACACGCATTTCTTTTCCTGTTTCGTCTGACAACGACGACAGTCTTTGTCGGCCACTCCCAGTTCTTGCATAAGAGTTTTGTGCACTTCCTGGTGGCGTGCCTAGTGCCGAAGGTTGTCGGATCTGTGCAAGAGCATGCATAACCACTGGACGAGGAAATGGGGGTGTCCGAGGGTTACTGTATGGCGTGCATGATTGATTACATGCACTTTCCGTATGAGATATTGGACTACTTGATCGACCGTCAACGGTCAATCCAGCTGACCGATGAAATCGGGATAGTCTATTGACCACATGCAAACTGCCGTGCGTTCGCACACCTGCTGATCCTCCATAAGGTGTTATCGGAAACACGTGAGTGGTTCCCCGTAGAGAAGATACTGCGACCCAGCGCGAGTCCAGAGAAAATGCTATATCCTGAATTTTGGCACTTGTGTCGCCCCTATGTAAAACATACAAATGATGTACGGAAGCCAAATGCGATCCGGCTGGATGGGGCTGAATACGAAACACATGAAAATCATGTCCACGCTTATCAGCCGTAAGTAGAAGCATTCCTGATGGATCAAACTCTAGAGCAACTATGGCGTCGGAATGAGCGATGAAGTGTGCTATAATTGGATCTGTCCCTGTCACAGTTACTGGAGATCCTGTTGTTGGACTTGTTTCTTTGACGGGATACTGAAAAATGGTCAGAACATGTTGTTAAACATTTTTTGAGAATTCAATTGAAATTTGCATGTATTTGGTAAACTCACTGCACCTTAAAGAAGATAATTTGCAACAAACCACCATTGAGTTCATTGAGATTCGTTATTATTATTTACTAATCTACTAACCTTTATATCTACAATGGTAATCAAACCGGGCTGCTTGATATCACCTACGCTCGATTCAAAACTTCCCGATTTCGAGGAAGACGCGCTACTTCCGTTTGAACCGGTGCCAGTTAGTCCAGCTGCCACCTGTTCTCCAAGCTCCCGCAATCCTTTGCCTAGACTTTTCGCAGCATTCAAAACAGTGGCTGTGTAACTTGAAACTCCTTCGCAATCACAACCGCCACTACTGCGCTTCGAGGGTAGTAATTTCCATTCGGAATATGCCATCCAACGAGGACCGAGAGCTACCGGATTTGGATTTATTCTGGAATAAAATGGTCAAATCTTGATACCGTATTTTGGAAGAAACGTTTAAGTAGCTCACCCAGGACTAGGGTGACACGAGGTTATCGATAGACGATCTTCTAAATTTCTTGCATCAAAAACAGCTATCCTCTCCTGAAAGGTGATAACTATCGACGTACGGTTTGCCAAAATATCCATGACTGGATTTTTAAACTTGATCATTTTTACTTGAGCGCCATTCTTTAGTGATATAAAGCTTACGGAACAATACTGCGAACTACATGTAGTTGACGAACAATCACAAAGTGCCATCAAGGGCCGTTGCTCAACAAATTGATCAATCGGTTCATTGGCCATTTCATCGTCTGCCGATATTGGGGTTGGGAGTATCCGCAAGGCTTTGACTGCTCCGTGACGCCAACCCAAAACTTCTACCGCTTCACCATGAGCCGGCAAAGCATACACTTTTATTCCCGTTCCAAAACCGAGAATGATGACTAGTGGCGGTGGGACATTTCCTTCCAATTCCCAATCCTCACCACAAGTTGGATCGCTTACATCGGCCATATTTTCAAATCGGGCCCACAGCACCTGATCCTTAGGATCTCCTTGTGGTGGACTGGTGAGCGTGACATCGTTAATGAATCCAGCTACGCTATCTATTAACGATCGATCGGTAACAACTTGTGGTGGAACAACGGCCGGTACACACCGGACCGATGATCGTTTTGGCGAGTCGGCTGACATATTAATTGGGCGTGTTCTGAAAAAAAAAAAAATATTATTTATTAATCGTTGATATATTACCACAGAAACTATAAAAAAAATCTTAATAAAAACAAGAATTTTATCTAATTGTTCAGTCATTAGCCTCTCTCAGCAACGACATAATTTATCATTTGGGTAAACTTTGCATTATTTGAGCGGAAAACCTTTTCATATTAAGTTTTGTTGATATTACTTATAGTGTTATTAACTCGCAGACGTTAGTCACATCCGATAAAATACACTAAGAACCTCTTTCGCTGTTTAGAACCCAGTCATTGAATATAAGAATACATCCCACCGAGACAAAGATCTTGAGAATGATAACAAGTATCCTAGACATTATCACTCATCTATGCAAATACTAGCATAAATGCCAGGAACTGTGATTAAATAAATTATTATGGTGCCATAAGACAGAGTAGCCCACAGACTTTTGTGTTGGTTTCCGAAACCTTCTTGATCATTCATTAAATCAAGGTATGCCGACAGGTTATGGAAAACCTGCACAAAAAGTAGTCAACGCAAGACTTGACGTCTCCTACATAAAGATAGCTCCTGCATTAATTCTGGGACTGGTCAAGTTTTTGCAATACAGAGTTCAAAAAAGCTCGACATTACCTGTTGAATAAACAAACATACACATCAGGTTACAGTTTTTTCTTTCTTCATATGGTGAAGCAATAAAGGCTGAGAAAATGTACCACATGTGCACAATATATTGCTCGTTTATGGGTTAAGGATCAAGACACTAAACTTGATCATTTAAAATAACCCAAACAGCACGTTCGTTCGAGTTTGTGCGCACAAAAAACAATCAACATTTTTTTCTGTAAACGTTTCAAGGCTCACAAGCCGCTCGTTCGCATTAGTTTGGGAATCATCAACATTCCATCGATTGTTGCTGAAGTGCTTGCCTTTTCTCGCATCCTTTGTTCAATCTTAAGTCCCTTTTGCCAGATATTGAACTCATCATCTTTTTTTGTTATCAACAATCTTAGCCGTAGTCGCTTCTTTTCCTCTCTTTGGTTTTTGTTCAAAAACGCATGAAGTGCCTCTGACTGGGGGAGTCTGCTCAAAACTATCGTTAGGAACAGATCGTGATCTGTTCGAATCAATTCAGAGATCCTCACATAGTGTTTATTGTGATTTATCTCACCGAGAAAGTTTCGTGACGAATGCAACGGACAAAGCTCTTGTGGTCGTCAAATGATGTTTTTGAAAGCATATAAAAAGTTTCATGACGGTCACAGGAGCACATTGAGCGAATTTCTGTGATCCTCACAGAGTGTTTATCGTAAGATAGACACCGAGAATGTTTCGTGAAGGTCACAACGGACATTTCATCTCGAGGTTGCACAAGAGCTCATGTGGTCGTCACATGATGTTTTCTTTGAAAGCATATAGAAAGTTTCGTGACGGTCACAGAGAATCTCACTCCTAAGCGATTTATAGGTGACTTCGAGATCATCACATAGTCTTGAGTTATTAAACACAGAAAGTACCTGAACCAACAAGCCAAAGCTATTGCTTTGGAGTTAGAACAAGAATTTAGAGCAACTGATACAGCTGGGCTTGTCATCAAACATTACCAAATATATTGGATTTGTCAAAAACAGCCTCTCCAATTTACTGAACGATATCACTGTTTCGATGCAAAAAGAATTGAGCTAACAGAATCAAGTCTAGTAAATTGGCAGTGATCTTTTGTCGTCAGGTTCAGAGTTAGAATCTGGCGTCCATGACATCTCTTCAATCGCGTGTGATTGGTGGTGATACGAGATCTAAGTCGTTGCGAAAGTATGTCCATTATCCAAACGTGAGAGTCGCCATCGACTAGAATATTTTAAATTTTTTTTTTAATCCATAAATTTGAAAATAAATTGATGGAATATTTCTCATTCTAATTGATAACACGAAATGCGAATATTTGGAAATAGAATCGTTCGCAATAAAAATGAAAGCGTGAATTTTCAATTGGGTGTAAGCATTTCATTATGTCTGGCAAAAAAAAACGATAGATATTTTTATTTATCCAGACTTTTGTGGTTTTCATTTTCCGGTTGTTTGACAGCGACAGATTCGTCAAATGGCTTGGTCGTAATTGATCTGGTCGTAACTGACTCTTGAGTTAATAGTGCAAGTTTTTTTTATCCTTTATCCTTAGCTCACAAGTCTTTTTCATGGAACGGGGTTAAACTTAACTTACTCTAAATGAATTCTACGTACTTCTATTTTTGTGTTTTGATATGGAGGTGGAAATCGGATTGAGATGGGGAGTAAGAGTCCTATCTGATGTGAGACTCTGGCGTAAATGTGTTGGCTCTGAAGGCGTGAAGATGAAATTTATGGCAATGGTGGAAAAGTACGCCAAAGTATTTTATAGTTTCTCAGGGATGCAAGGTCTTTATCGATGTGTAGTATAGGTTCTTTGTTCTTTCAACGAATTGGTGGCCTTTGCCAGAAGTTTTCAGCAGCATTGGAGTTTGCCTTTTCGGCATGATTAGGGCGATCCATTTTGAGTGCTACTTTTGTTGAGATGTAGTGAGTAGCGTGACTAAGTATCATTCGCGTATAGGATTGTCTGCAAAGGCGGGGTCGTTGTAAAAGAGTTGCAATGTCGCGAGGGCAGGAAGTGGGGGCCCGATCATTTACATTGGCGAAGAAGAGAGCACACGTTGACTGTATTGGAGTAGTGAAATCGCATTTTTTTTTCCAGGAGAACCCTTTGGTTTAGATAGTTGGCTATAATACGTATCAGCGATGTAGCCCAATAAGCTTTGAGAAGTATATGAAACAGGTATCTTTCCCACATAGAGTCGAACAATTTCTCAAAATCAATTGAGCAAACCCCAGGTATTTCTTTCATCCTAAGACCGGTTGAAACGAAGTCATGTATAAAGAGACCGCTTCTACTCTTGAAACCCAGATTGTTCCGCTGGCATTAGGGGTTTAGCAAAGTCATTGAAAGAAAGTGAAATGATTTTCTCATATAAATTACCTAGATTTGAGAGCAATATTTTTGCACTGAACGGTTTAAATCACCATTCGTCTCTTTTTTTTTGGTTTGGGGGTAGTATTCCCCAAGTACACAAATATCCCTTAAAAGCGCATTGATTAATAATGATGGGAAGCGGCCTGTGAAAGATCATTGATTAGTGTGTAAATTGGAATATCAAATGGGGCGCTAGACTTTCTGGAATTAGAGGGTGGCTTTAGTACAGGATAATGACATGATATGACATGGTTCGTGCCAGAATGGTGCGAGAAAAATCATTGTAATGTGGAAAATGTTGTTTATACTTTTCTAAGAAGCGTGAATCGTTCAATAAAACGATCTGCGGCCTATATTGCTCTTATATATACTTGGGCGCTATGCGCTTTTCATGCGTCTGGAGAGAGATTATTTTGATTGCTAGGGTTGTGAGTCTACTGCTCACCGACTAAATATCTATAATTTTATGCAAACATATACCAAATCTATCAGAAAAAACAAATGGTATTAAGATTCCAACAAACTCAATTTGATTTTGTGCTTGATTGAAATAAAACTACTGAAATTGTGATGTTCAATTTGTTGAATTTGCTGTATATAAGGATCGCAACTTGTAAAAATTTCTGCGCAAAATGGAGCAAACACTAAACTGACAAGAAATTTTGTTTTTTTTTACTTTCCTTTATAGTTATGATATGCATTGAAGCCGAGATTTAAGTTTGAATTTATGTTTGACATCGACCGGACTTCGTTATTAGGACATCGTTCTATTACCACCTTTATCGTTACCCACTCAACATGACATGATTGATTTTTGAACCGAATGATCGGTTATTCACCATATATACCCTATCGATGCTGATCACAAAGGACTTTTTGATTTCATGTTTTGCGAAGGGGAGGGTGTACAGGCACTTAGTCAGTTGAGTAAATGAACTCAATTGAAACATGAACTTCATTTAACGAAGTCTTAATATATTAGATAATAATAACGAAGTCTTAATAGTATATTAAATAATAGCAGTTGATTCCATCTATAACTTTTTTTTTTTTTTTAAACATATTTTTAATTTAAATTCCCGGTACACAAGTTCTAGGCTGGATTAGTTTCAAAGTAAATTTCGTGTCAGAGTCTAATGACAGCTAGGAAATTGCTTAACAATGTTCTGATAGCTTAACGAAATGGGCATTATTGTGGTAGCTTGTTAAGAATTTGGTAAGACTTCTACCAGATTTGATTATATCCATAAACTCATATAGATGTTTTCTAAGAACGTTTAAATTTAAACTTGATGAATATTGTGAGAATCAATGTATGAAGATCGAAACCGGTCACCAGATATAACTATAATTGACACCCACATAAAATCTTTAATTCATCTGTATACTAAACAATTCTTATAGCTTCCGATTAACATTCAAACGTTTTCTCAATATCACCTTACAATGGAATTAAAGGAGAAATAATCATAAAACGTAGATAACACCAAACTATATTTTATAATTTATACTTTTGTTCGCGAATTTGCATAATGCACACCATTGCTAATTCAAACATTCAAAAAAAGAAGTCAACCATCATTCAGTTGTAGTTCATTTGGCCAATTGGCTATATCGACAAATGGCACCATCCTATTTATATTAGAAATATTAACAATGATTCTTTGTTTGCTTTGTTTTGATAAGAAAGAAACCTGTTGTGAAAGTGAAAAAGCGTCTGAATGTCCGAAAAATATATAGTGTTTCAATTCTTAGGAATCGGAACCAGTTTTACTGCGAAATTTCGGGTCAGCAACGAATTTTAAGCGAAAATGAATAACAAGGCAAAGGGGATATAAAGGACAATTTGGATTGTCTTTGTTTTAAGTCTTATAAATACATGATTTAACGAATCTCTTGAATCAAAATTGTTCTGTATTATTTGAAATTAATCGAAATCGTTGGTAAAATACTTTCGAATAATTTAGTGTGAAATACGCAGTTCAACACAAAATAAATGAATTTTAAATGAGCGTGTGCCATGAGGAAATAAATATTCAAATATTTCCGATGATTAAGCCCCAAAGCATTTTATTTGTCTGCTTTGATGTAGGATATTCCAATACCTTAGTTTAAATTCATCAAAGCAAGGAAAATAGTTATCAAATTCTTGCAAAACATGGCGGCGATTTGTGCGTTATTAATTTGATTTGATTAGAGAATTTGCTACCAATTTGATGATTTACCCAAATATTTGAAATTAGTTTATACTGCTTATCATAATGTGACAGGATTTTAACTATGCACAGCATTAAAATATAAAAGCATATTCTTTCTTGGATAATGAGCGCTTTTATAGTCAAAAATAAAGAACAAATTAGTGTTGCCAAGCAGCATTGAGAACTGCATTCAAAATTTGGGTTTGGATGCTGATTTGTGACCATTACGGCAGACATTTATTTTAATAATAATAATAATATTACTAAATTATACATGTTATAAATTTTATAAATTATACCCCAATTTGATTATGATGTGAGAATGTCAAATATCGTTAATCTTGCGTTGAATAAAATGATGCAAGAGATTTATTGCAGTCCAACTGTTAACACTTCAGGTAGCTTCTGAAGGGATAGGGATCTTCTTAGCAAATATGGAAAAAGCTATTCAAACCTAATAACCTAAACTTCACGAGCTTCTATATAAATATTATTTTAAAAATTATTTATTTTCCGAATCGAACATACAAAGCAAGAACACTCCCGCGCGACTTCTAGCAGAAAGAGATAGAGCAAGCCAAAATACATTTGTAGATGTTGCTGTGTTATATTTTTTAAATTGACTTGTAATGCTTTTTTACTCAATTTTTATGAGAATGCTACCCTTGCTAAGACAATAATGGGAAAACAAATCTTACTATTACAAACAACGGTCAAACAGTTTTGGTTGAACTTAAGCCTAACCACTTAAAAGCAATAGCGGTCCGGACAGGCATCAGGAAGAAAGAGATACGAATAACACATCTATCAAAAAAAAGTAAGCTTTGCAAGATAAAGACCTTAGAAATCAAATGACAGAGGTGGGTGGAGAGATCATGATGGCTAGCTTTCTTCATTAAATGTATGTGTGAATGATTTTACGTTGTAATTGTATGTGTGTATGTGTGTATGTATGTATGTATGTATGTATGTATGTATGTGGAATAGTATGTGTGTAAACGAAATTGCAATACGTCTGGGAAATTGGGGCCGAATACCGTCAGATTGGGAATTTTGGGAATTAAGGGGTGTAAGCGCTTTTTTGTGACTTCGGTGTGTTTTCGCTATTTTGTGCTTACGCTTAAGTCTCAGGATTATCTTTCGTCTTGTGTTTGTTGCTTTAAACTTTGCGACTTAATAAAGGCTCACATGTATTAGACCAACAGCGATGAAGCAAAGGTTTGTGGGCCCGATTGAATGAGGCATTAGGTAAGATTAATGGCTTGCCGAATTCATCCCGCAATAAGTCGATCGACCTGCACGTAGTAAAGAAATGAAAGTTTTATGGAAGTAGGAATATTGCTGAAAAAAGTACGGAAGTGTAAAGTTAAGTGAAGTACTCAAGTTAAAAAAAAATAGTGAAGAACTTGGCGTTCGTGTGTACAATTTCCTTGTACAGTATTATTGAATTTTGTGTTTTACTGCTTTGCAAAACGTACGGAAATGTAAAAAATGTGACAAGGGCGTGAAATTTTCAAAAAAGGACGAATGGTGCGATGAATTTCAATTTCATTTATCTCCGAAAATATAAAGAGGATACGAAAATATCGCACTCGTATTTACGAGACTTTTCATCGAGACGAATTTCATTAGACTTATGGACTTACAATATTCTTTTTTTGAATCCACTTACTACAGCTGTGTAACCAATATTAGAGTTGCCGTCGATAGCGTCTTGAAATTGGTCCTAAATAAAGCCACAAACGAAGAAAAAACTTTAAATAAAGCGATGAATTATGGTTAAAGCGCGGGTTATCTTCTTTGTTGTGTTTGGTTTTATTGATAGGGAATTATTCCAGCAAAGTACTCGATATGATTGTAAAAAGTAAATTTGGAAAGAAGTGTTCTATGTGGGATGGAAAAGAAAATACTTTAGAGTACGATTATTTTTTAATGAACACGATGAACAATAAAAAATAAATCATTTAAGTTCTTCAGTTAAAATGGAAGATGACGGCGTAGCAGAAACGTTTCAGATTCAATGACATGCATGATGCTGATTAGGAATATGATGTAACATTCAAAGCATTAGGAAATGCAAAGTCGTATGGTCCAACCTTATAATTGATAAGCAAGAATGTTGTTGTTTTGCATGTTAAAAAAGGATATTTAGAACGGCCGAGGAAGGCAAAAAAACGTATAATGTGGGAGAAAACCGCAAAAAGCAAACGGCTGAAGATTCGTCTAAGACTAAACAAGAAAGGGAACCGAAAAAGCAAATGTTAAAAAAATTTCGAAACTATTTAATGAAAAATTTGTCGACTTATCGTTTGACACGAAGACGTAATTCCGATTCTAAGGAAAACAAAAGAAAAAACAAATTTGAGCATCGTTTTTTCTGAAATTTCTACCGATCAAAATCCACAACATATTCATTGTCCAACTGGTACTGACTTTCGTTTCAATTAATTGCAATAAAATAAAACTATAAACATGTTTCACCAATTGATTAAGAAGCACAGAATATGCTACAACCCATCTACGAAGGCTTGACATCAGACGATTTGTTGGGAAGATGTTTGGGAAATAACAACCCACATAATAACGAAAGTTTAAATAATTGTATTTGCAATTTCAACAATTTTTTTTTGGCATTTTCATTATAAAAAATTACTGCTCACACTACTGTTTGCTTTTTTAATAAAGGCTTTGCAAATGTATTCTCAAAGGAACAAAGAAATTTCAGCCCCTTGACACGCTGCGGGAATCGATCGCGCTAACGTAAAATAATCGAATCGTCGCAGTTCTGAGGTCTCCAATTTAAGTTTCAGGGGAAGTACGAGGTAGAGGAAGGACTCATGTATGGCGCAGGCATCGAATAGATGTACAAATCATGCTTTTGAAAAATGGCTTGAAAAAACTTCAAACGTTAATTTCTCGAAATCACGTTTTTTTTCACGGGCTGGCAATTAATTTTAGATCCAAATATCAACTTTAGTCAGCAGTCATTTCATTGCTTGAGTCAATAATGTGATATGATATTGAAACAAGCTTGAAATTTTTCATATTTCTGTTGTTTTATCATCGCAATACCGGGTAGCTGTAATAAATAAGTCACAAGCTTAGCTATTAGCAATTTATTTGACATTAATAAATTAATTTCCAATAATTATTTTAAAACTTTCAACGAAAGTTTTTTCTATTTTTGACCATGACCATAATATACACACAAAATACAGGAGGAATTTAAAATTTGACGCGTCTGAAGTTCATATCAATGTAAGAGAAAAGAACTCGTTTTTTCACTTTTTGATTCCACAATTTTGCGGAAACATTCACAAACATTTTAGTGCATTCTCAAAAATATCTTAAAAGTGATTTTAAAAAAATTGAGGCCGTTGCGTTCGCAACGTTTCAATAGAACACGGTTTTTTTCACTTTTTGATTTTTGTCTATGAGTAGACGAAACAACGATAGGGTCAACGTTGATGGGGGAGGTAGCACCGCAATATTGGTTAGAGGACCCTTTCGCTTCTGAAATAGTGATAATGTCGAATTTGAAAACTTTGAATTTCTTGAAGCGTCCATTATCAAAATTTTTACTGCCAGGTAGGAGGATAACCTCTTCGTTATCTTTGCCTATACAACTGGTCGAAACGTTCCCAAGTTCAAGGAGGAGCTTAATTCCTTGTTTGAAATACTTGAATTGAACAGGCTGCATAATTATTATATTTTTACCCGTGGTCTTAACGACCGGCATATAAGATGGCTGAAATTCAACAATAATCCAAAGGTGTATTCCTGAAATCGTGAATAACAGAGAACCAAATTGAATACAGGTGGAATATACCCTATACACTAGCACAAATTCATATTTGGACCCTTGCATTGCTGATGCAAGACTTGAATTCAGCTTTAATAGTACCCAACGGAAACTACAAGTGCTTCCTTGTGATAGCAACCATAACGCAATCGTAATGGAAATCAACACAGGAATGATGTCTTCCTCATTCCAGTTCAATATGAAAATCATCGGTTGAATTTAAAAATAAAAACGGAACGGTGAAAGTTTCAAAAAATGATTAAATGAATTAGGATTACCATAAGCAATGTACTCCTTTTGATCATGGCAACGCTTCCTCAATGATTCCTAACGACAGAAATCTAACTACTAATGAAATAGATCTCTATTTGTCGAAGTTAGAGAAGCTGACGTTGGAAACGATCTAGAAAGTAGTGCCCAAGATTAAACATCGAGACAATATGGACGGATATGAAACATCACTTCTTTCTTACTCGCGTCAACAATATTTATCGGCGATTTTTGGACTACAACCATCCCTCGTTGACTTTGTTGAAATTACACCTGAAAAATGTCCGGAACATAATCCGTTCATATTTCAGGAGTGAGTTCAGCAATCAATGGACGGAAAAACTTAGGGGTATTGTCCGACAGGACCCAGTTGACGTTTTCACGATAGTGAATAGTTTATTCCGTAAGAGGTCTCGAGTAAAGGTATCGAATCTTGAAGTCACTGGTGATGAAATACATCTTCTCAATAGGGCAGGAATCGAAAATGATAGTACGACTACGGTTAGAAACGCAAACAGGATTATATGTGATGGATTGCAGAAACTTGCCCTGATCGGCACACATTTTGCATTGGTTCATATATGTTGACATGGTTCATCATCTACCAAATCCTGCAAGGGGAAATCAATTTTTTTCAGAGGTCGTTGTAGCAAAAGTTTCCGACTTCAAATCAAGACCCCTCGGCGAACCAATTCTTCATTCCAATGAAACATTAACATCAGACCTCATACCGAGTTTGAATCTTATTGATTATTTTGTCAGCTATGAAGACTTGTGTTGCATATTCGGCAGGATAAACAACGAGAAATCATGTGGTATTGACGGTATTCCGAGAATAGTTCTCTCACATTTGCCAGAGGTTACTATTAGAAATTATTTCATATTTTCCCCAAATAAGTGGAAAAAGGCTAAGGTATTTCCGATCTTAAAGAAAGGAAAAGAATCTTTGTGCCCTAAAAGCTATCAGTTAACAGCCAGCTATCAGTTTTTTTATGAGTTTTCGACCATGTTCACGTTCATTAATCTAGTTGTATCCAAATCAGCTTTGATGGCTTTAGGGGTAAAGCCTTTCAAATAGAAAATTTCAATAAATCACCCGAATTAACTTATCTCCAGTTTTAAGTACAGTTGTCTGCTGTGCCTTAAGCTTGAGTAGACAACTTTTAAGTTATCTTAAGCACTCTAGTAGTAAGCAACAATATGCTTGCTGTGGGACAAATATATGTGATGTTTTTACGCCATGTTGGTTTTTCGAAGGACTTAATGATCCCCCCCCCCCGCCCTGTAAGTTGCAAGAAAAAATTTGTAGCATCAATTAGTGCTCTGGCTAGATATTGCCACCATTTCATATTGAAACATTCTGTTCATAAGAAATTGGTAGTTATTGTCAGATGCAGTCTCCATAGATATCTAAATCATCAGATGTTATTGCATAAGATCTTCGAAGAAATGTAAACCCGTAAAATTACTATTTTAAAATGAGGAAATAGACTTCGGGTCAATGTAGTTAACTCTTTTCACTCTTATGTTTGCTGATCGCAAATAAATTGGTTCTGCTTATTCACGTATTCTCCAATCTCAAATTGAGTTAAATGTCAAACTGTCTAATAAATTGGTGCGTTCAGTGAAGATCATAGCTAAATTTTGGTTTGGAATTCAAGAGTATCCACTTGGTCCTGCATATTGACTGAAGAAAATTATCATGAAGGAGAGGTCCCCACGAACACCAGCCTGCCCTACACCGTTTCAGTTCAACATAAATAAAGTCTATCGTAAGTAGTTGGAACAGAGCTGACAGACCAAAACAACAACAATGTTGTCGCAGAGCACAATTGCGGCCGAAGAATTTTCGTGTGGAGCCGCCAAATGAGATTCCAGCTACACTCTATGTGGACCCATCCATCCACAATCGTGCTTTTGTTTTCAAGTCTCAGCTGTTCCGTGCAGAACGATGGCGACCGAGTCTGTGTGTTGAATGTGTTTGCACGTACCGAGTGGTGTTGTGTAAATGGACAAGCGTGTAAATCTATCTGGAACGTAACATACAGAAGTATCGACCGTGATTCCGATTCGGATGGCTTTTTAGAAAGTATGTGGTCAATGCTAAAAATACAACAAAAAAGTAGCAATAATACCGTAACAAGTGGTCAAATGTAAGCAAGCGCATTTGACGCAAGTTGCAATGGAGGTGATATTTTGAAAACAATTGAAGAGTAAACACAGCCCCAAGTCGCCAGCGAAAACGCGCGCCTTCTCGCAGCTCACACATGATAATGTGTGTACGTATGTTTGGCTCTGCACACTACCCAAACCATGTGTGTACTTGGCTGATTGGAGCGCTGAAGGCAACTTGAGTTATGTGTTTTTGAATTGTCGGTTGGCGTTGCGTTCATCTTTGGGCATTATTTCGAATATTTGGATTGTGGAAACGTACTCAAATAATTTAAATATTTATTAAATTAGCGATTATAGAAGGCTCCGCTCTCATCATTCGTAGAACGATTTGGTTAATTAGTTTCAATTATAAAATTGTTTAATCGTTGAATGTGGGACTTGCTGCTCACTGTTTGCAAATTAATGAAACTGACTAAGCGTGTATTTCATTGTTATAACACATCGCACAGTGCACGGACAGTTAAATTTCTTTTAATCATGCGCTTTTAAAACTCGCATCGCTAGAATACAATAACATTTTTTCTGAACAATTGAGCTTTTCGTCGGTTTATTATTAACTAAAATTACTCAATCATGATTTTAATGCGCTTTTAATTAAATTTTTGAATGAAATCATGCAAAAGAAATGGTGGGAGGAGATGGATGTTCCAATGGAAAAGGATTGTTCAAATAGTGATGGCAAAAAGACAAAAAATAAGAACCGAACAAAAGAACTTCAAACAATTTTCGAAGCTAACCCTCATTGACATAAACACAAAAGCTAAAACCTGTAAAAATATGCATATATCCACAAGCATCCCAGAACGAGCTGAAGATGGCTGCACACAGCTGAAACGCGTCCCCGAGAATAAAAATGCCAGTCCCGACAAACCAAGCAATAATAAACAAAAATTAAAATGCCAAAAATCAAAAAGGAGAATATGCAAGCGTGTCTTTTCGAAGCAGAGACTCGTTCCCGATTGCACTTTTACCTCACTAGAGGCTTATACTCGAATTATATATATCTCGTTTATATCAATTTTATCATTTTATATCATTACTGAACATGTATCGCAGTAAGAACTCGTCTCGCGTCCTCCACCAGGTGTGTTTCGGCTTGAACAGACTTGGCAATCTCATTTCCGTACCATGAAGCACTACGTGGAGCGTTCCATTAAGCCAAATCTCATCTGATTTGGGTTCGATGTTAAAGGCCTTCGCGGCTGCCGGAAATCTCCTTTGAATTGCTATACTAAGATTTTACGGAATTGTCAAGGATTAAGTGGAGTCGCTGTCTATTATTCTGATCCTTCGATCCATTCTCACTAGCATTCTTTATCACTAGTTTTTCTATAAATGCGATCATCATTGCTAGAACTCATTTCATTTCTAATATCAATTTTTCTCGGGGTTCGAACAAAACCACACTAGACAAATTTTCCAGATACTTTCGCCGCGATCGTCGAGATTCCATTGAGGTTGAAAACGTTTCAACGCTACAGTCCTAGAAGGATCTTTTACTAATTTTATCTTATCTCCGTTAAGACGTGTGATCATACAAAAGAACATCGATAGCAAAGAAACCTTTTTAAGAACCCGATGTTCCTTTCGCTTGGCGATAAGGAACTTGGAGAATCTAAAATCGTCATATCCCTTTTAATACTAAAACACGGGAGATTAGAAACTTTTAAGCAAGGGCTCTAAACAATCCGAAAAGTCAAAAGTTTAAAGTTAAAAAATTACCCGAAAATATCAAAAATGTCTCTCTCTACGCTGCGGTTCGTCAGGAAAATGATCTACTACATATTGTTATGTGAATCAGCATGAATGCAGTTAATTAAAAAACAGAAACTCCAAAAATGATTTAACTGAAAGTCATTACCAAGGGTGCAATTCGAATTAGAAAACCGATTGGATTATAATCCTTCGAAAATGAGCATTACCATGCTCAGTAACATCTGACAGCGAACAAACAAAGATCGTATGCGTTATTATAGTCAATTAGAGGCTAAGTGTTACATATCCTTCATGTAAATTTCGCACATATGTTTCCGCTACATATTACACCTCTCATTAAATAGACTTTTCAATGTTATAAAACCATCACATTTTTCCGATCGTATTTAGCGCGGCAAACATCCTTAGATCTTTTCAATGTCATAAAACCATCACATTTTTCCTTTCGTATTTAGCGCGGCAAACATCCTTAGATCTTTTTACCGTCATAAAACCTATCCTAATCCTTTAACACATGTGCGAAATAATTAACTAATAGATAGGATATTGAGGCGACTGCATAGGTATATAAGAAGTTAGTTCTCAAGTCTACATTAGTCTTAAGAAAGATTCCAAACGGAACATGTAAATAATTAATCGTGGAAAAAAAAAATAAAGTTGAAGATAAACTTGTGTTGCGTTTTTTTTTTTGTGTCCGAGGAAATCATTAATGGCGCAGTCGGTAGGATACGCGGAGTAAAAAGATTACTCGATTTTTTTTAAAAAATCAGTCGCGTATAGTATCACGTCTGTCTAAAGATATTCCCCAAGAGGAGGAAAATTCACGATTAACGCAGACGCGAAAATAAAAGTGATCTCGAAAAAAAAAAACCAAAAATCGTTCACGATAGTGCTAACAGACAAGGAACCCGTGCTCTTCGAAAAAAAAGAAAAATTCTTGAAAGTGAATAAAAAGTTTTAAGGAAAACTCGACCTGCTGAAAAAAAAAAAAAAAAACCAAAAATCGTTCACGATAGTGCTAACAGACAAGGAACCCGTGCTCTTCGAAAAAAAAGAAAAATTCTTGAAAGTGAATAAAAAGTTTTAAGGAAAACTCGACCTGCTGAAAAAAAAAAAAAAAAAACCAAAAATCGTTCACGATAGTGCTAACAGACAAGGAACCCGTGCTCTTCGAAAAAAAAAGAAAAATTCTTGAAAGCGAATAAAAAGTTTTAAGGAAAACTCGACCTGCTGAAAAAAAAAAAAAAAAATAAACAACTAGCAGATTACAAGGAATCACGCTGAAAGGAGTCTTATAGTCGGTCCACAGGAGCTCCAGCACAAAACCAAGTAAATTTTACACTGTGAATTTTACATATTCAAAAATAAAATTTTTATATTCTTAAAATCCGATGTATATATATATTGTATAGACCATTATCTAAAAATCTTGTATTTTTTTTTTATACCAAAAACTGCCCCAAAATCTCAGTTTATAATCATTTTTGTAAGAGTGGTTTGGAATCTGGTGTAAAGAAAAAAATGACGAACAACGAAGCCCCTGCAATACAAATCAACCCCCTTAAATATCTAAACAGTCTCCCCGAATATGATGGTAAACACGAGAACTTACAAACATTCATAAATTTAGTAGACAGAGTGAAACCCATTCTAGAAGCTTACAATGAAGTTTCTCAACTTCTTTTCAGTGACATCATTAAAAGTAAGCTTAAAGGGAGAGCAAAGGAAACAATCGACATTAACTGTCACGCTGTCCTTTGGTCGGAAATTAAACAAATCCTCCAAAATAACTTTGGAGATCGTCTGAGTATGGACGAACTCTTCGACAACCTTAGAGGCGCAATCTTTAAAACTAATACACTCGAATTTTATAATGATATTAGAAGCAAACTTAGGCGACTTAATAATAAAACCCGTATAGTCTTAGGAACAAGCACTGCAACCAACGAGTGTGCTAGAAATAATATGAAAACAGCACTCAACGTCTTCAAAAACAAATTACCCGAACCCATGAAGACAATATTATTTTGCAGAAATCCCGAAACCCTTGAATCTGCCATGGACATTCTCTTTACGGCTGGGTACGCATACTATGGTTCAAATGGACAAATTTACAAAAACCAGACTACAGACGGAAACAATGACAAAAACCAAATCAATAACAATAATAATAATAAACCAAATATTCCAAATAACAGTTCCCGTAATAATAATAACAATAACAGGCCTAATAATAATAATCAAAATGATAATAGACAAAACAGGAATAATAATAATAACAACAACAACAACTATCATAGGTTTAATAATAATGCTAGTAACTACAATAATAACAACAACGCTAACAATAATAACAATTATCACAATAGATTCAACAACAATAACAACCGATTTAATAATAATAATCAACAAAGCGAACAACAAAGACGACCTCATGAACACAACTACAGAGTTCATCAAAGCGAAACCCAATATCCATATAATCCTAACGCATCAGGAAATCCTCGGTATTTCGAACGGCAACCATCGCCAGAACCCATGGACATAAATATTACTGAAATGGCACAAAATTTTCTTCCACAAGCCTCGGACGAAAATTACCTTATATAGTTGTGAAGACAAAGACAAAACCCTTAAAATTTATCATAGATACCGGAGCTACACACTCTATTATAAACCCCGGTCTCTGTCATCCTAAGTGGAAAATAAATACACCAGATACAAACTTAAAAACCCTCCAACATGTTATTAATATTCACGAAAAAGTCAAAATTCCGCTCTTTGAAGAATTGGGAGACAAGGCTCAAGAAATTGAACTATTCGTCTGTCAATTCCACGAATTTTATGACGGAATCTTAGGCAATAATGTACTAAAACAACTCGATGTAATTATAGATTATAAGAATCAAATATTACGCGCCGGAGAAAAAACTATCCCCATCTTCTTCGAAATCAAAGAAGATGAGCAATATTGTCTCTTTAATAGGGCCGGACTCTACGAAGTATCCGTGCCTGTAGACCAACAACACGGTCTAATACACCTCCCTGGAAAGACTTCCAAAGATGGAAAAGTCCAACTTGAGGAAGGTATTTACGACGCAGTAAATTCTAAAGTATTAGGTTTAGTAAAGATACTAAACGAACATCCCACAAAAGTTAAATTTACCCCACAAGAAACCACACCTGTAACCTTCGAAAACTTTAATGTAATTGATAACGAGGTTAAGGGATCTTTCTCCATTTCTGAACAGATTAGAATTGATCATCTGAATAATGAAGAAAAAGGTAAATTACTGCCATTAGTAAAGAAATTTTCAGACATCTTTTATAACGAAGAGTCTGATTTATCCTTCACTAATTTAATTAAACATGAAATTCGCACCTCAAATAATATCCCAATATACGCAAAAACATACAGGTATCCGTATATTCACAAGGAGGAAGTACGGAAGCAAATCAAAGAAATGTTAGAGAAACGTATCATACGACCTAGCAAATCACCCTATTCAGCACCAGTTTGGATCGTTCCAAAAAAAATGGATGCAAGTGGGAAACCTAAATGGAGACTTGTAATAGATTATCGAAAACTCAACGAAGTTACGATCGATGACAAGTACCCCATTCCCAATATCGAAGAAATCTTGGAAAAACTGGGAAGAAGCCAGTATTTTACCACGCTAGATTTGGCAAAAGGTTTCTATCAAATAGAAATCGAAGAAAAGGATATACATAAAACCGCCTTTAGTGTCGAGGGTGGGCACTATGAATTTCTACGAATGCCTTTCGGGTTGAAGACAGCCCCTGCCACATTCCAACGTCTTATGAATTGCATACTTGCAGATTACATAAACAATATATGTCTCGTATATTTAGACGACGTAATAATATTCTCTACTTCTTTGCAAGAACATGTTGATTCACTCAACAAAATATTTACTAGATTTAGAGAAACTAATTTAAAGGTACAATTAGATAAATCTGAATTTTTCAAACACGAAACCAACTTCCTAGGCCATGTAGTCACCAGAGAAGGAATTAAACCCAACCCGCAAAAAGTTGAATGCGTTCAAAATTTTCCTATACCTAAAACCCCGAAACAGATCAAACAATTCCTTGGTCTGGCTGGGTATTATCGTAAATTCATAAAAGATTATTCCCGTATTATAAAACCCATGACAAAATGCCTCAAAAAGGATGCTAAGTTAGACATACAAAATCCAGAATATATCCATGCTTTCGAAACGATCAAGAATCTTTTAACAAACGAACCCATTTTAGTATATCCAGACTTCAATAAAATCTTCACACTTACAACTGATGCTAGTAACTATGCTCTTGGTGCCGTCCTATCTCAAGAAGGACGACCAATTAGTTACGCTAGCTGCACACTAAATGACCACGAAATTAACTATAGCACCATTGAGAAAGAACTTCTCGCTATTCTTTGGGCCACAAAATACTACCGCCCATATCTTTTTGGACGTAAGTTTATAATTGAAACTGACCATCGACCTCTCACTTGGCTCTTTTCTATAAAAGAGCCCAACTCTAAACTCGTAAGATGGAGACTTAAACTTTCAGAGTTTGATTACACCATCAAATACAAGGAAGGAGCAAAGAACGTAAATGCCGACACTCTGTCCAGGATACCTAAACCAGAAATAAACTTAGTCGAAAATCAAACTATAATCCCAACGAGCTCTTCTTGTATCAACGTTTTCAAAAACCAAATAATCATAAATAAATCAGACTCAGGCTCCCTTAGAATTAAAAAGAAAAAAATCTTCAACAAAAACAGGACTACTATCAACGCCAAACAGCTGGATGAGCAAGACGCTATCACATTGCTAACGAACCATTTTAATCCCAATGGATTAAACGCTATTCTAATTGAAAACGAAGATTTCTTCCAAAACATATATTCCACATTTAGCAACAATTTTATTACCGATGGAAAATTCAAAATCATTAGATGTAACGTCCTCTTAGAAGACGTAACAGACGAAGAAAACCTAGCCAAAATTATAGAAGAAGAACACCTTAGAAATAATCATAGAGGAATCGAAGAAGTGACTAAAGAACTCAAACTAAAATACTACTGTCCGAAACTGAAGGATAGAGTCACAAATTTCATAAATAACTGTGAAATATGCAATTGCGAAAAGTACGTCCGAAATCCACCTAAGCCCCTATTCAAACTAACAGAAACTCCACAAAAACCTGGAGAAGTAATTCATGTAGATGTGTTTTACACATTAGAAAAATTTCTATTCTTAACAATAATTGATAAATTCTCCAAGCATGCATGTGCTATTAAAATTATTGGAAGAACTTGGACCGAATTTAAGAGAGCTCTTGCCTATTATTTCAGTCAGTTTGGTACAATAAAAGAAATAATAGTTGACAATGAGTTAGGGTTTAAAGCAATCCCTTTGAGAGAATTTCTATCAAATGAAAAGGTTGAAGTTCATTATACCTCTAGTAGCAACCATACTTCCAATGCTGATATAGAAAGACTCCACAATACCATCAACGAACACATTCGCCTTCTCAAACACGACCCTATTAATAACCAGAGTACAGTAGAAGAAAAAATTCTGAAAATAATTACCTTTTACAACAACACCATACACTCCTCTACAAACAGGAAACCCATTGACTTCATCAACGGTAATATCCACCAAGATGAATATCCCGCAATCCACGAGATAATCCACCAAAGAAAACAAAAAATAATTGATAAGCTCAATCGAAACCGAGAAAATGTGGAAATAGATACCGGTCCAAATTTTATTAAGGAAACCAGAGGAGGTAAAAATCACACTAAATTTAGGAAAATTAACTCTGAAAAAATAGACGAAGACCACATTGTAGACACAAATAACCAAAACAAATACTTTCGCACTCACATAAAGACAAAAAAGAAATACCAAAATATAGAACACCCAACCATAAAAGCAAAACCTAATAAGAAACATAATAAAAACCGACCCTCGACTTCTAAATCTACCACCAATAACTAAAACCCTTATGCATGTCATTCTCCCAGGAAAATGTTGTTACTACCTATAGTATCCTTCTGGAATGTACCACAAACCCATCGAATATCACAATAACGTGCTACACATTATTCAAACCAATTCCAACCACTCAGAATAGGTCCTTGTTATTGAATTACGATCTCTACGATCTCATTTTTAAGTAAACCCTAATGAAAAAAAAAAAAAAAAAAAAAAATATATATATAATAATTTAGAAGAAGTAAAAGATGTATGCATAAAAAAAAAAAAAAAAAAAAAAAAAAAAAAATATACCATAGAGCCTAATAATATAAATTACACTACAAAAACGTTTGAAAAAAAAAAAAAAAAAAAAAAAAAAAAAAAAAAAAAAAAATCATAAATCATATTACGGATTTTAATCTTTAAATTACAGTTACTTTTTCAAAGTATACAATGAAATAGTTTTTCAAAATTAATTTTTATATCAAAATCGTAGATTTGTATTTGAAGCAAATTGATAATACAAATACTATTGATAACTTTGTATTTAGAACAAAACTGACAATATTATAAGTCTGGGGTCAGATTTCATGATTGTAATTGCAATAATTTTTGTAACAGTCGCACACCTAAACCGTAATTAGCTATTTTCGTCGGAGCCTCAATCTAACGGTGGGGGTGTTACATATCCTTCATGTAAATTTCGCACATATGTTTCCGCTACATATTACACCTCTCATTAAATAGACTTTTCAATGTTATAAAACCATCACATTTTTCCGATCGTATTTAGCGCGGCAAACATCCTTAGATCTTTTCAATGTCATAAAACCATCACATTTTTCCTTTCGTATTTAGCGCGGCAAACATCCTTAGATCTTTTTACCGTCATAAAACCTATCCTAATCCTTTAACACATGTGCGAAATAATTAACTAATAGATAGGATATTGAGGCGACTGCATAGGTATATAAGAAGTTAGTTCTCAAGTCTACATTAGTCTTAAGAAAGATTCCAAACGGAACATGTAAATAATTAATCGTGGAAAAAAAAAATAAAGTTGAAGATAAACTTGTGTTGCGTTTTTTTTTTTGTGTCCGAGGAAATCATTAATGCTAAGCAAAGTCTTCTTTCGATGGGAGAAGTATGAAATCGACGCTATTCAAAACAACCCGGTGCTGAGGCAAAACAGCTCCATACAACACGAAGCTATTGAAGTAGTTCGCATATGTGGCCATAATACAAACAGAATAGGATCAATTCCTGTTCTTAAAAGATGTCATTTAATTCTCGAGGTAGAAGACACCTTAAATTCGAGAACGTAACATTCGCAACGATGCGAATTTTAGATAGTTATTCATCATACATTGGAAACCCACGTCGTACATAAAAACAATCCTCATGAAATTCAAAAATTCGTTCTCAAATAAAATGCTACCTTTCCATTATTGGTGGCTGAAGGCCGAAATACAATACTGCGTGACGTCGCTTAAAAAGTAATTAAAGCGTTTGAATTTCAAATTTCATTTAAGCGCCATATTGCATTTGGCAAACGTCACGCACCTCGTTGCGAGGAATTTTCGTTTTTCCGAATATTTCCCGCCTCGCATCAACGCATCGCAATCATTGTACGATGTCGCATACAAATGCATGTTACGAAAACTGCTTGACATTTGCTCCGAGACTCTCGTCGCGCTCTCGTATCGCAGTCTCGCAGTATTGTATTTCGGCCTTGATGTTTGCATCGTTGCGAACGCAACGGTCTCCAATTTTCTCAATCTTAAATGTTTTTTGGATAATTTAACAATTTTGGTAAATTTTGATCGCATTTTTAGAATTTTTTTGCATTCTACTAGGCCCTCATTTCAGTTTGATTATTTACGATGAATATATAGCGAAGAAATTTGACAGCGTTGTGTTTGAAACGATTCTCAGACACCTCGAGAATTTATCTGTTTACGAATTTCTTATGACTAATTGAACTTAAAATTTTTGGTCTCATTTTGTCCACTTGCATTTTTTTTTTTTTGGATAAGTTGTAAAATTTTTTTTTTAATTTTTCTTCCTTTTTTGCCACTACTGACTTACTTCATTTTTTTTTTCTTTAGTCAAATCTTGGACATATATCATAAAGTGAAAAATTCTACACCGTAAGATTGCAACTTTTCAAACGGGCTCGTCTAAAAATTTGGAGTAATGAATGGGACTGGCGTTCGAAAATTATGGTCAGCCTAGTTGTAGAGCATCGTTCGTGTCAAAAAGGCCATTATGCATGGTGGCTGATGATGTCAAAGGCTTCATTCATACACTATCGTCATATACTACCAATAAGAATAGGCTCTATAAACAGGATCCTTTTTTTAGATTCGCATTCAGCAGATGCCTGAATGCCCTAAAGTTTTGTTTGGAAGTCGGGCAATATTGGGAAACACAGCGTATGTATATGTATATGCATATCCATATCTAGAACAAACCCAAAAACATTTTCATATATAACTGAACGGCATCACGCTTCGAAACTGTTGTACTACACCCTCGAGATTACAAATAAGGGAAAGTTCCCTCCGCTTTCATGTGATCACTTTTGTTTTAAAGGGCGAGAATTAATTTCTGGTAGGAGCTTCTTGTGTGCGGGAGCTTTAACTGAATCGTTTGAGATTGCTTATTCTCAGCGCTAAGTAAATTGTTTATAATTATAGCGGGTACGATTGGTCGCATTTGATTGTGTTCTGTTCATCTATGAGCAACAGAAATCGTTATTGTAATCTTCACCATTCGCCTCTATTGGTAGAAACTTCCGTATTTTATCAGATAGCAACGACTAAACGACTGTGACGTGAAATTATGCTTCGTTGTGAAATATTAGAAACAATCAAACCAACAACAAACAACGAAGGAATGATTTCACCGTAAAAAAACATTCTGAGAGGCGAGAGAATAATTTTTTGCATAATATCGAAAACATTTCATCCGATATCAGCAGCAGAACTTCGCCCCCAAGACATATTACCAACATGCAAAGAGACGTATCCAAGGACACAGATTATTTCATATCCGAAACAGAATGTCGTAGGCAAGCCGAAGTAAACACCGAAATAGAAACAAAAACAAAGATTACTTAACAATGTATGTGATAAACTTTTGCTTTTGACATCATCCATTTCATTTGGCATTGCCGTCCTCTTAAGGCAGTTGCCACTGTCCACGGAACATATGATTGCAACAACTTGCGACCGCGAAAAAGACGGACGAGTGCATAAGAGTCAGACAAAAACAACAGTTGTCACTCCGCCTCTCGTCCACCTTCTTTGACATTTTCTAATTCCTTTCTGCTGTTCTGGTTCACACATACACACACCACTGCACGTCTTTCGAGCAGCCATACACACCATCCTATTCGCTCCCTCACACACTGTCCGTCACCGATTTGTCATGGTGTGCAAAACCATTCAAAATCGAATCCGAAGGACAAAGGAGACTGGTCGTCCGCCCATTTTTTCTTTCTTGCAGCCAATTATTTCGTTAGATTACGTACCTCTAGCAGCCGACCGTTGGACATAATTTTCTCGATTGGATGCGCCCGCTCGCTGCGAAACGGTAGAGAAACAAAGCGAGTCCCCCTTCAGTCTAGAATTGCATAAACTGCGTCGTCATATCCGTGCAACTGCAGAACGGGCAGAAAACCCAGTCGAGAACAATGGAAACGTTCGACCCCGAGCAAAAGACAGGCCCAGCGTCTAGCGTCAATTTGTAGTCACTCGACGGTCCTGGTGCTACTTCGATAACTCAAACCGCACTCGAGTCGCGATATCCTGGCTGAGATCACTCGGATCGGAGGACGATGACGTCGTGACGCAGTCTAGGTCGTCTTGGGTCGAGGTGCCCCTGGGCTCCCTTGCACTTTCTAGCATTCGAATTACCCGTCCCCGTCGACGTCGCGCGTCTTTTCGCCTTTCTCAGTACATTGTAAGCCGATTTTCGCGTTTCGTACAAGAAAAAGTGATTTTTCAAACCAGAGATTCCTCGCGAACGTCAAACTACGCACCAAATTTTCTCGGACTATTGACAACGAACGATTGACTCGACCTGCAGCCCGTTTCAGTTCTTTCAGTTCCACAATATCTTGTCTACTGACGTCCCGTCAACTGCTTCCAATCGCTGCACACCAGCAGAAACGCAGTGTGTCGTCCATACAGCCGTGTTCATGCTACACCGACCAACGTATACTCGCGCAATTCAGAATTAGCAAGCGTAAACGGAAATCTTGCACACTATGGCAAAATGAATCGGACGACACAAAAGCTAACCCACACACGTCCCGCGGGTGGAGTGACAACTAAAGAAAGCAGTCAAAACAACTTGAGCTCGTGCGGGAAAACTAAGCCTTAGTGGCCATGAATTTACGGTTGATTTTCCAGGGCGATAACAAGTTTGACATCTGGCTGCTGATGGGAACCGTGCAAATGGAACGCATCGTCGTACCGTCGAACAGATGGTCGAGCAACCCAAACGTCAATACAGCAGGAATAGATGAAAATAGAATGCAAAATGTTTAGATAATTTGTGGAGTGTGTGGAAGTAGATATACACGGATTGAGTGTCAGCGCGGGAAAGGGGAATCGCCTTTGTCATCTGAGCTTGATTTTTCAAGTAAACTACAGTAGCACGTAGTAATATTATGTTAGGCTGTCGTACAAATATTGACAAACTCAAATGTTGATTTTATGTTGTTCTAGCAAGCACGCAATTGTGACGCGAGAGTTCATCGAGCTATATATCATATTATGTATTTCTATCGCCGCACACATTATATAAAACCATTAAAAACATCTTATGGTGATTAATCATATCTAGAAACAATTCGTATCGCTTAGTTGCCTTTGCAGGAAATTCAACATTTCTATTTAACATTAAGTCACCGATCACAAGTTTTGATTTTTATATCAAACAAGCAAAAACTCCTTTAATAATAAAATAAATGAAATGCAAAATGGCATATTTACACTGTAGGTGAGCAGAGTAATAGTCGAAGGAGAGCGAAGTAGTGATGAAAGATGTTTTCCTTTTTAATGTTATGAAACCTGAATATTGAAAAGGGTAACGTTGAACAAATGTTTTCCTTCAATTAGATATAAAGCAGGTGTTTGCGCCTTGTCCATTCCAAAACCAATGCATTTTTTCTTCGAAGCGTTATGTTCTCAACTCTATTTTTCGTGCTAATAATGATCTTCTGAGTCTAACTTTTACTCTTAATCTTTAAAAATCAAGTACAATATGTTCAAACAAAGTTCTTGACAATATAATTAAATGAATCGCTTGCATAAAAAGCGAACATAAACTCTTCAGAACAGTTAAAAAGAAAATTAACGAAATTTAACAAATTATCTTATCTATTTTCCGGCTAAATGTAAACACTAGTGATTGAAGCATCTTTACACTTTCAATAAACGTTTTTGTAGCTAACATGTAACTTATTAACACAGCTATCGAGTTTAATGAAAGATTGTGGAGTTATGGACATTTGTGAGGTCGTTTAAATTCTTTGAATTTTCAATTCTGACTGTTGAGCGAATTGTGAAAGCAAAAGTGCGCCACACATACAAATATTTTCGTGCTGCAAGATGCGCCATTCTTCCTTTAACCAAGCAGCAGTTGCAAAGTGGCATAACCGAGCAGGCATCATTCAATATAAAGGAAATGCCCGCAAGTTCAATGTAAGCCCAGCAGAATAAAAATGTATACAGATGAAGCAAGGAACAAAATTTAAATCGCAATGTGGCATCGATGCGCCTAGTTATTAAGTGGCAATAAATAAGCACAGCATCAACAAAAACGCGCAGAGAGTGACAGCATTACAGGTATCCTATACCTACGGGTAGGCTAGTTCCTAATAACAACAGATTTAATGAACTAAACTTTCCTTAAAAAAACACACTCCAAGCTCGATGTAGCAGGATCCAACCAACTCAAATGAGCTAAGCATATGAAGGTAGCCGTACCAGTCTTTTATCAATAACTAATCTTCACTCAAAGTACCATTGATGACGAAAAATATCGAATCAAATAATTTTCAATTGTATATCTAAAACTTAGATGAAACCATTCACATGCATATGATCACATAAAGAACACATTTAGAAAGAAAAATCTAGGTGACGACTTCTTTATTTCAGCTAACTGCAAGGAATCAGTGGTAATACCGAAAGAATGAAGTGCCTCTTCATTTCCACTAAAGCAGCACATAATGTTGATAAATCAATTCGATATAAGCCTCATGCCAACTGCATAGTATCGGCACAATAACATCGCGCTTAACCGTTCTGCTTTATCTTAGCATTCGAAACAGCTCATAAAGCTATGGTAAATCCTATGGGATTAAGCTTTGGTAACTGGGAAATACACAGAAAAGATTATGTTATCCTGTGCAGTTGCCGCTTTGCGAATACTCTCCTATATGAGGAGTTTCTTGGGTATGAACAAAAAGCAAATGCTTGTGCTCGAAAAAGTCTTGTGAGTTCTTGGAAAGAGAATCTAACAGACCAGCTTCTTGAGTCATTGATGGCTTGACGGGAAACTACAGTTCTTGCCAGATGCAAACACGCCATTCATCTGATTCATTGTTAGCACATGTTGCACTCTAGCCTCTTTCCATATGTGAATGCCAAGGAGAGCTGGTTACAAGATATTACTGGGGTCTCTTTGCATGGGTCCATGTATGTGGAGCTGATCAAATCGCAAAACTCCACATAAACATTATTCTAGGTATTGGCAGTGGCCCCGATGGAATGATTTTAGGGCCTAGATCTAAACACGTGCTACATACTAGAGGGACCACACTACAAATATTAACGAAACACTCTTAACACTCTTGGACTGGATTTTCTTAAGCTCATTTCTCAAGATCTTACCAGCAGGCAGTTCTTTCCAGCAAAATTCATAATTGTCAAGAGCAATCATTATTTCGACCACTATAAATATCTATTAACACTATTAACACCTAATTAACCAGACCTACCCCTCCGATAAAAGTTTCACATATAAAAAGATGGATACCGCGACAAAGACACCAGAACGAGCTGAAGATGGCTGTATGCAGCCGAAACGCGTCCTCGAGACCCACAAAGCAAGGCCCGGCGGACCCAAGCCACCCAGACTATAAATATCAATTGCATAAGTATGATATCTCCTTTCGACGGCGGATTCGATATATTGCTTCCATGTTCAGCTTAAATCTATCTCCCTGCTTTGCTTGGCTTTCTATATCAAATGTTTGACTAGCGCACATGAAACGAAGAATTTTCGTTACAATTGGAGGAACTTCGATTGAGAAAACAAAGAGGTGAAGTAACAAAGAGATAAAAAAACGGACCAATTTTTGACTTCACACGTTTAATAGATAAAAATGCAACAGAAAAGGCTGCACTGTTCACAAAGTGTAGAAAAATCTTTCTATGAACACCAGATATAGTACGCACCACGGCCAAATGGCAGCCATGGCTAAAAGGGTAATTAAATCCGAACTATTCGACAATATTCAGAATTCAATAAGATGCAATAGAAAGAATGGTAGTATTGTACCAGTAGTATTGTTTCTGCGAACTACACTGGATTTAAGGTACACCCAATAGTTTTTTGTCGGATTCATATGCGGAGAATCTTCTGACTATAAAAGCAGTCCGATTTTTTTACTCTTAAAAAATCTAGAATTGATTTCGAAGTATGCCACGGTGCATTTCCACACCCAAATGTTTAACTGAATTAAGTGAATGACAGGGAATTCATATGCAGTAACAAAAGGTACGAAATAATTAATTCATACAGTGCTTGCCCCTACGGACGCCAAACAAACTAATCAATAATCCAATTCAAAACATCCTCCAACAAAACAACGTGGAGGTTTTACCGCTTTTTGTACTCTGACTTCATTGTATCTTTCTCCTGGTCGCCGCCAAACGAAGTTGTGCGCCCCGTCAGGGCTTCCAAACAGCATTTATCACTCAAGAATATCTGCAAACAAAATATGAATTTATGGCGACAGTTCACTTCAGAGTTTGTTATTCATCAGAATTTAAAAATACTTTTTCCCATTATTTAACAGTAAGGTATTTACGAGTCGGTGCACCGATCTATTGAATTTTGATAAATCCTTTTTAGTAGTAACTTTAGGCCCCTTGACACGACACCTGCATGTTGGTATGCATTCCTAAAACCTTGTTGATAGTGTGATCATCGATATATCAACGCCTTCGTTAGTACGTGTCTATTTAAGGCTACCAACCGAACAGATGCAGAGGTATTTGATTGACTGTAGAACCTGACAAATTCTCTTAACATATTATTTCACGATTTCCTTCCTTTAGTAGAAAGAGAACACCTTCCTCTTTCTACTAAATCTGTCATTAGAGTTTAGCCGTTTATCATTCTCTTAAAAAAATTCTCTTTATAGTTGATATTCACATCCTTTTAGTCTTCTAGTTCTACTCATTCCATTTCAAAACAACCAAAACCCTTTATGTTAAATAAACTGTACATGCTGCCTTCAAATACCCGAAAATATTTTTCAGCTTAACCCAGGACTCTTTATTTTCCTTTCATGATTTTAGGAAACCCCAAAAATCGAAACAACAACTCTCCAAACTTCGTTCAGATTAGATGAACCGGATGAATCGTTTCTAACAAGTTTCGAATCATACATGATCGTGTCTGGTGAACGTGCAAGCAAGGATCGTAAACAAGGATCGTCGCTTTTGAACTCAATATTAGATATTATGTATAGTATTAAAATATTGGGTCGGCAACTGAGTAGTTGCTGGTTTCAGTTATAAATGTCTCTAACTCCAACTTTTATAATATCCATAAAGTTTATGATCTTCCTCTTCCTATATATGTAAGCTACCATCCTTCTCCATTTTGTAGATATTTTCGTGAAGTTTCTTTTATCTAAATATTAATATGGAGTGCAAAATCGAACATTTTCGCCATATTTTACCTATTTATTTATTTATTTACCTGAAAGCCGCCAAAAAGTTACGTGATGTGTATGGTAATGAAGCCCTTAAAGAGAGGCAATGCTGAAATTGGTTTGAAAAATTCCGTTCTGGAGATTTTTGTCGTAAAGATGACCATCGTTCAGGCTAACCAGCTAAGCTAAAAGAGAATGAAACCAAAACTATCATTGGGGCGGAAGGTCCACAACTACATGGGAGACTGCAGGCAAATTATAAGTCTCACATACAGCCATTCAGAAGCATTTAAAACGTGTCAGTCTCATTACGAAACTGGAAATTTGTGTGCTGCACAATTTGAAAGAAATTCATTTGACAAAGCGCATAGGAATTACTGCTAAAACGCTATGAATTCGACCCGTTTTTAAAACGAATCATCGCTGGAAACGAAAAATAGATTGTGTACAACAATTTCAGTCGAAAACGTTTGTGGTCTACTGTCGGAAACTGGACGAACTGAACTCAGCGGTCAAGGAAATTCGACCAGAGCTGGTCAATAGTAAAGGTAGTCAATGGATTAGTACTTATTTTGATCCCTGGACAACTTCCTTCGTGAAGAAACTTTCAACAATGCTAATGCTGTAAAATCTGACTTAACATAGTTTTTGGCTGAAAAGGATTAGACTTGCTACGACGCGTGGAATTTTTAAGTTGTCATAGAAATGGCAAAAGGTCGTAGAACAAAATGGAAAATACATTTCTAATTAAAATTCATTCGAAGTAAAAAAAAGTCTTATATTTCATGTGAAAAATCGGCAATTACTTATTTGCGAGCTTAATTTATATAAACATATACTACTTGCAATCTTTGCCACTGAATTATACTTTTATTTATAATTTTTCGTCAGGTACTCGCTCTCGTATAAGGAAGAACTACGAATCGAGTGTTTACTGTTGTTACAACGTATGCAATTCATATTCAAACCAGCCAGACAACGTTGGTGTGTGTCTAAGGAGCTCTGATAAGACTGCAAAGTATTATACAATGGACATCGGCTAACAACGCCTAACAGTCAAAACACTTCACTTGGTTGGCTGGCTCAAGGTTGTCGGTGATTTCTTTTGTGCTTGCACACCTGTCAAGGTGTGGACTTGTATTGCTTGTTTTCTCGCCGGCTTTCCGACAAAACTAGTAAAGAACGCCGTTGAAACGGCCACCTCCTGTACTAACTTCTGGCCCATCGTCCTACCAATCGTCACAATTGAAAATCCTCGCGGCAAAGGATCTATCGCCGGAAGAGCGCATGACTGCCCTCCCTCCGTGCATTTTCTGACCTGTCACTTTCATCACGGTAGAGGCAACGGCGACAGACGGATTATTATCGAGACGGCGGACAGCGGATTCACGCCTGGAAAATTTTGGAATATTGTGATCCCCCGCGTGACGAGACCATGACGTCTGTGTGGTGATTCGTGTCGTGATATTCGTCCGTGTAGCATCGTCATTCTGTCGCTCGACGCGTGATGCAAATTGAGTTTCCCGTCGTCGGCCGACCGTAGTCGCCACCGCAGCGCAGCTACGACACAAGCGGCAGAAGTCGCCACCAATATCTGCCCGAGTGTTCTCCAGTTAAACCCCTAAGATAAAAACTAAAATGGTCGATATCAAGCTGAGAGCCGTGCGGAGCGCGTAAATCCTACGGTTGCCCGTGTCGCGCAGTGTCCTCCAATTGGAAATTAGAATCTGATTCGAATCGGAAATCCATACAATCAGTTAGTACGGTGTAACGTGTGTCCTTTGAATTGCAGAGCCGTAGGATTTGGAGTGTGCATTAGGTGTGAGTGTGTAGTATTGCAAGGAAAATCGCGAAACGTGCAGTGCTCGGACGCGTAGTGAGTCGTCGACGGAAAAGCACCCCGAGTGCGAGCTGCTAGCCTGTGGCCCCGTAGGAGGAGGGTGAAAAGTTGATAGGCCGCGCGGTCAAGTGCGTCTCAGTGCGTCCCTAACCGAGCCGTTCGCCGAGCGACATTGTGCCGACGAGAGTGTGCAAAGTGCTGCCGGGATAAGCGAACGAGTGCTACAATAGCCGAAAATGGCGGACCTCACCCGTCCGCCGTTCAGTGACATAAAGCGGCCCGAAGAGGTCGTCAGGATGTCTATGACGGACAATCTCAAGTTTGCCGTCCTCATTGGACTCATCGAGGTCGGCCAGGTCACCAATCGGGAAGTTGTCAACACCGTATTGCATTTGGTAGGTGTGATCGCACAATTGCCTCAGTCAATCGCCACTATTTCCACATTTAAAATTGACTTCGTTCTCAATGTCAACCCCATTCCCTTCCCGACACTTTTCCACATCTGTCAAATTATCCCATTCGTCGTGCAAGGTGTCCGTCACCTTACTTGTGTTTGTTTCTAGTGCACATCCCGTCAATTGCAAACATCAATAAACAACCAATACTAGCATCTGGTTCTGATCGCAAAATTGATCTACGCTGCAACTAGAGTGTGTGCGTGGGAGCTGCGAGCCGAGCACGCAAATAAATTGTTGACAGGAATCGCACGTCGGTGAATTGATATGCTACCCGTGTTGTTTGCTACCCCTGGAAACGTCAGACGTGTCAATTGTTATGACATCGCTATTGTGTCTGTTTGATTGTTCGCCGGCGGAAGATTCTACTGCCAACAAAGGGATGCAATCGTTCGCCACGTAAACCAGTTTGACAAATTAAGCTAGAAATCCACATTACGTCAGAAAACTCCTGCATTGCGACCTTCCGTTTGTCAATTAAATGCTCTCAAGGATGCGTCGCCTTGTGCTTTACTGTTTCTCGTTTGAAGCGAAATCCGCTCCGCTTGGGGACTTCCTGTGACCTCATACCCGAGGGTAACCACCAGCTCGACATATCCTCTAATCCGGTTTGCAAGGTCGCGTAGAAAGTTGGCGTCGTTGCCTGTAAAGAGAGCAGTCTATTCATTGCTGCTGGCGCAAGGACATTTCTTTCTTACCCGCACCATACCTCACACTAACACAATAGGATACGTCTTGCAAGCGATTGACATCAAAGGAAACGCCTCATTGTACACCGCAAACCATTAACGTAGCTCACACAGGAATTCAACTCTTGCCCAAATTTGTCGCGTTGTACAGCAAAAAGTCAACAAAGTTTCGTGTGAATGATTTGTTCGGACAATTTGCCGTCATCGTAGCGGCGTGTTGCCAATTTTCGGCATTCCAGACACGATTAATAGCAAATTTGGTATTTGTCAGAGCTCGGTGCGCTCTCATGCAGTTGAGATCGAGAGTTGTTTTGCCAGTTGTTGCGGGAGTAGTGCCGCGGAGTGTAGCACGTTGATGGCGAGGAGCTAACCTGGACGGGGGCGAATTTTTCCATGTGGTATCTGAAAAGTTTCATGTTGTGCTGACCATGCATAGAATCCCAGGCGCATTTTCAGCTCGCACAACTCATGCAGTTGGAAAGTTACATAACGTAGCGAGCGCATTGCCACATAGCCAAGCAAATCGACGAATGAGTCAATCGAGTGCACTGGAGCCGGTGGAAATCTGATCAGCGGAAAACCGCAAATAGTTTACAATGGCAGTAAGGGAAGTCGTGCAAATATGATACAGGAGATTCAGCAGTCTCAAAGAAAAACCCAATAAAGTTTCAGTTTTTCACCTTTCCCAATAAATCACATTTTGCTTAAATGCTTTTTCCTCTTGGTAGCAATAATATATAAAAAATATCAAATTTTTTACGAAACTAAATCCTTTGTGGACTTTTTCTATAAATACTTCATAGGTTTAAATCAGGTTTAGCTGTGGAAAATTCGAGTTAAATCAGTCGCATGTTGCCGAGAAAAGACAGTAAAAGTAATTACTGCGTAGGGGGAATTAAATGGTCTGATTCCAATTTTTGTATACTTTTGGATATTTTAACTAAAATGTTTGCAACTTCTTTTCTTAATTGTAACCCAACTGACAGTCTTCTAGTTTTTTTATTTGGAAAATCGCAGAAAAATGCCAAAAAATAAGCAAATTTGACATCATTGCGTTTGCAACGATACAAACTTCAGACGCTTAAAAGAATACAGTCTTATGTCTTAATGTGTCGAGAAATTAGTGTATAACTTCCCATGTACTTACTTTCTACACTTTCAATTGATGAATGTCAAACGAAAGCAGTGTTATTTATCGCCGCTTACAATGAGTCGCAGTCTAAATACTGAAACATTAAGAAAGAAGTATTTAACATTAGAGGAGTCTACCAACTTCGAACGTTGTGAAAAAATGCTATTTTTGTGATTTTTCCTAAGGAAATTATTAAATACATCGATTCAATTTTTTGATGTTTAGTAAATAGACTTTACTACTCTCTACACTCTACTAATACACGCTTTTGTATATGAAATAAATATACAAAATTCTGGGACTCATTTCAAAAAATATTGACATATGTTTTCAAACGAAAAACTGGATAGTACTGCGCTGTTGATGAAGTCTCCGAGATGGCTCATTGGAAATAAAAAAAAAAGTTTTATATTAAGTATGATAATGGCTATCACTTATATTAGTATATTGACCATATATGCAAAAATGACAAATTGGCCACAGGTTTTTGAAAATGATAAGCAAAAATCACCTTTTCACTGATAAAAATCGTTGAAATGAAATATCTGTAAGGTTTTAGTTTGCGCGAGAACTACAAACGTTAGAAACAAGTGCTTAACGTTTCATATGGGTAGGCTCAACATTTTCGGAAATTCTATCAACAAGGTATTGGAAATTGTTGTTTTTGGAAAACACGTTTAAAGATTTCGTAAAATCTTGTAAGAAACTTACTTTTACTTAATCAGCGGTGCCTGTACCATACAATATGCCGTCTGCTGCTTTACATTGCTCATTATCATTTAATACAGCGTTCCTGTTTGTTTTTGCCTCCTTGGATGCCTCGGGACTGCGTCGGGTCGCTAAGTCACTGCGCTCATTATAATGCGTGTTGGCATTTGAAAGATTTCGACGCCCATTGCCTCAAAAATCTACAGAGCAGACTAGAAACCGTCATTACAAGTGCAGGAAGCTGGTCGTCAAGCAATTTAAGCAATTTTTTCCAATGAAGGTGTGTTTTGGTGCAATTGACCAATCGCAGTTGTTGAAACTCTCGTTGTTTGAAGTACTTCCACCAAATCATCTCTCCAATAAATCTTGTTCAGTCAAATCTTCGTAAATCGGCATCAAGATCTATTCCACATCGATAGCTAGAGGAGAAGAATGAAGTTTCGTGGATTAACGTGGACACCTGCCTTGACGGCTTAATCCCACGGTCTCCATAGACAGGGTTGAAACAATGTGTCAACCACCACCCCGAGAATCTGAGACAAGTCTCAGTCCTAAGTCCCAATTTATTTAAGCTACCTGGATTCCCGAACACAACTGGTGAGTGCTCTCCGCCACTCTAGAGAAGAAGAATGTTAAAAATTTCCAAGAGTGTTAGCTTTTTTGCTTTCTTGTTTTTACACCAAGCTTCCGAACAGTACGTGTGCTGTGGCTCCTCGCCGGTCGATATTTTATGGTAAAATCTTGCCCAGATCTCGTGGATGTTTTTCAAAGAATATGAATTTCTTTGGTTCGCTAAACCATAGTTTCAGGATAAGTCTTTCATAAATTTCATTGTCAAATCTTGAGTTTTTGCAACGACAACATTCTTCACTACGTCTCGGGTCCTTTTCACCACCACTTTCTTTTTCCACGACTTCTTGGTAGGTGTCTCTTTCAATAAACTGAGATGTTGCTGCTTAAAAATTCAAAATAGAACTGCTGTTGAAACATACTAGGCGACATATCGCAGTCGCATGTAGATATACAGGTTAGTCTGCGGGAGGAGCAATCTTGTGGGCTCTACCGATATATACCAAGCCGAAAGTCATACTGCTCCGATTTTTATGATTTTTTGATACAATATTTTTAAAATACATATACTAAAGAAAGTGAATTAAAAAAGGTGATTTTTCTAAGTACTTAAGCTTCATGATCCCTTAAGTGTGGACGTTATTTTTTGTAACACTACCTTCGATGTGAAGTGTCACAGGAGTCTAACATTGACATCCAACTTTTTGGAACAAAGGGTTTCGAAATATTTGCAAACTTTGCCCATTAAGATATAGAGGATCGTAAAAGCAAAATCATGAATTTATATTGAGCTCTATTGGTACGAAAAAAAAGGAATGCAGAAAATCAACAACTATGAAACTTTTTAGGAAGTTTTTACATGGTCTTGATTTATAGCAAGTTATTTTACTTGCTATGAATATCGATAAATATCTCGTGGTATTTATGTAACAAAGTTAACATACTCAGTTTACGATATAATAAATAAGAAACCAAAAACACATAACAGGCATCCTGCTTAAGGAAAACAAAAATTCTGACTGTGGTCCTTGAATAAATTATTGATAGTCCTTGCACAAAAGACGAATACACTGCAAGAAAACAAGGTTCATGAACCGGACAGAAACATGTTTTGTGATTCTGTGCTTCCTTGTGGGGCAAATACTGCAGGCTTTTATCACTCCGTGATTGACTACTTATGGTTGCACTTCTTCGGTGGCCATATTGTTTCCTAACATTCAAGTTGTGGCCAACCGCAATGCCCTCAGCTATTTTGAATTGATTCCACGCTTCTGCATATGAAGTAACACGAGCGACCATGCTAAACTTTCGAATAACTCCGCTGTCAACATCCTTAGATTTGTGCATGTTATCAAGAATATATTCATGCCACTTCGATCTAAAATTAAAACAACATAAGCCATCTCCTCGTTGGTGGAGTACTTGAGTAACATTTCTTATCGGCTTAGAAGAGCTTAATTTTGCGTTTATTCTAATCTTTTTCAACGTAGTCATTATTATGCACGGAGGGTACGAGTATTACCGCGTCTCTTTTTCCTTGGGATGTAGCCACATATGGTTTTATTTTTTGTAAAGCCAAATAAAGCTGACTGAACTTCCCGAGTCTTATAGGACTGAAATTCACCTTTTATTTCCCTTTTATTATTTTATTATTTTTCTGTCCCCACGTATATGACTTTCTGTTTTGATCGTTCATCAATGAGCTGCATATACGCAAACTAATTGTCAGTGGTAATGTTGCCGTTACTGTCTTGGATTGGTTTTGACAGTGTACATAGATGTACTTAGTGGATGCTGCTACAGAGTTACTTCGGCATCCAGCCAAATACCACCGGAGTCCTTGCCAGAGTAGACATAACCATTATAAAATTTAAAAATCTGCGCGACCCATAACGTTTGGGTTGGTCATTTGAGTTAAAGTTGAAAATTTTATCTCTGACATTACTTTACAGCCAGCGTCTAAACGTCTAAAGCGACCAAGCAACGAAATTTTTCATTATTTGATTTCAATATCACCCAAATAAAAAAGAAGGCCTAAAACTACTTTCAACTAAAACTACTTTCAACTAAAACTACTACTTTCAACCATATCCAGGATTCTCAGATTGCGTCTATCATAATGTGCAAACTTGGTTTTATAATTGGAAATTTTTGCCATATTTCAAGTCGAAGCATTTCACTTTCACTCCTCATCATCCGACTAATCTGAGACAGCCGTCAATTAATCACTCACCTCTTGTTTAATTGATGGTTCGTTTAATTTTATTGTTTTTTGTTCGTTCGCTCAAGTAATATTTGGGATTACCTCTTCATAATGGAGCAGCTGACTGTACTATTTTCTGCCTTTTTTGAAACATACTACTCGGAAACCAACATAAACATATAACACTAAAAGCCAATATATTGCAACAATGGACGTGTAGCCTGAGAGGCTCAGAGTAATATTTGGATGAGTAATATTCACGTTTTGGGATCTCATGACATAACCTGTCTGATTTTTTGTGGACCGTCGTGAATTCCAACATTAACCGCCAAGGAGTTCAGGAAGGTGCTCTGAGGCCGTGGGCAACAATACGGTTCGGTACGAGAAAGTGGACGTTCTAACGGGACTCAGAACCTTCGCACAAAGCACTCGTCAACCGGGGATGGCCGCGTGAAAACATTCTATTCTTCATTTCCGCTGCAAAATGGCTTCCATTTGGCGGATGCGAATCCACTTGACGTCTCCATTTGACAGGCAAAAGTCAAAGTGAAAAAATACCTCTGTATTGGTGCGCTTAAGGCAGAACTATTTCGTGAATGGGCATTTCTTGACACCTTTGTGACAGGGAAACAGGAAAAACAATTTGCTGGCCCTAGGGAACTGTCCTATCTGGGAACTAGGTTGTGGGATCGAGACGATTGCAAAATGTTTATGTTGAAGAGCAAAGTCTGACGTGGGCTGAATTTTGCCATTGAGCCTTTACGCACATGCAAACCTAGAATGGTGAAATCTTCGAAATCTCGTTTAAAGCCGGCATCGGAAATTCGTATCCTTTTAAGTGGTCGATTTATGTGGATAAATGGGCTGCAATATGACTTCTATCGATAATTGAAACAAGCGAAGTCCAATGTATTTTTTAATAATTTACGTATAAAACGTAAAGATCCGCATGCTTGATTCGTAATATTATTGATAAATGACAATAAATATATTTGAAAGAAAAATATTTTTTTTTCCTAGGTTAATTCGACTACATACAGCAGACAATTAAATATGTCCAGAAAATGGACTTAAAATGATTGAAATCAGCTTAAAGTGACTGGAAATTTATTCTATGAAATGGTCCAAATATTCTGGAAGGTCGGCTAAGGTAGTTTATGCGGGATGTCTGAAGTACATCGTTTCAGATGCAACGCTGTCAATTTTCTTTCACTATTTTTTGAGCAGAAACTCAAACGGAAATGAAAATAAATAGTGTGCAAAAAGTTCAAATATGCGACCAAAATTTATGAAAACTTTAAATAAAATGACCCCCAAAAAATTCAAAAATGAAATAAAATTTCAGACACCTGTTCATTTGCCGATAGTATTCAAAACTCAATGCCCAATATTCTGAAGCTTCATCTAAACATTCTCGTCATCACTATACATGCACCGTTGCAGGACATTCTTGTTGCAATATGGCTTCATGCAAAGTGGAGAATAAACATATGACCATATGACTGCATGCCGTCGAAAATCTTTTATTTTGCGATAATTGGAAGCAGAAATGTGTGGTGCCATTTTGGCGAATACTGTGTTCCTATATGTATTCGGGACTAAGTTGACAGTAGCCTTCTAACTCATTGTCAGAGCATTCTGGAACATCCTCTCTCAAATTCGCCTTGTTCTGCAACATGATGCAAAGTAATTGGATTTTGTTCATTTAATTTTAAATAACCTGCAACCTCCAAGGTGCCTTGAGTTCATTTGGCGGAATTATGAGTATTTCTGTTTCTGGATGTTTTTGTTAGAAAGTTTATACCAAATGGAAATCTCAAATGTGAAAGTAGAATAGTTATTACTTAAATTTTTCGAATGAGAGAATGTCATTGTTAGAAGCTATAGTTGAACTTGGAATCAAAGCGTGACTACTCATGAGTGCTCACGCTTCGGAGGAGCATCACAAAGAAAGAGATACAAATGCCCCAAGTAGCAAATAAATCGAGCTTTGCAAGATAGAGAGCTTGTGAATTAAAATATTTAGGTGAGTGAAGGTACCGCGATGAACTGAACAAATGCGGCTTTTTCAAATTAGTTAGCAAAAGTCTCGCATTTGGTGTCGATATTCCATGCGTTAGTTATATTGTCAACACAATCCATTAGATTAATGTCTTTCTTTTTGTTTTCTTCAAAACGTTTTGTCGTTTTTTTTTAAAACTTCTTTGGCGTTACTGACATTTTAAACATTTTATGATTCCCTGCCCAAGTGGTTATAATTAAGATGTCGTATTAGGCGGGAAAGAAAACATGTTGATTTTAATTTTTCGTGCATATGTTAAGGACGGGCCGGACAGTTGTCAATAAAAAGAATAATTTTTCTTCCCTTGTTTCTAAATTGTTTTTTTTTATTGTATTTGCCGTTCTTCGAAAAGTGCGCATGTCATACAAGCCTTTGGATTTGTTTTATGCAACCACTTAACAACTCGAAAGCAGCGAGGTTGATTAATTATGCATATTAAAAGAAATTTTGTCTTTTTCTGATCCAACCATGTAAGCAAGAAGCATTAACGTGACTCTCTGTTTACTTTGCTTACCTCCATCGCACTTCTGTTTTTTAAAGTTAAGGTGTTATTCGGAAGTCGTTTGAAAAATAATTCTGTCTCATCTGCATTAAAAACGTCGCGTGCTTGATAACCTTCTAATGAATGAGGCAACACATCACGTCTCCATTTAACACAATCTTCGTCACTTACGTCACTGCTTTCTCCAGAAGTCTTTTTATGACGGCGTATGACTTTTTACGACAATACTAGCGTTTCCACTTATAGAGCTAAGTTGTGCTTGCCTCAAAGCTTGATTGTATTAATTTTTCACTAAACTCCAACGCATTATCTTTGATAAACCCCCCGGATATAGGCAAGTCCTGCCTTCTTGCTGATTTAAACCACTCAAAAACTGCTTTGTCTACATTTTCATAAATGGGCTTTTTTAAGTCTCTTGACGCTCTTACTTGCACTATATTCCATTTCAAATATGTCAAAAAGACATGCTTAAATCGCCCGTAATTAGGGGATTTTGTGGGCCAAAACTCGCGAAATTGTGGCCATATATTTCGTGCTATATTCGTGCTATATATATACGAAAAAGATATTCGAGTAACCAAGACAAATTAACACTAATTCCATACCTTTGACGCTATTGACGCTTATCAAGAATTTGAGTTGTTGTAGTTCGAATTTATTACCAAATTTTTCCAATGCTTCAGAATATGGTTCAGAAACAGATTGACAAACAGTCAAAATTTCAAGATCAACGCATTTCATCATTGGTTGGCTAGCTAATGTTTATTTTTCAACAGAAATACTCATCTGGTATTAAATTAGAAGATCTGATGAATTTTGTTTTAATGAAGATGATTGACAGTTAAATAGGACATCAATGAAAGATTGGTCCATGCTTCAAAGTACCACGTATACCCAACCTGCTTGATGTGTTGACGTAAACGTTTTTATGTATGTTTTTTGACCCGAGTTAGTCAAACTAAAATTGTTTTTGTTGGTAAAATTTACCTCATAATCTCTGAAACACCTTCCATGGGTTTTTCAGCTACAATTCGTAATGCGTCTTGCCACGTTTCCAACTAGTGCATTTGTGGCATATTTATCTATTATATGGATAGCTAGGGGGTGTGACTAGTGCCATCTAAAACCATTCAAAAAAGTATGATTAATTGAAACCAAATTATTACAAACTAAGAGAAGTTTGGTAGCCATTATTGTGCAGTTCAAAAACTGGCACCCATTTTAACTCAAAAGACATGCCATCCCAGAAACATGACATAGTTTTGAGTTTGATTTTGTCCCTTAAATCCGCTTTGGCTTGCTTTTCATCCGGAACAATAAACTAAACTTTTTACTGCAACATTATCCTCTTTACAGACTAATTCAGAACATTCAAATCAGGTCCACATCAAATAATTTTACGAATCACAGGATGCATCTGCTTTCTCTTCCCAACATGGTTAAAATGCTGAGTAAAAAGACAACGTTTAGCAATTTATTCAAAGGCCTACTCCATTTTAAAGCTTCAATCCTTTTCCTCGTTTTTCGTCCTGCACTATTATATCTAACTACGACCACTCATTCATGCTCGTTTCATTCAACTGTAATTACTTGAAACGACTCTCCGTCATAAAGTTCTCTGACTCCAAGCATAATTTCCTTGCATAGTTGATACGGAACCATCTCATCCCCTTCTTTCTGTGCCTGAATGAAAACATACATAGGGAAGGTAAAACTTCATCAATATGTAAATGGCACTCTCATCTTGTGTATGGCTTCCTCCATTCATTTTAAATTTCTGTGTGTAACGTGAACGAGCATTCCAGGAAGAGGTTGGATATACAAAAACTAAAAGGAGATACTCGCAAGAATATGCTGATGGAGATAGTATCTTCGTATAAACATAGGCTAAAAACAGAAGACGATCAACTAGAGATCCTCAGGAATCTGCCAATGTGTGCCAGTCGTTAATTATTCATTGCTTCGCCGTTTTGAAACGTGAAAATTTTAAATTGCATGTTTAATTTTCCACCTACGAGTGAACGAACAAACGCCGGTGGTTTTCCACAGTAAACGTTTTATAATTTCAAAACCAATTGCCATGAAAACAAACTTTGAAAGTTATGAGCGTCAGGGTGACAGTTCGTTCTAAATTTGGTCGGTTGTGCGAAATGTGGTGCAAAGCCGAAATTCTCCTTTACCGTATTCAATGAAAACATGAATTGTAGTTTCTTAGCGTTGATGATTCAGGTGTATTCCATTGCTTGGAAGGAAAGATATAATTTGACAAAATGTTTGTAAGAATTTACTTTTGATGATTATTTAACTTAATCGGAGCTGAGTTCACAGTCGTATTCAGACTTCTATAGAGTAAAGGATTCGATTTTGTGTAAATTTACGTTGTGCGCTGGATATCAGCGTCTAGTGAATGAGGTAGCATCGAAGTTTGTACAGAATAATAGAAGAAGAATAGAGGTTTGCATCGTCGCGAACGCAAGGGTTTCGATTTTTACACATTTTATCTTTTTTGTTCGTTTGAAACCAACTAAAGATAACTCCGAAGAGTTGAAACGCGTCCCCAAGAAGTGTTATCCAAAGTCCAGAGCACAGAAAAAAATAAGATAAGGAATCGGTTGTGTCCATAAAACTTGACTTGTTTCATGTTTCCGTTGACAATCGGGGAGAAGAACAATGATCAGTTCTGGCTTTTATCACGCTCGAGTGCCAAAATACTTTCAGTGTTTTTTCGAGGATTCTCTTCTTTCGAGAGAAATGATTCATAAAGCTTTGAGCTATCTGATGTATGCATCTTTGGGTACGAAAAGGCCCACGAAATTTTCCGCATTTTGATTTCCCTGAAAAATTGACCGCAATAAAGAAAGATTGGATATCCAGACTTGAGTTGTTGCAAACTTTATTCGCAACCTTATTTTTTGGAATTCTACTAGTATTTAATTTCAGTTAAATTATCAATGATAATAAAAAGTGAACAAATTAAGTGTTTTGTTTAGATCGATGCAAACATCAGGCAGTTTCCATTTGGTCACTCTAATCAATCAGCAATTTCTTTATTGGGATTTAACATTAAGGTACGAGGTTCTGTTCCTATGCACAACGAGCAAATTTAATCTTTGTAGCATTCACCGCAAACTCATTTGGTTCGATACTAAGTAATAGTTCTATTTCAGTGCTAATTACGAGCAATTTATAACACTTGAGTGTTTCTGATTTCTTATGTGCCTGTGAGCAAACTCTACCATTATTCGGTTGGTTCATTTCTATTTCTTATCTGATTGTTCGTGCTCAGAACTTTCACTTTGGCATGCAGAGGAATGCTGAACATAAAGATGTTGATAAATATTCTTTTTGTGGAGAATATATCAAATTTTCTTACGTACGAGGCTTTAGACTAATTACTTCACAACTCTCTCCAACTTCTGTAGTGATGCTTCCTAAAATTTCAGTTCTATTTGCCTAGTCACTTGTATCAATAACCAATAATATGCACTTATCATAATATCTTATCAATATCCCCATAAAGTTTCACTCTGCATATACAACGTGGAATTTTATATCTCTGAGTAAATATCAATCTATAAGTCTGGTTACTAATCTAATCTATGATTGACTTACCAATGTAAGTGAGATGATAAGGTAAAAATAACTATGGACAATATGCATTGTAAGATAAATGTGGCGAGTGAATGCCCATACAATTCAATCAAAATGAAATTTAAAAAAAAGCTTAATGAAAACTGTAAAGTATTAAACTTTCGATTGAATTAATAATGTTTCACTCACTCATTTTCTACGCTATCACGGAATCAGTAGCTGATTGAGCTATCCACCAGACTTCACGTAATACATTTGATGCATCTGCTTTTCACTGTGATATCTGTTTTTGAGATAAAAACTAAGTTCAAGCTTGGTTGACGACATTTCTTCCTCGTTAAGCTTTCATCTCAAAAAACACGAAAATACCAAACTTTATGGTGGATTATATAAGGATTTCTGGGTTGATCAGGATTGTTTCCGCTACCAATGATTCAAACACATCAAAGTGAGCGTGAAGTTACTGTGAAGGGCTAACAGTCTTGGGTGAAGAGGAAACCATGAAGAAACAGATAGAGTACCATATGAAGCAAATGAAACAAATCCAGAAAAAAAGAGTGCGTGAAAATTAAGGGTTGTAAGTGACGTAGGACCGTCATTGATCGCTGATCTCCTGAACCTAAATGTTTGGATGGAAAAAGATGGAACTAAAACTGTTCTTATTCTTAGCGCTTTTCGAGAGTTACTTAATCATGTAGTTCATACTTTTAATTTCGAAGGCTACAAGTTTCCCGAGGTAATATTCTAAAATTTCGAGAACAACAATAGATGAAGTTTTGTGCAGAATAGTGATGAAAGAAGAAAAAATCCGATGGTGCCAAATCTAAACTTAAATGGATGGGGAGAAGGGTGAGGCTACGTAGCAACCCCATGGTTTGCGAGAAACTCCCCTCACTAACAGTACGATGTGGTAGAGCGAGTTGCTGAAAGTTTCAAGATTCTGACGAAAAATTGACGATTAAAGAAATCGGCGTTTTTGAAGTTTCTGACCGTAAGCGGAGGACGTGTTTGCGTAAGTTTTCAAGCATGTCCACGTAAAAACTGATGGCCACCGTCTGTCCAAGTAATACGAAATCATAGTGAACCACGCCACGACGGTAAAAAAACGAGATGAGCATTGATTCTACCCTTGAATTGTTCATTCTGGCTTTCTTCGGACGCGAGGAGTTCTTAGTGTCCCCATTGGCGATCTGGTGTTTGAACACAAAACATCATGTTTAACCTCCAGTAATAAACACATTGCCAAGGAAATTCGGATGTTCATGGACACGGCCCCAAATTACCTGAGAATTTTTCCCACGACTTACTTGTTTTCATCACTCTGTATTCGTACCACAAATTTGGAGCACTTGTATTTCAATACCAAATTGTCAGTAAGAATTTTTTGAACGCTATCGACTGAACCCCTAAGTCATCAATAATCAGACGAATGTGTGTATGCTAATCTGAGTTCAGGTGCGCCTTTACTTTTGCCGCATTTTCATCAGTCGTAAAACTTGATGGGCGAACGGCGTGCTAATCATTTTTAACGAGTACTGTGTATATCTCCCCGTTTTCAGCACTTCCAAACTTACCTTTATTTTTCATTTTCCATTCCAAGGTGCTGGGTTTTATTTGAATTTTGACAGATATGTATACTGTGAGCGTCAAAAGAAAGTGTACACCTATGTGATAATATATTCAAAGACTCATAAAATGGGTTCTAGACATTCAATTTTCAAAATATTTGCTCAATGGGGTTGAGGTCTGGGAATTGCGGAAGATGATCGAGCTGTTTAGATATCCGACAGCAACAATCCGAATCGAACGGAATTTTTTATCTTGTACAGTATATAATGCAAGCTGTACACTTTTTTTGATGCTTAAAATATGATTTTTTTTTTGTAATATTTTAATTAAATTAGTATGATTATGCTTTTAAGTCAAATTTGATGTTTTAACGAAACACAGATGGTACTAGCATAGCGTAACAACATACAGCGATAACACTCCGAAGAAACGACCAGTCTAACGGTATTCAACGAATTCTGCAGAATTGCGTTGGTGTTAGTAAAAATGTTTATTTTTCTCTCTTTTCTCTATCTATTTTGATTAAGCTTGTAAACAAAACGTTCAAAATACGAGCAAAAAATAAAAATTTTTACTAACACCAATACAATTCTGCAAAATTCGTTACATCGGTCGATGGTCGGAGTGTTATCGTTGTATGTTATTACGCTATGGTACTAGTTCCTGATTAACGGATCTATGTCTTCGAGTACTTCGTAGTCTGCAAGCATGGAGCTTTTACCAGGCTTGTGAATGCGTTGCAGCTATGTATTGAATGCTCTCTGTAGGGGTTACATGGGCTTACTCGGGCGAAAGAAGGTCTATTTTCAACAATTTTTTTATACATAAAAATAAAATTTTTTATTCAAACTTTTTACTGTCTTAAAGACCTTCATTTGAAGAATATTTTTTTTAAATTTTCAAAGAAAAATATTTAAAACTCCGCCATTGCGACGTCATTTCCGATGACGCCTCGGGAAAAAGGTGCGTCTGCGTTGTCAGGATCATGTAAAGTGAAAAAAATGCTTGTTTTAGTTAAGAGCATGAACTAGAACTTGGACGAAGGGAAAAAAAGAAGTGAAAATTGCATTTTTGGCAGACATTTTTACAAAAAAAATGCAAATTTTGGTCAAATTTTCTCTACATTTTTAGTTTTTTAAAAAGACAAAAATTAAAATAAAAATAAAAAGTGTAAAATTTCATCAAGATCGGTTGAGTAGTTTTCGAGAACTTTTGATAACAGATTTTGAACCAGTTTCGAGAAAAACGTGTTTAAAGTTTTGAGTACCAAGATAACTGGGGAAAAAAATTTTTTTTAACCTACATTGAATCGTCGATTCCTGGGCCATAAAGTAAACAACCTGCAGCAGCTGCAATGTCCAGGGCATCCTTTTGCTCCCGTCTATGAGGAATCCTGGCTTCGCGAGTCTCGCATGCAGATTTTTTTCGGCTGCGCACACACGGTTTTCATCAGCATTTCGGGCATATTCGTGAGAATTTCGGCCAAGTTTCGAATCAATTCCATGCATAAATAATAATAAAGCTGATGTTCCTTCATTAAAAGTGCAAGCAGCAACTAATGCAGCAATATTAACGATTTTCGAACCAGCAGGAAGTATTTTTGGAGTAATCTTCCAAATTAACTGGTTCAAGCTTTCATTATTATTTCGTGTGAAACCACCAACACACCGTGTTGAGAGATCTTCATATATAGGTTTACTGAGATCTTCATATATAGGTTTTATTGCAGTCAAAACATCATCTGCGAATGCAGTATAATCATGTTTGAATGATGAAACAGTGTTTGTAGCCGATGCTCGCTGACAGGCGCACCAGGAGTCTGGACCTTTTGGGCAATTTCCGTGCATAGGATTTTTGTCTGCGGAGCTGTAGTGGTAATAAGTAGCCCATATAGCATCTTTCGTATAGCATCTTTCTGCCGTGTTCAATTTATTTTTTCCAAGACTCACATATTATACAGTAAGAGCATGTTACAAGCACATCCAACACTTTTTCCGAATAATATCCGATTAGTAAACTCACACCATATAGTGATGCGAAGCCACGCTTTTTCCACGTACCATCACCGGAAACACTCACATCTATCGTAGTTTCAACGTCGTTTTCGAGGCTCGTTAATTACTTTTCTTTTTTGTCAGCAGAGGAGAACATTGTTTGAGTATTTGTCCCGATACATTCATGTATTTTATGAATATAAAAATCGTATGTTGATTGATTTAAAAATGAACTGCTGAGATCCATCAAACGGGAAATTTCATGCATCCGGTAAGCCCCAAGCCCAATATTCGCATAACAAAAATGAACCGGCGATTAATTTCAGACATTTTCCCGATTTTTCTTCTTGTTAAAATATATTTCGGATCACATCGTTCACATGCTACTACAATTTTGAATCCCAGACCGAATTTCGAGTATTGTTAAAAATCCAATTTTCCACTACATAATTTTTCTTCATCTTTATTTTTAATAATGTTAGAACACTGCACAAAAGATGAGAGTGTTGAAAAAACTAAGGCGAAGTCTATAATTGAATATTGGAGCGTGTCTTCCTGTGGCACGTGCTCTTTATCGTCACTTTTTAATTTTTTTGCCGACGTGCTCGTGGAGGAATCATCATCAATTTTCGGATTTTAGGATTGAATGACTGTCTCCTTTTCCTTGGTCTATCTTTTCTCTTAGCGCCGTCTGTTAACTGAGTTCTTTCTCTAAACTGAAGTTTAGACGTTTTTGAATAAAATTCACAACAGACACTTTGGATAACCTCAAATGAACCTCGTGATTCAAGAAGTAAGCACCAACTGAAGTATTTCAAACTAGTTGCCCTTAGAAAGCCAAAACAATAGACAATAAAAACAGACAAACAATAGACGAGCAGCTACGACGCTCGGAGCCTAGCTGACCTCGAGCGCGCACCTTAACAAGGCTGTATTTCCGAAACTTTTATTCGGATCGACCTGAAAATTTACGACAAAATTGAAACTGCGAAACCCATGTAACCCCTTAAGTCTTCGCTGTAGATCCAAGTGAAGCCGTGCTCTGTGCAATTTCAATGGGAACAAAAATTCCCAACGCTCTAGAAAGGGTCAAATATCCAGAAACCATCCAAACCATGCATAGAAGATCCAGTGAATAAATACTAGAACGTCAAGAGTAAATCATTCCTAGAGTCAAGAGTAAATCATTCGTCATACTCTTACAAAAGGGCTTTGAGCTGTTAAAGTGAATAAATCTTACAGGATTAAGGAGTACTACTGAATATTGATGAAGGAATACAACCGTATTCAATTATTAAGTTCGTTTATTTTATTTTAGTTATTTAGTAGCTTATTTCAAAACATAAGATCGCAGCCATGCGAATATAAAAACCGAAAAGGACGGACTGTCAACTTGATTTCAATCTCATACTTGACAGTGATGAGAGATATCAGTGGAGTGATACCAGGAGTTCGTTTGCGTTTTCGCGAACTTTTGTAGTATGACTGGAATTATACAGAAAATCTTTAATAAATTTTTAATATTTTTTAACTTATTATACTTATTATACTAATATTTAAACTTTTTAATATATTTTAGCTTAAGTTCAAAATAATGTTAAACACGCATCTGAAGCACAAGCGAAAAGTTAGAGTATAAATTCAAACTACCTTAACCATATGTTGATGTCAAAGGCTAAAATCCAAGAGTCGTTTATTTTTAATTAAATGATTTTATGGTTAAAAGTAAATCTATTTTTATCACCGAAAAAGGAGGCAAAATAAAATTCAATTTGAAAATTTTGTCGGAGGCCCGCTTCGGGGTGTAACTAAATATTGAAAACCTTTGAATCCTAAAATCTTCACATTGAAGAGTTATTTAACTTTCAGCTACATGGACCTGAATAACACTTTCGAATCTACGTGTTTCAATTTTAGTTTTCGTCCCTCTAAGACTTGTTTTCTGAATGATAAGTAAACATAATACTTCAAATTGAAGCATAATATCAAGAAATGAAATAGAAATACATTTACATACATTTCCCATTTCAATTTAATTTTATTTGCGTCTTAAACAACGGATTTTAATTTATAATGCATTTAAGAAAGATTATCCAAGCACTCGCGACTTGTCTATAAGAAACTCCTAATGTGCCATAAGTCATCAAGATAAAACAGAATAATAGATATATATATTTTTTTTATTTATTTAAGTTTATTGTTGTCTGAATACAGACATTTGTTTACTTTTATGAAGCAAATAAGATTCGTTCATTCGTTGAAATGTAACAGTATAATCTGCTCACAATCTCATTAGACAATCTCTTGCCAAGCAATTCTTAAACAATCTTTTATTTAAACATTTTCACAAAACATCGCTGAATAAATTGTGTGAAATTTCCTATTGAAATTTTGTCATTGCCGTCATTTTAAATGGTATGATTAAATATTGAAGATGTTGCTAAGCTGAGCGAAAGTCCTCGTTGTATTACTCTCAAGACGACGTAGCTACTCTGTTGTGATAAACAAAATATAAAAACATCCAAGAGAAACATTCCCCGGGAGCGGAGTAGACCAAAGAAAGAGAGCGAAAGAGGGTGAGAGAAACGAGGATGAGCTGTCAAGTCTGAAACACTCAATGTCAAGGGAATGCGTTGAAACTTGACAATAATGATGTTTACAAGAAAAAATTGACGAAAAATGTAAAACAGAATGAAAATTGCCACATCTTAGTCAGTGGGAGACAATGATGAAGATGCTGGCGATGGCGGGGGTTGTTACCACCGACCATGAACCACACAGTATTCTAATGTTATTTGCAAAATTTTCATGCAAATTGCGAGAGATTATTGCGTTTTCAGGGATGCTTTACGCAGATTTTCTCTATCGTAAGTGATTTGTATTCCATCGGAGAACTTTCAGATTTGAAATTTATGAAGGTTGTATGCCTCTATATATAACAGCGTGCTTCAGCAAAGCTATTTTTATTTCAAAATGCTGGCTGTAGAATTTAAATTAATGACATTGGTTACATTCCACGTGCAGAGTTGGAGTAAGTCCATTTACAATAGCAAAAATCAAACAAGAAAATTATTTTCAAGCTACCTGTTCAAACAGTTCTTATGCATTCTGGAGTCAATATATGCTTCGTGGGAAACGTATTGGTCACAATTTTTTCCACTTTTTGATTTTAGTGGAAAATCCAACTGATTTTGTTTTTTTGTTAATTTAATCGTTTTCTCTCTTATAGTCCTTGATTTAAATATAAATGCCGACACAATTATAAAGTTGCAAAAATTGAAGGTCTTCGCCTTTGTTATAATGCACAATGCAGGCCCAATGAGCTTCTTTGGAGTAGATTGGAACCATTTTATGAGAGTTTTCTGGAGATTGCATTGTTGCAAACGCAGCGGTTTCGATGTTTCTCACTTTTTCTTGTAATTTATTACATCATCATGACTTTATTGACACTACTAGTTTCCACTTCAATATAATCGTTGAAAAATATCAAAAAGTGGAACTGATTCGAGACCGTTGCGTTGGCTTCACAATATCCAAACGAGCGATTCCATCCACGAGGATAATTTTATCGTATCGGAACCAACAGAGAACGTGTTTTTCTTCAGATTTTCGATCAATCTCGTAAATTGTTTTTGATGAAGAATTGAAACACAAAATGATGAGAATTCTTGAAGTGATGAGAATTCTTCTATTGATTAAGGATTTTAGCGGTTTTTTTTTTCGATTTGGCCAATCATAATTCACGACGTCATGATAATTCTAGCAAATACATAATGTGGTTTCTCTCTCAACAATCGACTTGTCTGTCAACTTTGAAACAAGGATATCTGGTCTGATCTGAATGATTTCCTGAAATGGACGTTACCTTAAACAGTAACGTCCATTTCTGTCGCCTTCGATTATATAAATCGCCTTCGATTCTAAAATTGCACAATTTCAAATTGGAAAATCATCTCACATGCAACACGATTCGCTTACTTTCGAATTGTAAACAATAATTTTGAATGATGCGTACTACTGAACTACTAAATCTTCTTGCGTTCGGCACGAATCTTCCTCGAAAAATGCTTTTGGTACCATATCTTCATCGACTTTCTACCTGCCGCTTCATTCTTTCTCTTGGACGTCATACACATAATTCTTAACTTATTTTCAACAACAATTTCTTTCGCTTAAAACATCCTTAATATTTGCTTCTACAGGCAAACGATGCGCTTTAGCTGCAGGTTTCTTTTTGACAGCGTAAAATAAGTTCATTAAGAGTTACCGCGAACGACGCCTATTTGGCTCAAAATATGCATGAAAAAAGTATTCAATTCTATAAAATAGCTACTGAAAAAATATGTATTTTCAGTTATGTGGAGCTGAGCTCAGCTCCAGGTGTGAAATTTTTACAGCTAAAAATTAACTTGCTAGTAGCGCTATCTTTTGGCGAACCCCGGAAACATACTTGTGCTATTGATTATAATAAAATATTTTAAACAAATGAAGATAAAGCGGAAATGGTACACTAGGGATTAAAGGTTGACGAGATTTCGGTCTGCTTGAAATCTCTAAGTTTAAGTATCAATGAAACAAATTTTCATTCTGAGCTGACCCTTTCAGTTTGTCAACCATTAATTTCATCGCGTCTACGCAGCTGCTTAGAGCATTCTCCGCAGCCTGTTGCCTTAATTAACCTACAAATTTCTTTGTGGGAACCCTATGTTCAACATAGCTAGTACGTTATTTATTTAAATATGGCGGTTAATCCGGCTCTACTACGCGTTCTGTCGAGTTCCCCACATTTCAAAAAATTGCATCCATAGAACAGTCCGAGTATATTTAAGTCTTTCTAAATTTTCGTTATGCATTTCGGCTCTTCATTATTGACTTTTTCGAAATTAAAATTACCAATTGGGATATTTTTAGATGTCTGAAGTTTGCGTCGTTGCAAACGCAGCGGTCTACAATTCTTTCAGTTTTTGAATCTTTTTTGGATAAATTTACTTGAAAATCTTGAACGTTTCATTTGCCTTTGTTACTTTTTTGCATTCTATTAGGTTTTTGTGACATTTCAATCATCTACAAAACAAAAAAATTTAGAAAAATTTTGACAGCGTTGCGTTTGTAACGATGCAAACTTCAGTCACCTATATTTTTGGGATCATGGATGTTTATTCTCATTAGAGTCATAAGATGAATTATATTTCCGTTGACCCGCAATCTAACCTGCCTTACTGGTTGAACTTTTACTAGTTGTTTGGCAGAGGATATTTGGCCGGCAATGTTTTCGTACTTTTTTTGATCGCGTATGGTGTGAACAGATAGAAAATTTCGGCAACAGACGCGAGCTCCTTATTATTACTTTTTGTAAGTCTTCTCATCTTGTTGTTTTTTTGAATTTTCCTAATTAAAATAAAATTCAACTTATTTTTGATGAATTCTGTTAGATAGGGGTCTAATCGAAGTGTTACCGCTGGTGGTGACTACGCCATAGAATGTTCATAGCATTACTACTAACAAGCGCTAAAACTTCAAAAAAACTCCGAATCAAATGGTATTTGACCGCAATTTGCCAGATGCAATGGTACTTCTAAACAAATTTTGATGGCGATAAGAAACAAGGACGAAGGTGTGGAGAAATACCGATGAACATAACTCACAGGTGGGGTGAAAAGTTTCAGGCCTGACCAAGAAAAACAATGTTTTTAAATTTTTTTTTGCTTTATTTTTCAACATAATCTCCATCAACACTGATACATTTCTCAAAAGGGTGTTCTAATTTAGTTACACAAGTTTTAAACGTAGATTTGTCAAGCTCCTCAAAAAAATGATTTACAGCTTCAATATCTTCTTCGTTGCTCTTAAATATTTTACCGCCAAGCCATTTTTGAGGTTATGAAACAGGTAATAGTCGGTGGGGGCTAAGTCTGGAGGGTAGGGAGGAAGCGGCATTAATTCAAACTTCAATTCGTGAATTCTGGACGTGATCGTGATGAAACAAAAGTTTTTTCTTCGCCAAATCAGGTCGTTTAATTTACACCTCGTGCTTCAAACGTTGCAGTAACCCTGCGTAGTATTGGACCAGTGATAGTCTTATCATCACTGTAGGAATCAATGTATATAATTCCTCTCGCATCCAAAAAAAAAAAAAACAGGAGCCATAACTTTGTTTGCCGTTGAAATTGTTTTTGCCCTCTTTGGAGCTGGTTCCCCTGTTCCAACCCATTGTTTTGACTGTTCTTTGAATTTAAGGAGTGTAGTGGTGGACCCAAGTCTCATCAACAGTTATGAATCGACGCAAAAATTCGTTTGGATTACGCCTATAAAGTGCCAAATTGTCGGTAGAAATGTTTTTTCGAATCAGTTTTTGGTCGAGCGTTAGCGAACCTTGCACACAGCTTTTCCATGCTCCAATGGTTGAACAAATTATTTCGCACACGTTCAGCTAACATGCTACAGGTCTCAGCTATCTCATGCACTTTCAACCTGCGGTCTTCCAACACTATTTGATGGATTTCTCAATCATTTCTGAAGTTGTGATCTCAACGGGCCGTCCTGAGCGAGGCTCGTCAGAGGTGCTTACACGACCCATTTTAAATTCAGAAATCCATTGTTCAATAGTTAAATATGACGGGGAGGAGTTTCCTATTGTTGAATCCATCACTTCTTTTATTTGTTTTGGTGTAAAACCTTGGTGTAAAGAAAATATTTGATGACAGCATGATTTTTCGATTTCCACGAAAACGGAAGCGTCTCGCGCGATGTGCTCTCAAACGCAAACTAACGTAACGATTGAGCTGAAACTGTACATACTAGCTCGGTAGGAATGGTACTGTAGAAATCCGCCCCAAAAGTAAATATGGTAGCGCCATCTCTTGGTCAGGCCGGAAACTTTTCACCCCACTCTCGTATACTATTACACTGGGAAAATGATTCGCACTTATTAAACGCAGAAAGTTAGCCATCGTGATCTTTCCACTTAACTCATTCTTAATCAACAAGCTCTCTATGTCGCAAGCTCGCTTCATTTGGTATTGGAAAATATGGTATTTGAAACTTTTTTCTTTGTGGTAACCCACCGGACTGTTCATACTTTTCAGTGGTTATGCTATGGTTATGGTGATGCTGTAGAATTGTCTTCCGTTCTATCTAGAGTGTGCGCAATGTGTGAGTCGATAAGGATGCATTCCTCCTTGAAGTTCAAGAGATATTGTTTAAGGGATGTGTTGTGTTAAGCGTTGTCGATGGTATTGCATTGCGCGTCTTTACATAAAGTAGGTTACAGCTTTAGTCCTTGTCTCAGTCGTTTTACACCACTGAATATGAATCGTTCGCATGTCGTTAAATGGTTTGGGAATTCCATTCATTGTGCGTAATTTCACGTTGAGTTCCTTCCCTAAAGGCTGCTTTACACTTAAGCCTTGTTCAATTGATTTTCGATGTATGTTAGCTTTTCAAAAGTTGCTGCGAGTTCTGGAGTCCGTTTTCTATTCGGATGTCCTTTTGTGACCCGACATGCATATTTAAAACAAATCAATCCTTATCTTAAAACGAAAGCAATAAGAGCAATCCGTGTCGTTCTTCTAAAAAGTTCGTACATCCATGATATTCGATGCATTTTGTGGTCATTTTATGTTCAGACTAACTGAAATGAGTTTTGTGTTGTAGCGAACTTGATAAGCCGTTGATTATTTTCCTTGGAGCTGTCATGTTATGACTAGTTGTCATTTTATGAGATAGGACTACGTCCGGTTGATACTGTTAACAGCATGATTGATGATGATTGATAATGATTTACAAATTAGTGTGGAAATCTCGGAAAACCACCGTTTTGGACTTTTGGACACACTTCAAGGAGAAAGCCGGGATTTATCATCATCCGGGATTTATATCAGGGATTTATCATCCCTGTGATCGTTCTTTTTGTCAGTTGGATCAAGGCATTTAATAAGTTTCTTCGTCATCGTCGAGCTTTGCATGTCTCGGTACTTGACTTATTGATCCTTTGATCGCGCCTTGTAATTCTGATAGAATGAGAGCAGATTTCCTTGATTCGTGATTTCTTCTCTTGATTTCCCATCTGAAATTCTTTTTTGTTCTCCCTGATAAAACGGCGAATATTTTTTTTTGCATAAATCAAGTGCGTTGTAATTCTTGTCTACAAAAAGGACAATTGTTAGAGAAGTTCGCCAATTACTTCTGTATCCGAAAGCAAGCCGACAGCTATTGCAAAGCATAGCCTTGCATTTGGGGAAAATAGCGTATAGTGAAAGTGAAATAAGAATCACTTTCCAGTTAAGGTTAAGCCTGAAAATATTATCTTATCTAGACATGGTATGCATGGCAATATATTGAATATGCCCATAATGCTCTCAGAGCAAGCTTCATATCTAATCTGAACATAATTTTATTTGTGCCAAATTCGCAATTTTATGATATATCTAACTAGCGAATCAGCTAAATCAGATTTGATGGTATGAATGCATCAAATCCTAAATCGTTAACAGCGTCTTTTATTCCTATCAATTTATATTCAACATTTTGGATACACAATAAAACAACTTTCTTCATCTGAATATCTCGCGATGACGGCTAATTTCACCATTACCTACGCAGAAAGCATGATACAATTTGATTGTTTATTCTAGGGGTTGTTTTCGTTCATAAGGAAAACGCTCTCTGCAAATGTAAATTTTTCTTGTCATCATAATGAATTAAGTTGGAAATCTGCTGCTGGCCGCTTTTGGATAGCGAAAAATGCCGCAAGGAGTTACATTATCATCATCGTGTCCTCATCATCGATGCTAGCTAGTTCCTGTTTCCAAGAATAAGTTTTGTTGATTTTTCCACGTAATTTCATTTAGTATGTAATTATCAGCACCTACATCTGCTGGGGTGAAATATGATAGACACGTTTTAGGGGGAGTGGCGGACGGACTGGTGCGTCAACATTTCTATTATACCACGTAGCTACGTAGGACTAACATCGACGGAATGACTTCCACTTTACCTGATAACAGAAAGTTAACCAAATACACACGATTCTCAGGTGAATGGTTCACTTATTGTTTGCTCGCTATCTTATCAATGATGAGAACGTTGCAAAGCGCGGAATTGCGTTTGTTCGGAAAAATGTATATATATGTATATAATAATGTTGTATGCTCAGTAAAATATCAATTCGCTTATTGTTGTTTCAGACAAGGGGAACGAACGTATCACACATAACAAAGTTGAGCAGTATCAGCAATTTGAGTATTTATAGATGTGTCAAATTACATTTGTATTTGTTCAAGATAAAATTACTGGAGAGTGAAATTACTTTTGTGGATTTACGAGGTGTGAATCCACGTGGTTGTTTCAGCTTGCGAAAATTTTATTTTATATGCATTGCATCGTTTAATCGGATAGGAAAACTAAGTTGAAAAAGAGATGTCCGATGTCTGCATCATTGCAAACGCGACAATCTCGATTTCCCATAACTTTGCAGATTTTTTAATGATATCGAATGGAAATGAATTATCGGCAGAGTGCAAAAGATTCAAAATTGCGGGAAAAATTTCAGTCCAATCAGAAAAAAGGACAAAGTTTGAAATCGATGCGTTCTCAGTTTCCGTGCAAATTTTGATTGCCTTAAAAAAGGTGCTTTTTAAGCGACTAGAATCAAGTGTGCACATAGAACGTTTGTTAATATGACTTGTAACAGGAGTTTCGTAATAGAAATTCCGATGAAATGCGAGACCATTGAAAGGGGACATTTTTCCAATCGCTGTTAAGGGCTAATTAAGTGTATCTGATAAAGATTTGGTTCTTGACCACAGCTTCTTCAGATCTCTCGAAATCTTTGACTTCGATTTATCATTGATTTCTTCTCTCTCTCTTTTTTCAGTTGTTCTTTAACATTACCTTTTTTGATACAATGAGAAAGCATTGTTTACTCGTAATAATAAGTGAAACATATACTTGCTGCCAAGAAATCCGCCTTCTAATTTGTTGATTGTTAAATAATATTCATTGGCTTTTGTATCTGTTATATTCGTAGACATTTTCCTATGTAACTCACCAACCTAGTTGTAATCAAAACATTCCACATTAATTTTTCTAATCTTTTAAAAATAATGACAGCTGAGTCGATTTCCACCGCGGTTCCTTCATGATAAGCTGAGAACCCAAGCTTATGTGCTTCATACTATAATGTAAATTCCAAATTATTTAATTTTGATTTTTAAAGAATAAAGACAGTGGCTTATGAGGATTTCAACACTGTTTCATTAGCGGTGCCAGTATACAATCCAAAGATTAAAAAATACTGATCAACGATGTGAAATTCTTCGGCATCTGTGTAGCATCACTAGAAACAATCAAATTGTTAGTTTCATCGCCGGCTCCCTCTATTGAATTCAACCCTCTCCATAACTGCTTTTTGGACCCAAAAAAACCTTTTGAAGCCTGTCTCCGTTGATATTTCATCTCAAATAAAATTGAATGAAAGTGTTTATAAGATATGCATCACGCTGAAAATATTGCATTAAATTTCAGAAGTTTTTGGTAGATAAATTTTTCCATTTTCACTTACAACATTGTAAGTAACATTGTACATTGTACATTGTACATTGACATTGACATTGTAAGTAAGTGTAAGAAGCGGCAGGGACGCGTGTTCGAAACCAGCTTGAGCTCTTTCCACCTTTCTCAATATTACAATAAAATTGTTACACGACGAATACGCATAACGAAACTATTCTTCATCTTTTATAAAAAGTATAAAGAAAATTTATAAAACAAAATTTATAATATTTGTATAATATAATATTTTTATAATATTATTTTCCTTATGAGCCAAAATTATTGTTATCATTATTTGTGAGAAATAATTATACGCCTTGGTCAGCAGTTTCGCTGAAAGACTTTCATAAGTCCATTTGGCGGATGTATTTCGCCTTGAGATTGCGCTGCATTCATCGTTTTTAACACTTTGCAGCATTTCTTTTGAAGTAATGACGTGCTGACGTTTTCTGCGCTCTTGGGAATCGCACAAATGCTCGAAAGGATTGAGATATGGGGATAGGGGTGGCGTATGCAACTGATGGTTTGTTTTGTGAAACAACTCAACCTTCACATTGCGTGCCGAGTGCTTGAGAATGTTATCTTTTTGGAGCCAGAAATCTACCAAAGCCAACTGCTCAGCATTTTGCTTCATACTGGTTTTCAAAAAGTCAAGATAACCATGTTGATCTATTGTTGATTCTACAAATACTAGTCTGCAACACCTTCTGCCGCCATAAACACCCAAGGCATCACATCACCTCCACCTTGTTTAACAGTTGGTGCCAGAGTTTCTTCGTCAGTGGCACGATCGTCCACCACACTTTTTTGCTTCCTTTGACTCCAAACGTGCAGACATTACTTTGGTCCGACAATAGCCCGTGTTCCAAACACTCTGGAGACTGGTTTATATACTCGTTCGCAAAATCGATTCGTGTTTTTTTTCAGTTTGCTTCCTGGTTTCCTACGAGGTAAACTTGCCCAAAAATTTGTTTTATATATATATATATATATATATAATAATAATAATAATTCTTTATTGATTTGCCTTATGTACAGGGTTCTAACTGTCGATTTCATATGTCTAGAGATTTGAAGAAAACTTCATTACAACTATTTTAACATAAAATTTATACTAAGTTCATGATAATTTATGTGAGTAGTACTAGTAAGTAGTTCGAGAGGAAAATTTAACAAAAACCCCTACTAGGGTTACATCTAACTTATAATTAACTTTATCTTATAATAATTATGACCTAAAATATAAACTAATTATTCTAAGCAGAACCATGGCTGAGGACACTTGGTCTTGGTTTTTAAATATCGCTAAGAGATTGGATGAGGGGATTCGGGGAGTATTCGACTTTTTTGAGTAGATTAGGTCTACGTGATTCCCCGAGCTTGCTGATAAGGGTAATATTAGTTATTTGGTGTAGTAATCTAGTGGAGTAATAGTGACGTTTCTTTAGGGCCATTTTCAAATAACGATTTTGGGTGACTTGAAGCTTAGCTTTAAGATATTTAGCGCATTGGTACCAAGTGGGAGCTCCGTAGGTTATTATGTGTTGCATGCTCATTTTGAGGATGAAGATTTTATTACGCAAACTCATGTGCGACTTTCGATTGAGCAATGGATATAGGGACAGAACCGACTTGAATGCCTTAGAACTGATGTGCTCGATGTGGTTTTTAAATGTAAGTTTCCGATCTAGTTTTAGACCCAAATACGTCAGTTCTTCGGACCGGGGAATCATTTGACCCAAAAAGTTGTTGGGTCTGTTTGGCAGCATGGTGGGCTTGCGTTTTCTACTGAAATATATTGCTGCGGTCTTGTTGACATTGATTTTGATTTTCCACCTGTAGAAGAATTGGTAAATTGTTTCTAGCATTTCTTCTAGATTGGAGATGATCTGGTTAAGATTGTTGCCAGAGGTGTAGAGACAAATGTCGTCCGCAAAAGCCGCTAATTGGCAATTTTGACTTGTAGGAATCTCAGACGTGTATATATTGTAAAGTGTCGGGCTCAGACAAGAGCCTTGTGGAACACCAGTAGAGGCGGTTTTGGGAGCGGATGTTGCACCTCGGACTTTGATGTGGTATGTTCTGTCACTTAGGCCATTATGCCACACGGTATCGAACGCCTTTTCAATGTCAATGGTCAGTAGGCCAACCGACTGTTTTCTAGTTAGTGCTGCTTTTATGTCTTTGGAGACACATAGCAGTTGGTGTTCTGTGGAATGTCCATGTCTGAAGCTAAACTGGAAGTGAGGGAGGATGTCATTGTTTTCGATGTAATCCGTCAATCTTTTCAAGATAAGTTTTTCGAATAGTTTGCCAAACGCCGGCAGTAAGCTTATTGGCCGGTTGTTGTTAGGGTCATGCGGGTCTTTACCAGGCTTCAGGACTGGTATTACGCTACCGTGTTTCCAGCACCTTGCGAAGTATGACATTTTCAGGCAGGCGTTGAACATATGGCAAATTAGAACTATCGCTTTCTTGGGAAGGTTCTTGATGACCGTATTGGGTATTCCGTCTATTCCAGGAGCCTTACCGTGCTTTAGCCTCCTTATTAGCTCGAGTAAATATTTCGGTTTTAATAGAGCACAGGGAGGTAAAATGGCGGTGTTTTCGACGGAAAGTAGTGACTTAGCTACTATCACTTCTGCTATGTTGTTGCTCATTCTACGGGAGATATTGTGGTGTTCGTGCAACTTATCAGCCAGTAACTCTGCTTTCCCTTCATTAGAATGTATCTGGCTACCATTTTCGTCGTTCAGAGCATATGGAAGATTATGATGTTTACGTTTTAAAATTTTAGTCAACTTCCAGACTTTTCTTGCATTGAAGTCAAGGTTGGTGAGTATGTTATTCCAATGGTTGTTTTGGAAGAGCTTGATTTTAGCCTTGATAACTCTCGTTAAAGACTTTACGCCAGTTTTCAAGGAGGCGTCACGATTTCTCTGCCTCTGGCGCCGTAGAGAATCACGTGCTCGGATCAGCTTGTAAGCTTCCTCGTCGAGTTCAATTGCGGGGACTTTTCTGCTATATTTTGGTGCACTACAATCTATTGTTCTCAAAATGGTATTCTTAAGCTCCTCTATTCGCTGTTCAATTTTTCCCGCTGAATTTAGAGAACTCGGAGTGTCTAGAGCTAAAGTAGTTTGGTCGTTTGTGATTGTGCGGAATATGCCCCAGTTAGCTTTTTAAAGCAGTGGAACCCTTTCGACATATGAGACGAATTTGTTGCTGCTTCTAATGAAAACATCACGGGAAGATGGGGAGAAGAAAGCGCTTGTAATACAGTGCGTTCCGAGGGGCAGACGTTTACATCCCCCAAGGCAAAGTCAAGAGTAGATCTGATACCTTGAGGGGAATAGAAGGTCGGTTCTGAAGGCTGGTGAATAAACAAGGTGTTGTCTTGTAGCATATCGTAAACTACTTTGCCCGCTTGGTTGTTGCGTGTGCAATTCCAATGAGTGTGCCGAGCGTTCAAGTCACCACAAAGTAGGAATTTGTTATGCGCCCTACAGAAACGCACTAGGTCACTTCTCAGATTAGTGTTTTTTTCCTTGGAGAGTTTCGTTCCGGGAAAGTATACACCGTAAAGCTCAATGTTGGATTCAGCTAACATTATTCCAATGTTTTCTATGGAGCAGGAATTGAAGGATGGGAGAGGGGAATGCGGGATGGATTTGTCACTGTTGCCACGCCCCGCCAATGTTGTCTTGGCGGTCACTTTTACCGGACGAAGATCTGGCCGTTGGTGGGTGAAAAAGTTTACATTTTCGGCCTTCAGGTGATTTTCTATTTTATTGTAGTCGTCAAGATTGATCAGGAATAACTTTAAACCAATCGACATAATTTTTATGGAATAATTTTCTATTTACAATTCTTATATCAAGGCATCGACACTATTCCGTGGAAGATCGGTGAAATTAATGCTCGTTAGCGCTGGGTTATTGAACCTGGTCGTCGCTGCGTGAAAGTTCAGCTAGCGGCTGGAATCTGTTGGAGTTCGCAGCGCTTAATGAATTTCGTGGCATCTCGCATTCTGCCAGCGAAGAGTCCCGGGGTCTTTTCCTGCTCGGGGCAGGAGTGGGAGTTTCGTTCGCCAACACTAGTATCTTCCGATTCAGATGCCATTGCAATATCGCCTCTCTATATTTTCTTCCTTGGTGAATTTGCAGACAAAAAAAACAAACAATTAGAAGAGGTTAAGGGACCGAATTTTTGAAATTTGCTAGGTATCGTTGGTATTTCCTGCCCATTATCCAATCGATTGTGTGTTTATATTTGTTACATATACAAAACCCCTTAAGAGGCGTTTAGGTTACAATTTTCAAATATTATTTTTTCGATGATTTCCTCAACGTAGAAGGAAAAGTATATCGTTCTGAAATTTTGCACATTTGAAAAAAATATGGCCACCATTGCTTTTGTGATTAGAAAATCGGCTGAAAATCAGATAATTCATTTCCATTCTACATGGTCCTAGTTCACGCGATAGCTAGACATATCAACCAAAAACATATTAGAAATTCAGAGTGATTGGCTCAATAAGTTTTCTTAATCTTGTACGCCAACTAAGAAAAACGTGGTTTCGAGAAATTAACGTAAAACGTTCAGCTCTTTAGTGTTTTTTTTTGAACATATATGTAAAATGTGTAATGTATAGAATATATTTTATAATTTATATTATATATATTTATATTATATAATTATATAATATATGTATATTTATATTATATACGTGGGGAGCCGAGAACGATGAAATACGTTGGAGGGTTGAAAATGCGCTCTCGCCGCGTTAAAATTTTTATATCCGTCTGAAACCTTTTGCATCGCTTTTTTTATTGTATTCAAATCTAAAATCAGTAAGACACAAACCTCAATTTTGTGAAAATTTGTAACTTTAATGCAAACCTTTTCGTTGAATATTAATATCTACAATGTGTTTGCATCAAACTCCAAGAAAAAGATTCTGTTATTGGATGTGGTTTCTTCCCGCGTTGTAGCGTTATCTTGTCTAGCATTTGTCTTACCGAAAATTTCCCGATGATAGTCCCGCTTAAACTTTTGGGATGAGCTGCATGTGAATGATCCGAAATTTCGGATTGAGAACGTAAGTAATGTCTTCTATTTCAGTAAATCGTAGTGAGATCCTCCATTGATTAGTTGAGAATAAATAGCACAGGATGTTTGTAGTTAGTATCCAAATGTGCTATGTGAGGTTTTTCACAATTGAATAAAGTACAGGATTAAAACGAGATGAATAGGAAGTACCTGATGTTTCGTGGTTTCCAGAATCGCTTAACAGATAAGAGAAAAGATGAGAATCTATTTGTTATTCGGATGTCTTCTATTGTTTAACATATTTATTTTGAGTTTGCATCGTTCGGACGGTCTCGAATTTCCTCATATTTGAATTTTTTTTTCGTAATTTTCATATTTAGCACTTTACTATTTTTTCATTGCATTCGACAGAAGTGAAACAGTGAAAAAATTCCGGGACGTTGCGTTGGTAACGATGCGAAATCAACTGAATATGCTAAATTATTAAAGGACATCCGGAAAAATAGATTCTCTTCTTTTCTCTTAAGATATTGAGCGTTACTCATAATGTCGGTACTCGAAATTCGGCATTTTCCGTTGCTATGTCGTTGAAGTTCAGTCGATCAAATAGCTTACAAAAAACCTCTAATCGAATGTTTTCGAAACGAAATTAATACTATCTTAAAACTTATCAGTTAAAGTTAACGCGATTAAGTTCTTAACGATATTTCCCAATCCGATCGGCGGTTCTTGAATCTGCACGATCGCGTCATAGCATACCGCGATTTTCTATCTCTCAATAATGAAAATTTTTGCAAACTGGGCATTAGTTTGACAAGACAGGAACGATGTATTAAAAAAAACAAAAGTTTCCTAAAAGATAGTGGCATAGTGGATAGTATCTTTAAAAAATGTGGGAAATGTTTTCCCAGTGTCATTGTATATAAAGCCACAGTGTATGGACGCAAATTTTATGAGAATGTAAACCTTCCGAAAATCATATGCTTTAAAGTTACATTGCACGGCAGGTGGTATTTCTAAGGCTCCAAGAATAATCAGGGCAAGGAATGAGGAATTTTTAATTATTTATTTATCTTACTTCAATATTTTCCTTTTTTTCTATTTATGAGTAAAAACTAAACCAAGTAAAGCAATTATTTATTTGATTCTTCTACAACGTAGGAAAAGAGGAACTTGTAAAGAGTTACACGAAAGTTTTATGACAGTGGACTATTAAGCTCCACATAGTTCATGGAAAGTAAATACGCTTCTCACCGCTCCTTTGTCTTTATGTCGTAACTCTAACCAGTTTTGCTTACCAATACCAAATTTTCTTTGAAAAATCGATCGAATCCTATCGAGAATGCATTGAAAGAGCTAGCGTTGGTTTGTAGTTACGCTATCAAGACAAAGCAACACCATTGCAAGGATAACTCTCAGTTAAAAGAGAATAACTTAGAAAATTTCTTCGAATTAGACAACAAATAATAAAGCATGAGTGGTGTTATGAGCGTCGATTAGGCGCTCTTTATGACACATTCCATATTTGCCTGGATAGAACATTTAAGGATTTTTTATTATTCGTTATCTTATTTTTCCGTCGTTTATCTTGGTAGCGTGAGACAAAAGGAAGATGGACCGCGCAGCTCATTAACGATGTGAGATCGTAGCTCAGTCGAAGGCATGGTGAGACTGACATCTATCTGCTCCAGGTATTGAGTGGACATGGTTTTTTACAGACTTACCTGCAAAATATTGATATGGCGCGGTCTCCAGGTTCCGAATTGCGTATTGGAGATAAAGGTGACGCCTGTCATACTTTCTTGCTATGAAGATGGGGTAGACTGCCTGGTGATCTTGCCGAAAAAGTGGGAGAGTTGCGTTCAGACCGCCTAATCGAAGAGATTCTGAAATCGGTTGACAATTGAAATCAGGTGGTAGATTACGCTCGAGCAGTTCTAACAATTAAAAAGGTACACTTGATTTGCTGGAGGCAGCGAGGGGTGAGGATCGAGGAATCTCTTCTCTACTGATCCTTCTCCTCATTCCCATCCCACTACAGAAGCAACTTCTTTAACCCGAAGGCGCCATTAGGCTTAGAATCGCGAGGCCTTACCTGATTTAATGTGTCAAACGGTTCCAGGCTAGCTACTGCGATTGATAGGGAGGCGTTTACTCGGTGGTTCAGCCGAGTTTTGTCAATAGGAGTCTGACACTCAGGGCGTAAATAGCCTTCACCTTCCTACCAAGATGGCTAAATGTGGTTTCTCTACGCTCGATTTAGTGCTTGTTCTCTCAAGATTGTTATCTAATAATATCGTATAACGAAAAGTAATATTTCATTTATATTGTCATTCGCAAGTAAAACTAAATTAGTGAAAAAACAGGAAATTTTATGAAAAACATAAATCGTGTTTGTCGCCGTGTAATGCAACCTTTTTTTGAATTAAGAATATTTTAATGAGATATGAACTCACTAATTCTTCATTCAGTTTTGCTGGCAAGAAATTGACGACTAAATATTATTTGTGCACTTTGTAACTTTGAAACGAACGTTAATAATTAAATCACGCACGAAAATGATTACATAAGTAAACGAAGTTAAAATGTAAATAAATTTATTAGCATATACATGAGCTGACTTCAAATATAGATGCATTGTAGCTCCAGAGAATGTTTCCTAACATATTTTTATTTTAATTTTATCTGTCAACATAGATAAAAGCTGCAAGTTGAGGTTTAGTAAAATCATTTCAGTTAATGATCAATTGTGTGATTATTTTTGTGGCAATGGTTTTGCTGAAAATTAAATTAACACTTGTTTCGTCTGCCCTCTTTCCGCTTACAGGCTCGCAAAGAGGTAGACTGGCAAGACTTAATTTAGACAGAATAATAAAAGATGGTGTAGATAAGAAGTTTCAAAGGCACAGAAGAAAATTTGATCAGAATATTCTGGAATTAACCCTTTCTTGAAATTTTAGGTCCCACTTGATCAATAACTTTCGATTGAGTTTGGTCCAAGTTGTACTTCTAACAACTTTGGAAAATTTAATTAACATCATCTTTAGTTGCTAGCATTATCAAATTCATCTGTCTATGTATAAAAGAAGAACAGAATATGCTTGTACGTGGGATGCTATGTGAATTTGGTCAACTTAAAAACAGCAAGCTATATAATATAGATGATTTCTCTTTTCTATCGTTCTTATCTAAAACCTGAAGCAAACTAACTTTAATCGAATTCGCTGAAACTTTATCCATTCGAAAAACGTAACGTCGATATATGTTTGGAAGGATTTAATTTTGTGGGTTCGATGGTAGAACACAGTAGATTTCTGGTAAGAAAGAACGTGATGGATGAAGAAAATCAAAAACAAAGTACTTTTAATATAATACTTATTCAAAGCATAATAAATGCGAGCCGAGCCTTCTATCGCAACGTACTTAAGGATAAAAGCTCATTATATAACAAAGAATGTCTTGGCATATCCTTCCTGTCTTTAAAAATCTCTCACAATCACAATTCAAGGGTGACGCATCTGACATAATTCCATTTGTATCAGAGCTTACGACGAAACCAGTCAAAGCATATCTTAACAAAATTCTGAAAAGGACGATGAATCGCCACCGAATTCTGATAGAATCGAATAACAATCGCAACGTAATGTTGAAATCATGTGGGCAAGCTTCGTAGCAACGATTAATGAGCCATATGTCAAGTAGATCTTCATAGCATCGGCTTTATATTGAAACTAGTATATTTTCAATACCCCTTGGGATTACACGATGACGGTAGTGTTCTTGCCGATATATATGTACATTGATGATGATTTGCAGTCATATCAATCCATATGGAAGGTGTGTGTCAAAGCTTGAGTCGAAGAGGTTGTAGTTGCCACAAGACGAAATCGATACAAATTCAGTTTGAAAGCGATTGAGCAAGAAACGCTGCAGAAGACGAGGCGGACAAGAGAAAGAGAGGCAGAGCAAGAGGCTGGAGGACACCATCAAAGATGACATTATCCTGCATAAGGCTACACTGGAATGAGATTGCGAGGTATTCAGCGTGATATTATGTTCCAAGCATTATTACCTAAAGAAGATTGTTAATATAGAAGGAAGGCGAACAAGTGCTTCTGATTCGAGCAATAGATTTGCAGGCACTGCCTGTTTCGTGCCTGAAGTTGCTTCTTTGCTCATTTCGAAGCCGGGGCGACCTAATTTTTAATACGAGTAGTCATCTGTATCGATGAAGGCTGATTGAAAAACTTTTCGTTAGACGATAATGAAAATTGGAAATAATTGTGATAAGTTTTATTTAGATTGGTTGAGTCTTGGCAATAAGGTAAGGTACGTTTTGCAGAGTTATTCAAGTTGAACAATAATTTTAAAGAATTGATGACTAACTTTTGATGACATCAATTTCCGCATAGGACCTCCATTCAAGAAAATTGATCTCTCCACCCAAACCAATCCAACCTATTTGATTTTCGTCTGAATACTATTTATCATGTCGTTTTTGGGAAACGACTTTCATTTAAAATAGTCCGAAAGGCATCTGCAACGGTGAAGTTTTTCTGATGCAGCTTTGCCGGTGAAAGGTAATTACTCTCACACTGAAATCGGAGAAAGCCCTTTCACATTTTTTTCCTGTCAAACTTTGCCACCACCAGTCTGGCCACTGCAGCCACTGTAGATTTTTTTCTTTTTCCAGTGTTGATTAATTCATTTGCACTAATTGCGATTTATTTTTGCCAGCTTTCATTTGAACGGAGGGCTATCAAGTTCGTCAGACCGTACTTAATGAAATCTCTTTTCAAAAGCCAGCTACTTAATTTGGAGCTGAATGCATTTCAGAAACGATGGGCTCTAAAAAACTATATGAACAGACGAGTAAGAGGCGCTCCATGTGCATTTAAACACGTATATAGTCGGAGAGCAATATCATTGGCTTTCGTTTCACATCCGAACGTTGAATAAGGACCCTATAGAAATAAATAATTTAATTCAGAGTTGTTGAAAGCATGAAAAATATATAATCCTTTCATCCAACATCGATGTTTGTGAACCTTTTTTTCGCAGTCGTTCTCATATTTTCTATGTTTTATTGTGTATGCGTTTTTCCTCTGCACATTCATTTTTCTTATATTTTTCCATCTGTTTATTCAATAAAACCAACCAAACAAAGCATTTCAAGCGGTTTCGTCTAGAATGTTGCTGTTGGAAAAAAGTTTTTCCGTTCGCTCTCGACAAACGTTGAACTGAGATACAGCGGTTTGCATGCGAACATGTACTGTCTATACGTAAATGCATCAAACCTATTTTTACTGCGGAAAAAAATATTTTTGTTTATTCGTGATGCCTTTACTTTTCCTATATTTGCTATCCATACCTGTACAACCATCATCATAGGTAAATTATCGTTGATGAAGTGGCTGCAAGGGGAGGTGAGAGTGTTTGCGAAAGGAAGCAAAAAACTCCCGACAAGCCTCTATTGAAAGAAGTGGCGGTAAGTCCTGCCTGAGTGAGATTGTGTGGGGTTTTGGCAGTTGTTCTGCTACTAGTCTGCCAGTATCGTTTAGTATTCATGTCATTATTCTCCTGGTTGAAACTTGCAAAAAAAAAAACGTTTTGTAGGGTTACCGGTTAGCAAAAAATAAAGTCTGTACTCTTAAATAAATGGACTTCAAGTCCTTACGCTAGATGTATTGAAACGTTGATTAAAAAATGTATTTTGAAATCCTTGCCCAGTATGATTTGATTCAAACATTGAGTGCCACGTCAGTCACCGGTGACTGACACCGACCTTTCCGTTCAGGCCGCGTCAGTCACCGGTGACTGACAGTATAAAATATGATAATAAAGGAAAAAATTGAACATTTTTTCAGAAAACTTTAATGGATTTTATTGAAAGAAGGTAAACATAAAAATGGTTGTCCCTTGCAAGTGTCACAAAATGTTATAACCTGTGTGGTCAAATTTCGTGCTATTTTTCTGCCACTCTGTGCCGCATTTTCTTCATAGCACGATTTGCAATATTTTCGCACTGCTGAAACTCGGACAGGTTTTGTCTGCAGATTGTGTCGTTTTTTACTGGTTGCAATGCTGCTGGATGGAACGTCGGCTTCCTTATACAATAAACTATACTATATATACTATAAACTATAATCAAAACAGGCGAGGGGCCTAACGTGTTGAATGAATGCTTATATAAGCATTCCCTTTCGAACAGAAATACCTTCCGCTATTCTAAAAAACAATGGCCCTAATATGTTTTAAAATTTCCATCGAGTAAATTCTAATTTGCCAGTATTGCACTTCGCATTACTGTACTACGATACCTGCGCGTGCGGCCTGACGGAGAAGTCGCTATAAAACCGCGTGGCACTCAACGTGTTAACTAGCTTGACTCTGAACAAAGGAGATCGAGAGTGACTGGCTGGTACTTATGTTTTTTATTGTTCATTTTATGCTGTGCAAATATGTCGCCTTTATTTAGCAAAACTTTATCAAAGGGCTTTCCAATGGGCACGTCAGAACACTTTGTATCAACATCAATTGACACAAAATGATAACTTCGTGTGAAAATCATGTGACGATTATTTTAAAACGAAATTGTTAATATTCTTCTTCAATTCTGATAACATCGTTTCAATTTCCATCTTGCCTTCGTTTAATTAAATGCAGGATTGATACCTAATCTTCTACTACTTTGTCACAATAAGACATAAGATGATTCATCGAAAATCCCGAATAGTTTTCAGTCTATCCTTGTAGACCGAAGATTTCGAAATCACCTTAGGGAAAAGTTGAAGTTTTAAACTACCATAAACAACTCGTCCTTGCTGGTTACAACTCGACAGGATGGCGAGATAATCGAAAAAACAACACAAAGATTTGTTGAGACTAAGCATATCTTATGTCGAAATTTTCCAGTTCGATGTATTTTCCTGGGATATTGCTGTCTATAGACAGTTTCTTGATGTCCATTTCCATCTTTGAAAACATTAAGTCTGGCCACGCCTTCAGTCCAACTCGGACAGTCTACACGAAACAGCAATGCCTTGAGTCTACATCAAAGAGTGATTTTCGAAGCATGAAAAGGCGCTTCGTTAGCGGGTTCTAAATGCTTCAGTTTCGCTTTTAATGGAAGTGATTGAGCCAAAAATGTGCCTTCCGTGAAAAGGTGTTTTCAACAATTCACGAAAGTTTCACGCAAACTATGACTAGCCAGTTTCATTCTTCGTATATGTTGAACTTTTTAAGCTTTCAACTCGAGATCTTTACGTGAAATTCTCTCTGCTGTCATCTCAGGAAGCCTGAATTTTTGTCAACTCCTTGGAACAGAGAGATACGGATTTTGGTTTACAGCTTCAATATTCTGTATTCAAGCATTTAAACGACTTACAGTCACTAGCGCGTTGGGTTTGTTGACCATGCGAGACACACATTTGTGTCAATTCAAAAGAATCATCTGTCAAAAAGGAATGTCCATGACGAACGAAACACTCCTTTAGGTGGCGAATTCTAAAAATTTCTACCATAATTTATTTCTGAGCATGGCGGTATTTAAAAGTTCTCGATTGGTAGACAGAATATATTCCCGAGCATGATGTAGGTGTCTGAAGTTTTCAACGGTCTCAATTTTTTGAAATTTTTGTAAATTCTCACGGTGATTTGGAGTTTTTTCCTCTCTACTAAGTTTTAATTTCAGTCAAATTAATTCAGTCCTGTCAAAAATTATAAAGTGAATTGGTATTCAAAAATAGCACGGCTGTTTTTGTTCGTATTCTTGATAGATAGTAATGGACATTTTTCTTTATACCTTTACGTACAGTACCTGTTCCCCACAATAGCCATTTTGCTTTTGATCTTGAAGTAATGTCAAACTAGTAAAAAAATTTTCCAAATAGACAGTATGATCATCTGGATTCGCCTTCAATATACTAAGCAAATCCTTCGCTACTAATCCCCTACAGTTCTGAATTATTTGCTTCCATAAATTTACAAAAATAAGTATCGAACGCATAGCTATAATCGATAGAACTTGTAACATGTATAGCACTTGCTTGTCTCTAGTAAATTGTTCGCTGGATGATGCCCAAAATACTTGACAATTGCTTCACCTACAGACAAATCTCGATGAAATACCTGACTGTAAGAATTTGCCCATTAGGACGTCAGCAAGAGATATTACTTCCAACATTTTGTCCGTAGTTACAGCAGCCATACTATTATTCCACAGTAAATATTTCTTTATCACAATGAACCTGTTTCTAGACATTGATTTCGAAAGAATAGAGACATCGAAATCCTTATAGAGAGTACAGTATTAACGTTCTCTTTGCAGTGATTGGTAAACACCAAGGAACGTTTCAGTTTATCAATAGGTACTTTGAAACCCTGCATATTACTTTGCACAGCGTATGGCTTCGATAAGTGAATTATCAAATTCATGAATTGATTATCATAGATTTTTTCAAAAATATTTGCTGGATTTTGATTCTTCAGTTTCTCAATGAAAGTCGCTAGTGAAGCCTGAATATGATCTTTAGTAGATGACAACAGACTCATAAGACGGCTTCCTCTGACGCCGAGGAGGTCTACCTTTCGTACTAGCCCTTTCATTCGCGGCTTAAGGCTTGTTATCACTCTTCTTCGACCCTGTCCACAAACACCTCAACTCTTCCTGATATATCATTTAGCAGATCAATATCTTCAATATTGTCCCCCATCCCCACTCCTTCACTCTATTGTCCCCTTTCTTCCCATTACGTGCGTATCACCTGGCGGCGCAGAGAGAAGAGGGATCTCTCTGACAGGAAGCCTCCTCCTTTCCATCCATCCCTGCTGAAGACGGATTGCCCTTTACTTGAAGGCGTCGCTAGGCGATGACAAATGAAGCCTTGCCCGAAGTAATGTGACATACAGTTCCACGCTAGGTTCTCGGTGACAGGGGAGGTGTTCAGTCGGTGGTCTGTTTACCACTTGGTGTCCGACACTCAGGGCGTAAATAGCCTCCACGTTCAACAAAAAAAAATAATTATAAGCTTGTGGTTAAATGAAGAAGTTTCCTTGTTTGGGTGCGGCGGCGGTAAATCCTTCAAGGTCAAAATTTTTAAAAATAAAAGGTTTAATTTACTCTAATTGTTTTCACAAAGCCCAAATATTTCCCTTCGTGCTGCTTAGTGCAAGATATGCTGTGATTAAGACCGTAAAAAGGATCGGTGTGAACCACATATAAGACATCCTATGTGTATATATAGGATGTCATCCTACACCTATTGGTAACACTGGCAGACATTCAATTCAGATACCGCCAGAATCAATATGTAAACCTAATATTCCTATAAAATATATCATGTAATTTTAACAGATCATCGTCTTCTTCGCTCTTTTAAACCTTAAATTACATGCAAACAAAGTAAATTTCTTAAAAAATGAATGTTTAAATATTATTGTCGCGACATCTGAATAGTTCTAGTTGCAAGATGAGAGGAAAATTGTATGTAAGAATTTCCTCACCAAAATGCAAAGGCTTCTTGTTCTGATATTGCACTGTAGCCTTACCCGTAAGCAGGCATATTAGGAAAAATGTTCTAAAGTGGCTTCCCGAACTAAGAGGTTGATGATCCTGCGTACCATCATCATAGCCATCGTCAAAGAAATTATTCATTCATACGTTTCATCGTACTGTCGGCCGACTAACTGCAGTTAGAGTGCGACATAGTGGAAAAAATGCAAAACTGTTAAAAAAGGAAAACTGAAAAATTAATTTTTTTCTCAAAGTAAAATCCAGTCGCAGACAAGCCGTTTCTTCCATTGTCCTTGATGAAGCCACAGCAGCCGCGGAACTACCAGACAATGTGGTAATATAGTCTGCAACTCAGGTTACTTTACATAGTCGCGAACAGTCTATGGCAAATGGTTGAAATTACAATTGTAAAGGAAGGTGGAAAAGTTGATGTATTCATTTAAAATTGACTTACAGGCTTGTATAATGATGTAATGCAATGCCGATGTTGTGTGAGAATTCATTAGCAAATTAGAAGCGAGTTGAACAACTGAAGGATACTTTTATATGATTAAACGTTACATGATTCAATCCGGTTAATTCATTTGAAGTTATGATTTTAATTTGTTGTTTTTCTTTCTTTCCATTACAAATAAAATGCCAGGAAAATAAATGATTCCTGGATTTTTTTATTCTTCATTCTTTGTGAGAATGTTTACCTATCAATACAAAGTGAAAGGGAGTATAAAATCAGTGATCGATCTCATGAGTTGGGTCAACCAGGTGAAGATAATAGGATTGTCACAACACTTCAAAGTCAAAAAACTAAAAATTATGGTGGAAAATGAACACTTGGGGCGTGAATGTCCAGTTGAATAAAAATGAACTAAATACTAAAGTCACTTCCAAAGAGTGTCGACGCTGCGTTAATATTTCCGTGCCTCAACATTCAAGCTCTGTGTATCGTCAATACAAACTGAAACTCTTCAGCAACTCCTTGGATGTCGCAGTCGCTCTCAAGACGCCTTACTCTTAATAAAGCGTTTATTTCTTTGCATAGAGGTTTTCGAGTTTGCTGGGTTTCTTTATTGTAAAAATAACAGAAAGAGTATATCAACGAATGTGCGTCAGGTTTTGCTTTAAAGTGGAAAGTCTAGCTCGGAAACAACTGATATGGTGAATAAGCCATTTGGAGAGGATAATATGAACAACGCAAAAATACTTGAGTAGAACAACCGATTTAAAGATGACCATGTGTCAGTTAGCCGTCACTGAAATCGTTGAGGACAACTGGAGGTAGTTTCTCAAAACGAAAATGTAATCAAGAATATTATTCCTGGCGATAAGTCATTGGTTTGCGGGCGTGATGCAGAAACAAAGAGACAGTTTTCACACTGGAAGCATTCTGAATCACCAAGAAGAAAAAACTCACGTTGGGGAAAAGTTAAGACGAGTTTAATTGTTTTCTTTGATTATGATGGTGCTGTGCAGCACGAATATGTTGCGAAAGGTCTTAAGAGCACTAAAGAATACTACGTTGAAGTAATGGAATGATTACTCGATGAAGTAAGAAGAAAAACATCATAGTTTTGGACAAGCTGTGATTGGCAGCATCAACAGCGAATTTTGGCTCTTTCTCACATTAAAAATGTTTAATGACAAGGAGATGGTTGGAGCTAATGTCACGAACGTACTGAACGTAGTTTCGAAAACTGACTTCCAGGACTGTTTTAGGATACGGAGGCAAAGTTGTTAGCGTGTATTGCATGTAAATGGAGACTTCTTCCATATATGTCCACCTATATGTGTATGAAATATGTACAACTACGCGGGCATATAAAGTTAGGCTTGATAATTTTGGGACAAACCTTTTTTTTTTGTGGGTCATAATAACGGTCATATAGTGGCAAGATGTCCAAAAGATGCAGTATAGAAAAGCACGAGCATGAACAGTATGTGACAAGCGAGCAGAAGGAAATATTGAATGGATGTTTACAAGACACATACAAGACACTGAAATGTGATCTTACCCTGATCAGAATATATGAGTATTAATTTAATATGTTCGTAAATTAAATCACGCAAGAAATTAATATGCAAAACTCGATTATCGCGAAAAACTCTTAAGTGCCTTACAATTAGTGATTGAAGATCCTGTTAACCAGTTAACGTCACTGTTAACCAGAATATACAAGTCCAATATTTTTAGTGAAAATGAGAAGTTCTTCGCAAACTAAAGAGCACATTGTAAAAAATTATTATAGATCGTTATCCATAACATTGATTGAAGATCAGTTCAATGACAAGTTGCCAAAATATTTATGTCATGAAAATATATCTCAGTTTATAAACAAAGTATAAAGTACACGTCGTTTATCATGCCTAATTGTTTAATATAAATTTTGAAAAGTCCTTTTGAACTTTGTAATCCCCCCCCTTTTTTTCTCACCTATTTGCCACACAAATCCTTCTCACGTTGACTGGATGATTTAATCAATTTAGCAATAAATCATGCAGCGGCAATAGAAAAACTTAAAGATATTAATATTTATAAAGAATTGTGGAAAGAGCTCAAGCTGGTTTCGAACACGCGTCCCTGCCGCTTCTCATCAGGTGCCAACTCACAGGCTGATACGCGTCGATTGGCACTACCAGCTTAGGTGGATGTCGACTGGTTATTTACTAGTTATGAATATTGCTCTACAGCTTTGAACATTTTTCCTATATTCCAAATTGCCTTTGGTCTGGCTTTATCAATTTCAGAAGTTTTTGGTAGATCAATTTTTCCATTTTCACTTACAACTTATAAGTGATTTATACCCATCCATCCATAAATTTGCTCCATAAATTCAAAATCCAATTGTCTTGCTGAATTAATTTTTATTTCTTTACAGGTAAGTGGAACTCGCAGGGATGCTTTCTTCAAATATTTTCGTATGTGAAACCCATAGTTACTCGATTAAATTATTCAAATTATGCAAAGAAGTAATTCTTATGAAATATGTATTAACAAACTGTATGGAATGTGTTACACTAAATTTTATTTGTATTTCAATTTGTATTTTTAAAGAACTTGAAAAATTTTACTATCCATAATCACACATACGTTTCCCAATTTGTCAACTTTTTATATTAGTGTACAATTTGTAGTTTGGTAAACACAAAGCCGGTCTTTAAAGTTTTGACTTGAAATCTTTTTTATTAAATTCATTCGTTATAAAAATCTGATCCGTACCACTGGCTACGAAAGGTTTTGTATAAGGTTTCTTCCAAACCTTGAACGGTTAGCGAGCATATATTGGGTGAGTGGAACAAACGAAGCGCAATATCCTTTTGAAACTTTTGAAAATTAATTTTGAAGGTTGAGAGCTAAGAAATGTCATAAAGCTACATTATTTATTCTGATATCATTATCATTATATCATTATATATTCTGATTCCTTGGAACTTATTTCTAGGCTTAGTTTTCCGGAATATTTGCACAGTAAATATATATGTAATTTTATTTACGTGTTTTGGGAAATCAAGAAGCGATCCACTATAGTTTGCCAATCAACTTAGTCTGAGAATGCAAGGAATTATAATAAAACTTGCGCGAAAACGTTCTCCAGACCTATTGTCAATGAATACTTCTTCCTATTATTTTCTTCCAACTATTTCTTCCTGCCTACCAGCTTCCTGGCATTTTCATATAGTTTTCCATTTCGACTTGATAATCTGTTGTCAAGGTGAGATTTTGTCTATTTTCTTACTATAAAGAAGAAATTTGAAGATTTCTGGAGTAGTAAATGGTCGTACCATAGGGTAACAACATACAGCGATAACACTCCGACCATCGACCGATCGAATGAATTTTGTAGAATTGTATAGGTGTTGCAAAAATTTTTATTTCTTGCTCGTATTTTGATCGTTTTGTTTACAAACTAAATGAAAATAGATAAAGAAAATAGAAAAAAATCAACATTTTTACTAACACCAATGCAATTCTGCAGAATTCGTTGAATACCATTAGATCGGTCGTTTGTTCGGAGTGTTATCGCTGTATGTTGTTACCCTATGGTACGACCATTTTGTGCTATCTCAATATGAACGTTTTGACAGAACTTTGAACTTTATAAAGCAATTGAAAGACTAGAATGTCTTCCATCTGAAGAAGTCTAACCTGTTTGCAAGCATGCAAATCACTGACATGAATTAGACGAGACAAACCTTGATTAAGGGTGTAGGATTAATGCAATGCATACGATAAATATTGAATAAATATATTTGTAGGAAGAAAGTTTCTATTTTGGGTCACAGGAGCAGTGGATTAAATTTATGAAGTGTGAATTGAAGTTTTCAGATTAAAAAAACATTTAGAAAAAACACCTGATGAGAAGCGGCAGGGACACGTGTTCGAAACCAGCTTGAGCTCTTTCCACATTTCTTTATAAATATTAAATTTAGAAAAAGGTTTTGCAAAATATGGGCATTGCGGCTTCATGTGCCATAAATATTATGTTTTGGAAGTAAAGATAATAAGATAAGTGATGTCTTCTGTTTTCGATTTCTGGTGATTTATCAGTTAAACACTAATGAATTAATGATACAAAGTAATTAATTGAAGTACAATTTGATACCCATAGAACCTATGCATTATTGTATTTCCATATATAGCCCTCATGTATAGGTGTTCTATTAGGGATTCATGATTCAAATTTCAGATGCAGTGGATGTATATGGTTTGATCAGATGAGATGCTCTTTAAAGATTTAAAGAGTTGATTATCATGGTTAGGTTACACACTGTGAATCATTGTTTTTCTGACCCTTTGACGTATTTTTCCCCAAGTTCGTTGAAATATATTAGAGTTCTCTTAATATTAGCTGATTAGTGTTCCTGCTAGGAAGCTAACCCACAGCACTCTCGAATTAAATGTGATGAGGCTCCTTTCTGACGGCACGATAGGTTTCGAGCAAGCATCCGCATAATCTAGAAAATCTCATTATCTTATATCACAATACTTATGATACGTATATGCATTAATTATGATTCAGAATTTGTAATAATATACACATATGCTATGCGTATTATTTTAGGCTAGCGCTTTTCTTTTTGAAGTTCTCGCACTCTCACCACATTTCACATTCTTTTTGGCTCTAATCCCTAGAAGCAGCATTTGCTTCACATTGTTGCTGAATATGGTTTTGAATCGCTAATCCAATTATCCTTCATATTCTGTTACGTAGATGAAGCAACAAAACTACCCTAACTTTCTGGTCTAAATTTCATACGTTTCCAGCCCGACAACCTTTCACATACGAATTTCTCAACCTAAGTATGTAGGTATCATACATGAATAGCTTGGAAGCTAGTTGTAACTAATTCTACGGTTGTAATAGCTTTGTTATAGGAAGCTGACTGCAGGCAACAAAAGTATTCAAGGAAAATGCACTCATCCATTGAACAGCCTGAATCTAGTGGTACAGTTTACAATGTGGGTGTGTGTGTATAGGGTAAAATGAAACAGTATAGTACAGAATCCAGTGATGTGATACTGGTACTTTGTTCTATTCTCGATTTACATGGGTCAGTAAACTTAATTATAAGAGTCGATTTATTACCCCTGTAATGGGGCGTCGAATGGAAGGGAATTGGTTGAGTTGGGACCAACTCAATCGTAACATATCTTTCCAATTTACAAGCATTGTCTCTACACGTAGTATGTGTTCATTTTATATTGGCTTTTGACATCATATATGTGTAGATCGATAAATGACTTAATACGGACGATTGGCATTTTTTTGTATAAAAACGAGTATTTAATCATAAAAAGGTATTATGGAAAAACAATAATCGAATCATTTAAAAAATGCTTTAAAAGTTGCTCGAAACTAGTGAACCATCTCAATTGAAATGCTTCGCCTCTCTCAAATTAAATTGATAGTATTAGCTGTCAAGCATCCTTCGTTCTTTCTCCCTCTCTGTAAGAAGAATCTCAGTGAAAAAAAGTAGCACAGAACGTGATTATTGATTTGTCGGTTTGGGAAATCTCATACTCCAAAGACAGTCGACTGAAGCCAGGGAAGTCATCCACAAACTCTATATTGAAGTTACGAGGTTTGAATGATGCATGTGGATCATCTTTTCAACATAACCTACGGACAGCACCTACTCGCTGGCTAAGGTTTTTACGGTGGTTCAAGTTATTTTTCTAATTTCACGAAAATCACTAACTTGATTAATTTTAGCATCAGGCCTTGCTGGAATACATATTTTTTGTTGAACCACTTTGATTGGATGTTTTCTATCAGGCATATATGCCTGCTAGCATCCTTTTCTCAAACGTCACTTTGACGGTAAAAATAGGTCAATCGTAGAGGTTGTATAGAGTGTTTTTTCAAGAGTTTGAGAACTTTAAATCACAACTGGTAGATGATTACATGGCATTCAGTTCTAAATATGATTTCTGACATATGTCCGCTGCAGCTACAAGTTACATAGTCTATTCGATGAGTCCAAATTTTTACCACTTTTTCCAATAAATCTGACAGTATGGCGTTAATGGTGTCTTATATAATGGCTTCTAATGCTTAAAGAGTTGTTGGTTTGTCGGTATAAATTATTTATTTTATTAAGTCGCGCGAAGGACGGGGACCACTTGGCTGGACCCCTTCTAGAGATAAAATTTTGGCCAAATTGATTTTGCAATAAATTGATGGACAAGCGCCCTATATGGCAGTTAGTAGTTGCGCCATCTTGTTAGAGCCAAATGTCGTCGATGTTTTACTTGATTTATTTTTGGAAACGAAAAATGAGTCAGCATAGCCCGGTTGCGCTTGCCATTTACCGTACCGGCAGCTCTTTCCTCATTTCGAAAGAAATAAGGATCGATGTTGCCGTGTAAACCTCACAGAACAGTCAGTATTAATGGATGTAATGAATTGTCTTCATTCCATTTACGGCAATTTCGCTTATTCTCGAAGCCATTTAACCAGAAATGAGCTTCATCACTAAACACACTTTTTCGGTAAAAAATTTTTGGTCGGTTTCAAATTAGTCCAATCAGGAAGAATGCGAAGTTAACGATGGTCATTTGGCTTAAATTCTTGCCCGAGCTGTATTTGATCGGCACGTATGACAAGATCCGTATATTAAAATTTTCCTCGTAGTCGAAGAACAAACGTCAACAAGTTGGAAACGGCGTTTAATCGACATTTCGGCGTCTTCTTCTACACTTTGCGCTATAACAGCAATATTCTTTGTCTTGTTGATGGTTTTGAATCGAGAAGAGTAAAATTAGTGCGAAAACGATCAATAACAGCATACACTGCTTGCTTACCAGGCCGATGATGTTGACAGTCAAATGGACGAAGTGCTCTATGAACTTCGTGAATGCAAGTTGGAAGCGTTGTTTTGACGTTAAACGATTCACGATGAATTATCAAACCTTACTGAACAGAAATGTCAATACAGTTTGACATTCTCAACTGTCAAATCATAGACAAAAACCATTGAAACTTCTCATGCAGCTAAATAAATAACCGAAATATTTACCTGTCAACTTAATCAAAACAATATTTGTGCCCGAATAGTCAAGATATTTTTAAAGGAGTTTTTAATGTTTATTTCCGTGATAACATGTCGTTTTTCGAATTATATTCTAATAAACAATCGTTATTTGTTTATTACTGATAAGGTTTTGAAGACCTATAGTTCGTCATCAATATGTGAAACAATGTATGAACGTGTTGTGGATACTTTAAGGACTTCAACAAAGATAGCTTTGATCTTGAGAGTAGGAATGAAGTGAAGAGATTTTCTAAGGCCCAATGCAAAGGTTTCTCATTTAATTTCAGGAGACTTATTGAAAGTGACTCAAGCAACCTTTTCTAAATTATTGAAAGCCAAGTTAGACGCCAGCGAATTGGGTCCCATGAGAGTTGAAGCAGATATTATTTGCGTACTCATAATAGTCGATTTTCAGGTGACAACTGAGGTTGCATATTGTGTTCCACGTGAGAATGAAAACCGTTTCATTATGATAACATCAAGGAAACATATCGTTGGTCATTTGCAGGATTCCTTCAAACTGAAAACGGTCGAACCAGGCATCAGGCACGACCATTCAATTAAATAATTATAAATTTAATTATAAATTAAATTTATAAATTCAATTCAATGGGAATCAATATAAAATGATGTCACCGCCAAATAAATTTCACTCTGTTTTTGTAACACATGAATAATTAAATCGATGCTGAGATTGCCTTCAAACATGAAACGTTCTAATGCAGCGTTCTTTCAGCGATGATTTTTTGACAAAACAGCTTTGAATATTGAAAAAATTACAAAAGCAAAATTGTTCAACGTAAAAATAAACGTAACGCCTATAATAAACTCAGGCTCTTCCAAAGAAAAAAAAATCAATTCGGGTAAATGCACATATTGCAACAACAAAGACACAATAGATTTGCTTTTGTTTCATTGCACAGAATTTCAAAGGATCAGGGAAAAATACAATTTCTTTTACAGATTTAAACATATTAAAGAGTGAATTCTCAAAAATGATAACAAGCTCCTTGAAAACATTTCAAAAAAGTCATTTCTGTCAATTTCAAATCACCGCTGTTCTTTCGAATATTGTGTATCCCATATGAGTGAATCATTTATATTTAACCTTTACTACGTTTTTTGTCCATCTTATCACATTGTCTAATAATGACAGCTATTTCTATTACGACTCTTGACCGATTGCTTTCACAGTATCGAATCATAAGGCTAGGATGCAGTTTGTAGGTTAGGATGCAGTTTGTGCAGTTTTCTAGGATGCAAATGTAGTGTAGTGTAACCAACAGATGTCAAAAGTCACCTTTCGTCGTCAATATTTCAAATCCTTCAAATTTTTCATATTTTGACAACAGAAACAAAAGAAGAATTTTTTTATAATTCCTGCTGCGAGTCGCCAATTTCCTGAGATTTCCTTGTAAAACCTTCTAGCGCTCTGCCTTTCAAAGTGTTCCTGCACAGTTCTCTTCAGTCTCTAAAATATATTTGGTTTGTCAATGTCGTTTCAATGTGTCAGACCTTACGCATTCAAATCCATGCAAGCCCTCAAAAAATCATATATCTCATTGCAGCTACCAAAATCTCAACCCCTTCGAGTTTAAATCAATTCCTTCAACACGGTGACTGCTTGAATTTGAAAAAAAAAATATTTCATTTTTCTCCCACAGACCAATTGTGAACAAAAGAAATTTAACAATAATAAGGGTCCATTTTCGGTTGTTTTCGTAGTTCTATTTTATTCGTAAGTATTTGTGGAAATGTCGATTCTATTTTATTCGCTGCAACCTACGTAACACTCTTGTTTTCTCATTTGAAAACCCACAGATTCATGTTCAAAAGATTTTCAAACTTTCCCTAGAAACATTTTTTCTTCTTTCGTATGAATTTGAAAACAATTTTCATTTATTCGAAATGAAACCAAAACAATTTCACCATCCTAGTAAGCTTTAAGCATCAAAGGGCGGCAAAATTCATAGAAACTATATTCTTGTTCATAGAAATAAATTTCTTATCCTTTGCAATAGCGGTAGAGGATACACACTTTGTGTTTCAAAGCATATACACATGCTGTACTTCTCAAGGCAAAACGGTAAACAAAAGTAAAACTTCAATACAAGTGTATATGGCTACTAACATTTGTATGTCATACCCACATAAATCAAGCTTTATGTATGTTATGTTTGTATTCGTTATGTGGATACTGTCAGTGTAAATACTATGAATAGGGACATCCTTTATAACAAGCCCAGATAGGATAAGCTCTTCACTTGCTTACAAGTAAGATGGAAAATTCAAGTCTTCAATACAATCTTTCTCTTTGGTGTTCGGATGGTCAGAAAAAGAAAAACATTTGTACGTTGAGGTTGAGAAGCAAAAGTTTAAATTGAAAAGTAATTTCCATGTCGCATGTGAGCGCTTTTCTAGTTGAATATACACAACTAAAATGTAAAGTCAGGGTAACGCAAAATGAAACAGCATTTGCACTGATAACATACTTGAAAACTGGTGAAGCGAAAGAAAATTCATATCATGGTTCGTCGTTGTTGAGACGGCTACTGTCTGTGTTGGTGTAAACAAACTATCCGAGTGGGCTAACAACTACTGATCCATAATAAACGTCTAATGGACGAACGTTTTGAAAGAAATTCATTCAGAATTGGAGTATAGCAAGTTGCCTGAATGTGGGCTGTCTGTGTTAGGATTACTTAGGAAACGTTGATTCCGACAAGATTTTGAAGTTTGAATGGAACAGCAAGTAATATTTCTTCCTTGTTCAAGCTTGGAATGATTTTCTCTTCTTAATTCTTCTTAATAAATGGAACTTTGCAAAGGTTCATGAATAAAATAAGTTCCTACGCAATGACTTTCGCCGAATTCTTTTGGTAACATTTAAGATTCATGTTACCAACTACTTGGATCCTTCCTTTGTTTTTCTTTTCTGTTGCAAGTGTATGGTTCAATAATAACTCGAAGATGTTGTCTTCGAGAATGATGAAATGGTTTGGATTGCACTTTCCTCCCCGCACAAGAATTCGCACCAAACAAAAGGGTTTTGGAATACCAGGTGTATGCATAAGTTTTTTCCGGTCTTACTAAGAGATGGTGTCAGCGAAAAGTACACAGCGTTTTGATTTGACACAAACGCCATTTTTATAGTCCGACATTCAGCTACACAGATACACGCGCACAAGTTGAGCACGCCAAAACTAGCATGCATGTTGTATCGTGTTGACCAATCATGCCGAATTTTTTCCATGGAAAGGAGCATTTTCGGTACGCATTGCTTTTCTTGTTTAACTAAAACTAAAAGGCTGTTGAAAGTCATCGTTTGTTGCTAAATCATACGGTGGAAGACGTTCCATCAGAAAGTAATGGGAGACATGGTTTTGACAGTTCCAAAGTGGTAATTTTAATGTGAAAGACAGTGGGCGCTGTGGTAGGCAACAAAAATGCGAAGAGGAGGAATAGCAGGAGTTATTGAATGGTGACCGGACGGCAATTAGCAGAACCAATAAATGTCTGGTGCGATCAGAGTGGTATCGTGCATTATGAACGCGTGAAGACCGCCAAAACCGTTAATACACCACGCTATTGTCAACAAATGATAAATTTAAACCGCGCATTAATTGAAAACGACCGGAATAGGCCAGGAGACATGGCAAAGTGATTTTGTTACACGATAATGCGCCGTCGCGCAGCAAAATGAGTGAAAGACACGGTGAAATCCCTTAGATGCGACATCCTTTTGCACCCGCCCCACTGCTCAGACTTAGCGCTATCTGACTATTGCCACTACACTGCAATTAAGTGCGCGTTTGCAGACCACCAAAGTCTGATTTCAATGAAATTGGAAACTGGCTCGGCGCATGGTTTGCCGCAAAAAAGCAGTTTTTTGACATGGTATTCATAAATTGGTATTCATTTTGTACATAAAACCTGAAAGATGGGCGAAATGTGCAGAAGCCGATGGCCAGCATTTTGAAGAAAAAAATTTTTCCCCTAGAAAATAACGTATTTTTACCAAAAAAAAGGGTAAAAAACTTATACATACATCTACCATATGGGAGGGTCGCTAGAAGCAGAACGGCAATAAAATATATTTAAATATTAAATTTTTTTTACTTAATTTTTATGTTTAGCTGTTGATTTATATGGTTTGAACATGTAATTTTCTTCACTGATATCCACCGTTCTGAAGTATATATCAAATTCGCTTTTTATTAACTATAACTCATTTAAAATCTATGTTTTTGTGCTTGTCGCCATTCGTGCACCTATAATTGCGTACTGTAATTCTTACCATCATCATAAATATAGCTTAATGTAATTATTTGATGGCTAAAGATAGTGAAATGCCTACTCACCGAAAACCAAACTCGTCCCGACCAACTAACATAACCTTCGAATTTGGACTTCGATAGCAACCAGACGAATTCGAAATATATCTATATTAGAAAAAACTAATGAATGAGTACAGATTATTATAGTCACCGATTTATTTGTTTTTTTTAAATGTATTTTTAAACAACAAGTCTTCACACAGTTCCTTTCAACAAAAAGGCTTACAGTTTTCATGGCTAGAATATTTAAAAAATCTGACTTCTAAAATCCATATTTAAGAAATTCTTCTTAACTTTTTAGAAGTCAGAATTTTCATTTCATTTCAATCTGAAATCCAGCACAAGGAAACAAGCGAATAATAAATCCGAAGGTAGACATTAAAAAAAAACATTAATCAGTTTTAAATTGAAATAAATTGAAAGCATCGCAAAAAATGGACGCTGTATTCGCCTTCGAAGAAGCATTTACTTTGAGAGCATATTCACTGTAGAATTCGAAATCCTGTATCTACACCAGCTAAGCTGATGTAGGTACAGAATGTTTTCCTTAACATCAAAAATAAAGTAGATATCTAGAAAAATGTCTTTGATTAGGTTCAATTGTAGTTGTTAAATTATTTCTTTGAAAATACTTTTCCTGGTAGTATACCATAGTAGTCCTGTAGTTCTAGAAACGTTGCCGTAGTATTGAAGTTCTCGAATCTCCCAAAAATAGAAATAATTTGAGATTTATAAAGTTATAAACTGAACTTGATGGATTATTTCTAGATTGGTTGAAATAATTAAGTATCCTTGCAAAAGTCAGGCAATATAAATAATGAGTCTGATAATACTAAAAAAACTTTAAATGAATTAAAGATAGCGAAATATTTTTTGTAATTTTATTTTTCAGAATGTCCTTTGCTGCCCGGTAACCAAAAAATCACGTTCCCCTCAAATTCATAATTGGATAGTGCATACTCGGAGTCTTATGCTGAAATCATCCTTAAATTTTTTGAACATAATAATCTAGCCACTCCTTGAGGAGAAATGTGAACTTTCTACTTTTGCATCCTGTTCGGAAAGTTCTCTGAACAAAAGCGACATTCTCTAAACGCGTTGATTAGTGGCTAATAAAGAAAGTATAGAATCTTTCATGTGTGTTGTTGAGAAAACTGTAACCACGGCTTAGTATAACAGTTGGTCGAGCAGTGTGAGAAATCGTCCCTTGAATTAAAGTTGATCTGAATATAGATCAAACGTGAATGTAGTTAGAAGAGATTTAATACGAGGAGATTAAGGAGTACTTAGAATTCTAGAGATTTCGTCCCATCGAAATCTTCCACATTAAACTAAAACGAGACCATATCCCAAAGGAAAAAATACCTCCACCCACAATAGTAAGACAGTATGTCATCTTGTCTGCCATTTTTGTCTATTAAACCACGAGTAGGATCAGGGATGGGCCAGAACTGTCAGGTATTCGGACATGCTTCGAACAAATGTCACGTATAAGCTCGGTGTGTGAAGTGCAATGTACTACACTACTTCCCTAAATAGAAAAGAAAGTGGACCAGACATCGAAGTGCGTAAAGTGTGGCTTCGTATTTGGGTCGTCTCCAAACGCCTGAAATCATAAAAAAGTGATGCGCATAAATTGCGGTGCAAAATAAGCAACGAAGACAAAATGTAAACCATCATTTCATTTCAACACCACAGTTTGAACGTGCTGAAGCTCGGTAATCAACATTAAGCCGGGCTCTGTGAAGTTTACACACATTTGAATCAATCAAACCTCTACGTATGCATACCTCACCGAAGATGTGGTCGCATTTTTCAATATTGAAGGCCAACTTTCGATATGAGGCGACTTAAATGATTACAATCAGCATTAGGGAAGTGCCAGAAGAAATCAACCAGTGACTATATCAAATAAATTCCTCGCACTGTTAAAGTGTAAAATACATGGGAATAACCTGCATAAAGGGATTGTGAGACCTCAAGCCCAATGGTCGAATTAGGGTCCTCAACGAGCTCTCTACCGATCATCAATAATCCACTTTTAATAGGAAAAGTTTACGCAGACTCTTAAAACAAAGGAAACTACGAAGAAGCGCTAACGAACGAACGTTTCACACAAAACTGCATTTATGTGTAGTGACAACTTGAAAACTTTATAAAAGAAGTAAATAACAAAGTTAAGAAATTAAAAGAGAAAATAGATTGAAAATTCAGGCAAGCTAACAACATCCCAACAAACTTTCTCTAGCAAATAGAAAGTTGATAAAAAGGAGGACACAAATACGAAGAAATGCTGAAAACACGGGTGATCCTTATCATAAATTCTAAGCGAACCGGTTGACAAACAAGATAGGATTGCGTAATCTGGCTATACGCAGAGTAGCCATAGAAGCCGATTTGAAGAACAACCAAAGAAGAGCGTCATATAGAGCTTATAGAATCTATAGCTATCAAAATACTTCCTCCTGAAAAATGGAGTAGTAACACAACCCATACTCAGTCCCAATGAAATGAAATTCGACAAAAAAGAAATAATGCAGGCTTACTTGGACATGCTGAAGAGAAAATCCAAGGAAAATAAATTCTTGATGATGATCTTAATTAGGAAGAAGAGATAATCTGCAAGGAAATCAGATTTTGACGCTCTGACAGTAGTAACGATCTCGAGGTGCAATCAGTGGATATGCATGAAACACAGGACATGGCTTCAACAAGCGAAACCCAGACTCCATTACAAATACAATGCTAAAACAGCCCCAAATAACTTTATCCAAGTAGTCCAAGTAATAACTACTTACTGACCAAGTAATAACTACTTGCTTCGACTGCTTGCACTGCTTATTCCGTCTGCGAAAATACCCCAAAAGAAGGAAGTCGGCAACAATTAGAGTCATCCTTAAACCAGGCAAAAGCAATACGCAGGGAGGATATCCTCTCTTGTAAAGTTAAGGTAATTAAAAAACATTGCTGGTTTGATTATTAGAAATAATTCAAGAAAGGGAGGTTATCCTTCACTAGTAGTTTTGCTTTCGAGCATATCATCTAAAAGAACTCAAGCTCACAAAGGTGCTCCAAAACAACAGAAATGTGTTGAATCATCAAGCCTGGTTATGTTTTTTTTTAAATGGCTAGTTTCAATATACTACTGTCATTTCTTTTAAATATTACATTCATTCCTCCACTGTCGATGCTACAGGCGATCAATCCAATTTGGGATTTTAAAAGGATCATCAGTGTCACCATTTTTTTATAACTTGTGAACTGCGGATTCGCCTAATCTGTGAAAGAATGTACAGTTATCCCTATAAGCCGATGTACATGTATATATTACACTTGCGGCAAGCAGAAATCGTCACTTCAAAATTTTGAACAATTGATCGACACTCGCATGAGATACTTTAGCAGATGGAACATTCAAATCAACAATAAAAGCCACGAAATATTCATTAGAAGAGGAAGAAAACAACAGCTCCGCAAACAACAAATCAGTTCAGATAACATAGAAAGGAACCGAACAGCAAAAGCCTTAAGAATAACATATGACAGCAGATTGAGCTGGACAGACCACATAAGTCAAAATTGAGAACATTTCTAAGGTATTGCATCTCCCTTATACCAAGTTCGCAGCCCCACAGTTCTCTCAGCTTCTATTAAACTTTAACAAACAGTCTATTCATAATAAATAAATAATAAATAAGATCAACAGTGCTTTATGATTGTATCGCATTTTGTCAAACAAACGAAAAAAAAAATCACTTCAAGTCCTCCAAAATAAAGCGACATGTAGGTCCATCACGTCTCCCCACGATAGAGATAATTGGCAAGAACATACGCGGTAGAGAACTTAAACTCTTGACAGAATTGACGAACACCGCAAATATACAATAAATCTCCTAAGAATTCCAGAAATAGGGTAACCATTGAACTTTAAGATCAATAAATGACATTGACTTGACATAAATTAATTGACTTGCTATATCGTTTTGCTCTAGTTCAAGTTCAATCAGTCCTAGATGAGTGATCGGTATTCTTCCAAGCCAGGATATGTTTTTCGCTTGAAAGCGCGAAATCCCTGACGTGTTAAGCAGTCGCTGAAACTATATGAAGAGATCCATGAAAAACGGTTGAAATCGCATTCCAGAATATTTCGTTATATTTATCGCAGGTGTTGTTCCGGTGACAGGTACCAAACAAATTCCTAAAATAAAGGGACTTATGATTTTATTGCACAATGAAAGACCACAGACTAAAAAAAAGAACGGTTTGATATTGACAAGGACTTCGATGATGCAATAAACAGGTCAGCTAAAATACCATATCGAAAAATTCTAATTCCATATCTAAAATTCTGTTGGGATAGTTTTGGAGTTCCAGTATCCAAATGTGTCTAACGTCTAACACGAGTCAGTCAAATACTGCGCCGTTGAAGTAAGGAAACTTAAAACAATATTTGTCGCTAAAATTGCGTGCCAAGGATCAGTTGGATAATCGAAGAACCGTTGATTCAACTTCCCCCTTTCCGAATTTGCCGAATGCCGGAGACAATTTAAACTCGACTGTAAGAGCTTGAGAAATGATGACCGTTCGTGAGGCCCGAAACCTGCGGCTACTGACGATAATATTGCTAAAGTTCATCAAATGGTGTTAGAAGACCGCAAAATTAAAGTAAACGAGATAGCAGAGGTTATGAAAATGTATAAAGAACGTGTTTGTCACATAATAATTCAAAATTTAAGCATGAGAAAGCTGTCTGCGCGTTGGGTGCCGCGTTCGCTCGCGTTGGATCAAAAACGTGTTCGAATGAACACTTCCAACGCTCTGTTTTCGCAGCTTAGGCACAATGAATCCGGGTTTTGTAAATTACAATGAATTACTCTAGACGAAACTTGGATATACCGTTATACCCCGAAACAAAAATACAGTCTAAACAGTGAAATGCAAAGGGGGAACCGGCTTCCAAGAAAGCAAAAACTGTTTTTTGGGCTGGAAAAGTGATGGTGAATATTTTTTGGGATAGTCATGGAGTTATCTTAATCGATTACCTTCAGAAAGGAAAAACTAATAGATGTATAAATATGAAATGCGGATTTTTTTTGCTTGAAATATGCATTTATTTGAATAACACAACGAATGAATTCAATAATCAAAGTATTAGCCATCGTTAGCTACGACTTTTTCCCATCTTTCTGTCAATTGATGGATGCCGTCCCAGTACCCCTTCTAATTTTTTGAGGGTAACCAAACATCAAGCCAATTTTTAACTTCTTCGTAAGAATGGAAGTGCTGTTCCGAAAGTCCGTGCTGCATCGATCGAAACAAGTAGTAGTCCGAAGGAGCCAAGTCTGGTGAATACGGCGGGTGGGGCAGAACTTCCCAATTAATGTTTCCCAAGTAGTTCTGGACAGGTATTGCAACATGCGGCCGAGCATTGTCATGTTGAAAAATGACTTTATCATGTCTTTGATGAAATTTTGGTCGTTTTTCCTTAAGTGCGCGGTTCAATTTGATTAGTTGTTGTCGGTAACGTTCGCCAGTAATAGTCTCACCAGGTTTCAGCAGTTCGTAATACAAAGGTCCCTAACTATCCCACCAAATACACAGCAAAGTCTTCTTTCCATGAATATTTCGGACTGGTTTTGATATTTATGGCTGGCCTGGGTCTACCAATGATTTTTTCCGCTTGGGATTGTCGAAATAAATCCATTTTTCATCGCCAGTAACAATCCGATGCAAAAAACCTTTTCTTTTCTGTCTGGCAAGCATAATTTCACAAATGGTTTTTCGCCTTTCGATGTCTCTTTCTTTCAATTGATACGGCACCCATTTTCCAGCTTTTTGGGTCTTTCCCATGGCTTTTAAACGTTGTGAAATGGCTGCCTGAGTAACTTCCAACGCTTCTGCCAACTGTTTTTCAGTTTATATGTTGTCTTCATCCAATAATGCTTGCAATACTGTATCTTCGAATTTTTTTGTGGTTTTCCACGGTCTTTGTTGCTGACATCGAAATCGCTACTTTTAAATCTTTTAAACCATCGGTCACAAGTGTCTTGGCTTGGGGCATGTTCACCATATGCTTCCACTAACAATCGATAAGCTTCTGCTGTCGTTTTCTTCAAATGAAAGAAGGTTATTAGACTTCTCCGCAAAACCTCTTTTTCTGGCACGTAATTCGACATTACATGAAGCGAAAAGAACCATGTTGTTTGTACAATCAAAACCTATGACATACTGGAATTTATTGACAGATGTTTACTCTCCAAAATGCCATATTAGTCACCCCCGACACAAACCATATGTAATGGTTATGCCATCTGTTAGTAAAATCCGCATTTCATATTTATACACCTAATATTACAGCAGCATAATACGCATAATCATTTGCCAAGCTGAAGGCAGAAATTTCGGAAAACGACTACATTTTCAGAAAAAAATACGGGTTTTCCAAGACAACGCACCGCCCCACACCTCAACGGTTGCCATGGCGTAAATCCATGAATTCCCGTTAGAAGTGCGGAACGTTTTTGTTCCTTCATCTTAAAGCCGCACTCGGAGGTCAGACATTTTCGTCAAATGCGGAGGCAATCACTTTCGTGAACAAACATCTTGCGGAGATAAACGCCCAGTACAGTTTAGACGAGGTATAAAGATGGGAGCATCGTTGGGAGAAGTGTGTAGAGTTACAAGGAGGCTTTGTAGAAAAATAAATAGAAATTTTGAGAAAAAATGTCTTGTATTATTGTTTGGTAGGAAATTTTTCAGACCACCCTCGTATCTATGTTACGAAGTTGCATGTTTTGGACGTCAGACGAATTCAGGCAAACAAAGAAATCCAATATGTCTTGCTCCATTTTCCAATCGAAACCGTCAGACTCAAGAAGAAGAAAGCAGAATTTCCTTTTTTTTCATACTTTTTATTAGTAAAGTGAACTATTAGCGTATATTTTCAAACGGTTTGCATCGTTAGAAGTTAATTTGTTTCCTTCTGCGTTTGCTGGGACTCTTCCACCTAAGAGCTATCACAGGTTTCAGTTCCGCGAGAACTGCTTTCTTCAAAAAGAACGCTAGAGAAAAGCAACAAAACGAACATCACCCTAAGTTAGTTTTTTACAGGGATAGCAAACTCCTATGGAAGTGGAAGGGTTTGTTCACAATAGAAGGATATTTGCCTTTTTAAACGTTCAAATCAAGTGGTGAAATGAAAGATGAAAGATCAACATTGATAAAGCCCGCACCGAAAAAAACGTAAACAATAAATTGTGATTATAATTCTAAGAATTTTTCAAAATCTCAGTAGACCAATCTGGCATTGAAGTATTATTCCCTTATTGTATTTAAAATTTTAAAAATTTGTTAAGTATTGAGTAGATCCTCACTGGTAAGTCTTACAAAGTAGAGTACCGCATTTTTGGCATTCAATATCTTGTTTACGAACTCTCTTATATATTCCTCGTTTGTGGTATAGCCTAAGTGAGAGACAAAAATCTATATTAGAGACTTGCCCACACGTAGACTTCGTAACATGTTTATATTGTTTTCTCGATAAAACAAAATAATGTAAATGGAATGATATAACGTTTACTAAAACAAATAAAATTCCGATACTTTTGGTTGAATATCGATAGAGCGGGACATTGTTGGAAGTGCTATCGCTGTATCGTTTTTACACGATGTCCCTTTCCTTTGCTTCTGCAAGTTGCTTGGAGAAAGGAGTTGAGACGTATCAAAAATATGTGCGTATTGCTAATATTTATGAACTAGCATATGAGTACAAGTACAAAGTTATTAGCAAAATTATCTTAGTTAATATTTTCATTTTCACTTGATTGCTTGTTGAGAAGTCAATTAGTGCTCGAAAACAGTGCTCAATTAGGAACCTTTCCTAGAGGACAATTCAGTGTAAGTAAATTCAATATTGATCCCTGTCATAAACTACTGAAGTGCAATTGTGAACTGCAGTTGTATTGAAGTGTAATCTCCATTGAATAAACATACCATCCGTTTGCAGTAAAATGTCATTGATTCCAATTACAGAAATGCGATTCGTTCATTTGAGTTTTAACGAATTAAAATAATTGAAAAATAAATCTTTGAGAAGAGTCACACAAATATTATACAAAATTATGTCTGTAGCGCCATCTTAATCTAACCAAATAATCAACAACAGCAAGGATAAATAAATTCGTTTGACTTTTAAAAGTTAGTTAATTGAACTGAGTTAGTGAGTAAGCTTGCTGTCATAAGAATTTTATCTCCTACTGAGTTCAGAATCCTTACCATCATTGTCAAATTTTCGCCATTCTCTTCCGTTCCATCCGCAAAACGGAGGGTAAGCAAATTTTAATAATAACTTTCAAAATCATTTAACTTTCGCCAACTTTTTCGATTCAACAAAATTTTGCGTTAGTGAAATGTTGTTTGTTGTAAGAACATCCTTTGCGAAGCTTTGCGAATATTTCCATGTTCTTCTCGGATCACATTCATATTTTTCGACAATGAATTTCACACAGTTCTTGTTTCTTTCGTTGGTTTCTTAATCCTTAAGTTTCATCCGTTCTCGTCCATTAGATGCACATGTTGCGGTGTTCTCAATTCTTCATCCTTTTCGCCATCTCTGCGTGGCACATTGTTCTGGGTCTCTTGAGATTCTGCAAATTTTAAATTAAATCTAACGATCTTCATATTGCTGCATGCAATCTCAATTTCTCGTTATAAATTCTATTATTATATGCAAGGAGCGCAGTTCTCCTTTTAGTTTCCTTCACTATTTTCGTTTGGCATAGTCGCGTTCTATGAGGATATATTGAAGGAGAAATTCGTGTTGTGGTCTGACTGCTTTCCACCTACCTTTTAATATAACACACGTGAAACGAGTATGTGGCACACAATCCCCCAATATGATTCAAAGTTGGAAATTATTTTCCTTGCTGCAGCTTCTCAGGCTTCTCAATTTCCGTCCTATCCATTAGTACAGTCTGTTAAGCAAGTCGCCTCCATGGTACAAACATCGATATGACGACGTTATTATCCAGTCAAGTGGATGAAATAATTTTTTCACCGATAAACGATTGTGATGAGGCAGCGGAGAGAAGGTTAAGGGAAGATCGAAAAGATAATTGAAGGGGCAGGGGACAGAAAGGAAATTCTTCTTGAAACATGTCAGAAGACAGCAATATTCATAGATTTTCTGCTTGAGCTACACGAGTTTTTCGAATTCTTGCATTTTCAAAGTCGTCTCCACTGCTAGTGGGGAATACCAACGGTCAACTTGTACGAGCAATGAACCATTCATCCCACTGAATTTGAATTTCATCCTGGGAAATTTGAGAGACGTCTTGAAATGTGTGTACGTTAGAATGAAGTAGAGAGTATGAAGTATGTGCTTAACTTTTTATTTGATGCGAAGTCCTTTTAAATTATGATTTGTTATTTAAATTTTCAATGATTTGCTTGCATTTGACTGAAAATCTCACGTTATTGATTATTTACTTATTTTGGCATCTCATTTGGAAGCAAAACGTGTCAGAATTCTTTTCAAGGAAAATCTTTTGCTAGGATGATTGCAAACCGTGTGGAGGATGCGATTATATCTAATATTAACATTATTTTGAAAGCATCAAATGGCAACACGAACTAGAGTAATGAAAAACGTTTTCAATATACTTCCTCATATCTTTAAAATTTATTTTGAAATGATTTGCTCCATTCTACGTAGATTAGGAAATTAAATGGAATTACAAACTTCCACTCTATACACCTACACTTGTACATATCATCCACGAAACCCTCTGTTCAACATCCCCAACATCTTTGCGTGTAATGATTGCATTGGTTCTCTAAATACTTATCTTTTCAACTGAAAATTGATGTGAATTTAACAAATTTCCTTATATACTTTCTTGACTTCCGTTTTCACCCCCTACGCCACACTAACTGCAATACATCAATGTAAGTTCGATTTTGGCTTACGATTTTTTTTGCTTCTACATCTCGTCTTCAATAGTAATCAAGTCTAGGAAAATCCATTTTTCTTTTAGTGGAAGCTTAGCTCGTTCTGATTATATGGTGTCGTCAATGGAGTTTGGCTACAGTATTTTCTGTAGAGTATTTGATATTTGACTAAAAACGGAAAGTAGCGGAGATTGAAGGTATTATTGGATTGCATTAGATAGAGGAAGTTTGATTTAGTGTGGAATTTTCAAATGGGGTAGTGAAACTTTGATTGCAATTTTAAAAAGCTGAGAAATAGACACATGAATTGTTTTTTTGATGTTCTGGAACAGCTTGGGCTCTTCTAAGAAAATCGGTTCTTATAAATGTAAATCAACTATTGTACAAGGTGTTTGACAAAAGTCATGAGATTGGCAACACTTTGCACAATCTGGCAACGTTGTGTCTACAAGCCTGTGCTAAATCAGTTTGTAAATATTTTCCACTTTCTCAGTCTAAGTTTCATGTCTGCACAGCATACACATTACTTTTCACAGCGCCATCAGTGAAGTTGTGTTTTTGTTGTATGTTACGTAAATGAAGTACCGGAACGTAGGAAGCGTTATACAATCCGGTTGTGTGTTAAGGAGTGTGACATTTGAGAACATTGTTCAAAAGCACAAATTTTCTGCTGTTATAAATAATTTTTGGGATGTCGATAACACTTTACAGATCAACCCCGATCTGCGAGGCCTTTAGCTTTAAATATTGAGGGACATTGTATGAGTGATGGTTTTTGTGAGATCAGACCATCGTTTAACAAAAAGGATGCTGAGTGAAGTGTTTGACCCAGTTTTGGGAGACCAGACTTGGCAGACAACTGGATGCTTTATCATCACAACGCCCCTTGTCCAACGGATTTTTCCACTGTAAATTTTCGACCTTAAAATGCACTTCCGTAGCTCCTAAACCCTCTAGTAAGTTGATATGAGTCTTTGTGACATCGAAAAATGTCTTAGAAGAACGGCATTTTGAAACTCTGGAGAACATTCACAGGACATTCATTAAAACCATACCTATTGCAGATTTCTAGCGCCTCTAGCAAGAGTGGCAACAACAATTTTGCTGTTGTATAGCTGCCCAACGGAACTAGTTTGAAGGAGATAACATTTTTGTTTGAACAAAATAAAAATGAAAAATTTACAAATGAAAAATATGTCCCATTGCATTGCTTTTCTCACACACATCGTAAGCTTCAATTCCGATATTTGTTGGACTAACAAGATTTGGAATCAAGGTGCTTAGTACGCCAAGTCATAGTCTTGCAAGACATAAAGGACAGGTAATAGATCCACTATTCAACCCGCGGACAGGCTTTATAAATTCTCAGACATTTCAATGGAATGAGTTAGAGAAATTGTTTGTTGTTCATAGTTTTGCGTCAATCTTGCAGGAGTATCCAGACTATAACATAAGTAATGGAATTTTAGAAGTTGATGCATAATAAAACATTCTCGTCGACGGAGTGCATGATTATTTGAATATTCCTTTTGATATGTTTTAAAGAAAAACATAGAAAACCACATTTCGAATACGAATACCCTGGGGTTTTAATCTCGTGCAATATTTTCACATATTTTGTGAATAACTTACTTTGCCAACCTTACGTGAAATTGCTGTGTATTAATTGGAGCCCCTCCCTATTTCGTTTCGACTATCTACATCAGCGTCTTATCTTTGATATAGTTAATGGTACAATCGGCTCTTTGCTTCTCGCGTATAGTGCTGCGCTTAGCTCCTATGCATGTGATCATCTTGCACATATATTCCAGCTCTATTCGGTAAGGTGGTCTTACCCATGTGAAGAGTTGTATGGTCAAGTCGGAGAATCTAGAAGAAAGTGTTTTACGCTGACTAGTTTAGTTTCTTATTGGTTCGACGTGTTCATAAGAATGTTGTGGCCCGTTAGCAACGCTGACAACGTTTTTTTCCCAATTTTTTGTCTCTATTGGAGTTGTGTGGCCTTTTTTAATAAGAGTTAGGCCTAGGAGCTCTGCTTATCATGCAGTCAATCTTTCCAGGGGTCTAGTTTCCTTTTCCTTTCTAGTTGTCTGCACATTCTAGTTCCATTTTCATATCTTTATACACTCGGTTTTTAGTCTAGTTCTGAAGACCCCTGTTTGTTTTCGGTTTACCTGGGTCGCTGAAGGTATGAAACTATGCAGCTAACGAAGTTGAAGTTATGAAACTACGTAGTTAACGATAAATGCCTCGAGTATCACCCTGCTGTCTTAAAGTATACGTATTCATCCCTTAAGTTCGTTCATTGGCTTTTCTTTTACCGCTTAATTCTTAAGTAATTCCGGTGATTTAGCTCTCAAAAGTTTTAATATCGATTAAGTTGATATGGGAAATAAGTTCTCATATCATTCGGCAGTATTCTAGCCAGCCGCAGTAGGCGAATCAGATTTCTTTGAAAATAAAATGATAAAGTAACTGCGAAATTGTGGATATGTAAATATGTAGATATGTATCATGCTCCAAATAATTAGGCTTAATGATAAGTTTTTGCAGTGGGTTCCTACTCTGCAAACGCACCCACCCGGAACTTTTATGCCGGAGTAAGAGTGTTAATATATTCCAGAATTTAGATTTTGACACAGTGTTGTAGAGATTGTCTTCTAGGTTTACAATTTTTCGAATTTGCTCTCCATCGGAATTTATTGATCCATGTGAGAAGTGGAATTCCACACCAAACCAATCAACAGATGGGTCTTGTTACTTAGTATTTACAAACGCGACACCTTCAACACCAGTCATCCATACCAACAGACATAGTTTGGAAACGACTTTTCAAAAATGAAACTGGGCTGATTAATAATAAAGATCAAGCCTCGTACCCCAATGTGATCCTCAAGGTTATTTCCGACAGGTTAATCAGACACGACAGGTATTTGCAACTTAGACAAATGATCCTTAGGGCCAATGCCAGAAAGCACTAATAATTTTGCAGGGTTTCTAGCACCTGCCGATGAGATTATCTCTCACTGTACACTGTTTATTCTACATTATTTTTGTAAAACTTGATGCCGTAACCACGCTTGTCATTGTTAATTAGTATTTTGGTTGTATGTGCATGAAGAAGGTTGTGTGTGCGTACTATCTGGGTTTGGTCGTTGACGAACTGGACGGAGGAACGCCTTTGCTGTGCTACATCTCGAACACGGAGGGTTGACTTCGTGAGCGTAAATCCAGTTTGTTTGTTTCCGTTTATGTTTTGGTTGTCGTAGCCCGTTTCCATGCTTGCTTTTAAAAATGCCAAAGAAAGGGGTCATCTCGAAGGGGACTCCTGTACTGCCAAATACCTTCCTGTTTCATGATAAGGGCTCTGTGCCAAATATGGGTCCCATGCATCCTCTGACATCAGGAAGTACTTTAGGATATGTTTATACCCCCAAACAACGTTGCCCTGTTATTTCCAGCTGTTTATTTGAGCACGCTCGACCCTCCAAGGACCTTCCCTCGTGGCCAGTTGCATTGGTTGCCAACCATTCCTTGACCGTATTTATTATTCGAAGGCGGCAACGTTTTGTACAGCCAGTCGAAGTCAGTTAATTGCCGATATCTTGCCAGGACAGGAATATCGGATATTTCGGTTTCGTCGCCGCCAGGCTCGATTGAAACTACTGTCCAATTTTTAACTTTTGACAATCGTGAACTGATTGCAGCTCCGGCTGATCCACCTCCTATCATGTATCTATTTCAAAATGTCGAGCAAATTACTAGAATGAAATTCATTTTTTTATTATTAACTAAAAATATTTTGAAAGCCTTTCATTTGAAATCAGATCAGGTCGACTTTTTTGGTTTCTTTATCTTATTTAGTAGATTTGGCAAAGCAAATTTGATGAATTTCAAGAAAAGCTTTAGATTCGTTTGAATTTTCGGCTATTTCGGAAAGTCAAGGCTTGTAGAACGGTGAAATTTATTTTGTCGCACTGCAATAAGCCATAAAACGAAGAATAAGTTTTCAAATAAATTCACAAAATTTCAGTGAAAACTTTGCAAGGACTAGGTGAGCAGTGAATGAATTATGTGGAGGAACATTGTGTTTATGTTAAAGTAATGTTTGACTTTACACAGTGATTATAAAATTTGAACTCCTGGGCATCCTTTCAACCGTTTCAACACAATAAAGAAATGTTTCAGCCTGACGATAATATTAAAATAAGCATGAGAAGTGAGAAAGGCAAACAATAAATTCTCCAGCTAATTTGCATTTCAAATATTTATTATTTTCTACGATAAAGAAATTTAATTTTGTATCCGGAAAAGCATCGAGAATATGTAGTTGTCTTATTAAATACGAGTCTGAGTCAACTTATGTCAAGTGCATGAATTAGCTCAATAAGTTTGTGCGGAAACTATGATATCAGTCAAGGTTCAATTTATTTTTCATAAAATCTCTTAAGTTTTCCGCAAAGAAAAATGATAAGTAGCCACTCATCACCTCACCAATTCACGCCACATGCAGGATAATATTCCTCTCAGACTGTCATTGTTGCTCCTTAGTAACGTCAACTTTTTATCCATATTGATAACAATTATGTGAATCCAGAAAATGAACAAACTGACGTACACATACTCATGCATCATTTATTACGATGTCAGGAGAACTTTGCCAACACTAAAATCCACTTTGGCCAATATGATGTTTCGTTACATATCTAATTTTTTCGCAGCCATGTCTCCCCTACGTCCTTGCTCAACCCAGTACTTCAATTTTGCTCCAATGTTTTCCTTCCTGGGAGCTCTGGTGTTCGTTGTTGTAGCTGCAGCTTTTTTTGGTTAGCTCATGTTCTTACGTCTTCCACTTCCTGAGTTTTCCTTCTCCCTCATGCAATACCTACAACAGCATAGTTGACAAGCTAAGCATACTTTTTCATGGTGATTTAAAATGTCAGACGTTATTAATTGTTTTTTCTTCCTTTTGCTTCTTCTATTTTCAGGTAAGTTTCCCACAACTTCTTTTCCGTGAGTGCCCTAAAGCGAAGGGGGATGAAAGTCAATATCTTTGGTTGCAAGATGATGAGATTCCAATCAAGCGGGAATTTCATGAAAAGCTAGTTCATGGACTTCTTCCTTTTGATGCTACTACCGGTGTTGTTGATATTGATGGTGGTAATGGCGGCGTAGATATTATGAGGAATTTAGTGGTGCGGTGATTAGGAGGAGGATATCAGTAAGTAAGTAAGTGCGAAGCCTTGGATGAAAATGAAGAAAATCAATTGTTAGACGAAGCCGTGTTTGAAGGGTAAGTGGTATGCAATAAGCGTCAATTAAGGGAAAGCGACGTAGCGATGCGAGATAAGTATGCGGATTTGATTGCTGTAGTTCGGAAGCGTATATCCCTTATAGGCTTTAGTCGAGTTGAAGGATTGTGAATGCGATGACTTTCGATAATTGATGTTTTAACGCTATAATTTCAGCAGGATAATAATTTTCAATCCCGATTACTCACTCACGAAATGTTGAAGGTAAGAGTATGGTTTCCAATCATCACGTAAACATACAAATATATTTATTTTTCATTATCGTGGTGTCCTTGGTGAAATTGAAATCTCCGGTCAAGTTGTTTAAAGTAAGGCTTCCATTCAAAATAAGAGCACGAACAGGAAACTCTGTAGTTAATTGAATTTATGTTTGTTCTTAATTATTTTCGAAGAAAAACTCATTTGCTAGGACTCGAAGGCACAGTTGTTAGTTGAATACGTTCTGCCACCGGATATAAAGCGCACGAATATATAAAATGAGATAAGATCATTGAATTTGCTGTTTTTGCTTTGTCCCGTGTGAGTCGGAACCTGTTTCCACGTAATTCCATACCAGTTTTGAGGATACATGCTAAAGCTTTTTCATCAAAGGGACTTTGTGGGAGTTTTTAATTTTTCATTTTTGTTCTGAACATGATTTACTTATGTGGTCCAATGTCGAAAAAAGGTGAGCAATTAATCATCATCAGATGATAAAGCATTTTAATCTTCCTGGAAATGTTTGAAATCTACTCCCATTAATTTTAATCTTGCCTGTTTTTGCTGTGAATGGTATACGTTGTATGAGTTTGGTATTACACAAACCTTGTACGTTAAATATGTGAGCAAATATAATTGTGCCGACTGTTCGACGGTTTTATTTTTGACACTGCTACCGCCTAAGTCTAGAGGCTATGGGTTTTTACACCAAATGACAAGTCAATTCCTAATCATTATCAACGCCGCAAATGTTAAAGTCGGGTCTGTTCCCTTTCAGTTGTTCCCGTTCAGTTTCAGTTCTACGATACATAAATACTGAATACATCATAAACACACAGGGACAATTTCTCAAATCTTACTTGTCAAAGCTGTCGAATTTTGGTTACTTTTAACAATTCAGATAGCTTAAAGTAGTTGTTTTAAATGCTAAAACTATTTGCTCTTGTTTTTTTTTTCAATCAAAGAGAAAACCAGATAAAGCACTATATAATTTGTTTACAAGATACATACGACTACGAAGTCAAAAAAAAGTTGCGAGCTACTGAGGTGAGCGAGCAACATAATAAGTGATCATTATGCAAGTCTAGAAACACGTTCTCGACTCGTATACCAATAAACAACATATTATGCAGAAAAATTGATTATTTTTCGACGCATGAATAATTTTCACAAGTAATTAATCAGAAGTAAATAACCAATTATATATAATACATATAAAATAAATATAATAATAAATAAATACTTCTGCACTTCTGAACTGAAGCGTTGAACGTTACTCTCGGGTACACTGTAGCACACTAAATTTTCGTTGTTCAGAATAATGTTCAGCCATGAAAATCTGTAATTATTATTCATCTTCTTTTTTTCAGTCCCTCCATAGGCCTTACGATTTCCGCACAACAAGTGAACGAAATATTTTATCTTCCATTAAAATAATTTGCCAGATGATGTCAATGCAACGTGAGGTCTCACCAAAGCCCCTAGATTTAACCTAAATATGTAATCGAGCCCCAATTATGATAGACACTCAGAAAAGAAACCAAAAAGCCAAAACTGACGATGTCCAAGGCTTTATAATTAAATTGTTTTTTATATCCTCATTGCGTTTTCGATGAGGACATGTATAGCTACTTGGAGCCATCAGCTTCTTCCACTATTTGTACACTAGTTCGAAGCAGCTGATGATGGCTAGAAGCAGCCGAAACGCGTCCTTATCAAATACAGAGCTGGACCTGACATAAAAGGCAGTATGATAAAGGACGGATTACGTTTCCCTGAAGGAACATTTTTTCACTTCAACAACGAAAAAAAAAATGATTTCCTTTCGTATTGTGATCAGTGTGACTATTTAGTGTAGTAAGGTCAAAATAACTTCTGCAACTTCACAGTACTTATCAATACAGATATATGCCATCGCATTTCTTTTATCTCTATGCACTGTGTATTGGGTGTGTGAAAAAGTTTTTAACGGTTTCGTATTAAAAAATTTGTTTAATCAATTTATTGTAATTTATTCAAACTTTATCTAATATTTAATCACCATTATTATCTATAACTTGTTTCGATTGCACTGGAAGTTGCTCTATTTTTCTCCTGTCTCCAAGTCTTGCCCCTTTTCCTCGTAAAAGCTTGTAAGTCCTGTACAGAAATCCTCTTGTAAACACTTTTCTGAAGGTATTTGATCAAGGACTGAACGCACTGGAAATCTGTTAGAGCAAGATGGGAAAGGTATGGGAAACGCGCTGGATAATTGTAGCTATGTCTGATCTCGCATTGTCGTGGTGAAAGATTTCTCTGCGAGAATTGATTTATGAAGGATGCGTATCAAGCATTGCTTCTTGATATATATCCTATCCGTATATCCTGGTACGTACATCCTAGCACATGGATACTTTTTTCTTGAAATGCAACCGCGAGTTTTTTTCTAAGAGTCACGTTTAAATGAGATTCTCAAAATGCTTCCTGCTACCGAAAAGGAATCTTTGATTTTTTATTTGTCGTTCAAACAGAATCTGTATAGCAAAGGCGAACAAAAATTTCACACGTCCAATACGAAAAGTAGGGAATTACTCTGAAAAATGAATCTTTAAAAGAGACTCGACGAAAAAGAAATAGGTCAATAGTTGTGATTTGCCATGTACGGTTATGTTAAAATTTATTTACCTTCTCCCATTTTTCTGGTAGAAGATATATTCTTCGGCAGAAAAAATCCCCATCCTTCGATTCAATCCATTCATCGAGCCATTTTTGTTGTTTTTATAAAAAGTAAATCGTTCTCCAGTGAGGGCCGATTGCATGGAGCGGAACAAATGGAAGGAAACGATGTTCACGCTTTGAAGGAATGTCACTGACTGCGTTCGTGAGCCTACGCATTCAACTTCCAATTCCAAGAACACTACCAAAGCGGACACTAAAATAGTATCTGTAAGGACACCTGTTTACCAACGGCGGAAACTCATTACCATACCCAATATAAAATATCAAGTCCTGCCGTTTTTCCAGCAAAATTTTTACAACCATTTTGCATATTCATACTAATTAATCTTGTCGCATATAAAGCGAACATATTCCAATTACTTGGCAATCATATTCCTGCGAGGCCAAAATCATATCAGTTATGGGATTAAAATCAAAAAATGAGAAAAAGGATTCAAGTGACTGAAATTCATTGCACTGAAGGCGCTGAAAGGTTTATACCAGAAATATCCACGCTAACAGAGCCCAAATGACAAAACGATGAAAACTTGTCACATAAAAATCGACCGACAGTCAAAAAATATTCTGAAAACGTTTTCATCCTTTCACCTTTTGAATCCTCCTGGCAACTGACAAGCCAACGTAAAAGAAGAAAATACGATAAAGTCGTGTTGCTACTGCCAATCAACCCTTTCATATGTATGTATGTATGATAAAAAAATTTGCACGCATTTTCTTCTTTCTGTCGGCACGTATCGCTGAACCGTGAAAATATAATTTCTATTTTCTGTTGTACATTCCCTCCCATTGGCTCCCTTTGTTTTGCTGCGATTGTGAAACGAAAGATGATAAAAATTGGATAGGAATAAAAATAAAGAACATAATATTGTCACCCATGCGAAATTGACATTTAATTACGAATCGGGAGGGAAAAAGTTGTTTGGAGAACGCAGAAGCACACAAAAAATTTTTGGGATCGGAAAGAATGCTATTACTATCGCATCCGGTCAGTGTCGGTTAAGTGTATTGGTCCTTTACGGCTACATGGTATCGATCGTTTTTCTTTTGGGGGGAAATTCCAGAAAAAAAAGGAACAAGTTGAACCAAGGAGAAAGTCGATAAAAATGAATTAAATCTGTCTATGGGGAAATAATAACAATGCGAGTATATCGTGACCGGAAAGTAGAGAAGGATAATCCACTTTTACCCCTTATGCTTTCTTAAAGCTACATAATTTTTCGGGAGACCGCACATGTATGCAGGTTGATGGAAATCTAACATAGGTAATTGGTTTATCTGATGGTCAATATGTTTCGGAATATTGATTGAATCTATTTATGGAAATAAAATACCAATTGGCAGGGGATGACACGGCTAGGATATCAATTTTATGGGCATGTAACGTATAAAATTTTCAAAAAGGTGACATTGATTTCGAGCTCATTCAATGATTGAATGTTTGAAATGTTGCCCAACTCTGAATTGTGTCAGGAATTATTTATGAGGACAAAAGGCTCTATTTTTAGATGTTAGCACTGTTTGACCCCAACATTTTTCACATAATCAGAACATCGTAATCGTGATTGAAAAGGTGCACTTGGCATGAAAAACCACCATTTTATGTTTACATTTTATATTTTCACATGCGGGTGTAGTAAATAGATAAACACAAAAGGTCATTTTTAGCGGATCGGAATATTTTTTCCGAAAAGATGTTGCCACGATATTTTCCTCTATACTAATAATTATTGGAAGTAATCGTTTTGTTGATATGTAGTATTCACAGAAAACTTACAAAAGCAATGACTTTTAAAATCATTATCAACTCAAATCAGTAACCTACTTAATTCCAGCGGTATTTTAAGTCGTCCATGTATGAGAGGGTACCCAAAAGAAATCGAACTCATTTTTTTCAATTTTTGTTTTTAATTTTCAAACGAAAACCCTTCAATCCCTTTTAACGTTTTCTCCGCGGTACTAGTTCTTTTGTCCAACCTTTTCCATTGCTCAGAACATTTTTTAAATTCTTCTGCCCGAGCAGACGAGCATTAACTTCTGTAATGGCTGCAATATACTTACCTATCATGACTCGTTTCATTCGGAGAAAGAAAATAAAGTCTACGAAGGCAAGGGGGATGAGGAATGGGGTTTCACCCATTTTTGGCCAAAAAATTGCCGCACAGACAGGGCAGTGTGACCACGGTTAACTATTTGAACCTAAGGAAGAGACTCTAAATGGATGATATTGCTCACACCGAAATAAACCATTCTCTTCATGGTCGATTTCTTCAGTCTGCAGTGGAACCTCGAATTTGGCAGACTTCCTTTTCATCTGCAAGTATTCCGTTAGAACTCGTTGAAGTTCACTTCAATTCACACTAGGTTTTGCGATTTTTTTCAACATTTTTGTCGGTTAGGGCCGTATATGAACACCAGAACGACATTTGTTGTCAAGTGATACTATACCCTTTCGAAACAGAAAAATCACTCAAACACTTGAGTTGTCCCAAAAGCATTATCCTTGTAGGCCGTTTTTGACATTGAAAGAATTTTTAAGGCCAGTTTTTTCGAGCATGAAATGAAATTTTGCGTGCGCACTTTTTTCGAAAAACAATCGTTGCAACAATGACGAGTACACAAAACAACTGTCACTGAAAAATTCAGGTTAACTTACCGTAACCTTCTTCAGCGATGATAATGGTGGTTAGAAAACAGAACACGTTAGCAAAAACACTCGGCCCACCAAAACATTAGTTCGGTTTCTCTTGAGTATGTTATAATCCTCGTATGTCATTGGAAAATATCTTTTGTTTTACCGTTTTTTTCAGTCCTTCGCTTAATTAATGAAAAAATCTCTTAACATTAATTCCCAAAAATCGAAAGTTATACTGCTTGCTACCTTTGTTTGAATTTTAAGTAGTATAGAGCAGTAACAACTTCAGGATGTAGATCTATGGATTTAAGGTTCCTACGATACCTTTTTTAGAACAAATTTTACTCGTTAGCAATCTCATTTGGACTAGATCTACACACATCCAATTCAAGGGAAAATTTTCAAACCTTCAAACCTTGGAATGTTATGAGGTTCAGACAGACAAGACTGTCTAAAACATTGTTCTAATTTGATTGTCAAAATTATTCAATTTATTATCTAGTAGCAAAATTAAATTGCTGTTTAAAATTGATTTTGGAATGCTTCGTGTGAGCTCACTTATAATTTATGCGCGATAACAACAAACCCAATTATTAAAATTGCCCAAAGTTGCTATCAAATTAATTAAAAGTAGAAAGAATAACAGTTCAGCGAACTCACAACAGTACATTTGCCTACGTACGCACATATGAATTACTTAATATAATGAATAAACACATTATGCACCCACATGAATTCATTTGTAGTATTTTTCTTAACAGTTTTATTACACCTCCTGAGCAGCAGAACTAGATGCGTGCATCAGCTACGACCAGAAATATTTAGAGGGTAAGTGGATAGGAAAGTTACTTTCTTTTCTCACTCGGAAAATTAAATATGCGGAAAAAGGTTTTGCTAGAATGGCGCTTAGTGGGCGGTTGGATTGTTTTATTTATGTTGCAATCATGGCGAGAATTAATTGTTTGTAGTTTAAATTCTACAAGTTGGCTCCGCGTGTTTTCAATTTGGTATTCTGGTGCACGTAAAACATTATTTAACATTTCTTGCATGTTCGCTTCGTCCCCAGGGATTTCCGTTTCCTTTTTTATGCAATGAAATCCATGCTACGTGACATGTAAGTCGCAACCTGACATCATTGTCAGAGAGAGGCTTAGCTAACAAAGTAACAGTGTGACATATCTTAGCAATAATGCACTGTCTCTGCCTAAATTTCTCACCCTCACATCCACTTGACAATGATGAGCTAGAAAATTCACATGATTCAGTGTATCCGAGCTTCATACTTTGGCTCACTCGACGCCAATCCAAACCACAAGGGTTCTATCTACATCATCTCAAGGAGCCTCGAAGAGCCTCCATTCATACATCCGCCATTTCGTCCACACAAAGAAAAGGAAATGAAAGAAGAGAAACAACAGCAGCAAGAAAAAAAAATCGATACCTTCATCTTGTCCCAAGGATAAGAATTCTCAGCGGAGCTGTTTTGGGGGCAAGCATGATGACTATGTGCTTCAAGTTGAAATTGGCAAAAAAGCACATCACGTTGCCATCGCATCGTTTCAGCCCGTCTAATATTCATTAGAATCCTTGGTAATCGTCTTCGATAGAGCTCTCTATATTTCCGGAGGGTTGCCTACTTGGCAAATCATCATATTTAGATAGATTATAAACGAACCATAGATGATTTCTTGGTTATTTGTGGGCAGATGTTGGTGGTGATTATTTTGCACTTGAAGTGAAATTAACAAATGCTTTGTTGAGGCCATTGACGGTCTTGCCAATGGTCAAGTAAATTGCATGAAGTATAGCCGGCCAATGGTGTCAAGTTGGGTTGATCCTAAAGATCGACTCGTCCTGGAGAAAATGGATGAGTTTCTTTTTTCTTCGAGATATGACTTGCATTCGAGGGTCTTTTATTAGATTTAGGTTAATCCATGGATAGCCCTGCAGGCGATGGCAATTAGTTGGTTCTTGCATAGAAATTTCGAGCATTAGTTGTCATGTCATCATAATCAAATTGCTGATGAAGGTTATCAAAACATAATTCCGTGGGTTAATCAGCACATCAGTTTTTACTGTGTTGATCATATCCAAGAATACTTAATCAACGCCATTTACATTGAAAACTTTGTTTAAATGAAATAAGCGCTGGGCAATCAATTACATTCTTTGTTATCTTGACAAGCTTGGCCAACTTTTCGGATCCCTCTAATAATACCGAAAGATATTTAAAACACCCTCAAATTTTACTTAACTTGCAGAAAATAATCACATCCTCCGCTTAAATCGAAACATTTTTCATGTCATCCAGAAAACACAAAAAGGATACAATAAGAGAAAAAACATCAATGTTGAAACAACTTTCATAGTTATTCTAGAGTTTACAACAGGACATGGAAATATTTGTTGCCTAAGTTAGTTATTTAAAATTAGTTAGTTAGTTAAATTAATGTCGATACCACGGACTTCTTCAAAATTGGATAAAACTGTATTCATCATGACATTACAATCGTTTTCATGATTTTGAGGTTGACTCCAATACATGGGTGTTGCAAATGGCTTGGCCTTACGACTTCCGCGGAGCCAACCGTGTAATGTTCTTGATCAATTGCAGCCAATTGAGATCTTATTTTTGTCTCTTTCTTCTTCTACAACCTAAAGTAACGCTGAAAAACATGTTAAAGGAGACTACTAAATAAACTGCTTTGCTATTTTATGGTAAATTCACCGCTAAACGGACTAAAACACGTCTGGAGAGTTTTGTTGGTTGTTAGCATTTTGTACCTGCAACCAAATGGAATTTGCTATAAATACACGATATATGCGAAGCATGTAACGTTACTACATGTTTTGTGCTAGATTTTTCTGGATACATAAATACACATAAATTTTCATTAAATGCTTAAGCACAATTCCAAATTTGCCATAATATTCGGGGTAAATCAGAAATAATCACTGCTCAAATTTAAATGGTACCGTGCACCGAAAAGTCACAACGAGAACTGCGCGATTGAGTAAACCTGTATAAAAATGACGTCAGACAATATATTCCTCTCTCTCCTTCTATCAGTCCACGCGGTTTTCTGTTGGCAAATACTGTGGTAAACCTCTATAATTCACTCACATTGATTCTATTAATTCCTCACTTTGGGAAATAACTAAACTATATATATACTAAACTATATATAAATATATATATATATATATATATATATATATATATATATATATATATACATATGTATGTCTGTATACGTATGTCTAAAATCGACTAATCTAATCATTTGGTATGTATAGCAATGTATAGTCTTTGCTACATATTATAAGTTAAATTAAGAATGTAAAATCAAATACTTAATGCATACTGAGTGCTGAGCAGCTAGAATGCTCCTTGAAGGCTTCAATTCATAAAAATACACAGGGGCCCACCTCATGAAGGAGTTTTGACAGTTTCGGACATAACTTGAGAATCATAGAGGGAGTCCACGGCACCATTTAAACTGAATAAAGTTGCGATAACTGCAGAACTACAGTCATTAAATCTAGATTTAAAAAAAAATTAAAAAGTTTCAAAAAATTCTTACGTAATAGCAAAAACGAAAAAACCGGATATATATTCAGCATTTTACATTCTTTATATTGAGCTTGATTTTTTTTAGATGAGGATATCGTTGCAGACCAGCGCAATTGATTTCGATATTCTTGAAAAATTCTGTTACTATCCTTGTTGGAAAACTACATCAATTGTAGTTGACTATATGGTCGCTTTAACCAGGATGTCTGCTAAGTCTATATTTATACATGCGGTCAACATGTGTGCTGGGATCCATAATTTTGCTTACAGAGTGTTATTCGTGTGCAATATATATATTTACTTCTTAGAAAATAAGTACACGCAACAGGTATGACCTTGACGTTCGCTCCCTTGGAAAAGTTCTACCACGAAAAATGGACGATGTGAAAAATTCTAAGAATTGCTTAGTCATACTAATCGATGACCAACTATTTATTGCTAAAGGAATTCATTCAATTTATTCACATTCAGGTGGAATCCGTTTTGAGCAACCAACATGAATGTATTTAAAAAATCTAGATTAACTTTCAGGCGTGTAGATTCAATCGAATAGGTAATTTTTGAATTTGTTTGACAATCGCTCTTCATGATTGTAATTTTCAATTGACTTGAATCCTACAAAGAAAAAAGTTTAAATCAAAATCGTATAAAATACTCCATTTATAGCAAGGACGAAAGGTTGCTACTGTAAATATCTATCAACCAAAGGCACGTTTTGTCAATCTATTTTTGCCTATCATACTAGCTGTCAATATATATATAAAAGCCAGTTCGTTTGCCCCATATTTAGATGGGTTCTTCTAAAATTTCATATTCAGTTAGTTTCCAACAGTTTGATAACATTTATATCCTTTTTGGCGCCTATTTTCGTCAACTAATTGTCTTCGCTTATGATATTTCAAGGTTGGAGGTTTTTCTTCCCCTGATTTTGCGTTTTTTTCAGCTTTCTTTGGCCTCGTTCTGGCAGCAAAAAATAATACTTGAGTTCGAAAGGCAGATAAATATTCTTGATAACAAAACTTTTGATAGATTTATTTGCATGGCATTTTGTCATAATTTATTCAAGCTCGTGTATCGTGGATTAATGTTTGTAGATGCTTTTTATTTTCTCATCAAAGGAATGCAAAACATTATGTGATATTTTTCGAACTATACTCTTCGCCTGGTTTTATGTAACATTTATAAATGTTAAATTTCTTATCCCGTGATTCAAGGCTGGTTCCATTTTTTTTGGTGGAAATGATTCAAACTTTTGATCAAAAATTAATTTATTCTTACATTTAATTTTAAGTTTTTTTTTTCTTACTAATTATCGCAAATTCACAAAATTTTATTTGCGAAGTGATTTGCGATACAAATAAATAAGTAAACAAACAATGAAACGTTATTTCCAAAGGTAATTATTGAAGCTATAAAGAATGGAAAAGTATTACATTTTCTCGAAAAGATAATACTTAATTAGTTGGATTAGTTTGAATTAGTATCTTCAGACCTGTTAGTGCATAAGCAGAATCTGTAAGCAAAATTAATTAAGCCGCTGAAGTAAAGCAAACGATTGTGTCGACCACAATCGTTTCAAGTAGAATTAAGGAATCACAAAATTAGAAGGATTCCTTTTATTTCTACGTTAATGTACAATCCAATCGTGGTTCTCTCACCGACAAGTTTCGTTTCACGTCGTCTAATATCCGCGATATCGCCAGAAAACTTCGATGTAGTCTGAAAATAGAAAATAGAAGATTATTCTGTGACATATCGTGGGATCGGGGCATCCCTGGGCATGATTGCCGACAACACCCAAAAGATATTGAATTAACAAATTGCCGTCAAAAAAATTATTCACTTTGGATCCCACATAATTTGACAATTACTAAACAAATACTCGTGTTATGTCTCGTGTAATTCTCAAATTTTCAAAAAAATAATTTTCGAAGATGATGAAAATCAGATTGATGAAATCAGTTTTTCTAAGCTGAAAGAAACTTTAGTTGCCTAAAAATTCGTTTAATCAAAATGCGTTCAATTTAAGAAAAATTTGAGTTTTGGTGGAACTGATTCGTTTCAGAAGACGATTGCCGGAGGAAGTTTTTCTATATTGGATTTTGGATGGACCCTCATTTAATATAACAGGCTTGTTTTTTTTTGATTTCTTGCTTGCCACTTGGGTTGTTGAGTTTGTTTTGACCAGGTCCGAATAGACGACTCTATATTCATTTTAGGTTAATTTGCTGTTGCTTCGTATATTGCTGTTGTCGTTTGCGTTATTGCAGCTGGTGGTAGCCTTTTTGGGCTTTCGCCCTATTAAGTGCTACATACTACCCATTCAGGAAGTATGAAGCACTTAACGTGAGATTTTTGTCTGTGCGCTGTTCTTAGTTATCGATTTGAAGTTAAGGTATGTTTTTCCACTTTTATTAGCCGAGACTGAAGATTTTCGTGGCTTATTACGGATCTTGTTCATCTCTTCGAATAGTTTCAGTGTTCTGTCTCTTATGTACTTCTTTGTGTATGTCCATGTTCTGAATGTGCTAGCGACTTGGGCCAACGCACCCTAGGGCTCTGTTCTGCAGGAGTTGGAGCGCTTTTTTGTTGACATTGGCTGTCCAACAGATAGCGGTACTGACATAGTGTCGGGCTAAACTGCCTGATTTGCAGAGAACATTTGGGGTTGAGGAGCAATATATAGGCAGTGGGCTCTTTTCTTATGATGCGGTCTTTTCAGGTCAATCTGCGATTGAGAGCGAGTCATTAGTACTTAGGTGCTCTGACGCGACCCAATCCCCTGGGTTATCGCGTCCCATAGAATATTCAAGCAAATCATAAAATTTACACTCAGAATTAGTTTCTCTTACCAAACCCTTTTCCAATCAAGGTGTATTTGAGTGTACACCGTTGCAATCACAACGGACTCGATTTTTTCTCCACGTTTTGAATCATTTGGACAATTTGAATAAAATGTTTTTAATATCGTTTCGTGATTTTGAATCTAGCGAGACTGCAGTAACATCCAAGTGGCAGCCTATGCGGATGACATCAACATATTTTTATGGTCGTTCATACTCCCAACTCGACAACGAAGCAAGACTAGTAGCAAAACTAAAAATCAATGAAAAGAAAACAAAGCACATGACGCAATCGAGAAAAAATACCTCAAATAACCGAAACATTACAGTTGGCCAATGGTGTATCAAAGTTGTGGGCAAATTTGTGTATATGGGCACCAAAATAACGAGAACCACTAATGAATGACCCTGAATACGCCGACGAGTACAACTCGCTAACAAATCCCTTTTTTTCGGTTCTGTCAATTATGAAGACCAGCTGCTTACGCAGGGAAACAAGGTTCGAAGTATACAAATCTGGGGTAAGACCTGTGCTATAGGTGTGCAACATGGACCCTAATCCAAGCATCCTAAATTATATTGAAGGCCGTCGAGCGACGGGTCCTGATGTGGATAGGAGTGAAGCTAGACGGGTGCCAATGGAGAATTCGATACGACCATAAGCTGTATGAAATTTTTGACGAGCTGAAGGTCTCAACGATTGTAAGGTTGTGGAAGCTGCAGTGGTCTGGCCATATGAATCGTCTGGACGAACAACGGATGCCCAAAAAGGTATTCGTTGGCTGAACTGAATATTGGTGAAACAGAGTGGTGGGTTCTGGGGAAACAGGGGAAACGCTGTCCTGACTCTTTTAACCAAGGCAGTTTATCGCTGCCTAGATTTCAAAGTTGGAGGACGCGGCCAATACACCGAGGCAGTTTGAGGTGCTATTTGCAGGAAGCAAAACTCCGTGAGTGCCTGCAGTACTAAGAAGAAGGACACTACTTTAATTGAACTTTAGTCAAACCGTCGGCAAATCTGAGAATGTGAAAAAATTCGAGACCGTTGGAGTTGAAAGGATGCAAATTTCCGTAACCTAATACATCAATCCATTAAATGATAATAGATTCCTGGTAAAGTATTAAAATTTAGCTAAAAATTATTTCAACCTTGAAGTTATTCTACCTTAACTTCTGTGACCAGATGCAATAAACTCGCAACTTTTTTAATTTCCAAATCTAGTAAAAACAATTTGGATTTAAACATCCTCTCGTCGTTGGGTAACAAATGTCTATCTATCTCCTGAACGTTACAAAATTAAAATCAAAAGGAGACAAGACCATCACATTTTGATAGGAACTCATAAATTTTTTATTGCATCTTCAATTTCAAGGGTTATAATACATTCTTCACAATAGAAGAATGTTTATATTGCACCATTAAAACTCTCCACGTCCATTTTAAATTGGAGAACTGTGCTCTGGCTCACTGCCATAAATCCTAATGTGTACTTGGGCTCTGCGTCAAATGTAATCGAAGGGTATGTAGGGGGTGGTGGTGGCAACGGCTGAAAACAATAAAGCATGGCCCATAAAATAAATTTCGCTGCTAATTGTCTGTAATGAAACCCATTTATGGCATTTGTGAAATTCGTTAGCAAAACTTTTCTACTTAGCCTATCTATCCGAGTACAAAATTTATTTATATCAAATGTGGCAGTCACTTGTAAGGTGTAGGAGGTTTATCGTTAAAGTTAGTCCCATATGGCTGAGTGTCAAATGAGTTTTTCGAGCATGCTTCACTCTTGAAGAGGTTTTTTCAAATTCGAGAATGAAATTGACTTAATTTGCTCCAACAAATATTCTTGATGGGTATATCATGTAAATGTAATACATTCGAGGTTTATTGTAACCACTACATCATTTGATCACAATGGTGAACTAAACATTTAATTAGGCTTATTTCCATACTATCCGAAATAATATTGCTCTGCAGAAAGGCTAGATGGCTAACCAACACTAAGCGAAACTGTCTATTTAGAAGCCGTAAAGCCGAACACTATAATTCAAAGGAAATTAATCCAACTTCCATTATCATAACACAAATGAAACCACTGAATTGAACGGACGGCTCCTGTTTTATGACGAGATTGAGCTATAACCTACGTCGTCAGGACCCGACCATTGCGTACATGCACGAAACTCCATTGCATCGCCTGCAAATCTTCCATCCGTGTTTTGTAGGAGTCACACCCCAAAAAATCGGCGAATAATTATAAATACACCAATGCATCTTTTCTTCTTCTCATACATGGTTATCAGCAATTGACCCAACACACAGCACAGATGAGAGTTTAATCTACTCAATCAAGCTAATAAGGTGGCAGGAAATTGGTGATGATAATCTCAACCACAATATGGACGCTATTCCATCAAAAGCCAATTTGTTGCGAGCCTACGTCAATGTTAATCGAAAATTCGTAATGGCTATGCGATGGAACGTGTATGTGATGTGCGTAGTGTGACAAGGCTTCGACGAAGGAAGCGCTCACAATTCACTCGAACTAATTTTCATCGAAAAGACCACCCCGTGGATAAGGTATTAGATATGTGCACCCGAAACATTTCAACTCGAGCATGTGTAGACGCAACCCTTTCTCTTCATTGTTCTCCGCTCATTTGCAATATACTCGTGCGTACCAAGTCGTATGTGGGGTTTCACTGTGGACTCCGGAAATTCGGGGAGTAGTTTACTGTCCAAGGTGTGTAGCTATGTGGTCGTTTATCGCTACGTTTCACTATAAGATCCATGTGAACGACCGGGTTAACAGGGTTTATTTACCCCGGATATGTTACACTGAAATTCTAACTGGCTTGGGAGTTCGTGGTTGGTCTTGTGGTTTTTCCATGCAAGTTTTTCCTTCACTTCATCTAATCCCGATGTTCTTGCATTTAATTAACATTTAAATAAGTATATTAGTAGTAGTTCAATTGCTATTCATTCGATAATTATAACAACGCAAATGATAAGGATGATTGAAATAATAATAACTTTTTTTTGCGACTGTAAGGTGAAGACTATTTTCGCAAAGCGTGCGACACTCCCAGTGCTGTGCAACGACTGGAGTAAAGACTAAATACCTCCCCTGTCACACCGAGAACCTCGCCTGGAACTGTGTGTCACATTACTACGAAATATGTCTCTAGAATCCGGTCTTTTTTCGCCAAATAACACTACGGAAGAGTTCCTTGCCTCAGTATCTGTTCGAGATGACCACGGTACGTCGCCTCACTAAGAACGTTAGCCTAATCTTTCGAGCCCTACAAGAGCATTGGCTCCATCGCAAGTGTGATAAGGCGTCCTTTGCTCGAGTTTGATCCCCAGCGTAAGCATTAAGGCGACTGAGGCTTAACGCTTCTGCAGCAGCCTTGTCCGCTCACCCTCAGACTTGCTAATAGAATCTCATCTGCGAGTCTATCATCAAGCCAAGATATTTTATTGATCCCTGCGACTTGATAGTTTTCCCTATAACCCCGAGGTATGAGGAAGGGTTATCAGTCCCGTGCGCCTAAAGCAAAAACGCCAATGACAGGTTATTGTGATTTCATGTTATATTGATTTCATGTCCCTCTAACCTAACGGAGAATAATACGAGAAATCTCTTTCTTGGTCAGCATGACAATCTGAGGTTTTTCAAGCGCTGACGAAACCCACGATCGGCCGTCCAATCTAATAGTAATAATAATGATTTTTTTTATTGCGAGGCGATGGTTATTGACGTCCAGCGTGTCAGTTTCCCAGCGGTAACCGGATCACCAACTGAACCCCCGAAGAAATAACCCATTTCGCTGCACCGACAAGCGATCAATAATGCCTTTAATTATAAGAAGAATCGTCCTCACGAAATGTGATGCGCAGTTTGAGATATCCTTAGATGTTAACATCTTATCGGTTATATTTCCTGGAGAGAACTCATCTATTTTCTTGAAAAGATTCAAACGGAGCCTTGATCATATTCCGCAAGCCAAGAAGATGGGTATGGCGTCATCTGTGGTGCGCGGTCAGATCAAACAAACAGGCGATGGAGACTTTTGGTGACTTGATCGTGTTAATATTGAAAACGCCCATGCCCACTGAGTAGTTGCGTCGTGTACGAATCAGTCTTACTAAGCTTTCTGCGAAACAATGGCTTCGGATCACTGATGACTTGTGTGGTCCACATGCCTCGTGCTTCTTGTATCCACATTTTCTGTCACAAAGTAAACGTCCTTCTAAGGTTATTACCAGAATAATAATATTAACCATAATAATAATGATAGTTCAAATTTACTATAACGTTTTTCTTAAAAATGTGAAATACTGTCCATTTTTTGATGTTTGGGCTCCGAGATCAAGAAGTGTGTCCAGGCGAGTATTTTATTAACATCCAAGTAACAAAAAATTACTTGGCCTCGATTCATGTATGCAGGCTAATTTGTGCTTGATTTCATATAAGTTACTATGACATCATCGCATATATGATCTTTCGTTCAAAAAGAACAGGCACTAGTGGAAAGCAACGCACCTGAAGTTTGCATTATTCATTTGCAATATAGATGGAGCCATCCCATCGAAAGGTCCTTCGTGAGCGTCGTATAGTTCGTGATACCATATGGAAGCGAGAGAGGCAGTGAGAGAGAACAGGGTAACATGAAATAACAAGAGGGTGACAGGGTTTATCAAGAAAGGCAATGGACACTCAATAAGGACGGGCAGGCTCACCAGAAATCTGGGGCTGGGCACTGATTTCTCTTTGACTCATATTTTAGTAAATCTATTTTATATAAGATAAAATGATTTCTGCCACACATTCTCCTCTTGGAAGTCTTGTAATAAACAGTTCGTAGAACTCTTTGGTGGATTAGGCGAGATGTCAATTAACAGTCCGTGCTTGGAACAGTCCTCGCGTCAATTTGACAAATTAAAGCTGGTAGTATACTGTACAAGGTAGTACGCGTTATAGTCGAAAGAAAAAAAAAATGATGTATTTAATTGTTACCAATTCTTCATATTCTCTCATAGCAATTCTTTGGATCTTTGCTCTAAGTCTCCCAAGGTCTTTCATTGTACACAAGATTCTTTTATAGTTTTTTTTTCTTACTTTGAGTATTATAGCGATTTTCGTCACATTGTTACTGGTGACGAATTTTTGTCCAATCGAAGCCTATGTTTTCCCCATTGATTGAAATTTTATTAACGAAAGGTAAAAACGAGCCTGTCTGATATAATTAAAGCTTTGCAACCTATGTTTGGTTTTCGAGAATGACCAGTCATATATTATATACAAAATTAATAAATTGGATACACATCCCTTGCCTTACACCAATATACTTTGTACTGGTTCATAGATGTCCGTAGTGACCAAGACACCAATCAGACTAAAAAACACAACCTATTGAATCAATCAGAAGCGGCACTTTCAGTGTACTCATTTGTAGCACCCTTTGTTTTAGTTCAATACATAGCACAGTATTTTAGAATACCTGCACTATCCTTCGAATTGCAATGCTTGTGATGAAATCTTTTTTCGAATTATCAGAATTACGATGTAGATCTCCATTTGAAACCTCCGATGAGGTTCAACTGCCTCAAATATCCTAACCTGGTTGTTATTGTTAGCCTCGAAAATTGTCAAATTAGCTTCGGAGCAGTTGGAAATTGATTGAAATTACATTTGTTTGAAGCACACACTGCCAAAATTTCTTTAAAGAAACCCTTTTGACGAAGTAGGAACAAATCAAGTGAGCGTAGATGTGGTGGTAGTGGTCCAAACTGGAAAATTATGACAGAAGCAACGTTCACTTTCAAAACACGGTGCGAATTATCACAAATCTCGCTGGACAATCAACTTGTAAGAAGGAACGCGTTATTTCAAGAGAATAGTGCAAATTAGTTGTCAAACGCGTGCGATCTCAAAAATAAGTTTTTTCCAATGGACCCTACAGCCTATTACAAAACGTCAACAACAAGAATTTGCCGTGCAATATGTGTGAGAATGTTTGGGGAAATTGGAAGTCTACACCTAAAATGGTCTATTAAACCGAACGGTAACATTCAAACGATATCGTTATCAGACTAAACGTTTTCGATTCTTCTTCATATAATTGGAGGGAATCGTAAAAGTCTAAATTGTACCTATCATTATGTTTCAATCAATTGTTGGAATGTACTTTTTCAACCCGGTCTACAAATTTTCCGAAGGCTTCCATTTGGAAATTGTGATTGAACAATCTCATAAAGTTTCTTATTCAATTTTCAATTGAGTTTATTTTAATAGATGATCTTGTTATTTCCGTAATCAGTTCATCTCAAAATTTTTTATTGCGTTTTTCAAAAATCTTTTGACTCCAAAAAACATCTGTTTCTCTGGCCACTGAAGAATTAGAGTCAGCTCATGTCTGAAGTTTGCATCGTTGCGAACGCAGCGCTGTCAAATTTTGACTTTTTTTCTTCTTAGTGGATGATTAAATTGAAATAAAAACCAATCAGAGTGTAAAAATTTAGTCAAACTAAATTACCAAAATTCTAGGCCAATGATCTGAAAAACATTCAAAAAGTGAACAACTGGAGACCGTTGCTTGGTCTCCAGTTGCTTTACATGGATGCAAACTTCAGACACCTCTTGTCTTGACACATGTTAAAATAAGAAAGGTGAAACAGGTACAGTTTACCTCATAAATGCTTGCGCTCACACCAGCGAAAAGAGTTTCGGGTGAAACAATCGCTAAAACCAATGAAATTCGTTTCGTTTTTTGTTTTGATTAGAGATTGTCCTTTGAGACCCATTTCACGGGTATGCACATCCAAAGTCATTCCTAAGATCTTTTCAAAGTAGAATAGTTCGCGACAAGCACCATAATACTGTAATGTTTTGTTAAAATCCAGTTCTTACAAACGGTCCGCGACAATACTATAGGACAAATGACACATTTTGATCATTGGTGTGGAAAACAGAGTAAGTCAAGAAAAACTGAATGTGGAATAGTTAAGTCAAAAGGTCTGAAAAAAGTTGAGAAATATGATTCCTCTGTGGTAATTTCTTTCTATGAAATGAGAAGGCCTAATGAAGGAAAGTCCTTCAATGTCTTTCAATACGTGTCAATAGTTCAATAAATTCAAAAAGTTCAAAAATCGGGACCGTTGCGTTTTCAGCGATGCAAACTCCTGATATTGCTATCTTTTAAGTTTAGAGTTTAACAGATGTGGTAAAAGTGTCAGATGCAGAGTATTTCAATATCATCCTAACCGAAACTTTTTACTGTGCTATCAATCTCACCTATCTGATCCTTGTTGTATGTGCAGATCCTAGATGAACCTATATTGTATGAACTTTGGTACCATAATAAGACCAAACCATCTTCTCGTATATTTCTGGTTTTGACTTTGATTGTAATTGAAAATGGCTCTAACACCTTTAAATTCTCTGTATGGAAATATTTCTGTTCCATAGAGAGTGTCTGTGTGAGTGTCAATCAACATATAGACTGTACAGAATGCACATGCTTCAAAAAGTTCGTTGTACGTTTTTGAGTGGAGGAAAACCTCTCTTAAAGTGAAAATTTGGACTTTAAATTTTGGTGTATTGCATGATTATTATTTTTAATAATATTTCTAAATTGCCAAATTTGGAATGCAATAACGCAATTTAAATTCGCTTACATATATTTTGATTTTTGAAATTCTACTGATTAGCATTCAAAGCGTTGTAAATAGAATGAATGTCTATCACGGTGCGCTGAAACTTAAATTAGCTTTATTCATACAAAAATATTTGATATGTGCCAACATATAATATAGAATAAAACGTTTACTAAAGCACCCATTAGAATATCGAAATATGAATAAATGCTTCCAGTTATTCAAGCTATAAAACTGGAAGAAAATATTTCACTGTGGCAACCATAGAAATTCCTATTTAATTCATCAAATTTCCAGTCGAGCTGTCATGAATATTTGATAAAATTTTCATGTCTGAATAGATTTTACTGAATAAAAAGATATTATTTTCATGTTTCATGGAGTTTTTGCGTGAACGAACTCGAAAAACTAACAATTTATGGAGGACAAAAAGTTATATCAGTGAAATCCTACACTGAATTGATATTCATAGTAAACATCCGAATGTATGTACGTATTATGTGTGATTGATATTTGCTTGCAACGCAAGAGGCTGAAATCTAATGTGGCTTTACAATTGAAAATAAATACGGATGAGATAGCCATGTTGTAAAACGAAGATTTCTTTCATATGTTTTCAGATATTAAAGTAATAAAATGAGGTTTTTCGTTTATTATAATTATTTCTTTTATTAAAATTGTTGTTGTTCACAGTTAGGATACCAGTTGTACTTCTTCCTAAGGCGTGAAGGAGGATCATCCTTTGTAGGAGGGAAGTGAATAGATAGACTACTTCACGATGGGGGAGAGGAAGGACTCTAGCTTTGAGGAAGGAAGGATGGAGAAATTGAACACGAGCGGGTGGAGGAGACCAAAGGCCGTGGCTCAACCGAAATTACGAAAGGACTCACTACTGCCTGACCGTAGCTAATAAGCGCGCACAGGTTTTTTCAGTAATCCCGCTCTCAATATGAGTAAGTGACGGTCATCTGACTGCCTATTTAACCCAGCAATCCCGAAATACTTATGCTAAAGCTACACTCTATGTGAAAATATTGTTAAGCATAGTTTACATCATGGAGAGAGAATAGGCCGAGTTCTCATCAAATACTTGGTGGGAAAGAGAAAGTGATACTTAGTGGTGCCAAAGGAAAAATGAAACTGAGTTCCAAATAAAACGGGCGGTTCTTCTAACAAAGACGCGTATCTGCAATTGCTTATTGTCGCAGTGGGCAGGGAAATCTCTCTCTCTCAAGAATTCCTCTCATTTCCGATCATCTCTGCCAAAAGCGGTTTCCCTGTAAACCGAAGGCACCGTTAGGTAAGACTTAAAAGGCTTTTTTTAAAAAAAGGAATTCAGACACTAGGGATTCGACGTCACAGGGGAGGTGTTTAGTTGCTAGTTCAATTATGAGAGCATGTGAGTCGGACACCCACGATGTAAAAAGTTATTACCTTCCAATTACAAAAATATTGATTTATATTCTTCGGTAAAGTTTAGCAAATGTGAAGTCAGATGCTCTCCATTGACACCGGAATTGAATGTGGAGCTTGAATCGTTAACAAACGTTTTCGTATTTTCCGGAGGTTTTCTATCATGCCACTCCTTGCGAAAGAAATTAGGATGTAGTTTGCTTTCCAGGCATCCCGCGTTTCTACCATTTGATATATGTCGACCAGTCGCCAGATCTCATTAGATGAAAAATCGTTTGTACGGGCAAGCTCACTAATAAATATCACGTTCTTATACTCAATAGTATTTCATCTATGATTGGTCAAAATAAAGAGCACGGGTCATAGAATCGAGTGCTAGGGAAAGCGCCTGTCTGTTGACACTATGGGTAGTGCTCTGCGATTTAGAAAACCATTCACATATTTCAAATGCATTTTTTAGGTTTCAAACAAATAAATTGAAAATGAAATAAATTAAAAGTCGAATGATGTAGTACATAGAGTGAGATCTACCATGCAACAAGTCCCGGTCTTTAATTATCACTGGTGTTTGGTGTCAGTGTAAGGTGGAAATGTGCTTCTGATGCTCAGGTCATACCTATCATCTTGTGAGATAAAGAATGTTAAGATCAAGCGTGAACCTAGTCAAATCATCCCTTTTTCCTTTCGTCCCGAAATAATCAAGTTTCAACTTGAAACCAGTTTCAACTTGGTCCAGAAGTGAAATACTGTGCTGTACTAGAAAGAACAGAAAGTAAGTTTAAGGGTGCGGTTGGAGGGAGGGGGGAGGGGGGTAGAAAGGAGTGGTCAAAACAAAAAGACAAGGTAATTTTCGGAAAATTCAGACTTATTTTCATATTTCTACAAAGTCGCCATCTCTCTATATAATTTTTTGTATCCGCAAACTAATTTCGTAATTCCAACGTCGAAATGTTATGCTTCCAAATTTTTAAAGTATAATGTGACTGCTTCGGTGATGTCATCTGTCGTGTCGAATCGTATGCCGCCAAACGCTGTTTTCATCGCCGGGAAAAAGCTGAAAATCACTTGGGGCCAAGTCAAGGGAATAAGGAGGATGCTCAAAAACGTCCCATTTAAATGAGGCCAATTTTTCTTGGTTTAAACGGGCAGAATGCGGACGAGTTTTGTCATGAATCAAAAACACTTTGCGACTCAACAAACCTGACCGTTTGTTTTTGATTGCTTTTCTCAAACGATCCAAAACACCACAGAAGTACTCTGCGTTGATAGTCTTGCCTTTGTCGAGGTAATCAATGAAAAGAATATCTCGATAATCCCAAAACACTGTCGCTAACACCATGCACGCGGAGAAAACTGCTACGCTGTTCGTCAACGCGTAACCATTTGAAGGCTCATGCCCTGCTCACCGTATACAGACGATAATACTCGATAAATTTCACTAGCGGATAATTTTTTTGTGGTCAAAAAACGTATCACACTACGCGGTTCACATTTGGACGCTTCTTGTTTACACTTTAAATCAATGTAAAAAACACAAAAATAGCCTCCAAAAATTTCGTTAGTTTATCTTTTCACCACGAGGAGCGCTGCCACCCTTAAATTTACTTTCTGACTCACCCTCGTATATTATTATTATTACTTTGCATTCAGGTAATCCTAGGAAGAGATAACATCAGCGCTGTTGCTGGATTCAGGGTTGACCAAGCTCACGGAGTTGCGAGTATGATCGTTTTTCAAGTTAGTCAATTGCATACAACTGTAGGTTTATACTAACCTACAGAAAAGTAAAATTCTGATGCTTATTGTAAGGAAAAGTATTTTACTGATATTACTTGTTATGTTTCTGGGGAGAAAACTATGACCCTTTGAAAACAGTGACAAATTAATGGGTGAAGCGATGAATTCAAGACAAGCAGAGCTAATTCCAATAGTTTTCATAAAGAGTGGCCATCCTAGATGGTTTACCGGCGCATTGCGAAAGGGTTTAGGTTTCCTAGTAATCCCTACTTATCAACTGATTGCCTTTTGTTGAAATTTCACCTTTCTACTTTTTGATCCTGAAGATGTGGTATACATAATTATTTGTTCTATCTTTATACAGCTTTTAATTCCATTTTCTTTGATTTGATTTATTTTTTCCTATAGAATTAGATACCTGTATAATAAATCTATTATAGATTTGGATAGCTGCATTAAAGAAAAACTAATAAAATTTCATGACGCAAACGCGAAATCGAAAGAGCATTAAGACTACACCATTATTGACGTAAAGAAAAAATTTTCAAATATTTTCCAGTAAAATCTTGTTGCAGGCTAGAGAATAATTTGTCAATACTTATCCCAATATATTTTACCTCAACTCATTATTTAGTTGCATCCTTTCTTCTAATCCGCACTTTGTGAAACCACGTGTTGTATTTGACCGGAAAAATCAAAGAACTAGAGCCTTATTTTCAGAAAATTGAAAGTCATATACATCTCAATACTTCATTCAATTTGTTAATTTCTGTCCGTAAGACCATGGTTATTACATCTTCTGTTCTTTCTCGAATGTCGTCAACGTATACATAGCTATCCGTTGGTTCCTTGAGACGTCTGTTCATCCTAAAGACGTCTGTTCATCCTTAAAATGACAATATTGAATATTGTTGTTCTCAAACTGTTTTTATGAAATTTATGAAATTGTTATAACTCAAATATTAAGGGAAGATGTATGAGGTGTGTTCAAAAACTAAGATGACTTCTAATTTAACGGGCAACGCACATTCGACTATCGTTTTTTAAATATTTTTATGTGACGAACATATATTTACGGTTTAACTTTGTAGATATTTATGTTTAGTTTGTTTGTCAGAGGCAGAATGGTTAGAAGTGTTGTTTTGCTCGGAAAGTTTTTGGTGCAAACACCAAAAATTTTCTCGGAAGTTGCTCGGAAATTTTTTTGGATCTTCAATCGAATGATTGAAGAATTTGCATCAAATTTTGTTTTAAAAATGAAATAAAGTGCTCCAAAACACTTGAAATGTTGACAGTGACATACGGTGGAACTGTTTTGAGTACAAAAAAAAATTTTTAAAGTGGTACAAACTCTTCCAAGATGGTCGGGAAGATGCCAATGACGAGCCTTGCTCTGAACGTTCAAGCACGTCAACAACAGATGAAAACTCTCAAGCAGTCAAGAAAATTGTTTTGGAAATCCTTCGAATCACTATCAGAGAAGTTGCTGAGGATGTCGGCATATCGGTTGGCATGTGCCATGAAATTTTTTCCAACGTTTTGGGCATGAGACACGTGTCGACGAAAATTGTTCCGAAACTGCTTAATTATGACCGAAAGAATCGTTGCATGTGCATCCCTCATGAGCTGTTGATAGACGTCAATGATGATCCCGATTTACTGAAAAGGTTCATAACTGGTGACTAATCATACGTTTATAGTTATGATATTGAAACCGAAATTCAATCGTCCCAATGGCAGAGCCCAGGTGTGCCATGATCGAAAAAGCACGCCAAGCTCGATCAAATGTCAGAGCTTTGCTCATTGTCTTCTTCAATTACCATGGCGTAGCGCATCAGGAGGTCTTATCATCTGGTTGTACGGTCAATAAAGCGTATTATCTTGAAGTTATGATCCGCTTGCAAGACGCAATACGAAGGAAACATCCGAAATATTGGAAAATCAATTTGTGGTTTTTGCATCACAATAGTGAGCACAATAGCTCAATCATATTTACTTGTGAGAGATTTTTTGGCCAAAAACAACACCACAATCATGCCTCAGCCACCATATTCACCGGATTTGGCCCATGTGACTTTTTCTTGTTCCCTATCTGAAGAGATCCATGAAAGGACGCAGGTTTGAACGGAGATAAAGACCACATCGCTGGAAGAGCTCAAGGCTATACCGAAAAGTGTATTATATCTGAGGGGGATTATTTTGAAGAGGAAGGGGACGACTAGAAAATAACTAACTAACATTTTTTCGACTAACGATTAACTAATATCCTTTTCGTACAAATACGAAGTCACCTTAGGTTTGAAACATACCTCGTACACCTAGAGCAGTGGAAAAATCATTTTTTTTGGCATTTTCTTGACGTTTGATACTTCAAGAATAGCTGGTGAAACGTCAAGTCAATATTTTGATAAATTAGCCCGTTATTGCCTCATGTTATTGCTTGTGCTGGAAAAAAAATTTTGAATTGAATTGAATTTCTTTTTATTCATTCAAAATAAATTAGCAGACAAATTTGTCTGCTTATTCGATCGATTTCAAATTGTTTCGAAATCGATCTGATTTCTTTATCAGTATTTGTTAACTGCTGACTTTGGCAGAAAAATTTTGTGTCCTTTTTCATCAAATTAGCAAATCGCATTTCTTTTTCTTTTCTTTCGTTGGGTTCACGAATTTATGATATACATTAATGAAGGTCTCTGTAAGAAATTGATGCCAATATCGGTAACATTGCAGTCTTTCAACATGCATGTTCAAGAACTGTTGGAAGTTATGAACGTTTATAAAGATTTTTTTGCGGTGCTACAAGGATCAGAAAATATCCTTGTATGTTTTTGGTATTTTTGAATATGTATTCTTTTAAATAATTAAACTTTCAATCTCTAATAGGTTTCCTCTCAAAAATTCACAAAAGATTCTAGATGGTTTCTAGATGTATAATTCTCCTCAAAGGTTTGTCCACAGTTCATACCTTTGTGAAAATTTCATGAAATGCATGTCGACTTTCATCTATGTAAGTTTTTTTCTTTTACTCATAAATCTTGCTGCCGAGTATAAAGAATTCTCAAAACGAAAAAAGATACCCGTGGAGTGAACCGATCTGAAATACTATCCTGTATCGAATTTCCAATTATACAAGTAATATAGAATTTCGAAATATGATGCTTGAATGGGTTCCTTGAAAGGTTTCCAGAGCTCCACTCTGATAGTTTACCCATAAATCAGGAGATGCAGATAGCATGGTAACATGATGATAGTTAAGGATATTAGTAAGGAAGGTACTGCTTGTGCTGAATCTTTTCGAAACGAGACGGTTAGAAAGTATACCAGATCTTGAATTTTAAGGGATTGCTGGCTAAAAACATCTCTTCTTCTGTTCTCGTCTCTTTCAGTCGCTCATCGACAGCTGCTTTATTTTTATTACTTTCGTTTTAGATGTTATAATTTTTATTGATGAAATTATTTGAGCACTACTCCCTTCTTTACCATGACGTTTTTAATTTTGAATTAGATTTAAAGAGCTATTAAAATTCAATTTAACTCTGCTCGTACTCTAAATCAAATATTTGAAGTTGCTCTTGAAGCAAACTTTCTACAGACAGTATCTTATAGAAAGGACATAATGTGCATACAAAACAATGTTTTTGTATGTAGCTCCTGTAATTTTGTCGATAAACATGAACCAATATCATATATTGTTTGATACATTTGTAAGAGCCTGCAATGTGCGGTGCTGATATCTAGCACCACACATTACACCCATAGATAGCTGAGGAAAACATATGTCTGTTGACACTGTAGTGTGAAAATCTAACTAATTGCCTGAAAATTGCAATAAATAATAAATATTCGGAAGTAGCAAATATGCTAGGCATATTCTGCATAACATAGAGGAAGAAGCTTTGATCATAAATTTTAATGAAACTGTTCGTTTGTGTGAATATATGTTCTGGGTATGAAATAGACTTTTCGGCACAGTAAATTCAGCCTTGTCGTATTTTAAAGTGATTTTAAAGTTAAATGAAAAGGGATAATCGATTAGTGTTTGAATATTAATTATTGAAAAATTAACTCTAAAATATTTTGTGTCTAAATTGTCTATAATCATTAATTCAAATCGAAAAATTTAAATAACACATTTACAACTATGGTAAAGGAGATGGATCTCCGAGCCTTTTTGAATAGAAATTTCAGCTACTACTTCAATAAAGTGAATAATATATAAAGGATAGCAGTCATAGCTGGGGATAAGAAATAGAAGATTAACAAACTGATCATACTGTACAAGAACAGGACTACCACCAACACACTGCCGAACGTTTGAAAAATTCACATGAAGTTATGTACAAATTGACAAACTTCCTTAAGAAATACAAATTACAAACCGCGTTCAAAACCAGTAATAACATTGGATACGAAGTAAGCCCTACACTTGACGATACACTTACACACGCATACGCAGCGCTATTTATAAACTGACATGGAAGGACTGCGACATGGTATGCGTAGGAAAAACAACATGAGAGCTAACAACCAGCCCCAAATAACATCTAAGTTCAATCACATACAACAAAACAGACCCTATCAACGCAGAGCAAGTAGAAACCCACGCAGATAAGTTCGATATAACGTTAATTTGATTATATTAATACTGAAAAAACGAAGGGCGAAAGCAAAGACTAAAAAATACTAGCAATTTACAAATACAGAAAAGCGCTTATAAGTCGCTAACGAAAAGCAGGTGACCGATTCCGATAAAGTATTTTCACTGCTTGACCCAATCCTTATAACGAAAATAAAACGTGACATTTCCAGGAGCCCAAAAAGACCCAAACATAACAAGTCCATTGCGTTTAACTAACATTCTTGTACCTGTTCTCGCATCCCTGTAAAAAAAACCTGACATATTGCTCGAAAGGGCGTTAAGGGCCATGAAAGACTCTTTCAGAGTCTTTCATGGCTCTGACTCTGAAAGAATCTTTAGTTTTTCAGTTACAGAATTTATCACAGAAAGAATTGAACTTAAAAACTAAACCGAAAAATTCGAAAGAAAAGCTGTAGTTCTACATGAAATAACCACTCAGTGTCCTTACTACTGACCTATGCCCTTCCTCACATCCCTGTAAGGGAAACCCGAAAATATAGACGACGTCAACAGTGACTGACAGATTAGAATGGGTTTTTGATGTCTACAAATAGCCGAAATGCGTCCTCACCGACTGTCTAGCAATGTAAGTTTAACAAAAAAAAAAAAGAAAAATTTCTCTAATTTTGTGGACATTTAATACATAAATTACTCTCCAGTGACGTCAAATTGTAACCTTTTATTGGTATGAAATAAGGCTACAACAAGAATGCGCAAACAGAGAGTATTAACTGACAATTCCTAGGACCGATCAGACAGCCTATACCTATGTTGTACCTGTATTTTGTTGCCAAAATATACGTAATCTGGTAAAAGTCTAATATTAGATGTTGCTTGCTTCATATTCGGGCAACAATGATCGGTTATTTTTTCAAGATAAATACAAAGCCATTGTTGCAGGAATATAAATTTCGGATGCAGTATCCAAAATCTCGTGAATTTTATTCGTTCTGCTTACATTTAACTTCAAGCGATACCTTGGATCACTGTTAAATGAAAGTATCTTATTTTATAGAAATTATCTTTGCGCTTATTTTGTTTGAATTATAAGTGTGACATATATTGCCGGGTAAATTCAAATTCTCAAAAGATTACAACTAATCTTTTTGACAAACATCAATCTAGGATCTATTTGTAAGCTTTCTTGTAAGGCTCGGTTCAATTTTGGTTTGATTTTCAAAATCAAGATAACTGCATGTAAATTGCTAATAATAAAAATTTTTGAGTTTCTTGCACTACATTTTTTTTCCGTTTAGTGAGCTGCTGTTGCATTTCATGTGATATAAACCGTCAATCAGGACTCCCCATAAAATTTTGAGTGCGAAATTTCTTATATTCCCAGTCGAAAAAACGAGAAAAACAGTTGAGAGTTACGTATACATGTATATATAAGTTCCAATGAGAACAGAGCCGATTTTCTGCAATTTTTTTTTATTTAATCTTTAAATTTTTAACTGTTAACAGCTGTTTGCTGAAAAAGCTCGAAAGGGTACAGCGCACTTTTTACATTTCAAAATGTGATTCCGTGCGCTCCGGTCCCTTCTACGAATTCGAAATTACATCTATGACTGCTCATCTTCGCAAGTCGCCCACACATACATAGCAATCCGTTGGTTCCTTGGGATAATTTTTCTGTCATCTTAAAAATAACAATTATGAAGATTGTTGTCCCCAAATTGAATGGTATCTATTTTATTATTGCGGGTCAGTGAAGGACAGTTTTCTACTCAAGTAGGAAAGCTTTGTCCATTCATTGCGAAAATTCACTAAATTCCCTGTCAAAATTCACCGATAAATTAAAATTGAAATATTTAAACTTATTTTATTATTTCTTTCCAAGTCTTTGATTCGCTCATTCATCTTTATGTCGTTTCAAAAGAATTATGAAAGTTACAAAGATAGCCATAGAGTGCAATGTTTACTCTACGAATTGAAAATATGGATCTGAAGTTCCTACATCCATTTTAGCGTATGTTTTTAGAAAAGCCTAAACAAATCAGAAGGTGGGTTATTATTACTTTCTTGTCAAAAAATTTATCGAGCACGCGATTCAGCTGTTTGCAGCCAACATTCTAAAAAGGATATTCTTAGCGGAAATGGGCCGAAGATGGCTTGATATAGTTAAAACACGTCCCGGAGAGTAAAATAACAAGGGTTGGCACGAATAACAATTGAAGCTTATAATCCTTCATTCTATTTGATGGAATCCTTTATTTCCAGTTTGCGGTGCGATAGTATAGTTTGATTAAATAATGAAGTTTATATAAACATAACCGAGCAAGTAACTGGTTGATTGTTAAAATTAATTCTTGAACAACAGTCGAAAATTAAAGTCCGCAGAGAAAAACCGGGCTGGGCTTATTGCACCGTTTAATAATGCCATATTTAATCAAAAATTGCTGAATGTTGGAACTTAGTTTTAAGACACGAGTTTTTAGATACTTCCAATAGATGGCGCCCGTACTATAAACCATAGCTAGTTTTATTACTCATTAGCAGTAGCTAAGACTTTACTTTTGTACGCTCCATTATTTCATTTAAACTGTCGATTAGGAAGTGGTTTAGGGTGTTTTGGCTACCAAAGCATAACTACCCAAAAGCACTCATGCTTTGAAGGGTCACTATTGAGAAAGAGATACCGATATCTGATGCAGCAAATAAAGCGAGCTTTTTAAAACGGAGAGCTTGTAAGTTTAACAGGTTGGGAGAAATCTAGAGTCGCATGTAGAGTAATTTTTGACACGCAATAGCACATGTGTGCGATTGTGTCTGCATATAAAATTTAGAAGGAGAATGTGCATTCCTCCTGGTTTTCGCTTTGATGTTCCATCGCTAAATTATTTCGCTCACAAATACTTTTGCATCTGGGAAGTCAGAGTCGAATATTCAGTGAAAAGTGTTAGCGCTTATTAGTTGTTACGCCATGGGGGTTACGTGCTGCAACGAGCATTAGAAGGGTTCAACGTAAACACGAAATTGAATAAAATTCACATCATATCACCTCCTGTTTCAAATGGTAAGGAATGAAAAAAAAACTTTAAATCATGCTTCTGACCCGAGAAACGATCGAATCTTGGATATTTACGGAGGTGGCGATTACTTAACAAACCCTAACTGAATATTTGAACATGAAAAGATAAGTGACCGATGAATTGAAGATCGCATGATCATTGAATGAGCGTATGGAAAGGTATACGTTTTCAGGTTTCTATCAAAATTTTAGTTTTTAAAAAGAAGGACAAAGTCCGAATAAGCGCATAGTTGATTTTGAAGTTGTTTCAATGCCTTTACCATGCCTTACCATTCTAGAGAACATTTTAAACCCTTGTTTTAGAGCGAACAAGCATTTTGAAAATGTAAAGGAAATTAAATTTCCAGATTTTCAAAGTAGTTCTAGGACAAATCACTCTGCGGGAAACATAGGACAATAAGTAATTTTAGAGATTTCTGCATGAGTATCATTTGTTTGAATTATTGAAGAGTCCTCTGACACAAAAAACTCAGTAGATCTTTTAGTGCAATCAATGAAAACTACTGACGATGCCGAAACTACGATGTGTTCCGGATTTTCGATGTTTGAAATTACAAAATTCATGTTGAAATTTTGGGAATATTCAATGGTTTTAGCAGATTTTCCCGTCTGGTTGTTTTTTTAAAATTTCGTATAAATTTCGAACTTCGATTTGGGCTGAAGGATAGACCAAACTGATGTCTCCTAGAGCTTTCCTAGAGCTTTACCAGATCGTACCTCTAGACGATTTGGAAAATTGTTAGTGTAAAATAGGCAGGGTCTAATTCTAATAATCTATGTTCTAGTTTAATAATTTGAAATTATGCTTTTTTATTGCTTTGTTTTGTGTTTAATTGTTTGTCGTTGAGTTAAATGTTTTTAATGGATTTCTTCTGTTGTGTTTTGGTTTCAGTTTCAGTCGGAAGATTGTTGTGAATGTTAAGGCAAGTGTGACAGCCAAAAATTAGGCTGAACATTGCTAAAACTACGATGAAAGACCGGGAATCACTGATATTACCGAGAAAACTTTTTAGGCTTATAAAACTCTTTGCGTGGATTAAACTGACATTGATATGACGTCAGAAGTTTGTTTTGTCTGTTTCCTTCAGGGTAACTCAGTCATCAAATTACTGTGTAATAACTTGTTGCATCGGTATTTGTCTCATGATTTCTGTATAGGAAAAGTAGATTGAAAATTGAATTTTTTGAACATCACTGGCAATTTGATTAAAGTCTGTTGTATAAAGAGAAAGCAAAGCATAGGGAGCATTCACTAGCCGTAACAGTTTGAAATATATTTCCTTCGCAGCGTGTCAATAAAACTTCCACGTATATAAATATAGAATTCTATATGCTTTCAAAGAATACTCCCTACTTCCAGAGAATTGCTTCTTCTCTCTTTACTTTTGTTCTATCATTTCAGAACTTTTTCACATGAAATTCTTTTCACGAGAGATTCGCTATTTATCAAAAAAGCCTGAAATTACAGACCATAGAAGCTTCCTTGTACTCGTATGTGCGTCGCCTACCTAAAGAACATCCTTTCAACGTTGGCAACACAAAACATGTGATGCTTCATTGAATACAGGGAATACGGAATGGCGAAAACTTCCATCATTGAATTTGGCAGACACGTGCTTTTATCGTAAAGGATTTATGACCCCGAGGCAATATTACCATTCCTTCCGTCTAGTTTTTCTTCGTCTTTTGTTTGAACATAATGTCGGCAACTTGGTATGCAAAGTGTAGACGTTGTTCAATATCCTCTTTTCTTTGAGTTATCGGAGAATTTTTCGAGGAAAAAAAGCAACAACCAGCTGTAACAATAACCCATTACATAATTTCGCTATTATTCGATGGCGGCAGCCAGAACACCAAACCAAACTTGCAATGGGGGTCTTATCATCTCGCCTGAAGGACATACACTAGGAATGTATGGAGAAGCATGTGAAGCGCCCAAGATAATCAGTAAACATTCATCTAATCGAAAAGCACTTGAAGGTACTTCGCTATTTGTGTACTTACTCTCTTCATATGTGTTCATATTGCTTAGTGTACATGCAAGCTTGAGGATATGATGGCTGTGAAGTGTGTGCAGGATGTAGGGAAGTTCAACTCGGATTTGATCTGAACTTTATGTTTCGAGATTGATGCTTGGCTTTTAATTGTCAATAATTTGAGAAATGAACAAATATTTGAGGAGAAATAGAGTCGTCTAGTTGCGTACATAATCATGACGTGCCTGACGGCATCTCGGAATAATTCAAATATGTGGAAATTATCTACCTTCCGGGTGAAAATATTGGAGATAAAGAGTTTGGTTGTTTCTAATATTGGAAAGTTTTGCTTGAGTTAGCTGCAGGACATACGAATCCGAAATAAACTATTCGTGTGCAATGATAGATTCTTTGCACGATAGCCGAGTTAGTTACAAGACCATGTAATGTTTCAATTGTTTCAATTGAAAATTGTTAAACATTATTTGCATCATATAATAAAAGGTATTGACAGCATTCACGCCAGCCCTGTATAGAAAATTTAATTTCTTCACCAGTGCGAATCGAAATCTAATTATTTATTGAAACCGAAACCAAGTTGGGTTTATGTTGGCCTGAAATGTTGGCATGATGGCCCCATGTTGGCATGAAATACTGGCCTGAATCGTTTCGTGCTTTTATTTTTGATTTGTCGTTTTCCACGAAGAAATTATACATTCAGTATTGCAATTTTCATTCTTTAGAAATTGCGTTTTCGCCCAATTCATTGTCTCTAACAACAATACTCGGTAAAGGATAATAATCTGATCTGATCCTGAGACGAGCACTGACTATTCCACCCTAAAGTGCTAGATTAATTGTTAATGTGTTAATTCTCATTTCTCATTTCTCTCATTTCTCAATTCTCATTTGCGATTTTCCTTCGACGAGAAGACTGGAAATGAATAATTTGAAAACCATGCATTCATGAAATATTTCATGTGAAAGTCTCAATCAAGGATTCATCAAATCAGCAAATCAATATTCATTACGTTTCAATGACTTTCTTCAGTCCAAACAGTTGAATTTGGTTAAGTTTGCAGAAACACTGATACAGAATCGAACATGGGACGCATTTGAGTCTACAGAATCATATTAATTTAAATAGTAACTTTATGTGAAGTATGAGTAATTTGAAATAATATTTCGCATTTTCTAGTTAAAATTGAGATTGTACAATCGGAATAATTTTTATAAACATTGAAAAGGATTCGCAATGTCCAGAACTGCATATGGTCAAAACATTTACCGTAAGTTTTGTATACAGAAGAGGTAAAAAGTGAACCTTTCTAACTTAGCTTTAGTCAGTCAATGAAATGAGTTTCACAAGGATCTCTCATGCAAAGTGTCTTAAGTTTAAATGAATATTACATGTTAATTTTGTTAAGCTTTCTAACAGAAAAATATAATTTATTGGACTAAGATTCTTTTAGTGATCGGGCAGCCTCAATCCTGGGCTAAAGGTTTATTTTGAGGAACTTGAAAACTCGCGTTAAGGAGATTACTGATTTGTGTATCCTCTCAAGAAAGTTTGTTGAGGAATTAGATTCCACTTGGCTGTAATCCAATAATACAACTTTCGATTACAGCTTAATACGATACCTCTAGACTCGCACATCCTTTTTCAGCATTCAACACTGCTTGCAATCCTGTAAATCATAACCATGGTACCAGGATAAAATCTTGATCAAGTTGAGTACTATTTGGTAAAAGGTATTGTGAAAGGTTGAGGAATCAACAACGCGTTAAGCATTTTTACCAAAAAAGGCCCAACAATGACAAAAAACAAGACAATAACAATAAATTAAAGAATAAAATCCTTGTAAAAATAACAAGGATGAGTTAATCTAACTGGCTGCCAAAGAAGAAAATCGTTTATCCTCAGAATTTTCCTATGAAGTTTAGGAAGCTTTGGGTCTACGAATAGAAGCCAAAAAGATTCAAGATATTTGATAAAACATCCATTATGCTATTTATATATTTCCAAAATATTGGAAAATTGGGTGTAAAAACTGTCATTGACATTTGGTTGAACTGATAGATCAACCGAACCTAAAATAGCATTAAGAAAATACTATCAGAACTCCATGTCACCGATTTTTCTTTCAAATAATTTATTCCTTCTATTTCTTATTATTTCTTTCTATTTAATCTTTCAAATATTAAAAAAAAAATAGCATGAAAAACACTGGTAGTTATTACTTTGTTTCAATTTAAACTTCTGACGCCTCGTGAATAATCACTCGTTAAGATTGAGGAGGACTCCTAGTTATACAAAAGCACTCTATTATATTTATTATTTCGTAGAATCATCCTGCAATGTTTTTTATGCATAATTGCAGAGGATTTTTAAACAGAATTTAGATAGGTATTTCGTTTAAATGAAACAAAAATGATATCTCGTTTTTTTCCTGGTACTTTCTGAACCATACTTGGAAATGTTGTACAGTGTTGCGAAAAAGTTATCGTACGATTGTATACTCATAGGACTTAATTATTTAAGATAACAACTATTTATGCACTGTGTTCAGAAATCTTTTTAAAAAGTTTAATCAACAACTGTAGAAATTAGAAAAAAAACCTGAAATCGTCAAAAATTTTTGTTGCATTAGATCGTTAACATACAATCCCAACATTTGTCTTTACTCTGCTAATTTACTGTTAAGGCTTGTCCTTACCAATTAAATCTTTTTCAGCGAATGACACATTTCACAGGGTTAATCAAGTTGCAAGCATTGTTCACAGTGAATCACAATGCTCACAGTATAATGTAACCTTGGTAAAACTGGTCGATTTCTGTGTCACAGTCTCATCTAAAAATGGTCAAAATTTGATCCAAATTAGTTGAAACAATCCTGAGGTTAACTGGCCACCATATGAAAAAATGACATGACAGAAAAAGCCGCTTAAATGTTTTTTGGCTACAATTTTTGAATTCAATTGCACACCTACAATTGATCAGACAGTACTGCTTGGCCCATATAAAAGTGTTACCTCATCAATATATACTGCCTCTTCCATTTAGTTAGCGTTTTTGCTCTCTAAACGGCCTTCCCTTCTAGCAATCTGCGTCGCCTTTTCAGCCATCAATATCCACTCCTCGTCCTCGTACTATCCAGCGTACACTTTTCACCTGCCTTGCCAATTTTGCAACCCATGATTTACAAAAGTCGCACTCAGCTTTCTTTAAATAAGGTTACCGAAATTTGTTGAGGAAGTTTCACAACATCTTTGACAACAAACGTAAATTTTGGCACGATGGCCCAAACAGTCTTGTTGTAGCAATTTTTGTGGTTTTGCGTGTTGTGTTCCCAGGAGTCGAATAACTTATATTTTCGTCGGATACTTTTTCAAACACTTGTTGTACATACTTTTGTATTTCTGGATTTAGAGCTGAATTTTGTTTGAACTCGTTGTTATCAGATTGAGCCTTCAGGTACCTGCTTCAGTCTGGATTGCAAACCCGATGTTGTGGTACTTAGCCGGTCAAAAAATGGTTTTTACAGCCATCTCATTTTTCCTTTTTTCATTTTAGCTAAGTGATCAGGGTTTTATTGTATTGTTAAAGTGTATTAACAGAAAATTTCTTCATGACTTTTCCCGTCAAAGCGGTGGCTTTAGCAGGTGTCGGCACTGATGCATCAACTTTTTTCGAGGTAATTTGACGTTTGGTTTTGCTTAGTTATTCGCTTTTTTCTTCTTCTTCAGCACATTTAATTTTACGCATTTTTGTCAACTTTTTTTAAACGTTTTCGTCGATCCGAAACACTCGTTTATCGCACGTGTAAGACGCATTCCAGCTTTTGGACGATGAAATTGTCTCCACAAGGATTGGCATAAGAAAAGTTGGTGAAAGTTCTTGAGTGCCCATCTCCAATGTAGAACAAATATTTGGCATTGTGAAGTTTATCTGCGTTTTTGAATAATTTTATTATAACTTGTACCTCCGTACCACTGGAGCTAACTTCATAATTTGCCGAAGATTTTTCAATATGCTCGCTCTCATTTTGGATTTCAAATTCGCTGTGATTCATTTTTTCAATTTTTTCTACAGTTTTACACATTTTGGTGCTACAAATTTGTCTAATAAGTTGGTAGTATATTTACCAATTTCAGTTGAAAGGCCAACTAAAGAACTGAATCCTCGTTCGACCAGTTGCCGCTTCCTAAAACAGTCAGTAGGTCGTCTGGAAATCCTATTTCGCGATTTTTTTGTTTTCTTTCTGAATAGCTTATTTGAAAAAAACATCGGCAAAAGGTTTTGATGAAATTTTAGGTTTTCTAAAATAAGTCAGTCCTTTGCTAAAATTTGATTTTTAATCCAATACAGCTTAAAAACAATTCCAATCAATTAAGACCAACACCGATCAGCTACCTAACTATAGCAATATTACTATTTATTTTATATCCAGCGTTTACAAAAGTGCACAAAATCTGTCTTTCATAACCTTCACACCTAACTTTGATTTGTTCTTTTAAACTTGACATCTTTGACACACGTTTTAAAACTTTAGCATGCTTGAGAACGCAGTAAAACAGCTGAGCATACGAGGATCCAATCACTAAATTTATTTCTAATCGTAGACATTGCATAATTGAAGTAGACTTTAGTAGTATGCTGATTACCGCCAAGTTTTGCGATTTTTTCGTCCTATGTTTTCTAGACTTCGAATTTTTTTGAATGCCTTTTACATAGCTTGAAATACTTCGCTTCACAAATATACTTATTGACATTCAAATAGTCACTGAGAAAGTCGAAATTATCATAAAGGAACAAAACCGGTATTATATGGAGAGGGATACACAAAAGAATATATTCGGCCGGCAGCTGAGAAAAAACTGGAATCTGAAGTAACGCGCTCGCTTCTAACTGTAGACAGTAGTACTGAACAGTTTATGAGTACGCTCATACTAAAATAATTAATGAATTCATTGAGATGGTATAAGAAATGAAATTTTAAAAAATTGTAAAAAGGATTCGCAAAAGATTTTTGACCTACTATACCGTCCTAGAGTCAGCTATCGATCTCTTCGTGCCAAAAAAGTCCTGTGTATCAAAATCGGTTTGCTTTGCGAAAAAATACGAAAACGTGGGTGAGCACTTTTAACGGAAAGTTAATTTCTGTGATGAGGTGAACTATTTTTTAAAAAAAATTAGAGTGAAATTAGAAGTAAAAAAACCAGATTTACTTAAAAAACCTTTTCAGTATACTGAAGTATGACAGAAATTTGCGGTTTAATGGACAAATATGATAACTCAGATATAAATAAACTGACACCAGCAACCTGAAAGCGACCTATACCATACAAAATACTAAAAATTACTTCCATAAACTTTAAATTGTTCGAACATTAGCTTTTGTAAGGAATATTTATGACCACTGTGGTATTTTTATTTTCATTTATAAAATTTATTGATTGATTTCATTTCTTAGTGATTTCTGAAAGAAGTTCTCCTGTTTTAGGAATAACAAAAAATCAATAAATCTTTTAATTATTGCAAATGTAAGAGAAAAGTGAATACATGTTAAAATTGCTCAACCTTATGTTAACATTGGTACACCTGTAATGAAAGTTATTTTTGCCGTCAATAGTTTTAACCTGATGTTTGTGATTGATTTAATATTTCGATATGCTGGACTTGGGCTCATTGGTCGTACTTTGTAGCTCGCCTGGGACTCATATATCACATTTGTCAGTAATATACTTTTTCAACATTACTTTTTCGGTTTTGTAAAAAAAAGCTCTATTGATGAAGCCACATTGTCTTTTTAATTAAATTTATTGACGGAAGATTTGAGTGTCCAGTTTTTATATTGTTTTCTCGAAATCAAACTAAACTCAATTTTTAAAATGAATATTTTGCTAAAGAGTTAGCTAAGTATAAACTGAGTGGTTGGGAGTCCTTTTGATAAACTGTGTTCCCAAGTAATTTCGTTTGGTACGTCTTACTGTTGACTGATTTGAATTGTCATTGAAAGTTGAATTTTTTAATACTCATCCGACTACCTTGTTAAGATGAGGCATTGTTTTGACTATTTTTAATAATTTTCATTTTTAATAATAATACTGACTATTTGTCGGTAGCAACTTTATTCAATATTTACTGTATTTTTTTGCCCTAATTTATTCAATACTTAATTTTATCTTATATCCATATTTTGTTCTCTTTCAGGTAAGCATCACTTTACTGGATATGGCGATATAACTATTTGGAGTATGGTAATGAATTTCAATAGCATTTTTCAAGTGCATAAAGTTGAATGTCATGGAAAATTAAACTAAATTAATTAAAAGACGAACGCATCAGGTTTCAGGATCAGAAAATGCGCTACTAGCGTAGGGTATCCTGCTTTAATAGAACTCTCAAAATAATCGAGAAATTTGCTTGTTGCAATGGAATTCCATATCTGAGCTTTTTCTTGTATAAAATGGCCATTATGTGTATGACACATTATGGTTCAACATAAAATAAAATCTCAAAACCAGACTCATATCCCTTGCTAACTCGGAAGTTACTTCGGAAATACGCTAATAAAAAATTCACTTATGCAAACGGTTCACGGATTCTTAAAAGATGTGGTGAAATTTTGATTTTTTCTATACATATTAAATCAATTTTAATCTATATTTGAGTAGATTTTGACAGTATTGACTAAATAATAATTCAGTTCAAATTATTTGGGGAACAAAACGTTAAAGTAAACACAGAGTCAAATTGACCCCACCCTTTTTGCATGTATCATATCATTCTTTAGGGATGCGGTTTATACGCTTGTGTATCCGAGAAAAGGTTTACTTTCAGATACAATAATCCTATGCTAATTAATGCTTTGGAATATCTTATTTTGATTAGTCAAAAAACAATGAAAATTTGAAGTTATCTCTTGAAATGAAATTTTGAAGAAAAAGTATAAACATTAGATGTACGTTTGACCAAAATAAATAGGAAAGAACTCATAGGTGTATAAAATAAAATAAAGTGAAATTGATAAATTTCATAAAATTTGAGTGTTTTTTAAAATCAAAATTTTTTTTTTATCAAACAAAGTATAAATACAAAATATTTAATACTTTGTTTAGTTAACATTTAATCCTTTTTCGAAAACAAAGTATTTATTTGATCGTTGCATAAATTGTTCAATGTTTATCACACATAGCACGTATACATGATGAGCATGAGGCTTTTGTATTGTGATCTTCTTTTCGAGGACATAAAGCGAAAGGTATGCAATTATCTAATTGCGGGTGGGAATTATTTTTATGTGAAAGATAGTGATCGTGGCCCACAATTTTTTCTTTTGCTTTAGCAGATCTAGCCTTTGGAAGACAGTGTCATTCAATTTCTTCGAGGTCATGGGTTTATCAAGGAAAAACTATCTCTGTTTGTAACACTTTCAGGAAGATGATTTTTTTTTTGTTTTTTATTGGTGGAAATATTGACAGTATAAAGTAAACGACCGTCGACAATTGCTTGTCAAGCATTTCAATGGAAAATCGTACTCGCCACCTTCTACTTTTACGTCCGACACTCACACACATTCACAACAATCGACTCAATTCTTATCAAAAAAGAAAATATGAAAACAACCAACAACTCCTCCACGTACTAACTTAAGTAAATAGAAGAAATAAATATAGAAGTTGCTTCTTTAAAAAGATGCACTTCGGTACAAAGACCTCGAGCACTCTCGTGGTGGACACCAAGGAGTAAAGATCGCCTATGTCAAGTTCAGTGAAAAGTGAAGTAAATGGTGAGACAAGTGACAAGAATATGAGGACCGGAAAAAATTGGATGCGGTCAAAAAAGAAAGAGAAGGATAGAGAAGATAGGCATTGTAGCAGACAGAGAGAGGAGATATTAAGAAAAAGTGAGATAGCAACTCCTGTGAAAAAACACAAGGAAAAAATATAAAGGAAGAAAGGAAAACAAAATCAAGGAAGGAGATATTTTAATTTTTTACAAGGGGCAATACGTGAGTAGTTCCTGTATTCGTCTATCAGCTTGGGCAAACTTGAATTTTTTTTTATATAAATATTTTCAATCTGCGATCCATTCAAAACAGTTTATTTGACGTTGAGACAAAGATAAGACTTTATTTCACGGTGTCAATGAACAATGATTATGCCGCATTGACAAGGTCCACCAAATTAGTTTTCGCAGGTTGCCCAGGTTTATAAGGTCACACTAAAGTTGGACGAGGTTTTTTGTGACGTTGCTTCAAATGCAAGAAACCCCCGCTAAAATGAAAGAATGCGGAGCTATCTGAGTTGTTGTATGGTAGTGGAAAATTAAGAAACGAAAAATTATGAAATAAAATTCATCCTCGGGGAATTTATGCACTTGCTCGGAGGAGTATGATGAATTAGATATTGATATGGACGGCCTTATCACCACTACATTCAAGAATTTGGGAATAAAGCAAAAACAAAGCCGACACAACCTAACCCCCACATCACAAGAACTAACACCATTGAACCAAAAAGGGTGCCGGTCGTTTTGCGGGAACCCTTAAAATGATGGCACACGTTAAGCCATATAAAAATAAATAACATTTCGCAGATATACGCGAAACGAGCCTGTTTAGGGAAATCGTCCCTACAACACCATCACAGCGCCGCAAACTCACCAACTCTCTCACGGAGGACAACATTCAGTATCGCATCTACATCCTACCTGAGAACAGACGACTAAATGTAGTAATATGCCTGCATGGCCTATCAGTCCAGCAGATCAAAGAAGGTCTTGAATCTCAGGACTTAAATCCCATTAATTTTTACTTCCGAAGTTGGTAAACGCCCTCTTCCCGAAAACAGAAACGGAAATACAAAATAAGAAATCTGGCTGCCATCTCATTTGCATAGTGAAAGCGCGAACTGGACAAGGTATGTGACACAATTGCCACCAATTTGGCATTTCAACCAGTAATTGCCACGCACAGCGTCGGTCCGTTGAATGCAATGCCCTGCACCATTTCTCAAAATGTCTAAAAACAATGCAAGAAAAGCCGAAGTGCGTTAACTGCGGTGAAGAACAGCCAGCCAGCTATAGGAGATGCCATTGAAATCCCCAAAATGTTAGAAAGTTTTTCCGCGCATGTTGCAGCGATCCAGTCAACACAACCATCAACACATCAAACTAATCCAACTTCCAAATAAACACATAATACCCAATCACCAGACATGACCCACATTTGCTAAAATACAAACCCAATCCCAAATATATGGCAGGATATGATGGTGAATATGATTGCAGATGAATATGAAGCAGATCGGTGAATTGACTCAATTTTTGAATATTAGAATACAAATATAACATTATACTCATTTAAGAAACCTTTCTGAAGCCGGGCAGTCGATTGCGCATCCCCTACTACATTCTGTCAGAATTGAGAAACATCTCTCAAGCCTAAAACATACTAACATCACATTGACGTTCTTGTCAACTTTGCACAATAGGGATAACCTTAGAAAGTCCAAGACTGGCCTGCTAAGATAGGTGAGTTCTGGAGGTGCTCACAGACATGAGGTAAGATGCTAAATCGTACCAACTCCATACGCGCTCCGCATTCCAAAAAGGATACAAGGACCCCGCAGCGAGCTGAAGATGGCTGTAAGACCAAAGATATGTTGGCCTGCGATAACAACAAAATTAATTTCGATTAATTCGTCCTTGATTTGAATTTTTTCTCTATAAGGAATAATTTTTTCTTTAACGATTTAACGTGAAATATATATGAAGTGTACTTACGAGGTCTGAGCATCATTCAATGTACATATCTTCAGTCCGTATTTTTCCGGTTTACTTTTTATATAAAAACGAAGGAAGAATTTTCCTCCAAATCCAAGGAACTGTTCGTCAAATTCCAGAATTCGTGCGCTTTACAGCTACTGATACATCGTTCAATTAATTTGTCCCATATCCTTTCAACACATAAAAAGCTATTATTTTGTAGCCGTTTTGATTTATTGTCACAACGAAGGTATTTCGCAAAAAAAGTAATCTTTTAAGTAGTATAGCACAACGAAATAAATTGTAGCCTTCTGCATTGGACCAGAGCTATTTGATGGCATACGCTTTGCCTTCCACATCCTGGCATCATATAGTAATCCTAAAGCCTGTAGTTCAATCAGATCCGTGGTGTGGTGATGGGGTTAAATAGTGTGCTTTTGTTTTGAAATTTTATGAAGAACTGAATCAATTTTCAAATTTTCATAGTTCACTATAAGTTGCGAAATTTAGTCTGTAAAAAGAGTTTCCGAAAATTCATGAACTTCATTTTATTGACCAGCCACATTTATTTGCCCAGGTATTGGTCATCTATGCGATGAAAATTGATTACGATCTTAAATGAAATTATAATTCAACACAACAACTGACAGTTATTCAAATAAATTCGTTTATTTTGTACATTCTCAATTTAAATAAGTTCACTTTACGGCTCCTGAAGTGCACAATGATTCTTAGTACCAAATATTCATTTATTTCATCAAATAGTTGGCTACAAAATTTATAAATACAAAAGCATTATCACCTGAACCCTGCTCTGCAGTATGAAGAGACCAGATATATCATTTTTTGCTTTTGAGAACAGAGGTGGTTCATTCTGCTGTGCGTGAAGGTACTTCTATGGTGCGCTTTTCGTCACGTAGCATTTTGCGCACCAGTTTCACGCGTATCCGAGAAGAATTCACTCTCGTTTCCTTCTTCGCTCATCTCCAAACATTCATTCCATTCTTTGCACCAATTCAGAATTCAAATGAAACCATGTGACGTATACAACTAACAACTTAAAAGCTACTTGATTAGTCGTTATTTATAAGTTCTCTTGGAATTTCGAGGATCTTCTTGAACTATACAATAAATAAAGCTTGGTAAAATAAATTTAAAAATATAATTGACAGACCTGAAATGTAACCGAATTGATGTTAATCATTGACTGTTTACAAACTGGTGAAATGATCTAAAGATAGCTCAAGAAAATTGAAATGCGCTTAAAAGCAAGGACAGATGGAGCAGAGAATTGGAAACAAGAGTGAAGACGGAAATAATTCGAGTAGAAAGCTTGCGATTGCTTAAATGGTTCCTCACAAAAATTTTTAAGAAGTCTTTTTGAATTATCAAATCCGTGTCATCGAAGGAACAAATCATATAATTGGAAATCCAAACGATCCTTACCTTCCTCAGAAGTGAATCTTTTTTAAATTCAGTTTCAAAGCTACACAAGAAGAGGATTTTCTGAAATGAACGTACTTCAATTAATATCATTCAGTATATGCTGCAAACTTTTCGATGTCTGTTATAAAATATCCCATCGAATGGTACCAAAATAATGATGGTAGCCTGAAGATTGTGGGATTGGTTGATTTTCGAAAAGTTAACATATTCGAATGCAATTTTCTCCCCTCATGAATGGTTATTGATACCAGAAATTTGACGGTAGGGGGAAAATTAAGTTATTGGTGACCTGAGTCGGTCGATTACCGAAAAGTGAAAATTTTCGAATTCGATTGTCACCCCTTTGTAGTGGGAATCAGGCGAAATTATATCAAAATATAAGAAGCTAGCTTTCTTTTTTTCTTGTCTGTTCATTGACATTGCCACAAAAAAAATGTAATGAGTAAACTGCAAAAAAAAAAATGTAGAAAATTTATTGCTGTTGTCACTTGTAACGAATCGGTGAACTATATACATGAATTAACCTTGTTAGGCCACATTTCTATTAAAAAGCTGTAACTGATTCGTACTTTCACGTAAAGCAACGTATTCACTTTCACTCTAATTGCTGGAGAAATGTGTATAGGATTTGATCAGTTCATTTACCCTAATTCAAGCGGTTTTTGTACGCATTTTCATCGAACTTGTCCTTTTTCGTGACCACTTCAGTTTTTTTTTCCTCTGACATACGGATAAAAATTAAGCATGGCGTAAGGTGAAAGTTCCTTCTATCCAACACAATTCAGGACTCTATCGGATCATGAGAAAAATCGATAGAGGCTTAGCGTATAATAGTCGCCTTCCCTATTAGACATTCTTTTACTTGGTTCTATTCAATGAAATAACGCTATCCATTGTGTACACGCCATAAAGCACATTTAGTCTTAATATTTTCCTTCCATGTGACTAATTTCTGACCATTATTTAATTCGCTAAAAGGACTCGAAATACACAGCCGTCGCTGGTTATTTAAGGAGGGTTGAGATAGCATCAAATACATTTATTCGCTTTGTATAAAGGGATGAATCCAGGGTGTAACAGATAGAAAATATTTCGGTTAATCTAAATATTTGCTACAATACTCTGAAATTTCCATTCGAAATTCTTGTATTCGGTCTGACCTTTTAATATAGATATGTATGCGTTGTGAAAATTAACAATCAACCAGAGGAATGGAAAGTATCTGTTTCCCTCACCGGGGTGGCAAATATAGAATTGATTTGACTGTGCTTTCGAACACCCGCTTGTCTTAGCCTGTCGCATTGAAATTGCAATGTTGGACCATTCGAGGAAAATTTATTTCGAAAATGACTTATGTAATGGCACAAGCGATGTCAGCAAATATTGGATGGTAACAGCTGGAAAACGTAATCCCTCCCACCATGCACAATTTTCGCTCGCAACACACTTTACTCGATCATAAAGGCAATTTATGGCCAATGGGTTTGCAGAAAATACATCATTTTCCTATTGTCTATAAATTATCGTCGTCGTGGAATTCTGAAATAAAATCAGAAGTACGTGAAAAGTGTGAAAAAAGTACACAAGGACTACACGTAGGAGTCTATATTGATTGTGTTGGGGAGTCGGGGTATATTTCTTACTTTTATTTCGTGCCGTTATTGTGTTTTACTCTTTGCTTCTTTTATTCGGTCCAATGTCAGTGAAAAATCGAATGCCCTTTAGAAAATAAGGTCATTTTGAAATTTACCAATTGCATATATGATATTAGCGCTATAAAAATGGAGGATGAGGTAATCAGAAAAGACACTTTACAAGAAGTTGTGTCATTGCTTTGTGGGTGTTTTCGATTTGAATCGATCCAAACTATCAGTTCATTTTGTTCAGTTCTTTGGAAAGCCATAAGCCTACGAAGGAAGTCTAGGAAAGTTTTGGACAGACCAATTTTTTCGCAAGGTTCAAGTCTTAGGAATCACCTTGCTGAAATAAATTATTTCATTTTTTCAAATTCAATTTCAGTCTAAGAAATTCGGACTATCGAGTCGAACTAGGATTAGGAGGACTATCGAAACTATCTTAATTATATGAGGTAACAGCTTTACAGGAAGACCTAAATTGTGACTTCGAAACATACAGCCGCGCTCAAAAGTTTTCATACCCCTTGTTTTTGTTGTTGTTGAAATATTGAAAAAGTTTTCGAAACTTGACATGAACGGAGGTATACCTTTTGGAAAACAAGGCAAAAATTTCTCATATTTACCTCAATTTATTCATTATTAATAAAATATGTAAAGTTAAGATCCAAGAGGCAAATAATTCAAGAATATTATGAAACCATTTTTATAAAAAGTCACAAAATTTTACAGTGCTAAAGAAAAAATGAGTAAATTTGGCATTTTCGATAAAAGGTGGTGGAGGATCAGTCATGATCTGGGGGTGCATTTGTATAGCAGGATCCGATAGTCTGCCATTTATTCAATCTGCAATTAAGACTCGTGATTATTCAAAAATATTTCAAGGAAAATTTAAAATCAGTGCAACCGACTTAGGGCTAGAGAAACCATGAATCTTTAAATAGCATAAAGAGGAGAAACACACGTTTACGATTGTTGTATTATCTCTCGCTTACCATCTTACCAGTCAACTGGAAACTACGGAAAAGGAATTTAATAAATCAGTAACGAAAGAACTTTCGTTTTAAGAATGCAGCAATATATAGTCGTCCATTACTGAAAGACAAATTTACAGAGTGTTTGAGGTTACTGATAGAAAGCCATTTCAATTTCAACATAAAACTCTTCATTCTTGCCTAAATTCCATCATAATTTTGAGCATATTCTTAAATAAAAAATTGAAATCCAACTACCAGATCTTATACTCTTCTTAAATTGAGCTAGAAAATTAAAAAAACGACTAAACTTTCAATGACTTTCAACAATTGATGCAAAATCCATCTTCTACGCAAGCTTCGAATAAACTTTTTTCTTGGTCGTTCAACGTATTTTTTTCTCCAATTTTAGAAAATATCAGTCGTTGTTTTATCAAGCTCTGCTTTAGTTCTTCTGCAAAAACGGTGCAGAACTCAATACTAGGCGGATAGCCCTCACCTATGCTAGCAGCAGTGACCTAATGGTGCAAGGACAATAAGGTACAGCCGCTTAAGTGTCAGTACCAAAAAGTGCGAATCTGTGCGCTTGCCGTTAACTTCCAAAATAAAACCACACCTACCTGGGCAAGTCCACTTTTTCTCGACCGGGAGTGAAACCGGTTTCGGCGTAATAAGAGTGCTATTCACGCCATGAGCCACACGTACACAGATGATCGCTCGTATTCATGAGCGAAACGTCAAACAAGTTTTCTCAAGAACATGCCATATATTCACTTTCGCGAACAAAACATCACTTTTTCCAAGATACTTTTTCGCACAAGCATCTTATACATATGCAAGTTTCTCTCCAAAAACTTGCAATAACCCGACGATGTTGCTAGTTTTCTCGGAAACTAACCAAGTGCTGCCATATTAAAACCTGAACTGCCACTCAAGCTTTCGAGAAAAGTCTGCCTACTAATTGGTATATGGATCTGGACGCGAGTGTATAATTCCAAGCCTGTTATTACATGCGGCCCCGATATATAACAATATTTAATTTAAGCTATTTTCTGTTAATCATGTATCTATCTTTTTGAACCACGCATGCTATGCAAATTAATCAATAATGATTCGATGCAAACATTTTTGAAAAATTTTATCGAATATGCTTGAAATTGAATTTCATCCAAAAAAAGAGAGTGTGCCAAAATGTACGTAGCCTACGAATGCAAAACAAACATTTTGGAAAGTGGAAATATATTTTTCAATATAACCTCCTTTTCATTTGATACACTTGACCCAGCGATGCTCCAAGTTGCAGATCACAACTTGTGAATCCAAGAAAAAGATGGCGACAACATTTTCAGCCTAAAGTACAGCCTTCGCTAGCTTTGGACCATGTTCGTCGGGTAAAGTTCACTGTTACGACTGTTTCTGGGTCTCTTGTGTGTACTAGTGGAGCTATGTTTTATCGGTGGTAATGAAACGACGCATAAACTCCTTCGAAATGCGCTTGAAGCGCGTCAAATACTGCTCTGAAGTGGTCTCACTGTTGCGCTTATTGTCCACACTGAGAAAACGTGGCACCCATCGCGCCTTTCTTATGCCCGAAGTTTCATGCAGGATATGATATACGCTGTCTTTTGCGAAGCCTACTGTCTCAGCTATATCGTGCATCTTTGCGGTGTGTCAATGAAAGATTGTGGATTTTTGTCACGTTATTCTCCGTGGAAGCCGTTTTCGGGGCACCTTGGTTGGCTCAAAAACGTCAAAACAAACGCTTGATCATGTTGAACCTCCTTAAATCCATTTCTTACGGTCGTTATCGAAGAAACAGAGTCACCGTTCACAGCATCCAAGAGCTCTTTGACTTCATTGTATGATTTATGTTCTGAAAATCGGATAACCGGCCGATATTGCTCTTTTTCTATTTATCGGAACTGCGGACACGCTTGCTACCGTATGCGGTCAAAACAAAACTCCGATTCGGCTGAAATTTCGACAGTAGCCATCCATGAAAATGTACTACACGATTGTAAAACTTGCGATAGTGGGGCCATCGGACGGTGAGGCTCTGTACTTATCGGCTGTGGCAGTGTTCATGATTCGTCGGATTAAATGTGTCAGGGCAGGCTAGTACATGCGACCCTGGGTCCCTTTTTCAAGTAAACCTAGGAGTTGGTCAATGAGGATTATAACAATTTTGCAAATTTAAGCGCTTTCATAAAGGATTTGATTAAAAATGAATTTCTGGGGATCATACCGGGAAGAGAAATGGAAGATGATTTGTGTACAGATGAGGGATTTATAGCACAGGAGTTTGTTCTTTTTGGGAAGAGTAGTGACTGCATATATAAGGGCTGATAGGATAATACAGAGTTTTTGTAACATGGAAATTGGGGATAGTTGTTGTGTGATGTCGTTACTGAGGTTTATAATGGTTTTCGACAATCTTTCATTCATTAGTTGAGAGTAGTTGGATTCGAGAGTAATTGAAATTAGGCTTTCTTGGTAAGACAGCCATTGGCCTGTAAGAAGGTAGTTTCTCATTTTCCAGCGTAAGGGTTGAGTTTTCATTTAGTAATGTATTTCAAAAGGGTGTCAAGGTAGTGATTGAGGCGATGCTGGCCTTTCGGGATGCTTAGCGTTGAATAATATATAAGATTATCAACATATTGCAGAATTTAAGTACGCAAGAGTGGTTGGGAAAGAGATGGGATACCCACTATGTAGATTACCGAACCTTGTGGGATACCCGCTGGTATTGATACCCACGCAGACATGAGTCAAATGAGTCTGCTGAGAAGAAATTAGGAGCGGAAGATACTGAGAAGCTTGGTAAGCCTCAATTGAAGATAACAATAAGGCAGGCGAGTGTGGAATCTAAGTTTTATGTGTGAAGAAAGTATAGTCTACTGTTAAGTAAAACCTACAGCAAATTACCCACATCGAATCCACCGACTGAAATTTTCGAACGAGGGTAATTTCAGGGTATTGATTGGGACGTGCTTGCAGTTAATTATCGATCTATATCGATGAGAACTCTTTGCTTAACCAATCAATTTAGAAATTTGAAAAATTTATTTTTGCTTTCTCGCGAAGAGGGGTATTATTCGGAGTTTAAGCTTTGACGAAGTGAAATTTTATGTTAATTTCACAAAATCTGTTTTTCTCCCTTCTCTTTTTGCCTGTATCTGAGCAGATAATTTCTGTATGAGTTCATAACTCATAGAAACTGTCAGAGCAATGCAGAAGGTTCACAAGATACACACAGACATTGCTATCAGTGGCACTTGGGCTCGAAATCTGTGACTTCGCATTCATCATAAGTAGTTTGAACATCATTTTATTTAGTTTCAACTAAAGATAAAATATAATTCTATTTTTTAGAAATTTGCTACAACGAAGATCCTAATTTTGATTATTAATTAAACTTTCACTAACAGGGAGCTAAATTCTACTGGGGCTGTATTTCACATCGTTAACTAACCGAACAGTTGAGAAATGCCTTTCCTGTAGCGAGTTTCTCACGACAAACAATGGCTGGTGATTCCTTACACAAGCACAGGAACTGAAAGTTTTTATTATTGCCTTACTGGAAAAAAAGAGCTGCCCTTCCTCTTAGACGATTGAAAATGAATAAATTTCTATAAGCATTAAAAGTTTATTCTGGAGATTCATAATGGTATTACGCTACTCGGGTGCATCATCTTTAATAAGAACGTAGAATAAGATGAAATTTACGAAAAACTGAACTGCCAGCCGAAACTGCATGTTCAATTGAAGACTTAAAGGTATATGCTTCAAATCTTAAAGGCATAAGGTTTCAAAGTCCTATGTGTTACTGAAAAGTTGTACTCCAAAAGCAGTTGCACTTGAGTGTCTTGGAGTCATTTTGAAAATTATTTTGACCAGGTTTTCCCAGAGTGCATCTACCACAGCTAGGAGCACATTCAGCACCAGGATCGTAATTACACAGACTAAGATAAGTCCTGTTGCCTACGCTTACATTCAGAAACTGCAACTTGCAAAGCAGAATTTTATTCTATATATGCGTGGCTGGGTTGAAGTTCAAAGTTGTATGCAATAAACCAGACGATTTACTTCACTGAAATACAAATAAAAATATTGTTGTACTTACGAAACTTTCTCGATTATTTCGCTTTAAGTAAAGTTTGATCGTTCTTACTCAAGGGCCTGTGGTTATCCATAATGTCCTTTCGATAGGGCTTAAAGAAAATGTTCCTACAAACTTCTTCATTGCTCCATTGGGATTCAATAATTTGAGTTGTATAGAGTAAATACTTTAAAACATACTCCTGGGGAGAAGGAACCTCACATAAAGATGCATGCAAACCCGCTTCAACGTTTAATGAATTAACAAATAAACAGTCTTGCAAACTTTCTTTTTAATCCTGCAGCCTGCTGCTGCTCAATTTGTTTGAAAAGAACAAACAAAACAATCAACTAAGCGAAAGAAAGAAAACTGAATTTTTGTCACTTGAAACTTGTCTTTGAGCGACAATTGCAACGGATAAATGGAGTGCTGTCATCGGCATTGGCACAAAGCCAATTCGTTACGGGAGGATCATAAATTCTCGCCAAAAGCCATTAACGCGGAGGCATCAACCGTAAAGACAAAGAGAACACTCAGTTGAACTGAACGACTAAAGAAGTGAAAGACAATACACGAGAATGTAGATATAGACACTACTAAGTATTTTTCCTACATAATCCTGGATATATTCTCACTTTTCAGTACTTGGTCACATCATTGCTGATGTGTGAAGTTTTTTTTTCCTTTCTTTGCTAGCTAAGGACAAAAGCTGCAGATGACAATATCATCTCATTGCATAAAATAGAAATAACGGCGTTCGACAACAATTACACCGAGTTATTCGTTAAGGATGTCGTTAAAGGATGCGGTGTACGGTTGCTGATGTCGAGAAAGTACTCGTGGAAATTTTAGAAAGGTTAGGTGCTTCACCTTAAGGTGAAGGTAAAATGGATTTCTGCGTTTCGACAGAATTACACCTTTCAAGGATACGCCCGAGAGAGACAGACAGAGAGAGAGAGAGGAGGTTGCATTGTAAATTGGTGCCAATTAGCCAAAAGGCGATAGTATGACATTTACATATGACTTATGGTGTTAGCGTAATTGTGAAAAATAATTTACAAGATTGGAAATCCTTCAGAGTTATTCAGCTGTTTCCTTTGTGAGACAATATCATTCCCGTATATTATGCGAATACACGAGGGATGTTCAAAAAGTAATGAGAATGATTCTGACGTCTTAAATAACCTTTTACGCGAGGAAATGGATAAAATAGATTCGAGCCATCATGAATTACTACTCTAGAAACTTTAAACTTGTGTGCCGGTGCGTTGCCTTGATGGAAAAAAAGTTTTGTTCTGCGAGTTCCCCTCTTAAAAAATTTCTTGACGTTATTTTTATTTATTCCGCTGGTCTGACTTCATAATCAAGGTTTACAGTCATAACAACTCCTCTGCTGTCCCAAAAACAAATGCCCATGATCTTCCAGGCCGACAATTTTGCCTAGAATTTTATTGAGAGTGTGAGATGATGGTATTTCTATACCATCCATTGATCTTCAATTCTTGTTTTCAGGTTCTTGTTGAAACAATTCTAATGAATTCTTCGAAATCTCGCGTCGCACTGGTACATCTGTGACTTTTCTGGGAACCCGACGAGTGGACACCTTTCTTATTTCCAAATGATCATCAATAATATTACCCACGGTTCCTATCGAGATCTTCAACACTTCATAAATTAAACGTACTAGCATACGAAGACCACCTAATATAATTTCCTCAACTGTTTAATCCATTTTTCGGGTAACAGACGTCGAAGAGCGGTCCGAGCAAGGATCAACATAAAGCGATGTTCTCCAGCTTATGAACTCTGCAATCACGTTGCCTGTATGGAATATGGCGGTGAACCTCTCGTCTTTGTATATATAAACGTCTTTGAGTATATTATAACCGCATGAATTTCAGTTTTATCGATTTTAATCAACACTCAACAATAAGGCTCAAACAAATGTGTGTCACTCGGCAATAGCATAAAGAACAAATTACTTGGGAGTATTTTCAGGTAGATCTAGGGTCAAATAACTACGAAATATTTTCTAGAATTTCCCTAAATAAGTATATCGTGCTCGTAACGTTTTGACCCTTATTTTAATGTATAGAAAAAGTTAGTGAGAAGCTACAGTGTTTAATTTTCACGATTTAATTCTATCCTAGGTTTTAAAAATTGCGTTTTGGTTTGTCGGTCAGGAATTTAAATTTTCTTTAGGAGCTTTATAATGTTTTTCTTTATTTCCCATAGTCCTCCCTCTTTTTTTATTCGTTTATAGACCCATCCGATCGTATGCCATTTTCCATCCTTTCCTTCATTCTGAGTTTACCGATTTGATATCTGCAAGGCAGTTCTCAAACCCACAACGCTCATGTTCTGAATGAAATTGCTTCAGTCCACATATAAAACAAAAAGGATTTTGCTCAATGCTTGGAAGTGATGTGCACTCTTTAAAATTTAAAACAAAATTAGGCGGCGTAAATTGTACACCTGCCTGGCATTAATATCAAAGAATGCATCTGTAAAGCTAAGGACATCAACTGCAGGATGTTGTTGACATTTAAATCCTGAAGTCAGGATTATAACACGTTCAGCGCTACCACATTTTTATAGCTTCTAAAAAATTTACACGGGCAATATCAGACGGTTTGTACCTTTCTGTTCCGTGGTTAGGACTGTCCTTCTTGATTAAATTTATAATTCAGTTTTCCTATTTATGCCATAAAGAGTTCTTGTCCGGACAACATGATTAAAAATAAATTATGCAGTATAACTTACTAAGTAATCGGAAAATGTCACTTGTATTTTTCATGACGCCATCGAGTATGAGAAAATGAAGTAATTTGTTTGTTATAAACATAAACGAAGGCGGTTCGGTAGTCTTGAATTAATGAATTTTCCCAAGTAATATGAAACGTGATATACTTTCCGGCAGTGAATGATGTTCATTTGTTATTTGTTTTGTCTTAACAAGATTATTAAGTACATTTTCAGATCTCTTTATTTTAATTAAGACTAAAAGCAACTCATGATTCTTTCATATTACCTGGCGATTTATTTTTTGCCTGCGCTCTCGGTATGATGAAATAAATAACCGTGGGAAGGAGACAAGGACACGTACACATGTTCAAATTTTATTAAAAACCTTTCTTCAGCCTATGTGCGAATGTGCGCTATCTGCGAACTGTCTCATGTCTGCAAGGATATAAAAGCAAGACAGAATCAGATAGAAAATTTTATTAAATAATTTGGACTTAGATATCAAATTGCTTTGTAGAAAGATGATTCTGTTTTGACGTTGAAAAATCAAGACCCATTGATGATAGCGTCTAAATTTATAGAATAGGTATGAATAAAAATTTAAACTAGAAAGAATTGTAATCAGAAGTAGTATTAAGTCGTTATACAGTAAGTTAACTCAACAAATTTGTTAGCACACGTAACTCACCTTAAAATAGAAATCTCCACTCAGGGACTAAAAGGGAATATTGTAGATATATTTGTTAAAACCAATATGGCCCTTACCTGTGAAAAACTGAAGAAACGAAGGATTTGGACAAACATTTTATCTTATTGAAAAATCAAAACGAAAGGAGGAAAAAAGACCCAAAATAGAAATGAAACTAAAACAGAAATAAATAAAGTTACTAAACATGTGATTTACACCACAGTATAATCAATAAAAACTTGTTAAAGAACTTAAGCAGAAAGAAATTTACTATCTTAACCCTGATCCTCCCTCAGTTGCGTCACGCAGAACATGTTTAAATAACGCGTCAATTAACAACACTAAAGTGTGTGGCGCCAAATACCATGTAAATTCGAAGTTTTGATTGTTTTCAGTCTTTTGTTTCCACGAGGTTCAGTGGTCAGTCCTGCAATATATTTTTCTATTTATTTTTTGTGTCAGAGAAGCGTGGTCAAAACTTCAGCCGAAAAACATTTATCGATTTATGGAAATAGCAAAATAGAAAAATATAAATAGAAAAAAAGAATAAAGTTTTTGTTGGACACTAATACTTTCGAGTATAGACCAAGGAATTTGGAGGTTGCGTTCTAAGCCAACAAGACTTTATTGCGTGAGCGCAACATTGGGAAGGTAGGGTTTCTTTTTTAATTTCAGTTTTTATGTAAATTTTGTCTTGTTCCGTTTCCGTGAAATCTTTTCTTGGTCCAGGCATGTTGCGATATCAAACCTGGAGTACATCTCGCGCTATTGCTCCTCCACAGCACATATCCCATTGGTCGGATGTTTCGGATGACGAATATCGACCAGAGATTGGATCTTAGAAGATGATGATGAAGGGCAAAATATTATTGAAGAAGAGGACTGTGAAAGTTCAGACGACGAGGATCTCGACCTTGTCTCCAAACAGAAGCCGTCATCGAATAAAGCAACTTCAAAAAAAAAAAAACGATGTCAGGGTATGGGAAAAAACGTGACAAAAACTAGATAAAATATAGATTTTTCAAAATAAGAAATAATATATACATTGTAGATAATAGTACCATTGATCCAAATGGGTTCATACAAAGGTAAAAAAAGGAGGCAGCACAAGGTAATACAATCCCAAACAGCCTATCCCTTGGGGCTATAAAATAATATCAATTGCGGATATTAATGGTCGAATATACTCGATGTTGCTCTATCAAGGTCCAATCACACTAAACATATTTGAGGACACCGATTTACAGTTGAGTGATACTGAAAAAGCGTTCGGGTGTAGATCATCATACGTGATAATATTATTGAAGTCCCTTGGGTAGACTGAAAATCTAACAATATTCTGTGATAACTATTTTATCAGCGTAAAATTATTTGTATATTTATTGGAGGAAGTGAAGGTTTATACTGTGGGGAGCTTTCGGAACAACCGGATTGAGCACTGCCCTGTGAAAAGTGACAAGGTTTTGAAAGCCGAAGGACGCGGGGCGTTCGACTTCCAATCTTTTGCAAATAAATTCATATAGTAAAATTCAAGGAGAGAAAACCGGTGTATCTCGGCAGTACATTGTATGGTTTTGAGCCTCAAAGCTCTCAATATGGGTACAATCCAGAACAAAAGAGAAAAACTCAAATTCAGTGCCCAGCAATCGTTAAACAGTACAATACACATATGGGAGGTATTGATAAGTATAACTAATTAATGTCTTTGTGTCGCTAACGTTACAAATCCCAACGCCGGTACCATCCTTTTTTACTTATGTATTTAGTAGATATGTGCTTGACAAATAATGGATAAATTAAAGTCATATATGTAGATGATATCTTGGCGATGGTTTAAAAAGACCAATTAGACGTCATATTTAACAGTATAATAAAAATTCATCGAAAAATTGTATTTGAAAAAGAACAAAACGGACAATTAAGCTTTTTAGATATCAAAATCTCAAGAGAAGCGAGCACTTTGCAATACGAAATATACAGAAAGCCAACGAACAACTGGCAACATCAAATGCCAATATTCAACCCATGGATACACAGGCTACTCATCCTTCCAGTTAGCGAAGATAACTTCAACAAAGAACAGCAGTGTGTCTTAGACACAGCAAAGAAGAACGGATACACGGAAAGCGAAATCCTAAACATTATGAAGAAAAAAAAACACAACCTAACAACGTTCTTCAAACAGATTAAGGAACGTTCTGTTTGAACCGAGCACAGACAGTTCTTCAAACAAAAATGGCAAGCCGTTACACAGACAAAGTTGGACAGAAAAATTGGACAAATCCTCAAACCGTGGGACATATCAATAGCGTCAACAAACAGCAACACAAAACTGAGTTCAATTTGGGAACATGAAAGGACAAAAAAAAAAATTGAAAACCAAAAAAGCGCTATATGTAAGATTGCATGTAAAAACTGCCCAAAAACCTACACAGGGCAAACAAAGAGGCTCGTCACAACGAAAGTTCAGGAGTGTCTACGAGAAGCTGAAATCAGTAAGAAACGTCAAAAAATCAGCGCAGAAAAGTCGGTGGTCGCAAAACACATGTAGAATGCCAGCCTAACGTGCAATGGAAAGTTAAAAAAGTCACGACAAATAAAAAATTGAACGCATATGAAACGATTTTCATCCCGACAACAAAAGAGCAAAATCGGCTAACACAGTCACAGGAAATTATGACACCAAACTAACGAGGCTAGTCGCATTAATAAAACAACAAAAAGAAATATGGCAGAGACTTAAGCTAAATACCATAAATAATCATAATTAGCAGGTTTAAACAAGACCTTTACGATTTGATGCCATAAAAAAAATAGAAAAATATTTTAGGATAGTGAACATTTATCATTGTATGATAAATATGTAAGGTTTAAAAAAGAAAATTTGACCACTTGTTCTGTAATATCACTGAAGAAGAGGCCGTACCCGCCTTGAAACAGCTGTCTACTCTAAAATAAAAACCTCAACCTTAAAAATCGAAAATAATAAGAATTTTTAAATTCTTTAATAAAACTCTGTTAAGGCTACAGACTAAAAAAAATTGATAAAACTTTAAGAGCTGGAGTGGAAAAGAGTTTACACCTAAAGACGTTCCTCTTCATTGGATTGTACGATCTACGTTTAAGGTTATTACAGTTCGAAATGAAACTGCCGGGGGAACATTGATTTTTATGTGTCTGCTGTAAGCTCACCTTAAGTTTTCTGAGCACTTCTCTACAATGATTCACGTTATTTAACCAGAAAATTTATCTTTATTACTAGTCCCAGAGAATCTGCAAAGAAACGATGCTCAGATACAATTTTTCCAATTAATACTTTTTGTGTTCGATAACGATCGATATGGTCAATACGAACAAAGTAACCAATGTCAAAAGGATGACAATGTCCGAAAAGTTTCATCCAAGCTCTTAAGCCTGGCCAAAAATGCCAGTCCTTTGTAACATATACCTTCTCAAAAATTAGATTCTTTCAGCATATTTTCCGAAAACTAAATAAATTCGCTTTTCCTCGTATTTGTCCATTCTTGTTGGAGGAGGTATCATATAACTCGTAACTTCCAGTACTGAAGTGCTTAATATCTACCCTTCCCGCTCGATGTTTCCTGTTTCAAAAGTCACTTCCCTTGAGCAATCTCTGTCTTTTTTTTCTCCCTCGCATCTTACTTTTCATTTCCTTTTAAAGTTTTATGATCACAAGAAAGTACTGGGAACCATAATGTATTCTTAATCCTTTAGTCGAGTTTAAAAGCCAATGGAAAGTTTGAGCAACTTAAAAGACGACGAGCGACCAGCACACGAGAAGCAAAAGAAAGAAATAGAGCTGAGCTCTTGTATTCGTACAGGATTCGTAGCAGTATGAACGCTGCTGGCACATCGAAAAACTTTTCACGTTTCGAGCAAACGGATAGCGTAAAAACCATCAACTGTTATCATTTTCCTTAGATGAGGAAGTTCTGGATGTTGGTTGTCGTATGAGGGGGTTGGTGTGCAGGTTGACTGGTTTTAGTGGTTGTGACAATAGCCGCAATGTGTGCACGGTGAATGTATTTGCCTTGTTTTCAACCCATTCCCATTTTTATCTCGAGTTCTCTTGCTATTTCGTATCTGAACTGCGGGGAGCATAAAGGAATTTTTCGGGTCAGATTTTTTTGGCCTTTTTCAGGTCGTGTGGCGGCGTAAATGTAGAGCAAAGGAAGGAAATGATTTTGTTGGGAGCCGTATACGTATAATTTAGAAAGAAAGGTTGTCAGGGAGCAATCCCGGGTTAGATTAGTTCTTTAAATTTTCCTGTGAAGTTCATGCGGTTAATTATGTACCCTTTGAAATGGCTGACCCAATGTCCACGTAGCTTTACCAGTGGGAATATTTTTTAATCGGGTCCGGAAGCTTTAAATCATACTCAATGACAATCTGTTAAGGCTATGTTACATTTATTTAGCAAAGACTTCACATGAATATGCCAATCAAATTTTTAATAATTTTGAAGAGGAAAATAGCAGGACCAGACTCTACACTCCTAATTTGGATTAACATCACATAAAAAGTAGCAAAGTGCTACTCTTTCTGGCAAAATTAAATAAAGGTTAAATTCGTAATATAGCTACCACAAACATATTTCGGTCAAGTATCATTTTATTCAATCGAATTCTCCATATACTTAGTACACTGCAATTATGAGTAAATTATTTCCATCAATAAACATAAATTTCCTTATAGCTGGTTTTACGAATCAGACAATTCCGCGTGTGTCACCAAAATAAATCTCGATTCCATTCTCTGAGTAGACCCTTAAATACATCTTCGTTTGCCATGTTCATATATCCTAACGATTACCATCATTCATATTACATTGAAAGGACACTCATATGCAAACCTCATCATGCAAGTATGAAAAAGTTTCTTTTGCTCGTTCGTGCAAGTGAACGGGTCGCATACTTAGGGAATATAAATTATTCTCGGAAACATTATTTTGGAAATTTATTGCACTCCTGCTACCTTTAAGGTTCCTTATCTTAGGTTCTATACGCATCTAAAATCTGAAGATGCTTTCGAAAGGACTAAAAGTACAGCTAATATACTTCCGGGTAAATAATATCAATTTATGAAGTAGTCTACGGTTTTTGCAGATACTTATTAAATTTGCAATGCCAGCTTACGAACGTCATATTCAAATATGAGTGTTGGCAGTCCCGCAGAGATTAATGAACACCATTATTAAAAGGAGCCACAGAAGATTCAAGGTGCATTCTAGAAATATGTGATTCATTTGAAAAGAGCGATAAGCGGATTATATGCTTATTAATGGCTGCCGTAGAATTTAATCTTAGATGCCGTAATTGAAATTGAAATGAAATGCAAAATGGATGAAAGGATGTATAAACTGAGGATGGTTTGAAAATCATGTTTATCTATTCCTTGTAATGAAAAATTCTTTAAAATTCCAATGAAATCGTCGTGACAATGAATATCCTCGGCTTCACATAATATGTATCCATAATGTTGTCAATTGCACTGAATCCCATCCAGCAGCACAGCTGAAGCCAACGACCGCAGTTCTATACCCTCCAATTTACTCCTCCGCGACCCGATTCGAAATGCCGCAGCATCTTTCCCATGCATCATCATATGTAAACATATGAAAAAGCAAAGATATCCTACGTGATAGCAACTTAAACGAAAGAATAAGTATTGCAAATAGTGATGACTTTGATGGGAAATATTGATCAATTGATGCGAAAAAATTATCAACCGATCAACTATAAAACAATGCACCGCAACCTGCTTGATATTATTGAGTAGTCCCTTCAATGCTGCTGCAATCTACTTTCCATCCGGGTTCAGTCCAGCTCGACCGAAGAGATTAAGAACAGTATCGACTTTAAGTGAATAAGTTGAAAAATTGTTGAAGCAATCTCTTACTTGCTATCCAAACGGATTCGAAAAAAGATTTATTTCAGGTCGAATCATTCAGACCCATAAGCCCTCCTTCTAAACTCTCAAAACTATTCGAAAATTGCTGCTCGACAAACTGTAACCTTATATAGACAGAAGAAGTACCATCCTGCCTATCAATTAGGTTCACACAATCTTCTGTAACGTCGAAGATGGCACCAAAAAAAAGTAGTATTGCTTATTGCTATTCCTCGACCTATCTGCAGAATTTGGCAAAGCCAGTCACAATCGGCAGCTAATAAAAATGAAAATTTTATTCCCAATCTATCTTGACCATAGAATATTCTAAGTAACCGATAACAACCTCTATAGCAAAATCACGGAGTCTCCCAAAGAAGCGTCCTAGAACGCATGCTTTATATTCCATGCACACCAGTCCTCCTTACGGACAACGAGATACTAGCGCTCTTTAGAAGCCTAGCCTAACCAAGCTGCTTTAGTGCTTGGGCAATGCTAACCTAACAGTATTCGACCTAACAAGTATTCTTACAAGCAAGACTTGTTGGAGAAAGGACATAAAGATGAAGTTGCGGAGAGAGGCAGATGAGCATTGTCTAAAATAAAGCAAAGGAAAAAATATCCGCTCATATACATTTTCTGAGAAAGCTACCTATTGTAATTTCTTCACTCACCTACGACGTTTAAATTAAAGCTCTCTTTCTTGCAAAGCTCGCTTGATTTGCCGTCTAGAGTATGGAGAAAGCGCGATGGCCTAGAATAGCGTTTTAAAATTCTTTCAATTTGTCAGTCCTACCACGAGAAGAATGAGCTGGAGCGTTTTCTTAGTATTACTATTTTGAAGACTATACCATGTGCGGTCCAAAAAATACTGGCTAGAACCTTTGCAATTGATTGACCAAATCAGCTTTCTACGGCTTTCACCAATGCCACAAATCGTCTTAAAGATTCCTTTCTATTCAGGCGACAAAACTTCAAAATATGAACACGTTTTGATTTCTTAATTGCTTGGAAACGCTACACCTTCCGCGTGTAAAACTGCCACATTTATTAATATACACGAATGATGTATTCAACACGATCCTTTAAGATGCCTAAGATCACAGCTGTGTCACTCAATTTCATTTTGCGATTATTTTAGACGATTATTCATTACCATAACGACGATATTTAGCAAACTAATGGTTGAAAACGGTGGCCATGCCCCTGTTCGCACCGTAGCTTATTCACAAAATTAATTTTTTTCCTTTGTTTAAAAACTTCAGAGTTGGCGTCACTCCGAAAGCTATCGCTTGAATTTACCCAATCAAAATGTCATAGAATTTTGACAGGATATAAGTTAAGTTGGTCATCTACAAAGAGCACATGAATTTTGTATTTACGACGCCATCTCCATGTCAAACCAAATACATTCTAACGTGTGTAATATGAAGCATTCTGAGAATTGGAAATTTGAAGAACAGAAAAAAGGTTTCAAAATGTGAATGAAAATCAAAATAATAATGAAAACTGCTTTAAAATTGACGGTCTATGATTAATATTAAGGGCTACCAGTTAGCTTTAACTCCCTAAGCAATTGAATATCATGCACATAATTATTTAAATAAATTTCTAAAATCAAAGGTGTCTTCTAAGCTGCTGGATAACTCTAAATAATATCACAATTAAGACCTATGTTTGTAATGAGTTTTTCATTATTATAATCAGGTCGATGATTTTGTAAAATATATTTTCAAGTATGATTTCCGGCATATGTCTGCCGTGGCTACGAGTTACATAGTCCATTCAATCAGTCCAATTTTTCACTGTATTTTCCAATAAATCTGTCCCAATGGCGTCAATGATGGAGAAAACAAGCATCCAATGCTCTTAGGGTTGCTAATTTGTCGACATAAGCCAATGACTTAACATAGCCCCACAAAAGGTAATTGAGAGGCGTTAAGTCGCACAAATGAACTTCTGAAAATAAAATTGTCGCCAAATCGATTTTGCAAAAAAATTATGGTTAAGCACGCTGAATGGCAAGTTGCGCCATCTTGTTGAAACAAAATGCCGTCGATGTAATTAATTTTTGGAAACAAAAAATCAGTCCTCGTGGCCCGATAGCGCTCGCCATTCATCGGCAGCTCCTTCCTTTTTTGAAAAGAAATAAGGACCGGTGATGCCACAGGCATGTAAGCAGCACCAAACAGTCACAATTAATGGATGTAATAGTGATTCATTAATGGCTTGAGGATTGTCTTTGCTCCATATACGACAATTTTGCTTTTTGACGCAGTCATTTAACCAGAAATGTTCTTCATGACTAAACACAATTCTTCGGTAAAAATGCATATCTTCGGCCAGTTTCAAATTGGCCCAATCAGCAAAAATGCGATGTAAACTATGGTCATTTGGCTTTTATTCTTGCATGCGCTGCATTTGATAGGTACGCAAGCCAAGAGGTAGTCACAATTAAGGTAGGACATAGGCCAACATGTTGAGAACGGCGGCGAATCAAAATTTCGGCTTCTTCTTTAACACTTCGGCAGCAGCAATATTCTTTATCTTGTTGATGGTTTTGAATCGGGAAAACTAAAGTTGATGCGAAAAACTGCACGAATTGGTTGCTCATTAGGCTGATTATGTTGACCGCAAAATGGACGAAGTGCTCTATGCTCTATGTTCTAACTTCGCGAACAGATTTATTTTTTTTTTTCAAAGTAAATTTCTAGAATTTGGAAGCGTTGTTCTGTGGTTAAACGATTCATGATGAATTGACAAGCCTCACGGAACAGAAATGTCAATACAGTTTAATATTCTCAACTGTCATACCATAGACAACAACCATTGAAACTTCTCATGCAGCTAAAAGAACACCCATTGCATAAAAACCTAAGAAATACTTAGCTAAAAAAATTTAAAAACTAAGCTCTGAATTGACTTATTCGCGAAATTTCCCATCTAATAATTTCCGCTTTGGTGCCTACTTGTCAGCTTGGTGAGCTTCAGTTTCAGTGAAATTGATGTGGTTCTCTGCTTTGCACTTGTTTTGGAATAGAGATCAATTTTTATGTTCGATTATAAAACATTTGCTGATTTCGGCTGTTCGAACCATCCAAAAATCAAATAATTTCAATTTCATTTAGATTAAGCATTTACCATTAGTCAATATTTACAATCCAACATCCTTGTTTTATAGCTTTGCCTTAAACAAGATACAAATACCTTTCCATTCAACTCTTTCACTGAAAACGGTCAATTTCGTTTTGTATGCACAGGAAAGCGCCAATCTTTCTTTTTGCTTCCTTATCTCTTTTTTTTTTGACGTACGATAACCCAAACGGAATACACAAAACGCACAGATTCGAATTTCTGATCAATAAAGATAAATAGAATCATGTTGTGAATGGATATCGATTCACAAAAGTCATTCAAACCACGTACAAATTTTACGTTTCGGAAATGAACCGGTAAAACCGGATGGTAGCAAGGACTTTGCAAAGCCAACATGCAGACGTGAATCCTAGAGATACCAGTAAGCTACATAGTATTATCGCTGGCAGGACGAGGAATATTCTGGCATATTGATAGGGTATGGGTTGTGATAGGAAGATCAATCAAGACATAGAGCTTTTGTCTTTATTGCTTTGATGAGTTATACTTCGAAATGAATCTTTTATTTGCATTATTTATCGAAATCGGGTGTTTGTCGTGGTGCACTATATCCTAAATGAAACCGCTTAACATTTGCAGTCGTTCATTTTTTCCTTATTTTTACGAAATTGAAATTGTTTATTTGGAGCGCAGAAGTTGAAATAGATTTAAATTTAGAATCGAATCGAAAATCATGCAAACTTTTGGAGGAATTAATATTTTTGATAAAAGTGTTTTGCATTTCGTTTAATAATAATCACTTTAAGCTTTTCAGCTTTACCTTAAAGGACCCTATGACTTAATATGTCAAATGCTCACGGTATTTTTCGTTCATTGTGGAATTTAATTTGAATATCCAGCAAATCGAAATGCGAACGTAAGAGTACTTATTTTCTCCAGCCTTACAAGCAATCGTTTACGTCCATATTATCAACTCCTTTGAACTGCAACAAACTTAGATCAAGATTGCTTAAGCTATTCCATCAACTAAGTTATTTTCGTAAGGATGCAAGCTTGTGTTTGAAAGATTAATTGCTTTCACTCAGCTTCCATTGTCGTAGCAAAATAGCAAATTACAATTTCAGCATTCACGATATATCCTTCTTCAGACACTGAAATCTTTTTGACGCGAACTATTGAGAGGAAACAATATTTGAATACATTGTTCATATCAATTTGTCATGCTCTTCAAACTTTCGCCGAAGTCAAACAGCGTACAACGCGTCAACTATCCGCCAAAGTAGTAAGGATATACAACAATGCAACCAACGAAACTTTGTAATCAATAAAATTGTCTCGGTGACACGCAGTCAAAAAAGGGATGTTAGCACGCTTGTTCGTAACTGATCTCTGAATGAAGGAAACGCTCTTCAACTTTATGACAATCTTATTTGTTGAAAGACACACTGCACACTTATTTGCTTTGTTTGTTAGACAAGAATCGCTATGACACCAAGGACATTGACAAATATTCAATTATGGTTGCGACAAAACTTTCCTAATCACAAAAGATTCGTGTAACAGGAGCTCATCAAAAATGGTAGCAATAAGAAAGTGACGCAGGATGACAAGGGAGAGAGCAATTTGACAATGTACAATGTGATTCAATAAATGCAAAGAATGGCAAGGAGGATATGGATTGGATCGATTGTAATATGAGTCCTTTAGGTTATAGTGTTAGTAGTTGGAAAATATCGGTCTTGATGCGTATTATTAGGAGAACTCTTGTATAATTTGAGGAAAATTAGTTCACTTATCATTTTTGCGTATTTTGCTTTTTCAGAATTTCCCGAACAAGATTAATTACATTGTCTGAAATTCTGAAATCAGCTTGGTTTGGGTGCCAGTCAAAGATCATTCCTCTGGCATCTTTCAACTCCTCCAAAAGATTTTTCTTGGAAGATGTCGAGATTGGTCTTTTTTTGGCTTCCTTTTGTTCAGAAGGAGAAACATTTCGTTGTATTTCTTTGTGTTCTTCATTCAACTTAGAGTTCTTCTGTCGTCATTTTCTAGATCAACCTCGTTCACCTCCAATACCAGATCTCTAGCATTTACGAAAATTTCATTATTTCAATGATTCTACTTGATCATCTCCGTTTCCTTGACCGTAGGATGGACATAGTTTCTGCCAAGCAGAAATCAACTGGCGCTGGGTGACTTCTGACCACGCCTTTTGGATGATACGAATAGCTTCCAGATTGTTCAATTTTCCTTTCCATAAACCATTTCTGAAGAGAATTGGTATGCTTAAAAACGCCAACGAAACAGCGCGCGAGTGTACGATTTCTTGGAATTTGCAATGACTTTCTGATCCATCGGCTGAATCAACGATATTCGGATGTAGAAACTGAACTGTCAGCAAGGGAAAGTCTCTAAGCAAATTACCTTCAAGGCATTTGGGTGTGCTGTTGCATTGCCCCATAGCAGCAGTGCTTTTGATGGCAAGTCCTTCATGTTCGGTACACCAACTTGAAACAAGTACACCAACTTGAGCCTGCGTGACCCGTGCCCTTTGATTCGATCGCCACATTACTGACAATCTTCTTTTCATTATTGAATTTTTTTTGAATGCTCTAGATTTTTAATAGAGGAAAACGAGACTTTGTTGAAGTTTCTTATCATCAATAGCGTTAGCTTCCAAAAGTAACGCGAATCGTTCTTTCATTGGTTTATGCCCAGGAACACTTTTCTAATCTTTCATGATGTACGTGCGGTTCGCTTTGTGCTTCCAAAACAAATCAGTTGGGATGATTTGAGAGAGATGATTTGAGAGTTGAGACAGTAATTCTTAGCTTCTTCTTTATATGCACTGTCTAAGACTAGACTAAGTAGACATTAATACTTGTATAATTCCAGACCACTTTTTAAACTTTGTAAACCAGCCCAGCTTTGAATTCTTACTCCTAGGATGACGAACCTGGAGTTTGTTCTATTAATTTCTCATAAATTTATCTAGCCTTTTGAAGTAAAGCCATACTGGTTACATTTCAGTTCATTATCCATTAATTTATCTAAACAAAAAGCAATCTCTCCACTTTTGCATGGGTGGCACTTCTTTGCTTCACAAATGTGTTTTTCGTTACTCTTTGAGCTACGTGAGTCATCTTGATAATATCTTTTTAAGCCAAGATTGTGCAGATTGTAGACCTGTTCAAGCCATACTGTTTTGCAACGACTTTCATCTTCGGTCCACTCTTTACTTCGGCTATTATCTCTTGATGTCTCTTTTTTAACGTGACACAGTTCTTGACACTCCACACTTTTGGGGGCCCATAATATTGTCAGATTTTAAGTTTTTTTTATAAAGGGTTCAGGATGTACATACGAACATTTAGAGGAACTGAAACAAACTAGCCGACACAATTGACAAAGTTCCGGCGCACACTAGCTACGCTGCGGTACGTTGTATGGTTTTTGTGAGCTCGAAAAATTTTCGTTAAAATTCGTTGGTTGTCTGAATATATGTTCGTTGTCCGAACTCAAAAATCTTTCGTGATTACTAGATGTTAGTAACTCTGGAGTTTCCACGATAAAATACGTGAGACTAAAAAGTCTGCAGTCCTTTGCATTGGAAAGCCTCGTTTTCACCTGATTTGGTATCAAAACTAAAAATTCTAATGCAATGGATTGGAAAGTAAACCCTTGGTAGGGAGCTTTTGTATTTTATTGGGATCCTTATGATAGTGATTGGTGCCTTATAATGTGGCCCATCTGAATATTTATTTGGGTTTCTCCTGTTCATTTGTACTTTATTGTTTCATCTGTCATTTGTCTAATCATATGGAAGCTTTCCTTTCCTGAAGCTTTGGATTAGAGTTTGTTTTGTGTTGATGAATTTGTTCTTCGTGTCAATTCCTTTGCGAACTAGTCATGTACACGTAGAATTGAATCGGCATCCTCGCTCACTTCGATCACATTTCAATGGTGGCCAAACAGATTAGAATGTTTTTTCACTCTCTAGTACTGTAGGTCGGTGAGTGCCTCTGCTGTGATTCGCGTGAAATCAATAGCGTCTGCTCTGATCCTGTTCGTAGAGGTTGTTTTGCTTTATTTATTATTTTAAGAAATATTGGATGGAAAATTAAGGAATTTCTTGCTTGCTTCGTTGCAGCTAATGATGTTGACTGACGTTATAACTGACAGTAGTTCCTTTTCTTGGTACATGTTCTGCGAGCAGGCAAAGCAGTCACTATACACAGCCGTCATTTTATTGTGTATATTGCGTTTTATATTTTTGAAGAAAAAATTAAATGTTTTTCTCCCTTGTGCAATACGTGAGCTAATTTAATTTAAACATTTTACTTTTACATATTTGTAAGGCTCCTAGGTCTGCGTTATATAAGTACCAACAGAGTTCAACCATATTGACTATTGGTGCTCTCCTCTGATACCGAATGATTTGGGTGGCTTGGCCAACTTAATCCTGGTTTAAGTTTCTATCTATATGAAAGGCTTATTCCATGCTTACAAGACAAGTTCCAGTCTTCAGTGTATAAGTTCTTTCTTTATGATGAACTTTCTTTTTTCGCCTCTGTCATTGTGGTTCACAGTCAATTTGCCATGTCAATCTCATTCCGGTCAAAATGTTTAGAAATTGTTCTGCGACTGTGATCAAACAGGGCCTTATTGAGGGTCGATTATAGATGGATAAGTGAATAAGTCTTCTTAGATTTTTCGGCTTCCCTGATCGTGGTCTATCACTACTACCTTAACCGCAGCGGCGCCTTGGTGTTAGTTTCTATCATCATCCGGATCCGTGACTATACGTAGGGTTCGGTTCTCTCCCTTCGTTGTTTGTGGGACTGCTGTTTTGTCAGCAGCATACGCTTGCTTTATTATCTGCAGTTTGTTTGTCTTCGTGTAAGAGCTGCTCCAGCTCGAGCTTTCTGCTGTCACTTGATAAACCTTTGAGCGTTCCTTCTGTGCATACAAAGTGGTTTTCCTGTCTGTCCAGTTTTCGTGGTAGTGCCCGTCCACCTGGTATGCTGGTATGGCTGCCGCTTGTCAAATTCATGCTCCTTTTCCGCATAATTGCGAATTCGTTTAGGCACCTGGTGCTTGGTGTTGTCACGTTAGATGCTTGATCCTCACAGGTTTCGCTCGTTCGTTCATTTAAAGCCCGGAGAGTTCGTTGTTGTTGTCCCAAGCATTTTGGCAACTAAATTCATATAAGCTAAAACATTGATTGCAATATAGGAAAATTAAAGTGATAATTTATTATTTATAACTAATTTATTAATTTAAGTGACAGATCAGGACATTATAATAAAAACTCAGTGTTAGCTTACAATATTTTTAAAAAAAATCAGTTAAATGAAGAACATCTCTTAACGTTTTGCCTCCATACATACATCATAATCAAAATATGAATAATTGATAATTTTCGTTCTCGTATTGGCTACATGGTTGGTTGGTTCCATTGTATAAATTGAAAACGCAATGAATTTCAAAAAAGAATTCCATCAATTTTTGGTTGACTAGTTACTTTTGTTAATTTTTCATTAAATGAAATACAAATATACAAAATATTTTATTACTGCTCAAATAAATCAACCTTTGACTACTGAAGTATATTGTGAAGCATATTGTGTATTGTGAAGGGTAAATCAGCATTGTTAGGGTTAAAGGTCAAAAGTCAATCGTTGGTTCCTGCAAGTATAACTATCACAACATGGATCATAGGGAGGTCATGAGGGAGGAGATTTAAGGAAATTATATAGCCAGGACATTATGGATCCGTGTATCAAGTATTATATCACGAGCTAGACAAAAAAATAACACGAATATCCAGGGACTCATTTCAAAATTTAAAGGATAATTAATTTTATTTTTAAACATTTTTAGACGAAAAAAAATTATTATTAATGACAAGTGATAAAAAACAAGAACGTTGTTCGTGAAACAGAATTTCGAAAAATGTTTCTAAGAAATTTGGTTATGCATCAACTTCAACTCTATTCAGAATATACTTGACTGATTTCTATACAACCTAGGAAATAATAATATTCAGGTGAAATCGAAGTGCTGGTTTTTGCCTCGAGGCCGTAAGAATGCATATACCCGTAAAAATCCTTCATAAAATGGGATTGTGATTCTAAACATTATGAAGAAGGAGGTATATTCACACGATTTTATTTATTCTTGCGCAATGCATTGGCACATAGTATTCTTCAGGTAACATTTATTCTTATTACAGATAGACAGTGCACATAATTTTGAGCGCATTGTCAAAACGAAGGCTACCATTACGCCAGTCAATTTTATCCCCTTGGACTTTAAACGGCCATTTTTTTGCTTATTTTCTTGAATGAAATAAGGACAAACTCAGAATTTAAATGGCGATTATTTTGCTTTTGATCATGCCCCAGTAGTTTAAAAAAGTATGTAGCTATTGAAGATTTAAATCTCTGAAATTTAAATCTCTCTTATCTCATTTCATTTTGGTTCTTCCTTCTGCTAACCAGTGATGACAGATTTTAAATTTTAAAATTTTAAATTGTTGCTTTCACGTTGTCAATGAAGTTCGGTACCTATTGTTTATTGCTAAAAAGATAAACATCATGCATTTCAAAGTCAAAACTCCCTCCATTTGGTATGTTAGGGCATATCATTTGAAATGAAACAAAGTCTGCTTTGAAACTAGCGTAGCCGCCTGCTCTAGCCATTATGGTTTGAGAATAACGGATAGTGACTTTTGAACCCGAGAGCAGCTGTAGAAGAAGAAGAAGCACTCTTGTATGTATTGTTTTTTTGAAACGATGTATGGAAATGGGAACTCCGAATATGCCAAAAATGTTTCTGCTTGCAAATGATATGAAGATGTGACTTGCTCTGATAGTAGGATACCATATTCAAATGGCAATGGAAACAAAATCATATTTTTTGAATAACCTATTCAAGTCAATATCTGTCAATATCAATGTCGGTCAATGTTTACAATCTGTCAATGTCAGTCAATGTTTACAATGTGTCAATGTCAGTGAATTTTCGTATTTACCGGTACTCTTCTTGAACTGTACTTACAAGTTCGAGGGCCAGTTAGTAATGTTAGGTAAGTTATGGGCGTTTTGGGTTATTTAAATATTTTCCAAAAGAACATTTTCTTTTTCGAATTTTCGTACTTTGCAGCTGAATTCTACAGTGATACGCAACTACTTCCAATTTCCTACTATTGAGTGGCTCAACAGAATATGTGGCTTGAGTTTCATTTACTTTTAGGGATGCCGAAGTTGTTGATTGGGATAGAGACCTTTCAGTCATGGAGCATCAGAAATTTACTTCTTATTTTGGTGCCTATAAATGTTAGTCATTAAACTTTTCAGTTAAATTTGGTCTTTTTCTTGCGATGTTGTGAAGGATGTTATAATGTTGTTATGATGATGTTATAATCAATGGCGTCCGGATCAAATGCATAAAGGCCTCAGGATTTAAAACTGCTCACTAATATTTTAGGTATTAGACTTGTTATAACAGCTTTATTAAGAACTGGAGAAAATTTCAATTTTGTGACATCGTGATTATTATGTGCATTTTGCCATTTTTTCAAAGTTTTTCTCCATTTTGTAAAACGGCTACATCGGTACCTGAAGGATCCTTGTTGCATTTGGATAGAGTGCAATTAATAAAATCTGCACATGAGTGCTCAAAGGAAAATGCAAATGAGTTTTTTGACTGTTTTAAATGCAACGTGGATTGCTTAAAATGGGAATCACGTCTTTTTTGGCAATATAATTTCGAATTTCAGTAAACCATTCCCTTTTATCTTTTTCCGAATCACAAGAACCTGTTTTCGTCATTCATTCCGATGTCCTAATTTTTAACCTCGCTAGACTTTTTACGAAAGCTTTGCACCAACCATTGCCTGGGTGATGTTTTGAGAATTAATTATGTCGCGAATTTTCCAACAGATAATTTTTCATGGTGTCTAATATATTGTCCTTATTAAGGGAAATTCTTTTCGGGTCGTCATTATTATCTAGTCCTAGGGTTGTATTATGTCCTGGATTTTTAATATAGTACCTGAAACGGGACCTTGGAACACCATATTTTTTTTTAGCTATTTGTCTTGTTGCTAGTTTTTTGTTGACACTTTTTACATCTTGGATCGCTTCGTGTAAATTTTCCTTTCTTGCACGTAATTTTGGTTGTTGAGTAGCACTTTTGTTCGTCTTGACAATATCCGCAATTGTTGCATTTTTTAACAACTTTGTCAGTGGTAAGTTTTAAAGAACTCGTATAATCTCAGCGCCATCTAGCGAATCCTAATCAAACTCGAATATTACAGAGTTAAGGCTTGGCAATGTTTTGTTTGAGGCGGGCAATCTGGTTTTCCGTAGATTAATTCCAAAAGGAAATCAATATGTAGTATATGTTGACAACCAAATGTGCTCTCAACTAAAGCGTCCTACCTCTTCAGGATCTACATTCATCTTATTTGTGCAACTGAACTTTGCGGTTTCATTATTAACATCTAGCATTCAAAGGCTACATTTGCTAACAGCATAAAAAACAAACTATCAGCCTAGGTATTCCCATCGAATTTTCTACAGAAGTTCTTATGCTGACGCGTGCTGGCATGTCGAAACAAAAAAAAATCTATTGTGCATGTTCAAAAGTCATTGCAACTTAAGGACGAAATATCAACTGAACGAGACGCATATTTCACAGCCTAGCCTGGGTTTCGAAAGTCAATTACTATTCAAAATTAGGAAAACGCAGTTGTATCAAAATGCATTATCTGAATGATGACAATGTTATTTATTTATTATATGATATAAGATATGAAAAAATTGAGAAAATCCTCCAACGGTCCTTTACTCTTTAGATCCCAAAAGACCTTCGTTGAAAATATTCCATATGATGATAGTGTAAATGCATGCATCAAAGAAAAACTACTGTAAATTTACTTATAATATTAACGTGACTTTGATATCAATGCTATGTTGGCGTGCCATAGTAAGTTTTGAACTAAATTTTTTAAGACATTGACGTTTCGCTTAGTAATAACTTTCAGGACTAACTCACTCACACACGGACATTTTTCGGCAGAAATGTTGATACTAAATATAAAAAAAGGTGATTCATATTTTGCTATAGGACTCATTTTTGCATGTATGTAGTTCCTTCTATTCTATAATAAAATACGAATGTGTGAGGAAGGAAACAGGAAAGAAAAATTCATTGGCGCTGGCGTTAGTGAGTTTGTAGGTGTACATCTGATGGCACAATTAAGTCCTGCAAGCTTGCTTGACTAGACTTCGTGACTGCCACATGATAAAAAGTATTCATCATGGCAATGTATTCATCATGGCCAGCTTGGTAAAACGATTTTTCTAACGAAGGACTCTATTGGGCTCTGATATTATGTATTGATGCATTGTATATGCAATGGGTTTAGCCTCAAGGGTATTAGTATCGATTGATATGCAGGGAATTTAGAACGTTATGGAGTGCAGTGCTACAAAAATTATAAAATATTCTGGCAATATTGTTGACTTTCGACAAATGAAGTAAATTTGCAATGCTCTACTGTACGTACAAATTCTCATTAAATATTATTCGGGAAGCGAAAAATTCGATCAAATTTGCTCAGTGCTTTGACTAAAATAAAAAAAGATCAAAGATTTCTCACTTTTTCAACACTTTTTTTCAAAATATTTGGGTAAATGAAGAACGATTTCTTCTGGGCAAGTTTCAATTGAAAAAATAGTTCAAAAAGCTACACCAAATGCAACGCTGAAAAAACTTGTTTTCAACTCCAGTCCTTTTTCATACAAATGTGTAAAGTAAACAAAAAGCGAATGAGGATGATAAATCGCAAATTTAACTTTACTTTCAACAATTCCTTATTGCTTGTGCAACACATGCCACGTTATCTTAATATTTGAGTTTTTATTTCTGGTATTACAGTATCCTTGTAACTTCCTCTCGAAGATCTTTTGAAAAATAAATAAATAAGGTGAAGCGTACTTCTGACCAGATCGCCTGCTCTTCTCTCCTTAAGCTTTGAAATGAGAAAAAAAAATGTTGTGTCTCTGACACGTCTCATTGAAAAGTTATCGACTGAACTTGGAAAAAGCTTCTATACAAATACATTTATCTAGTATATATTTATTTACTTATTAAACTTATAAATGGATCAATAGGACTTGTTTTGCAAAGTTGATAAAATTTATTGGATCCTAATTTTTCATGGTCACATCATGTAGCGAACCTTTTCACGTAGCTACTAAACAACGGTCTTCATAATTTATTTTACTTATGTAAATCGATTTGACTTCCACACAATTGGCGTGATGAAGTTCAACTGTAAAGTATTTATCAAACGCGTCACTTATAATACGATTTACTGTTTTTTTGAAACTCCGTTAATTGTCGTTCTGGAACGTCGATTTTGTCTCCAAGCAACTAGTAGGCTCCGAAAAATATAGAGTATTAATTCGAGTTTGACGAAGTTGAATCAAATGGCATGTAGTCGTAGTCAGAAATGTTTTGGCCCTTCAATATGGCAAAATTCTCGCAACAAATCAAGATGGCATTCTAAATAAAAAGCGGTGAATCAAGTTTACACTTATTCAAAATAAATGTTTGTGAAAAATATATTAATATTTCGTGTCATCCAGTAAAATGAATTACACGGAAGAGCAAGCAAAAACGGATATTGTAGCCTTTTTTTTATTCAATCATTTTAAGAATGTTATCCTATCATCGTCTAAACCATACAAACCGATGTAGTCTAGCTGCAACTGGTCTCGTCTTTTAGTAGACGGCAAACATTGTATTATCCCCAAAAATAGTTTTCTCGATGACATATTTCATACATAAAGTATTTCCTTCAAGTCATCCAAAATCCATTTCAGTCCTTTCGACTCAACATTTTGCAAACGAAGCGTTCCATCACACAACGTCTGCTGCAACTCCTTTGTGTCTTTTGTTCGGGTATTTAATCCGCCTCAAAGGCCATAATAAACGATTTTCATGTTCTGTTAATGTTTCTGTGTCATGTTTTTGTCAGGAATCTTATAGAAAATTTAAACTGTCGCCAAAGGATCAGGTATGTTCAACATGGTATGAAAACAGATGAGGTTGAAAGGTTTAAGCGGGGATTTTCAAAATTGTGGAATTGCATTTGCATTCTATACGGGTGTCGAATCTATCGACGACAGGAATGACAGAATTAGTCTTGAAAAGAAAAGAAAACATGTTTTGGACGAACGAACGGGTATAACCTGAGACATTTTGATTTTTCCCTTGATCTTGACATAAAAATTTCCCGACAAATTTAGAGCACAGCCCCCAGAGCCCTTAAAAACATGAAAATGTTTGAATATCAAATGTTTCAGTTCTGTGTGTTTCTCGAAACTCAACGTCCGTATTTTTTGAATTTGGCGTCATGCTAATTTATCTACAGTAAATCCTTAAGCCATAATATTTTGTTTAGAAAACGAAATTAATTTTGTTTAACAAAATCAAATTGTAGACTCACATTCAAAAGGACTCGCATTCCCTAGTGATCTTGAATTTTCATATTATTTCTACTTCATGGTCTAATTAACATGAGTTGCAAACTTTGTACACTTCTGTCCTTATTAAATTTTGTTAGCTCGTCAGGAACGCCATACACTCACTCAGTTAAGCATTCTGTATTCCCTTTTTCCTTAGAAAATTCAATTAGGAATTAAATTTTGCATTCACTTTAGTGGAGTAAATATATTAGCAGAATTCATTTTTATGTCGTGACAAACGTCTAAAGTGTGCACAGTATAATTGATTACCAGGGATTTGATTTTCGAATTAAGTTAAAGAAGGTAAATGAGATTACTCTACTAGATATAAGAAATTATGAGTCATAAATGCACTAGCGTGTATCTATAATAAATATGAAAAAAAAATACAGAAGAAATCTCGCGTAAATCTCGTGTCGAAATACTTTCTTTTTGTTTTAATATTTTTCTGCTAAACTATATGTTAAAAGTTAATACTGAGTAGGTGGTAAATCATTAAAATACGTCCTTTCTGGCTTCGAAAAACCATAGAAAACTAGAATTGTTACGTCCACTTTAAGTCTCTTCATACAACTCGATAAATACAAAGTATGCAAGAAACGTATTGAAACTGATTTTTCATTTACCAAAGTTTTTATTTGTCCCAAACAACAATGTTATTTCCTTCAAGTTACTTCCTTGGGCAGATATACCTCGGCCAAGTTGTTATTGTCTGTTAAAAATCACTCAAAGTGTTTAAATTTAACCGCTCACGCATTATCATTTTCGCTAATCGACGGTCTTATCTGTCAAGTGCCCTCGCCCATTCAACGTTTCCGTCATTTTTTGAAGATGTATGTCTCCTTGCATGTGGTTGATCTTCAACGTGTCCTCGGATTTCCAAAAATTATTTATGCATGCGAAAAACTTGTGCCGTTTATGAGCAATGTTCCCCATAGGCCTATTTCAAAGTTTCAAAATTTACACTTACGGATTCATTCTAGAATTGGACTCAAAACTTGATTGCACAACGCTGTACCGAATTCCGGTACCACATTTTTGCAACACACAACAAAAAAGCAAGTTCACTGACAGTGCTTGAAAATAATGTGTTAATTGTACGGAGTTGAAACTTTCACTGAGAAAGTGGAAGGTATACACAAACCGGTTTACCACAGGCTGGTAGGCACAACATCACCAGACTGTTCGCAATGTTGCTATTCTCTATATATTTCTCATAGATTTGTCTTAGATTTCTCATAGATTCAAAACTAAGAGTTCGATGTATATAATTGTAGCAGTATAAACAAATTTACTACCACTACTGACTATACATTAATTGTATTTAATTGTCCAAGGAAATGTACAGTACCGGTGGATTGTAAATAGGAATACGCTAAATTTATCAGTGCGATTTCCTCGATTTCGTCGAACAACTTTAGGTTAGATTTAACTAAGTTTTCCCAAATGTCCAAGAATTGATTCGAGTCGGTATAGTCGAACAAATTTATGTCGGATTTGACCAAACAGGCTTAATTTGCACTATTCATTTTCAATTTGAGTAATCTGCTGCTGTTCGTCGTTATTTTAGCATATTTATCAACAGTTTTGTATCTAATGGCTTCCATAATTTTCGAAATTGTTAGTCGCCCTTCATTGAACACTTATAGTAAAACATGAAGTCCCAGTTCAGTACCTTCTCTTCTTACGAAGTTCTGTGCTTGACTGATCGTCCAAAGTTTATTCTTATACGATTAATTTTCGTTCTGGGTATTTTTCTCCAAACAAAATTTTGACAGTTCCTCGACGACAGCTTCTATAAAAACTGCGTAAAATCGTCTAGAAGTAATTATTTCTACTGAAATACATGTGATGTAATGTGGTAAAGAGCTGGTGGTATAGTATCGACTGCCGAAAACACGAGCCAAGGTCAAAAAAGGATAGGAATTTTCCACTAAAGTCTGGAAGGTGACTTCTGAAGGTTTATGGAATTGACTACGCAAAATCAATAAAAAATGGATTTTTGGAAGATCATAACCGGTGTAAAGAAAAATTCGGTAAAGTTTCTTAAAAAATTTGTTGAATGTTTCACAACGTTTTCTTCTCTTTTCAACACTTGATGATAGTAACTTTATTGTTAACTTTTGATAATTATTGATAATTATTCGATTATTGATAATTGTTAACTTTAGTTGAATTGAAAAAATTTTGTTGCTGGAAACAGTTGATTCTAAATAGAATACATATTGAATACTCCGAAAAGGTGCTTGATTATGTGCCTGTTTAAAAGTAGTAAAAAATAATGAAGCTTAAAAAATAGCCGATTTTATTAGTTTAAATCAAATTTTTATGTCTCTTACAAAAAATTTGATTTTATTTCTACGGGAAAAAATAATTCGATGCTTTTCATGGAGTCAACACAAATGGCGCCAAAGGCGCATGCCGTACGATCTCGGGTGGCCTCTTTGCTTTGCCATGAACCACGTTTGGCTCAACTCTGTTCTCTGATGACGTTGACGTTTGCTGAAAAAAAATTTACATCAACACGAATTATTTCTGCAGCACCTTTCTACAAAGGTGGACTCCAAACATGTTGCCAAGATCATTCTTTGAAGGATGCTACCATGTCTACTCTTGAATTACCTAGGCCACGGTATTACCCAACAAAAAACGAACGGACCCATTTCCTGTCCATAAAATTCATGGTTTGCCGTTAGGTACACGTGCAGATACATTTCCCGCCTATAAACCTCTCCGGTGCGTGTTCAATGACAAAGAGACATTTAAAATTTTTAATCTGTTCCATTTGCACTCGTGTGTAGAACAACGAATAAATGCGGAGAATAACGGATAAATTTCTAAATTCTGCCGCAGTGTGGATATCCAATCGAAGTGCAAAAGTGTAAGTGGTTCGTTTGGATCGACAGATACTATTTACCTGCAGCAGTGTCACGAAGAACTAACAAATCTAAGTAGAGGACAGTGAAGTGCCAACATGGCCATGGCACCGGGAAATTGGAATTTCGAGAACAACAATGAGCGTCAATTCGGGAAGAACGGTTATTGTTCTAGTAGTTTTCAATTTGATTTTTGCACTTGAAGGGTGAGGTTGGCTTACATCGTTGAAAAAGAGAATTTGTTGAAAGAAAATTCAATTGTGGGATATCAATCGTCGGTTGAGTGAATCGTCAACCGAGTTTTCTTGTTTTTGGCATTTCTAAATGTCGGATTGCGGAATAATTTTCATGAGAAACAGTCAAATCGTATAGTAAAGCTGATTAGACACATTGTAGGCTTTTTGGCTTCATACCCTATGGTATACACTGTGGAAATAATATCAAAACTACTTGCAATCATAAAGACTAAGAAAACCAATTCGATGTGATAATTATATTATTTTTTCTCGTATAAATTTTCTGCATCAAAAATATGTTTTTATGTAATTTAACATGCATGCATGAAATTATCGTAAGCTATCAAAGGATCCTTTGAATTTTTCAACAATATTTCAATGCGATAAAAATATTATTGAATCGTTTTGATACTTTTCTGAGTCATAATTTGTTGTTAAATTTATAAAAGTCATGTATTATAGTTATAATGTATTCTGAAACTGAAAAGGACGATTTCTTGAAAAGATACCTAGTATGGGATGGTGGTATTAAAATCTTATTAAATTTTCAGTTTTTACATACTCCTGCAATGTAAATCCTTTTCGAACACCGAGAAAAATTTCATCTACAGACAAACATATTCGCACATTTCGTCCTTATTGCATCAATAAATTTCCAGCACTCATGTATTGTTCTTATTCAACTCATAGTTTACGTATGATATCTTTGTTCCAACTGAATTCACTTCGACTTTTTCTCTCTGAAATAAAATTTCTCAGTCCTCTGATCTCTCCTGATGACTTCTCCGAATTTTGCAGTTATAAGAAGGAATCATTCTAGCAGCAACATTGTTATTGCCAAGTGTGGGAGGCAGAAAAGTCCCCAAAAACAAAAAACAAATAATAAAAAGATAGCAAGCAATTCATAAAAAAAAAAATCGATTGCGAAGAAACATTAAGTATTTACTAGGCCCATATATAATTCAAGAGGATATGCCCTACTTTCCACGTTGACTGACTTTAATATTGCGTGTGTGTGTGCACGTTTGAATTGATGGTGTTCGTGGGTTACGTACACTCATGGCTCTTTCAGGAGGCTTACAGTGGTTAGACTTTCAAGGGAACAGCAGCGAACAGGAATCTACGGTGGAATGCCAATTAGGTCATACAATCTGGCTGGTGGAAGGTGAACCTCAGGTTGTGAAGGGAGCTGGGGTTTTCAGTCGAAGTGCATTAAATCATCTGAACGTTAAGGTACAAGTGTAAGGTGCAAGGTGTCGTAGCCTTGAATCTCATCCTACTACAGGCGGATATTATGAGTGTCATATTTTTTTTCGCGTAGCTACAGTAGAATTAAGAACTTTCACGATGGAATTATTCAGGGTTCTTCATAAAAGCATTATTGGAGCGTCAAGTTTAAAGTGTTTTCACCCTCTTCAGGAAAGTTACAACCTTCTCGAGAAGATATCACTCTTTTTATTTTCGGTCTGCCATTAACCATGGAGCTGTCATAATACTGACGTAATATTTTTGGAGTGAATAAAGCCTCTAATGACAGTACGGTTAATAAAAATGGATGGGAAAACTAAAGTAAGCACTACAAACTTTACTTTGAATTCATTTTGTTTCTTCTTCCAGAAGAGACCTAAAGACAAGGTTGTTGAAAATTCAATCAGAAGTAGAACGCCTGTAACTTTTTGTCTGAAATATTGTTTGAATCAACGAATCAAGCCTGTTGTCAATGCAAATATTTCTAAGCTTTTGAACATGATTCTGGAAGTTTGGTAATTGGAATCTCCAAATAATTGTCGCATCCTTACGTATTTTAAGTGAAATTTTATTATGATTCACTTTGTTTTTTATTCTTCAAAGTAAATTATTATGTTTGGTTTGAGTATACTTTAATTTGCGATTACATCATACTTCCGGAACTAGATAATTTGGATGGTTTCGAGTCAGAGAGGTTCTTAACACATATTCCGCGCATAAACATATATAATATAATATAATACATATAGAATATAATATAAACATATTTTAACTTTAAGAAATTCTATGAAAAAACAAACATCTAGGTAAAAACTTGTATTCCTCTTTTCAAGACGCGACGAGTATACAGCAGTGTCTCAGGATCGGATTTTTTTCAATTCGATCATATTAATTCTTATTGCTTGGCAGTAAGTACGTTCTCCAACCATAGATGAAGGGTTGCATTAGTGTATTATTGTTCACCTGTCAGCTGTCAAATCTTGCCGTTTTTTTTAAAGAAACTGGAAATTTACTATAGAATATTACATACTTAAAAGAAGACTAGTTTATTTCAAGAAGAGTTATGCTGTACGAAAAACCGTGGACAGTTTTGTCGTTGACATTCGCATTATGAAGCGGGTGTTTTGGTTAGAGTGAAATGTGCCAGCATCAAAACGAGTCCACTTGGAATGTTCAGCCGTACATGTCGAGGGTGGTGCGAAATTTTGAAAGCTATACGAACACAGTGAACGTGATCAAAAGCTCGGCCTCACCATTTAGCAGAGAAGTGAAGGATTGATCACACCGTTACACGGACTTGAGTCCGCTTCAGAGGTGTGATAGTCATTTTGTAAGGAATTCAAGTAGACAAACACAGACCACCTGTACATTTTGAACATGGTCGTAATTGTCATATGGGCCGCCTACTTTCGCATTTTTAGGGCGCAGTAAGGCCCATCCCTCAGCAATTGAGAGTATAGAGTCGTTTTAGCTAAAATAAAGGCGCACATATACGGAAGAGCTATCGAAAATTACGAAGAAATGGTTAAGGTTTGCAATTCCAGCGTTATTGGATATTTTAAAGATATTGTGCTCCGTAGATAATCCGCAAGTATCTCGTTTATAATTCAACGAAATCCTAAAGAAATCGAAACTATTCATGCTTTTCTCAATTCAAACACTTCTGGTTAGGAAATCTTTTTTATTGGTATTTCGTTGAACGTTTGACATTATAGCATTGTGAATGCAAGTGTCATTCTGCTGGAAGAAATGCTTCAAACATAGGTTAGAGACGGTGGGTTGACGCCCGTATTACAAGTAATGTGTAACCGTGGGCAGCTTTTGATAAGCCCTTCTTCACACTTTCCCTGTCCCATGAAGATACATCAGATTCTTTAGATTTATGGGGCTGACACAAACGACATTTACTTCCATTCCATCTATTTTGAGTGGGTCGAAGATGATTCATAAACTAAGCGAAGCGCTTTACACCACAGAAGTTTATCAAATCAAAAATTCAGGACAAGATTAATTCATTGGTCCGATTAGTTGAACTGTTTGAGCTCTTAAGTTCTTTGCCGTATATTCAAGAATAGTCCGCATTCAAGTATTTGGTTTAGGGGTGACGAACTATCATAATAACTAGATGCATGGGAAACTTACGAAGCAATAGTTAGGATCAATTATTTTTCCAACCAAATTAACAATTTGTGTATCATCATTCTGAAAATAAAGTGGCTCTAAGTCTTTTCAAAGTCCTGTTGTTTGAAGTAGACTATTGTTTTATCAAGAATGAAATTTGAACCCATATTGAAAGTTTCAATGAAAGAGGAAAAAAAAGTTTAGTCACGATCCTATAAAGGATTTACTTTCAATTATAAACCTTTGATTACATTTCAGCTCCATTTATTTACGGTAACTATTATTCTAAGATTTCCTTTACTAGCTCTATTTGCTGCTCCAAAAAGCTTAAAAATTCACAGCAAGGAAGCTCGGTTCGTACATTTTCTGGATATTTTGTGTTGATTGTACAAGAGGTTCTGTATGATTAGCAGTATTATACATTTGACAAAGCATTGTTTGCTTCTTATAGCTTACAGCTCCTTCGCTTGGACAGATTTTTGATTTCAAAGAAACATTTAACCATATTCTTTCCATATCCGCTACGTTCAAATGAAAAAAGGACTCCTGCACGAATAATCTAAATAATTTTTTTGGATTATCTTAAGGGAGTTTACCTGGAATGTGTCTGGACAAATGGAAACCAAAAATGGTGGAACCGTGTCAAATCCAACGCAAAGTCACCGTCCCGTTTAGCGATTGCTCAAAGTTGCCATAATGTTGCCAAAATGGGCAGTTAATGTCAAAAAGAGATGCCAAAATACGTGAAACTAAGTCTGGAAAAAAGGCCGAGTTTTAGACTTGACCTGTCGAGTAAGTTCAATTCGGAATTTGCTCGCGAAAAGGATGCAGCGAGGTGGGGGAAACAATGCATGGAACTGAAGTGGAAAGAAATGAGGTATCACGCCAAGAGATGAAGGCCATATGAAGCTCCTTGCAATAGTGGATAAATTTAGTTATTCAATTAATCAAAATTAATCGAACATCAATATTAAAGATAAAATAGTTATCGACATCGATAAGTAATTCTTTTTGCGGCAGAACGCTTTAATAGATTGGTTTACATTCTCTTTGCTCTGCAAAAATCGTCTCTTAACCAAACAGTTGAGGCCAGATGTGCTTACATTGTGCAAGGAACGAGAAAATTGGCCATAGGGGTTTTGACAGGTTGTTTTTGCTTGGACGAATCGAAATTCAATATTATTGGCCCGGATGCAAAATTTTGAACGGGACACAATATAGTCGGACGAATCTATAAGCATTTCCTCTATGTGGTGGCGATGTTTTCTACATAATCGCGTAGGGCCTGTTTTCTTTTTCAAAACACCTGTAAGTTCTGCAAATACAAAGAAGTTGCCGACTAAAGGCAAAGTTCTAGCAATCAGGGATCTACAGGCAATTAGGGTCCTGCAGTTTAAGATTAGTATCAAGTAAATGACATATACCATGTGGTTTCTAATAAATTTTCGACTGCTGTCTCTATTCCGTGTGACACAATTTAAGGAGCAGCTTGGGGTAGAGTCTCAACTTGATTCCCATAGGAAACCATCGGTATGTAATGGGTTCAAAAGTAAAGGAAAACGAGCCTAAAACTGCACCACAGTAAAAGGTCTTCTAAGAAAAGTGTGGGAAGAATAAATCAACGAAAATTATATGACAGCATAAAATAGCTAGTAAAGAATGTCACTCGCGATTGGGACGGAACAATCAATTGTCTATAGTTGTTAAAATAAAAAAAAATGTCAATTTTATTCATTATTACCTTCTTCAGAGCGAACATAATGTGTTTCTTTTTTCTTATTTACTTGATGGAAAACATTTGAAAATCAAAAGAAGCGTGTTATTTGAAAATGAGGATCTTTCTTAAAAAGTGTCATTTTTTTTTGAATGAATAAAGCTCCTTGAAATATACCCCAGTATTGTTTCACTTACTTAAAGACCATATAAGAAGGTAAGGTATAGAAACATAATGAAACATGTAGTAATTTCCGTGGAATTTGCATCATTGATACACTTCCTCTGCTGGTTAATCAGAAGTCGGGAAATACATCTGGACAGAAATGTTTGCGAAATTTTATCCATTTATTGTTTGACATAGTATATAGAAATTATTGTAATTTACGCAAATAGCTGTCTTACGTTAAGATGTCTTATGAAAAGCGATTCTGTAACATTTCCAGTCAATTATGACGGGTAAGACGATGTACCACTCGTATTTCCTGGTTCGAACTACCAGTCGCAACCGACAGTCTTAAAATCTTCAATGGCTACCAGTTTGAAAATGATGAAAAATAGGATAGAAATCTCAATTCAATCATGTGTTCCCTTTTTTCTTTTATATGTTTGTGTCCTAATCTTGTCCTTATGTGTTATGTAAAATTTATATCCTTTTGTCTGTTAAACGGTCTTAACATTTTTCACACCTTCACAATTTTGCTCGATTTTAAGATGATTGACAGGTGTAAAGGACAGCTCACTTTTTTGGGGATATTTTTCACTTTTTTGGAAAATCTTTCATTTATGATAATCGATAGAAATGTATCAAACCTCAAATTCAGTGTGTAGGTTTTGCAATAAAATTATTTAGATTATTGGCCAACGATATTCACCTAGTTGTTGCTCAGTCACATACTGCAGTAGATTTTTAAATTGGCTTCTATGCAATGTCGTCATTCCAAGAATAACAGAGTGAAAATTCCCTTCAGCAAGTTTATCAACAACCACAGGAGTGAGTAACGTCAAACAACATATGAATCTTTTTTTTTCGCTGGAAGGAAACGAAGTTAGGACAAGATTGTTCTAGAACAAAAAAACTGCATATCTATTATGTTACTTCTGGCTTTATTTCACATTCGTCTCGCTGTGTAGGGTAAACGATTGTGTATCCTTGCATCCAACTAGTCTGTCTTTCCACTGCTAGAATTCTCATGCACACAGAGAAATCTCAATTTCGCTGAAACTCTTTCAAACGCTTTTAACATCCTTTCTGTCGATCAATCTGTGGAAGCTACGTCATTTACAAGTTGCCGCATTCTATCTGTATGTGTACAAAGAAAAATTCAATCTGTCAGTTCAATATTTTCCAATATCTTATTCTGTAGGGAAAATATTATCTTGAAACACTGAAAAAAAAGGAAAAAATTCAAGAAATGTGAACATCCATTTGATTTTGTTGTGAGAATTTCAACTTACTTTTTGTTGGTTCGAAAGTTGTGTGGCGTATTGTAAGTGCTTGTGTTTCAGTGGGAGCAAATAAACCTCTATGAATGAAATAAATTGGATTTGCTATATATAGGATGAACAGATGCACGTTTGTCCTTTGAATTGTTTAGTATGGATCTGATGATTGCAGTGATGGGGATCCAATCAAATTGAAAATAACAAATATTGACTGGTCTCTCATCACCATGCGTCAATCAGTCCAAATGAGTGGTATCCTTTTCCTGGGCGGTTTGGAAGTTTTGCCTTAATCAATCCTAAGCAAAAACAAAATAATGATGATAGAAAAAATAGCGCTTTTTCGATTTTCTCATCCCAATATCGGATGATATTTATCGCCTGCAAAGGTAATGAAATTAAAAATTAACCTGCTGTTGAGTTAATAGATTCGGCATTTACGCCTAAACTGTTTCCACGACAAACATTTTTTTTTACCCTGACTTAATTTCTGGGCCAAATCAAGTTGAAACAATTAAACTGTCTGAAGCGAAAGTAAAAATGTTTTCAATTCCAGGATGCAAAGTTGTGTGGTACTAGAAGAAAACGAATCAAATTAACAGAAGCCATATTGCTAGATGCACCATTCAGAAATACACCAACTAGAACAGAATCATTCTTATGTCATGAAAACCAAAATATTTTAGACATTTTCACCAGCAAATTGCATCAGAAGAACCGAGTGGGTCACTTCATGAATTTCTTACTTTCAAGACTCTAATGTGGACTCTAAAAATAGGTGATTGGAGTCGCCTCTCTTGTTTTTTGCAAATAAAATAAAATTAATTTTATTTATTAACCAAAAACAAGCATTATTCAGAAATATAAATCAAAATATACAAAAAAAAATATCAGTATTTACCAGACTTCTCCACTAACAATCAATATCGGAAAAAATAAACAAAATTTAACGTTGTGTTTGTACTTTTTGCCACTTCGGGCTATAATAACTTCTTTAAGCCTGTTTGAGAGACCATCAATGACATCAGAACATCCGAATGAGGGATATTGCGCCACTCCTCTATCGCAGCGGGTTTGATCTGTCCTAGGGTAGTAGGCTTTGAGGCTTTTTTAAAAAGAGACTATTCGTTGGCAATAAATAAGTTGAAATACCGACTAAAGTTCGTTATTGTGTGACAAATCTAGCGACATGGCAATGTGCATCAATCATAAATTGACATAAAATTTTCTCCAATAAATAGAGAAAACGATATGACATGCTCTTACAAAATTTGTTCCACGCACCTCTGAGTTTTCAGACTGCCACTATCGACGAGGAAAAGATCGGTCCGGGCCTAATAAGAAATGCCTTCCCAAATAATTATTGATCCGACCTCATAATACACTGTTTCGGTTATATTGCAGGGAGAAAACCTCTCATTCTTACGCTCGTGGGCTCGAAGACACCCATCTGGACCAATTAGGGCTATTCTGCTCTCATCTGAAAACAGTACGCTCTTCCACTGCTCCATGGTCAAATAACAATATTCTCACGAAAATCTAAGTCTAGATTTACGGTGCTGTGGGAGTAGTTATGGGGCGAAAGCTTCACCGAAAACTCATTAAATCACTTTCTGTCAATTTTCTTCTCATCGTAAGATCACTTACACTAACATTTCTAATCTCAAAAAGACGTTCACGAACTTCAGTAGCAGTGCAAAAGCGGTTACTCAACTCGTTGCTGACAATAAAGCCGTCGTATCGGGTGGAAATGGCCTCCGTGTGTATAAGTCAGTCTCCTGATATCGTCTCATGACATCTAGTACCGTGGTTCGAGGTTCACCGAGCATTCGTGCGATACGACTTTGACTGTACTCAGCATCAGTTAAAGCGATTGCCATAGCTGTACCCATCGCATCTAGTGGCATTAATATAATCTGTTGTTACGAAGCCACACCAGTACCAACCAGTACGTCAAAGGATATTGTCAAAATGACAAAAACAAAAATACTGCTTCAGTAACGTCACTGTAATAATGTCAAACAACGACTAATTCTAATAGAGGCTAATTTGAGAACCAACTCGAGAGTCTAACTGTTTATGTTTCTTGCTAAGTATCCACTTGATAGAAAAAAAAGCTCGCGATTAGCTACGCCTAATACAAACAAAGAGAGTGACAAAAAGTGCAAATGGGGGGGTAATTCTGCCTGTAATTGTATAATAATTTGTAAAAAAATCCATATAAAGTGGAGAACAAAAATTCTTATACCATATATTTTGTATGGTATCCAGTACGTCTATAATAACCTCTCCTAATCTATTTGGAAAGCTATTGATTAGCTGATGTCGTTGATATTTTCCCTATGGCACTGTATACGTAAGGTTGATGAGTCCAAAAACAATTTTTTGACACTACAGGACTTCTTGAGTACTATACCCAAGAAGGCGTCAAACACTTCCGTAGCACCCACGATATACACTTAAAATTGCTAAGCATGAACAACAGCATAAATGCAAAAACGCAGTAAAACTTTGAGTAAACTCCAAGTCTAATGGTTTACGACTCCAATTTGCTAGAAGTATTGGTATCTGTAGGTAAAACTTGTTGAGAATTGAAGATAGAAACGAATAAATTATGCATACTTTAACGTCATAGAATTAGCTGTCGATAATTTTCCAACTCACAAACGCCGTTTTATTTCTAAGCTCTCTATCTTGCAAAGCTCAATTTATTTATTACATGGGATATCTCTTTCTTTGTGATGCGTCTTCGGACTATCCGAGCTTTTCCATGTGATGTTTTGCCGCGGACAAACAAAATAAATTTTTGAAGTGTTCTTAATATAACGGTATATCAGAAGCATATATGGATTAACATTTTGAATAAAACAAACAGAGGTGCAAAAGAATACATGGATATAAAGGGAAGGACGATGTTGCTTTCTAGGGTAGAAAAAAGGCCATGGAAATGGGTCCAAATGCATCACAATTTTCCTTCTTTAGGAGTGACTTGCTTAGCAGCTCATGGAATTCAGGCGATTGTTGATCTGTTGAGCAACTTTGGTAAGAAACTGTCCGCATCGCTCGTGATGACTGTTGTTTTGTGGTATGATTTATGTTAACCAACTGTCGAGAAACCAGATTAACCTAAACTGTGTCCCTTTATTCTAATTCTTACAATCTGAATTTTTCGTTATAAGGCTGTTTGTTGTACAAGGTTATACAATGAACAAAAATAACGACTTTTACTCCAGTAAATGAAGTAGTAACAGTGCTCACTCTCTATGCTTCTGATGTAATGGTAACAGCCTACCTAGGCATAATAGGCTCCTTCGAGGATGTTGATAAGATCAAGTATAATTTTGTTCATAGTCAACGCAACTCTTGAAAATTTTATAGTAAGGTGTTGCGCGATAATATAAAAAGTATAATTGTTTTAATTTAAAAATAAAATGCAGGTTAAATCATGGTTAAAACTGATAGATACGTAAAGTTGCAGTTCAGGAAGGAGATATTACCTGTACAAAAAACTCTTAAAGGATTTTCAAGGAATGGCGTCACTGTCATTAAATGGAATCGGACAATATTGCAACCAACTTAATTTTGAAACCTAATCGTTAGGCTATGTTTTTCAGTATGTGTCATTTGTCCGTAAGTGTAAGTGTATACCACATCGTTTTTTTGTGTTCCGAATATGTCAAATTTTGTGCCAACTAAACGCAATTTGCGGATAGGATTACTTCTTTGCTTTGATTTAAAGAAATGAAGGTAGTCGTGTCCTACAGAAAGCCTGTGGAGATCATTCTCCATCGAAATCTACTTGTGAATACTGGTATCGACGTTTTAGAAGTGATGATTTTAATACCGATAACAAAGATCGCGAAAGATGACCAGAAAAGTTTGAGGATACTTGATTGTAGGCTCTTTTGGATAAAGGCTCATTTCAAACGCAAGAACAATTCGCAGAAGCATTGGAACCCATATCTGTTCGCTTAAAATCCATGGGAATGATCCAGAAGTTAGGATATTGGTTGGCGAACGACATTTTTTCACTTGTGACTTCACACTTCACTTATGAACAGCATTTTTGCATCGTATTGCTACTGGTGGTGAAAAATGTGTTCATTACGATAACCCTAAGCGCAAAGAATTATACTGCCCGTCCGACCGTTCGCCAAAATAGACACCAAAGCTGTCATGCTCTGTTTTTGTTGGGACCCATTGGGCGTGGTGTACTATGAACTGTTAAAATAAGGTAAAACCATCACAGGGCAACTCTACTGACCACAATTGTTGCATTTGACTCGAGCTAAAACGGCCGCAATACGAGCAAAGACATGATAATGTCATTCTTCAGCATGATCCTGCTAGACATACCAACATACCACCCCACCCACCATATAGCTTGAAAATTGCCCCTTCCGACTTTTTGTTTTAGTCGATGACGCATGCCCTTTAGGAACCGCATTTCCCCTCTTTTGAAGAACTCCAAAATTGGATCAATTCGTTGATAGCCTCAAAAGATGAGTCGTTCTTTCGACGAGGACTCCGTTTGTTATCAAAACGATGGCAAAAAGTAGTAGCTAGCGACGGAAAATAATCTAAAAAATGAATTTGTAACAAATTTTAACACAAAAAACATCAAACCTGAAAAACAAACCTTTAAAACTTTTTTGTACATGTAATACATTCCGGAAATTCTTTTTCAATTACTTTCGCTTGAAAAAATTTTGTAAAATAAGATCCTGAATGATAGAATAAATATCGCAAAATATGAAGAGCCAAGCAAAAGAAAATTTCTACATTCCTTGTAACTGATTCTGCTTTAAAACAAATTCAAGAAACACAATCCTTTGTTATAAAAACGGAACATTGCAGAATATGAAGAGCAACAGCTGCAGAGAACACTAAATATACAAATTATTAGTATACAAAATCGGTTTCAAGGCACGGTGGATTTTCTGAAAGAGTTGCAAATGACAACTGAGTTCATATGTAGTATAGTACTATCAAAATAAGGCTCATCGGGCATAAGCGTATGCGAAAGTCTTAGGTGGTTTCAAAAGTTTCCACTTTTTGTTTTAACAAGATTATTAAACTGAAAAGAAGGCCTATTAGAGTGCGAAACATTCGTAAATACGGAAGATATTTACCAAAATATTCAGTGAAATAATTAAAAAAATCAAAAAGTGCAGAAATATGAGACCGTTGCGTTTGCAACGATGCAAAATTTAGACAACTACAACCTCCAGCGAAAAAGTGTTTTTTTTATTCTTCTTATGAATGAAAAACATATGATGTCAATGATTGACAGTTGCGGCATGTCAACGACTTCAAGCATGTGATCTTTACAGACAAATGTAATTTTGAGCCTCTTTGAATCTGACCAAAGACGTTACCTGAGTTGGAGCGCAGTTTCGCAAAAAAGCTTAAGGCTGAGTTTTTCGCGGATGCCAATTATCCTGTCGATTGGGGACGTTTGTGCTGATCAAGGAAATAATCAAATCTTCAAAGGATGAAGAACTCTCATGCTCCTTTTATCGAGAAGAACTTTCCGGCTAGGGCAACGTCGTATTTTTTAAGGCAATTGGGCATGCAATCATCGGTCTAAAAGTCTCGTTTTCTAGGATTTTATGAAAACTGTTTTAGTATTTATATTGCTTTTCTTTTTTGATTGTTTTCTATTCAAAATAAAGTGTGTTTGGCTCGCTATACGTATTTCTGTGAAATTGTGTTGTGGTTAGAAAACAGCCTTGTATGAAACCATATCGAAAATATATGGAGGGCGCCCGAATCCTGTAACGATTATTTTGGGCAAATTAGCAAATTAGGTGCTTTTCTCGAACACTTACATCGGACATACGCCATACAGGAGTAGAAAGCTTTCATTTCGAATGAGAGAATGAGGCTCGTGGAAGGTCCTTCGTTGCTTCTCAAAGAAGGTAGAATCTTTTATTAAAGGAAACAATGCAAGAATAGATACACGAAAGCCCACATTGAATGTCAATAACTGTATAAATTTCCTACCAACAATTTCAAGAAAATCAAAAAAAAAAAACTTCATCAAACACCAACTATACATCAATACGTATTAAGGTATAATGTAATTCCAAAATTTATAAAAATTAATGGAAAATAAAAAAAAACCAAAAAAAGCTATCTATATCTTATCTTATAACTTTTTTAAAACTTATTTTTTCTTGATAAGTTTCTTTTGGCTTTCTTATGAAGAAACACAGCAAGTGTAGGTTGCATTCGCGCATTTGAAACAGATCCTGTTTCAAAAAATCGTCCAGTGACAATTGACAAGGGCCCTAAGCAAGTTAATACGTACATATCGAAAATTTTCACCATTAAATCCAACTATTTGTCTACAATACCAAACACCAAAAAATGGAAGCGTTCTGAGCGCGATGCATATAATATAAAATATAATGTACCCATACTTAGATATAGGTATTAAATTTTTACAGCATTCTAAAAGGATGCAATGAAGCTTCAACAATTTTTCAATCATTTTCATCACTTTTGAAATTCCCATTGAATTCTCCATTTTCACGTTTCAGAACATTTATAATTTAAGCATAATAATCCTTAATTTATTACGGTAAGTCCTTCTGGTCACAAAAATATTCATTTATGCTGAAAACTATTAACCGCTGCCTTGGAAATTTGCTCAGCATTTTGTTCCAAGGATCCATGGCTCGCCTCAAGTCCAGTATTTCAAACTATGCTATATCAGTAAAGGAAAATGCTGGCACATTTGTTCATTACTCACGTATATGCCACATATTCTCACTTCATCTGCTTAATCGTTTGGAAGCGATATTGAGTGAATAAAGCACATGCTAGAATGTAAAGTGTGTTAAAATAACTGCTGTACAATACATGAGGAAAGTGTAATTTTCGAATGAATGCACAGCAGTATGTATTTGATGCACACATAGCACACATGGGTTGTATTCAACAAAGACATCAATTGTGCTGGATTGGATAAGTTGTACGTGTGAGTATAGTATGTCCTTTAATGTAGGCTTGCATGCGTACAGCGAACAATTGCAGTTGAATATAAATGAAACCTGTTGCTTTTCACTTCAACAATAAAATTATTTTGTATCCTTTTATCAATATGTCAATATGAACATGTGCAATAGTTCTATTTGCAATTCATTGGGTGGTTGAGTTTCTACAGATACAGTATTGCTGGGTGCAAGGATACTAACGAAATTTCCTTCAATGTACTTTTGATTAGAATTCAAGTGTGCTGCAAACCAATTATTTAGTTGGAATGACAATTAGGGAAGGAATTCTTTGATTGAGTCGTTACTTGAGCATTTTTAATAAATTTACGGAATGGTTTGAATCTGCGGGTTAAATTATGTATTTGTGTGTTAACTTATGTGTTTGGTTGCTTAGATAGGATTGAAATTAGACTTCAGACAAATAGGAGACTAGAAATAAGATATAACAATGCTTATTGTAAGAAATGCTGAAAGTTTTCAATAAATTTTCCTATAATAAGGTAAAATGGCGCTGGAAATAGAATGAAAATAAAAAATATATTGAGTGTGTGCAAAAGTTTTTTCAGTTTCGTATAAAATTATTTTTTAATTTTTTATTTCATTCGCTAATTGGTTGCAACATAAGCTAATATATAATCACCATTAATTATTATCTATGACTTGTCTTCAACGTTCTAGATACTGCTGTATCACTCGCCTGTAGAAAGCATCCTCCGTACTCTCGTTTTATAAGCTCCCAAAAACTAACTCCTCGAAAATCCCAACATTAACACAAAAAGTCCTTTCATGGATCCAAGCCTAACTTTGAAGTGGCTGCTGGTAATTCACTCCTTTTGCGAAATTGTTTCATGTTACTGTACAGGACCCAAATTTCATCTCTAGCAACCACCCATCGGGAAAATCCGTCAAAACTGTCATTAGCAAAATAGGAAACACGGAAGACCATTCCGTCTTTCTAGTTTCATTGCGAAAGTTTTTGAGGCACCCAAGCATTAAACTTAACTGCATATCCCAGCACATGGATTCTTATCCCTTTTACTCCTCGCCGCCTTGTATGACTTTTAATAGATCATGATGTTGCACATGGTCGGGCCGTACTGATCGTAACTGATCTTCAAACAGTCGTTCTCTTTTACGAGAGTGCTGAGCCCGCTGTTGATATGCTCTTCTGTCAGTATGTTTCCTTCATAAATTCTCCTTATATCCGAATTAGCCTCTTCTTCGCGGTGTCCAAGATCAAACTGGTGTAACCAAGATATGCACGTAACCATCTTTCATCCTTATCCTACCGGTTTTACTTGGAAATAACAAAGATTTTGTTTTGTAGTCACGATAATGAGACTTCCAAAATACCATCTGCTATCGAAAGGCATCAAAGACTCATGATTTCCATTTCATAGAAAATCCTTATGAAAAATAGGAAGCAAAGTTTTTGCGCACACTGAATAGATCATATTCGATGTTGCTGGTTTTTATGCGAAAGAGCCTTTAAGGACAAACTAAATCACTTTAAGCAAAAAGTGCGACCTGTGCTTAAGCCACCAGATCTTGATCAGAAAAATGTGCAAAATTTACTGTCAAAGAAGCTTTTTAATATAATTTCCCACTATTTGCTGTCAAATTCAGCCCCCTCAACAAATTCGTAAATACTGTAGGAAAATTGGAAATTAATTTTTGTGTTTGGAAAAGAAAAACGCACGGAAGGAACACAAATGATGCAATCAGGATGAGAGTGTTTAGAGATTTGTTTGTGAAATTTTCGGGTAATCATAAGAGTGACAGCTATAGACTCCTAATAAATCAGTTTCAATTGGCAAACACAACGTTCAATTTCAACATAGCGCAGGGAAATTCATTAACTGGAACCAAGATCGAATCAGAATCGACTTTTTGTTTAGAGTAATCAACAAAAAATTACAAAATGTAATAGAGTAGATGCCGTCCAAGGATGTTGCCCACTGCTGGCAAACGATCCAATATTACAAGGCATACGTTCATGATTTCTGAAGTTAATACATGTGCAATTTTATTTTTAAAATTATCTCTTTACATTTGATATTATTTAAATTGATAAACAATTTAAGCTGTTATTTTGTTCTATTCAATACCCTGGATGTGAAAAAAGTTATCTTTTTTGTCTTGCCTACCAAGCGTTTACATTTTATGTGTCACTCTGCACTTTAATTTCATGACCTAATCCGAATATTCAAAATTAAAATCTTAAAGTTCTTACTGTCAAATTTTAAGGTACGTACTCATGCGTTGTAAATGTGTTACTAATGCTACTTAGAAGTCATCTTGTTATTCCCTAGTCACTAATTTTACACTCCCTTCGCGTGCGAAGTACATAGAATTTTTTTTCCGGAAAGTTCGTAGTTAAAAGTTATTTTATTTAATAATTCTCAAAATGATTACATACAATGAAAGATGAAAGCTTCTCATTAAATTTCTATTTCCTATATTTCTAATTATATAATTTTAGAACAAGATTTCCAAACATTTTCCTTATTTCTTTCAGGTAAGTTCTCTCCAAACATGGAATATTTCAAATGAAAAGAAATTTCACATGAAAAGAATTTTCGTTGAAAAAGATTTGCTTCGAAAGATTCGTTGGAAAATATTTTATATACATAAATTTCAACCGTGCTACGCAAGGTAAGATACATTTATCTTTTTCGTACTATAAATTTCTTCTAAGAAGTGATTCCGAGTCAATGACTGAACAGATCGTATTTAATTGGAAAGTAGGAATCAATCGAATTTATGTTTATTGTACGCTTATTCTTTCTATAAAAATTTCCCAGAAGGAATTTCAATATTTTATGGTTGTCTAATGAAGACAATTTGTCATTTTTAGTGGGATTACTATTTGAGCAGGTGTAAGCAAAGAAATTTTTATTTTTATTTTGAGAAAAAATTATAAACAATACGTCTGATATGGAGTCAGGATGTTTTTCGGTCATTTCGATGAATGAAGGTACGGATGAAAGCTTGGGTTATATTTAATAAATCAGACTACCAGTAACTCACGTAGTGGGCTCGGCGTAATAAGCTCCATCGGGTTGCAATGGTATAAGAGTAACACGAAGCAAATGAACCTAAAATTTGTGGTAAGGATGCAAATTATGACCAAATCATGATAAAAACTTTAAAGAAATTCTTTCTACATTTTTCATCAAGAATAAAGCCAAAACAATTTAACTGAATTGTTACCACCAACGAAAAATACAAAGGTAGATTTATGTCGCTGTACGAGTTCATCACTTATGTCCTCGGATGTAACTAATTTTTCCATATGGAGGTATTAATCCGATTTATGAGAATTTATTCCTTTTAAACTAATACAAATGCTGCTATTAATTATCATAATTATTTAACGTAGTCGCAGGCCATTGTAAGATTCAAAAATGGCTTAATTTCAGGGAAAGATGCTGAATTGATAAGGATTACCGGTGAGATCTTGTCTTGCGTCTACTGAAGGAATGTAGATAGGCGCGACTGTAGACATAAACTATTAAAGGGTAACTTCTTTTCCTTCTTATTCTTAGCACTACACTCCCTCTCAGACAACAAGCGTCTCCAACTGCCTCAGTCCATTGACCGCGTCCTCAAATTTTCAAACCCATGCAGCGATACAGTGTCTTCGTCAATAGATTTAGATCCACATTTTCTCGGTTTCCCCACGGGTCTCCGCCCTTAACTTCTCTCAACGAAACCCATTTTTGGTAATTGTTGTTGCGTAGTCTTACAATTGTTGAGACCTCCGGCTAGTTAACCATTCCATTCGCCACTGGTCTCCGTTTAACTTCGCTCCAATCATCCGCCTCAGGACCCTTTGCTCAAAGGCGTTCAATATATTTGCATCTGCTCGGTTTAGGGTCCATGCTTCACATCGATAGTTTAGAACAAGTTTTATGACGGATTTTTATATTTGGAGCTTTGTTTTTTCTGTGTATTCTGCTGGTCCTTATAATCGTCAGAACTGAGTAAAACGTTTTATTTCCGAGTTGTACTCTTTGGCGGATTTCATTTGTTTTGTTAGCCGATCTCGTTATTTTGACGCCTAGATTTACCACAAAAGTATTTACCACATGGTTGATATTGTATTCGCCGACTATGATATTTTGGGGTATTTTTTCGATTGTAGCCGTACTAGATTTGCTTTGTGAAAGAATGTCATTAAAAGTTCTTTAGGAGTTATTGGCGACCGTGACAAAATATTGATGTTATCTCCATAACCTACCACTTTACTTGATATATATAATAGTGTGCTTCTTGTATCGAAAGGAGGGTCTCTTGTAACATATTCCAGAGCCCAATTGAAAAGTAAAGGGGCCAGTACATACCCCTGTTTGCGCCCGACATTTGTCTTAAAAGCTTCAATGAGTTGGTTTTTGCTGTGGACCTGCGAGGTTGTCGACGTCGTTGTCATGAAAGCGTCATGTCATGAAACGGAACTAGAGGAAACCATCCGGAGAAAAAAAGATATTCGGAATGACAGGAGCGACCGAAGGATAAGGCGAAATCTTTTGGACCACTCTAATGAAACGGAAATAAAATAAATTCTATGGAGAATAAAAATTGATACTCGACGCATTACTAATTGACCTCAATCTTGCAAGTATGAACGGGAGTTCATGCCATGATTTTACACTTTGAATTATTTATTTATCTATGGGGATTTGAATATTAACGGAGTTGCCAAAAGGCCACAAGCGTTATGAAACCTCTTCTACAGCTGCTAAAGTACTTACAACTAAACTCAAAGATCGAGTTAGATCTATTAGTGAGGTAGTTGTTGTAAGTTGTTGGTAGTTGTGAGGTACTTAAGAGACTTAGTTTGAGTTCTAAGGTTCTCCTAATTAAAAAGCGCTCCTATTTGATTGAATAATGATGCAAATTAGAAGTGGCGTTACCGATTCCAAGAACCAACCACAAATACCAGAAATCCGATATGAATTTTAAAAAATGTATAGATTTGTGAAAACCAAGAAATCACTAAATAAAACCATCAAGAAAAAGTATTGCAAACAATAGCTATAATTGCAATTATATAATTTTATTATTAAACTGAATGATGATAATTAAATCTGAATCAAACCTACTAAAAATATTTAGAAAAAGGGAAGGTGACGTTGAATATTAAGATTAAAAATCCCTTCATTAGTCTTATTTTTCCTTAAAATTATACAATATTGAACTTCGGATATAACTTCATATGTTGTCGAAACTTGATGCCAAAATAAATTTGGATAAACAGCCAATAGCAGTGCTCATAAAAATTTTTAAAATTCAGACCACGTCACGAAGTCACTTAAGTGTGGCTTTAACATTAATCTGACAGAAAGAACTGATATTTGCCAAATAAAAGTTAGTTGTTGTGTATGGAAATGGATTTTTGTTTTTGATTGGCAATAAATAGATTCTCGTGTCTCCACTGTTAATAATTTTTAATCAGACGATGTTTGAAAAAGAAATGTCACCCATATTCAATATTTTCGTGGTATGCTGGAAATATTCGAGGTGTATTTAAGTTATAAAATGTCTGATTTTTTTCTCGCCAACTAATAAAACGAAAACTGGCAAACTTCTGTCACATTTCAAAGTTGTCTCCTTGTACTCTAGCTGTAAGGACTCTTGACAACGATGAAAACACGATTATGGCAAACTTTTCTTGGAAGGCTTTTTTGACCACTGGAAAAAAAGCTTTGAAGTTCGCTTCAAAATTGGTAACATGAAAAAACTGCAGCGAAGCGTTGTGTTGGATGCGTTGCCTCGATGAAAGAGCACGTGTGCAGCCTTACAAAAACGTTTTTACGCAAAACCTCAACAACCTTATTCCACAAAACATTTCGCTGTGATTCATCGCATGTTCTATTCGACTGCCGAATTAATTATTGTATTTAGTGCGTCGTCATGGCATGTCTAGTATAACTATGTAAACGCTAATAGTTTGAAGGGGCGGTACGAAGAAAGTAAAACGAATACTTCACGTATTAATTGAGCTTGCAAAGCTCAGTTGACAATGAGCTTTCGAAGATAGAGAGCTTAGAAACTAAAAAACGCATACGGTTGGAGAGATCGCGGGGACTCGCTTTGTGGGCCTAGGTGAATTCGAGAATATCTTTATTTCAGCGAAACTATAGTCAGTGTGTATGCATACAAAATTTTAGAGAAAATCAATGCGCACCTATTCGAGTCTTCGATTTCTATCTATCTTCAACCTCCAGTAAGTTTTGTTTACAAGTACCAATTAATTTGTTAAATTGGCGTTAATTGCGGCTAAATTAGGTATTTATTCGAAGTGTTAGCACTCTTACGCTATACTTTTATGTATCATACGCAGCCCTAATTTCTCTTCTGCCGCTGGAGTAATATAGAGATGCTCAATAAAGTCAAAGTTGTAAAAAGTTATTCCCAAAGACAATAAAAAATTAAATATAAAGAAAAATAAATAAATTCATTAACGCGGTGGCCATGGTCTTTACAGAAAGTTAATTACTACGAAAAAAAATTAAAATGGCGGCTGCAAGTCGAACGAAATGGGTTCGAAAATTGATATTATTTGGAATGATGTTTCAGCAGAAAAATCAAGAGTGAAAAAAAAAAATAATAAAACCGCAGAACACAGAGGAACCATATATCTGACTGATATGTGGCTTGAATCTAAAGGGCCAATTTATCGAAAAGTAATCGAAAAATTATTCAAACCGTATGATAATAAGTAAATTGAAGAATAAACTTTTGTGGGATTGTTTACTGTTGCTGTTGTGAAGAATATTTCCGTAGTTTCGGCAGTTTTGATACTATTTTTCCCTAATAACTATCTGATACACTTTTCGAGAGTATTTTCTACAGGTTAGCCATTATTGCGTTTGAGTCAGTTTCTGGGGAGTTTGAAAAGATATCGATGACAAAGGTTACTATTTAGCACTATGCGCTTTGAGGGAGATCGGACGCATATATATGTTAAAAAGAGTCGAGCTCAAACAGGAACTTGAGATACATAGTCCGGGATTCTTTCCACAGTATGTGTCCTATCTGTCTTTGGGGTACGAAGCTATCAAATTGTGAAAGTAAATTGGACTTTTGAATTCGTTCAGCTTAAAACTCAAAGACTACATCGAATAATATCTCAAACTAAATATGACTATTCCACTTGATTGGTTACTGATCTTATTGTCTTATGTCCTTTGAAATGCGATAAAGCTGGTGCTCGGTTGTGTATCTGGGTGGGAAGTATTTTGTCACTTCCTGGAATTAATTTAAAAGTTTTCTGAAGGCTGGTAAACGGCTTATTGGCCTTTAAATTACTGGCGCATCTAGACTCTTTGTGGGAATAAGAATTTGCCTCGCAACTGCGCGCTTACAGGAGATAGTAGCTGAAGCAGGTATGAGCCACTAAGTAAGCCCCAAAGAAGACTAAATAAGAGGCAGGTTAGAATAATCCCTTTCTTTGGAGAATGTTAAAAAGAATGGGATGTTTAGGAATGATTAAAGAATGGGATATTCCTTCGATTCCAGGTGCTGTCGAAGATCGTCCGGGTCGAAGATAGCGCTTGTAAGGCGCCAGTATTGAAAGAGTCCATGAGGTCATCGTTCAGTATTATATCAAGGACTGAGCCAGCACACCTAGGCGAATGTGAATGCAATGTGTTTTGTTTATCTTGGACATAGTTCCTGAGCCTATGATGGGTGTAAAGGTTACCCCACAACAAACAATTATGGTTTTGACTCGTAAACGTTTTTCCTTTTCAAGTCATTTTTCAAGGTGCTAAATTTTTTCATTGGTGACTTTAGCCCTAGGAAAGCACACTTCATATATTTTGACACTTGGAAAAAAAGGTTCAGAGGAGACTGGGATGTATGCGTTATTAATTTTTTAATTGCGGTTGCAACTTCGCCACCGGTTTGAATTTCTCGATTGCTTCGATAAATGTTGTAATTAATGTGACTCAGCTTTTCATGCGGCCTTAACCGCGTTCGAAAAATTTATCTTGAACAGGTCCGAAATCCTGAAACCCAAACTTCTTATACTTCGTGCTCTGCAAATTCTAGATTAGAATTTTCATTTAATTAGCCATATAAACACTTAATCGAAATACTTACTAAAGCATCAAGTTGTTCTTATATACTTTTAATGTTTGATAAATTGATTATAAGCTTATAATAGAGCTTGAATATATCCTCTTGCGAAAATAGTTTGGTATATCATCATCACTGCGATGGACAAAAACAAATCAACGCTGTATGGTAGTGCACAGAGACTAAAAGTGGTGAAAACTGAGTAACATTTTTGAAAGTAAAGAGACCTCTGTCCGATCCTCAGTTTTTAAAATTTATCTAGAATAAAATTTATCTAGAACTTCTTTTGTTACCACATTTTTGTGTCATGCTCAACATTTGTCGTGGCTTTCTTTATTTCAAATTCGACATCATTAGTTTGTTCAAGGCTCGTGAAACCAAATATTACAATTGTGTTGCCTGGCTCCATCGGAACAAGCTGTGTATAATTAATGGTCAATTCAAGTCCTGGCCGCGATAATTTTCGTCGAGTTGGAATTTCCTGGCTTGCGGTTACGTTCGTTTAGTTAGCGTTAAATTGATCAATATTCTAGTGTGTGCTGTTCACATTTATCCTTTAGTCCGTTTGTCAAGAGTGCCATTTTCAATTTATTCAGAACTCTAGTTGCTACGTACGGTTGCGTTTAAGTTTCCTGCATGTATGCTTTTCAAATTGAACGCAATTTTAATGCAGAATTCAAAAGCCGATGACAAGGCTTCATTTTAATTTCTACTTTGAATTCATATTAGGTTGTATCATTCGTTGTTCGTTTGTAATTGAAATGTGTGAATGTGAATAAATTATTGCAGTAAATTTCAAAGGTAGTTTATTGTAGCAGATGAGTTCCCAAAACTTCCCAAATGAGTGCCCAAACTGACAAATGGTAGTTTGAAAATAAATTTGGAATCAGCAATTTGCAGCAAAGAAGATGGATCATCATCAATACTCGGCTTTAAGAGGTAAATCTGTAGAAAATAATACAAAATTTCAAGAATCTTCACTATAATTAACACACCCTTTCCGTATTGCTTTCGGTCAACATATCTGATATTTTGAAATCGTTCTTTTAGAAATTTATGACTGATTCCAGCGTAAAAAAATATTTAAACGTGGTTAATCATGCATTGGCGGAATCAGTGACCGTATGTGCGAAGCTTTATTATTTACAATAGTTCCTTTCTTACCTTACCTTATTTGCTCTTACTTTACACGTTTATTTTACCTCTTTAATACTAATACCTGACTCGTACCTGAAGAAGCAATTACACTGAGGTCTAGCCAGATCTGATCTTTGCGGAGCTGAATCTGAAGAGATCAAAGATGAAGAAAAATTAAGACGTTGTTTAAGCATACGCAAATAATGCGAACAAAATCTGCGATATAAACATCTTCGACCAATTCAAATTAATTTAGAAGAATAAGGATAACAATGTTATGCATGATAGATTGCATTTTTGGGTGCATATGACTATTATTTAGAAAAATAATTTCAAAAGATACTAGCAGATATGGGATCCCATCTATTCTTACTTAAGTTGTGCAAAGTTCAATTGTTTTTTCACAGACACACATTGCTTTGATGTCAAAAATCAGGACAAAGTTGCAACATGAAATGACAAGGTTTGTTATAAATATGACTAGAATTGCTATGACTGGAATTAACCTTATCCGTCTTATTGAAAAGGGTGAGTTCATGTATCCTGCATCACTTCTGTTTTATCCAGTGATTCCAGTAAGGGGTTCTACTATAAGAGAAACCTTTTAGATTCCCGACCGAAGCTTATATGTACTCATTTCGTATTTTCAGCTTTCAAAATCGACACTTGTCAGGATCGGCCCCTTATAATGGAGTCGAGTGACAAATACCTGTTGTGTCCCTTCCCAAGTTGTGATTCAGATAAAAATGTGATTCAAACGATGAAGAAACCCAGTAATATTCCTGGTGAAAAATTTTGCACCTGAAGTATTTTTCTCACTGTCCTATTCAAAAGTCCGTAAAATTCCAAAGCATAATCAATCCAAAAACTAAAGAAATCAACCACTGTTGAACTCAAATTAGATAATTGAAAACAGTTTTTCAGTGTAATCACAGTGGTGTTCCTGGTCTGAATATTTTTCATTGTTTTCGGAACTTATAGTGAACAACAATTCAACAATAGTGATTTTCTAGCATTTTATAATGACAAAATTACTAAAGAGACTAAAATTTATGAAAAGACTAAATGGCAAAGTATCTCAAACGGCTCAAATCTTGCATCAACTTTTCATTCATTTCATAAATCAATAATTTCACCTATGTCCATAGAGTATTTTATTACTTTCCAGACACGTATTTCTGATATACAATTCCTCTGACTATGTCTACATTTCAGAGTAACACCAAAAAGTCACACAATAAGAATAAACAACACCTTAAGGTCGTCAATGAAGCACCAGCGAATATTGGAACGATCACTAACTAAGAGCAGCGTGAAGTCTCTGTATCAAAAACAAAATCACATAAGTTGAAAATTTATGCCTTACATCTCAAAGTAGTGAATGCATCAAATAGGAAAAGCGACATATTAGACAAAGTAAACCACTCCCTTAAATGCATCAAAGCCAAAAAACGGACGATTCTCACGAAAAAATTGAATGGACTATTAAGACGTAGGCAAAACAATGCAACCACTGTAGAAAGTATCCCTGAGTTCGTAGTGAACAAATCTAGCGAAGTTTTCTCCGATGAACAATTAAAACTTTGGAACTTAGGGATCAACTTTGCAACCTCAACCATTCGCAGCGCATTAGAAGACGTCATAATAGATGTGGAGGCAGCCAAAAAATTTGACAACATGGAAACAAAAACAATGCGAGACACCAGGTGGCACAAACCTGGCTAAAAATAAAAAGCAGACCTAATATTCTACAAGAAAAATTGATCAAGGAATTAAACAGTAAGCCGGTCTTTTTCAGCCAGGCGGATAAAGGCAACAAGATTGTTATCATGGAAAAACAAGAATATGATGCGTCTGTCTACAAAAGACTCAACAACGGAAAGTTGTTGACTCGATCATTTCCAGACTCGATCAAAAGAATCAACAAGGCCTTGAAGGACTGGGAGCGTATAATTGAAAATCCACAACAGCTTCAAGTCTCCAATCGATGCTTGCCACGAATTGGATGTCTACCAAAAATACATAAAACCGAAGATCAGATGAGAGAAATAATTGCAGAGATGAACTCACCCAATCACAAAATATCCAAATGGCTATTACACCGGCTTAATACTATCTTGGACAAAAACTTCTGCGTAAATACTGTCAAAAACAGCCAGGAAGTGGTGACTAGACTTCAAAACTGTGGCCAAATACTGAATAAAGAACTTTTATTGTCCTTCGATGTCAAGGCCCTTTTCCCGAGTATTCCGGTAAGAGAAGCATTGGTTCTACTGGAGCAGTACCTTTTGGCAGTGAAACAAATTCCAAATGACCGGGAGTGGAAAAATGAGGTGCGTTATCTTATGAAGCTCACACAGCTATGTATGAATGAGAACTACTTCACCTTCAGAGGACGGTATTTCTAAGGTACAAGTGGGGTAGCTATGGGAAACCTGCTATCTCAGCTCATCAGCGACATCTTTATGAAAAACATCGAGACAACTCTGGAAGCTGGCTATAGTGGGCAAGGACAAATTGGAGAAAACACTGACTCACATAAACTCTATCCACAAGAATATACAGTTCAGCATGGAAACTGAAAGCGAAAACACTCTAGCGTTCTTGGATCTAAAGATCACCAGAAATAATGGGGAATTCCAATTTGACATACAAAGGAAAATAAACGCTGGCTCAAAGGAGCATTCCTGCAACTTCGTCACATTCATTTGCCCAAAAGATGGCACCACACCACAGCATGATATATCGGATGCTGACCATCGTATTATCGAACGATGAAAGATGCAGAGAAGAAAACTACATAATGACGACAGCGAAAATCAAGGGATATAGCAATGATGTCATCCAAAACATAATAGTCAAAAAAGTAACGAAAATCACACGCGATGGACTAACAACTCTCTTTTCACAAACCAAACGGTTAGAGTTCACCAAAAGAGCAGCTGTTAGACATACAAACATCACGACCAATTTAAAAAAATACACAAATCGGTAAAAATAGATGTCATACCAACTTGCAAAAAATAAAATTAGAAAGCCGATTCACTTGCGTAAAAGACCCACCTAAACTTGAAGAGCGGAATGGAATATATAACATTACTTGTCCTGAATGCAACAAGTGCTATATTGGACAAAAAAGGCGCTCGGTTATGGTTAGCTGTAAGGAACATTTGAGCGAAGCTGACAACACAACCAAAAAACAAAAGAAAAACACCGATATCAAATCATCCGTAGCCAGACAAAACACACGATCGCGATCGAGGACCTCAAGGTGATTCGCCAGGTACGCCGGATACAACAATTAGACACTGTAGAGAGGGTGGAAATCTATAAAACCAAAAAAGACAACAGTATCAACAATGATTTAGGCAACGCATTTTCACCCCTCTTTGAATTTCGACATCCCTAATTAGTTTCAATTAAGATGTCTTATACATTGATCATAAAATTTCCCTCATTACGTGAGACATTTCATAAATATTGCACAGGTTGGTACCACTGCGGGATAGTTAGCGCTGCAACAATGAGCAACTCGACAGTTGTAGTTCAAAGCTTGAGAAAGAAGTGTGTTATTTTCTTTCATTTGTAGTGTATTGCATTTTTAAGTTACGCGACTTTTAAATGGAGCCGGTACGTGTTTTGGGTACTGTGACTTCTAAAGACCAACGGGCTTAAGATTGAAAATTATGTGAATTATTTATAAAATGTCCCTCGTACTTTATAAATGCCATTAAAAACAAAAGTTCAGAACAAGAAATTTTATGAATGGATCTTCTGACTACCGTTAACAATAGTAATATATAAGGTGTTGTAGAAAAATGTTTGTTGTAGCCACTGAGGAAGAACCCACAATAGGGTTCGAAATACGTATCTGGAAAATAATAGAATACAATATGGACACAGGTGAAGTTATTGTGCTATTTTGTTATTAATTATATTCCTTATAATTACTATAGCAAACATAACTCGAACTAACATTTGTGGTTGAAGTTAAGACAATTATTTTTTTTTTGGTTAGGAAGTGAAGGCTACTTACGCTCTGAGGGTTGGACGTCCAATAGCATACAGCAAACTCTCCTGTTGTACCGCGAACCTAGCCTGAAATCGTTTGTGACTAGACCTCTAAAACCGCTCATCGTTGGGAAGTTCTTTTAGGTTAAAGTCATTCACCTTTCAGGAGCGACGAATGAAAGTAGAGCTCTTACTGAGACTCCCCTTCTCTTTGTGCCGACAAGACGTAAAAAATAAGAACAGCCTCAGCATTTTTCAACACACACATTTATACTGTTAATTTATACTGTTAATACTGTTTTTCTGCTAGGGAGTGTGTTGGGAGTTGACTTTTTCTCGCCCCAAAATATGGATGGTGTCCATTACACCTTTGGTAAGTAAGTAAGGGGACCACCTATTAAGAAGTTATGGCAGAAAGTAAGTACCTGTAGTTAAGCTTTTCAAACGGGTGGAGCACAGTTCAGGGACAATTAATTACCCGCCCTTTCTGCCACAGCTAAGCTCCGTTGTTGTTCACCAAGGCGCACAATGAGTTCTGTACTCAAGATAACTAGCATTGCCGAACCAGTCACGGTACTGTATGTAAACAAAACCCGTAAAACGTCTTGCTCCTTCATCAATTGCTTCGACTTACCTTCCCTTATAACCTTCGATCAAACCTCAGAGCCTGGATCAAATGCAAATCTTTGCTCAAATCGATTGAGACTCCACAGAGATCTGGGCCAACCTTGTGTTTCTATGGCCATTGTATTTCATGAACCTAACTCTCGTGGTCAAACCACTTGCAAAAATTAACTCTGAAGAATCTGAGTTAGTCCATTTCTTAGATAGCGCATATGAAATTGATAAGAATTTGAAAGTTAGAAACTATTAGCTCGCTACGTTATGCCACCAAGCCCATGCGTTAAAATTTGCTTATATTATCTTGTTGCAAATTTGGAAATTTTCAACTTCGCTTGTTCTGCGGCAAACCGTCTTCAAACCTCAGATCTTTTGAGAGTCTTAATCTCTCGAACTTCTTCTTTTTGAACGCATAACCTTTGTGAGTCCTGGCGTTGGCTGTATGGAATCCATATGAGACAAGACGGCAGGTATTATCTTCGTGGTCTATATCAAACTTAAAAAAGTTTAAATTTTAATTTAACTAATTTTTTCGCCAATCCGTTTTTAATTTTACTACTCTCAGTAGGATGGAGAGTGGTTTAGAAATGGTATTCCTTCTTTCGAAAATCTCCATAAAAGTCCCCGTTTATGATTTAATATTATATTGACCTTCAGATTCCGGGTTTCTTATTTGCCTGTCCGGTTGGGTTTTAAAACGTTCTCAAATGAGCCGCAGCCAATAATGTGATTTATCAGAATTCAGATTATAATCAGATTATCGACTATCCGCGTCCCGTCAATCCAGCTCAATAAATAATTTAAAGTTGTACCATGCTCTATTCAGAGCTAGCTTGATAAGTGTTGCATTGAATGGTGCTAAGGGAATCATACTGCAATCATACATCGCCTGATATGAGTTCTAGTTTGGCTAGCTAGTATCAAGGCACCCCTTGTTTGGCGAATGGAAGCACGGATATCCTGTAAAGTACAGGGTAGTCAGATTGAAGTTTCAAGAAGTTTCACCTATGATGTGAGGCTGTGTGTCTCTAGGATTATTCGTGTGAGTGGTGGTTGTTTGTATGTCCTTGGGGTCTTCATTGACTTCAAGGGGGCATTTGACCATCTCAGTTAACAGACAGTGCTAGCTAAATTAACTTTGGTTGGGCGTAGCGGGTAGTAGAGAACCTTTTTTTGCAGAAGTGCGTTTATCCAAGGGCGCTGCAAGTCGGTTGAAATCAATGTTGAGACAGGATTCCCCAGGGATCTAATCCTGGTCCATTTATATGGAAAATAGTGTTAGATTCCTTGTTGATAATGCCTTTATGAGTTTGTAAGATTGATTTATTGTTGTTAGTAGAGGGAAAACTGCACGCTACATGCGTTTTGTGAATTATTGGTGTTTGGGTGTAGGATACGAGAGAAGAATCCTGAGACTCATCTTTTCCACTCCGTTTGGAGCTTTCCGGTGATGAAACTTGCACGATTTTAACATAAGCGGCATCTGCGTCTGCGTCGTCCTCCGCTTGTTAGGCACGAAGCACGAAAATTTAGGTGTACGAAAATGGCCAAAGAATCCTGGTGGGGAAGGGCTATCCCCATTTTACGGTGCCTCTTTCTCATAGACTCCATGTTCTATCAGGTATCCAGGGAGGAGAGACTCTGTAGTGGAGCACTTAGAGTTATATACATCCGGTTGTTTTAAGCATGGGCAACTTAGGATGCTCGAGTCTTCTTGGAGCGTACTGAATCTGAAAGTGATGTATCTCTTTTATCGCCTTGTGACGACAGTGTTCCTTATGGAGGCTTCTTTGCTGGATCTGGAAATCATCCCTTGAAGGTTGATATGCTGGTTGTGGAGGGATCTTCTTATTGGCAGAAACGTTTGGCATAGAGCCTTTGACCCTGTGGTCATCATTGTCTCTGGTTGGTTGACTGGCCAACTGGAGGGCCGATGGAATGTGTGTCGTATAGATCGTGTTACTCAAAGATGTGTTCTAGGTATGATGATGGTCGGATGTAGTCCATCTTTGACTGGGAGTCTTATAATTGATTGTTTGATGGAGAAGCCCTTGCATGTCCGATTTGTGATGCTCCGGAGGAGGACTGGAATCATGTGTTGTTTGAATCTGTTTGCTTTGATACATTACATTTAGTATTAATTCCCTTAGGAGACTTGTGAATGTAGCTAATGCATTATGTGACTGTGATTGGGTAAGGTGAATGTGCATCCGCGACAGGTATTTGTTAGACGGCTTTAGAGATTGCGATGATGTCATGCTAACTGGTGTTTTGCCAGGAATACGTGGTTCCCTTTAGTGATTCTGGATGTTTTTCCCATAGAAATACATTGTATGCTGGGTGTACGCTGGTATCCTAGTTTTTGAAATATCAAACTTGGGATTGAAATAGGGTCACCAACCCGTGCTAACAGGGGCTGAGTTGGTCAAGTCTCTTGTGTTAAGTCATGACAACACTAATAGAGATTTAATTTGTACTGGCAAGTAGGGGGGTCCGTGGTAGATTGTTGCTATCGCCTAGGAGGTAGGGAGCCTTATTGGCTGAAACGTGATGGCTGTGGTTTGTGTTGAGGTTAAGAAGTGTGTTGTCTTTATCTTTGAAAAAGGAATGAGGAAAATCATGCGAGGCAAAGTACTTGGCATGTGAGTATGCTCGTGGTGATTTTTGCGATCTTAGAAAAAATCAGTTTGGTGATGATCAGTTTGATCAGTTTCAGTGATTTTTCAGGAAATCACGTTTACATTTAGTGTTTGAAACTATGAAAACACATTATTAAGCGGTTTTTATCTTCTTTGTCTAACGATTTGAGTCAATGCTAGCGCGTATACTGTGCATGTGTAGCAAAAGATAATTTTTAATAATTAAACCTATTCTACAGAATTTTCAATCAATAAATTTAATTTGCCAGCAAAGATCTAACCAAGCCATAAATGCCACATGAAATTCAGGTGGGTAATTATTTCTCCCTTTCGAATGTTACTTCATTTGGATCTTGTAGAGATATTTCAAATGAATTCGATGCAAACTGTTTGATTTGCATTCCATTGTCATAAGTGCACCCACCGATTCCCTCGTCGGCCACAATTCATCCCCTGGCAGCCATTATCGGTTGTGCTCATAGTTTTCGATATTATGTAAAACATTTCATTCCATTGGCTCCACATTGAAATGTGGTATTGAATGGCTACAAAGATACAAAATGAAACTGAAATGGTATCGCATGATCAAAACTTGCTCATGTATAATTATTATGAGAGCTCAGTACTATTGATTCATGTGAAATTCATGTGTGCAACTTTTCATTCAAATAATTTGTAGAGTGGTAAATTAACATTTGGCAAATTACTTAAGTGCAACGCCCCCAAGGATGTAAGGCGCATTGAATATGATGATGTGAAGAATTAGAATGCACTTTCATGTAGGAATAGCGTTTTGAATGAAATGCTAATGAATGTTTATTTATTCAAGGAAGCAGCATTTAATAAAACCTATATCCACATGAACTCTTTTAGTTAAGGTAGGGAGCTTAGCTTAGGTAAGGTAGGTTATACGCTTGCAGCGTTAGGTTTTGTTTAGCCGAGCTCGCTTAATTAATCCCTGCCCCTATTTATTCTACAAGAGAAAAGTCCTTTGCAAAGAAAAACTTTATGCAGCACTTATATTTATTCTACCGAAGGATACACAAAAAATAAAACCAAATAATTTTTACTTATTTATCCATTTTATTTTGAAACAAAAACTATCAAACATCTTCAAAACTATCAAACATCTTCATCAACGTCCTTTCTTTTTACCATTGTTCTAAACACTTTTTAAAACTCGTCCTCTGTGCTGTCTGATGGCACTGTCGTCCTTCTTTCTTCACCACGATAATGTCGGCAAAACGCTTTCCTTTCATGTCTCTTTTCAATCGGGGAAATAAAAAAAGGGCACGTGGGGCAAGTTCGGTTTAGTAAGGTGGTTGGTGAACACGGGTCATGCCGTTTTTGGTCTGAATTGGCGCACAAGCCGGGTTGTATGAGCAGGATCGTGGCCGTGGCAGATAAACCAGCCGCCCGATTGCCAAAATCTGGCTTCATTTGCAAACAGAAAGCGTGTTTAAATGTCTGGCGCAGTGGAAGAAATATTGGTTGAGCAATCCTCTGTCGATTTCTATTTCACTTGACGATTTTCTTTGTCGCAAGTTGAATTTTAAGTTTTTTACTAGTTTGAGTGTTTCTTTGTTTAAGGTTCGTAACACCACGTTCATTACCTTGATTACCATGGAAAAAAAATTTGGATAATTTCGGAGCTTTTGCAAAGTAAAACATGCTTTCACGAGACCTTGGTTTTGTTCAGCAGCCGAGACACGAATTTGTCAGATATCCTTTTGATCCTCAAGTCTTTCAATAAAATTCGTTGAACTGACTACCAAGTCACTCCAGACATCTCCGAAATTTCTTTAATAGCCTGTCGTCAATCCTCCAGATTTCGCGATTTTTTTCCAACATTTTCGTCGATTCAGGCCGTGCTCGGACGAAAAAATCGAGTTTGGTCATGAGTTGACGTTTCATAATTACGAAACGGGAAAACCACTAAAATATTTGAGTTTTCCAAACAGTATTATCTTGGTGGGCCGTTTTTAGCATTTCAAGAGTTTCTGTGACAGTTTTTCCGAGTAAGATTTAAATCTTTGCGGAAGGGGAATCGGCCAATACAAAAACGACGAGTGCAAAAACAACTGTCACTAAATGATTCACACAAACCGAACGGAACCTTCTTTAGCGATGAAAATTGGGTTACTGACTCAGAGATGGTGGTTCCATACGTCCCAAGCTGCAAAGCGCGGTAATACAAAAACTCGGCCCACCATAACATAAGTTTGCATGTCCAATGATTTTGCCAAGAATTGAGAAATTTTGATTATACTGAGAAGGTGTTTGGCAATGTAATCCGGAAAATCTACGGCAAAAGAGTTTAAATTTAAGAGTGAAGACAACGTTACAAAATAAGTTGTGTGAATTATTTTACTAACCAACTGTAATAACAAGCGTAATCCTACACAAACTGCAATATGTGGGCCATGTGGAGAGAATGGAAAGAAAAAAAAGGAGAAAACAGAGAATTTTCCAAAAGGACATTGAAGAGTAGAGCGCCAGGTAAACATGCGGCAGGAATATTGAGGTTTCCATGGAAAGACACGAAAGCACTGACAGCCGATGTTCATTACCAATGATCAACTGGAGAATTTGAAGAAGAATTGAAGAAGGTTAATCATGGAAGCCAAGGCCCGGAATCGATTGTCGCGCAAGATATGAATAACGAACCGATTGAAAAATTTAAAGAGGGAGCTTAACCTCTTTTATTCCTATAGCTTTTGTACCTAACTGCAGCGGTAGTACCTCTAGTGATGAGAATGTAGACCCGGTTGCCGCAGATGCTTCTAAATAAGAGAATGTGTCCCTTTTTCTCCATTCCGATTTTTCAGAAAAAAAATTCAGATTTTTCTGTAATCCTGACAATCACAGTTTCTTAGGATGATCATCTGATTATTCCGTGAGTGCATAGGATGGACCCTAGAGACGATCGGAAATAAGCCAAAGTTTTAACCAGGGACCTTCTATCAAATTGAGGTAGACTTGGTAAACTCTTCCAATCAATCCTGTCTCCAGTTTATTCTAAAATGCTGATTGTCTTGTATATGTATCATAATGTACTTTTGTACCATTGCACCAATTGTCATATGGTCCCATTATGCTCTACGATAACATTAAGACCATCAAGGCTGTGAAGCTAATTTTCAGTCTTGGTCTAGCCTCGCCTTCAGTTTTGATCGTGCCCTCTGATTTTGAAAACTGAGAAGTTTCACACTATGTCAATTTTCTAAGTTTGCAAGCTTGTCTTCGTCGTTTATCCATTTGATAAATTACTTTTTTGGTTTTGTCACACAGTTTTCCATACGCTACAATCATCCATGCCACTGGAGTTCGTGAAGCTTTATTTGTTTGGAGATGTCCCTCCTCCTGAACATCCTCCATCTCATCCATCATTAGCCTCGCTACCTCGTCGTATTTCGATGATTCATCCCAGGACCGTCCTTTAAAAAGTGTTTACCATGTTTAAAATATGCCAGATTCATTCCGCGATTAACTTCCGTAATTATAAGGCTTATCACAGACCGTATTATAGTTGAATGCATGACACTTTGTTTTTCTGCGCATTCAGCTGAGATTTCGAGGACCGCATAAAATGTCGTGGTAGTGAGCTGTATTCGTCCTTTAAACTCGAAAGATTCCTTCGTGTGCCCGATCAATTTTGCACGTATAAACCGGAGTTGTAGTATTATTAGATCTGCATGTGAGTTAAGTGGACTCTACATAAAAGGACTGAGAACACTGAAGACTGGGAGTCAACCAAATTAAGTTCTCCATGTATACCGTTTCGTTTTTAGTTCCTTCTGCGGCACCAATTTTGTCAGTTCCTTTTTTAAGTTGAAATTTCTGTTAATTTATGGACTTACTCCTTTTGCTGCTCATTCGAAGATAACGGGAAATTTATATCATTTTATCTATAATAATTTTGATAAAGTTCTGTCATACAAATATTATTTTGAAAAAGAAAACAGGTAGAAAAGTGGATAAAAAGATGAAGAATGACATCTCATTGTGAGATGTCGAGGCTTACACGAGTTTACACGACGTGCGACATAATTATTGCCTTAGAGTTTATGGACTCTTTTGAGTTTATGTTTATGGATCAAAACGTTGAAAGAACAATAAAAAAATTATCCTTTACTTTCACAATGCTTTCTAAAATTATTGGATTTTTTTCACAGATTTTGAGAAGTCATTGATAAATGGGGTAGATCTGCCAAATGATGTTGTAGCAAAAAAAATATTAAAAATAAATTGATATCAAAATTAAATTGTATATTAAGTATAAATGAATATCAGGAAAAATTGATTTATTGACGGGAAATGCTTATAAAATCTTCACTAAATAAAAGAAAACCACTAAACCCCAAGCAGTTTATTTAAATTGCATGTCGCAAAATTTAAACGGGAGGCAGTCATATGTTACCCATCGGTTCCGTCGCAAATCACCTAATTAAACAAATCCACGCAGATTTTCCATGTCCAAGCATATGTCAGTGATTTACAAAAACAAGTAAAATGTACGATAAAATATCCGCGAGCATCATGAAAATCTGCGCATATATGCATATTGAGCAGATAACAATATGGGGGAAGGACTCTGATTGCTGGCACAACGATGTCAAATAGAAGCTTTCGCTGGCGAAAGGATTGTGATGATTGCCAACCGTGATGAAAGTACCTTGTTAATGGTAGGAGACAATATTTAACGTGATGTACTCTCATATGGATCTATCTCCCCACACGGACTTTCGACTTAGCTGTGTAGTATATTTACATATGGAAAGGACTCTTCTCTCGTTCACATCAGAATGGCGAATCCCATGCAGAGAGGTGTACTACTATATATACTTATTGTGCATGCTTTATGTACACTGTCTGACTGTCTGTCCGCCTTTCTATAAATCTTTCGAACTGTATCCGTCCACATTGAGTTTTTGTGTGTTGGTAGCCCTGTGTCTTGAGTTAAGAGAGCGGAGATTTGCATTTAAATTGGAAAATGAATTTCAATGAGGTTCACCTCTACGTTGGCAATGTGATGTAATATGGTCGAGCTGTCGGTGGATCTTAGTATAATTTTCGCGTAAATAAATACAAGATGAGAAAAATCCCAACTATGGTTAGTGGTTTTGTTGTGAAAGCTTGCTAGCCTCAAGTCATGCGTCATATTTTTGCTTATTGTCCTTTTTCATTGAATTTCATTGTCAGGGGAAATTGTGAAAGTGTACCTTGACAGGCATTGAAAGATGTGCTTTTTTCGATATTGGTTCTAGATGATGACGTCCCGGTAGTATGAGATTTTCATTATAGATTAATTTGAATGGTTTGCGCAACTTAAAGCTGACACTATTGTAGCCATAGTAATATCCAAAAATAAAATTGAGCCATTAAAGTCAAAGAAATATCGAAATAATATCGACGCCTTCTAGCGTTTTTCACTTTTTCGTACCTTAGTGTCCCGACAAATTCGAATTCATATTGAAGACTACACAAGAACAAAAAATGATATCGTTTTGAAGATTCAAAGTATCTTCAAGGGGCTGTTAGGACGCACCTATATTAACAAAGCCACATAACGGTTAAAATTTAATACGATTTCGAGAAGTTTATTCCATCATGTGAAAGTGTAGTCGAAGATGATCGAAAGATGGAATGTACACTTCTTTTTTACATTTTAAAATAAAAATAAGGATCGTGGCGAAAGATGCCTTAAGTGTTTCTACATCTTATAAGTCAGAAACACATAGGAGATAACTGGTCGCATATATGTAGGCACTTCAGATGTCATATACATATATGTACTTCTATCGACGTCACGTCTGCAACAAATTAAATGAGATCGTGTCTGATATTACTCGAAGTCGATAAGTTGAGCAAGCAAAAACGATTTGAATTTAGTTCAGAACACCACCGCCCATGGAGCATCTGAGAAAAAAAAATGCAGTCTTTTTCGATCTCTTGTGAGTCAAAACGGCTATGGACGAAGTTTATTTGATGCATTTTGAAGACACGCTTCCTGCACGCACCTTAAAAGGATGAAAATTTTTTCTGTAGAGTTGGGAAAACTTCATGAAATAATCGAAGACAATGATTCAAAAATGAGTGCATAGATTTAAAGTGTCAATTAACGTCAATGTCCTTCCACATTGTGGTTCTCAGAGAAAACTGGCCAAAGGATAAGAAGCCAAGGTCAAGGCCAAGGATAAGAAGGCTCCGGGCCCAGACGGTATTCCAGTGGAGGTACTGCAACTGGTTTATCACTCTTGCCCTTACTTACTGCTCAGTACGTTTAATGACTTCTTGTGAGAAGGCATTTTCCCTGAGCAATGAAAGACAGCAAGGAACGTGCTGATCAGCAAGAGGAAGGGAAGTCCCGTGTCACCATTAGCATACCGACCGATATGCATGCTAAATACGGTCGGGAAAGTGTTCGAGAAACTGATCAAGGGAGGACTCACTGACGATATCCATGGCGCTGGGGACCTTTCTCCAAGGCAGTACGATTTCAGAACGAGACGTTCCACTTTAGATGCAGTAGCGGAGGTGGTGCATACGGTCCAACAGGCGGAGGCACGCAGTCGGTCCAACTGGCAGGTACTCCTTGTTACGCTGGACATAAAGAACGCATTGAACACCGCTAGATGGACAAATATTTTGGAAGCCCTAGGCAATTCATTCCAAGTAACAGAATATATCATGCGGATAGCTCGAAATTACCTGAAGGATCGCGGCCTAATGTACGACACGGCGCAAGGTCGAGGATGCTAGAAGAAGAACTCACATCAGGTGTGGCCCAATGCTCCGTCTTCGGTCCGGACTTGTGGAACGTCTCCTACGACGGACTGCTCAGATATAAACTGCTGGAGGAGTCGCGACTGATCGGCTTTGCAGATAATTTTACGGCACAAGTGGCTGGGCACAACACCGATCAAGCGCAATTAAGGCTAAATGTGGTAAGGCACCGGGTAGGGAGCTGAATGACCACTCATGGGTTTAACCTAGCGTTAGAGAAAACTGAAGTAGTCTTCCTGGCCAAGAAGAGGATCCCCAGAGCAAGAATGGTCCGAGTCGGGGACACATTAGTAGAGTCGAAACTATCAATCAAGTATTTGGGCCTGCTGATAGACTCTAAACTGAGTTTCTCGGAGTAAATTAAGGCAACGACAAAAAGGGCCGCAGCAGGGGTCTCGACAATTAGTCGACTAATGGCTAATCATGGGGGACCAAGTCCAACAAAAAGGCGTCTCCTAATGAGTGTGGTGCAACCTACGCTTCTATATGGAGCAGCTATATGGAGTGAAGCTCTCAACAAGGAACGGCTGGCACAGGTGCAGATTCGAGGAACACTGCGGATTGCATCAGATTACCGGACAGTCTCTGAGTCAGCGGTGTTGGTAATTGCAGGGGTGATACCCATCGCTCTCCTTGCTAGAGAGTTAAAAGAATCTACCTCCAAAGGCACAAGCGTAATAAAGACAAAGTTGCTCGCGATGAAAGACGATACACTCTCGACAAATGGCAATAATCTCCCGAACGTGAGCTTAAAGGAAGATGGACTGCGTGGCTTATAAACGATTTAAGATCGTGGCTCTGTCGAACGCATGGTCACTCTAACTTCTACCTGACCCAGGTACTGAGCGGACACAATTGTTTTCAGTCTTACCTGCACAAGTTTGAAAAGTCACAGCCTCCAGCTTGCATATTCTGCATTGGTGAGAGGGACGACGTTTGTCATAGTTCCTTTTCATGCAGAAGATGGAACAAACAACGCGGTGATCGTGCCGAAAAAGTGGGAGAGCTCCGTGCAGATAGCTTAATCGAAAATATGCTGAAATCAGTTGACAAATGGAACCAGGTGGTACATTACGCTCGGACATTCTAACTACAAAAAAGACATACCTGATCGGCTGGAGGCGTCGAAGGTGGAGGGTTTCCTTCTCTAACAACCCTCCTCCTCTTTCCCTCCCCGCTGGAAAATGAATCCCTGTAAAATTGGGAGGCCTAGCCCGAAGGAATGTGTCAAACAATTCCAGGCTAGGTTAGGTTGACAGTGGAGGTATTTAGTTGGTAGTCCAGCAGGTTTGTTGTGCCACTGGGAGTTCGACACTCAGGGCATAAAAAGCCTTCTTTTTCCTATCCAATAAATAGTAGAACTCCATTGTTTATAACTAATACTACTGACGAAATTTTTTTCGAAAATGTTGTCATATGTAATTAGAAGAATGGCTGCTGATTCTAGCTGTTGCTAAAAAAACAGTCTGTTTGTGGAGGAGCGCTTAGCTTCAGAATAAAACCGGTTCTTATAATAAGCTTATCTTATTTTACTTTGGATCTTTCAATAATTAATTTGACGGGTTGATGTATAACGTGAAAACTGATAAAATTTGTTCCCGATATTTCCGCTGTAATGCCGCAAAGTTTGAACATCCAACTTTATCACCAGATTCAAATTGGCTTTCTAACTCTTTTATGTTGGACATTATTAAACTTTTTTCGACTTGCTCTTTCAGTTCATTGATCTCGAAAGATGATGTACATAAATTAACAACATCGATTTGCAAAAAATATCCTTTAAGATGCACAGTGTCCGAAAAAAGTATTCATACAATTGACACTTCTGCTTTTTAAACTTTTGAAAACTTTCATTGCGAATTCAACAATGTTGTATTCATTCAAATTTTTTTCCTATAAAAGTGTAAAAAAAAAAATTATTCAATAGATTTAAATCAAAAAATATAAGCATTCTTCTAGGACGACGTCTTTCAATTGAATCTTACTCTTGAAACTATGTTTCCTGATTTGTTACCGAGGTTTATCCATTAATGCTTCAACGGATTTAGTTGAGCGAACTAAAGTAATTGTGGTGGTGTCTTGAAAATGTCATTTCAACAAAGATCCATTCATCGTCGTCTTTTCGAGCAAGTATAACCTCATCTAATTTTACTTTAAAAATTATCGAGGTCTGTTCAAAATTGATCGCGAATTCTGAATTTTCGATATTTTTATAGCCTTATGATGGTATTTGTGTCACTAATGTACGCTTATAATTTGGGCCATTTTGAATATTGAATTAAATTTTGACAGCTAGTTTGATTGAACGTGGTTTATCTTAACTTAGATTTTTGTCTATTTCAAAAACTGGATCAAAAAATCTGTATCAAATTTTCGATGAAAAACAACTTTAAGCACGAGGCCGCATTCTGATGGTGGCATACGGTGAAGCTTCCTTAGACAAAAGCAACGTTTTTCGGTGGTAAAAAATGTTTTTACAAGGACCTAGGATATGGCAGCGCGCTGGAGGCCCGAGAACGTCAACAATAGATGAAAAACTTGAAAAAGTAAAGAAATAGTATTGAAAATTCGAGAAGCAAACTAAACACCATTACAGAAGTTGCTGACGACCTTAATAGATCGATCGACTCAAGACATTCTTTTTGGCTCAACAATCTGGGCTTTAGGCAGGTTGCCGCAAAATGTATATCAAAGTTGTTCGATTTCGACGAAAAACAGCATCGCATTAACATTGCTAAGGAGCTGGTGGACTATGTTCGTGGCGCTCCAAATACGCTCCAGAGGGTTATATCTGGTGACAAATCATGGGTTAATGGTTATGACATTCAAACCAAAGCTCAATTATCCAAAAAGAAGCTACCACACGAGCCAAGACAGGAAAAAGCAGGACAAGTTCGGTCGAAACGAAAGGTTTTCCTTACAATTTTCGTTGATTGCAAGGGCGTGATGCATCATGAGTTCTTGACACAGAATAGTACGATCAATAAGGAGTATTACCTGCAAGGCATGAGCAATTTGCGCGAAGCAATCCGCCTGAAACGTTTGGATTTGTGGAAGAACGAAACTTTGCTTTTGCATCGTAATAACAACCCTGTTCCATTTTTGCTTGTGCGCAAATGTTTGGTCAAAAACAACACGCTTATGATTCCGCAGCCACCGTATTTTCTAGACCAGGCCCCCTGTGGCTTTTCCTGTTCCCGAAACTGAAGAGGTCCGTAAAAGGACAACGCTACGCCATGATTGAGGAGATAAAGTTGACACGATTATTTTTTGATGAACAAGAACAAGATCACGAAAAACGTGTTTTTAAGTGCTTCGAGCCTTGGAAAAAGCATTGACACAGGTCTATAACATCTGGTAGGAATAACTATGAAGGGGACAAAAAGAGGACGCTGGTAAACGAAAATAGAAACAGTTTCATTTCCTTTTCTTTTATGATTGCAAATAAATATTAACAACTATTGCAAACAATTTATATTCCAGCTTGAGGTCTGTTAGTTACAGGAAAAATCAAAGTCCTTCTAAAAAATGAAAAACTATTAAAAATATAAATAACTATTTAAAATATTTTAAAAAAGCTGTCAAGTGGTAATTAGGAAATAGACACGGGTAAAACACCGTTATGATTCTTTTTATCCTTTCTCGCCAAGATGTTTCACAAAGTTTTTTTGGTTTTCCTGGCTGTGTAAGGCTGTGCATTTACTAGATTTATACAATTTTTTTCAATGCAGCTTGAACCGACGTTTCTCAAAACCTTTAAGACGTCATATTTCCGCAATTATGTCATTTATTGGTGCACGTTTCTCAACTTCTTTCATTCGCAGTCAAAACGATAGCAACCCAAGACCGGTAGTTGATTTTCCTTGGAATTTCATTATATTAATATCAAATTATAATATGATTTATAAAGGACTGCAAATTCATGACATATGTACGTTTTTCCATAGCGTATATTCAACTTGATGAAGCTAGTTTCTGTTGTGTATATCGATTTTCAGATTAAACTTTAGCAGGGATCTTTATAGTGATACGTCACTGAATTCATTAAAAATGTTATCCGACCTGAAAGCTTGAAACCAATAAGCTATGATTGCATAGAACAGACGATGAAGGATGCAAGTTTCCTGCATATGCATAGCAACTGCACATACATATGTCAGATATTGATAGAGTGTAGTGTCATGTTCGGAAAATTCAAAGTTTAGTTACAGTTTCCTTGGGTATAATTCATTCATAGCTGTTAGTTTTTTGCTTTCATATGGATAATGGATTCAAATTTTCCAGAGAAAATCATTTTGCTTGTGGCGTAGTAGACATGTTTGATGAATGGGCTAGTTTTTCTGGTCTTAAACATCATTTGCTTAATGTTTTCGGCGACTGGGTTTTTTGAAATCGATATAAACAATTCGGCATGTGGCCTTCATTTCAATTTTATCTTTTTGATGACTGTCATGTTTGGTTTCATTAGCATCATTCGACAAACAATAATGTTAATAACGGTTATGAAAGAGTCTTATGTCTTCATGCTTCGTTTGTAACTTAATATCCTTCGTTGTAATATCCTACGCCATCTTACGCATTGTTTAAACAGAATATTTTTTTTTAATTTCCCCTAAGCACTGTGCCACCATCAATCAAATTTACGTAGAAAAATTCCAGATCGGAGTGTATTCAGCAGGAAGGAAGAGGAAGAAAAAAAATACATCGCAATTTTCATTCATCTTAATATTGTCGGATGTACTAACCGATTCGAGACTTTGCTTTGACTTGCTACAATTAACTTTTTTATCATTACTTTCACCTCTGAAATTATCTGCTCCATTAGTAGTTGCTGGGATACCAATGGAAAACTTTAGTTGCAACTGCCTGATTCGACCAGCTCTATTCCCTCCTTTCGCTTGAGCATCCAACTTCCTTAAATTAAATCGCTATCCGTCGGCCACTTCCTTTCCCAAAACAACAATCATAGCAAGTTTATAAATAAATTGAAAGCGTTCCGCGAAAGCATCGTCGTCAACGTCATTATCGTCGGCGAAAGTGGGAAAGGAAAAGATCTTGAGACGCCTTAATTATGCACAGGCTCAGTGCTTTCCTGTTAATCACCGGCTGGTAGTCCGTTTCCATTCTAACTTTTGTGCTGAGTACTTGCTCCTCATCCTATCCATATTTGCAGTCGGTGATTATTCAAATGAAATTCCTAACGTAATTATGAATTAATTTGCACGCCACGATGAATAACAATTAGCCAAATAGAGCAATGGAGTAAATAAATAAAAGTCAGGACTATGACCGCGATGAATACCTTAATAATAAAACTAGTTGGCAGACATACAAAGCTATTGAATTCCGGTTCGATTGGCACGTTCCGATTTTACCTTGTTTTATTACGTCTTGAAGACTCAGAGCAGATTTTTATCGAAGGATCTACTCATGCGGAAGCAACCGCAGCAAAGCTATCAAGGTTTTTTGGGTAGATTTGGGTGGTGGCACAACTTGATGGGAAGCACTTGAATTGATTTTATTTACCTGGAATTGTTGTTTCCGAAAGTTTCATTGGGATGCCCTATCATCGCTGATGATGTTAAGTTGTGGAATCATTGTGAAAGTATTTGAACAAATCGTCAGGAAGATTGTTTTTTCAAGAAAAAGCGTGCGATTTCTTTTTTCAGAGTATTGTGATCATTAAAATGAAGGGTCGTTCAGATTCATTTGTAAAAATCTCAATTTGTTTCAGCATTTGAATATAGGGCCTTAGTTATTAATTCGATTAGTTAGCATTTGAAGTTAGGATCTGAAGATTAAAAGTAGAAATGCCAGTGAAATTGTTGAGGTGCATCAGGTTGTGAGGTCGGGAGTTTGGCAAAGACTATTTATAGACCCATAGCTCCGAAAAATTCATTGTATATCAAGCACTATGAGAAAAAGCTGTAATTGAAAAAACATTTTCATATCATAAACTGTAAAGGACACACCCGGTGTTAAAAGGTGATTGTGAAAGGGTGATTTGAGTTCAAAAGAATAGATAATGCCGAAGCAGATACTTTCCAAGACGAAAAGGCGAAAATTAGAATATCTGGTACAACCTGAAGCGCAGAGACTTTTGCAGCCTAGGAGGGATGAACACATGGCAGAGAAAAGCAAAACGGCTGAGAAACCTATGATAATTGCCGTCACAATCAACGTGACAGAGGCATGGGACACAAACAAAGACATCCCTGCAGGGCCGACACATTCGGATTCTGCAGGGCTCTAATGTAAAGCGCAAATAGTTATGAAGTATTGCCACAAGTGATGCACAAAACGAACAATAGCATGGAGGTTAAATCCAGTCCTAGAGTCGGAAATTGACCCGAATAGGTCACTGTAGACACAGGTGGCTAAAGCCAGAGGAAAAGCAAAAAGCTAACCCTTTCGTCAGCGCAGAGTCGTTTCGATTTATGCCAGCAAAAGGTTGGCTTGCATCCCAATCGAATGGGATCGGGATAAACGGAGGACAGACGAGAACAGGGCGTCGAACGGTCAAAGTGCGATGAAGGAGGGAGTTTGGACGGCACTTTTCAAAGCTGCAGCTGAAAAAAGCGCCACTAAAGTTGGAAATCGATAAACCTGAAAATCGACAAACCTCCACAGGAACCGAAACGCAAAGAATCATCGCTCATAACCTAAGAAATAAAGAATAAGAAGCGTCGCAAACTTATCGGGCAAAGCGAACCCACTGACGATAGATCCTATGCGGAATTCTAGCGCGAAATCCAGGCAGACATCCAAACTTCAATCAAAGCTGTACGGCCAACTCGATCAGGTGCCCTACTGGTTGAGTTCAAACAACATACCAACAATATAGACGTGTTCCATGAGGTGGTCGAAAGAGCCTTCGGAGAAAAAGGAACTATAGCCTCATTTGAGCTTATAGCCACACTCGAAATTAAAGACATTGACTGCGTTATGGATCTGTGCGAAATAGAAGACTCCTAACGCAATTTCCCTGTTCTAAGCGAGACGAAAGTCCGGTTTATCAAACCAACCAGTAGGGGTCAACGCGTGACCATAGCTGACCTCACAGATGGGAAATCACAACAACTTTTAAAGAAGGGCAACATCAGAATAAGATAGGTTATTTGTCGGATAAAGCGAAGAGCAATTCTCTCCGGTGTTTCAAGTGCCTTGGATACAGGTATACCTGTATCCAGGTATACCTGCTGTATAGCACAAGCAGGTAATAGAACTGGTAGAAGCTCCTCGTGCTACAATTGGGGCAGGGCAGGGCATAAAAAGATGAAGTAAGGGCATGAACAGAAGAGGTATACTGTGTTCTTTGCCAGGAGTATGACTCGTGACCAGATTAATTGAAACTGACAAGATATAGGGAAGTGTTTTGTCTTCCAAGTAGCTCTAACTAAGGCCAAGTCGCTCCAATTCAATGATTTGAATCCTTCAAATCAATGTGCATCGAAGCATAATTGCTCAAAATCTGCTCGAACAGGTTGCGAGTAATAGGCAAATCGACTTGCTGCTGTTAAGCGAGCAACATCACACCAGAAACTCACTAACGTGGCATCCTAACGAATCGGATACAGCCGCCATATAGGTTCGGAACAGTGCTCAGCTCCAAATGCAGGGCCGGGGATGACCTGATGGTTTCGTATTGGTCCGTTGTTCGGAAACTACACTCTTGAGTGTAAACCTAAAGCCGAACGAAAAGCTATCATCCTTTCAACTTAGACTCAATGCTTTGGAGGACACTGCTTCGAGGGTCATGTGCTGATCGGAGGTGACTTCAACGCTAGAGGATTTGAATGGGGCATGTCGCTATCAGGTGCTCTTGGCAAACAGATTCTGAACATGACAGCGAGGACTGGGCTCGTCGTATTAAATACAGGCCACACCTCTACTTTTTGTCGATGAGGTTACGTTGGAACTGTGGGCTACAAAATGGTAATGCGGAAACTCGATGCTCAAAAATCGACTCACTCATACGAGGCAGAAAAAATTGACGAAATTGTACGGCCTCTTTTCCTTATCCACCCCTACTTCTCCGCACATTCTACGCATTCCTACGCGAAAAGATGTTCCAGAGAGCTGAAATGTGCCGAGGCTTGTGATGATTATCAGGGGGATAGGAAATACCGAGTCGCCAGCTGCATACCGCCCACTGTGTATGCTAGACATGGCCGGAAACATTTTCGAAAAATTTATCAACGTATTTCAAAAATACCTGGGTGTTTCGAAAGACCCGAAGATGAGTTTTTCCCAACAAATCCCGGCAAAACTTGACAAGGCTGCAGCACATTTAACGGCGCTCACACTATCCATTGCCAACATAGGGGGTTCACCACATCAAATAGAAGACTCCTAATGAGCACTGTGCAGTCTGTTCTACTCTATGGGTCAGAACTATGGTGCATCACTCTCAGCTAGGAGTTACAGGCGGTTTCCATAGTTGCAGAGACGAGGAGCGCTGCGAATTGTGTACGCATATCTAACAGCCTTCGGAACAGCAGTTCTGGCAATCGCAGGGTTGATACTCATCCCCCTCCTTGCGAGAGAGCGCAGACATATTTACCTGTGCAGAAGCGAAGGCTTCAAAAAGCAAGTCAAAAGGGAAGAGAGACATAAGGGAATGTCGACTGCACCCCAGATCCCTGACCTGAGACCGTGGCTCAATTGAATGCATGGTGAGACGGATTTCTACTTAATACAGCTCTAAAGCGGGCATGGATATTTTCGGTTCTACCTGCACAAGATTGACATGGTCCCGGTGTGTTTTATGCAGGAGAGGATGACGTCTCTCACACATTCTGCTCTAGTAAACGCTGGAGGAAACAGCGCGGTAGTCTCGTAAGCGAGATTGGAGAGCTCCATCTAGAAACTACGGTCCGAGAAATGGAAGGATGGTTGACAAATGGAATCGCGTGGCACAATATGCTCGGGTGGTGCACATACTTATGAAAACTATAGCGCAGCATTCGGAGGCGTCGGGACGGAAGGGTGTCTTTTCTAGCACTTCCTTGTTCTCCTTTCCATTCCGCTGGAGAAGGGGTTCCCGTTATCTGAAGGCGCCTCTAGGCTTAGGAACACGGAAAAGGAAAATACGAAGATAGGTTTAATAACATTCGTCGAAATAGCCACCTTTGGCAGCTACATACTAAAAATAAAACTCTTATCATTCGCCCTACGCCGTCCCCTACGGGCAAGCCAACCCCCCAACAATACCTCAGTTTGAGCTACAGAAAATCAGTCCTACTACGGATGGTATGGATACTATATTACTTAGAAAGTCTTAAAATTCCAGTGAGCAAGCTTCCTCGGTTTGAATGAAGTTCGCACCGTTGCAAACGCAACTCTGTCAATTTTCTTCACTATTTGCCTTTATCAGATGACAAAACTGAAATAAAACCTAGCATAATGTAAAACATTCAAAATTGTGATTAAAATTTACCAAAACCCTGAGTCAAATAATTCAAAAACTGAAGAAATGTGAGACCGTTCCGTTTGAAACGATACAATCTTGAGAAACCTCAAAAATCCTTTTTAAATTTGAATCAAAATGGTAATAAATTTTAATGCAAATAATTGATTTTAAAAGATTGGATTAGTTTTAACGTGAGTTATCAACCCGCGCTATTCAGAATAAAAGCAATTGCAACATTGAAAAATCTTGAAAGTTTATGACACATAAGATCTGACAAGTCCACTGACTAAGCTTACGGCTGTAAGTACAAGATAATACTTCAAACTATTGAAAGTTTCTAGGGTGTTACTGTACTATCACCAAATGTCCTTCAAGTCCGATAAGAATCTCTGTATTAGTTAAAAAATAAATATCGTTTATGCGTCACTCAATTACGGAAAATATTATTAGATAGAATAGATCTTTCGCATATTACATCGTCCTTCTGTAGTCAGCGCTGATAGTGAGAGTCTCGTCTTTGCATTTTAAAACAATATGCATTATAATGAAATACTCTACGAATTGTCCTGAAACAAACTTCTTTTTCAAAATGAACTCACTTTGGACTTGATAAACCTTTGATAAAATATGATTATTTATATTCTCGTGGCCTTCAATTCATAGCGCGAAGGGTATTAATATTTGTTTGTTCTTGTTTCAAAGAAAACTTTACTTATAACTGGTTTTTTCTTTTTAAATTTCGGTACTAAGTTGCTCCTTTCCTTAGTGTCAATTGTTTTTTGTGTCAATAAATTTCAGTGTCAATAAATTTTTAAAAAGGAGTAGTTTACCCCCGAAATATATGTATAGCGACCTCAGTAAATAAATAAAATGAACCTTGATTTTGTTTTGATTTCAATTTTAAATAATTAATTAATAATAAAATAGTTATTGTCTACAAACGCACTCTAACGACTGAATGACTGAATTAACTGCCCTCGAAGTACAAAATCATGGCTACACGCATAGGAAAGGGTATGCAATGAAACGTGCAAAAGATTTCGTTTCACAGGAAAAACATATTTGGCATTTGCCGAAAATATAACGTTCAGGAAAGATGATGCATGATTCTGAATCCTTCAGGCAAATATGAATATAATGAGGGTATGAAAAATCCATACTTAGCACTAATTTTCATAGTGAAATATTATTTATTATTAATGTTTGTAACGTATCATGGAAAAGTTCGTTAAAACCATCAAAAAAATAGGTAAGTGTTCTTTGAATTGCTGCGAGCGTGAACTTTAAACACTGTTTTCAAGCAACTGCATAAGGTAGAACTCAAAAAGCATCCTGGAAAACCCCCCCTCCCCTTGAAACGCGTCTTCACCGTCTCCGGAATCGAAGGAAGTGACGGGGTATGGCGGAATGTCTCGAATCCAAAAAATTATTTCATCCCCATCCGAATACATCTTCCAACGAAACATGCTGAAAGATCATTCGAGATTTACAGATATTAAACCGATAAATCACTGATGAAATTTTGGTGAAATATTCGAATTTCTTTCCATATTTTTCGAACGGGTAGGACTTCAATAAATATTTTGAAACCAGCAAAGTAGTACAATTGCTCTGCCGTGTTTGGTGCTTTTGGTCCTAGAATATCAAAGCTCGTTTTCATTCCCAGGTAAAACTTTCAAGTAGAATGTCGTACCGGTGTTTGATATTATAGAACCTATCCCACTAACTCATTCCTGGTTTTCGTTTATTCTGGCTCATACTAGGCTCCAATAATATTTGCAAATTTATCTGCTTACAACAATAAAACGTTTTCTTTCCTCAAACAATGTCACTTAAATGTCAAACCAGCAAAACGTTGTACTCTTTTTGGTGTTAGGGGCATTCATTCTTATGGAATCCTTTAAATGTGTTTACTTACCAAACTCCCTTTTCAAACGAATTCGTCTCAACTTCATATTTGAGCCAAATTCCCTTCTTTGTGAAGCCAACCAAAGTCCTTAGCCGGAAAAATTGTTAAGCATCAACTTTTAGTTCATCAAAAAAGTAAACTTTTCCCTCGAGGTTATGTTGGCCAATCGAGTCGGTAATGTTTAGCTATAAAAACAACTTCTACGCTCAATATTCTGCCCCATTATCAATATCCCTTAATCCCTTCATAATAACTCACTTTACACACTCTCACCTACCGTGCATGGATCTCCTATGTGAACATTGCTTATCAGCGAAGCTCCTATCGTACTAGGAAACTTGATTGCTACCTTATAGCTACTAATAACGATAATAGTATCGAGTTACACTTTCAACGGATAATGACATCACTTAGATGTCTAAATGGCTTTAAATCAAAGCTTTAACAAAATTTATAGCTAACATTTTCTCAATACGTTGTTAACGAATGCTTCCTCCCCTTATCCTTGTGTCGTTGGCGCTGCGCCTTTATGACAGTTAAGCGTTCAGCCGTGTCGACTTCAGTCATAGTGCCGCCATTGTCTTTACGAAAATATTATCTCATCTCTCCGATTTCTTGCCGCATCCTCACAACTCCTCTCGCCAGATTGCCATTGCCTGTCTTAGTTTGTACGGTGAAGAATTTAGCTGACAGCATCCATTACGAGATAATTTTATCGTTATCAGAGATTAATGGAGCCCCTTCTCAGCTGGCTATAACAAAAGGCAATAGCTGCAACAAGGGGGTATCAGCTTAAAAATGGCGAATGGGACCAAACGAGAATTTCACATTTTTCACAACGACAAAACCCTATGGCCTCAAGGCGAATGAAGAAGACTTTTTGAAATTAAAAAAAGACTTTGAGGAAAATGTCATTGGATAGTAAGGTTGAGGCATTCCATGCTGCGGAATAAGTTCTCCAAATCGATTTTCAACTCTTTTGTCTTGCTGTATCGTTGCGGTGAATGTTGTTACAGAAGATGAAACGTAGGAACCAGTAAACCGAAATAATTACTGATTTCGACCAAATCAGCGAAGGAACTGACTAATGCTCAATAGAACCCCAGAGGAGAGAATAACATTTGTTTCGCCAACGCAAAACTTCTTTTATTATGCTATGACAAGAGGTTAAGCATGAAATTGCTAGCATATGGCAAAAAAACCTTCAGAGTAGGCAGCACATAAAAATTACAAAAACTTTTATCCTTTTTCACAAAGATGTTTCCATCCTCGAATGAATGAAGTCAATTGCTATTAATTATAGCGACGTCTTAATGATGGCAAAGAAAAAGAGTTTTCGTGGAGTGTACGTTTAACATTATGTCAGACGAGTTTCAAGGATAATTAATTGGGGATAACAAAGTGGCCCCGCATAATTGCCACGTTGTGAGAAAGGTCATCGTTTTTGATGTATTCCAATTGCAAGTTTCTCTTACCGGATCAATGGCAGACGTGAATATTATAATGAAAGTGTTTTTAATGAACCCTTAAAACATTTTACAGGATTTGTGTTTGGACCCGAAAATCTAATTAAAATTGTTTTTGTATACATAGAATTTATACACACAGCGAAAATCAGAAGGCTTGCCTGTAGGCTTGAGAAAACAGCGTAATGTTCCAATTAAACATTATTCGTGTCTTATTCTTACGGTTTATATAAATATATACATATATACATTTATATATGTGTATACATATATATATATATATATATATATATATATATATATATATATATATATATATATATATATATATAAAGCCCAGGGAAATGATAAGATCCACAAACATATAAACGATTGAATACACAGATATCTACAAAACAGTAAGGAAAATGATACCCGAAGATATCAAATGGTTTGACAAAGACTGGTGGAAGATGCCATTACAAACAACAGAAGCCTCAAGATGGCAAAAAACAAGTGATAGCCCAAATCATGACAACATCCAACTCACTGATAGACTGGAAATAATTCAGGCAATCACCAACTTCTGCCGAGACCTGTATAAGACTCAAGATAACTCGACTTCCAACTTAATAACAACCGCTTTCTCTGCAACCAAAGAAAACGCCCCAAATATCCTAGTGGAAGAGGTCGAGACGGCCATCAACACAATGAAAAAAGATAATGCGGCAAGTTATGACAGAATCACTGCTGAAATGCTGAAATACGCAGGCAGAAAAACCAGGGACTTCAGGCAGGAGACATCAGGAACTGCATAATGTCGAGTTGTTTTAACCTCATGATCTCTAAGACAGGGTTGAAGCAATTTGTCAACCACCACCCCTGCGATCTGAAACTAGTTTCAGTCCAAGGTCCCAATGTATTCAAAGATTCCTCGATTCCTTAACATAACTGGTGTGTGCTCTTTACTCTCGAGCCTTCAAAACCACAACCACCACGCTTCAGCCAAGGATAGGCTCCTCACCGTGTGGGTGGCTGACAGTAACCTGTAATGGGCTTTCCCCCAACCCGTGGTTTTGATAACCTCTGATCAGGTTGAGCTTCTCTACAGTCCTAGAAATACTCTCAGTTTTTGCCCCATGCGCACGGGACTGATAGCCCTTCTTCACTACCTCGGGTACTTGGGGACGCACCCCCAAAGACTGAATGGAACAAGCCGAAGCCAAAACCATCAGCCCCCCAGAATCACCCGGAGTCCTATAGCACAATTCGATTTCTACCCTTAGCAGTGTAGTAGTCTTGCATCCACCTTATCAACGAATCAGGAACTACGAGCAATAAGTCTACTATCGGTCTTCGACAAAGTATTCACGAAGCCCATTTGCAACCAAATACAAACAACCCTAGATGTTGAACAGCCAGAGGAGCAGGCTGGTTTCAGAAGTGGATACAGCATTATAGACCATATCCACAAATTACGGGAAGTCTTGAGTAGATATAAAGAGTATGAGCTACCCCTAGCACTCGCCTTGATAGACTTTGAGAAAGCCTTGGACTCACTACTTCCTGATGCAATAATAAATGCATTAATAACGCAATACATAGGCAAACCATACCTGGAATTAATAGCTAACATCTACCGCAAAACCAGAGCAAAGGTGTAAGTACTAGGAGACCCTTCAGAGTTTCCCACACATAAAAGAGTAAGACAGAGAGACACCATATCGCTGATGCTCTTCAACGCCACGTGAGAGGGCATCTACTGAACTTAACATTGGGAGAATACATATGTATGTATGTATGTATGTATGTATATATCGAATAATATGTATGCCTGGGTCATCTAAAACACAAAACCCGTTCACTGCCATCAGAAATCAATTGACGAATCAAGATGGCATGGCGTGATTTCAGTGAGAACTCGATTAAATTCAAGTCTAAAATGAGGGTGTACTAGAAATAGAAATCCCTCGACCAATCTATCCTACCAGTCCTGCTATCCGGTAGTGAAACATGGGTGCTAACAATAGGGAAAACGAGGAAACTCCAGGTTGCCCAAAGAGCAGTGGAGAGTTGAAGGCTGAGCATTACATGAAGGGATCGCAAGGGTGGATACGAGAAAGGACCCAAGTAACAGACCTGATACATAGAGCGAAATCTTTAAAGTGACGATGGGCTGGTCACTTGACAAGAATGACGGACGGCAGATGGACCACAAGAATAAAGTAGTGATACCCAAGAGGAATCCAACGACCGAGAGGACGCCCAACATTCGATGGGAATATGATATGAAGAAAATAGCCAGCACATCTTGGATGAGAATAGCTGAAAACAGGCAGACCTGGAAAACAATCAGGAGTCAATATGTAAGGGAGGCTGCACCGTAACTTAGAAATATGGTTGAACAAGCTGAATATGGTGATGATATATATTTTCACATAATATATTTATTCATGAGTCATTACTTTTTCTAATCAGTACAAAACCGCGGAAAAGAAGAAGTCCTAAAGATTTCGCATGAAAAAGTATAATTATTTATTTCATGGGGGCTGATGATGGTATTCGCTATTTCCCATGCGTTTTCTACTTTTTTTATCTTGGCTGCTTCCTATCTGTGATGATGTTTTACATCTTGTTATATATATGGACGATTTTTGATTATATCTTGCATTTTGCGTAGTTTATTGGATCATTTTTCTTCAGGCGCGAAACACTTTTTGCTGTGAGAATGGCTCTAGCCATTTTCTTCGTGTGTTCATTTAACCTGTTTAGGTACGTATTGCTTAGTTTTGTTTTCGATCTCATTCACCTTAAAGTTTCTCAGCAGGAATTTGTTGCGTATATAGCGCGATGCGCGAGTTATTGCCGTGAATGTTTTGAATTGGGCTTTTTAGATAAAGTCGATTTTTGATGTCTTCGCTGCCCCCCAGAGTTGCATGCCGTAGATCCAGATTGGTCTGATGATACTCTTTTATACTGCTATTTTCGTATTTAGGTTTAGTTTCGCCTTTTTATTGAGTGACCAGAACATTTTCTTGAAAATTATATTTTCTTCCTCCTTCTTTTTCAGCTAGTTCGTTTTCCAAGTTAACTTGCGGTTCAAGTGCATGCCCAGATATTGAACTGTGTTGACGAGTTTAACTTTTTTGCCATTTCTTTCGAAAGGTTTGCAGGTCTTTGTCATAAGAGTGAATGTTATTGTCTCTATTTTGATTTCATTAAGGGTGCTGCTCTACTTGTTGTTCCAGTCCATAATTTTATTCGTGTGTTCTTGTAAAACTCTGGTTGCTGTTGTTGGGTTTCTGTGAGCAAATATTAACGCTGTGTCAACTGTAAACGGCGTTGTCATGACTTCTCTGTCCACCGGTAAATCTGTTGTGTACATTGGGAAGAAGACTGGTCCCAAGACACTTCCTTGGGGGAATCTTGCTTCTATTTGGTGCGTCTTACTAGTATAGTTGTTGTAGGATATTTTCCTATTCATTAGATAGCTTAGTAATATGATGTAGAATTTCCTCGGGAGAAGACTTTGAATATCGTTTATTTTCGATAAGGTAAACCGTTGTGGTTTACCTTATCCAATGCTTGAGCATTGTCTATGAATAAGCCGATACACTTTTGTTTGTCTTCCATAGCATCTTTAATCCTATTGTGAATCTCATGGATTTACTCGATGGTGCTGTGCTGATCCATAAATCCCAATTGGTGAAGGAGGATGATTTTGTTTTTATCCAGATGGTATTGGAGTTTGTCTAGGAGCATCTTTTCAAACAACTTGGAGAATATTGGAAGTAAACTAATTGGTCTATGTAATTCTATCTTAAATTTATCTTTTCCGAGTTTCGGTATGCAGAATACTTTTGCTAGCTTCTATTGGGCTGGGAAGTGGTTGAGGCGAAGCATTGAAGGTAGCATTGAAGATGTGCGAAATCCCAATTATCCCATTTATTGGCAAGGCTTTTATTAGCTGCCCAGTTCTTTGGGTTCAGTTCTATTATTTTGTACAGAATTGATGCAAAGCTAAAACGACACGGCTTTTCCCCTGATATTTTTGTTGGGGTTGCTATAGTTATGTTGAGTTTGAATACGTTTTCCAAGAGCTCACACACCGATTCTGCTGCATTGTTTTTGTAATTCTCTTTTTTACTTTTCAGATAGCAAAGCCTGTGTCCTGGTAGTAGTTGAGCCTTTGGTAAAATTATCGATATTTTGGTTCCTCTGCTTTTTCGGGTGTGTTCTTAGGTTTTAGTGGCCAGGTTTAGTTCTATGTTTCCTTATGCAGATCTTGTTTGTTGCCACTGCTTTTTGTTATCCTCTTTCACTAAGGAGGTCTTCAGTGGTGAAGGTGTTTGCTTCTATAGCTATCGTGGCAGCCTGCGCAAAATCAAGGATCAAGGAATCAAGGCACGATCAAGGAATCGTGCCGTTGAGGTGCTCTTGCGCGATTTTACGTTCGTCATGGTCACTGATGCCGGAGCAAAGTTCTAGGAAGGGCGTAATAATCAATTGGTGTTTTCTAGGTGACGAATGGCTAGGCTGAAATGAAGACATATTAAATTGAAAAGCAATAAAAATTCCGATTACGCAAAGTAATAAAAATTACGATATTTTATAATTTACAAAGAACTCACTCCAACTGCACACAAATTTAAAAATTTTGGTTTTTGTTCCGCATAGCTCAGATTTCTGATCACAAGGGTAGTATCAGGTGAAGGTCCTGAGCAGAACAATATATGGAGGAGATTTATATTTGCTAATAAAAAAAAGGGGGATTGAAGGTGAAGTTCGGCTCCCTGCAATGCAAGTTAAGTTGTGATTTACATTTTACAGACAAAAAAAAAACAATTAGGAAAATATATAGACCTAATTGCACTGCGATCAAAAAAACCGCAGAAAAACGTTCAGGTCCATACTTATGATCTCTAGGATACAACTGGCCGGATCGTGACTTCAGCGCAAATGTCTGCGGGCGGCTTAGCTCGATAAAGTGTATTTAGGACAATTCTTATATTGCTCTGCTTTTTTGAATATCTACTTCAGTGAAATATTGGCCTCTTGGTTATGCTTTCCATCAAAAAAATTTCTTATTTAAAAAAAACTAGCCCTGAAATTTTATTTTGTTTTTCTTCTCGACAAATGCTATTGAAACGAGTGAAATCGAACAAACAAAAAAGGGGAAAAATATATATTTTTTATTTCTTTTAAAAACAAGGGGCTGTTACCATGCTGTTTTCGTTTTCTTGTTATATTGCGATCTTGGATTGATGTTTCATCATCCTGAAATCTTGTACGAATAAATCCATTATAAATTTCGATCTGCTCGCTTGTAAGGACATCAGACATACGAAGGTGGTCTGAAAAGTTTCCGACCTAACAATGATACAAGACATTTTTTCCCCAAATTTTTTTATTTTGCTACATAGTCCTCTTGTAACTCTACACACTTATCCCAGCAGGGCTTTCATCTTTTTATTCTTATTATATCCGGCGTTTTCCTCTACAAAATAATGGTTCTCGAAGCAGATTCCCTCCTCATTTGACAAAAATATCTGTTCTCCGAGCGAAGCTATTAGATTAAGGAACAAAACAAAGTCACTTGGCGTAGATCTCGTGATTAAGGCGGATGGTCAAGCATTTCAAACCGGAATTCATGAACTTTCTCCATGGCAATTGCTGAGGTGTAAGACGGCGGGTTGTCTAGGTGAAACTGCACTTGCTTTTTCTGCAAATGCGGTTGTTTTTCCGCGATTTCTACCTTCTACCTACGCTTGGCAAGTTATGATGCGTAGTATGCTCCTGTAATGCTTTTGTCCTTCTGAAGATAATCGATGAAGACAACTCCATGAATCCCAAAAATCCCTATCCCAAAAAACCTTCGCCATCACTTTTTCTAACAAAACAAAAAAAAAACATTTTTTGCTTTTAAAGGTGCCGATTGCCCTTTTGCAGTCCACTGTTTTGACTGTATTTTTCTTTAGGGGGTATAATGGTGCATACAAATTTCTTCTGTAGTAATTAATCGTCTTAAAAACTGGCATTTATTGCGGCCAAACGACCCCAAGAGAGCGTTGGATGTGTTCATTCGAACACGTTTTAGTCTACCGTGAGCAAACATGCACCTAACGCGCAGTCGGCTTTCTCATACCTAAATCTCGATTTGATATGTGACAAAAACGTACTTCGGACATTTTCATAACCTCTGCTATCTCTCCCACTTTAATTCGGCGGTCGAATAACATCATTTGGAGAACTTTAGCAATGTTTTCGTCAGTAGTCGTAGTTTTTGGACGTCCCGATCGTTCATCAGCTCCCAAGCTCCTATGGCCACGTTTACATTCATGTACCCAAAATTTCACTGTGGTAAATAATGGTGAAGAGACCCCATACACAGAAGCTTACTCATCGTTGATTTTCGTAGGCTTATTTCCTTTCAAAAATAAAAAGTTAATGACAGCACTATACTCATTTATTTTTCCATTTTCACAAAAATACTCAAGTAGACTCACTCAAACAACTATCAACTTAAAACTGCTCATCCAAAATGGCTGAAACTTTAGTGAGTAGCTGTCAAAAGATAACAGCTACATTCACTTACTTTTATTGACGAAGGCCGCAATCTTTACTTTGTGCTCGGAAACTTTTCAGACCACGCTCGTAATGCACACTGAAATCATATCCTTTTTCTGAAACTGTCGCACCAAATTCCCCTGTATGAATTAGTCCCGTGATTATTGGGTCATTTGATTGTTGCTGAATGTTCAAAAGCAGCCATTCTCGTTAAAAGCGAAAGGTGTGGTTTTGGAACATTTTTTGGCGCAAAACCTATGTTATCATTATTGTATTGTTTGACTTTTAATTATGAATATTCAAAAAGTCGCTTGAATAGTTATCAAATTGATCCAATACTCACTTTGTGGTATGCCACATTCTTATATGCCACATATTGTTGGTTAATAAATGAAGTGTTCCAATGCAGTTTGATTTGCAATGAATTTGTTAATTGTAGTTAATAGTACATAATCAGAAAAAGTCTTCAAATTCTCCAGCTGAATTTGCTTATGTAAGCATGTACTCGATAAAATTCACCATAAGTTAGTCAAAGGAAATTCCGATTGGTCATTCGGATGAAGTTGTACGTTTTCCCTTATCATTCCTTCCTCAAACGAAAAGCTTTTTACATTCGTGCAGGTTCAAGTAAAACTGGTCATAAAATTTGTATAGAAAAACCAGATAAAAGGCAGGCAGGTGGATGAATTTTCCATGTCATTTTCTCCCGTAGATACGTAGGTTTCGTGTATTTTTTGCTTTACTTTCTGTATACTAAATATCGAAAACGTAATTTAGTAAACAATTTCTGTCAAAGAAATACCAAATTTAGGATGACATGAAAGCAAGATTGAAAGAAGCAATGATAATGTTAACGGTGAGTAATTCTTACTTTTTGTATTCCCGTCCTTCCTGAATTTCTTGGAATGTTATCGCAACAACTTTGCCATGACTGACAAAAGATGTTGACATCAAAGAATGTTTGGCATTTACCCAATAAATCATATGAATGAGAAAGGAAAAAACTTTCCTTAATTGAATTGTTTTGGTGATGCGTGCCATGTTTTTTTTCTGTGTATTTAATATAGACAGAGAAGACAACGGCGGATTTTAAAAGCGTTATATATCCAATCTGATGGAAACTTCATTGATATTCGTCAATTCCTACCTGAATGTTACTGGAAAAAATTTTCCGGATTTTTTTAGACCCCTAATTAGAATATCTTAGTTAACATTCCCGTTGATTCGTGGTCATCCAGGTCTCAAATTTGTATGTATGCTCCAGCCTTACCCGTGGTTATTATATCTTACATTTACTTACAACCACCATATGGTATATAGAATCTCTTTGCAAATCCTTAAAAAAACTCAAAACTGACCTCTTTTTTTTCTCTCTTTTTTACAGGTAAGTGAATATGGCCGGAAAGAAAACTTGATCCAGTTCATAGATTTGTGTCAATGAAGTCAGCAGACTTACTAGAGCCTTAGGAATAACATTAATGCTACAAATATGGATAATAAAGCTGTTTAAAATAAACTCCTAAACTAAACAAAAACAATCTAAACTAGTCTTAAATTTTCGAAATTATGTTGAATAACGTAGATATTCATTCTATGCTGAAATTTGTCATCAATCATTTTTCAACTAACAATTTACTTTAAGTGTTTTCAAAAACAAAATTGTGGAAAATAGAAAAACTAATCTCAACGTCGAATTTGTAACTTTATTTAAATACAAACTTCAGTCGAATAAATCTAACGTTCGATGTGTATGGTAAAAGTAAGGAGACTGGCAACACTGCAGGCGATTTGGTGACTTTGCTAGACCAGTTTGTTTATTCATTCCACTTTCTCAGTTCACGTTACTTCGAGAGAGCCATCAGTGAACAGTGAAAAAAGTTTTTCTTGTGTGTTATAACTATGGAGCATTTGAACTTTGAGCAAAGTTTGCAATCACGTTTTATGATAAACTTGGCGAATACGGGAGTGTGGCTTTCGAAAAGATAAAACAGGCCTATGGCCCATAAATATTCCTCTGACGTAAATCAATTTTGGAAGGCCGAGAACACGTTGAAAATCAATCCCTCCCAGGGAGGCCTTCAACTTGTATAACTGATCGAAATGTTGACCATGTGATGATTCTCATAAGGTCAAACCATCGCTTAAGAATAAGGATAATGAGTGAACTGTTAAATAACACTTTCACCGTACATTCAATTTTAACAAAAGATTTAGGCATGTGAAAGATTACCGAAATTGCATCGAAAAACCTCTCAACTGAACAACAGAACGATTGAAGAAACATGTAGGTTGATTTTCTTCAGAAAATTGGCAACGAAGGCAGATTCTTCCATTTTGCGATCATAGATGATGTGTCTAGCGTTTTTGAATATGATCTTGACACAAAATGATTTATAGATAGATCCTCTCAAGGCTCAGTAAAACAATGATTTGTGAGAGACCAGACTTTTCAGACAAGTGGATGCTTTATAATCGCAATGCTTCGTGTCATAGGACCATTCCCATCAGTCAGTGTTTGACCTCAAAACGCATTCCCATTGTCCTTTCTATTCAACTGATTTGAGTTCTCACGTCTTTTTCCTTGCACCGCAATTGAAACAAGTCTTAAAACACGGAAGACTATGACCAACCAGCTTAAATCCGTACCAGTTGAAAACTTCCATCGCTGCTACGAAGAGTAGATACAACGGACTTACAGCCCAACTTCTTTGAAGGAATATAATTGTTGCTTGAAGAAAACGTTGATTAATGAAAAATCTGATTATGAATTTCCTCATACATCTCCTAGAGTTTGTGCTACTTGGTTTGTTGTCGAGGATTCTAAGCGGAAGGGATGTTATAAGGGAACTAAAATAAACAGGTCAGTACACTCCGAGCCCGTGCCTAAACGGTAAAGCCACGGGAATGGGTAGTCGCCAAATTGTTCGTCGAACTGCTTGTTGCTCCTTGGGTATTCAGCTGCATCAAAATGTTAATAATTTTTCAGTGCTGAGTTTTCCAGAAGTGAAATAAATATAAACTAATATATTGAGGTAAACGAGAGGGGTAAACAATTTTTTCAATCATCTAATGCCGCATTTGGACAGTCATTCAGAGCATTCCCGATAGTAATTCCCAACGTTGTATGCAAGATCTCCCGGCAAGAAATATAAAAAAAAATTTAGGACAATTTCATTTGTGTGATTGTTCGGGGCCAACAAATCCCGAGAAAGATTCGTTGGAGTTTTTATGTCAAATGAGCTTGTTGGACAAATTTCAAATCCCTTTTTGCGTTCTTCCAAAATACAATAGGCACGAGTTTGCCACCGTCAAATTAAATGGTATCCTGTAAGCCCGTTTTAATGATGTTGGCAATCTTCTCTACGACGTGTTCCGACGCTTAAAAGAATAATTCTGTGGTTGTGTAGATGACGTTTGGATACCTATGACCAGCGAATATGTAGAAATTCATTTATTGGATAAACAATTTGCGAGTGCAATTGAAAATATCCAATAGAATAGGCAAAGAATTAAGCTTTGTGCTGCACAACAATATTCGATAGATCATTAAAAAGTGGTCACCACGCGCTGTTAATGGATGCTTCTATAAATATTGAAACATAAGAATAAACATCCTTTCGCTGAATTGAACAATACTCCGAATATGGCGTACCGCCGAAACGTGTCTGTGGCCGAAACAAAGCAAGTGTCACGGAACGATCCGAGGACTAAAAAATAAACATTCTTCCAAAATTTGTTTCTTGCACAAAACATACTAACCTTCGATTGTTGCTATAAAACGCGGAACATAGCAGCTATTGCAAGGTAGATGCTGCTGGCCGAAAATGGCTAAAAACGGAAAACATGACTTTTTTTCTAATGGCTCATAACATTTGAGGTTTGTTAGATTCTGACAGCAACAGCACACGACGAAGTGGTGTGGTCAGTACCACGCTTGACCATAAAATGTATTCCGGTCTTCATAAAAGATAAACGAAACAAACTATGGTATAGCACAATACATCAGATGATCAAATGAAAGACAAACATATATTTGTAAGTCTAAAAAGTATTGAGCCTTTTTTTGTTATTTTTCCATTGAATGTTTCTTTTGTTTAAAATGGATTTTATGTAAGTACATATTGGCCACTATTATCTATGACCTTTTGTCATTTTTTTGGGTAGAGCCGTTATTCCGTCTGTGTAGAACTTCTGTGTTTTATGAGCGAAAACTTGGCGAAGTTATTTTAACTGTCCGTTTTTGAAGTGAATTTCCTTTTCATTAAGGAAGTTTTGTAGAGATCGAAACAAATGGTAGTCTGATGGTACAAAATCTGGACAACGCCCTTTCTTTTGATCAATCCCGACCGGTTTTTATTAATTGCTTGTTGCAATTTGGTTAATTACTGACAGTACAGAGCCGAATTGATTGTCTGGCCAGGTTCTAGCACCTCATGATAAACAATTCCCTTCCAATCCCACCATCCATACAGCATAACCTTATTTGGTGTCAATCCTGGCTTTGAAGTCGTTTGTGATGATTCACCTTTTTCTGACCATGATCTTTTTCGAACGACATTTGCGTACTTTATCCAGTTTTCATTGCCCGTAATGATTTGCTTCAAAAATGCAGTTCCTTCAGTTCAAAAGATATTCAGTTTTTTGTAAGATTTCATCGACTTTTTACTGATTGGTCGACTTGAAGGAGGTGCAGACTTTTTTGATGAGCCTGCGATGCATTCTCACCTTGATCGTAGTTATATTGTAAAATATAACGAATTTTTTTCAAAAATTTCACTTATTTTTATATGAATACAACCTTTGACACGAATGACGACACACAAAACTGTCCATATGAAAATTGTAGACTAGAATGTCCCCTTTCAAACGTATGTCAGTTTGACTCAATCTGATTAGTATTGCCCGATATATGTCAACGAACACCATCCAGAGACAAAAAAGGCTCAATACTTTTTAAACTATCCAATATAAGATAAAAGATTTGTACAGCTTAGGACGTTTCGCGTACCTGCGTGTGTCAAACCTATTCAATGTTTCTAAGTAATGTTTCTGAAACAATCAAATGTTCAGTGCTGTAATAGAAATAGAGATCCGGAGTCCATGCAGCAGAACCTCCAGGAATCGGTTCATTGCGCAGGTGCAAAAGACTCAGATGGTATAAACAAAAATGTACTCATCGTCTATGTAACAGATGCCAAAATTGGATTCTCGCTTTTGACAGTAATGCAGTCATTTGCGTTTATGTGGCTGGAATATCAACCCACCTAACTCTGATTCTCTCGGGAAATTTCATCAAGGGACTTATTCTGACCATATCAGCTTCTTGTTTACCCTTTGTATTTAGATGATGTTTCTATAACCTGCCTTGTTGCTTTTATGGCATCTACAATGAACTGTTGTACCACAGAAGCTACAACAATAAAAATTATTTAATGGAAAACGTGTTTATGACTAGACTATGTCATTCCTTACAGATCCTCTAGCCTCGCTTACTTGAAACCAGCGATAATCACACTCGTCAGATAAAGCACAAAGTACCTAGTTCAGAATACGAATGCGAAGATTAAGGACATCATTCAATTGAGAAAGAATTCTGTTAAAATAATCTCAATCAGGGCTTCCTCCGAAAACGAGTGTTGTGTAGATATTTCTGGAAAGCTTTGAACAGAATGATGACTTACTGGAAGCTTATATGCTATACATTTCAGCATTATATGTTGGGATACTGCGGTAAATTAATCGCAAATATCAGGCGGTCTTGAAAATAAAAACACTTTCTACCGATAGTCTGACTCTTTAGACTCTGCTGTTTCATGGACTTCAGGCAGATGTCAAGACGCAACGACCCAAATAATTGTATGTCCTTACGTGAAACTTGTCACTTAGTTAGTGTTATCCATTGATTTGAACATAAGCCATTCGACCGATTTCACTCTTCTGGAAGCTTCTTAGTCAGAATCAGATAAGGATAAACTTTGATAAACTCGGAAAATACGTCCTATACGATTTGAATGAACGTCAAAAGAGAAACGGGTGACGAAAAAAAGATTAATTTGAAAACAGGAAGCGGAAAATACTGTGGCGTTCACCTGGCGAAGCCGGTCTTTCAAAATCAAGGCCAATTAGTTTCGGCAAGAAGAGCATGCTCTATATTTGGGACCACAGTGGTATTGAGTCTTATGAACTCGACCACACGACAGCGCACCGTCACACAAAACAAAACTAGTGAAATACACAGTGAAGTCGCTTGGATGTCGTCCACCTTACTCCCCTCCTCAAACGTGGTGCCACCTCTTCGCATCAATGGGGCACGTGCCCGCAGGGTAGCACTTCAGCGATTTCGAAGAAGTTGAAAAGTGGTTCAACGAATGATTTTTTTTCTGGAATGGTATTCATTTATTACCTGAAAGATAGGTAGAATGCGTAAAAGCCGTAGGCATTTTTTTGAATAAAAAAATTTTCCCCCCAGAAAATTACGTAATTAACGTACCAAAAAACTCGAAAACACGTATCCATACACTTGGTAATAAGATTTCCCTCTGTACCCTTTGTCTTTGCTAAGGTGTGTACATACAGGAATAACATACATGCCAGAACAAATACTTAAAGTTTCATTCCTTCATTTGCATTGGAACCATTTGTCTACCATCCAGTTCCATTTGGTCCTGTAAAGTGCATGTTAGATTCAACGCTTCATTTTTCCTGTCAGAAAAGATGTCGTTATGCGAAAAGATGGTGCAAATAATAAATATGATCATCATGGTTAATTTTCCTAAGCCTTAATACCCGATTTGGTAGTCCTTCTCTCTTCTGGCGAAGAAGGCTTTTGACTTTGTCGATGTTACCATTGTTACCAAAGTCGTTATAGGTTTATATACGAAGATTACTTTTTACAGATTATATACAAAGGATTATATACAGACTGTAGCTGTAGCAACCACGGCTGTAGCAATATAGCAAACGCGACTTTATTCAAAATACCACTGACGAATACGGATTATAAAAATTCACTTTTGGAGTGTAGAGAAAAATAATAACCATTAATTATGGCATTGTGATGCTTTTCACCAGGATGTTTTGAAGTCCGTATGGAAGGAACGATGAGAGTCATGTCATGAAAGGCTCAGATGGTATCTGATGTGCAAATAAATGACTGTTCACAAATCTTTCGGTGTCCTTTTCATTAACCTTGAATTGCCTAGAAGATGAAGTCTTTCGGTTGCTTGCCTAAGTGGTGTTGGAAAACGTTTATCAGGACCAAACGAATTATTGTGATGTTCTAATAAACGTAGAAGCCGTCTATTTTGCCTCGTTGCATGTGTTTGAATGAAATTCTAGAGACAATGTAGCCGGCCATGCAAATAAATATCTAAATAAAATTTACATCAAATTCCCACAAAATCGTGTCTAAGGCAACTTCACATGTATGTGTGGGTTAAACGGCGGGGCAATGTTGTTAGAATGTCCCAGTGACTTGTACTTAGTAGTTTATTGGTGATTCTGTTCATCTATAGGGTAAACTGCCAACTACGAGCTACTTTCCTCCTTTTTGCTTTAATGCAGAAACAGAAAATTCATTGGAGTTAGTTAAATCGACATAAAGAATATCTTTTTGAACCAAGGGGAACGAAATGTATCAAATCAGTGGGAAACAGCATCACATCCAGTTTTATACTTTAACACAGATAGTCTTCTTCCGCTAGCTTTTAATTCCCTATTTGACAAGCGAAGTATCCTATAGGAGATCTAGTACCATCGATCTAGTATCCTATAAGAGAGTACAGGGTTTGAACTTGAGATGAAGGGTGAAGGATGAACTGATCCCTTTGTTAACGCATACCATATTGCTTTGTTTTTATGAATATACCTTATATAAAGACATCATATAAACATAACCAATTATTTCAAGATTCGGATTAAAGAAGGAAATCTAAAATGGAAAGATAACAATCGCATAAGAAAATATGTATAAGTGTGTACCTAGCTTTGCAATGAAGAAAAGCTACTTAAAATTGTTTGTTTTTGGTGGCGCTTCAAAATTTTTTGAAAGTGAGACCCGGCAACAAGTCGATTACCCGGTTAGACACAGATTGATTGGGGTGACAAATTTTCGGTGACATTTTCGAAACATAATGAATCATCTTCAACATTAGATTGTAATTTTGTGAGTTCTTCAGTCTATTAGTTCCTCACTGTGCTCTGCTATAAGCTTATCGATGTCCTGATTATTGGCCTCGCTGTTCATCTGACTAGCCAAATATATAATCAACTGAGATTTTTTGTACATCTTTATCACATTTGGCAATGCAACCGAGCCATCGCTTCGGATAATACGAAGGATCGTTGTCCGTAATAAGCAAGACACAGAGTGACAAGTTCATTTCAGTCAAACATTTTTATAACGGAGGGTCCATAACTTCATTGACGCGATTCGTGAATAGACCACGTGTGATCTCAGCTTTACAATTGGATCTCTACCTAATATTTAGTTTACTCTTATCTATAAGATGCCTTTTAAGGACACGTGGATATTCCAAACCATAAACGAGAAGCAGCTTTACTTTAAAATCGCCGCTGCCACTAGCACAAAAAACAGAGTAAGACGCTCTTTCATTGGCTTTTGACCGAGCATTGCTTCCTTCTCTGCTGTTATGTAAGTTATTCTAGGCATCTTTATTCAAAAAAGGGCCCGTTTCGTTGCATTCGAAAACCTGGCAAGGCTGGTAATCTCCTTTAAATCTTCACTAAATGTCTCTGCTGCCTTAGCATCCGAGCTTGCCGCCTCCTTATGCATCACGACGCAATCAATGTTCGTTTTTTGAATTTCGGTAACCTCTTCTATTTCGGTTGATGGTCCTGGAGTATTCGAAGCAATATCAGCGAAGATATCTTTCGTCTTCTCGCAAATTATATTTTGCGAAATAGAACCCCCTTACAATTGCTTCTAGCTTAACCATAATAAAAGTAATCTTTCGGTATCTTCCACAATTGGCGATCTATGAGAACATATTCTTAAAATTGCCATTAGAAAGACTATTCTTTATTCTTGTAAATAGCAGAAACCTTTGACTTGGACATGTTAAATGCCCAGCCTAGATCTTCTTCAGAAAGCTATTACCTTCAGTTTTGTTTCAACATTAATAGCTGTCAATTCCATATTGATTTATTCTAAAAATATTTCGTTTGTTATCCAAGGCTTTCGTTAACAGAGGTATAACTGCAGTATGTGTCCCTCTTCGGAACGATTTTCCGTCATTTCCTGTTTCTTTTTGTATTTCGTTTGCATGGGCGTGTCGGTGGTGTGCCAATTGAGGCTTGTTTTATCGTTCTAAGTTTGCTGGTCCTTTTAGGGGCCTTGTAGGCCCTGACAATTACGCAACCAGAATAGTGTCCTATATGCAACTACGAAATAGTATTTTTAATTATTCAGGGAGTAATTGTTGTCTGGTATTGGTCTTCACTTCTGTGAAGTTCATTTGGTTGCTTCTTTTCATTACAAGATCGAAAATCCATATCCTATGTGCTCAATCCCTCCTCATGCCATTCATTCATATTGAAGGGGAGATTTCCCTAACCTGAAGCGGCCGTTAGGTGTAACCAAAGAGGCCTAGTTGGAAGAAATTTGACAAACAGCTTCAGGCAAGGTAATCGGTGTGACAGGGGAATTGTTAAGTCGGTAGTCCGGTTCACACTTGTAGTCCGACACTCAAGATGTAAAAAGCCTACACCTTCTAGTCGCAAAAAATTGCCATGCACTGCGAGAGTCATGCATTGGATTGCTTGATAATTAATGTCGTTTTTCTTCATGTTCTTCAAAGAAAATTCATTTATATTGGCCATTTTGTTGGATGACCTTCAGCCATCTTTTTCAGTTGGAAATTTGTTGTTTCAGTTGGTTTTTAGAAGGGAAGAATTGGTCCAACTCATTTTTAACAGCCTGGTCGTAATCGAAAGTTTTAGCATTCAAATGGAGTTAATCAGGGTGTTGAACAAATGATGGTCAGATCATACTAAGTCAGGGCTATAGTGTAGACGTGACATCTGTTCTCATTTGAGCTCCATTAATTTTTGACTGGCTATTAAAGAGGTTTGGGTCTGGGTTATCATGATGGAGTATCACGCCTTTGCGATTGGCCAGTTCAGGGTATTTTTTCTGATTGGTTCATTCAATTCCGATAGATTACGACATTCGAATTCGACATTCGAATCTGGAGTTTTGTTTTGTGTAAGCAGCTCAAAGTAGACTATGTCCTTGTGATCCCAACATACAGAAAGCAATTATCTTCTTTTGTTAAATATTGGCTTTGGATATTCAAACTTGATTGTGAGGGCTCTTCTTGCTGGGTCCATGATCGTTTTCGGACTAGTTATCGTACTCGATCTATTTTTCACTATCCGTTAAAATTCTTTTTAGAAATGGATCGTTTTGGTCAGCAAAGAGTCACATATGTTAATGCGTTTGGTGAGGTAGATTTACATTCATTATTGAGAAACAGAAACGCCACCTTGTTTACGTAACCAAACTGTTGTAATTAGGAGTAAACGGTTGGAATCGATATATCAAGCTTCGCTGCTATATCTCTAGTTGTCATACCCCGGCTCGTTTCGATTAGCACCTTTATTTTGTCGTTATCAATAGTGGTTGGACGATCAGTATGTGATGCATCTTGTATCTCAAAATTTCTAGAACGAAAGCGGGTAAACGAACGCCTGCACTGTCGTTCAGTAAGGCAGTTGTCACTATAAACTTCACACAATTTAACCCACAAAGTAGTAAAATATGGGGATTATTCTCTCTTTGATTTTCCTTTCGCGTGTTTATTTTTAACCGACTTATTGTTTACTAATTACCCTAAGTTTTTGACTGAAAGACAATCCAACGTCTAATCTTTAAAATATCGTATAATAACATAACCCACACAATGACAACTACATGAAGTACGCAGTGAACGTCATCTATGAGAAAAAAGGACATTTATTATCGAACAACCCAGTAGATACTCAGAGTCATTTCAACTTGCTAAGCTTGCGGAATGTTGATAAACATGTGACATTTGCAATTTATGTGCCTTTTTCAACAACTACTTGCAGTTGTTCCTTAAAAGCCCTGAATCTCATGGAAAATGATAATATCCACTTCATCCTTATTATACCCTACGTAGTTCCGTTTGAAGTATCTTTTAAGCCAATATTTGCTCCCCTATAGACGATTTGATTGGAACTTCCACCAAATGTTAACCTTTCCTCCACTAACACGTTAGTGCAATAATAATTTGGTTATTTTATCGAAAAATACCCTACCAAATGACTTTCTCCTGTGTAATACCAAATGCCGATTCTAAACGGATCAGACATGCTAATAACCTTCCAAATCGCTTCATTGTAATTGAGCCTAAGAATAAAAGTTGACTAATAACAAACTCAAATAATCATCAAAATCAACATATTATTGACTTGATGTCGAAAATTTTCTCGACATTACTATAAGTAAGCTATAAATTTGTCGACAGGTTTTCATCGTTCTGCCTCGCCTGGCTTTCATTTAATATCCTTTCGTCGAAATAAGTGCCAGCCCACGTATTCGCTATACTCACTTACCATCTTATATATTTCAGTCATATGTTGGATGAATAAATATTCTCGGAAATTTCGGAACGGAGCACAGACACGGGTACGGGTGGGATGGTGGAAACTCAACTCCTAGTAACAACAGGAGTTGCTACATTCCACCATGTACGCTATAGCCAATGTTAGTTCAAATGCTTTAATGCGGTACCTTTACCGATATCCTAATAAAATTTTATCAAATGAAGCACAACATTTATAGCAAGGCAGAAGGACTACATTTAATGTCGCCTGGTTTCGGCTATTGCTAGCTGTTTCGGAGATTTTCTCCGAGTTGAAAGGATGAATACTGTGCTTTCCACACTCAAAGCGTAGAGTTATAAAAATTCGAAAAAGGATAATCTGGTCTTGAACTGTGATACGTTCGTTATTCATTTATACATTGCCATACGACCTCACGTTTCCGTAGTGATCCCAAATGCTCTTTATCCCCTCGCAAGCGTTTTCCTGTTTTTTTCTTGTAAATGTGATTTTGTCGAATCACTCCGTCTCAGCGAAAAGGACATTTGCATGAGACCGAACGGTCGAATGGTGAAAAATTCGTTGTACTGGTAGATGACAACCTGAAAGCATCAAAGGATAACCATTGCGGGTACAAGAATGCCTTTTATTCGAGGAAGACGAAGACGGTTCTCATAAATTTTATATTCAATGTAGTTGGTGGAGCGTTAGTTCCTTAGATATATACTCGGCCTAACGTTCGCTCCTAGCAGAAAATTAATATGAGGTAGCCTCAAAATATGAACACTGAGACGGAAGGATATTTCAAAAGGAAAGTGTATTTCAAATTCTGTTAAGGCTTCGAAGGATGGAGGTGACATACATTAATGTTTTGGCTTTTCAATTTCTGGCGACATGTGGGGCGTGATATTAAATTAAAAAATGGACTCAATCGAGTTAGATTTAAGTGATTACAAGTATTCAAGTTATAATCAATCAACAGTGCGGTTTGTATAATGTTTCGAGTATAATACTGGAGGAATTTCAATAATCTGTTGGGACATCTTGTCGTATCTGAGTATTTATTTGTGATGGCCTTTATCTATGCTCTCGTTTATTTCAACGAGCATGACATTTTATCAAGCCATTAGATGCAACTTAAATATCCTATCCCATATTTCTACCATTTCTATGTTCCATCAAAACAAGAAATCTTTATAAGGATATTTTCTTATCCACCCCACTTTGAAAGTCTTAAATGTAGTTCTCAAGAATTAATGGTCTGGCATTTAAACTTTGAACTTCCATTTAGGATTTAAGCTGCGCATATACTTGAGCAGCAAAAACAAACGTACGAGCAAACGAGGACTAAATTCTTTTTACATCTGTGTCTTTTCTTGCGTTTAAATTTATTACAACAACATGGAACGAACGTACAAACATCGAACATTAAACACGAATATGCCTAACACTAAAGAGTGAATAGATAAATTGTTGTAATTACAGGATAAAAAGTATCAAGGGAGAGTCGAAGAGAGAGAGAGAGAGAGAAAGTGATAGAGGACTAGAATTAGGTCTCAAGGACGAATAATGTCTTTCTTGAGGGATTCTGTTTCTGGCTTATTAAGTTGAATATTTATCTGCTTCCGGGCAATTTTCATTATATTTTCCTTTAGAACTTAAAACACTGCCTTGAGTTTCATGGACTTTGTTTTTGAAGGGCTGCCTTATTTTGTTTCATTTATTGGGTGAATAAGCGTCGGTGCAGGTATTACTTCACAGAAGCTTTGAAATTATGATTCACGAATCAGTTCTTTATGCTAATTTTTGTGGATTTGTATCCTTAATATACCTATGTCGAGCTTTCTGAAGGAAAATTGACTTAGATAGCCCGTGAAATATGATTTGTCGAGTATAGCGATTATGTTGCCACTACCATTACTTCGTTTTGCTTTGCAATTTTTGAAGTAGTGTAGTGTCTACTTAAATTTAGTAAGCCAAATAAATGCATTCCTTGATGGGAAGTTACCCCATTCCTTTTCAGAAAAAATATAGTCTTAAGAATACAAGAATTATATTGTAGAATCAGCTAACTTTTTGGTTCTTAATTTTACTAAAGGGTACCTATGGTTAGAAGAGCGACGGAAATAACAATCCTTGCAAATCCCGGCAAGTAAGTTAACTAGTTATACGAGTTGATATCAGGCTATCTGAACAATTTTGCTTTAGGAGCATATAGGAGGGGGCGTTGTTCAGTTCACGGAATGGAAGCTAAGGAGGGAAAATCGAACAAAGAATTATTTTCCTTTTTCAATATGTTCATCTACTCCATATATTTGAATTAGCTTATGCATACTTTGTTTCCAAACGTTTAGTCCTGTCCGAAAAATAAGCTGACACTGCGTCGTTCACTTCTTCAGGGCTTCTCCTTTGAAGTTCTTTTTTAAAGCTACTGATAAGAACAGATAATAATCATTGGGAGTCAGGTCAAGTGGTCCAAAATACTGAAGGCTGCCTTTCGCAGAGCATTCAACGCAACGGGGCGTTTGTGAACAGGCGCGTTGTTATGCAAAATGAGGACACCTTTGGCAAATTTTCTCATTCTCGTCTTGTGATTAATTTTTTCAATTCGTTCTTTCCTCTCTATGATTGAAACATAGTATTCACTGGTTATGGAGACATCGTTATCTTTGTAATCTGTCAACAGAGTCCCTTCTGGGTCCCAAAAGATTGATTCATCATCATGATTTTACCAGCCGACTGTGACACCTTAAACTCCTTAGATGGCAATGTGTCTTTTCCGTGCCACTGCATAGAGTCCTGTCTGAACTCAGTATGGTTTCAATTGACTTTCCCTGTTTGGTAAGGAATTAAATGACGGCGAGGTACTCGATATTTTCAAAATACAAACTCACTTCCGGATTGTAAGATTTAATCGGCAATTGTTCAAAGACTACCGATCCTGAACTTGCTTATTATACTGATAATGAGGTATTGATCGCGTTACCACTCCGTCATTTACATTTACTTCTTACCCCTTCTTTCCACGAATTTACGAACGCACCCTCGTATATCAAGAAAGAATATTAACACTCAATATGAACACTGTTGATCCATTATATTTTGCTATTCAAAAAAAGATTAGACGGCAAAAAGTTGTCTAAAGATATGCGTTGTGAGAGAGATTCTCGGAGAAGATTCTACTAAAGAACGCCTATGCTAAATTTAGTTTCCATTTTTTGTCAAAATAAGTTTCAACTCGTTGTTGCTTCCGGCAACTAAAGCTCAAGTCGAAGTCAGACAAACCGAGATATGACGAATACATTTGAACTGTCAGAATAAAGTGTAGAAAATAATCCGTACCAAATAAGTCATAGTAAGTGGCTTGATCCTTTTTTCCCTGTCAATTTTTTTCTCTGAAGCCGATCAATGCTATTTGAATCTGTGATTTCTTTGTCAATTCATAGAGATACTGATCTTTTTTTGAAGATTGATGATTGCATGTAAAAAAAATTACTGTTTACAACAATCTGAAGCGAAAATAGGATTGAGATAAACGCAGGTGACAATCAAACGCAATCAACTTTCAAAGCAGACATTCCTCCAGCAAATGTCATTCTGTCAATTGGATGGGATTGGAAGCTCAATATCTACTCTGGATTTCTCCTGAACAGCACAACGATGATTTCGCATATCTATGGTACTGAACTCAACAAATGAATCACATGCATAAAAAACGGCCCAAACTTCAGTCGCAAGGGGTGGTTCTGAATACAATAATACTAAGGAACCGACGGAACAAGCACATGATGCTCTTTTGCGAAGTATTGAAAAAAACATAGATAGATTTGTTCGCGTTCAAAATTAGGGTTTATGTTGGTTGGTTTTGATTGCTGAAACAAAATCAAGCAGTTCAACGCTTCGTCAGGGTTGAGCAAGTGATGCCAGTTGTTTTTGAAGTGTGGTGAAAGAAATAACTCCAAAGCTATTTGGAGGAAATAACTGCTAAGAAATTTACATCTTTCTTTGCAGATTTATTGGTATTTGACACGTGGACCCTACCTGACGATCTTCAATAGATGTTTTGGAATGTTTCGTAGGCCGGGTCGCATTTATTTATGATATGTAGCCGCTGTATTTGTTAACATATCAGGCCAATGTTTGGGTTTCCAGTCACAATATTCACACAATTGAAAGATGGTGCAGCTACCGCGCATTTATAAAAAGAGATTAGTTGTAACGGTCAACGGTCGACTTTCCTTTTTTTAAATTCTCTCTCGTGAATCTCCGTTGGGAATTTTTCACTTTTAACTGGGAAAAATCAATGTGTCTATAGTTTCGCAGTGCTGAAGGATTGGATACACCAAGATTTCTTACACTATTTCTTCTATTTCTATTTATTTCCTTCTACTATTTCTTGGTGGTGCGAGTAGTGGTCAGGAGCTTGATTGAAGCAGATTGAAAGTAGATTGAAAATGATGAATGTGGAATACTTTCGTACACATTTGGAAGAATCGTGTACTAATAATAAGTATCACCTTGAAGACAAAACAAACTTAGCCGGTTGTTGAAGTAATGAGATGCGGTGATCACCTAATTCAGGATTCTAAGCATTCTTAGCTAAAATACGAATTAATCCATAATATCATTTTTATCCTGATATCAGTAACAACATTAGTTTTCATATTCGAGTTTTTTAATCAAAGGAAACACGGTGGATCGAGACTTTTGGAGTGTCACCCCCGGGAGGCCGTTGCTTGAGAGAGGTTTTAGTCACATGGCGATGCCCTATCCAATACTTGGAATTTAGACACGCCTACTAGTAATAATTTGAATTGGATCGGATTGCTTCAGTGTTAAGGATACCTGACAAATGAACTGCAAACATAAATTCGCAAAAAATTCGATGTAATCGTAAAGTCAGTCTATGATTTCCATGAAGATTTCGTGACCCTTTAGACTAAGACGGTGAAGAATACATTACAACCCTTCTTTTTTAAAACGGAAGTGTGCGAATAGTATTATTTCAGAACCAAAATCGCTGTAAATTTGACTCTGAATCTGAGTAAATTATACATACTAATATCGCGTCCAGTTTTCTACTCAAGGAATCATTTTGGTGAGCCTTCCTATTTCGCTGAGCAAATCATATCCTAGCTCTTGGTAGAACCGAATAGTCTCATTTTAAACATGATATCCGGGCCGTTCAAAGTTTTGTTGCTAAGTTGCATCGTATTTTTGACGAGCCTCATGCTCATGCCTCATCCTATAATCTCATGTTTTTGCAAGTAATCGAGAATGTCAAAATTGTTTTTTGTCCACATCCGTGACATATGATTGCAAAACATTTTACAAACATGTAACAAGGTTCTCTTCTAAAGTGGTTGACTTGTTCGTGGTTTTTCCCACTGTCACAGATTTTTAGGCTTTAAGTGGCTCGACATAAGATTTTTTTTTGCAATAAAAGCTGATTGCGCACGTAGTTTCCAGAATCTCCAAGGCGCTTAATTGTAAGATTTCACTTGGTGCATAACCTTAACTAATCCAGCGCAGTTGTTTGTTCAAATTCACAGATGCTGATATACCATATTCCGACTTGATCATAACAAAGGGAAACAGTTTTTTGAATTCCTTTCAACCTTTTCTTGAACATTTCGGACAAATAGGATTACTGCATTTCGTTAGATTTTCATCAGGTTATCAGGTCTTTGCAATCAGGACCTGTCTGACAGAAGGATGATCTGTCAGCCAAATATATTATTGGAACTTCTTCAGAACTAAAAGAAGTTTCAATGAATCAAATTTGAATCTCCAAATAATTCTCATTCGTGTAAATATCTTTTTGAATTTAAAGCAGCATGTAAAATCGTAATATTTCACGCTTTTGAAAGAGTGGTAGTGGAGAGGGAGAAAGGAGGGTGAAAGAAATAGATTCAGAGCGTGAGAGCGAGAGTGACAAGAAAAGAGAGTACCAGCTTGAAAAACAAGAAGAGAGATAAAGAAAAAATAAAATAAGCGAAGTTTTCAAATCAAGGTATTTGACCCGCAAAACATTAAAGAATAATGATATTTACGTCAAGATTGCAAGATTTTGTAACCACAAATTAAGCCAGAAAACTTAAACTAAACAATGAACTAGATCAATATTTTGGTGGAAAACGTTGGTGAGCCAATTGCCTTAGGCAAAACACAAAACCAGGAGAAATTTTCTTTACGAATATATTTGGATTTGAATATATGGTTACCACCCAAACGAAGGTGGAAATTGTGGTTCACTTGTCAATATGACCAGCTGTTTCCTAGAACTGTGGTGACAGTTGTTACCCTTCATTTGTTATAACCTTTACAATAATTCCAATATGCGTGCATGATAAATGTTATGATCTGCCATGGTAATTCAATAGCACACAATCATTTTTCAATGCTTGATTTTTTTCTTTCTTCATGTAATTCTCTAGTAAAATATATTCTATAGAGAAGAGAAATGGAATGTCCTTAACACGATTGACTTTAAACTACAAAAAAACAACAACAAAAGCAAACAATCTGGCAAACACTATGCTCTCTTGGAATACATAGAGCGTTTCCACAATACCACTTGACATATTACAAATGATATGTCTTGAAAAGATTGCGCATGTAGAGTTAACAATGAAAATACTTGGAAAAATGCGATAGAATACCATGAGTTTTCGTCCGATAGTTTTTTTTCGGTTGTCTGTTGACCTCACGCTATAGTACCATGAACATCCTATCTAAACTGCTTTTGAGGGTGGTAGCCTAGCATAGGATAAAAAGTGTCTCGTATTTTTTTCTATAAAATCTCATCGAAACCGTGCAGTTTCCAGGATCTTCTCCATGGCGATATAACATGTTCTGCTACCAAGTTCTTTTATAATAAATGATATTTGGTAGAGGAATTGGATGAAATTAAAATTGCTTGCTGTGCTTATTTACGTTTCGGTGTCTTACCAGTACGTTTAATACTGTACAAGAAAAATTATTTTTGTCTGTTCTTTTGCGGAATGTCTACCAATTTTAATAATGCTACCAGCATAGATCCTGTTTAATTCCCGTCAACCATTTGATTTGGAGTTGAGAGTTTCATTGTTTCAAGTGATTTTATGGTTAAAAATGGATTCTGTTTTGTACATCCTTATAGAAAGTACCAATTAGCGTAGTATGGACGTAGTATGGTAGTATGTCCGTTCACTATTACTAGGAAACCATTGAAGATTGTTTGAAAATACTTATTCATTTCTAAGCCATTTTTGTGCGTCAGGCCAGAGCTCATGTGCTTACAGGAATATAGATACATTTGTTAACTTGAAAGAGCAACGACCATCAAGGTTTGCAGGATACATACCCTGTTATTTCAATTGTCAAGTAATGTTTCAACTAGGTATCGGATTGAGTCTTTTGTCTTCACTTGTTGTTGTTATGGAACAACTGCTTATTATCAAATCGATCTTAGGTACTTCGCCTCATTTCAAGGCCAAACTTCCATGTGCAGCATATTCGTCAGCATCATGCTTGGCCTTGCTAATTTCCTCTGGAAAATATGTCAGATCCAGAGGGATGGTACTCAGAAACCAGAGACAAAGTCCTAGCGAATACCCTAGGTACTCCGTCATTCCGAGGTCATTTCCTTTGCATTCGCTCATAACTAAACCCTTAAAAGACATTGGTTTTTATTCTCTTTACTGTCAACTTTTTGACAGTTGTGTGATATTTGAATGTTTCTCATTGCTGCGTTTAGCTTAAGACAAGCAATATCTGCAGGTTGAAAGAAATGTCAAATCATCTACCCGATTTATAAGGAAAAAACTCGTCAGCATGTCGAGTATTCTAAACATCTGTGAAAAGATAGAAGGCTTATGCTGCACTATACTGGCATACTCTATGCATATTTAATCTACTGTTGAGTTACAAAAGGAGGAAAGTGTCCTATTATTCAAATTAACCAGAAACACCAGAAACGTTTTGGAACACTTTTCGAAATAGAAAGACAGCCATAGTTATTACCTATGTGATAGCATAAATATTAGAAAGTGCTAACACTCACGACAAGCATGACGAAGAAAGAGATAGATGGCTGCGTGAGCAAGCCGACATGCATAGGTATGAAATGTGTTTGGTCCAAGATCTTTGTAAGATGTTCATGCAGTCTTTTACTTTTTCATTCATTCCTTAAAAGCTTTACGTAAATTTTGAATATCCTTAAACGAAATACATTGTCAGATTATTCCACAAAGTTATGGGAAAACCCAGCCTCTCGTATCTCGAACAAATCGTAAAAACAATCCTTCGGAATAAATAACCAAACCGAAGAACACTTCAGCAAATCTTGATTTTCATCAACTTTTTGAACATGATTCATATATAGTGGGTTGTGATTTGATACAATTTTCCTCTTGCAGTCAAAAGTTTCTGGTATACTACCAAAACAAATTGATTTGTACATTGAAAAATGATATTTTTCTACCCTCATATTTTGCTTTTCATAGCGCAAGCTTCACTATTTCCTTTTTTCCTTTAATAGTTGAAATATCCATGACAGTGTGAAATAATAATTGTCAAAATCCAGAACCGGGATCTTAAGGCATGATTGCATCCTCCGAGTCATTTCTAGGGTCTGTTCCAGCAGTTTCAATATACGTTGGCATTTTAGTTATCTCGACATAGTTTAGTAGCTCGCACATAGGACGGTTTTAATGGATCCTCTGAAAAAACGTCCTTCCGGGTGGTTACTAGCCCTAGCTAGCATATTAGTTATATAACCGGCCATTTTTCGTTTTCGATTTTTGGTTCCTAAACAAGGATTTTTGAGAAAAAAACGAGCATCAACTCATCAAAAATCACCTTTTTCGCGTCCATATAATTGCAAAGGAATCTCATATTATGCATCTATATTGTACTGAAATTGTTATTTGTGATGTTTTTGTTGTATATTCATCATCACCCATATCGTGACAGCCAGAGTCGAGCATTGCCATCTAGGATTGATCTCTTACAATCCTTACTGTTCTGCGACTTTTCTGTTATACTTTGATGGGAATTGATCACCCCAAAAACATCGGTTGTCAGTGTTTATCGTGCCTTCCCATCGAACCGAACGTGAACTGCTTGCTGGCCTTTGCTCTCTAACATGCAAGGTCTTTTTTGGCAGTCGGTTAATTCCAGTCTTTCTGCATGACCCCCCCCCCCCCCTTTTTTTTTTATAGTACTTTACGCATGAAGCTTCAGGTGGCTCAGTAAATAATTCATTCAACACATGCTTGTAACGTGGCTAACGATCTAAAGGTTCCTTCACTAGGGCATCGATATCTTCGGGACTCATGCTTTACTTCTTGCCGTCACCCGAGGTTTGATGTTATATAGATGCGAGCTTGTTTTGTCTTTGCACAAATTTGGAACTTAGATTGGGAAATACGGAGTGGTGGGCTTTATTTGCGGCGTCCAATTTCGTCCTTTCCGACACCTTATTTTTTATGGCTTGGGTCCAAGATACACGAAGTTATCCACATTTACAAAATTGCAGTCTCTTACGGTCACGTTGGAGTTTTCTTCTTCGTTTGAGTCATGAGTCCAGTTTTCGCTTCACTAACTCGTAGGCCAATTTGGTTTACTTCATATTCTAGATTCAAAAATGCATCTTTGGTATGTGGGATTGATTGTGTCATAATCTTGACATCATTTGGATGTCAAAGGTTTCAACTGTTTCAGCTGTGTACAGCATTATGATGATGTTTTCCAGCGCAATAGTAAAAAGGATGGAGTCCATTTCATTATTTCAAATCTGATTCAATTTCGAAGCTAGTTATTGATTCCCTGTTTAACTTGACCTGGAACTCCGTGTTTAGGTATCTAACTATTTGGCCATGCAGATTGGTTTTGTTGGGAAACAAAATGTCAAGGATTATTTTGGGATTTTGATTTTAGGATTTTTCTCAAGGATTTTTTGGCATATCTGTCGATACTGTCGTATGCATACTTGAAGTCTACAAAGAGTTCGTGCACGTCGATATTATACTCCCAGCACCTTTCTAATACCTGCTTTACTGCAAATATATGATCTCTTGCATGTCATCCGGTTCGAAAGCCTCCCTGTTTATGCTTCTATGAAAATGAAGAGCATTTTAGAAGATGTATACAGTAACGCGAGTATAGTTTTCACACATAAACTTGCTTGACTTTTTGTGCACATGACAATTAATATTGTATCGCCGGTTCCTTTGTAACTGGTCTTCAGGCCAGATTTTGCAAAACAAGCAATAAAGAGGGGCACTCGAATGCAGTCCCGCTCCGTAAAACATTTCGGCGGGGATTCAATGTATTCTAGGTTTATTTTTTGGTTGGTGGTGAGACGATGGTCTTTTGTTCCATTTCTGGGACTTTAGCAGCTTCAATTGCTCCTAAAAGCGCTATGAATAGCTTTTTGAAATTTTGCAGCCACCTGGTTTTGATTTCGTCAGCTTTACCTATGATTGATCCTTGTGTACATTTGGAAAGTCTTTGGAAAAGAATTCAAGTCTTGTCACTGTTTTTCGATAGAATCATACGCCAATCTGAGTTAATGTAGTGTCATGTTTTCTATTTGACAGTAGGATCTTGACCTTAATAGTCAGCCCCTTTTTTATTCGGGACACTTTTTAGCTTGTCGTCGTAGGTGTTATAGTGGTCTCCTTTGGCCCGATTTGATCGATAATTGTACTCTTTGCACACCAAGATTCTTTTAAGCACTGCTTTATTGCATTTCAAATCGTACTAGTCGTTCAAAATTTGCTATGGTATATGCCGAAGGCCTCTTGGGCCGCGTCTGTTACTTAATCTGTCAATGTGACCCACGTGGTTTTGAGGTCATCGTTATCGTTTTCCACCTAAATCTGAGTGAAAAAATCATGAAATGCTATGCTATGAAAACCATTCTTGCACTCTCCTCCTCGCCTTCAATTGGCTCATGATAGTTGACCAGCATGTTATGAAGGGAGTTGCATAGTTCCTTCGTTAACGGGCTTCAAATCGGTGACAATTTGTTTTAAATTGCTATCCAGGATCCAAGTGGGCAACTCTATGTGATTGCATTGATAGCATTTCATGTCCGTCGTGTCATTGCCGTGTCTTCGGGTCCTTTTTTTCTTTCCTACTTTATTAAGAAGTTGTCGTAGGGAAACTGGTCTGTTCAATGACATGACATTCCAAATTGCGTGCTGATTCCATTCCGAGGCTGTTGTCCTTGTTGCATTATAGTTGATACCATGTAAAGCGATGTCAGCCATCAGACTTAGAGTCTTTTCCTTTAAACTGACTTGGCGCAGTCATGGCAGTCTTGAGGCACTTATGATTATCAAAGTTACTTCTACATTCAGTGCAATGTATGTCCACCATTCGAGTATTCGCTTAGACGTCAAAATATAGAATTTTTTTAAAATCATTTATGAGATGTGGTTAAACATTACTCATAGCTTTTTTGAACCGTATTAATACTTAAGCCTATTAGTACTGGCCAGATTCAGAGTAGAAGGAATATTAAAGATCAAGCCTGAAAATTTCATTGGGCATTAGAAAAGTCTTTGGGGTTCCTTTAAGACTGTTGCCGTAAACTATTTTGAACTTTTATTTTGAAGGCAACGATATTTCCGTAGTACATGTACAATATAATGTTGTATAATATATAACATAATGGTCGTCTAAATAGTTCTGCTACTCCCCATATTTCCTTTTAGATATTTCCTTTATTTATAATTCCAAATATTTCCTTTTAGAACAGATGGATAGGTTTAATTTATACTGAAATAGGCCACGCAGATCAGCTACGTTTCACGGTTGAAGTGAAGGCCATGCAGTTTAAATAAAGATAATGTGATAAAAAAGTAAGGTGGTATTGTCATTTAAAACTCCCGGGCATTAGGAAGGCAGGTTTTCCTAGGTTTGTAGGACTGTCTATGACATTTGCCAAGTGTCTGTTTGTCAAAAGGTTTAATTATCTGCGAGTTAGACGTGTTTTTGTAAATAACCCAAAGTGAATTTTTTGATTTTTACAATGATTGATTTTGTTGAGCACAGAACATGCATCAAATTTTGTTTGCGGAACGAATATTCTTGTGCGGACATGTTGAAAATTGAAAATGTTGCGGTAGACCTTGGTGATCAAACTAGGCACAAAAAAATGTCTATAAGTGGTAAAACGAGTTCAAAGCGGGCCGCAAACGCGTTGAAGACGAACCGCGCTCTGAACGACCATCAACGTCTATCGACGAGGGCCACGTTCAAAAAATCAAAGATTTGGTGCTTGAAAACCGTCGATTAACAATCAGAGACCTCGTTGATAGTGTTGGAATATCATTTGGCTCAGCCCAAACCATTTTGAATGAAGTTCAGTGTCTCAAACGCGTCAAGTCTCGATTGGTGCCAAAATCGCTCAAATTTTTGGAAAAACAGCGTCGCGTTGATGTGTGTGAAACTACTGTCTGACTATCAGGACCACTTGCAATGCATCATTACTGGTGACGAGTAATGAGTATACGCATACGACCCTGAAACCACCGAGTAATCTAGAGAACATCGTGCAAAGGGTGAAGTAAGACCGAAAAGACCACGGCGAAGTCAATCAAAAATCAAGGTCATGTTGACAGTTATCTTTTATTATCGTGGTGTGGTGCACTATCAACTCCTTCCGCCGGGCCAAACGGTCAACAAAAAATATTATTTGAGCGTAATGGGTCGTTTGCGTGAAGCTTTTCGTCTGAAACGGCCGGAATTATGGGCAAACAACTCTTGGTTCCTTCATCACGATAATGAACCGTGTCATACTGCATTAGTTCTTTGCAATTTTTTTGCCAAAAACTCGACTCATATAGTTCCGCAACCACGACTTCAGCAAACTCAAAAGGCCAATGCGCGAACGCTGTTTTCACACGATTGAGGAAATAAAAACAGAATCAAAGAAGGTGTTGAAGGCTATACCAGAAAAAGACTATTCCGACTGCTTCGAGGACTGGAAAAAACGTTGGGAAAATTGCGTTTTTTTCGGACGGAAATTACTTTGAAGGGGATGAAATTGAATAAATATTGAATAAATACAGAATTTACATTTTTTAAATAATTTCACCTTACTTTTTGATCACAGTAGTAGCTCCATGTGTCATAGCGAGAGCAGTGAAATGTTTAATATTATTGAAGCAAAACTGCACTAAAACTGCGCTATATACGCAAAATTCCTTCGATTGAAAATCGAGCGTCTTTTCATGTTGGTTCAGTTTTTAGTAGCATTGAAAAAATGCTTAAAAAACTTCATAAAAAATTTACAGTTATTAAGCAGCCCATGCATGTAATTTCCAATAAAATCTCATAAGGACACTTATGAAATACTTATTGAAATACTTTCCATCGTACAAGAAGCGAGCACGTCTGTAACAAGCCGATTACGAGTAAATTCTCAGTAAATCTTTACGATTTCGTTCTAACCAAATGTAGAAGAAAATTCTATTTAACATTCATTCATACTATGCTATCCTGCACATGTCACACATAATAAATTGTAAAATGAATACACTTACCACCCATCGCCCTCGTCCTAATTTCAACACTCTCGCGAAACACTTTGCGTGAATGGAAATATATTTTGTCAGAAATCGAAGGAAATTATCATTGTGCTAGTCGTTGTGGAAAGATTAAGTTAACTTTTATGTTCCTACCGTTGAGACTTTTCCGGCGTTTTATTAAAGAGCTATGGATTACGAGGCACATTACCGTACTTGCGGCAAATGTGCACAAAACGCAATAGCAACAAAATTTATTACATTGTATACACCGATCCTGAAAAAGGGAATACTGTAAAAATCCACCGACCCATAAAAGTTTTTAGGACCTGGTCCTTTTTTTATCCCCAATATTTATACATACATGCATAAATGCTTGGGTGTTAGGCTTGACGACTTCAGATTTACCCCACATAAAATTGTTGATGTCAGATTGTCCTCAGGGGCGAAAAAATCCGTAGTCATCCCTTTTATGCTTTTGTTGTATTCCGGCCGGCCTTGTGTGGCCTTGCTTGTTGCGAACGAACAAATGGGTGAACGAACAAACACAATGTTCCTTAGGAATGTTTGGAGGAGTCGTTCCTTTTGAAAGACGAATGTTGTGGAATGTATTCGAGAATTTCAAATTTTTCGCGTGAAGTTTTCAGAGGAAAATGAATTGTTGGTAAGTTGTTGAAATATCACAAGCAGGAAATTATAACAGATTTTAAGTTTTCCAAACTGTTGAAATGATATATTTAGTGTATTGCGATTATAAAAATTTTTACAAAGATCGCAGCAGGACACTTTCGCTTGAACTAGCATAAATTCCTTCTTGATACCTTCCTGCATAATGATTAAAATGAAATATTAAAATATGTTCATTTTAATTATTGCTTCTGATGCGGCTCTTTGCAGAAACTATTATAGGAAGGACTAGAAGAACACAAGAGCACTTCCACCTAGTGAGCATACACAAGCGATGCCTTTAAGTATGTACTTACGGCTGCAATTATATTAAAGTGTAGGATATCCCATAGAAGTTCAACAATCATCAAAAACAACTTTCATAAGGTGCTGAACCTTAAATCGACTAAATTTTCCTTCTGGTCTAAATATTCAGCAAACTCAAAACAAACGTTTTGAGAACAAATGAAGTTATTTAGCTTACCGTACAACAAAAGAATTGTGGTAGTTTGAGACTTATGGTTTCTGCTTATGGATTGCATTTGTTGATTTAGGTATCGCCCATCAAACTCTTTTAACTTTAGCAAAGTGCCTGGGAGTCCCATTGTCTTTGCCTTTCTTATATGAACCTTCAATTTGATACAGCTTAAGGCTCCATAACGCAGACTGAACTGCTCCACGTCAAGAACCAATTACGCTTGTATTTTGGTAGGTCTCCTGACATAATATAGTTTCTCCATTACTATACACTTGACTCTATCGTTTCATATAGATTCGCTATCACCATTGTCATCCGGTGCAGTATTTTTGTTATTAAAAATATAGTATCAATGTTGTTTGTTGTGCGTCATTTCGTTCTGAGTTTATCGATCTCATTTTTCTGTGTCCGAGTGTCCTTATTTAAATGTCTGTACATATCGACAAGATATGCCTAAATAAGATTAAAACAGAATACAAGAGCAAACCCAATTGCACGAAAAATTAAGGACCACCTTGAAAACGAAATTAAGTGTTTCCACGCTGAAAACCAAAGGAAATACTCCGAATTATGGGAACCCACCTACAATCGCCTTGTCGTATGGAAATCAATATTTTTATAGGGATTCCCGAGCGTATTTAGCTACATATTGATAAAGCCATGGAGCGAAAAAACAAAACCGTGAAAAAGACTTAAAAAATTAATTGAGAGAAAAGAAAAAACAAGCCTAGAGCAGGTTTTTTATTGTGCAAGCGAAAATAGTAGGAACAGATCTAAGGCATAACTTCCGCAATGATAACCAGAAAAAAGAAGAAAGAAAGAATGCCAGGTATGAGCGTAGACGAACTTTTGAGAAGGTAACCCATTCCAATAAAGAACAAACCAAACAGGCAAATACATTAAAAAGCTTGAAGAAGAAACTAAAAACAAGACAGACAAGGCCTCCAGAACAAAATCAGACGAGGGAAACTCAGCAGCATTAATTAGCAAGGACGAACACATCGCCAAAATATAAAACAAATTGAGGAAAACGAATAGAGCTAAATTAAGAAAAATCTTAAAGATAAAGGAAAAATCCCACACATGAGTACTAAAAAAGGAACAACAAAAATAGAAGGCCCGAAAACCTCGCACGTACCAACAACAACAATCGATTCTTCGGCTTCGCACTGATCGCGCTTCCAAATATAAATTGGCCAACCCTTTGCAACATTTACTGGAAAACATCCTCGAACGCCCAAACTTATCCGAGAAATCTAACACCGCAGAGCTGATTGACAAGTTAAACAGAATCCAGTCAATAAATATTATATCCAACAATCCCAATAATAGAAAAGCTGAATAATCTGCAAAAACAGGGTAAAGGCTTTTCTACATAGCTCCCAAACATTCTCTGTGTAACAAAATTACTTCCAGCTCAGCAACAATATTTAGAGACAAACAAAAGGAGTAGGAATGGGAATTCCGATATCAGCAATACAATAAAAAACAAGAACTACAATTCCTGGAGCAACTGTCCTATGCGTTTCTTTAAACGTAATGTCGCAATTGGTTTCGGAAATTCCGTTCTGGAGCCTTTTTTCATAAGGACAACGTTCATGCCGACGTTAATTTCAGTTAGAAAGGTCGAAGGTCGTCCAGAACGAGGCAGGTCTTCGACGAATTTATGGCCCTCTTTGAACGCTTTGTACCCACTCATATGCACTGGTTTTGGACAAAATTAAATCACCATAAGCCTTTCGCAACATTTTCAATGCGTCAGTACAAGAAATTTCTGTTCGATTTTAAGGTTCGAATTTGAGGGCCTAAAAAATCCTAGTTCAAGTTTAGCTTCAGAAAGTCCAGGAAATTTGCCGCGCATGTATTTAGAACGGTGACCGTCTTTATTTAGAGCTTTGTCAAACTATTTCATTAATCCTAACTTTATGTGAAGGGTAGATTTTGAACAACTAATTTTGGTTTAGCTAATACATCACGCGGTACACTTTTTTGTCCAGGTACAAGTCTTTCTCTGAGTGGCCATTCTTTCTTGACGTAATGTAAATTTCTTGCTAGACTGTCGCACTCGCACAAAAATATGGATACTTTGTGAATCTAGACTGCCGACCCAATAGCATGTTTGGTCTTCATTTTATTTCATAACAGGCACTGCGGCATAAGTGTTACCAGCATGCAACAAAAGAGCCTTTAGGCATCTGTTAGAAGACTCAATAAATAACCTCTATGATGTGGAATCGTAATTGACAGCTCCCAGTTCTATGACTACTCCAGAAATATTATTGCAATACACCAGCGAACCCGCTTCAGAGAAAGATTCCGCGATCTCTTTTTTACGATACCTATACCACGAAAATGTGGTTCCTGGAACTAACATATTTTTGTCTTTCAGTCGTAATCCCAAGATTTGGGCAGCATCCTTCGATTGGCCCAAGTAATAAACTGTTTTGGTCGGTCTTTATTAGGATTGATTTTGTCTTCCTTGGTTTTATTGTTTAAACTTCCATCTGATGATTGCTGTTGGATGGTGTCAAGAAAAGGAGGAATGGGAATTCCTGGTCCATGAGTTACATGTCGTTTCGCTGACGGTAAATCAGGAAACTGAATAGTATGTTTCTTTTTCGAATTGAAACCCTTGACATTGCAGGAGTAAAAGTAACAGTCATCTTCATGTTTTTTTGGTTTTCTCCATATTATATGAATGCCAAAGGGTAAAAAGCTACGTGTATGGTTTGTTCATTTTCTCAGTAGCTCGACGCACTGAAAGCAAACTTTGTGTGGATCTCAAGGTTTGTGGTGATCACCAAGCTTTACACTGAAGTAAGCGTGACAAGTTTTCTTGATAAATTTCTTTAGGTTTCGATGATTCTTTGCTATCGTTCAACTCTCACTCACGTAACGAAATGTATTTTGTTACGTGGACTGTTTTAACATTTTCTTGATGACCCTATGACCCCCCTAACACTCAGAAAACAAAACACAACTTGATGCTACAAACAACTGACGCCCACTAAGTATTTTGTTAGTTTATTAATGCCGTCAAGTTGACTTTGACAGATGCGAAAATGAAAACGTGTTGCCATTCAAACGAAATAAACATAATATTATACTAAAATATTTTCAATTGATGTATCAAGTGTCTTAAAGAAACAATTTTCATACAATTTAGGAAATATCAATGAGGTACTTTTTTGCTCTAGTACACAATATCTCACAAGGTTTTTATTTAATTTTGTGAAAAATCAACTTCACATTCAGAATCAACGTACCCGTATTAGCTAAGGAATCTCATCAAAATCAAAACACTAAAAATCATGTTGGCCTGTATAATATTGAACAAATTTAAGAATTTTTCAAATGACTAATTACCACTAAACTTATCTAGTTTTTCGTTTTACTTTCAGGTAAGCGTTTCGATAATGGAAAATCGAATAAATTACATCATGTCTGGGGCATTTTGTAAACGCAACATTTTTTCAAAACGTTAATGTTGAAAAATTACAATATGGTGGGATAATTTAAATTTACTATTATTAGTTTTGTAATTGATATTCTGAGCGATTTTAAAAACTTTGTATCCTGAAATGTATTATTATTATTATTATAGGATACACAACCATGAATCATTCCAAAGGTCCAAAGCTTTTTCTCAAGGAAATTAACTCAAAGCATCGATTGAGGCAAAGATATTACGTTTCAAAAAATCCTATCCTAAAACTCAACTGCCTTAAACTTAAATGATATAAGTATCCTAGAAATCATATGCCGGAAAAGATCAAGACTTGACAGTAGTTTAAAAAGATAGTAAACTGTTTTAATAATCATTTTCAAAAGGCATTTTTCCGAATCGACACTATTTCATTGCCCGAAAATAAGACCAAAAAGTGTTAAAGTGAAGACTTAAAAGACCACCATCCAAATGACCACTCTTTCATAGCTTTAATTTTGAGTTTAAAACATTTGCACCTTTACGGCCTTTGGGCTAGTTAATGATGTCACGTTTAGGCTTTGGAAACTAGTCCAATTATGGTGACCCGTCTGCCGTCTGTCCTAGGTATTAAATTGCGTGGAAATAGCTTAAGGACATGTTTTTATTGCTACAGCAAGTGTTTTCTGTTCGTATTTCCCTGCGATGTTTATATAATTGATACAGGATTATAAAATCTGGCAAAATCCCTGAATAAAATCCAACTAAAGATAGTTGCCAGCATGACCCCCAATTAAGAAGAATTTATGATGCATCTCCCTTTTGTTTGAATTGTTTTGTGAAGAGTTCAAAGAAAGTTGCTCGCTTGAAAGTTTAGTCCTCAAAGTGGAAAATGTGGAAACTATGGTCTTCAAAAAATCAATTTTATGCTAAAAACTTCTATCAGATGGACATAGTTTATATTTTTAACTGATCAGAACTGATTGTATGAGAAAAGGTCTAATGAGTGTGGCTGAGAATGAGAATATTGTCTTTAAATCGGGAGTAAATGGTTTTCTCAATCTAATTGCAACTTGTTACAAATTTCAAGAAACTTTATCCACATTTGAACGTTGTCAAAGCTTCGAATGCATGGGATACGATACTGGATTAATCCTTTGAACATTCTATACTACTCTTTTATTGAATGAAAATGAACGCTGTAGAAAAGTATTATTGAATATAGTTTTAAGTTTAGTTTTCTTTAAATCTAATAGTTATTCAATAAAGAGTCTTCTGGATAGTCAGACTCTTACATGATTGGCTATGACTTTTTACCCATTTTTTCCACTTGTTTTCAAAATTATGTTTTTGCAGTTCTTGTTTTTTTTATTATATCGTATGGCCTGATCATGACAACTTTCTCATGTTTATTTCTATGATTTTCATTTTTAATTCTGGCTCGAGCCATATCACATTTTTCAATTGAAAATTCGGTTTTATCGCGATGGTTAGTTTTGATTTTAATTTATTTCTCTTTTCATTATTGTTTTTCTTATCCAAATGCCGAGCTGAGAAATAATTTTTTTCTGTTCTGAAATGAAATGATAACTCACTTCTACGGTTTACAATTCTCAATTTATTGGGTCTTTCTTTTCAGGCAAAATAGCTCTGATTTTCAAACATTAAATATCGATATTCGCCTTCAATTGTTCTTTGACAAAAATCCCTGTAAATTTCAACAATGAAAATTCATTCTTAATGATTTAAAAAATTTTTTTTTATATTGCATAGTCTGAAAAGTATTGAGCGTTGTTTGTCACTAGATGAGTTCGTTGTCATATATCGGGCAATAGTGATCAGATTGAGCCAAACTGACATACGTTTGAAAGGTGACATTCCAGTCTACAATTTTCATATGGACAGTTTTGTGTTTCTTCATTCGTGTCAAAAGTTACATTCATTTAAAAATGTGTGAAATTTCTGAAAAAATTCGTTATATTTTACAATAGCACCGCGATCAAGGTGAGAATGCATATTCAATAATTGAATATGCCGAAAATCAATAATTTCTTCCAATAACCCAAAAACGAGTATTCAAAATGATTATCCTTCTGTGGGCTTACTGTTAAGCTGGTATTATTTGTGAATTTCATGTGAACTGCTTGCAATCACTCAAATGATAATTTAAAATTCTTCACATCTTAGGATATTCAAAGAAATGAGCTTCTAGGATTCATAAGTATTCCGAATTCCGAAACATTTTTCACAAAATCGTAAAAAAATCTCCAGAACAGTACTCTAAATAAAAATAAAAATAAAATTTAAAAAAAATTCGATAAGGGAGTTTTCTCTCCCAATCCTAGCATTGCATTTGTTGGTTCACAGCCACGCCCGTATCACTTTGACACATATACTGGATTGAAAATCTTTTCGAAAACTCATAAAAAAATTTCAAAAAATAGGGCACACTATTCTACACTATTTTAAAAAATAAGTATTTTTAAAATAGTGTAGAAGTCCAAACATTACCATAGTCACATTACAGCCAATCCGATATTGCCCAGACCTTGCCTAGGACTCAAAAGCGAAGACTACCTGGATATAAGACAAAGTATATAAGACAAACACATAGTGTGAACGACATATTGGACGGTTTTTGTATGAATGGTGGTGGTTTTAACACATGGTCCAAGTTGAACGAGGGTATTTGCAAGAACCCTCAATTTTAACCCTTTAAAGATGACTGGGAGTTGAGAATTGAGCATAATTTGAAAAATGTATGTGGATTTTTCATTGGATTGGGTATATTACGTAAGTATAATAAACTTAAACCTAATTTAACTTTTCAAATCTAATTGATTTTCTTTCCAATAGATTTTTTGTAAAAAAGGGAAGAATTTCCCGAAACGTTTCTTGGTCAACATAACAAAAAAGAGAGTATCAATATTCCTTGTTTACAAGAATTTCTAATGCTTAGCGCACGAATTAAAAAGGAATTTGACATAAATTTAATCGGAAAATGCTTTTAATAAAATCGTTCATCAATTAATTCCCTGGTTTTTAAAAGTTAAGACATTATCCTTTTGAATTTTCTCCTTTGTCGTTTCATAGCATAAACTTAATGTGTGTATCGAATGTCAATCAGTGCTGATGCCAAATTGATTGATAAGTTCAAAACGTAATTTTGTGAGTGAACAATTTTCCATTTATGCCAGTTTGCTTCACGTGGCCCTGACTTTCATTGTACCCTGAATAATGATTTTGTATATCCATTACTTCTGTACCTACTGTTACATAAAAACTCTCATTCATATTACACCTACGCTTGGTGAAGTGTGTGCAATAATTCATTCCTTTTCTTCTAATTCAAAATCGTCTATACAAAGTGTATAAGATTAGCACGTACCTACGCAACGCATGAACAACAGCCATTTGGTTGCTACGAAAAAGTTTTTTCTTTTCTTTAATAGATTCAAATTCTGTTTACATCATGACCAAGTATAATACGAGCCATGTCGTTTTTAGCATTTTACACCCTCTCTTGGAAGGCAAGGAATATGTATGTTTTGTAATAAAGTACGTATGAAATATATTTCATCTCACATGCTTAACCCATGGCAATCTCACGCGTGGAAAAAATATATACGTCATCCAAAAACATTGTATATCCTTTGCGTCTACTCCTTTCTCTTTTTTACCCTTTCGACCCGCAAATGTATCTTCGTCTAAGCATTTTTGCCACCCCTTTTCAAGCATTTCGTGGCACTAACAGAACACACACGTACATAATATTATCTGCTTTAAGCCGCTCACCTACATGTGGTGATCCGCTGTTAAGAAGATTGAGTCCTACCGAAAAAAAAAATTTCAAAAGTTTTACAACTTTTTCAAATTATAGAGGATATATGAAACCTTTTGAATTGGACATTTTGCGCTCATTTATCATATCACATGGACCCTGTCACTATAAAGCATCTTTACTTGATTATTAGATAGGCAAGCAGGCGGGTTGAATAATCAAATTGGGAATCTTCAGAAGGGAAAACTTTCTGAAAAGGGTGGTAATTTATGCATTCCGGATGATTTTTGAAAAACAGAACACTTTAATTCCAGGGAGACTAAGAACATGTTTCAATTTTTTGGTAAAAAAATTCGATAGAAGAATCCGCTGGAAAAAAAGGTTTGATGTTTTGAGTATCATCCTTTTTCAATCTTCTATATATATATACCAAATACCTCTATACACAAATACACCTCAAATATCTATGACTTTTTGGACCCTTATTTTTACGCCTTCTTTCCAAGTTTGTAATAAATCCCGGGTTGTGTGGCACCTACCACTGCGGTACTGTAACAAACTGTCAATTGGATGGAAAAAAGTTTGATTCAGGAATAATTTAAGATGATTAGCCGTATAACAACATCACAATGTTAAACTGATCTGAAAAAAAAAACGCCACTCGGGTGCAAGGGTCAGGGTCAACCATGTTTCTAACCTCATAAACTTTGTTTTGTATGTTTCCGGTCCCCTTGTCCTGGTTGATCAGCCAAAAAACGGACTTCAAATTGTTGCAGAATCAAATTCATTCCTTTCCTAAGCTCCTCGAAAACTTCATGTATCAATGTCGGAGTATCAATGGCTTACAGTAACAGGACTACCGACTAAACACATCCCCTGTCAGATCAAAAACCCAATTTCCAACTGTTTATTATGTTACTTTAGATGAGGCCTCTTTGGTCTCGTCTAGCGCCACCTACAAGTTATAGAGATAATTCCCCATCCTTTCCTGTTTATAACTGTTTATCAGTGTTGGACTCTATTTAAATAACCATACTATAACGAGTCGAAAAACTACTTAGAACTTAATCCGTTACTCAAACCAGCATCCGGGTAGACAAATTCAAGGATATTAAAAATGCTACTCAGGGAATCAATCGATCAAAATTGTTTTTATTGTTTCAAAAGTTCTGAAACGCTCTGATTCCACCTTACCACTATTACTGATTGCTTGGATATAAAACGTTTCTAGGCTTTAAAAGGGCGGATACGAAAGTCACCAGCATGACTATTTCTTGCATACTCAATACGTCGAAACAATACTAAAACTGGACTCGAAGAAACTGATCGAAAATTATGATTTTGAGCCTTATGCTTTATATGACCCCGTTTGAACTAGTTCTCGTCGTTCAAAAAATATATGAAGGTCTTCTGACTTTGACGTCATGCACTTCTACAAACGGCGTCATCTGTCCAGGCGTTAGAATTGACCAAAAGAATTCATCATCAAGTTCTTCAAAGGAAGTATATCAGCTTAAAAATTCAAGGCTGGTACTGCCATATTATACAAAATTTTTATGAAGAATTACTTGTCGAAAGGAAACCGGATTGCTGCAACTTAAAACTTTGTAAACCAGTGTATTGTTTTGATGGTGTATGCGTGTCCACAAATTACTGCAACGATCATTAAACCTGTCGACAAATAGGACTAAAAACGGTTCTGCTAACAAATTTTGAATCCTGATTTGAGCCATTTAACTCTCCCAAGTTTTCAGAACCACTTTTGTGAGTGCGTTTTCCGGCGAAAGTAGGGCAATGAAGAGAAGTGGTTCGAACTATTCTCCTGATCAATTAGAACAATACGATGAAGGAGCATTTTAATGCCGCTGTCGCAGCATACTTCAAAAAGGGGAGTGTGGTTACATTGAAATCTTGTTATTGCTCCTTCAATTAATATTTATTTGACTGATAGCATGTGCACCGCTGTGGAAACAACCGTCGTGATTTAGTAACAAATATGCTTGTACTAAAATAAAATAAAAGTGATAAAATATCCTTTTTTCCTTAAATTTAATTAATATTTCCAAATATAATCTAGTTTTTTTTTGAAATAACATTGGGAAAAACGCTCGTTCCTCGTTTTTGTATATAAAAGGATTTATTGATTAGTATTAAATGTTTACTAATCGGTATCAGATGTTACTTTAATAAATTCAGAGTATTTAATTACGTAATTTCGAAAAGCAATACGAAAAAGTTGGGAAAAAATCCTATAAAGATACCTAAAAGGCGGTGGCTTTCACGCCTGTTAACAGCGTGATATATTGGAGCATTGTGCGTTAATCATGCAATTGAATGTCTGCTTGATATTGAAACTCACATCACAAAAAGGCCTGTACTTCTTCCAAATATTCTTATATTCATTTCAGCATATTTGAATATAATATAAATCTTGGAATCTGAGCATTGCTCTAGTTGATGTTTAAGATTGTATGTCGAAAGGATAAGGATATGGCTCTTTAGTCCTGTTTACCCGAAATTTTAAACTTTATTCAAAAAAAACCAAAACACATAAGAAGCATTGTTTAGTCAAGATCAACAGAGTTGGCTCCTCTGAAAGTACAAAGGTCCTTAAAAAATTGAATAAAATCTGTTGGCGTGTAAAGACAAGACTTAAGTTCTAACGTTAATTAAATCATGTTACACTGAGTACTGTAGCGCTGATTCTATGGAAATTTGATGAGGTTTTACTAGAAAACATTTAGAGTTTGCTGTTTGTCAATCTGAAAATCCTTATCAGGACAAACGACACCAGGTGCATGTATTAGTTTTTCCGGTTTTTTGGTAAAAAATACGTAATTTTCGAGGGGAAGTCAAATTCACCAAATGTGGGGAGTACGGTGGGTGAAAAAGGACGTCCCATCCAAGTGATTTCACCGTACCTTTCACCACTAGTTTTGCCAGGTACGACGGCGCGTTGTCTTGTAACAAAATCACTTTGCTTTCTTCTGCCTTCTGGCCATGCCTGTCGTTTTTCGATTAATGCGTGGTTCAAATTTATCATTTTTAGACGATCGCGTTCTGTATTGGTCGGCTTGGAATGGAACGGTTTGGTCGGGTTTCGAGAGTTCATAATACTCTATTCCACTCTGTTATCACACACAGGGCATGGGCTTCTTGTCAAAGCAATTTGGCCTTGCTGTTGAAGGACCGGCTCCGCCAGGCGAAAGCCACGGTTTTCTTCCCCTACAGGTTTTCAAAATAAATCCCTTTTTCGTCATCTACCACAATTCGATGGAAAATGATTTCCTTTCTTGACGCACAAGTGACTGCGATTTTCCATTTGACTCACATTCAAATCGTGGGGGACCCATTTATAGAGTTAATTGATCTTAGCTATTGATCGTTAACATCTGCTGATTGTTTTCTGTAACACATTTAATGCTTCTGCTAATTGCTGTTGAGTTTGAGTCGGGTCAGCATACATTAACTTCTGCGATTCCTCCACTTCGCATTTTTGCGGTCAACCAGAGCGTTCATTGTCTTTCACATTGAAATTACCACTTTTGAATTGTCGAAACCATGTCTCACATGTCCTAATTAATGGAGCGTGGCCACCATATCTTTTGATCAACAAATAATGACTTTCAACAAACTTTTCATTTGGAACAACATGAAAAGCAATGCGTGCCGCAAATGTTCTTTTTCAGGCACACAATTCGACATAATTGATCAGGAAGGTTAAACAAACACGCTAGTTTTGGCAGACTGTCAGACGATCGAAATGGCGTTTGTGTCAAATAAATACACTGCATGCTTGTCGCCGGCGCCATCTCTTAGTAAAACTGGAAGAAACTTATGCAAACACCTGATATGCTGAAAATGTGATTGTAAATATACCTTCCAGATATTCGACTGGGATTGGTGCCTTGTGATTAAATTTCCATACTTTAAGACTCCTTGGCTGTAGGATTTTTTCAGATTAATGTCCAACTTCACTTAAGTAAACATTCTTTTTGATACGAAAAAGCTTTGTCAACGTCAACGTCGTTGATCAAAAAAGATCAAAAAAGATCAAAAGATCAAAAAACTTCTTTCACAAAAGAAGTGTCAAAAGGGTCAGTGTCTGTCATAGAGGTATACCTCTATGGTGTCTGTATACTACCTAGTAGTTGCATTCTCGTACAATTTTTAATTTATCTGCTAGGTTATATAAAATTCCATTGAATCTTGAGTTATTGCTCTATCGTTGGCCTAGTACTATTAACGTTTTTTATCGTTGAGGTAAATTAACCATGAAACAAGAAATGTAATGCATGGGAAGGGCATTTTTCTATCACGTGCGTCGCCATTGTACTTATTAAATATTTCTCTTAATTCGAAATCAATAGTCAGAAAATTGTAATTGGATAAATGTACGGATGTCTACACTCTTATTAAGTAAAGTTGACGCAGAATTTGCTTTGTTTTTTTCCATTGTAACATGAGAAGAATGGATGACTACATTTGTTCAAACAATTCAGTATACATTTTTGGAAATGAACGACGAACAATTTGCATTAAGTCAGGAAATTGCAAGAATATTCAACTTTCTTCGAAAGGAATTCACAGTGGCAAGGAAATTTAGAACGGTTTGAATAAGTTCCTAGTTTCGAGTAGCTTTTAACCAAATTATTTTGGCTAGGCTTTTTTTTCGTACATTTGTCACCACTTATTTATTCATAATTTATATAGAAGTTCCATTCAAATAAAAAGAGTAAAAGCTAGAGTAATAGGCCTTTTTGCAGAAGGTCCCGGTAATGCCAATGAGCCGCGGTGTCATGAATTCAATATTGATTTCAATTCTTGTAATATACTACTAACGCGCTCAGCTAAAAAGTTTACCTTAATTGTTTGTCTTCTGACCGAACTTTCTGTGCCCTGTGTGTCTTCTCCTTTTTTTCACATTCGAGTTTCGGCGTATGCCATCCAGAATGATTTCTTTGCGTTTCAAGCTCGTCGATCTTAAAAAAGCGTCTAATGAAGATGACAGAACCGCGTAAGGGAATGAACCAGAAAGGAAAATGGTACGACGGAATTTTTTCAGAAAATAAAGGATATGGATTTCAACCCCTGTCGAAAAATCTCTAGAAATATTCAAATTTCACTTTTTCTATCTCACCTTTGGGCTCTGAATCTTAAAGTAGTGTCAATAGTGTCGCCAACTGCATTTCCTTATAATTTCACCACGAAATCGGACAAATGCATGTTTGTTGCCCGTTACAACGGGTAAGTACCTAAAAATTAACCTAGTATACACATTTTTAAAGTTATTTGTGCCCTACTTATAGCATATAAAATTTAATTTGGTATCTTACAACTGGGCTGGGAGCCGGCTGTGAATTCTCCAAATAGCAAAAAAACATTACCAATAGGCCCATCTTTCTTTCAGCCAGTGGCTTAATAAAATCCTGAAATTCCTTACAGATTTTCGAAAAAAGTCAGAACACTTATGAGAATGAATGCATGTGGAGATTTCCAGCCCTCTCATTATGTACGACCCATTTCATCTGTATCTCAGCACTCTTTGATTTTTATGTCCTACCTTCATGCATTTGTACAAATACAAATGAATTTAGCAAAACTTGGTCGAATCACGTTAGACTCTTTATTTATTTAAAGTTTCAGTGCTTGCCAGTGGTTACTCTCTGAATGGACTAGTGATTCATAGATAAACTTCTCATTCTTTAATACAAATACAAGCCTTACTGAAACACGGATCAAGATAAAGTCGTTTTCATTTGTTTTACGAAATTGACTCTGACCTGCTCAATCTTAATTTTCTTTCAGAAATCTAAATACATAAATAAGTAAATAATTTAATAAGTCCAAGATATATTCTTGATATCCCGCTCAACCGGTATTTTATATTCTTGATGCTATTTTTGATTCGATCGTGCAATCATTTCATTTTTCGTATTGGAAGAATGCAGTAGGGCACCCTCGTTAAAAAATGCGTCTTGTTCTCCTGACAGATTGGGTTAGTTACTAATGCCTTAGGCTTTGCAGATTTGACATCACTGTCAAAAAAGGCCCGTCAAAAAGATAAGACTTCCGATGGAGGCCGCGAATATGAGTTTTTTGTATAGGCTTTGATGGCAATGCACTCTTGTCTGCTTACTTCTTCATGTCTTACCCTCTATTTTAAGCCTCGTGGAAGGTTAACGTGTTACTGGAGGGTCAGCCTCTTTTTGCTCACGGTGCTTTTTACGTCCCCATCTACCAGACGCTTCAGGGTTTTCAGCATAAGAGACGTTAAATTGATGTGTTGATAAACCGTTGCTTTGGCATGAAAACCGTTATAGCCTCTCACCCCTCGAAGAGATGTTTGCATACGATCGACAGGTTATAGAGAGGTAATAGAATAACATTTTTCGGCTCCTCGTGGTTTTTATCGCTCGAAAGTCCTTTTCTTCGTTTATCATTTTATCATTATTTCAGATACGGTAAGTAGCCACGTTAGCCATCCGTTATATCTCTTTATCCATTGGGCTCAGATCGTACTACTTTAATAGAAGCTGGAAAAGTTTAACGCCGTTTATTTTCCTCAATTCATCCCCTCTTTGAACCATGGTGTTCATGTAAGGACACGATGTTTAGACTTGATACTTAACCTTTATGTCCTGTTTACTCCTTCAATATAACTACTGAAGACATTCCAAGATTCCTTTTTTTCTCTTCTGATAGATGTTTTTATTCTTTTGTAGTCCTTCTAGTCCGAGTCTCAGTTTGTGAGGCGGTTGATTTTGTATAAAATTTGATTATTTTGCCTCGTCCCTTCCAGTTCACTTCCTTGCATTTTTCAGTTGAATGTTAGTGGTTGGAACCACTTCAAAGAATTTATTGAACATTGTATTGTGATATATTTCATTTCTTTTCCCAGATCTTTTCAAATTTGTAAGGAATTTGCATTATGCAAACCTGCGTATCGGTCAGGGCGTTTTCTGTAGCCTCCAAAATACGCTTCTCTCGAATTTCATTGGACTAATTGTTGCGCTAGAAATATTTCTTGATTCTTCTTATTTGAAAGGAAAGTTTTTGGTGGCTCGACAAGATAGTTAAGTCACATACTCCCCAGTCATGCAAATCCTCCTGCGCCTTTGTTACGTTCAAAGTGACTTCAATCGATTCCGCCCTTTACTTGTAGTGTTACCCTTATTTAATGAATTTAGGTATTCAATAATTAACTGACTGTTAATTTCTTTCGTTGCACTTAGTCCTTCCCAAAGTTCGTATTGCGCGTTTGCACCGCATTCGATAAGGGCGTGTTTCCCCGTGGGTGTTCCGCTAAAGCGTGGAACATCGGGGCGTCGAGCGCCCAATTTGTTCGTTTCCTTTCCCTCCTATCCCGTTGAAGTTAAATCTAGTACGCTGAAAGGTGGCAGAAGAATCAAACTAATGTGCTAACAAATTAACTTCTTTCCTATATATACTACAAGCACAGATATCCCGCGTTTGGCAAAGATTTTCAATTGTTCTGCGCTGCTTCCAATCACCTCATTTCCGTTGTTAATGTTCTTGGGGAACAAATTCTCCTAGATTGCGCGAGTCTGACCAACCAACGCCTTATTTGGCTGAGGTGAACTGGCGTAACAGAATTGGAACACTTGGCAACCAAAGAGCTGTAGGAACTCCTTGGTTTCTGTAGGATGAGAGGATGGATCATCTGTTAACAATAGTACTACACATGGGGAGCTAAGAGCCGATGCTGGCCTATGCTATTTCCAACAAGAGGACCACAGTACAAATAATAATGATAATAGGGTTGTTGAATCAGTGCTTTGTCAGTGCCCGTATCTGCTAGGCGTTATAGCAGATTTGCTGTGCAAATTCGTTTGTCAGATTCGTTTAAGTTATTTGCGTCGTCATTTCCTCCAAAGGTTCGGTCGCCTTTCTTTTGGCAATCACCTTGGTGAAATCAAATCAGTTGTCCGTTTGTGGCTGACAAAATTGACATCTTCCTGTCACATGCCAAGCCTCAGGACCATGCTTTTGTTGTTGACTTTTTTCTCCGAGAAGTGATGCCATTTTTCAGTTTTATGTCTGGAATTTTCCGTTAGGTAAGAGTACCTTGACGGTGCATAGTCTTCGAGCCTTCTTTAAGAAAACGAGTCAGGACTTCTCGTTCATTGCTGCTACTGCTGCTACTTTGGCGACTGCAGTTTTCATAAATTTTAGAGACCATTCACCACCTAGAGACCATTCCACGTTTGCTACGTCGGAGAAGAGTATCAAGAAGGTCCTTCTTGGGGGAAGAAGCTTTGTAAGTTGATCAACTTGAATTTTGCCTGTTTTGATAAGGCAGTCAGTCGATTTTTGCTACGGTTGGTGCGTGGCTTGCGGCGATTCGATGAGATCTAAGTTTGGGGTTCTAGGTTTAGGCTTCATTCCCTTTACTAAAGACTTGGTTGCTATCATCCGATCTAATTCACTTGTGGGTCTAATTGAAACCTGCACCTTTTGAGGTGGTGGTGCAGTCCCCTTTGTAGGGCTTTGTATATTGATTGCCAGGATTCATTGAGAAGTTAGTCTGCAATTTTTTTGACGCTTTTCAAACATTTTGCCATTTTGCGGTTGCAGCCGTTACATTGTAATGGCGCGCGAAATGCATGCCCTGTTCCTGCAGTGAATATTCCTGACCGATTAGCTCTGAGCGACTGGTGCTTGGTATTGTCATGTCAGTTGTCCGGTCCCCAGAAATAATTCGTCCTCGATTACCATGTAACGAGTGAGGATATTGTTTATGCTCTCCTTCCATGTTTTTTTTTTGTTTTTCGGATAGCTTTTTGCTTCCTTTCTCCGTCTTTGATTACCTGTTTTGTTGAACCCCTACAGAAGGGAAGATCCTAGGGAAGGTGCATTGAAGTCTATAGGGTTATTCTAGTTCGTAAGCCCCTCACCAGAATAAGGCGGTAAACCATGAGATACAGTTTAGTAGACATTAGCTATATAGCGGGAAAATAAAATGGAATCAGTTCATAAAATTTCGGTGTACTCTATATGTCTTTAGACAAATATTTATCAACATTGGGAACTATCGTTAAGTTTTGTATGGAATAGTTTTTGGAAGATGTTGTATTTAGCGACTATCAAGTTCTCACCACTGTATTTTGTCATGCTGTTAAACACTGTATGGCACTATTGCTTAATATTTCACTGCTGTAAACTAAAACTTCACCTAGGCTTGCTGCCATTATCTTACTATTTATTAACCTGCACGTTCGAATGATTTTAGATTATTTTCATGTGACAAATTACATCATCTGAAATGCTTTCCAATAGTCTATGAAATTAGTCGCAATAATTTGCGAAGGAATTAATTTATTGTGTTGTCAACACTCTTGCTAATCTCAGGGATTCATAATACGCTCATTCAAAGTCGTTATGTTTTATGTTTATTTATATTTTACGCCTCCTGGTTCCATATCAGGTGTTGAAGTTTACGATTAAATAATAAAATTTTCCTCAACTTCTCCGAGCTGCCCACTACTTAATTCTGACACCCGAGAGATAGTAATCAAAATTACACTTTCATAAAACCAAATTTATTGCCACCAATCGATAGCACAACCAACCGCCATCCAACGAGAATATACCATAAAACGTGCTTCCGAAAGGTCACTCAAGGACTCTATTCACCGTCGCCGCATCCGCAAACTCCTTGCTAACGTGTCATCTAATCCAAACGTTACACTTCAAACCATCAAAACATTTTTATCGCCCACCAAGCTTTTAAGTGATTCGATTAGATTTTCAAAATAGTCAGGGAGAAATGAAGTGGCGAACGTAAAAAACAGTCAATACAGGAAGACATAAGAAACGTACATTATTACGGTATAAAAGGAAAGAATTCGCATGGGTATAGGAATTGCTTGCGCTCCATCTCCAGCCTCAGTGTAGCCAAGTGCTGCAGAACCCAAATTCATGACGATATATGTCAATGGAAGAATCCTATAAAGAAATTGAAAGGGATCCTCTTTGCTGAGTAGTAACAGTCAAAACGTTTGTACCCAAACATGTTCCAATACGGTCGAACTTCCCTTTTTATCTGTCGTGCGAGAAGCGTTGGGAAAAATGTATGTCAGACATATTTGGTAAATAATAGAAATAAATTACATTTCAAATTAAATTTGCACATACATAAGTCCCAGGGGCGTCTGTTCAGGACTCAAATTAACCGTGAGCCCGCAATCTGCTAACATCTTCTGCAACTCGATAAAATTCTTCATAATTCTGAAAGGTGACCCACCCATTTCATCTAAAAGCGTGGCTTTCATGGCAAATTTTGCGGGCAATGCAATCTTTGAAAAAGTAGTGATAACATATAAAGTGTTCAATAAACTTGCCAGGGATCGTAACCACTTTTCTACACATAATACTCTAAGGAATTTCAGGTCACCAGCAGAATGTATTGGTTCGATTAAAAGGGATTTGTCCTAAGGAAGCATTGACAAATATTGGGATTACTTATAAAGGAAATGAATGTTGAGGACGGTAATGTTGAAATATATATGTCAAACGAGTTGCTTCTGCTTCTGCTGTTCAATAAATATCAGATTAATGTTGTGTGTGAGGCGAAGGAGCGCTGACAAAATAGTCGTAATATAATATTACGGAAGTCGATTTATCGAGAGCTTGGCCGAGCGATAAATTTGATATTGTTAATGTTGTGGCAGGAAAGTCGTTTTGTTGAAATTGAGTTTTATGCTAGGAATCGGTAAAGGCTTAGTTTCGATTATCATATTAATAAAATGGACGTAAACGGTAAAGGCATCATGCCGAAATCGCATTGAGATTTGGATTTACTCAATCAATTCACTATTCTGGGAAGCATATGTGATTAGAATTGGATGTCAACGCACAATCCAAGTTTTTACCAACCATTGTTATCACACATGAATAGAGAGCTAACTTGTCAGACAAGTTAAAATTGACACAATGCAGTAATGCAATGCACAAATTTCGTAGTATTGAGCCAGTGGGCCTTCATCCCCTTTCTTATTCTCGATTTATAACTTTGTATGAACTACAACCTTATGCAAAGTGATACTTTCACTTTGCCTTCCACATCCACCACAAAAATTGTAATGGTCCCATTAGTGAAAATAAATTCTTATGAAGAATACCCATACCTTACTAACTAAGTTTACTAACAAGACCTAGCCTCACTAATAAAGTGTCAAAATCATTGTTTTGACATTATAAAATTTGAGTGCTGTCTTGTAAGTTTACTATCAGTTCTATTTATTGTATTATAACTCTCGAGTTTTCTTCTCAAGAAGGTAGTCCTGTGTTGCTTGCAACCCCCGAATTTTCGACTCACAATAAAGATTGTAATCAGAAAATCAGGTGCTATTCATTACATCTATTGTGATTGCGTTTTTACTGAACCCTCGATTCATATTTCCTATATATTTATTTCCTATATTCCTAAGTCGGTGTCGTTTGTTTCATCGTGGGGGCTATATCCTTCAGAGATAGCTTATTGGCAACTGTTGCGTTTAAATCAATTAGAATTATTTTGTGTCGTCTGCAGGCAAGCAGTCGATTTCCAGGTGATTGCGGAACGTTTCCTACGTTTCTTCGTCCTTTTTTTCGGTTAGGGCGTGTACGTTTGTCAGTCAAATTTTGAAGAATTACGTATTTATACTGATCGTACAAACCCTTTTATTGACTGCCTTAATATATATAGCATACAATTAGAACTCGCCATTCATCATGAAAGCGACTCCAAATTCTCCTTTTCCAGCGCGTTTCCCACTTTTGGAAATTTGTGTGCAACTTCATATCTTGATTTTCGCTTCCAGTCCAGTACGTTTCCTGGATTGTCCATTATGTTTACTTTATACTGGCTGGCCTGTTGTAAAAGGTCTTTGACAACACCAAGGTTTTTCATTGATATGGTATGCCAGTATCCAATGCCATGGTCCTTTTTTCGTTTGCGAGGTCGTTGCTGTAGTTCAAATCCATTCAAGGTGTCAAGGAGCTCAAGGTGTATTTACAGTCATTGGCATTTCAAAGCATTTCACGTCCCACTATTGGGGAATTACGAGTGTAACCTTAAAGTAACCTTAAAACCTTCCAACGCTACGTGTAACCTTAGCGATCAGCACTATAGAAAGTTTCTTTCTCTATATCAAAATCTTTTTGGAAAGAGCAAATTAACGAGTAAGTTTACGACTACGAGATATATCCTTTTATATCTTTAATATTTCTCCTGTATTCTTTCTTTTCCTTTCATAAGGTTACTTCTAGTGAATTCCTTAGCTTTATTTAAAATTGGTAGATATTAGACATTGCAACGAGATACAATAAAACTGCGGAAATGTCTCCTGTTTAACTTTTGTAATTCATGCTCTCTGTCAGTGCAGAATGGTCCATCTGAGCCATCTGGAATTGACGGCCTTTGAGCCGTTCCGCCTTTTCTTGGTCAATTTGAAAAGTCTGAAAGTGTAGAGCCTCTAAAATACCATTTAACGAACAGCTCTAAGTTCTTCTTGGAGACGGACACCAAAGAAGAATCTTTCATGTATGGCCTATTTGCTTTTATTTTCTACTTGATCAGAATTTTTGTGCAGTATCTTGGCAAGTTCATCCCATCATCTAGTTTACTACACGAATCAAAATTATACCTTTCTACTTTCCTTTGACTTCTTTCAACGTAAATTCACTGAATCATCTCTCTTTGATGAGCGTCGTTGCATGACATATACATTTATAATAATCCTTGTAAATATTGAACTCTCTGATTTCATTAGATATGGTTATTGCTACATCATTGCATTCATGCTATTGATTCAGCTTTTCATGAGACTCATTAAGAGCTATCCACCTTTCTGGAAACAAGATACGTCTTTAAGTCTTATCTGTATTAAAGCTGAAACACAGTTGAAATTATACAGAAATTGAACAATCGCAAGCCGAGAGGATAGAAGGAAGAGAGGATAGCATTGGGTGTACTTGGTACATCTTATCATTCTGTTTCCAAGTTCTAATATTTCAATTATTTCATCTCACTCGATAAAGGAATATCCTTATACACTGAAAAACGATTAAATTGGCCACATTTCTAAGAGTCAAAAAATGTAAGCTTGATTTCCAACACATTCAAATTGTAAGTCCCAATTTTCTATGAAACGTAACTACTGAAAATTTTTTTTTCATAAATTTCCAGAATAAAAATCCCTAAAATAAATTGAGATTTTATCCCACGAATCCAATAAAATTATCCAAGCCCTTGAATTAAATTCTTGCTTTGAATCCGCCAAAGAAAACCTAATTTAATTACCATTTCCCCCCTTGAAAATCAAAATTTACAATCACCCCTTGAAAATCGAATCCGCAATCACATCTAATCATGTCTAAAATTGTTCAAGATTTTCTTCGCATACTTCTCCAAGTATCTAAAATATCACGGCAAATCTTCGCGAAGAAAAACCAAACCAAGAAAGATAATAAAAAAATCATCAATATTGATTAATTGCAATTTACTTGGTATCCAAGCAATTAGTCATCCTTCTGTAACGTGCTCCATACACAAGTATTAGATTTGATACAACAACGAAACAGAAGGTGAACAAGAATGACAACATGAACAGGCATACCACACATTGCTTCTGTAGCAACAAATCGCTTCACGATAGACAGGACACTAAATCTGGTGGGTGGGAAGCTTTTCAGTTCTGCATGGTGGAAATGCTGACGGCAAAGCTGACGGCAAGTCCTGTGGTGAGTTTCCCACAGGGATATCAATATTGTGCTCAGTCAGTCTTGTGCTCAGACTAAAATCCTGTGTTGAACCAAGTTGTGTGGAAGTTCCTTGCTAAGCTTTGGGAACGTCCTGAATTTTCTGGTATTAAAAAGTTTTCGCGCAGTAGAACAGGATGTTTGTAGTACAGAATACTTTTCGGTTGTGAGATCGGGTGGACTGATTTCCATGCCAGTATATGTGGACCGCCCTAGGCTCGTGTGGAATTGAAGTTTTTAGTTCTCTGAAGTACAGTTTGGCGTTGCTACTATTATAAAGAATTTCAATGTATAGTTGGTCCTGATAAGATATATGTATTCCGATGGAAAACCCTGCACTTTGAACCTGTTGTAAATATCGACTGACACATTTTTCTTTCATCATTTGCTCTCTTATAAGGATATGCATATGGTTTTACTATAAATATACATTCTCTACAGTTTTACTATTTTTTGGACAGTGAACTGGTCGCCCAGATTATCCCAAAGACAACAGTCGTCATTCTTGTCAGACTGCCGGATTATGATCCTTAACAACCCTGCATTGCCATCAACTGCCCGAAATCACGAAAAACGTATCGAAGCGATTCAGTCAACTGGGTATTCAAAAATTTGCGAAATTTAATAAAGTAACCAAAAGTCGACAATTTTCGCAACCGCAAGTGATGATTTTGAATTTGACCACAGTTTCTCGACTTTTACTCAAATAAAATAAAAAACCTCCTTCAAACCTATTCTTTGCGAAATATTTTAAGGATTATACTCGATGAATGTCTCGATGATTCAATGATTCAATGTGGGCAATGAAAAGTGGACAATGCTAACATAAAATGCAGTTTACCTACACTTAATATGTAAAATTCGCGGGTTTGCAAATTCGTTAAAACCCAAAAAAGTCGTTAACGATACTTTTCTAGAAATACTTCGATAGAATTCAACGACATTTCAAAGACAAGTATTGATGCTTTACCAACAAGTAAATTTTCCTAAGCTTCAAGGTCGCTATACCTCATTTTAAAGGCGATCTTGCCATGCACAGAGTCAGGTACAGATGTTCTGCCAAACCTTAGAGTCACTTAAGCAATCAACCGCTGCCGCAGGCGCCAACGAGTCAAAAACTGCTTTATGAAGTCTCTCTCAAGATCTTTGAATGCTAATATTTGTCATTGAATTTTAATATCTCATGCATCAGGATAGACAACGCCATCAGAAAGGATGAGATTGACCACTCAGTGACACTAGAACCTTTGGCTCGAATGATTGTTTGATCCAGTTTTGGGCTTTACAACTTGAGAAAAACTAGCAGCCTTCTGCTCGTGGCCTAAATATGTTGACTTATCGTTGCTTCAAGCTCGTTAGTGCGACATTTCCTTCAACCTGAAAGTATGTCAATACATTAAAGTATCACCCCTTTCCGTTTCTGGCTCAGTTGCTGGCCACACAGTTGATCAAAATGCTACGGGGCGTAATATGCTAACAATATACGCCCTTGTGTTGCACCTATTGACAAGGCTTATTTTTGATTGTTGATGAAATGGAAATCTGCTAGAAAGGTGTATTTCATCATAGGATATTTATCATACATATCTTAAGGGGGTCTTACTATGCAACAATTTCAAAAAATCGATTTTCTTTTAATTTTTTTCATCTAAATAGTGTTAGAAATACGCTGGTAAAAGGATTTAACTGTGGGCGAGCTCGTTTGGCAGTGACAGAGCATTTTTCACGGTCACGCGCGGTCGTTTTTCATGTTTCTGCTGTAGTCCCCCGTGGGACCGTTTTTCGAGGTGCGAAACTGATTTTGTGAAGAGTTGTGAAAACCATTTTACATTTTTCGTGTTTGAATTTTTAGTGTTTGAGATGCTCTTTTGAAAAAATTCTTTATGTCTTACTTTTGATTCAGTCTGAAAATAACGTTGGCACCTTGAACATCTCGCTTGTTTCGAAAGTGTTTCGTCGTCGGCGAAAAAATTCAAGACCAGGCGATCAGTGGAAATTCAAACATGACTGTTTTCTCTGCCATTGCGGAAAATGCAATATGCAAGATGTGCAAGGAAAAATTGAAACTTTCCCAGAGTTCGAAACGTGGCGCGGGTTTCATTATTATTATGGAGTGCAAATGCGGTGAAAAAACTATTCCTTCATGTCCATATATAAAAAATGCGTATGAAATTAACCGCAGATTAGTTTTTATATTTCGTTTGCTTTTTGGCCATGTGGAAAAGCGGATGGGCACGAGGCTTAGCAACATGAAAAAATACAAGAAAGGTCTCGGAGGGAAAGGAAAGGGAAAGCTGACAGACAAAATCATCGGGGAACTTACGAAATTTTACGGTTTGGCGATAAGAAGAAATCCCGATTCGTTAGATCACTGCAGCTCAAGTGATGATAATCCTAAGCACTCAAAGTGCCCACCAGGGAAGGAGAGTTGGTGCAAGTGGTGTCAGGCCGAAGCAACCGGAACTTTGGCAACTTTTGAACATATACGTGTTCCTCTGAGTCCTCAAGTCATAGAAGCTTTCGAGCCGATTTACCGAGACTTGTCCTCGACCGATTTGCTACAGTGGTGCATCGAAGCTTTCTCGCAGAACAGCAACGAATACTTAAATACTTGCATTTGGCTAATGGCGCCCAAACATTTGCACTCAGGTAAGCAGGTATTCGACATTGCTACCTGTTTGGCAGTAATGGTATTCAATGAAGGATACCGAACGATCCTCAAAACCATGAATACTTTGGGAATCACGTTGGGGCATGAAGCAGAGGCGAGCGCCGTGCGACTTGACGAGCAACTCATCGACCGCTCGGAGCGTAGGGTGGCTGATGCAGGGAAAAGGGCCAGGATCGAGCAAAGAGACGAGCAAGTGGCTCAACGCGAATTCTTCCTCGAACAAGAAGGTGAACTCTACGGACCTGGGATCGCAGATTGATCCTAAGAATTTTTAACAATATTTTATTTGAAAGTCGTCTTTTTTGAGGCGGGGTGAACGTTTTCGAAAAATCTACCTGACTGATCTTGTCATACTAAACATTTTTATTATCAGAAAACATGTCACAACAGATAGACACGAGCTTTTTTTGAAATTCTTGCCCAAAATTTTTTAGCAGCCTTGAATAGCAGAAAAAGCTCGTGTCTATCCATAGCCAAGGGGACGAGAAAAATAAATGTTAAAGGTATTTTGGTTTCAGATCATCTGATCGGCCAAAATCGATCACCCCGTGCCTCCTGGACACTTTTGACGAGAACACAGTGAAGGGCGTGTAGCGGTCACATACGTCATTTTGATGTAAAATCAAAAAATCTATGTAAAGTTCAATAATGAATGATAACATTACAAAAAACTGTTTCCCGAAATCATTTGTAGTTTACTAGTAATCAATTTTTGAATTTAGCGCTCGGAAACGAGGTATTATATAGTAAGACCCCCTTAAATGCATACTTTAAAGATTCATCCTTTGGCTGCGACATGATTTACCTTCCCTGAGATGGATACGGGAACTGGAGAATTGAGTAGTTATGTGGCATTAACTTTGTACAGCCAGAATACAAATTTTGTCTTTTCTCACTAACGCACCCTAAGCAAGAAGAGCACAGAAGCCTCTCTTGTCTACAACCCTCAAATACGACTACCAAGCAAAAATGTATTCATGTGTATTGATTTTAAGAGGCACCAAGTTCAAATCTCAGGATGAAAAAAAGGTTGGTCTAGCCCGCTAAGGAGTTGATAGTCCATAGGAAGATGGTAATTCAGATAGACGTTCTCCCCTGAAACCCCAACCCCACTCCTATCACCTACACGACACACCCCTTTTCGCCTCCACCCCTTACTAACCCACTAAAGAGACAGCGTAGTAAGGTATCTACTCATGCCCCCCAACAAGATAGTACATAAAAATCAACAGCCCTCATTCTCCGTAGGCCGGAGTGGATCTACGATAGGATAGACAGCTCCCGGGAACCATCCACGAAGGCAGAAGTTGTCAAGAATCCGCGGAGGTTAAACCGCTACCAAAAACATCTAACTTCCATAAACATAGCGTCTTAGAATTGCCGGACGTTATCAAATGAAGTAAGTCTGGTCGAGCAGCAAAAATCAACTGGGATGTCATCGGGTTGAGCGAAACCAGAAGAAAGAATGAACGTCTAGTAATATTTGATTCGGACAACCTCTAATTCCACCAGGGCAGACAATCATGTAGAACTAGCGGAGTAGCATTTCTCATAAACAAAAAGTGGCGGAACAAAAAAGTCAGTGTAACAAGCCTCTCAGATCGAGCAGCCAGTGTGACACTCAGACTCTCACACAGATACACAATCCAAATTATTGAAGTGCACGCACCTACAACTAGCAACACTGAAGAAGAAATGGAGGAATTCTACATCGTCGTCAACCAAGTTTGGAACAATATCACCAGCCACTTCAAATACCTAATGGGTGACTTTAACGCCATAATTGGGGAAAGAAGAAGTGCTGGTAGAAAAATTTGGACTAGGACAAAGAAATGAAAGAGAAAAACGACAGGGACAGTTCGCCCACCACCACAGTTTTTCCAAATCTATTTCACGTCATGTCTTTCACGTCATAACAAATACCTTCTTCAAGAAGAACACAAACAGGAAATAGTCTTAGCAAGCATACAATGGGGTAACATGAAACGAAATTTATTTGATACTTACCAAACATCAAAGAACGGTCAAAGACGTTTGTGTAATCAACAGATGTAAGACGGGAAGCCATCACAGCCTGGTCAGAGCAAGTATCAACCTTGACTTGAAAGCAGAAAGACGCTGACTGGTCAGGAAGCCAATAAAACACGGCTTTAACACTGAAAACATCAAGTGTAATATAGAGTTACCAAACTCTATTAAACGAAAAATACATACGAACCGGGACGCAAACCACCTAACCAAAACCGTTCTGAAATGTGCCGAAATAGTAAGCAAACCACAAGTAGTCAATTGTCATCGTAAACTATCAAATGAGACCAATGCGCGACTTAGAAAGCGAAGAGAAATCAAAGTATCTTCAAACATCGAAACTGGTAGAAGATGCCATTACAAACAACAGAAGCCTCAAAAAGGCAAAAAGAATACTTCTCATCGGCAAAAAACACGTGATAGCCCTAAATCAACACAACACTCGATTCACTGATAGACAGAAAATAATCTAGGCAATCACCAACTTCTGCCGAGACCTGTATATGGCTCCAGATAACTCGACTTAAGTGGGAATAACAACCGCTTTCTATCCTAGTTAAATAGTAGAATATCCTAGGAGAAGAGGTCCATCCGGCTATCAACCCCATACAAAATGATAAAGCGGCACGTAATGACAGTATCACTGTTGAATTGCTCAAATACGCGGGCAGAAAAACCTGGAAACTACTGGCAGCAATTTACACTGATTGCATTTACGCCAGGTGCATACCTGATCAATGGAATAGTGCCAATCTAATGCTGATTCACAAGAAAGGCAGCAAAGAAGACATCAGGAACTACAGACCAATAAATCTACTATCGATCTTCTACAAAGTACTCACGAAGTTCATTAGCGGTCAAACACAAAAAGCCCTAGATGCCGAACAGCGACGGGAGCAGACTGGTTTCAGAAGTGGACACAGCGCTAGAGACTATATCTATACATTACGGGAAGTATTGAGTAGATATAAAGAGTATGAGCAACCCCTAGCACTCGCCTTCATAGACTTTGAGAAAGCCTTTGACATAGCGAGGAAACTCCAGGTTATCCAAATAGCCATGGAAAGATGCAAGCTGGCCATTACACGAAGGGATCGCAAGAGACTATTGTAGATATAAGAGAGGGCCCAAGATGCAGACGTGAGAAATAGAGCGAAATCCTTGAAATGATGATGGGCCGGTCACTTGGCGAGAATTCAAATCAATGAAAACCCACGTGCATGTATCCATGTATATATCCACGTGCATGTATCCATTGCATGTATCCAGGACAGGCTGTCCGAGGTATATATGTTGAAAAGTAGTGGGCTTAGACATGAGCCTTGGGGAACTCCTGCAGGTATACTATGAGAGTGGGATAGGATGTCTCGAATTTTAACGGAATATTTCCGGTCTTTTAAGAAGGAGCTGATTATGTTGACTATGTATCTAGGGAATTTAAGTTGAACCAACTTGTAGAGGAGGCCATTATGCCATACTGTATCAAATGCCTTTTCGATATCAAGTGGTATCATTCCTGTAGACTCCTTTTCTTTCAAGGCATGTTTAATATCCCGAGTGACATGGTATAATTGTTGCTCTGTTGAATGTCCAGGTTTAAAACCGAATTGAAAATCAGGGAGAATTTCATTATTTTCAACAAATTTGTTTAACCGGTCGAGAATTAATTTTTCCAGCTGTTTGCCGAGTGACGGTAAGAGGCTTATTGGCCTATAGTTGTTTAGGAAGTGACGTTCCTTATTTGATTTCGGGAACGAAATAACTATAGCATTCCTCCATGTAGAGGGGAAGTAGACAATGTTGAGGCAGGCATTAAAGATGTAGTGTAGTAGAATAACCGCTTTTCTGGGGAGATTCTTTAGAACTTTATTCAGTATCCTATCATGGCTTAATGATTCATTGGTTTTTAATTTATTGATAATGTTAAACACTTCCCCTGGCTTGATCCGATCGTTCATGGGAACAGACGCAGTTGATGAGACTGCGTCTAGAGCTAGCATCACCATCAGCTCAGTGGGCTTGTTTTTCATATTTTAGGTGACGTTGTGATGTTTAAGAATGTTGCTTTGCCTTGATTTGAAAATTCTTTTACACCATTGCTTCCCTCAAGCGGTGGGGTATCAAGAAATTGATTTCTTTTAATTATTTCATTTATTTGCCAGATATTACGAGAATTGCATTCCAGTTGACCGGGCATGGAATTCTAATTCTGGTTGCGGAGTTTGACTATTTTAATACGAATGGCAGTTGTTAAGCTATTGACTCCCACTTTCATTTGTTAGCGCCTTCTTAGACAGTTTCTCTTACGGATAAGTTGGTACGTTTCAGCATCCAGTTTCAGAGCTTTGTCGTCAGGATTCTTCTTGGGTGTGCAGGGATGGATTGCTTTCCACATAGTATCATTAAAATTCTCGATTTGCTTATCAATCTGGGATTTTGTTCTCATCAGATCTGAAATATTCCGAGTTATCTTAATGTTATCATTTATGAGCTTAACTTATGATCATGGGAAGTTGAATTTGATTATAACAATAACAGAAATTTTGGAGAAAAAGGAACGACCATTTCTTCAGTGAATTATTTGACTAATGCAATAAAAAATTGAAAGAAATATGCGTCAATTCAAATACAAAGGATGCATGGATAAATTAATGAATAAACAACAGCGTTTCATCCGAAATGTTCCGTACAAAAAGACTTGATTTGCACGAAGGCTTCCCAAAGTAGAAGAAGAGTTTGCCAATAGTAACATTTTTTATTAAAATTTTATAGTCCTTCAGTGAACGATCACAGCAGAGTTATTGTTGATCATATTTTATGCTCATCCACTTACATAATCAAATATAAGATTTTACAGCGTATCTTTTAACATTTGAAAATTGCAACGATCAACGAAAAAGATCAAAGCGTAAAGTTCCAATTACAACTCTAAGAGGGTCATTTACTCAGTGATGAGTATCAAATATAACACACAATTATTCTGATAAACAATTGAAACATACGAAAAATGGGTCATTTGTAACAATGTGCCCATTTGTGGCAATTTCCGCACTGCCAACAATCATCGGTGTTTCCTTTGTTATCTTTGAAACTAACAATAATTTTTTCTTCTTCTCCGTCATCAATAGAGTTTTCAAACTTATTTTTCAGAGTTTTGGTCTTATTATTTAACTTATCTTTTTAGCCTTTTGCTTGGCTCTTACTTTCTTTTCGGGGTTTTATTCTCATCAATCATTGCTTTTATTAGCTTGCAACTCATTTTAACTCTGATATATCAATGTCAATAGCACTCAGAATTAGTGTCTGTCAAAGCGCCGTCAGATCTCAAAAAGAATGAGCATATAGCGATATATCCACTTGCAAGTCTTTCGTCGATTGACTTGGTATCTGTCGTAAAACTTGATAGGATGTTGAAGGTTTAGAAGGGTCCTGATGTGATGTTGAAGATACACAGATCGATGCACTTTTAACCAGTTTATCAGCCAGGATATTTTGTCCACGTCGCTCAGGAACACGTGCTGGAGGAAAATCAATATTTGAAAAAAAAAAAATCTTTGTCATATGGTACTATGCTCGTACAGGCGAAACCCGTTTGCTGGCACTGCGTCATAGATTCTTGAACAATCCCTGGTAGACATCAAAAGCCATTCGTTGTCAAGTGTGATTCTTCATCAAATGATTATTTGCAATAATTATTTTTTTCAAAAGGTCCAAAAACTGTCGTGTCAAGTTGTTGTAGTTCATGCGACGTATACGTATGTGGCGTAAATAAAAAGATAAAAAAGAATTCTTTTTACAACTTTTACTTTTTAAACGAATATTCATGTGACATGAGCGGTTTGATTATTTTTATGCATTTAGTATTTAGATTATGAGTATTTTTTTCAGTAGGACTATGTTACTTTGAAAAACATTGCTTTCGTTCCTCACGAAAAGCAATAAATCTACATCTTGCGTCGGTCCACTATTATTTCCTGAACAATCACAGCCAGTAGGACCATCTTTTACGTAATAATAATGAAAATCTATTCTTGGGCATACCAAGAAAATGTAGTTGCAGCGTTGCCTATTGCATAAATAGCGAAACACGGTTACTGAGATACCTCGTTCTCGTAAAGCTCCAGCACCGTCTTGTTTCATCCCTTTAACAGCGATTATCCTGCTAGGTTTCTGTGTCGTCAAATTTGCATTATACATGTTGTTTAGCTGATATTTCACTCGCTTCAAAAGTTCACTCCATTTGGCGAAAAAAATTTCAACATTTGATTTCATCAAGTTTCTGGCCCAAGCAATGGCTTCATGGAGTCTAACAGATCAAATTGAATTCCTCTTCATATAAGCCTTATATAAATCAACGCTTGCCAGTTCACTATCATCCCATTTTGTTCGATATTTAGAATTATTGGGTTTCACGTACGAGAAAATCGATAGTAGGTAAACTAAAGTAAAGATAACTCACGCTCTCCTGACTCGAGTTTTTATTCTATACTAAATATTTCAGTATGTGGAGCAAATACACTCTCACCCTTCTTCTAATTAGCAGCATATCGAAACAGTGTCACACGCCGAAGCTCGTAGTCAAACTACTGATAATCTCTCCTTGCTTCATCACCATTTCACAAGCTTCAACATATATTATGTGGATATGGTTGCACGTGTTTTCCCTTTAAGTTTGTAATCTTTCGATTTCCAGAATAAAAGACTTACAAAATCAAAAGGAAGCCTCTAATTTCCTTGCTCAAGTTGAGTTTTTTGTGAAATCAAAGCTATTACAAATACATACATTTATTATGCTACATTTGATAATGAATTTTAATTTCCTTTCTTAAAACAATATTGAAATAGTTTCTGCATGAAATAACTCGTAAGAAAATTGTTCAGGTAAACGTTTACCTTCACTACAAAATGAAAGACACATTCTCCCGACAAAGTAGCAAAATTAGTTAGAAAACTTGAAATCACTTAAAAGATAAGGCACATACTTCAGTGCATTACAAAATGCCATTACACTTTCTTTTTGTGCCATTAACTTTTCGTCTTAACGATGAACCCTCTACGGAGTTTCATTCTGGCGTTCAACAAAGTCCTTCTAAACAATCTGTTCGCACACAAACACCAGAAAAAAAGGAGTTTGAAACTTATCAAGCAAACTAGTGGTGGCATTATCCTGTCGCATCATTCGTAGGAACAAAGGACTATAGTCAAGTCCACCATCAAAAAGTGACTGTGCAGTGTTGGATGTGCACAGCTTCCTCCTTGTTGCTTTCCTAAAAAGTCACGGCACTAGGAGCAAGAGCAGTCGAACTCGTCGACTTAAACTTGATAGCCCCTCAAGCAATTTAACTTTTAATAAGTTTTACAAAGTAATGTCTAAGTTTTCGCTGAAAACTAACCGAAGTATCAGTGAAGGCATATTGAAGTGATGCTTCACTCGTTGCATACACTAAAGATGAGAGGAATCTACTTATTGACTTTATAGGCTTTAAGTTGGACAGCAAACGGAAGTAATCTCCATCTCGATAATATCAGCATCATCGCCTTTGAAAACAATAACGCATAACTTGTTCGAGTCAGCCCCACAGGATATTAGAAAATTATATTTTCTACCACATGTTCTGCATAATCTGCGATTTGCCTTTGGGGCGCTGCACGTGAACGCTGAAAGTGCCACATGAAAGTGCAAAAAATTTCCAGGATAATTCATTAGCGAATATTGTGGGAGGTACTCAGTTGTGCCATAAGGAGCGCTCAAGCAGTCGTATAATCATACTACCAACCAACATCCTGTTACAATCAATAGTGAAAACCCGAGTTATAAGGAAGAGAAAACTGAATACGTGCGATAGAGACTCGCTACGCTTATGACATGGCATTGTGAGATACAAAATTGGAGTTCAACGGACGTCTTAAAGGTTTTTAAAGAAACATTTGTTTCATTAATCCTTGATTTGTAGAACAGAGAATCGTTGATTTTTTAAAAGCACAACAAAGTGCGAGCAGTCATCCTAGATCACAATCAGATTTTATGAACAGAGAGAAAATAAATGCGGAAGATATTATGTCTTCTACAGAGGCAACAACAGCTTACTGAATATTTCAAAAATCGTTAAAATTTCACCCTCAACCACAAGCCCTGATCTGCCTGCCCTCTTGTAACAACTCACTAACTCGTATTCGTTATGCTAACGCAATAAAAACACATTGTGTAATAAAAAGTGGATGAAAAAACAACAATATAATTGAATTTATCATGACAAGGAATAAACAATATAGGCCCTTAATGTTAGAAGTTACCTGTGAAAAGTATTTGCTTTCAATCTCCTCCTATCCTTCAATGTTTACGAGTATGTGCGCTACAATACCGCAATGGTAATGCATTCTGAATGGATGTTGTTCAACACCCACAATAATATGTTTTCACTTTGATCCATTATGTTGCAAAAACTTCAGTTGAAGTGCACTTGTATTATATTGTAGCAGAGAAAGTTTTTTCAAGTTTGCGAATGAGGAAGAAAATATGTTGAAAACGTTTTTCACGAAAATATTCGGTGTAATATTAAAAGCTTTCACGTGAAATATTTGTCGATTTATATGTTTTCGTTATAATCAGAAATAGGTTTTTTTTTTAAATTCAAGAAGTTTTTCAAAAATTATTTTTAATATAAATCGCAATCAATCAAATACAGGGGAAGCTCCTTTAACAAGCATAATTCGGTCCAGAATCTTACTCTTTAAACGAAACCATTCCTCCCATACAAAGTAATGCAAAATACGCTAATGCGTTCCATGCTGAAAAATATTCATTTTTCAAAAAATTTTACTAACATTCGTTCCAGTAAAATTACGTTAAATTGTTAAATTGAAACAACTTGAAATATAATTACGATTTTAAACAAAAAAATTAAAAACATGAATTTATGACAAATAATTAATCCTTTTTAACTAGAAAACTTTCTAAAGGCTTTTATTTTCGCCACTCGCTTCCATAATTTATAGCTGTGGAACACGATGCAACTCTATAAGCTCTTCGGTGGTCAAATCTTGACTGTGGACTTGCACAAGCTATTCAATATCGTTGTTGTTCACCTCGAGCTCCCTGATATTGGCCAATGATTCAAACTAGTTGACTGTAGACTTAACAGATACTGTTTCAAAATCACATTCAACAACACTCGCTTGTCAAAGTTCTTTTCAAGCAGAAGTGAGAGTCCTCTTGATGGTCTTTCCAAGACTTTTCAATCATCTTGAGACAAGCTTCGATACGAAAATGACGTTTCCAAAACTCTCTAAAAGAATGATTTGTCTTTTCGGCAACTTCAAAACACCACTCGAAGAGTGTTTCAGTGTACAGTTTAAATAACCAGCTGATCCGTAGTCTGAAGTAACGGAATTGTGTAGGGAGACAAAACTGGATATTGATATAACTAAATTCGTTATGAATATTATCTTGTATGCCTGAAGGAAAGGTGGGCGCATTGCCCATAACAAGCAAGGCATGTTAAAGAAGATTCATCTCAAGCAAATATTTTTAACGGATGGACCAAAAACTTCGTTGATCCAATCAGCGAAATGTCACGTCTTCTTTTTGGATCTTCACATTACATTTGGTCTGGAACTTAGTCTGGATATTACAATTCCGAAAGGCGCGCGGAGTTTCTGAACGGTAAGCAAACAGCGTTTCAATTTTCAAATAGCTGCTTGGTCTTTCATTGGTTTCCGACATGGTAATACATACTCTTTTGCTGTTATATCGGTTCGCTTTGGAATTTTTTTCTAGAAAAGACCCGTGTCGTCACGATTAATAAATACTTGCGACAGGTAATACGAAGATCTATGAACTTCTTGAAGTCATAGATGAGAACTGTACCGTTACCGTGCTTCACAATGCTGTAGATGCCGGTTCTTCTCTTGAACTTTTCGAACCATCCATGACTTCCCTTGGATTGTAGTTCCTCTTCAGAAATAGATGATCCTGGTGTTTTCTAAACGACGTCAGCCGAAATAAGTTTCGCTTTCTCACAAAACATGCTTTTGTTTATAGGATCGCCGTGTAATTGCTTCTTGTTTATCCATATTAGAATGCAAAACCGTTGATAAGAATGCATAACCGTTTTGTAAACATTCTCGACACTCCTTTCGAAGCATTCATCTTGTTTACTTTGTTTTTGTTCTTGAGATTAGTTCAGATCGTTGATGTTGACCGATTGTATGTGCACATCAAAATAGCTTGTTATCGCTTCACAATGATTTTACGTTTCGTTTCCACAGTTATGTTTTCTCTCTTAACACTTTCGCTACGAGCGTCGCCTATATACGACATCCACGCGATGATCTGTGTGTTCGAGTGTCGCCAATAGACTACATCCGCCGAAAGGCCTGTGTAAAGTGTAATTTTTAATGAATACATTTTTTGGTAACAATTGAAATATCTCCAAGTGCGTTTGCATAACATTTAAAGAATCGTAGGATCAAGAGATAGACGAAGATGCACCGTTCGATGTAAGTTCGAACACCAATTTCCCTAAGTGCGATACTTTTTAACCGTTGTGCTCCTTACAGTGACACTACTCTGGCGGCACGGTGTCCCGTTCAGCGCTGTCACTCTGACGGAGTGACTCTGACTTCGCACGACGCACGATGAGGGAGCGGCTTCTTCACATTTTTTTTGCTCGTAATGCGAATTACTCATCGTGCTCGTTATGTGAGGTGCTCGTTATGAAAGGTTCCACAATACGTATTTAAATTTTTAATCTCAAATTGAACCTGTCAAAAATTTGAGGATTGATTTTGAGAATTGATATGTTAGCTAAAAGGATGTTGCTTAGAACCGATGCCTTTTGCAGATAAAGTTTCAGAATCAAGTCAAACAGATGGCAATGACACCTTAAATTGTCGTAGAGACATACTTCAATGAGCACTTATAAGTTGCAATTGACTCCTTTGGGTAAAAATCAACCTTCAGCAATCGTGACCCGCAAGCAAACTAATTTGATCGTGTATAAATCAGACATCGGATTTATTTTTCGTTGACTTGTGTTTCATATGAATAACTTGAATTTTATGTAAACACAAACAAATTATAGATTTACTAAGGTAGAGTAATTCCTTTTTAGCGGACTGGATTGATGGAATATATTGTATCTAGTAGTTTTGAAATAATTTTTTGGAATTAGGAAGAATATTGAAATAAAAATTAAGAGAATAATTTATTGTATATATTTGCCGAAGCGAAAATATGAAGAACATAAAAACAGTGTAAAAGCGAACCAAATCAATCTCTTGGGCCTTATTTTACTTTTTCAACTCTGCCCATCTGAAGCTACGACGTTTTATACTCTTCAAGTGATAAATGATCATTAACATTTCAAACCTTCGGTTTTTTTTAGTAAAGCTGCCCTAAAGGTTTCATGGGTTGTTATATTTCAAACCTAACTTAGGCCCAAAAACAAATACATAAACCCAAATTCGGTTTTTAAGTGCCTTTATTTCGCTATTTTACTTAATGTTAGCAAATGCACAAAGACCAGCGTTCCGGAGAAAATCTACTCCCTTTATCAGCTCAAAAATGGTTCAATTTTCGTTGTTAAAGCTACGAAAGTTGAGGCGTCTCAAAGTTTTTTCTTTGAAATTACAACTGTTAAAATTCGTTTTTTTAAAAACAGTGTCCTTTTTTTTGCAATTACTTTTTGATTCTTCTTCGTAGTAGTACAGCCCCTCATGGGTCTGCTACCTATAGCAAGCGTCTCCAACTGTCTCCATCCATTGACCGCGTCCTCCAATTTTGTAGTCCAAGCAGCGATGAACTGTCGTCAATAGAGTCGGACTTTTCCTCGGTTCCTTCCCTGGTCCCCGCCCTTCAGTGAACCACACGAATACCATTTTGGTATCCGTCATTTGTCTATACGATTTATATGGCCATGTTATTGCAGCTTCCACAGTCTGACAATCGTTGAGATCTCTGGCTTGTCAAAAATTTCATACCGTTCATGGTCATATCGAATTCGCCATTGGTACCTGTCTAGATTCGCTCGAATTATCCACCTCAGGATCCGTAATTCAAAGGCGTTCAATATATTTCTGGATGTTTGGGTTGGGATCCATGTTTTACGCCCATTGCATAGCACAGCTCTTGTCATAGATTTGTATATTTGGAACTTTTCCTGTTTATGTAGCTAGTCTTTGCATTCGTCAAAACTTATAATTGAATGCGAGTATGGGAGGCTCTCTATGTCCTTGTCATTTTGATAAGACGGACTTATTTAGCTGGGATACAATATAGAAGCATTATTTGACAGTACGTTACGATCGATACTGTTGTATGCTTGTTTTCGGTTGAAATTGTTACCCATATCTGTTTTCAATCGTTTTTCCTCCGGTATCATTGAACTCAAAGGCTTTAATAAATGTCAGCTACATCCAGATGTTTCCATTCATTTGCCTTCTGTACAAATCTTCTTTTTCCAAGATGATGTTGTGTATTATGTTTCTTGCCACTGCAAATTTTATTGTGCTCCTGGCGCTCCTGGCGCATACACCCTACACCCATAAATTTGCCTTAATTCCTAGAATCCTTCTATGAAAATGGAACTTTCTAGAAGGTCATTTTTCCCCAGTGCTTTCTTTAACATCCGAAATGAGGTCCCCTAGTTATAACAGATCTCGTAGTAAACAACATCCAGTTGGTTCCACCAAGTCCAAAGCATGATCATCGAACTATGAATATTCGGTGTTTAGTGTCGACTTGTGCATCGAATCTGTTTGTTGAATCTATTCCGAAATTCTTGTTGCCACCCTTATGTTTACTCGGATTCGAGTTGCATCGAGTTGTATCTCGAATAATCTTCTTCAGAAATCATCGGTAACTCTACCCAAGCTAGAAACTTGAGATCCACTCCACAGTTTTCTTGTCAGAAGTAAGGAAATAAAATGGACGCAGACACGAATAACTTTACAGAAGGAATGCGTGTACTTTCGAACAGGAAGTCGACCCAGAAGCCATTTTGCTTCAACCTGAATAGTTTCACAACAAGTGCAGGACTAACGGAAGGTGCTTAAGAACTGATTACAACTACAGACATATATTCATGGAAGCAGCGGTGCAAAGGAAATAAAGGAGTGGATGTACTTGTACAAAATGTAACTTGATAAGATACCGTCCGAAATTAGATACGGGGTAAGAGATCCTGCAATGGTTGCAGAATAAGGCAAGCTCTTTAAGCTCGCAAAACGAGAATAAAGTAAATCTTTTGGAAAAACAGAAAAAAATTTAAGAAGGCTGGCAATACTAACAGGTCACAATCTCTTAGCTTAATACACTAAATAAATAGTAATTCAAACGCATGACTAAGAGCAAAGGACATTCCATCTAAATTGTCCAGGCCTGGTCAAGGACCGACTCACTACCAATGAACGTGACAGAATGTGACGATTGGGCTAGGAGACCTCTTTGCTTTCTGTAGGACGACAAAAGGGACCATCTGTCAACAAAAGAACTATACATGCTTTTCTTCTTTCCTTTAACAGTGGACCCCAAGTTGATATAATTAATAATGATAATAATATCATCTCGGATACTCTGTAGAGATGATTAATCTGGCTTAAAACAACAGAAAAAAGCTTCCCATTAATTTTGTTTTTGATGGAACATTGCCACCATACAACTAAGCAAGTACGAGAGTGCTCCAGCTTCATTTTCCTTTAAATTAAGCAGAATACGTAAACCTCTATAAACCAAAGTTGCTTTGTCAAGACAAAACTTGACATGATAAACGTTCCGGTTTTTTTGTAAAGGAAATGGGTTTTTTCGATTTTTTTCCGCTTCGGGTTTTCAATATAAATCCATTTTTTGCCACCCGTCACAATTCAATGCAAAAATGATTTCCTTTTGTAGTGCCGAAGCAACATTTCACAAGTCATTTTGCCATTTTCCATTTGACGTTCATTTTCATTGAATTCGTTCGTTCATTGAATTGTGGGATTGCCATCCAATAACTCCTGCAATTCCTCCTCTTCGAACTTTTGCGGTCTGCCAGGGAGCTCACTGTCTTTCACATTGAAATTAATACTTTTAAATTGTCGAAACCATGTTTCTATTTTTGTCCTAATTTTTACAGCGTGTTTGCCACATGCTTTTATAAACAAACGATGAATTTTAACAGCCATTTTCTTTTGGTTAAACAAAAACAGCAGTGCGTGCCGCAAATGCTCATTATGAGACACAAAATTCGACATGATTGATCAACACGATAAAGCAACACCCTTGTTTTGGCGAACTCAACTTGTGTGTGTTTGTGGGTAAATGTAAGACGTTGATCGTCTGGCGTATGTGTCAAATTAATACGCTGTGTACTGATCGCTGGCGCCATCTCTTCGTAAACCCTTAAACTTAGGCATACACCTGGAATGTTTGAATATCTTTGAAGAATGTATGATAACAACCGTGATCTTTTAGAAGCCCACTGACTGACCGCGTATTGTTAATATGATGCGAAATCGTGTATTTCACTTTTCGAAAATCGATCACCAGTTTTTATCCTGGGTGGCCAATTTTACAATTTTCAACTCACTCTAATAATTTAGGTATCATCCGAATAGGACACATCCCGGTTAAGTTGGTTTGAAAAAAACATTTATTTTTGCCTAATTCCTTCTCCTAAGCGGAGAAAATCACATTTTGAAAATTGAACAACCCGGTTTACCCAGATCACAATTTTCACTCTAGCATAATAAAGGACCCTCTAATGATATTTTATGCATAAAAATTATATTGTTCGTCTCTTAAGGCTGCGCTACTTTTGTAATAAGCCAGAAACGATCCATCAAATGGTGTCAATTTAAGACAACTTCCTCTAGTGAGTCATGAAAATTGTGTCCTTAAAGGATTTGTGCGCATTGTGGTTTAATGTAAAAATATAATTTGTCTGCTCATGTTCATTTTGCACTGGAACACATTTCCGCGCGTCCAAAGAGAGAAATAGGAAGGAAGAGTCTGTGTAAAACGCTTACTTTAATGGAAAATAATCCTTTGTTCAACAAGCAATCCTGGCTAGTACTAACTTCCGTTTTAATGCTCTATATACGACCTGGTCTTCAAAGAATACCAGATTCGTATTAGAAACGAATTTGTTTCATTCATCAAATACATGATTGATGGGGGTTCCCTATTTCTGTGTCACCAACACAATAAATCAGCAACTAACTTTATGGCCCCAAAAAAGCGGCTGGTCGGTCCACAAATTCAACATAGATTCTCGCTTCTTTATGTATTAGTTGGATAAAGGATAGTATTTTTGAGGTTTATTATTATGGAAATATTCCTGTATTCCTAGATATTCCTGGGTTTCCTTTTTAAAGTCTCTGTAAACATAATATACAAATGTCTAGTCCCTGAAATCCCTACTAGAGGTGTTTATTGTTCTCACTAGCTGAATTTTCAAAGCGTCTAACAAAAAGGATGAGTCAAAATGGAATGCACACACAAATCAAGAAGAAAGAATGATACGGAAAAATACATACTCGGATATACTACCAACCATATAGTAGTATAATGGGTGGGTAGAATATAATAAGCCCAATAATGGTTCAGATAAAGAGGAGACAAATGCGAATGATGTTGATGCAATACTCAACAATCGAAATCATATGTAACCTAATTCCTAGGAAAAAAGCCAAACCGGAACACATTCCATATTATTGTCTTTTTGAATAGCAGAAGCAAGAATGTCGTCTCCCCGTCTAGATTCAAGAGCTCCTGGTTAGATATATGCAGAACTGAAGTTGGTTCGAATAAGGAGGCCTTTTGTGTTCAGAAAGTGAACGAAGTAGAATACAATAAAACCGGTGAAATGTTATTCTGTTCCTGACAACAATTTTCTGCTGTTGTAAGCCTTCTTTCGACTCAATGATATTCTCTGCTATACGGAAGTTTGTCATTGGAGGTTTCTAAGTCAAGGACTTATGTTTTTAATGGTTTCTTTTACAAAGTTTTTTATTTAATAATTACAAAACGACGTAGAAAATGTATTTATATTTCTTTCCACTCACACAAAATAATGTGGAAGTGGAACTAAATGCAGGATAACTTTTATGTGGCAGAACATAAAAGAGGAAATAAAAGCAAGAAAAAAAAACAAACAATTTTTTCATCAGAAAATGAAGTTCAGAATCTTCTTTGAATTTTTAAACAAGGAATTCTCTTTTAACATTGGCCTCCGGTGAAAATGGTTAACGAGGCGCAAAGATAAATTAGAGTACATTTTAAGGGGTAAGAAAGTATGCTTAGAATGTTCAATTTAACTTTTTATCCTCCTTCAAATGTTGAGCCATATTTTTCTCATATATCTCAAATTGAAAAATTCAATTCAGCAATGCATGAAATCGGGTGAACTTTAATATAAGAAACGTCACTACCATTTTGTCGGAGGACGCTTTGGGCAGTTTTGGAGGATATTTGTAGAGGAGCTTTTTCTGCAGTGAGCAAATATAATAAATTATTCAATAATAATTTTCTGCAATTGTATAAGGGTGATACCTACTAAGGGCGATACCTATTCCAAGTAAAATTTTTTAAAAAAATTATCAAACTGTGAACCTGGCGAAAGCCAAAAAATCGTCATCTCATTAGAAATAACCTCATCAAGCTCATCAGCAGTTTTTATGGTGCAGTGGTAAGCGAATGTGGAAAGCAAAACGTGGAATTGGGAATTTGGGTGACTTTAAACCTTGTAAGTCACGAATCAAGCTGGTTTAATTACAAATAACAAAATGATAATAATTTATTATGCATTTACCTATATTATCTATCACTTTCCCTAATCTTCCTGGCAGTGTATCAAAACATCTTTGAAAAAATTTAAAAGGGTGAAAAGACTAGAAGAAGGTTTCCCTGCCTGCCTGAATTCCTCTTCAGAATTGGTTACTTTCCTTAAAAAAGGTTTTGTCAGAAACAGAAAATGTAGTCTGTAGAAGCAAGACCCATTGAGTAAGGTCCCTGTGGTATAACAGACTACCCAAGCTGAAATACTATTTCTTGACAGACCCCTTCTGTATCTAATCGCGCAATGTCATGCAAAATAATGACGTTTTTGAGATTGACGAGTGCGGGACGAGTTTTCAAGGAATTTCTCTTCCACTATTTGCCACTGCTGAACGTATCTAAGTAATCTAATGAACGCCTCAATAGGTTCAACAATGGTACATTGCTCCTTGACAATTCTACTACACACACAATAACACGTATGGGTAGTTGATTCTCATCAAGCCACTGTGTTTTGCGGACTCGAATGTCATGACAGGCTAGGACTCAAGTCATAGCCTACCACAATCGTTTTTATATATAAAAAGACTAAATTTTCACCTGTGAGAGCTGCTTTTTGGCGGTAGACTTTCGATCTTCTTTACTCCCTTCACTGTGTCATTCACTTTCATACTCCTTACTTACTTGTTTTCTCCAATTTTTCCGGATCAATTGTATTCAACCTTTTTGCAATTATATATCTTGTTGATTGACATAGATTTTGATCTCATATCGCCTATAAAAGGTCGTTATCAAAGTCAGTTGGACGTTACAAGGACTGAGGGTAAACCAATGTGTAAACTGCCAGATCCAAATATTTTCTTGTTTTTTCAGCACTTCTGCCTTTTCCAGAGTTTCAAAAGCATTACACGAGGAATAATTCTCTCTTTTCCCTATTTCTCCTATTCTCTCTCTTGACTCTCTATTACTTTCTCTTCTCTTTCTTGATTCTCTTTTCAAGGTTTAAAACAGTTTGACGTGACGTCTTCTATACAAACCAGTTGACAAACGACTAACTGAAAGCAACTTAGTACAGTGAAATCAAGCTTACTTATCCGTATCTGGCAATAGATTCTACTCAGCTGTATCGGTAGCATAGAGGTATATACAGGAGACGGCAAAAGAAGAATATGTTGAAGCCGGAAGCTTTACATTTTGCGCTTGTGTGCTGCCACATAGGCACGAACTTATTTCGAAAACGGGGGCAAGATATTTCACTAAAAATAAATGCATATTAAGTTGCATATATATATGTATGTATATATATATATATATATCTTTATATGTGTGTATTGCATATATTGTATGCAAGCATGTATATATATATATATAATAATAATAATATAAATAAAAAATAATATATATATATATATATATATATTATATATATATATATATATATATATATATATATATATATATATATATATATATATATATATATAATAAATATACATGTATTGCATATATTATATGCAAGCATTTATAAATATATATATATATATATATATATATATGCCACCATTTAATTAATAACAAATTTGCGCTTATCTTCAACTTATCCCTTACATTGCAACATTTCCATGTAACCCAAGAGGTAGTTGCTTTACACGTTTTTTTTTAAAGAGGTGTCGCCAGTAGCCCAAATCCTCACCGCTGATCTACGCTAAAATACACATGCATTTAACAACTTACTTCACTCAAATAGCTCATATTTTCCGTTTTGGCTGGTAGTATTGCATTTTCCCCCATGGCAATCCTCTGTAAAAGAAAAACATAATTAATTCGTATCATCACCATCAAAACAATCAATTTACCTTGTCAATGACTGGAACTGCGTTTGGGGATAATTTGGGTCTTTTCCCTGACCACTCAATATCCACCGCTTTAAAGTGAAGATCACAGATCTTTCACTTTTTGGTTTTGCTATATATCCGGTGGATTCTTTGATAAGCCTAGCCCATATTTCCTGATGGCGCCAATTTCTTGGAAACCTAAAAAACAAAATAATTTTCTAATTCAAATGTAACAGTCAACTTTCGAAATAAAATCAAGTGCCCCCAAATCTTTGAATCCGACGGCTATGGCACAAAATCACAAAAACACGAACTATTTCCACATTTTATCTATGAAATTGTAGTAATTGAAACTTAAAATTTCACACACAGCTTCCGATATGAATAACTCATAAAGTTTTCATGGGGTAGTCTACCGAAACAATGGCACTCCAGGGCAATTTGAAAGAATTAAGCAAATTGGTGAATTCGAATATGGGACCCGGTCACAGAAATAAATATAATTTTCACTAAAAATGGTTGTATTTTGTAAGCATTACACTCAGAACCATTCTCTGCACACATTTTTATTAAGTCACAACAAAATAAAAGAGCTAAAAACATTAATTTAAAAGAACATGGAAGAATTTTCTTAAGCACAAACAGTGGCGGTTTATCGTCCATCGAATACATTTCACCCGAAAAATATCACTTGCACTCCGAATTGAAAATTCATTTTTTCACCAATAATTTATTGCTTCGTAGCGATCAATATTTTGCGAAAGTTATATCTCCATTCAATGGAGCACCACCGAAAAATAGCAAAACACGAGATAATTTGTCTAATGATTAAATAAACTTACCTGAAATTTGGCGTTGCCCGCTTTCCACTTTCCTGCAACTGAGTTTTCAAGCAAATCACGCACTGATACGGCATGTTAGACCACTTCTACTTTACTTATTTGTTAATTTTGTAAGTTTTTAATAAATTTTCCGCGATTAACGCGATTTGTTTATATATCAGACTAGAAACGTCAAATCACATCTTAACGTCAGCTGATCTATAAATTTTCGAAAGTAGGGGTGTGCAAATTTGTTTTCGGTACTAAATGTTCTCAGAAGGCATTCAAATTGTGGCGCGAAACTAATATTTTATCAATCAAATTTAATTAAAGTGAAGACAGTTGCTTGCTATTTGAAAGTTCTATTTCTAGAGGAAAATGGTATCGCATTTATGTATCTAGAAAGGCAAAATTTGAAGTTGATTTCTGATTTCGAAAATGATTTCGAAGAGCTTTGACGTTTACACATTCCTGATAAAGCTATCAGCTAAAATGTGCAAAAGCTTTCGAAAATGATCGTATATGCATACGAAATATTTGGATGTATTAAGCGGCTTCACTGGCTTCCATGAGAAATAAAAGCTTGCCGTCTCCTGTATATACCTCTATGATCGGTAGTTACTCCTGACTCAATCTGATATTTGTTGGTATGTCAATATAGTGACATAATATCTTATCATAAAATTAAAATCTATCGTCAAATTTATTAAGCCTGTGCCACCTTTATGACTAAGAAGGAGAAGCCTCGATTGTTAGGAGAAGTGTTTCGTTGAAATGCAAAAAATTTTCTCGTGAAATTTAAGTTAGCGAATATTTCTGAGAGGATGCATTCATTGCAGATACCTCGAGTCATAGATGGTCAGTGGAAGAGCTCAAAACAAATAAAGACAGTGGGATGCTGCTCCGTCAGGAATGCCAATGAATACACAGAGACGAGGCGGTACTGGTGTCCTTCGCGGTGAAATTCTTTTTTACCAAGCCTCTTGACTCTCTCGCTTTGATAGTTAAATCCGACAATACGTCTATCTTTGAAAGAGTGTATGGAGGAGAACTACTTTATATTTCAAAGGATCAATCATGAAACCAACGGAATAGCCGTTATTGGAATTCCGCTCTCATCGTTCCTCAGAAATATGTTTATAGCCCGACTGAAAATAATTTTGAGGTAAGGATAAACTGCCAAGGCAACGATTAAAATATCTAGCCATTATCTTTGCGTACGTTAAAAAAGAAGGGCCTTCAAGAGTACTCACAGAGCTCAGCAGAGCAGAACAAGTAAGGAATAAAAGAACGGAGAGCTGGAATTCCTGGAAGCGTAAGTATCGTGTAATGATGGGTGCCTAAGCTTCCAAGTTTGTAGGAAACCAACCCACAGGAAAAGAACAATTTCAAACTTCTCAATCCACACGCATCAAATTTAGGTATCACCATACCAGGCAATTATCAACCAAATGCTAGACTTGACATTAAGCACCGCGTCAAAAAAGAAGGCTGCAATTAGACGTATAAATTGCATATTTTTAACGGAGCAGAGCAGAAAATGTAGAAAAAATGATGCTAATCAATATAAACCGCTCTAGGTCAAGAAAAAATTTGTTTAAAGGCTGTATTATACAACGAGGGCACCATAAAGAAACTAACAAGGATACTCGAATGACAAATGACAGTCGTACGAATATGATCAAGAGTCTTCAGAATTGAATGCTCGAAATGTCAATAAGTCTATATCGGACATACAAATTGCGAAAGCGAGAGACACTTAGCGTAAGTAACAACAGCAAAAACAAGGAAAACCTCAACAAATCCAGATCAACTTTTGCTGACTACATGATGATGAAAGCCTAAAATGATAAAAAACCAAGGCTACAAGAAAATTAGATAGAAATAGAATAGAATACATAGAATAAAGCAAGAGAAAAGAATAAACCAAAATTGGAGTAATTGTAATTCCTGACTTTTACAACTAGTGACCAAACATTAGAACAATTTGTGTTGCTTTGATTAACTTTAGTTACCTACGATAGATTACCATACTATACAAAAGTTAATATTAGGTTAAGCCCTTTAGTCACGAAAGAGGAAAGAAACGAAAGAAGAAGAAAAAACACTAAAATTAAACGAATTTCAAGGCCATGGAATCGTTCAAAATTTTTTTAGAAAGGACACGAGTAGTTTTTAATATATAATTATAATTATTTGAAGTATGTTCCATATTTAAATATGCACAGATTTTTCGAACACTTCTCAGTAATGTCCTCAGATAATATCTGAACTGGTCCGCCTTTACTAGGGTTCGTTCTTGTGAGAAAAATCTCGATTATTAAAAATGATTATTAAAAATTTTATTTTATTTTTTAAATTTAGGTTGTCAAGATGTCATCACAACTTTTAACTGCCAAAATATTTGGCCTAGTGTTAATTCCAAAAAACAAATTCAAACATTCACCACTGTACTGAGTACTGCGCAAGTGATCATGGAAAAGTTGACAGTGTTTAGAAATGACAAACATTTTCTTTGCAAGGCCTATAAGATCATGTTTAGAATCATGTTGATCATGTTTAGAACAGATCTAGAACAGATCTTCAAGCGTTTCACGATTTGCCTCCACAAGTCTTGAAATTCATAGTTTTTTTTTGGTTATGGATGGATATTTGAGTAAATGTAGATGATACAAGTTAAGATGTTACTACGGAAATACGCCAAGAGAATACTTAAGATCAACGGAAAATTGTTGATATATGTTTCAGTAAAACGGAGCGAACTGTCAATGTCTTGATAGAAAATTGCTCCTTTGAGTAAAAAAACAAAATTCTGGACGAATTGTTTCAAGAAACTCTGATTTCATGAATAAGATTACTGATTACTGAGACGGTACGATACGACTTCCTTTCATTTTTGTCTATTGAAGATCAGGATTCTTTTGTCCGCACAAATAAGCTAAGAACGACTAAGAACGAGATCCTATACAAACCAACCAACCCACCTCTCTAAAATTAGGCACCGAGACTGCATTTATTCCAACTGAGTTAAAAAGGAAATTTAAAAGATTTTACCCTATCGGTTATTAATAAAAATAACCACATTAACTTAGCTGACGGTTATTTCATTTCGGTTCAATTTTGGGCTTAGGCGCGCTTATTTGTAAAATTCTCTATGAAATCAAAGCCTTTCTTTTGATTTAGATTATGGAGTCTACACTCTGAATAATTGTTTGAAATAAAGAGTGCCGATTGTGTACCAGCAAACCTCCACCTCAAAGTTAAACTCTATTAAAATTTAACAGTTTTACCTAAGTAGCAATAAGACATATCCGATTTTGGATGAAAATCGGTTTGTTCAACTCCGAGACTGTACATTTTGTAATTGAATCAAAAATCATCCTGGAAAGTATCATGGGAAGGTATCGTGCTATTTGTCAAAGAATTTCTGGGCTGGTAAAGCTCAAAATGAAAAGAACACTCCGTTTTTGACAAGCTAAGTCTGATTGCGGGTGAGACCAGGCTTTCATTTTTGCATTGTACTGGGTTTTTGTATTTTTGACTGGACTTGTTTATTTGCTTGTCTCGTTAGTTTGTACCAATCATCCAAAAAAACATTCAAAAAAAGAAAGAACGACGAAGCGAAAATAATATTCCTGAAAACTCTTAATATGGAGTCTTTAATGCTGATGGAGAGGACAGGCGGCATGTTTTCTTTTGCTGTAGTTTAAAAGCTGTTCTGTGTAACCCATGCGTCGTCGTACTTCCCTGTAAATTCTACTACCCCAACAATTTTTTTAGGAGGCAAAATCGATTGTGATTCTTGGGTTAAATCCAAGATATATTACTCTTAGGCATAATATGTTACTTACTTACTTAGGCATGATATGTTACTCCTATTCTCTACGATATTGAGGAATTTAATTGACTGCAAATTCCTAATTCTCGTGAGCGAAATTACAGTGCTAAGCACATCATCTGTGTTTTGGTATCCCATCGTTGGTGATTACTGGATCAGTCACATAATCCAGTTGGGTACGGAAAGAAAAGTTGAGAACTGAGGAGACCTTAAAATTATTTTCTTTCTCCAGGACGTTTTACAAGACATATCCTAAAGTATTTATGGACAATCCAAACTGGTTTGCATGATATGATGAATATCCCCAATCATTAATAATGTTAGAACACAGTGGAATGAAAATTCTGAATTCATCTTTAAATAATTGCTCATACCTTCATTTTCAACACATTGCATTTCTTCTCATGTGTATGCATTCGCAATAATCTAACAAATAGCAAGAACTAACAACTTCAATCAAAACCATCACGAGAATGATTGGTTTCTGTTTATTTATTTTGTCAACGTTATTTGACGAATTCGTAAATATGAATGGTATTGTGTTTCATAGAAGAATGACAAACGATTGTACAGTTTGTAATAAAAATTTTTTTAAGGTCAGTGTTTCTTCAATATTTAATGTTACATGTTAATGTTATTTCGTTACGAAATTCTTGAAGTCAATCCATAAAATTTCAACTCAACTTCAATTTGAAGCTGTACTTGTCAATTTTATAAATTCAAATTTTACTTGTCTAATTTTGAAGTCGTGACTGAGTTGGAATTTTCATCTATGCATTTGACATTTGTCATTTTTAAAAATCATTGTTTTTGTAAACATTTTTATAAAAATTATATGATTTCATTAATATTTTCACTTTCTCTAATCAGTTTTAGGTCGCTGAAAAATGTGACTTGACAGCTTGGAGTACTTTTCCGGTACTCATAATAGAGTTTATAGCCCCTATATTAATTATCTGTAAGCCCCCGAGGCGTGGTCTCTAGAGTAACTTGTAACCAATCGACTCCTGTAGATATCTTAACTATGCATCGTCGCAAACGTCACACTATCGGTTTTTTTTTTCAGATTTTATTTATGTTAAATTTATAAATATCCACATTCCGAAAAAAAAAGATCCAAAATTGTGAGTCCAATTATTCAAAAAAACATTCACGAAGTAGAAAAATTTTGCGATCGTTGCATGTGCAGTGAAGCAAACTTTAGACACGTTGATCCTTGCGATGCAACGATCTTCGAGGCGTCGATCCTTGCGAAGTTCTACTAAAGTTTGTGTCAGCTATCAACAAGCTTCTGCTTTCTGTCTCAATTGGCTTTTCTCAACGTTTTCTCGGTTTTTCTTTGAACTTTTTCTTGTGATTTCTTCTAAAAATTTCTCATGTGAAATTCATTATTCTAAGCGCTTATCATGTGTCATTCTATATCGCAGGTAATTGCTTTTTTGAAACGTTCATCTATGTAAAGTTATCATACTTTTCAAGTTAGTTTAGTTAAGTCAGTAATTTCGTTAATAGCTAGTTATAAGTTAGTTCAATTAGAAGTTAGTTAAGTTAGTAGTCTTAATATTTTCAAAGTCAACATAGTTGAACCGCTGCTTGGATATATTTCATGTAAGTTTAGGGAGAGTGAAGCCAAGAGCAGGATCATGCGATTGAACTAGAATAGAATAGACTAGAACTAGAATAGACCTTATCACATTGCCAATAGAAACGGAAAAAAATCGAAGTAGACTCAAGCTTTTACTAAGTGAAAGGTGGCTTGTAATGGCAGAAACGACGACAGGATAAGCCAAGCCCCTTAAACTTACCGTAAAAAAATGAGAAAAAATCAACTCCTTGAAAGTGACAGACATGGCATAAAAACATTGGAGGTGATATTAACGGGTAACTTCTCTTAGCCTAACACGCAAAATGAAAAGAAATCCAAACTTGCGACACTCAGCAGAGGTCACTTGGTTTTCTCGGTGAGAAAAAATAAAGTACGGATCGTTTCCTATTAGATCAAGTCTGATTAACAACCCCTCCCTTCTCTGAAGAGTAATACGCTAATAGAAATGAAAAATTTGGCAATTGTGCCTCTTCGACCAGAAAGGTTCTTCTTGTTTTGTGTGGAGAATGGACCATCTGCCAAGAAAACTAATATACGCGGAGATTTAAAGTCTCTTGTGGACAACAGTGGACGCCAGAGTAACAATGATTTCTTTTTTGGTTGGGAGGTGAAGGCTACTTACGCCCTGAGTGTCGCACTATAAGTGTATAAATAGACTAACAACTAAACACTCCCCATGTCACACTGGAAACTCAGCCTGGAGCCGCCTGTCACATTACTTCCGACAAGGCTTCATTAGTTTTCGCCTAATGGCGCCTTGAGGTTAGGGAAAATCCCTATTTCTGTCCGCACGTTATGTGACAAACTGTTCCAATTCTCATTTGATGTTGAGCCACATCTTCCTCGTTAAATTTTCTGGAGAGAGAATGCCAATTTTCTCTGAGAGATGTAAACGGAACCTGGTTCATCTGCTTCTAGGTCTGACGACATCAGCAAAGAAGTAAACAGGGTAGGGGGACTTTCCCATCCAATACAGATAAGACTGAAAACACCCGTGCCGAAGATAAGTTGCGTCACGTAATAATCAGTCTTTTCACGCTTCCTGCAAAACAAAGCTAGGGTTCTTCCCCTTTTCTCGCGGGCATCGTTCGACGACTCCCCCCTACGTAAGTAGACTCGCTTTCGCTCTTCAGCAAGTAGAACTAGGTGGACCGGCCTCGTTATAACAAGCACTGCCGGTTGAGAGACAGTGGAGATGCAGCTGCTATCCGAAAAGCTGTACCTATGCGAGACACCCTCGGTACGTCTTCTCACTAAGAGCGTCAGCCCAGGCGTCGGTGCCGTACGAGAGCACTGACAACATTGCTCTCATGAGAAGACGCCTTTTGTTCGAAGTTGGTCCGCCAGTTTGGCCAAAATGACTGAGAGCCTACAGCCTTATCGCAGGAGCCTTATCTGCTGACACTCGAACCTGATCGACGGAGCTCATCTTCGAGTCAATCATCAAGTCAACATATTCAGTCATCAAGTCAAGGGTTGAATGGTACATCAAGAGAAACATTGATAAAAATAATAATTATTGTTATAATAATAAAAAAATTGCATGTTTCAACATGCAAATTCTGGCTAGGTATTCGTAATTTATTTTTGGCACTCGTAAATGTGGCACGTTTGATCCTTTTTTCATATGATCAGTAAGTGGTATCTTAAACAGTTTGTCGAACAGTATTGTATACCAGATGGTATATCAAATAATCTGTCAAACTGTGAATCTTTTCGTTTGACTATTCTACATGAATAGTAAAGTATACTAATAAACACATTGACAAAATTGAAGGAAATTACGCCACAGAAAAGGATGTGAAACCAATTGATTTCATCGGGCTTAGCAGTTCTATCGGATAGCTGCCCGGTGTACTAAGTAGGAATGGACCGTCGTTGCAGGAATTATGCGTAGGAAAACGCTTAGACGAACAATTTTTTACCTGATAATAAACTTCATAAAGGAAAAATTAATTTTAACGTGTAGACGCAGTTTGTGAAATTTTTTGACCTGCTGTAACGCATTGTCAAAAGATTTATTCAGCTGTACAAGATGTTGCTGTAATTTTCAAACCGGGAGGATTTCGAAGAAACTGCTAATTTGTACTGTATTCAAAAACAAAAAAAAAAACAATAAATACCGTATATATATAATAAATAGGATTTATGCTGCTGTCGTTGTCAAAATAATTGACGCACACATATAAAAACGTATGCACCCATTTAGGAATTCATGCAGGGAAACAGCCAGAAGGTCCCTAAGCGATTAAAAATAAGCTGTTTTTTGACGTGGTCATAAGCTGCCTTTTGCGATGAGCAACAAGGCGCAAGACGTGGTCATGAGGCTCGTCCGACCGGATCAGGACGTAGTTCAACGAAGAACAACTGGTTCAAAAGTAGCGAATAAGTGCAGTTCTAAAAGCAGAAAACATGTTATTGTGAGGAATCTCGAGAAAAAATAAGCGTCAGCTCCCTCCTAAATTTTTGACAATAGAATCTAGAATTACAAATATTAGTGATTTTTTTTTGCAAAGGGTACCACACTACGTTCATTTGTTCCGAAGGAAGGGGGACATGTGATTGCACGATGAAGTGACATGAAAACCATGAATGATTTGGGAGACTTGGTTTGGGAACGTCACCAAATCTGGAGTGGATGTAGTTGAGAAACTGTGGGCTACCTATAGTGCAGCAAAAAATATACGATGAAAGCCAATCGTGATTTTCATTGCACTCTTACATAAAGGATGTCAATATGCAAAAATGATATACGCTCTCAATAACAACCCCCAATCAAAGTCAAGTGGAATACGAGATCAAACAAGGAAAATGGCATTTCAACTATAAAATGAAACTTCAATTCTATCCCACCTTACATCAGGAGCTTGCATCTGCAATCCTTCACGTACAGATAATAATATGTTCAAAATGTCGTTGAATCAGAATAGTTCGCTAGTCAAAATTATAATGCAATGTGAAAGTACTCTGTTTGGACCATGTCTTTCGAAATTTAAGATAATGTGTGGCAAATTTTTTGATCCGGCTTTTACGCTGTCCTAACTTGACTCATGAATTATTTTAATTTACTGATTTTTTATGATTATGTTGACTTATTTTATTAAAATAAAGCTATTTTGGGTGATTGATTAACAATATTAGCAGTTCCCGATGTTTTTCTCAACCTACAATCCTTTGCCTTTTATTAGTACATCTGCCAGATGACCTTCGCCCGGTCGCATAAGGGGTTACATTGCGCCCGAAAAAAGTTTAAGCAACTACGGGAAATCACGTTTGAGCGATAAACTCACAATTTTCAGTATATTAATGCATGTATGTAACTTTTTGAAAATTTTCAATTTTCTAGGACATATTTTAAATTTTTTACCGTCATCATTTAAAAACTTATATTTTTGCAAAGTATTCTTTTGAGCACATACTGCACATGAATGCGATAAACTACACCCATGTTCACATTCGTTCAGGATACTGGCACCTACGTATATATACAAACATTCCGCAAAAACTAATACAACCTAGCGTAGTCATCCTGTTGAAATGAAAACTCACAGTTTTTACTTTCCTACAAGAGCATGTTGGTTTGCGCTAGTGGAAACATGAAGTAATCATTCTACGGAGAATTGGCATTTTTTCACTCACGACGATATGTTAGCAGAAGAAGATTGAATTCCGGCATGTTTGCCTTTTCGAAGCTGACGTCTTTTTTTCGGGAGGCGCCCCTTATGCCATTCAAGTATGCCAGCTAGAAATTTCGATGACGTCGGTACACTTTCATTTTTCTAGGCTACGAGTTATAAAGAGAGCAGCAACCATGTTTTAATTTGTCCTGATAAGTAAGTCTAGAGTCTAACATGTGGCAGTATTGATTCTCTGCAACAACAGCGTGTAAATTGCTGGGATTTCGAAACCTAAAATTAGAAGCATGCATCGTAGAAAGAGTATGAAAATTGGTAGACATAAAATGACTTTGTTTTCTTTTTTCGATTTGTTGCAAATCGACTTAAGTAAATTAACCTTCCACCCAATTTGGAAGGTGGTGAACAACTTTCAGAAACAAACACGTCAGATTCATTTCGTAGTTTCCAAGATAATTAAATTAAAATACCAAAATGTTTAATTTTTATAATTGAAACTGAAGTATAAAATCAGTAGATATGAAATGTAACTTCAATCGCTCAAAGCACTTTCCTAGTAGAAGTACAAGTCGTATCCTTTTAATGTTTTAATTCTTCCACAAACTTCTTGATAACTGTATCAAATCAATGTAAACGATTCTCAGATCCATTAATTCCTTTTAAAGCTTTTTAAACCCATCTCCGTTATGAAATCCTTGCTCTTCAATGTTCGCCCTCCCGAAAAACTCGTTCCCATTTCTTTCTATTGTTCCAATGAAATCATTTTGATCGATAACGTGTGCGTATGCTTGTGTAGCTCTATCCATAGCACTCACTTCTTTGTATTAGTTATCTTTTAATCCTCCTCAAGGCGTTTTTGTTAACAAAATCTTTCCAGAACTGTTTACTTTGACTTGTGTAAATACACAATTGCTATCTTATTCAACATACTCCCTCTGCTACCGAATGAATGAAGACACTGAAACGACCAGATGTGAAGAAGGTATTTTCATTGAGTTTCCTCTTGCCGAGATTTGAATATCTTATTTAATATGAATGCACGAACATAATATTAAAGGATTAGCATTTTGTGCGAAAACGAATTGCTCAAACGATTTTGTGGAGGTATTTCTAAGAAAATAAAGGTAGGATCGAGGAGAGAATTGAGCACTTCAAAAGCGCGCCGCCTTAAAGCAGAAGGCCAAGGTTCTTATTGAAAAAAGGAGAAAATTTTAAGAGTCGAACCTGGTACGGTTCAAAGTAAGGAATTAAATCTTCTTTAGAGGATATGTAGGTGTCCAACCGCATTTCATAGCATTCGCGGTACGTTTGAAGTAATGTGTCAGGATATGATGGGAAAATGAAAATGACTTCATTTAAATATTTTGGCATTTTATTGATTCTACTTTCAGAGTTAAAGACACCGCAAATGTTTAATTAATTTTTAATGGTCGTCTTTTGTGTTCATTCAAGAGTGTTTCTAAACCTTATCATTTTGTGAGATGAGGATTATGTGAAGTTGAGTGAGATTCAAAGCCGTAAACCGCAAGTAGGTACCTTTTCTGGTACCGATTTCAGTCTTTTTCATCACAAAATTAACAATTGATGTAAATTATAATCCCTCCTCCAGTTACTATAACCATTTACGTTATGTTTCGACTCATTTATGTCGATACTGTGTATGTATAAAACCAGGACTCTGGTACAAAGCATTGCACGGAAATATGATTTATATTTTAAAGTTTGATTGAAGGAACAATAAATGTTCACGCACGTTTCATGTCGAAGGTCAATTTTACAAAATAAACAGCATTCATTCTTTTTGAATGAACTAATCTCAAGAAGATTAAATGGTACCAACAAAATTAACACCAGTAGCTGTCTCGATGCAAAGGTCATAAACAGGAATCTGTTTATGTTATAAAGCTCTCAGTCATTAAAAAATTATAATTGATTTAATATTTGCCAACGACCTTCATGTCTGCAAAAATACTCTCTCTCTCTCGATAGACGTTGCTCGGAGCGTTTTATGTTTTTTTTTTTTAAAATCACAAGGCAATCAATGTTATAACTTATCTGCGTTTTAAGTTTCAATAATACACATAATATTTGATCTGCCTGTGGAAGTAAATGGCTATTGTCCTCGAACTTTAAGCGATACCATCTAACAAGCTCGTACTCCTCCAAAAATCCATGCCATCTTTCTCCATCTTTCCAAGTTTGTTTGTTTTTTACATATTAATTATTTATTTATCTGGCTGTAACGATACTGGATAATATTTACCACATAGTGTTTAAACTTGTAAATATTTATTTTCTGAATAATTTCGCGTCGCGTCGCCTAAGGTATCTTCCGAGAAATGTGCGACAGTTCGCCATTTTGAATGATTGGTCAGCTTACGCGCGGTGTTTTGCCACAACAGACGAATAAGATACGTACGGGTGTTTTTTAACCTAATTGCGTCAAATTATTTTTTTTAGTCTATATTCGGTTTCTGGTTTTTTATGCTAGCAATATGCTTTATTCTCTGCTTAAAAAAAGACCAAATAGAACAGTACCTGCCTTTAGAAAAAAAAATGACGAAGAAGACATTTCTGAAATTGCAGATAATGAAGTTTCAGAGAAGGCATATGCTTTCTCTCCCCCCCCCCCCCTCTCCGCAGTTATGTCTAAATTTAATGAGAAGAAAAGTAGCTCAGCCTCGTTTAAATATTGCATCGTCTGTATCTAAATGACGCGTTCTTGAATTCAATAAAACGTGGAAGCCTGCCAGAGACATTATACCAGGCGCAGTTCACCATGGTAAAAACAGTGCTATGAAAAGTTTTTTTTTAAGATGGATAAAACTTTCAATTGGCAAAACTTGTTAATTCTTCGTATGGTACGCCAGCTGTCATTTGTTTTACAGTTAGTTTGGTTTGCCATTTTAATATTGATTGGTTGACACCTAAGCAACGTCTACAAATTGTACAGACTTATTTCGAAAAAAAAATGATCCGTTCGAGACACTCATGGCGCATTCCGTCAGTCTTATGGCTCACATAATCGTCCATCAGAAAAATTATTTCGATTAACCATTAACCATGGATCGTTTCCGCACCATATTTACTTTCACTGATGATACGCATCCATTTAGACGTCGTACAGTGCGTAATGAAGAAACCAAAGCAGCTTTGGAGCGTGGTATCGATGAAGACTCAAGTGAGTCCATTCGACATTGCGTCATACCATTAAACCTGTTCCCATCTACTTTATGGAAAATTTTACGAAAGGATCTTGGTTTGTGCGCTTACAAAATCTATTTCGTGCAGGAATTAGCCAGATACGGCTTAAATTATTTTTCAGGGAAACCGAAAATTGGACCTCTCATTTTGAATTCCTCCGCGACAGTTATGGCACTAACATGTCCGTAACCATACTGAAGTAAAAATGGCAAAGAATTATCGTTTCAATCAAACAAACTTCATGGCAATCAGAACAATTTATTCGTATTGAATATCATTTTAAAGTTACATACTTCCAAAAGGACACGCTTTATTACAGAAACTTTAGTCTATTTTTTACTGATAATATATTCAAAAACTCCGATAAACTACACTAATATTTATATATTAAAGCCAAGATCAAAATATGTGGAAGAGAGAGAGATTTTAATACAACTTATATTACAGAAATGAAATCTCTTTTGGGATTACTTTCAGTAGGCTTCGAAACGGACAATTCAACTCCAAAGACCTTAGATCCACAGACCGCACTGTTATTGGTTTGAAAATACACGTATTCGTGCTGAAAGAAGACAAACTCGCGATATTTCGGGAAATACCTGAAGAATTCAACTCGCATATAAAGTAAGACTTTTCATTGTGAGACCATGTCACCATCGATGAGAAATTGGAAAAACCACGAGTGAACTCAGGAAAGGATGGGAAAGTATTAACCTGGAAAGTATGGAATTGAAAATGAATTCATTGTCTGATAACAGTCCGTTTAACATTTCTAATATTGAAATATATGTCGGTAAAAAAAAGGATTTTACAATCAATGTAACACTGCAACTGATGTACTAAAGCGTTTGGTGGATTCTATGAACAAATTCTAACAGGAATGTTGTTTTGGACAATTGATTCACCAATTTTCCGCTCATTGACGATTTACTTAAGGATTCTAGATTGACGATGTCAAGAACCGTGAGACAAAATAAGCCTCGGGTGCAGATAAATAGTATAGTTTTCGCAATTCAACCTGATTGTGCTTAGTATCGCATGTGTCAAAAAAAAGGAAAGTTGTAATTGTAACTACCATATTGTATCATATTGTGAAAAATGATCAATCCATCGACCGGTGACGGTAAAAAACCAGAGTTGATAACGGATAATAACCGCCACGAAAGTAAAGTGGATGGAAGTGGACGAGTTATATTTGACGTCTTCAGTGTCACATATCACTTTTTGGTCTTATGTGGCATGAATGTATATGTCATCGTAAAATCGAATAAATAAAATTGTTTCAATACGGTGTGATATAAAAGGGATCATTCTTCTTAGTGACATCATCAAGGAGTTGGTCATGTCACTTTTTATGAAACACATCACTTCAAATCTACGTTTTGAATCTTATCTTTTGCTATAAAAAGTAAAATTATTTCACTTATTGGCGATAATGAAAAAAAATGAGAATTTGAGTCGCGCTCATCAAGAAAAAGCATTGAGACCGCTGAAATATTTGCATAACGATGTCCTCTGTGTCAGAAAAACGAAAGACTGATTGCATTTTATGCCCCAAAAAGATATAAAGAGAACAAATCCTTCCTATTTGTGAAGAATGTTCTTAAGGTATAATCATATAGAATATTATCGATCAAATAGGATATTATCCTGTCTGATTTTCATAGGTAACACGTTTTCACAAAAATTATCAAATTTATGCTCGTCATAATAATGTTTATACATAAGAATATTTTACGTTTCTTTGATATTTTTCTCGGTTTCTAATTTTTATAATATTTTTACAGTCAAAATTATATTTCTTTAAATAATTTTTTCACGGATTGTTCAGTTAAAAATATTATAATATAACCGTCAAATTTGCTTTTAAGGGTGCCTTTGAGAAAGTTTTTACTTAGTAGCGGCAGTGCATGTTGCATTATGGGGTTCGCCTCCCGCCGAGCTTATTTAACCGATTTTCATCTGAATTACATTTAAATCGTAACAACCTAATTTTATTTAAGCTTATTTTCACTGCAATGCTCGGCTAGTTCTCCTTATCCCCCTAGCTCTTTAGCTCATCAACTGCATCCAATAGCAATGCAATCTGATTATCAATTAACAATCTGCATTCATCATATCGGTTCAGCGGTTCTAGTGCTTCCTGCTTCATGGTGCTTTCAGCTGTTTCACAGTTTTTCGAACAATTTGGTTAGATCGTTCTTGGTTTTAGTCTTATTGTTGTCCATGGTCAGTGCGTAGTAGCTTCCGTACCTTGAACATTTTGGAAGTATATTCGGGATTGTTATTGAGCAGGTATATAATGATATTCCGATGAACTATCAATTTCACTCGTTTCCTGAAACACCTTTAATTGATGCAACACTCAAACTGAAATCCTATGTTTCAATTATGAACCATATGCCGTGTAGCACTTTTCATAGAGGTTCATCTTTCACAGCTTTGCGCAAGAGGCGCTAACTAAAGACTCCAGTTTACCTTTTATGAATTCATAAACGTAAAGTTTCAACTATAAATGGAAGATGGAGTAACTTCTTTGGAAACTCAATAGGTTCTCCGGCGTTTTTGAGCAGTTGTTCTGTAGATTTTTTGTGAACTTCACGCCTAAATACATAATTTTGCTGAAATTCTCGGCATTCCTTTTCTTAATCATTTAGGTTTGTCTTGATAAAATACTGGTGTTGCCAAAATATTCCCGGCCTATTGTTGCTTGCTGACCTATTCTAGAACAACTGGCCAGCGCATCATGGTCGTAGAACACCACACCTAATTGCACGAAGTATCTAATTGGTTTGGCCAATTCAGATCGAAAATCGGCAACAGAAATCCAATAAAAAAAACTGCCAAAAAACAGGATTAACAGGTCCATTGCACTCTGAACAACACCTAAGGAGCAATTAGAAACCTCTATTCGCTCAGCCCAACGTACCAAGGTAAGATTGCTTACAATACTGAGTTACATTAACTAAAAACTAATAACAATGAAAAAAAGAATACATTTAGCATTTAAAACTTAACATTTATATACATGCATACAAATCTTAGCTTCAAGGAAGAGTGACTTAATTTTTCGGGCAACGGCGCCTTGTATCATACGTCTTGGCATTGTCTGATTGTATCTTTATTTCTTTTTTCGTTTTGAACAAAGGCGATAAATTTTTCATTTGACTATAACAATATTTTGCGCAACCAGCGGTTAATTTATGGGGGTTATTACTTTTGACGTGTTTTCCTTTTTTATTCGTATTTGTTCCCTCCTTTCGTCACAGAAAAGTATTTCTCACCTTGGCTTGACTATACTTCGGCCAGTGATGTCTTTTTGGTTGCAATATTTGGCTCTTTTGCTAGGATATTCCCTCTGACCTTAAATTCTGGTGGCTATCGGAAAAACATTTCTCAGAATCCGCTTCGACTAGAGCCTAAATATCGCCGTAAATCGGCTCAGCATTTATATATTCATACTCACGTCTCGTAGCTGTCCCTTTTTCCGCTGATAGTTAGCTTACTTATACTCAGCTTCGCTCCCGTTATTGGTAACATGTTCCATGCTACATATTGAGACTTTAAGAAACGCATATCATTGTTTGAAGCCTAAGCATTTGCAACGAAAGAATCAGGTTCAAAGTCTATGATTGTCTAAATTTGTAGACAATTCTTAATAGGAAAGTGTTTGTGAAAGTAATTACCAATTGCTAAACTGTAATGGACTAATGTTGATATAATTTCATAGATCCAGCCCTAGAATTATACATTGCTGATACCACATCGTACACCGCTGATGTCATTATCTATTCTTCGCCGATTTCCCCATGTGTCATAGAAGATCTTCAGCTCGTTGAACTAGTTCCTCAATATTCTTATCAGATACTTCGGCACCTTGAGAATACTACCCACCTAACAGAATCGAGGACATTCCTCACATCGAGTGTTATTAACGATAATTTTCGCCTCTTCGGCTTCGACCCGTTAAACCGCATTCATGGATAATCCAGCCTTGAAGCTGTCCTGCTCAGTCAATGGAATCTCGGCAGGTCTGTTGGCCTTCCCGAGTCTGTCTCTGATATGGTTCTCCAGCATATTCCCAGCGACGTTCAGCATACATAAGAGCCGATATGCGGATGGTAGCTCTAAATCCTCCTTTCCTTGCTGATCAGCACAATCCTCGCTTCCTTCCTGCCTCTAGGGTTCATTCCCTATTGCAGGCAGGCGTTGAATGTGCTGTGAAGTATGTTAGAGCAAAGTTGGTATACATCCTATACCACTTCCTCTGGGATACCATCTGGTCCAATGGCCTTTTTCATTTTAAAAGGCTGCGCCGCTCTGTCCAGCTGGATGGCACTGAAAAGTGGGTGCACAGCATGACATTCCTCGCAAGAAGTATCGGAACGAATGAAGAAGAAAAAGTGCCCAAAATAACTCGTCCATTTCTCGGCCTCAAGCACACAGGGCGTCTGTGTGGCTCGAAACTACGGCAAATCCAAGTATCACGGGTCACTGTTGAAGACGTCAAAGAAGTTTTGCCAACAGCGAGCCTTGCTTTCATTGACCAACCTATGGAGGCGATTTATAGCCAACCTGTATGTCAGTATACCGGAATGCAACCCATCTAGTTCCTTTGAACGTTGGTCTTCACCGCCAAGCGTGCGGCATTCTCTTGGAATTTCAGTGATTTCTGCTAATACCAGTACACAGCAACCGTCGCCAAGGCTTCGAGAAATTGCACGCAGGCTACGCAGAAGACTCCTCAAACGCCCTTATGACTCCACCCTGCACTAGAACTCCGGCGAACGCGTCGACGTCCATTCAGACAATGCTGGTAGGGTGGCTGCGCGTCGAGCATCTTCATAGTAGGCATTCTACGTTGGTTTTGGTTGTCGTATCATTTATCAGTATGATTGAAATCGCCTTCTACTGCAGTAGTTGAAAAGCAAGGAAAAAAACTTCTGGATTGACACCATCTCTTTTTAGAGTAGATTCTTATAAAAGGTCATTTCTGTCCCACAATGTGTGTGGACTTCTCATTCTTAACAGTTCCAATAGCGAGAACCACAAAACACTTTCTGTTGGCAATGATAGTTGAGATCTCTACGAAAGTCCATTGCTTTGATAGAAACTAGAAGATTGTTTCACATTTAAATGTTAATTTACCAGTATTTTCTTTTATCTCAAAATTAAGTTGATTCAAATATTTCGTAATTTGACATGTTATAATATGTAACGATATAACAAATGAACACGTCGATTTTATTCGTTCTCAAACCAAATTTAAGACTGATCCAGTTTCAATAAATTTATCGACAATGCTTTGAATAGTTAGTTCATGGCAACAATTACCTTATTTTTGAAACAAATTTTCACAAATCGAAACTTCTCAAAATTATATCTAACAAATTGTGAACGCTGTTCTGTGTGACATTGTGACATTTGACACCTGCCGCATGTTGATCCGTGACACGGCCGAAAAATGGGTGCGTTTAATGTAACAGTGTGTATACATGGAATCTACCGGCGCTGAATTTGAAAACCATACAACTTCATACTATTCGCGAAGACTTTTAAAATAGGTCAGGATAATTTTGCATTAATTATAACTTTATATCTCATAGTAAAAAATGTTAAACAATAACGTGTTTCGTGCACTTAGAAATCGCTAATGTCGAGACCAAAAATAGAAATACAGAGAAGCATTCAAACATTTTTGACGGTCTACATTAGTGTATCAGAATTGAACGGAAAAATTAGTTTTTTGAGAATGAAAGAATAGGTCAATGTCATATCAAGTATATGTTTAATCGGCTCGTTTTCTTATAATGATGGGTGGTTGGGAATTAAAAATTGATGAATTGTTTAGTCTTCAAACCTTGTTTGCGCGATAAGAATCTAAATTACAGTTTAGATAATGAATGATTTATTGAATAATAAATAATAAGTCAAACGGTTAATATTAAATTAGAACCATTAAATGAAACACATTCAAATTCCAACAGTCTTTCCGTATTTCCCAGTTGCAAGTTTCAACATGGGACAGCTATAATACAATAAGTACCACCTCGAGTACGTAATACCTTTAAAAATTTCAAAGGTTATGAAAGTATTTATAAATTGAGCCTTGCGATGAGTTGAACTGTATTAAAAACAATTTATATGGAAAAATGGAATACTCAGGATCAATGTGAAATTGCAATTTAAGCTTAGTATAAAAATCAACATTTTTACTAAGCCCAACAATAAAGAGTATTTTAAGGAGCTGCAGTAAGAAATTTGTTATATATTCTAATAACATTTTTATGGATTGAAAATCTCATCTAATAAATTCTTTATAGGCAATTCGTGATCAGAATTCAATTCCTTTACATACCCCCACGTGAATGTTCGGTAATCTAAGGCTTTAGATGGCACAAAACGTCAAATTAAAAGATTTTTTAAGGCGATGTTTCGATGTATTTTGCTGTACGTCTTTCAACAAAAATGCTGAGAAAGAGTTAAATGTTTTATGGAGTGCGCGTAAAACCAACAAAAAAATTTTTTTTATTAAGAAATGTTGAAATCGTTCACATGCTTTCCGAGCATTACGTATGAAGAATATTTGAAAAGGAGTAGAAGCCATATAAACGGTAGGGAGTTTCAGTTAACACGGAATAATTCACGTGTGTTGTATATTAACATTTAAGAAAGAACATGAATCGGAGGTAACTTGAATCCTTTGATGTTTTGTTGAGGTATTCATTGCATGAGATGCATGCAATAAATCAGCAAAAACATGTTACCTATGTAAAAGTGTAGAACTAGCTGAAAAACGCAGCTTTGGAGGAAAAATTATTTGAGTTCATTTATTTATATGATGACCTACAGACTAAGTATCCACTTGCATTGCAGTACTAAATAATTAGTAATTAGAATTGAAATTAATTGCACGCAGTTCGATTTAAAAAGGGAAATCGATTAAAATAGACTTAATAGGCTGAAACAGGACTAACCTCGAAGTGGAAGTCAAATGGAAACACGAACAGATTTTATGTTCGCTAAGAGCCATTTCTCGAAATAATAAAAAACTTAATAAACTAAAATAATAAATAATCAATCGGATGGTGGTAAACTTGATACAGAAATCATCAGTCTGCTACAGTACGATGAGAGTCCAAAGAAAATTGTAAAACCATAAATCGGGTAAGGACAGGAAAATACGAAGCAAGTACGTTGAACGTATTCATGTGTCGAAATGAGGTGGGGATAACGGAGGGACTAGCCTTTTGACCAGTTTTCTAGGAAAGGACCAAAGAAAGAAATACATGTACATGTAATTCTATTGCCTTAAAATGAAGCCAGAACGTTGGTTGCTCCAGTAATCACATCGAGGACGGGAACGTCAATTTCTTAGTTTCGGTCAAAAGTTAGTCTTAAGTCTTTAAAAGTGGTAATACCAGAGAGACTGTTTTCATTCACAGCGGAACTAGAGAGCATTTGTGAAATTTTTAAGTACAAAACTACAAATCATCTTAATGAAACTGATAATCCTGAACTGGCCCAATCAACCATTAACCCTTAGCTAGTATCGTGCGGTCCAAATGGCCCCCTCTGACAGTTTGGGGTGCAAATGGACCCTCGATACCAAGTATGTGTTCTTTGTTTTGGGTTTAGAAATTTTTTTTTAGTTATTCAGTATTTTGAAGCAAAAATGGCGCGATTTATAAGTGACGATGAGATACACAAACTTCCTGAAGATGAATCATACGTTGAAACCGATTGTGAGCATCTGCCATGTGAAGTGTGTGACGATGAAATAATTAGTGACAGAGAAGATGCGGAGATTATTAGTTGCTCGGATGACAGTGTAATTGTGCATGAGAGTGACTCCTCCGACACAAATAGTTCTGCTGAAGAGGAAGATAACACCGCAAACTCCGGCTTCTTTAGAGGTAAGAATCGATACAAATGGTCGAACGCACCTCCCAGTATTTCACGCACACGATTTTCAAATATTATAACTCATCTTCTCGGATTAATTGGGGAAGCTCGTGATAAAATAAACATGTCACCACTTGATTCGTGGCAGTTATTGATAACAGATGAGATAATTGATATAATATGCAAGCACACTAACGAGAAAATTACAGAGTTTTCTGAAAAGTGCACCAGCCAAGGAGCACATACCAATCATGTGAATGTATCGGAAATGAAGGCTTTTTTAGGTTTGCTGTTATTAGCTGGTGTTTTCAAATCCGGACACGAAGATTTTGAAAGTTTGTGGGCAACGGACAGCACAGGCAGAAATATATTTAGGATCACTATGTCTTTAAAACGATTTTTGTTCCTTTTGTCATCTTTACGATTTGATGATATTAAAACAAGAGATGAGCGAAAAGTCAGTGATAGGCCTGCTCTGATTTCTGAAGTGTTCAATATATTTATAAAAAATTGTCAGAAATATTACTCTTGCTCTGAATACCTCACGGTGCCTTGCCCATTTGCCCATTGCCCATTGCTTTGCCCATATAGGGGAAGATGTTTGTTCAGGGTTTATATGAAGTCCAAGCCTGCAAAATACGGCATAAAGATTATGTGCCTCTGTGATTCAAAAACACATTATCTCTATAATGCATTCATATACAGTAGCAAATCCGATTCTAGAGGAAAAAACGAACTCCCTGTCTCAACCCAAACTGGGTTATCACTGGTTGAACCAGTTTCCAAAACGAATAGAAATATTACCTGAGATAATTGGTTTTCTTCGATTGAGTTAGTCGACAAGCTAAAACAAAATGGATTGAAGTTTGTGGGGACTATGCGGAAAAATAAGCGTGAAATTCCACCACAGTTTCTGCCACTCAAAAGTCGATCCGTAGGCTCCACTCTTTTTGGATTTACAAAGGATAAAACATTGGTTTCATATGTACCAGAAAAATCAAAGCGTAGTCATGATATCATCCATGCATCATGCCAAATCTGTAGATCAGGAAAGTGGCAAGCCTGAAATTATTCAGTTTTATAACGCCACTAAGGAAGGTGTTGATTCCTTACATCAAAAATGTGCTAATTATTCCATTTCGAGAAGAACACAGCGATGGCCATTCGTTATATTTTCTGCCATTATGAATATTTCCACGGCTAATGGTTTTGTTTTGTGGAAAGCTTTGAATCTAGGAAAACGAATGAAACGCAATGATTTCATCCAGCAAATTGGCACAGATTTGTTAACACCATTTGTTAAAGAAAGGAAAGATGAATATGCTAAATTTTCTATTGACTTGAAAAAAAGAATAGATACTTTTCTAGAGCACATTGATAATGCAGCAACATCTACAAAAAGCCAATCAAAAAGTGATCATCAAACTTCAGCCAACGCTGAAATATCTGGGCGCAAAAGGGGACGATGCTATTTATGTGACCGAAAAAAGGACCAAAAACAATCCCTAAAGTGTATTTAATGTAGCGGATATCTATTTAAAAGTCATTCAGTAGTCGGTGAGCTTTTCAAAGCAAATGGTTTTTTTTCACTAATATTTTTAAGTTATATAATGCCTGTTATTTTTTTCATGTATTTTTGATCTCAGAAGAAGTTCCTGTTTTTGTTAAGTTTAGAGTATGATAAAGCATAAAAAAGAATTTGTTTACGTTATTTTATATATTTTGATTTTTTTAAATGTTTTAAGTACAGACTGAAAACAGTTACCTTAAGTCAAAGGCTGTATCTTTATAAGTGGTAAGATTTATCAAAGAATTGATAAAAGTTGATTTTTATAATTGAAAAAGTGTGTTCTTTGAATATATAGAAACTCTCACCTTCATTAATGTATAGAGCACGTTTTATTTAAATTATCAAGAATCACCCCGAAAATTATTACCCCGATACCAAGAATGTAATTTAAAATATCAATACCAGCTAAGGATTAAATTTCAAATTCATCGGCGATAAGAGAGAAGATAACATAGGGAAAGTAATTTATAAAAAGAGAAGAGAAATGGTCATAAAATGGACCCTTGGGGAACTCTATGATGAAGGACAAAAGTACACTGAAGTTATGCCGTAGCGACTTACGCAACAGGAGCGATGGGAGAAGTAAGACTGCATCGAAGATGCTCCCGAAATAATGATTAACAATATCAAATGCCTTGGACAAATCAATTAAGATCTCATCGACTTCCAACTGCCTTTTCAAAGATGGCTGAAGTTTGCATCGTTCCGAATTCAACGGTCTCCAAATTTTCACCTTTTGATTATCTTTCGGATTATAAAACTTGAAATGTTGGTGAATTTCATTCGTATTATTGATTTTTTTTCACTCTACTAGGTTTCCAGATCAGTTTAGATATCCATTTAAAATAAATAGTGCAAGACTTTGAACGTGTTGCATTTACAAGGATGTAAACTTCAACGCCTTAGCAATGGAATGTGCGAATGTGGTCAAATTCGTAGTGATAAAGCGATTTTTAAGAAAGCGGTGTTGCTCAGGGCCATTATTTGTTTGTTAATAAGGCGTTCCAATAAATTTGAAAACAGGATATTAGGGATGTAATAAGATGGTTGGATGTATCAGAAAGATCACCACTTCAAAGAATCGGAACAATGATAGCTTGGTTCCAATTATTTAGAAATACATCAATGCTTGATGAGAAGAGACAATGGCGCTGACAGAGAGGATGCGAAACAAGTTCATAAATATGTTTGGAATAACATCAGGACCAGGATTTATACAATGATCAACGGATTTAATAATTGCTTCGATGTGACTAGGGTCAGTACACAACACATTGGAGGAATAGCATTTTTGATGACGAAATTTGCACAAATGGTTGACCTAGTAAAAAAGGGAAGAAAGAAAATAATAAGAGTTATTCGAAAACATCTTCGGGAGGTGGTTCAACAAAATCGTATGGACAACAAGTATGGAACATTTTCGATCTATTGGACTTACTATTTTCTGCAAGGACCTGAATGCTTTCTTCCAGCTGAAGTAAAAATTCAAAGCGGCTCTGGGTTCTTTCTTAGTTATCAAAGCCCATCAAAAAAATAAGTTCTTCCTTCAACCGTACCGGATGATATAGAACAACGACGAGCTTTCTCGCTTCTGCTTATTAATCCAAGGTTTCTCTGTCGCTCGATGGGAAGTTCAAAGAGGAGTTAATATCTCTGATAAAGTTATTAAAGTAATCATAAGATTTAGATGAAGCAGACTGTCTTTCCATATTGACAAAAAATAAAAACAGAATCCAGAGTTGTTGAAAACTCAGTTGAGAGAAGTTCAGTGTTCGCTGAACGATCATTTGTCTTGAAAAAATGACTGAAGATGGCACAGGTTTGATGGATGTAGGAAACGAAACGGCCAGAATAAATATAATGTTATACCCGCCTTTATCAAAGGATTATGGCGGTTGGTAGGGATCAGGAGGAGCATAGCTATACAAGGTAAGAGTTACTGACATGTGACAAGATGAAATATTCGTTAAAATAATATCGAGTAATACGACCAAGAACATTATGAACAATATTGAACTGCAGACAGGTCTACAATGAGGCAATCCAAAGATGGGCTAGATTGGCTTGTACAGTTGGCCAAAAAGTAGTGTTTTGTATGTTATGCATGTTATATTAACCATGAATGTATGTCAGTTATGTTATGTTATATGCGTTGCTTTGTACTTCTTAGGTTATTTCATCGGTAATACCTACATAATTTTAGGGCATATCTAGGGCTATCATAATAGTACATTATTTAAGGGCATATCTGAAAAGGTCTTTATTTTTATCGAATTTTAGCTCCCCGGATATTTTCAGATGAAAGCTGAAATCAAAGAATTCAAACCAGCATTGGAAATCAAACAATTGCTTTTGTCGAGCTCATTAATCTAAAGTCTTAAGACGAAAATGCTTGTGTGAAGGACTTTCACTCGAAAATAATTAATAACATTACCGTCTAGACATCGATGTGTCTGCTATCCTGAAAACAATCTACATTGTAAAAGTAAACACCCGCAACATAGAAAGGTTGCGCTGCCTTGGACTAATCTGAAAATAGAAAGGTTCACATTCCCAGCAAATATTGACATGATGACTATTACTAAAATCTTATTATCAGCACAAACCCAACAAATTTCCTTTATTTCATGCCTCTCTATTTCTGATTCGCTCAAAAACATTTAATCCTCTGCAGGCACTACATATTAGGTCAAACACGACAGACAATCGAAAAATGAACTCCCAGCTATCCTTGTTCGAATCGAGCATGGGAACGGCGAGAGAGAGAGAGAGAGAGAGGACAAAGATGTAGAAGTAGAAGATAAACATCTGGTTCAGCTTCTTCATCCGCCAACTTCCAAATCTAGATTTAATACTTCACTCTCGCAACGATTTGAAATCGAATCCCATCGTCGAGCGGATGTTGAAGATGTAGCTAAACTGCAAACTGGCATGATCGAGTATCTCACCTGTCGTTTCCACCTTGTGATATCTTTCCTTTTGTGCTTATCTCGTTGGGCCAAACTTAACTTGACTCTCAGTATGGATTTATGGTTCGCTTCCAATTCGAAAATGAAATAAATGCCATTCGACATATAATTCAAGTGTACCTTATATGCGATGGGCTAGTCGTTGAGGAATGTCCTCAGGGGTGAATTGTGGTAAGTGACAAGGAGTTTGTAGAGCTAGTTATTATTACCTTAGTGCGGTAAGTTACGAATTCGGGTTGCTAGTTATTGCTGAAATTGTCAAGATTATATTCTAAACTTGGGTGTTAGTTAGATTTCGGGCAAGTTTTTATTCGAAATTCTACACTTAAGCGCATTCAAACTTTGAGCATTAGTCAATAATAATGTCCTTTCATCTCTAATTTTATTCATTACCGAATTTGATAAAATATAAAAAATTAAGAGCTACTTTGAATATGATCAAAAAGCGAAACTCACAGTCACAAACCTTCACATATGAAAATTCTGATTTAATCAGCACAAGAGAAGCGCAATCCGAAATAAAATCATGATTTATCAATTTTTCGAATCAGGGAAATGTCTCAATTTGTCAAAGCAATGTATATCTGTAACAAAATTTGCGTTCCTGACGTTCTAGCAATTGAGAAATCTCAACAATGGATAAGTAATATGCAATGATAGGAAAAAGTTGCTCAGACCAACACATGCCCATTTTCGCGAATGTCCTTGAACGTAAGTGGGTTGACAATTTTTTATCGAGTCAGATAATAAAAATGGATATGTTGACTGTCGAGATAGTGAAAAAATCAAGACGGATATTCATTCACATCTTGAAAATAACGTGGCTAGGAAAGAAATCCGATTTTAGCAAAATGTGAGACAAGTTAGTGCAGAAATAAAAGGCAATATATTGGTTATAGGGCAGGAATTCGTTACCACTTGTGAGTAAACCATAGACTGGATACTCCTCAGAACACTGACAACGCATGGTATGAAGGCAAGTTGCAAGAAATAGGCACCACCGCACGGAAGAAAGGCTCTGAATGAACAAGGAAAACTAAGCCTTTGAAAGATGGCTTTATCGTTTAGAAAAGCCATCGAAACCGATTATAGACTTCAAAGGACATTAGGAATGATCTGCTTCTTATGACGGAAAAGTGGTGAATTTTCAAGATCAAGGTGGGTGAGTAAAAGGTTTGTAAAAGTTGGGCTACGAGCGTTAAAATTTTTTGATAAACCAGACCAGCCTATAGCGGGCTAAAGAGCATGTTAATTAGACGCAGGAGATGCTAGACGGCGTAGTTTGAGTTGAGTCAGTTGAGTCAAAGGAATTGAGGTGTTTTTTCAGTCGGGAAAGGCTTTGCAATGAACGCCTTGGAAGACTTCCTTCAAAATCAAAAGGGGTTAGGAGGAAGGATGTTTTTTGTCATGAATAAAGTCAAATATGCTTCATTAGTTCAAAAGTTACCGTTCGAGTTTCGTGATATCAGGAAATTTGGATTCCAACAGGATACTCCACCATATTTCACTGAGAATGATATGATTACAGAGTTTGTACAACCCTTACCCCTGATATCAACACATAAAGCACAGCAGAAAAATCTGTTAGACATGCGCCTGGGAACGCACCTTTTCAGGAAAAGTGGTACACTCTAAACATAACTTTTAACGTACTTTTTTTTAAAGTCTAAAAGAGGTTAGGTATGGAGAAGAAGCAGAAAAAATTCACATATGTATTTCGAATTGCTTCGTTTCCTACGATTGTCGCAAAACCTGAAGGATCCTGCTAAAAATTTCTTTTCTTCGTTCGCTATAATGCAAGCTGGTTAGTTCTGTTTCAGATCACCTGACAACTTTTCGGGTAGTTCCTTGCATGGTGCTCTCTTTGCATTCTTAGCAGAAAATTTCCGTAGATCTCCTTCTGCTTCTAGAGAGCCTTCGTTAATGTCGTCTGTTATCCAGTGCCTTGCCACTGAGACCGGAAATCGTTCGTGCTTTATTACTTTCGTGTTTTGAGTTCATTACATACTCTGAAGAAATTGAAAAGTCCACAGTTTGTAAGGTAGAAGCCTACTTTTTTGTCCATCCCAAACGGTATCTCGGAATGGGCTAATACGCTAGGAACTGATCTGCACGGATAACCCCTTTTATATGGTTACTATATTCATCAATGCAGGTAAGTGTTTCAATGTTCTGTCGTGTTTTTTTCAGTTGTCGGGACAGAAGGGTTGTGAATGCTCCAGATCACTCTGATAATCCAGTTTTCATTCCATGCGATGAAAAAATTATCACTTTTTCTATAAAATACTATGTTTTCTTTCTATTTGAATTCTTTATTTGCAAATATCGCCGTTAACCTCTTCTAACCGAATAGATTTTTCAAAACCATAGTTTTGTTTTGGAGCAGCAATTCAGCAATTTATGTACTTTTATACTAATTATTTAAATAGACATGATGCCATATGCCCAGACGGGGACCAAGGACTAAAAGAGTAACTTGCTCTAATTTTTTTTTCTGCAGCCAGTGTCACTCTAGCGTAGCATCCGAGCAAGTGAACCATTTCTTCTCATTTTTGCTGGGTGACACATGCGAAATCTTAGGTGGTCTTCTCTATAGGATTATACTCTCATTAAAAGAAAAATGTTGCTTTGGTTTGAACGTTCTTTTGAGTTATGCAGAAATTAATCGACCGCACGGTTTTGAAAAGCCTTCCTGAGCGACTCCCGAATTTCGTCTCATTGTTGTGATGCCAAAATCTCCATAATTCTTCAAATCTCTGGCGGCTTATTGTTTACGCGAATAATGGGGTAAATATTGAAGGATGTGATGGACCAATAATATTTCTGTCTATCTTTTATTTTGAAACCCATCAGAATTATTAGGCCAAGGAATTTGTTCATGTTTTTCGGTGTAAACGAAGACCACTTGAGTGTTCTGGATGGTGTTTTGCATTTGATTGCGTTTTGCAACACCTCCTTATTGCAACATATTTCAAAATATTCAAATAAGAGGTCGTTCTCAAAAGATGACTTTCATATACCCAGGATGACTTTCATATATTTGTATGCGTGGTGGTATGTCAATTTCACATGCAAATTTGCATGGACCGAGGGATATATCAGTTTTTAATCTTTTCAACAATATTGTTTTCACTTGGGTCTAGAATGGCTTATACAATAACTCAGTGCAAGTAGCATTTCTAAAAAAATTAGGATAGTGCAACTGATAGAAAGCGTTCTCACTCCGGTGAAATATCATTTAGAAAGAGATACGAACATACCGAATAGCAAATAAAGATCGAAAGATCGCTCCTGAGCAGAAAATTATGGGAGTAATTTTTTCCGGTGCAATTGTATATGTAAGTTGTTTTGTATGGATACAAATTATAAGCTAGCGATAACGCCCATCTCACTGCACCTTCCTCGATATCCCTTTCATCCTATGTCCCCTAACCAGTTTGGCCAACAATTACCAATGCATCTAAAAAAATATCGTTCGAATCACATTAGATTGGAAAATAGTTCGAAGTGTTAGCGCTGGATAGTAATTTGTCTTCGCCGACTGTTGGAACTATATACACGCTAGTTACATATAAAAAACATTTCCATGCATCTGCAGTTAATTTGCAAGATGCAGATTCAGGCGAAACTGACACCGGCTGGAAAACATTAGAATCGTTTCTAGGAAATGCTAAAACCAGACGCAGGTGTCAGCAATTACGAAACTATAAATTTGCTATGAGAACTAACCTCTCTCTCAGTCTTCGCGTAGCCCTAAAGTACAATACTAGTAATCGGTGTTAAAATAAAGAAAGCTAAATTTAATACAGTTGTTCTTATTTCCGGTGGAAATTTTTATTTTTTCGTCCGCTCGACCCTCGAGCACGTAATTCGCTCTCGGGATATTTTTTCTTCTTTCTCAACGTTTCCTTTGTACCTGTCACGATGAATAAAATTTCCAGTAAAACCATTATTTGCATTGGCTTTTCAAATTTTTTTTTAGATCGTGCACATCAATTTAATCTTAGGCTAACAAACTTTTTCAAACTAGCAGTTAATTATGTTACTATGGCTCGTTTGATATCAATAGAGCCATCGAGATCATAGTGACTTGGCTTATATGTGTTTGGGATTCCTTTGCTCGCAGCAGGATGACCCCGACACCAATGGTTAGAAATGCTGTTATAATTTGCGGTGGAAGAGCGATCCTAGTCTCACTTTTAGGATTACTCATTCATTATATTAAGTCCATTACATGCTAGCATTCTGTGTTCCTTGTGCTTTTCCACTAGTTGATATACCCTAGACACTTCAACCATATCCTATGTAGACTAAGCTTAGATTCCTATTCAAAGCACTTGTATTTAAGTTGATTTCTTTCTATTATTTCGAAAAAAAATCCTTTTTTATTTATAACTTCTTGCGAAATCATCATCTCTGGCTCTACCCAAGCATTAATAGCGAAGCTATCCCCTATTCGGATGATATCCCCTTCATCGAATGATTTAAACGCGAATTATGCGTGTGGTGTGGCACTGATTTCTTCATGGTACCCGTTCGGTAAATCCCTTCCGATTGCGTTTCGCCTACAATAATATGTACGACGCATGCCTAAAAGTAATGCTGGATGCTAGAAAAAAATATATTCCCTATTTTAACTGCAACATTACTGCTAAAGTATGTTTTATATGAAGTTCTTGCAGTCGGGAGAAGCTTTTGTGATTTGATGAAAAATGATGAAACCGATAAAGCTTTCTTTATTTACTACATGGGGTATTCGAGTTTTGATAGGGCTAACGGTATGTTTGGGCATCACAAAAAATTATTCAAACATCTCAGCCAACAAATAAGGTGAGCTTTGCAAGATGGAGAGCTTCAAAATCAAGTGACGTAGATGAGTCGATGTCTTTCTCTCTCTGGTTGTCCTTCTGAATTTGAAAGTATGCGAGAATATTTGTAGCTAATATTTTACTTGTCTTCTTGTCTTGCCGCCAACGAATTTTGATTACAAATACCATTGCATATGGTAAATTTAAGAAGATTACTGTAAAATTTAAGTTTGTTGGAAGTGATATCGTTTTCACGGACGTGCGCAGTGGTTCTACCGTAACGCTTATAGTCCTTTATTTATTATTTTGGCAGCAGAGTTCAAATTATGGTGGACAACATTTTTCTTTTGCTTTTCACAAAGCACACTGCTCTGGTATAAACCAATGATCCTTGGGTGAAAGCCGGCAATACTACCTGACTAAAATAGAGTGGGTATCGCTTCAAATGGAGGAAAGTTAGTTGCAGCCTCGATATACTTCGTACCAACGTTTGGTGGTGCATGCATTTGAAAAGTTGTATCAAAACGTCTAGTCCTACGGTCGGGCTACTCCAAGCTTGGTTCCAAGTGAAGAAGCTAGCAGTTCGAGATAAAGAAGGCTATCAAGAGCGCTGAAAAAGAGATTATAATTTTCAATATTTGTTATTTTCGGACCAGAATTCCGATGTTGTCCTTTTCTTTTCTTACAGCTTTCACATACGTGTTACGGTGTCATCTTTGCTATTGGTTTGGTACTGTTTGCCGGCCTTAAAAGTCCTCAATGTCCGCCGTTTCGAGAAGCAACAAGTAGTAGTAGTAGAAGGCTTCTGCAGTTAGGAAAACGTCCCCAATTTTTGGAGAGAGTTCTTTGATATAGCTCCGTGCTTACTAAAATAAAAACATATTAAATTTATAAAATGTGGGCATTCTATTAAATAAAACTAAAGCCAGTCTGGGGTAGATTGTTTGATGGATAGCTCTACTTGCGATATGCTGTAATGGCAATACCTTTCACAATGTATTATAATTCTTTTGGGATTTCACACCATCAGGCAAGAAAATACGAAACGTCGCGGAAATAAACAATGACACTTAACACACCAACATGTACAAGAATATTTGTTTTTCTTTTTTCGGTAACTTATTTTCGGATGTTGCAGACATCGAGTTCGCGTTCAACCTTACTTTAGCGTTGTTTCTATCCATTTCTAGCTTACCCGGTAACATCCTTCTTTCACTCAGCCGGAGGAAAGTTGAGAACTTTTTACTCATCGTAGAACAGGAAGAAGAAAAAAGACAGTTTCGAAAAAAAACTGTAATATTTTTGCGCGGATAGGTACATACAAGTAGTAGCAGATGTTTATTGCATATCTTTGTAGTCCTTATCGTCTTTTTCTGCGAAAAAAAGCCACATCACGCGATATGATAGTGGTGTGCTTTCCATAAGGTTTTATCCTTTCTGTTTGTTGTCGGAAAATGGTATTTAACACAAGGACCGTTTATGATTCATTTGGGATCGATGACGAAGCAAAAGTGCAGATAGAAAGTGTAGATGCACGTGTGTATAGTCCGAAAGAGTTTTGGCGCTGATATTAGATACTTTGACTTGTTCCTTTTGTTCATTTTACCGTGTAGGTTGAAATTTAATCTCAATTCAGTCTATAAATTCTTGGAACCAGTAGTTATATTTTGGTGGAAACTTATGGCAAAACTTAAATAAAACATTTCCGTGGAAAATTCCCATTGGACGGGTGAAAAATTCTTTTCAATAATGTTTCAACTGAATTGAAAAAAAAAAACAATTTTAGCATTCTCGACTAAGAATCGATGAAAGAGAAGAAATTTGGAAATGAGTGAAGTTTTACCCGTCGTTGAAGAAATTGATTGGTAACTAAGCGGTTAAGTGTCCAACGTATCCCTTTGTACCTAACATTTACTTAATAAAATACATTTTACGTTTAGAGTGCCAACCATATACTCTTCCAAATGGCTAATAGAACGAGAATTTAAATAAGGAATTTAGTGGCATAATCGCTGTCCAGAAAAAAAAAACTTCAGAAAACCACTTTACTAAATTGAAAATGGGAAGCGTCCAGTTTTCAAATTTTCTCCGGTTGCCTAGACAAAAAGTCCTTGAAAATACTTGCGTATCGGGAGAAATATCCACTTGACTTCAATGTCCACTCATTTTATTACCTTGAAATTTTTCTAAAATCATCTGACTAAAGTATAAAGTTGGTTAGTTACCGTATAAGGGCACTACGATATCTCTTTTTATGTATCTAGTAGGGTCATAAATTCCGTCTGTAAGATAATCGATTGACTTTCAATAAAAACTCTCCGAATGAACTTCTCAAAAACAACAAAATATGAAAAGTTTATTGTATGTGCTGCATGGTTACGGTTATGTGAATTTGCTTAAGCAAAGGACTATTATAATATAAGTGGACTTTCTCTTAGAATTAGGGTTTTATGTTTACATTAAACAATTTATTCTGCTACTAAACATTTGCGGGATGTGGTTTATGTATAATATAATGAATTTCCAAAAAGTTTTCGATTAAAAGCAACATGGAAGCTGAATGGAACTGACTTCAAGGCATCAAATAATGTTTCAATTAGAATAATGCATTATTTATTCTTGTGGAAAATTTCCTTGAAATTTAGTGGCCGATTTGCTAACGTTGTAAATTTTCATGACAAAAGTATGTTAGTTAAATTGGAATAAGTTGCTCATAAAAAGAGTGTTTTTTTTCGCATAAATTACATAGATTGGAAGTATGTTCAAATTGACACATGATTTTCTTTTGCAGGCAAAACTTTTTATTCTTTAAAAGAATAAAAAGTCTTAGATTATTTATGGACATGTCAAAATGGCCATCGAAAAAATGACTCACTGCATACGGACAAAATGATATCGAGTCAAAAACTTGAAAAACTCATGACAAAAATCACAAATGAAACGCATTTTCATTGTGAGACATCAGCACAAGAAGCATGAGCCTAATGCATACAATGTAAGCGCTGCAGCCTGTTCTCCCCAGGCTTGAATTGGGGGGAAAAAGTCGATAGAATATATGTACAGCTGCTGGGCAAACTTGGTACCTCGCTGGTTACTTCACAAAATGCCTTTGTAGGCAAATTGTTACGTCTCCTTTACCCATTATGTCATTTATTTGCTATGACTTTAGAAAAACGTGTCAAAATTACAGACGTTCTCGAGTAGTTTGGATAGCGTTTTCCTAGGCCACCAACGAAATATCCTTTGGGAGCTGGAAAAATTTCCTCCACAGTTCTTTATTCAAAATATCATTTTGATGCTTTGAAAATGGTTAGGCTTCAGAAAATGCAACAGAATTGTTTGTTTGATAATCACATTCGTTATGGCGGTTCTCCAGGGGTACGTTTGTTGTCTCTTCAATCTTCTACATGCAGTCAGGAAATACTTCAGAGATTAGGGGCCAAAAATCATTCGCTTCAAACCAATGACCACCATTTTAAACAGTTTTGTAATAGAGAATCACAGTTGGAAAATCAGTCACAATCAGGACGGCCCTAGTAAGTGACAGATGTCGATCTATTGAAAGTCATACAATGGGGTGATGAGATGCGCACCGCATAACTATCGAAGAGGTTAGAGATCTACAAAACTACTATAGAGACAATCTATTCGCTAGGATATGTGATGAAGTTAGATCCTGGATACCCGACGAACTTACGCAAAGGAACAACGGAGACAGAACGGCCTGTTGTGTTTCCCATCTTGATCGTCAAACTTATTATGGATTTTAACGACGGATTGTTACTAAAGATGGAAAACGAGTCATGTAGAATAACATGAAACGATTGCGGAAATTTTGTAAAAGAAGCGAATCACCAGTACCTGATTCAAAACCAGCCTTGGAAAACCAGGTTTTTCGAGGAGTCATTTATAGGTAGCTTCTGGCATGCAGTCAAACGTAAAATGCAGACTTATGCTGTCAGCTATTGGAGGGATCTTGACGAGCAAAACGGCGTAAGTGTCCTGCATTAGTCAATCATCTTGGAGTCCTCCTTCACCAAGATTTTCTTGCTTGTGGAGCTTGTATGAGACCATATATAGATGTAGTATCCAAGCGTAAACTGACGGAGTTTGGCAGGAAACTTGTACCTCATTAACCAAATACTCCCGGTGTTGCTCCAACGGATTATCAATTGCTTCGGTGAATGCCTTGAAATTGCCTAGACAACAACCTGCAGTGAAGGGAATACAACACTGAAAAGGATCTTCGAACAAACTTTGTCGAGGATGCGAAAGAAGACTTCTACTGGAGAGAGATACGGCACCTTTCGGAACTTTGGAAACAAAGCATGGAAAATAATGATTCCTATATATTAGATTAAGTTTAAATAAATTAGTGAGAAAGTAATTATTTAATTCGAAACTGAAAAAACTTTTGCACACCAAAATATATTACCAACATATATATATAAAATACATTACCACTCACCAATACATATTAAATTTATTTTAGTATTGTATTTCCTTGGTTTTTAATGATTTTTTTTTTTGCTCACGATAAATTTTCTTGTGATGAGATAAAAATTGTTGTATTGGGAAGTGAAAAATTCTGTTAGGCTCACATCTAACTTAAAAGTATTTTCCTTTTTTTAACTATGACCTACTTCGAATTTCGTGATGGATGGCAACACATAATAAAGGTTTTTACAGGCAGGATGTAGTATAGAGTGATTAGATAAATTGGTTCTAGGACTTTTTTGCATTTTTGACGACATGGGATCTGGTTGAATTAGTAAGTTTGTTTATGGAGCTAATGTTAGCTATTTTGTGTAGTAATCTATGAGGGAAGTAACAGGATTTGTTTGAGGCGATTTTTTTTTTTAAACGAGCCTGAGTGACGAGAACCTTCACTTCAAGGTAATTAGCGCGGTCAGATCTTCGAACCTAGGAACTGTAAGTCGGACGTATGTATATTGACAAGTGTAGGCTGACACATGAGTCTTACGGACCACCAGCTGAAACAGTTTTCGCAGTGGATGCCGCCCCTTGAATTATAGCCTGGTATATTCTACCTCTCTCTAAGGATGAAATCAGTTTGTGCATGTATGGAAAGGACTGCGTTTTTTTTAAATAATACGCTGTTTTATTTAGCACTGTTCTGGTTTCCTTAGGGACACATTGCTTGTTTGAGTTGCAATCCCTCAAGCCAACTGAAAATAAGGGAGCACGTTCTTGTTTGCTACAAGACCAGTGAACCTTTTCAAGAGAAACTCTTATAAATGTGTTGCAAGCGCGGATAATAAGTTTGTTGGCCTGTAACTTTTAGGATCGAATGGGTCAGGAAAGGTACTTTACTAGCATGTTTCCGGCAATTTGGAAAAAAAGGGGGACATTTTCCACATTTTCAACAGACATTGAATATGAGACAAATTACCATAATCCTTTTTATCGGTAGATTTTCGGTGGCTTTATGAGGTATTTCTGATAAATCCTGGTGCTTAACCATTTTCAGTTTCTTAATTTGTTCGGTTATGTGTTTCGGTTTTATTGGAGCTCCAGGTGTTGAATTGTCGCTGCTCATTACATGGGAGATATTGTAATATTCGTGGAATTTATCAGCAAGTATCCTTGCTTTCTTTTCCCAAGTGTGAAACTGCATACCAGCATCTCATCTTCCAGAGCATATATAAGATTATGGTATTTGCGTTGTGGTATTTTGGCCGTCTTCGAGACTATTCGTCCATTGTGGTTAAGGCTACTAAGAAGATTGTTCCAGCAATTTTTTCGGATGTTTGTGATTTTTATGTTTTGCTGATGCTTGATTTCAGTGTCAAAGTTTAAAACCGCCTTCAAGAACGGCTCACAATTTCTTTATCACTGCCACCGTATAGAATTACCACCCGAAATCAGCTTATAAGCTGCGTCATTACGTTCCATAGATCAGACATCCTTGCGGATTTCGATATGCTATTGTCTATTGCTCTTTAAAGGCTATTATTTAGTTGCCCTATTTTTCCTTCTATTGCTTCCACTAAATGTAACGAATCCAAATTATCGTGAACGAAACAAATCTTTCATTAGTTTTTCGAAATTCGTTTGGGTCAGTACTGAGACTTTCCCGCTGCTTTCAATGATGGTGGGTGTGGTGAACACAGTCGTTGGAACATGGTAAGCTCACGGGCTCACAATTCCATGACCTAAGACGAAATCAAAGGTAGATCTGATACCTCAAAAGGGACTTTGTCTGCTTGGTTAACAATTCCAATTCGTATGTCGAGCAATTAAGTTGCCGCTTATGTGACATTTTTTATGTTTATAATTGAATCCTATGCGGTCTTTTTTGAAAATTAATATTTTTCCTTTGTAAGCTTTGTTCCAACAGGGTACACGGCGTTTAATTTTAGCTTAATTTCTACCTATATTAAACTTGTTTTTTCTATGGCAGTGGTCTCGAAAGGTGAGAGAGGGGAATGTTGAATAGAATTTTTACGGCTCTTGCCACGCCTCCGCAGATACTATATAACAATTCACTAAATAGATTCCATTTTTAACATGGTTGACTTTATTCAAAGCATACTTTTTGAGTTTCAATAGTATCCATTATCCAAATTGTATGGAGGGAATGAAGGAGAAAATGATCTTCATAGTACACAAACATTCCTTAACGACTCGTTTAACCTTAACGACTCCGTTTCTTACAAGTTAATTTAATATTTTGATACTGATGAAACGAATGTTTCTTTAGAAAAACTTCCTGCAACGCATTTAATTTACTTTAATGTCATATTCATCAAAGTACGTTTACGATATTTGCGCGAGTTTCCGGTCTACCAGCTTTGGAGTATATATCATTTAATCATGTAAATTTTCTTCTCAAGTGTTTATTTTTCCTTGGTTTTGTTCTTCAAATACACTCCAAGCAAGAACCTTAAAAGAGCTTTGTTTGGGAAATTTTGAAGTTATTCCACTAGATCATAAGCACGAATAAATTCATCAAATGAATGCTTCCGAGAAATTTTACCTTTTTAATACTTGTGAGTAAATATTTGATGTTACAGAACGGAGCTGAACATATAATATTAAAATTTTCCGTATGTCATCCAAAGCATCATTTAAAACAATTTAGGTTATATGTGGTGGATTGAGCCTCACTGAAACCCACACGTCGCATTCTGATTTAACACAGATGCAGAGATTGTGTAATTTTATGAAATAATTCTCTTCTCAATGTTTTTGATAGGATTTAATTGAGTTTTACTATCCAGGACATGTTTTTCTACGGAAAAAATTAGAGTACTTGGAAGCAAGAATTGTATGTTCTTTTCTTATATTATACTATTTGGTTTTATTTTTGAATTTGAACATGAAATAGAAATTTTTTGATGAGCTTGTCAGTTTTGAAAAGGAAATGATAATTCCGGGGTATAATTTTTCGAAATGAGCACAGATAAATCTCTTGAGAATTCGCAGAAATGAAATAGTGAAAATTCGGAATAAATAAAATTCGGATTCTCCATAGTTATAAGATTACCAAAGCTGCTCCTTTTCTTTAAAAAACGGAGGCCCAAGCGATTTCATTTGCTTTTTTCAGTTTCTGAAAATTTTGTCCATTTTTTCCTTTGACAAGGACATTACGCTTAGCAATTCTAATAACTGAAAAGCATAATTGATCGGCTGGAGAGGGCAAGGATTCTATAGCAATCCTTCCTCCAGAAAAGGAATTCCTATAACGCAGAGACGCCGTTAACTTAAGATAGGGAGGCCTAGCCCTAATCAATGTGTCAAACTGTTCCAGCCTAAGTATTCTGATTAACAGGGGAGGTGTTTTGTTGTTATTGACCGGTACAGTAGAGCTTGTGCTAGTCGAGAGTTCGACTCACAGGGTGTAAATTGCTTTCACCTCCTTACCCAGAATAAGAACATCTGGAAAAAAAAACAAAAAAAAAACAGTTCTTAGATTGAGTTTTGTTATAGAAAGTTGACTCAAGGCGACGACCATCACAATTGTAGCAAGTATCGTTAACAATTTACTATTTACGAGCCTTGAATATGCTCTGGGCGCTTTTTCCTTATGCTTTTAGTATAGATTTTTTCTTTCACACTTGAATTTTTTACACAGGCTTATGATTTGATTCTCGCACAATTTCTCTTTCGATTCAGAAAAATAAAAATTCAACTTCATGTTGAATATCCCTGTTGAAACTGCCAATTATAACTAAATCATTTTTACGAATTAGTTTCGCTTACAACTGCGGAATTCGCACGGAAATTGTCAAAGATATTTCCATCTCAATAACGCTTTATCTCAATTGTTGCCCTGAAGTAAATAATTACACTTAACTGCGATATTAACTTTCAGCTGATATCAGTCGTACTCGAACCATAAACTTGCTGTACAGAAGGCGCTCTATTCAGTATACCGTCTCCATTACAGAATATATCTAGACAACGTTTGTATATTGTTCGCCCGTATGAGATATATCAGCTACAGTAACATCTCAGCGTGTATCATTGACAAAAAATAAATGTTACAATTCCAAGGATTTTATGTTGGATTATGAAATTTCGCTACCATATATATGTGTTCTTATTTCTCCAAACCATCGAAATTTCGCTCTTCTTTTGTCTAATGTCTAAACTTTCAAATTAAACCTAAGCTTTTATCATAACGCTCCTTTTTGAATTTTAAATCCTTATACACAGAATATGTATGTTAGTTCAGAAAATTAGATTGGATAATTTGCTTGAAGGCATACGCGGTTTGCATGCTGTATTTGAATTATGAATTATATGTTGCATCACGGTTTATAGGTACTGAATGGTCTTTTAATCTTCTTCCCCAAAAAATTATTCAAAAATAAGAGCTAGGGCTAAAGCTAGCTAGCTAATAATTAAATAGAAAATTTGGACTATAGAGAATGTAGTTTTGATTTGAAGCAAAATAATCAAATTATGTTGTCATTGTTTTGGCGGAACACTACCGATCTTGAGCAGTGATTCAGTTAATGTAGGCTCATTTCAGGACTTAAGGTGTAGGAAAAGGTTATTAGGTCATAAACACGCCTGAGCTTCATAATTTCTCCGAAAGGACCTTTCAGTGCTACACGGGCTGATACTCCGACACCAGAAATACAGAAAATCTCGTTGTCACAGCTTGGATTCTAACTCTGCATCTGTAGTGTATTGACTACTTTAACTTTAGCACTATCCGGAGTAAGAGTATGTTCTTAACAAATGTAGTCCTTGTTTTGTTAACCAAAGTAAGATATTCTGTCAGGATTGTCAAACTTTATCTCAATAGACATGGAAAATCTGTTGTTTGTTAGTTTTTTCTTATTATATATTTACAAATGCTATTCACCATTTTTACAAGGCGGTCGTTCGAGGGATTTCACAAAACTGTTTTAAAATTTATTCAAAAGTCTTTCGTTTGAATTATTTTATCTACCGTTAATCGTAGCTTTGCTTATATCTGATTTTTTTTAGCCTAGGCAATGTCACTTAATGTCACTTTGTGTCACCATTATTACTTATTCAATTTGTGAATTTCATTAAAACAAATCTTAAAATTTATGCAAAAATACAATAAATATCATTAGTTTTTATTGTTGCCCTCGTCTTCGTTCTAAAGCTCACTTCAGTCCCTTTCTTGTCGGGTGTTGAACTCCCAATCTTGTGAATCCTTTATAGCGGATTTCGATAACATAACCCAAGCTTTTGATTTCTAATCTTATACTTTATCTTTTTCAGGCTTTTTTTAAACGTATTTTCCATTTTGAATGAGGTCTTAATTTGACTCTTACATATGTTGTTGCGAATCTCTGACTCTGGTTAACACATTTTTATTTAACGACTCAATTTATATCCTGGGCTTAGATATAAATCTTGGTCTAGTGAGTCTGAATGTATTAATGCATTGGTTATAAAATGGGTTAAAAAATATTCCATGTTTCTAAAGTATCTCTAAATGAAAAGTCTTTGTAAATATCCCCATGTTTCTTTGAATCCTTCCTGAAGTTTTAACACAGCGTAATTATTAACGTGCCTAAACACGTCGAACAAACTCGTAATATATTTTGACTGTTGAGTTTTTATTAATTTTTTCATAAAACAAGAACATCCCCTTCAAAGCTTTGCTGGAAACAAATTAGTCTCAGTCAGTCTGAGTCTGGAACAATACTTTCGAGAAACAAAGTCTTTCAATAGACTCAATAGATGGCCAATTATTTCGAAGTGTTCTCGTTTTTGATGCATATGCCTTTACATCTTGCGTTCCGAATTTGCAGTTTTTTTCCTAGGTTCTTAATCAGCAGTGTGAGCCCTTGTTATTGAAAATGAGATAGCCAAAATTTAGATCTTGACAGCCTTATTACAACATTCGCCTCTATCACTATCATAAGGAAAAGGAAAGAGCTTGATTCGGAGTAGGAGAAATTAGAGATGATGCATTTAGACAGAGAAAGCTCTTCTTCGCGATGTTTTTACTTACCTACATTTATTAATTTCTAAGCTCTCTAGCTTGCAATGATCGCTTTATTGGGTTCTTGGGGTGGTTCTACCTCTTTCTTCGTAATGTTCCGAACTGTAAGCAATTCTTAGAAGCAACGCCATATTGTCAAATTTTCTTACGATCTGCAAAGGAAAACTCACGCAAAGGAAGCTTTTTTTGATTAGGTTATAATTGCGTTAACATCAATGGTTTAACCAAGATGTATAGTTGCGTCATAATGGAACGATCCTGCGCTAAATCAGTACTTTAGTTAATTATTTTGAGTTCACCGGCTGTTTTCCACAGCTCAAAAAATTTTGCTCGAAATGATTTTGACGATTTAGTCCTTCTACCGGCACAGCATATAGTTACATAATTAGCGACCCGTACCTGCAGAACTTATGGTTCTCAAAAGCTGTGTTCTTCGCCTTCTCATCACTTTTTTTATCTCTTTTGGAAAAACCTTTGTCAGGTCCTGGCTCGTAATAAATTTCGCCTTGGAGCCGATTTAAAATGCCTTTGATTATGGAAACTGAATTATCGTTGAGCGAAAACCTTTCCGTTTCTCGGGAATCCAGGCATGATAATGTCCGGTGGATTTCCATGTACATCATTTTCTCGCATTCATATTACTGTGAAACATAGAAAGAACTGACTTTATTTGCCAATTGACTTTATTTATTGTAATTTGTGAAATTCCATAAGTCGACTGTCTGAATCTTCAAAACGATGCGTTAAACTTCGGCTTGTTTTTTCCACATAAATTCGGTGTTCTTATAACATATTTAGGGACATATGACATCAACGCTGAGAAATAAAACTTCAAGAGCTAATTATTCACTCACTATTCATTAAAACCTGTTTCTGTGATTTTAACCCACTTCAATTTAGTGGGATTTTTTATCCTGCAGTACCTCTAAGAAACATTTGCAATGGGAATTCGACCTGAGTGACTAATTCAAAAAAAAAAAAACTTACCCGTCTGTTTTTAAATCATACTTGAACTATTGCTTCCCGCTAACCTGCTGAATAACCCAAAAAAAGTTGGAAGAATCAACACCTAACACATGATTTTATTTGTAGTGGAAGCTGCAGGACGAATTTTTTACATTTCAAACGTTGGAGTTCAATGGATAGTGAACAATTTGCGATATTAAATTAGCGTTATCTTAAGCTAATACAGTTTTATAATTTTCTAATTTTTCAGCCCATTAGAATTTCTCTAGCTTCAATTGTCAAACTTTTGACTCTCTGAGTATTTCTTGAGGCTCATTTCTTCGATTCTTCAGAGAAATCTCCTTTAAAGCGTGCAGAATTTTCCGGCATCTTTTGGACAGTTAATCTATGCAGCACATAGGCTCCATCTATTCAGCGGATAACCTCCGTCTATCTAGGCCATAGCCTGAGGATATAGCGTATCAAAAGCGAAAGTACATACAGCGCTAATATTTCGAGCTAAATCCCAATCTAATGGTATTTGACCGATGTAAATTGAATTCTATTTAGATTGGTAAATTTCCTCTCATTTTCGCGAAAAACAAGAATACTATTCTCAACAATTTTACGTAAAATCGCAATAAAAATATAAATCTACTTGTACTTTTTCTGTCTCTGTCTGAGACACGTAGCTTAAGAGTGTTTATGCTTTATGGAGCTACGCTATGACTACTAAAACTAAGCTTATTACTTCTGAAAAGCGCTTACATTCCTTAGGGGTATCATAAAGAAAAAAATACGGATACTACATGAATGAAGGGAAGTGAGCTTTGCAAATAGAGACCTTGAAAAATTAGTTTATTAATTCCATATTAAAGTTGTTTTCGTCGATGCATTTTCAGTAATTGCTTATGTACCTTATCCTTACTTCCTATTTACAACGAATTTTCTGGAGTCAAAAGGCAGGAGGGAGTTTTTTTCGAAATGTTAGCGTTTGTGGCTAGCTAATTTTGCGCCAAATCATATAACATGACATGCTGAAATCATGACTGCACTACATGCTATAATTAATCTTTCTGTCTGCCAGTGGGTGATAGTTTCATGCCTAGACACAGTAGCTGTGTTAATTTTTATTTTTCTTCTTGTATGTGGCCTTTTTTGGTCTCAAACATGCGGATTTAACCATAATTTAACCCATACATCTTTGACATGCAGGTTTTCTTGAAGCGATCAACTGCCACCGAAGCCTTTTTTCCAAAATCGTAGAAGGATTGATCTGATTGAATATATATCTAGCCTCTAGCCGCTAGTGTCATTTGTCAGTCCTCCTGCAGGAAAACAAATATACAAGACATGAATTTGTGTACTACTCGATGCAATTGATTTCTTATGTACTAACACGTGATTACTCGTTTAATTCCCTAGAAAATCATGGTCATTTAGTATTATCGTATACAATCGATTCCTAATAAATATGTGTCAGAAGTGCATATCGCATCTGTAAATTATCAAATTTTGTCGCGTCCGCATGACACGAGAATAAAGAAAATAACTTGCTGGTAGTTTTTTGTATACACAGACTGAAAACCTTCGTTTGAAAACTTTGATTGCTTGTCGATGGTCATTTTTTTTGATAGAGAGTAATTGCATGTGAAGTTTTTTTTATAATTACATCTCAAATCCACCGAATTGTTATGGAGCATGTTCCGATTTTCTTAGTTTAATTTGATGTTGAATCGAAAATGACATACTTTAAATTGAAATCTATGACTATTTGTCACGCAATTTTACCTCCTCCAAAGTTCTCCATCGCTATTCCGGACAACTTTTCAGGTGCCATACTTCTTCACCGGATTTACAGTAAAAGAATTCACGTAGTTTACAGTAGAAGGATACTCTGCAGCTCCCAATAGTTAAGCTAGAAGGATGGTACGGCAGTTAGTTTGTTCGCTACATACCCGAGTAGTCTCGTAATTACCCGAGAGATGACGTTATCCGTTAAAAAAGAATACGCGTAGGTCTGAAATTTGAAGACGTCACGTTGTTTAGTATTTATTTGGTAGCCATCAACAATGAACGTTTTCAGCGAATTTGTGAAAATCGAGCAATTTTGCCATCGTTATGTGAAACAATACTTTCATTTGAAAGGGTTACCTCATCCATTATAAAAGCTGAACTAGATTGTACATTTGTTAAGAGTGTTCCTCGGTTCACAACAGTAAAAAATTGGGTAGCAAAGTTAAAACGAGCAGCCAAGACGAGCATCGCAGTGTTTGACCAAACGAAGTGACGACACGAGGAATGGCGAAGAAAAAACGCAAAGCGGTACTGGATGATTGTCGACTAAAAGGGTGCGAGCGAGCAGACAGAGCAGGCGTTCCAAGAAGTGAAACTCGCGCTATAACTATGTTTCAATTAAATCTATTGCGAAGTTTTATAGCATCAATGCAGAATTTTTGTGCCATTTAACAACCATGGGTGAAACATGGATACATCACTTGAGACTCAAGAGAAAAGAAGAATCAACAAGGGAGATGAACCGTCTCCAAAGGACACAAAGACCGTTACATCTGTAGCAAGGGCAAAGGATCGGTATTTTTGAGTGCGCATTGGATAATTTTGCATTGGACAGAGAGTATCTGGAAAAGGAATAAAAACTATCCTTCGCGAGTATGACGCGAACATTTGGGTGAAGATACCTGCAAAAGCGATCGAATTTCGCTAAGAAGAAAGTGTTAATTCCTCACGACACTGGTGCATTGCTACTTACCCGTTATTGCAATGGAGATACTTTATTAAATGTTGAATTGCTACCTCATGCATCTTATTCACCAGACTCAGCGTCCTCTGATTATTTTCTGTTCCCGAACTAAATAAAATGGGCGAGTTGTCAAAGATTTTCCAACGATGAAGAAGTGATGCCGGCAGTTCATATCTATTTCGAGGAGCAAGGCAGTCCTTGTTAGAAAGGAGAAAGGAGAAAAGGAGATTGAGATATTCTTTGTGTAGTTGCGTGCTTGCTTGTGAAGCCACTCCCGTCGAAGACAAGTCCGAACGCAGTCAGTTCGGTTTTTTTGCAATATGGTACTCATTTTCTCCGTATGTACACTGAAGAATTTTTATGATGATATTTTTATGATTTCTTTGAATCTCTATACTATATTAACATAAACAAAAACTTATTAAATCCCCTAAAGCAAGCATGGCGTTATAGAAATATTCAATTGACAAATAGTGATATTAATTCTTGGAATAGATATTATACAAATAATTGTTTAAAAATTTAAAAATAAACAAAAATTAAACCTGAAAATAAAAGCTATTGGAAAAAACTTAAGAAGAATTGTGTATCTCCAAATCATAAAGTCATTCGACCAACGGAGCATGGGACATCCTTCATTCAAGTGCGTACAAAACAGTGCACTGCAAAGTATTTTCCTTTCAAAGAAACTAAAGACATATCAATAACTTCTGATTTCGACCCATTCCAACCATCGTTGTCCTCTTGAGATTTTATTGTCAATAGATTGTTATTGCACTCTGATTTCAATCTTGAGCATTGTTGTGCGTGTTCTTTTCAAATTGATTTAGTTTTCAAATAGCAACCATGAAAAGCGACTCAATTAAATTCGATTTCGTCGAGTGAAGTAACTTTTTAATTGCAATTTAAATCCTTTTTGATCCCGTTGAAAGACATTTCATGCCTAAGTTGTTGCTGTACTATGAGAAATGTAATTACAATTGCTTTTTAAACAACCATCGGCAAAAGGACATCATTATTCGACTGTTGCTCCTCATTCCGATGAATGTGTATTTTCAATAATAAGTTGAGAAAATTAATAGAGACACACGGTTTGTACTCTTCAACGGAATTCTTATTCAAATTTAATTATCTGTTAATCAGGAATGTTTCATTTTGTAGAATTTCCTGATTAAATTCGGTTGAATTGTATTTGTAAATCTATTGGCTCCCGTTTGCGATTGATGAAAGTTTGCAAATTATCATTTACGTAGCACTCTGAGCTCGCCATTTCATCTCAAAATTTATTTGCTTTCGTTGGACTAAATACAAAATATTCATGAGTTATATTACGAGAAAAGGAATTTCATCATTTTCGAAAGTTGATGACCCCTCCGTTATCTAAAAGCAGCTTCATCATCGGAACATTATCTTTTCGAAATTGTTCTATGCTAGAATTTTCGCATCGTTTACATTTTCCTTCAAAATGCGGGGTGCAAGCACAAAGTAAAGATAATATGTTAATTACAAGATGAAAATAATGAAAAGATCCGAAGTTTGCGAATACCGAGAGAAAGTGGGTTGAATTTCAGACTTTAAAGTTTTCCGAGAACATACTTAAAAGGGGTGTGCCGCGGTGAATAATCGGCCGGAATGGTTGGAATATTTGAAGTTAAAATTAATGTGAGATAATTTGCTATTCAAATAATTCACAAGCCCATTTGAATGGAAATGATGACGTCTTTGGAATCGAATAAATAAGAATTTCGTTTCTAATACACAATACGCCATCAATCGTCCTCTACACACTTTAAAATTTTGTCCCCATTTAAACGCATTTCCGACCAAACATTGCATCAAGAATTTTTTTCACCTGAAGTTATCCTTTGGCAAACATGGAAAATGTTAGCGAAATTTCCCAACTCCTGCTGAAATCGATAGTCAGTTAACTCTTACGTGATAGCGCGGAGTTATACGCAGATTTTCGAGCCGGTAAACCCAATTGAGCATGTGTGGGCGTTTTGGTTACGTACCTGGTTTTAGGAATGATTCAGTCGGAGAACAGGACTACTAAGTTGAAAAAAAAATTTTCAAAACACAGTGGATAATATCTTTCGTTGAAAGATCTGCCGCGATGACAATTATACTTTCAAATAATAAATAGGTCTAGAGCATTTTCAACCTGACAAATATTGATGTCTCTCGATGACAAATCGATGACACTCGGAATGTAATATTAGGTGCGGGGATTAATATCTGTCTTTGAATTCGTTGCTCTTTCAAGTTCTCCTACGATGAACTTCGGTTACACTATAACAACTATGTTTGATAAATTCAGTAAAAAATTAATAAGTCATTTTACATTACCGATGAAACGTTTTAAAAAAGAAATCTTTATTATTTTTTAGTCCTTTTTTTTGTTCCTGTTGATTTCTTCCGCAATAGCAAACGCATAAACGAACAAACAAACAAACGAAATTCGGTGTATCATTAAAACGTGTTGGATATTATCGGAACTTTGACTGATTCACCTGATTTTGAATATGAATAATTTTTCCTGGTATTGAAAAATCCGCTATTGTTGCACACCTAAAGCTGGAAAGTAACGCACACTTGCTCGTAACGGGCGAACAAATCATACGAAAGCGCGCGCATTTGACACAACCTGTCCAAGTACTTTCTAAGTTTCGTACCTATCGGTTGAACGGTTGCGTGTTCATACGTGTAAGCAAAACACGTGCTATGTGCACGCGCTTGAAACAACGTGCAGTGATTGAATTTTTGGCGACGGAAAAAATTGCACCTCCGAAATTTTATCGGCGTTTAAAGACTGTTTATGAAGCTGAGACGGTTGACAGAAGTACTGTGAATACGTGGGCCATTAAAAGTCTTCAGCGAACAAAGTTATGCTCACTGTTTTCTGGAACGCTAGAGGAGCTGTGATGATGGAACACACCGAAAAAGGTTGTACTGTAAATGCGGACCGCTACATGCAGACGTTATTTCTTTAAAAAGGCTGATGCATGCACTTATAGAAAGTGACAGCTGCTTTGAGGCTGTTTTGCTGAGTTCACCTCAAGGGAAAGTATCTTACCTGTCCGTCATTATACAAAACATTTTTAAGGGATCATTTCGATTTTGAAACATCTTTTTTAAAAGCTATTTGGCTGTAAAATACTAGGCAAAATTCAAAATCAATCTTATTTTTACTGATATTTAGAAAATCATATCGAATGACATAAGTTTTATGATATATCATTGGCTTACCTTCAAAACCTTTGATGGGAGTCGGGAGTCAATGGAGAAAGTTGCTAAATTTATTTGTCGTCTGAGACGGTTCAATTACAAAAATTCGAATTCCAAGTCTAATATTGGAAAAAATTAAAGGTGCAGTATAATCGCGGCTTCGGTGAACTTGACTTCACGGGTTTTGGGCAGTTTGACAGTTAAACTTGGAGTCTTATTTCCGCCTTTAATATGAATTCATCAACATAACTTTCGTCAACGATTTTTTTCTCAGTCATGGCAAATAAATTAACAAATGCCATATTGCGATTACTGCTTGGTCAGTTTTAAAACGTTTCGTCTATTACCACCTAGACTTGAGTACCCTTTCTAGAATGACATGTATGAAAACTGAAGAAGAAACCTTATTGTCTCTTTATAGGCTACACGTTGAATATAAATTATAAACCTAGAAAAAGAAGAATAGCCTCAATTAAATCATCTAAATGAAAATACTGAACAAATATTACAATTAAAGTATTACGGCTCTCATTTTGAAGCAATCCTCATTTTAAAATTTTCAGTTTACAGTATTCAATTTTCGTCCATAACTTCCTATTAACATCGTGGTTCGAACTGTTGTTGCTGCTGCTTGAATCCTTCAATGAAAATGCCATCCAGCTGAGGAGTACGATCCCATCGATGTCGCCACTATCGATAGTAATGAAAGTCAGCGCATTTGAAACATCTAAGCCTTAGTGGTTTTGTAAATCTTCTGAACTGTCAAAAGCTATTTCAGAGCCTTGCAAAATCCTGAATCGTCCTTTTCTACAAAATTAGAAAAGAATGCTCAAATTAACGATGCCCAAAAACATTTCAATAATAATTGAATTAATCGATGAGTTAGTACCGTCATCGTGTCGCTCGGATTTTTAAGACTAACGCCATAGTTCAAAATCCACTGACACCATCTATGCGTTGCGTTATAATGCTTAGAGCTTTTTGTAACTTGATGTGACATGACATTTGGTTGACAAACAACATTATGCGACAGTTCTTCGCAGATAAATTTTAATTCGGATCTGAAATTTTGACATTGAACAAAGAGTGGCCATTAAATCCCACACAAGACTTGGTAAAGGTATTCCCAGTATTTAGCCAGATCAAGTGTTTTCGTGTGGCATAAACCATTTTTGACAGGTAAGTAGACATTGCTGAATTAAAAACACACAGGAGAGTCTATTTGAACTCGTACATTCAAAATTATCGAAAAATTAACTGATTTAATTGCAAACGCTCAGAATGGCTGACATGGGAATGATGTAAGACGTTGAAAACATTAATAGAAAACACACAAAAATGTGTGGGCAAATTTTACAAAAAATTATACAATCTACCTCGATTCAATTGTTGCGGGTGATCGAATATGTTGATTTCAATTTTTTCCATAAACTAAGCCTCAAAACGCGAATTGAATGAAACCGCAAAGTAAAAACCATGGAAAGTTGCATTAAAAGCCGGAACAATCTCATCATACTTTTCGATAAGAAACGAATTATCGATCCTATTCCTATCAATAGGTCATACCAGTAATTCACACGTATTACTCAAATGTTGTAAAGCGTTTATAGGCCAGAATCTGTCGTATTCTGCTAGACAGGTACGATCCAGACATGAAGTCGAAGTGTTAAACGTGGACACCTGCCATGAACGGCTTAATTCCACGGTCTCCACAGACGGGGTTGAAACAATGTGTCAACCACCACCCCTAGAATCTGAGACAAGTCCCAGTCCTAGGTCCCAATTTATTTAAGCTTACTGGATTCCCGAACACAACTGGTGTGTGCTCATCGCAACTCTCTAGCCTTCGAATCCACAACCACCACGTTTCAGCCAAGGATAGGCTCCTCACCGTGTAGGAGGCTGACAGTAACCTGTCATGGGCGTCCCCCTAACCCGTGGTTCAGATAACCTCTGATCAGGTTGCGCTTCTCTACTGTCCGAGAGAAACTGTCATTTTTTGTTCCAGGCACAAGGGACTAATTGCCCTTTCTCACACCTCGGGTACGTGGGGACGGCACTTCCCAAAGACTGAAAGGTACGATCCAGACATTTGATTTTTTGTGTATGATAATACCGTGCGTTACACATCATTGCTCTTCAGTTTTTGGCTCAAAACCAAGTCTTTCCGTGAAGCCGTTCATTGTATTCAGCTTATTTGCTTATTTCAGTTAAATGGGTACTCTTTTATGCCACTTCAAACAGCATCTATTACAATGCTGGTAAAAAGCCCACAATATTTTTGAACATTCAGAAACATAGTTAAATCACTGTAACAATGCTTTTTAACAATTTAAGAATGCTTTTTTCTAACAATGCTTTTTCAGTACCAGTCTTAAAACTCATTTTTCACACTATGCATATTGCATTGCAAATACAACCTATGTCCCAAAAACATCGAAACTATCTTTATACCTTCATACCACAACATTCCAGCTTCTTGTACCGTTAAGGTTTGAATTGTCCAGCAAATTACTCGATAATGCAGTTTTCTTTCTGACGCCTTTGTTCGCACATAGTGTGTATTTATTTACAAAGACTTTTTCGTGCTTGTTGGATTTGTTTATTGCTTAAAAATGGCAGAAAGCTAAATAAATGTATTTGCAGTAAGTTTTGCTATACTCTTATAAATACTAAATTGGAAACACATGATATGAGTAAGCCATTTGGAGAGGAATGTACGAAGAAAGCAAGAATAAAAGAGTGGTACCAGCGATTTAAACATGGCCGTACGTCAACTAAAATTGATTTTCGCTCAGGTCGACCTTTGCGTGGAATAACACCAGGTAACTTATGAGCGGGGCGATTTGTGATTGAAGACGATTAGTTGACTATGCACGAACTGGAAAGCGATCTTGAAATACGAGAAACTACTGTTTGAGTAGTAGAAACTACATCGTTTCATCCCTAAATTGCAATCGTCAGAAAAGAAGGTTCTTCGCTTTAACACTGTTCGTAACAACTGAAAAATGATATCGAACAACAAAATATACTCAAAAAGATTATTACTTATGATGAATTAGGGGTTGACGGCTATGCTCCAGAAACAAAACGGCAGTCTTCACAGTGTAAGCATTCTGAACACCTAAGGCCGAACAAATAACCTCAAAGTCGCAGCAATGAATAGACGTTTTTGACTGTTCTTTGATTACGAAGGTGTTGGGCACCACGAGTTTGCGGCGGAAAGTCCAAAAATCAGTGATGAATACTGCTTTACAGTACAAAAAGATTGTGTGATGCTGTCAGAAGAAAACGGCGCCTTTTATGGTCACATTGCGATCGATTGTTTCGCAACGACAATGTCCCATGTCATTCATCGAATCTTGTGCAACTATTTTTGGCACAATTATTGAGTCGCACAGCGCTGACAACTTCCCAAAGGTCCGGACTGTGCTCCTTGCGAATTTTGGCTCTTTCTTAAATAACTCAGCGAAGCTCAAAAATATGACAAATGCAATGGAGGCAATTCGGAAACCTGACTTGCAGGACTGCTTCAGGCAATGGCATAATTAAATGACGATTATTTCTAAGGATGTCACTCGTAGGGAAGATAAAAAATGAGTGCGGTATTATGAAGGTAGGCTCGATACTTTTGTGGCAAACCTCGTTTATTAGATAATAAGAAACTCTTTCTCCTACCAATTTGTTATAGCAAGTGATAAAATTTAGCGCTCATTTAGGCAATCACCTTCAAATAAGTAATCCTTCTAATTACCAATCCTGTGCATTTATGGTGTATCAGCATTGGTTGATTAATTTAATTATTTTAATTTTTTTTACTGAAAATTTCATAACCCAAAATTTTAAAATTTCGTAATTCAAAATCGCGGTTACTGGTCAGTGGCAGTTTTTGTCGTCGTGAACAAGCACACAAGATCAGGGGATCAACGACACGTAAGACAACATTTGCTTGTGAAAAGATGACAAAACCTTGGTGTATCGACTTTAAAATTTTCCAATATTGCTGGATAAAGTGACAGGATTGAAGCTTTTGAGTGCTCAATGTCCAATCACAGTGTTGAAGCGTAAAAACATATTCGCCAATATGATGAGATGGTAAAAACATAAATTTATGTGGATTTTAAATTTCAAGGTTCCTGATTTTTGAAATACTCGATTAAGGCTTCTTTCCCCGAATCGAACATCGAAAGTTAACATTTCACTTTGTTTACATTCTTAACCATTAGGTAAATTTTATCCTTTCTTTTGCGGAAATTATAAACGGCTGGTAAAAAGTTCATTTTGTTTCAATATATTTATATTGAAAATATCGATGTGATTGATTTCCTAATCTTCGAAATATTTCATTAAGCATCAAAATCGACTCCCTCATCAGTTTCGGCAATCAATAGACAGACCTTTTTTTTGTATTATTTGCTATGATTTTCGCATAGTAACATATTATCTGCCAATTACTTCCACAATATTGCATGCATCCTACAGCTGTCAATGTTCGAAGGTTGAGACAGACCTTCTTGACAGTTGACGATGGGGAGACTAGTGGCAATGGTCCTTTAAACTTATGAACAACTGAATAACTTTGTGTTATTTTTAGCTGATATAAAAAAAAACTCGAATCATACTTGTAGATCAAAGCATTATGAATAAAATTTGGATATTGCTATGGATATTGAAAAGAAAGTGTGAGATTTTAAAGCAAGAATTTCAGTTTTGACGTGGCAATAATAAATTCTCCAATTCCTGACATTAAAACGGCAGCCTACGTGCAATATAAGGTGGTAATCGATATGGGGTGTCACGTGACCATTGCGGGAAAACTTATTTCTAACATTCTCATACAAGGTCGTACATTTTGATTTCACGGAAACGTATCTGAAACTCTAATCAATACATTTTAGAAAAGACTGTAGCATTTCAGAAATTATGTTATCTCAATTTTCAGCAACACATTTTGCTTCCTTATGATAATATATGATGTATAAAGACCTAGTTGTTTGTTTCCTGAACGAACTTCTGTCGCCCCCATCACTTTTTCTTTTCTCGTCCAGATGAAAAGCTACTTATTTTTATACACGTAAACAAATAATAATTTATTAATTTCCCTGTTCTGCTTCTTTATTGTGTCGGATACAGGAGTTTCAGCAAAAAAGTAGCCAACCACCGAATTCTGAACTCCTGAAAAAGTCGTTTTATGCGTTTTTTATGAGACATAATCTGGAAATTTCTTTATGTTGAATTCTAATTAATTTTCCATTGAACTGAAATTTAATTTACAAATTTTAATTAAAAACAAATTTTTTAAATAGACTAATTAAACAAAGAAATTAATTTCGTCCATTTATTTCTTTCAGGTAAGTCTCACAGCTGTGTGTTAACAGTTGCGAAAAGTCATGTACTACTCGTAAGTATAATTGCAAGGAACAAGTTAGTCCAGTCCGAAATTTGATTTAAACTGTTTCATCAAAAGATATTTGACACCACGTAGGACAAACCGCGCTTTCAGTTGATATTAACTCATTCTGCTGGAGTTATATATTCTAAATCTAAATAATATTTGATTTGAACTCAACATATTCGTATAAAAAACTCATAGGTTGGGACAATCCTAAATAAGAATAAGATACTGAGAATCAAATTTACCGAAATATGAATAATAATTTGATAAATGTGTTATTCGGTTGCCCTAACTCATCCTGTAAAAAAATTGGGCCTGTATCCAGTCACTTTTCCAATCCACGGCCCACGGTTTAGTTTGCTCAAAATAACTTTATTTTCCACGTTAACTCCTATCCCAACCAACAAATCTGTTCCTTGAGTCAGTCAATATTTTCTCTTGCTTACCATTCCCTCATTTTTTCACCTGGAAAACAAAAAATAATTACTTTATCTCATAAACCGTAAAATATGCAGGAATAATTTCCTGCTTGGTATGACTTTTCATCATTTACCCTAACTACCCTGACTCTATTTCTGGGTTTGCGCTTATGTTGGGTTCGGGTATTTTCCGCACGTTGTATGAATTTTTCCTTATTTCGCCGTGAATTAAATTTCCAGCAACAAATAAACAAAAACAAAAAAAATTAACCCAACTTAATACCCAAGTTATCCGCAAACATTTAAAACACGTTTCTCGCGTTTTCGGTCTATCATCATCATCCTATACTGAAAATTAATTAGCAGACCCCTGATATTAAGCTCGTACGTCCTCTTTCGTTCGTTCAGCAGTAAATGTGTATAAAATAAAACTCCTTTTCCTTATATGTCAGTTGGTGAATTTGTTACTTGCAGGATGCCTTTAATATATTCAAGGCCTTTGTTTAATTTGAATTTTTTGTCCGCGCTTTTGCTCGCTTTATTATTGCGTGAATTAAGATCGGAGCAAGGTTTTGGAAAAAAAATAAATAAATAATTATTAAAAAACAGAAAAATAAATTACAACTTAGTGTTCGTGGAAGATCCAAGTCGACTATTTTCTTAGTTCAAAGTTGGTATGAGGGGAAGAATGTTTTGAAATCTATATAAATTTGAAATTCGTCCTGAATAATGTCCTGTAACATTCAAAGTAAAATTATAAGTCAAAAAGCTATTTAGGATTGCGCATAGAAAACAGGATTCAACATGAGAAGCAAACCATACAAGTTTATTGAGTTATAATTATTTATTTTCCAAACTCATGGATATCTTTATGTCAAATTTAAACGTTCTATTCGTTAGGAAAAACAACTGAACATATATTTTTATTATTTTACCTAATAATTTTAATATTATGCCCATTATGTTTTTGTTTTTATGTTTGTCAAAGAATCTTGCCTTGAGTGCTCAGCTCTCTCAAAAGTCGAAATCCAGATGCAATCCGGATTTGTCCAGAGACGAAATTTGAGTGAGAAACTAGGAATTTCGAGGACTGAAATTTTGAGAACAACTTTGAAAAATTTTAATATGAAATTACTCTTCAATTTTTGCTTGCTTTGGAGCAATACTTACTAAGGCCGTGCAATCTTCTAAAAATTAATTGAAAAAACTCATTCACAGTAGCTACGCAAAAAAAGCATCAAGAAACACATTATTTAAGATTTGTTATTTAACTCTCCTCATACGCCGTAAATCAATTAAACGTCATGACTAAAGTGCTACCAAAACACCTCCACCAACACTGTCAAACAGTCTTAGCGCTATACAGTTAAGGTAAAGGCTATTTACTTTCTGGGCTTTGGACTCCTATTGGGCAAGACTTGTAGACTATCGACTGAAATCCTTCCCTACCAAGCAAAAACTAATCTGAAACCGTTTGACACATTACTTTGGGCTAGGCCTCTCTATTCTACGCATTCTGGTGTTTTCGTTTCACGCATTTTCCAGGTGGAAAGGTAAGAGTAAGAGAGCCGGCAGAGAAGGGACTTTGCGACCTCCATGAGTTTCCAGCCGATCAAGTATACTTTTGTTATTGTTTGGAGGGCCCAAGTATAATGTACCATCTGCATTCATTTGTCTGCCGATTTCAGTATCTCTTATATTAAAAAAAAGTATAAAGTATAAAAAAAAGTATAATGGGCGCTACCGTTCTCCCTGACGAATAATATCCCATGTCAAGTCCGGGATTTACTGATTTTATGCAGATAGAACTGAAGACAGTTGTATCCGTGTCAAACTTGGGTCGTATAGAACTCAGTCTCATCATGTTTTTAACTGCACCACGCTTAGAAATGAAATGAATGAAAAACATTCTTTTAGCTTTTAACAAACACTCGCGTTGTTATTGCCACTGGTGGAAAATGAGAATGCCTCTCTGTTACTCTCTCAGGTATTAGGTAGGTAGGATTCTCAGGTGTATTCTCTTAATATCTCTGTCGAGTAATGCGGTGGTTATCAACCCTGTGATCACAATCAAAGCTGAATCAGATACTCCTGAATATTCTGAATAAACCTGCAATTCTTCTTGTATCTGTACTTCCGCTAGCCAATGTCGTTGCTGCTTCTTGTTACATTCGTTCCTTACCTTTGTTATACATAGAAACATTGATAGTGCCAAAACTCAGTTAAAGTCGCCATTTTGTTGTAATTGGTGCACAAATTTTGTCTGACTTTCCCCGGGAAACCTACTTTAGAGGCTACCAGCAAGCCCAGGCGCTTTACTTATATGTTCCACTCAAGTATTGTATCCCCCAAAGTGGCAGGTCTACTCAAGTATTGTATAGTATGTTCCACTCAAGTATTGTATCCCTGACAGTGACAGGTCTTACTCTACGCATCCTTGGTTTGGGCAGGGTGATCACTTAAGTTTTTTATGGAGGGGGTAAATTTGAATCCAGCTACGTTGGACTCTGCGTAAGCAACTAGTGTAGGAACATCTCTTGCAAAGCCGATCAGTCTGCTCCAGCAGCTCAAGTCCCTTTCTTTATGCAGTTCGTGAAAACTGCAATACTTAACGCGATTTCAAAGTATCTCCATCAGATATTTTCAAGCTCGAAATGAATTTTCCAAGGCTTTTAGAATATCTGTGTATCTTAAAAACTCAATTCGATTCTTCAATACAAGCGTCACTTGGAGGACTACCAGTTGGAATAAATGGTGGCCTTCACCTATTGGAGCGCTCGATACTGCTATGGGAATAAAGGTCCTCAGTGGCATTGATGACGTTTGTGCGTCTTTCATTCATGAGTTTCTCCTGCACTTTCCGGTTTGTATTTTAGCATGCACAACTGTTGGCATTCTAACGGAAGCCCTGAATTTTCTTAATCCTTACTGTTGTTCGAGTTTTGTTACCTCTCACTGGTTGGGAAAACCCCTTTCTTACATGTAACCATTAAAATACTAAGCAGGAACTCAGTAAAAAGTGATAGACACACGCAATATCATGGCTGGAATGGAGTCTTATCCTGAAGCTCCTTTGACTTCATACAAACAATTGGTGGTAAACACAGACGGCAGTCATCTCTAGGATTCATTTCCCCCTATGATTCTAGCAGGGACAAAGTTTTACTTCAAAATTCCAAGCATTAATATTTTCCCTCAATAAATTCATGGTTCTCTATGCTCGCGTAGAAGTTGAACTTCGTTTCAATAGATATTATTGGTTCGTTTCGATCCGACTACGTGCCAAAGAAAGTTATGCTTCATCACCAAAGATACACTTTTAGCTGCCACCTCGGAACTCTCAGATAGGCACTGTTTCGAAATCAGATGTTGCAAATACCAGATTCATCAGGGTACTATGCTGACAAATCTTAATCTCCGTTCTCTTCACTAGCAACTTCATACTTCAATAAATAATAGGCCGAAATCCATATACCTCGCGAGCTGCGCAGACAAATATTGACCGTTAGTGTTAATGTGCGTGTCATAGAAAGTCCTGCTTAGTACGTCGCTGCAGTATGCTATGTTAGAGATACTTAAAAAAATCTCGATCAAAGCTAGTTTGAAACCGATCTGATTCATCACATACCACACAATATTCTCATTGTTCGACGCTGTTAAAATTACAGGTATCTATAGACAGATATCTGTCTCATGCTTATATGTAAGCGTGAGACACATACTCGTCTCATGCTGTCATAAAAGATGTTCTTTAGCAACAAAGATGCAGATCCACTGAACCGCTACAGATAAAATACATAAATACGCTTCATCAAAAGAAAAACCTAAAACGGATCGAGCCTTTCTTTTTTTTTCCTTTTTCATTCAAATTTCTTCAGCCAGATGACGAGAAAGTTTCATGGAAAAGAAAGTGAAATGGTATCGGACAGGTTACAAGAAAGCTCTAAGGACCTCATCAGTCAGATGGCCTGCATTTACCGATAATAATATTTTTATTGTTTATTGCTACACAAAAATGTTAGGACTTTATGCGCTGATTATGTCCAAATAAAAAGTTTGCCTACAGTCCCAATTCCTTCCGCCTTTAATACGAGAGGCCCGTCGTCAGTTCTGTTAGTCTAATGCCAGGATAGTCATTCTAATACCCAGATAGTCTGTCTAATGTCAGTCGAAAGCTTATCACTTACACACAAATAAACAGAAAATTGAAAAAGATTACATGATAATATTTACACATGGTTCATTTGCGGTGATGAGCATTCAGGTGGACTAACTACCCTTCTTGATTGTCTGCTGGAGACAAAATTAATTTATTTGAAAGTTGCTGAACAGAAAGCATCACTTGGAAGTTTTAATGGTCAACGAAATACTCAGATTATGTAGCACCCGCTTCATTATATTCATTAGAAATCATAAACTATCAGCAGGCCCAGGTATTTAACTTGTAGTTTCAACTCAGGTAATTTAGCCCCGACGCTGCCAAATTTTATTCAAGGAATCCTTTTTTTTAGTCTAGGTGATTATTGAAGTTCTCCCTAAAGCTAGGTTTAAATTATGGTCGTTCATCTGCGTAGTATTCGCATCTGTGCATGATTGTGCTCCGAGGGACTGGTGAACTGAGCCTGTGACTTGTCTCCATGGCTGTGTGAATATTTGGCAAAATTATGTAATGATCTTGTCTTAAGGCACAAAGGAAGCCTTCGTTCGTTTAGAGCGAAGTTTTATACGCCCGAAAAGAGAGTGACGCAATGAAAAGGCGCGATGGAACGAGAGAACAAGTAGGACCCCTAATTTCATATCTCGAAACTCTGTTGTTGATTTCAACGATTTCACGTTCGTGTATGTTATAATCCTCTGCCTCAGAAAATCTCTCCAGGATGTTTGTTCACTTCGAGAAAGACGACTGCTTCATTGGTGGCGTTTGTTTCAATGTTAGCATGCCGATTTTAAATGACGGTTAGCAAAATAATTACGTCAGGAGTTTTTGTTCTTTGCCGAAAGAAGAAGCATTAGAAAGTACTCCATTAAAGCTTGGTACCCATTCGTTGGTATCTGTTACAAATTTGGTTGTTCAAATGGTCTGCATTTCTGTTTGGTTGTTCGAAAATCATTTGTGTTCCATGTGAGTCATAGAATTATCTGAAATCCATACTTGTGAGTTCAGTATTTGAGGAAATATTCTTCTTCTTCAGATCCTTTTTTATGAGTCCATTCTCCACATTCATAAGGTATTTTGTCCGGTTCTTTAACAAAAGTAATATTTATTTCTATTAGAAGGATAGAATCTTACATTTGGGTCGATAAAAATTTCATTGACCCTCATGCCACTTATGCAAAGAAAAGAACGTTAATGACTTATGTAAGCCTTAATGACACATCCGCACGGACACCACGAAGAGCTGACAAGAAGCCTATGCAAGCTTCTAACACAAATGTCAATTACTGTCAAATTTGAATGGAATTAGTAAGCCAACATGCTACTCAAAGCGATGAAGTCTGGAATTAGTCTGGAATTAGTTCCAAGACAAGCACATGTGTTTGGCTTGGTTTCCACACAACATTCAACGTCATTTTTCAATCCATGCCCGAGTTGATGTTTTTTTTAAATTTAACCCTGACCTCATTCGGACATTAAAAATTGAAGTCCTCAAGCTAAATTTTTAATTGCACATAGAAGGGGTCTAGTGTAGTGGTGAACTTAAAACTTGAACACAATCATTTATCCTAATCAATTTCGTAACAGGGTTCTCTGGGTTCTGTGTTTTATGACGTGACTTTATTTTGAAATCAATGGCACATGCTGTAGTGATGTGGTCACAACCATCCTTGACCTTAATTATAACCTCGAAGGTAATACGATGTTATTCACGAAACGTGAGTTTTAGATTTTAACATTACTCTCATCATTGGTATTTGCAGTCGGACCTGCAGCTTCGAAGGCAAATTCTCTAAACTTCAACCAAAATTTTCTAACCATTCGGATTTTTGAAACTTAAGACTAAGAAAGAAGATGTAAAGGTCTACATGTTAAAAATAAATAAGTACACTGCGCTCGAAGTCCTGTTCCATTTACAATAACGAGAGAGGAGTAGTTTCATAATTTTGACGGAAAGGATTGAGTGATTCATCACTAAAATCATTTGCGAATCCTTTTCTAGTAACGATTGAACAATTTAAAGTTTAATTTTTAAATTTTACATGGTACTGTTCATTCTAACCACCATTCAACGTAGTATTTTTAGTGGATCCTTCAAGTTCTAACTGAGAAACGTCCTGACCGTTCCAAATGTCCATCAAAACATCGTTGGTGCGCAGGACTGAAATTTCGCCCACTTACTAATGTTTCGGGATGAAAATTAAACTTACTACTACTCTTCCATGCTCCACCACATTTCGCATTTCCTTCAAGATTTTCCCGCTAGGGTCGCTGCTATCGTTGGAAATGTTTGAGCATGATGTGTAATGTGTGTGGTGAAAATGTGTTCAATGTTATGTTTACAGGCCGAGAAATCCAGCTGGAAGGAAGCAGGAAGGATACTTGGCAAGCGGGCAGGCAGGAATACGGTTCAATATTCAAGCTTACGTTGTTTCTCCATCGCATCTCTCATCGAGCGCGAAATGCTCTCTAACCGGTGGATGCTTCACCATATTTCTGCTATTTCTGTAAACAATGTGTGCACAGCATCCATTTTCCATGATTGCAGAGAGAGCGCGAGAGCGGGAGCATCCTGTTTGGTGCTCCTAGTTTCGAAGAAATCGCCTGACGGGCTGTGCTGTTGATGTGGAGCAGGCATTGATACTGGTGTCTAAAGTTGTCGGGGAACCAGATCCTGGATGCGGAGTGGCGTCATCATCGCAGCGCTGGAGTTTTGAAGTGTACATACGCTTTTATGTAAATAAGCAGATACGTATGTATATAACGGAGATTTGGAAAATTGGAATGGATGCTATTTTCAGAACTCCTTGCTCTGTAGATGCTCGCTGATTCTCTCCTGCTGATAGGAAAAATTCAGAGAATTTCTAGTGTTATTCTATTCTGTAAGGGATAAGCCCTAATTTTTCCAGTCTGTCTTCGGTACGGGCGTCGAACAGTCGTGCGGAGAAGCTAACGTTCTCGCTCGTGGTTAAGTTGTGTTTTTTGTTACACTGCTGGATAATATCGGGATTTCGGTATCTCAGGAGGAAAGCAAAATTTTCAGAGATTACTGCTTAAATTAAGGCGTGCGACGCGCGTGACGCAAATAAATGCGGGCGTTCGGTTCACAGGTTGTTCGGTATGGCCGTGAGGTGCCATTGATTCAAACTTGAATGTTTGTCCAATGAAATGAACATGCGATGTCAAGGAATTATGACACATGTTGTTTGAAGTCTGAGTTATCCTGTGCCGTGTAGACATCAAATTCTAGTTGATTCGGATGGTTGCATCGAATGTGTAAATATGTGCTAGTGGTACAAAAGAGAATCATTTCAATTAAGGAAGATATTTCTTCACGTATGCCGCAATATCCAAGTTGCGTCTTTGTAGAAATGCCTCACAAGGCGTAGAACAGAAAAACAAGGAGAATCTCAGCTGAAGGATAACAGCATACTTGAAAGCGGATATTAAGCCAATAAGAAAGCAAATCTACCTGCTGCTCATTATTAATACTGAATTTTATTCTAACTCTCACTGGATGAACTCCACTTTTATACATGCTACATCTGTGTACGCTCGAGGCTATTCCATAGACGACAGTTATGAGATAGGTCCAAACTCCGTCCCAAGCCCAACCTGATTCAGTATGGAGCTCCTGTATTTTGTATTTCATCTCTAATTCACCATAGCGACGTGACTTTTTTGGATCACATTTTCTCAAGGAGTTTTCTTAGGGTTCTTAGTTCGTTCTGGATTCGTCACATCACATATCACCTCAGTCCCACTGTCTCGTTCCCATCTTGTTCGCGTCATACTCTCGACGATTCCTTTTCTAGTCCTCCATTCGTTCATTTTCTCGAGTGCTCTTGAAATGTTTTATTTTGATGCTTTCTTCATGTTTCTTGGGTTGTTTGTTGTTTGTATTAAATTGTTGGATTGGATCGTACACGTTGTATCACCGTACTACATACCTGACACCTTACTCACGTTCCCTTCGTGTCGCCTATGTCGCGTAAGTCCTTTTTTGCGAAACGCTTTTGCACGCTCACGCTTCATCTTGTTGTCGGGTGTCAGTTAATTTTCACATTCAGCTAGGACACATTCGCAGTGAAAGCCTTTTCAAAGGCTCTCATGTGTACATAGCATTTACATACAAGGTACATGTGTGTTTACATCCGCAAGTGATTTGCGAAACTTCCTTTTCGATTTCGTGGTAAATTAATTCGACGAATCAGATCAGGCATTCAAATCATGCGACAGGCTGCATGAATCGATTCTCAATCAATTTCTCCATCAAAGAAAAGGTAGAGCAAGCCGAAAGATCTATTTTCGACAAACGCTATGCGGGATGTGTCAACACAATTTACGTGCGGGAAAAGGTGCGGGCGGTGTTTGCGACTGTTTGCAATTCTATTCTTTTGACTATTCTGGGAAAATGTCTCAACTTTTTCACTTAGGAGTTTTCCTTCGCTGATAAATAATTGATTATTTGCTTTATTTCTCATTATGTATGCAAAAGCGTACACGTTTAGAATGTTTACTGCTTCTTTATCTGTTTTGAAGAATATCTTCGGAGTTTTCAGTTTATGTCCTTCTCCCAAGTAACACGTTAACTTGGTCGCAAACGTAGTCAAAAAGTTCTTGAATGATGGAGTCATTATATAAAATTTTTTGCGCTTGTATTTCAATGATTCTTAACGAAATGTCTTTCTTGGCCTCCAAACGACAGTTTTGGCAGTCGTCGGAGAAGGTTCCCAGGAGAGTTACTGTCTCTGCTGATGTTTCTATTCGAAGTAAATTTGTAAGGCGCAAAATGTAACATGCTCATTCTACTTCTCATTAATTATTCTTTTGAAACATTTTGCCACAAAGTGTCTTACATGCTTGCTTACTTCTGATCAAGTTTGAAAAGTTACAGAAAATTTATCATGAATTTGAATTCATTGGAGACCGTGGCATGAATAAAGGCATCACATTCTCAAAATAACCTGTTTCGTTTGAAACTTTGATAAGGATAGGATCCCACGTGGAATTCTTACCACCGAAATATTATGACGTTCTTGCGTGTGTTGGAATGAAAATAAACGCTTGTTGCCAAGATGAGCGGCTCCAGTATGAAAAACTTATTCTCAGTCTACAAGCCGGAAAAGCAATTATAAGTGGTTGAGAGTTAGTAACCAGTCCTAATTACTTACAAAAGTTGTTCATTGCATAAATATTTCTATCCGAAATCTGTTAGCTTAAGCAGATTGTTACAATCAATTGGGTAAATCATAAGGAGCATAAGTGTTCATAAATTAAGCAGCGATGCTCATGCAAACCATAAACTTCACTATCTACTGGCACTCCCACGCGCAATAGCTATTATCTTTTCATTTCCGAATGTATTTACTTTATTTCGTGTAGCGATTATTGGTACACCTACAGATATCAAGTCCTAATTTTCATATCAATATTAGTAACTGATAGGAACAACTTCCGCAGGGGCGATTTCGAAAAATCTCCAGAAATAAGTATGTTTGCTTTCAAATAAATTTTTAGTGGCCACACAAAAAGCAAAACCTCTTAACATCACTCTGCGGAGATTTTAGTTCAAAATTAATTAAATGTAAATTAATTTTACAACGGAGGAAAGCATTTCTGTTGCTTTACACCGGCAATATTGCAACGCTTCTCGAGTTTTAAATTAAAGTGTCCATGCCTTCGAGATAATTTTATTTCCATACATTTTTTCCTTACTAGAATTTTGCGTTTTAGTAAAATGTTCAGTCCATTTTTCGTTTTTTCTGTGTTAGCAAACAGCGTCCATGTTTCCTTCTGTAGGGGTTTGTTATTTTGCTGTGCATCATGTCGTTCAGTGCTAATTTTTTCAAAAACAAAACTTCATAGACGCACAATTATTATGAATTCATCTTGCCCTAGGAGTGGATTCGCCAAATCTCACCAAATATACAATTACACTCCTGTAATCGTCATTTATGCGATTAAACTCCTGTAATCGCTAGACATGCGATTGGTTACACTCTTAGAGTGACATTTGACAGTCCGGTGAAGACATAAGAGCAATGTTGCTTTATCAATGTCTGTTAAAAAGTTCTGCACCCAGCGAGAAGGAATCAGTTGTATCTGATATCTACAGTTCATATGAAGATACTTTTCTAAAATTGAACAAAATATTTACTCAATTTTTTACTGCCACTTTATTTGTCTTCTGTGTCCATCGAGTCTTCTCCTAAATGCATCGAAACTTTTCACGTAAACGAAAAGGAAAACAAGGAATTTTCTGAACGAAAAGGAAAAAAATTTGGCATTTTTCTTGAGTTTTCTTCTATATGCAATAAAATTATTGCTGGGACAACTTTCTCTTTGTCGTTCCCAATGGTCGTTTCGAACTAGAATTTATCTATTGGCTTCAAAAACAAGCGTTTTAGATACCATTTACAAATTCAAAGGTTATGGAAGACGATTCAAATAAATTTTTTCCACTGATTTCCTAACTCTTATGTAAAGTTGGAATTTTTCTTGCTAAGTGTACAGGATTTTTTGAAATTCTCAATAGCAATCTAATTTGAATTTCGCTCTTTTTTCGTCTTGAACTTCTACTACTTTTGGTTGAGGCTCGAAAATCTACACATCTGAATTTAAAAATTAGAAAGAAGAATGTACGACATACAGATTATACTATTTGAAGCAAACCTTCAATAATTCCAACTGAAGTTCAAGGAAACTACACAGAAATAAAAATTGTTTGCTTTGTTTTTTCTCCAAATTCTCTTTTAGAATTTTTGGGCATCTGCGTCATGTTTTGAGGATTTTAAGGGTTTTCCTCAAAGTTCGATAATTTCTGCACGATTTTTAACATGTGAAAGTATGTAGTCGGTTATTGACAGCAGTCTGTCAATAAAATTATGAAAAATTTACTAGTGGTGTTCAAAAAGTAATGAGTTAGCTTTAATATAATTTTATTTTTTCACGTAACATCTCTTAAATATGCTTTTTATTACCAGAACCAATATTCCCTTTTTCCAAAAATCTTCTTCCTGAGCATTTACAGAATCCCTTACACTCACTTCTTCGTAATCTTCAAATCCTGGCTCTTATGCCGTTACCCGATGCAATAAATTAAAAACTACTACGAACTTTGTGTGGTGAATATCGGGGATTACGAGGATTTCGAATGCAGCATCTTGGATTGCTGCCACAGCAAATATAGACTTGTATGTTCGTACCTGTCTGCATGACAAAGGCCTTTTTTCAAGTTTGCCCCTACATTTTTTTTATAAATTTCCTGTCGTAAGTTTTTGTTCTGTGTAAACACTTCCTGGTACTCTGGTTTCATCAACTTATTGGCTGTCCCAAAAAAGTGCTAACCGGTCGAGATCTAACCGGTCGATGCTTTTGTCCTGAATTCCTGAAGGGCTGGACATGACGGTCTTTTCCATATCATCAATTGTTGTTTTGTTTCAGGATCGTAACGGGGAAGCCATGTTACATCGACTGTTCTAAATCGAGTTCGAAATCGATCAAGATCTTTTTAAAACATTTTCAATAAGCTCTTCGAAATCTTGAGTCGCTTTTGCTTTTGCGCGCCCCAAAACCAAATGAGGAACCAACGCCCTAATACTTTACTCGTTCCCAAATGAACATGTAAAATATCATGTGCGTATCCTACCAAGATCTTCAACACTTCAGCAATACAACCTTCTGTCACACGAAAATTATCCAATACAATTTTTTAATCTTTTTTCACCATTTCTTGGGTAACAGACGTGATAGGGCGGCTCAAGCGAGGGTTATCGAGATTTGAATTTTGCATCTTGGCACTGCAGGACATTGCGGAGAATCACCTCCGAATGTTTGACGAATTCCCGAAAAACTTGTTCGATAGGTAGATAGAAGATACGTAGATCGTAGATAGGTAGATATAAGATAAGAAAAATATTTCATCACTGCACCAGTTCCAGTTTTGTGTTCAAATATGTGTTCTTTTACTTGGGCACTACGTTAAAGAACTCATTATTTGAGGATATTTTTGCAAAGATTTTAGCTAGAGGGAGTATTAATTATTTTCTCAAATGACCCTCAATAAGTATATCATTTCCATTACTTTTTGACCACCCTTTGTACATTTGCGAATATTTTCATACAGATATTCATATATCTCGTTCGAATAATATATCTGAGTTTTGGACGCTGTAGGTTCCATATTTTCAGTTTGTATTACAAACAGATCCTTCCTGACGCCTTCTTGATAATTTCTTATCAATGATAAAAAAAGACGATAATCAAGGATTCGTGCGTCTCCTTTCCATTATGAGATATGCTGAATTTTGGCGATTAGCAAATGTTTACAATCCGAAGTATGTTAATTTCGACGGTTCGCTTCGGAATTATGAATTGATTGCTTCTGTCTTTGCTTGAATCGCGATTAGAAAATTTTCAATATCACTATTCTTTTTTGAGGAATATTGAGAGAACCTCGGTTGCTCTGGAAAACTTGATTTTAAGGGACGAATTTTATATTTGCTTGTAAGGCATTATTGAAAATGTCATGTGTTGCAAAATATCTATAAATTTTAGAGACTTACTTTTACATTCGCTCCCAGCGCAATTCTTAAGCAGTTTTCATAAAACTCTTACTATTATTGAAATAATCGAATATTTCACGTGAATTTTTTCACTCCTAGTTTCCGTATTAGGTAGTGAACTTAAAACTATTTAATGTAAGGTCCAAACATTCTCGGGCGGAAAAAAGTCGGGTGTCATTATTTTGTCTCATGTTACGTTGGCTTTTCAATAAGTACTTAGCCTCACCGCTTAATGGCGCCACTACCTCAAGAGAAATTCAGTGTATTGTAGTATATTCTTGTAGACGGGCCCTGTTGAAATTTTAGCCGAATCGGGAACGTAGTTTTTCTTTGACCGCATGTGGAAACGGACGTGTCCACGGATTTAACAGAATAAAAAAAGATGGGTGCCGCAACTATCAAACCAAACCCCAGTGTTCGACACTGTTCAAGCGCAATCCGAAGGAGTCGTTCCTGCGTCGTTTAGTGACCGTCGGCGAGACATGGGTCCACTAGTGCATATCAGAGACCAAGAAACAGATAAAACAGTGGAGTGTACTTGGCAAACGTGCTCCGTAGAAGGCGAAGACTGCCCGACCGGCCATAAAGGTGACGGCCACTGTTTTCTGTATTTCACAAGGTGTGATTTGTATCGACCACCTACAGAATCCGTCACAGGGATCACTATATCGAATAATTGGACCGATTCATTGCCGACTTGCAGAAAAAGGCGCCATTTATTAATGTAAAAATTTCTCTAGCATGACGGCAACGCACTGGCTCACGCCCTCGCCACCGCCAAATTGGGCGATGAATTCTCATTCAGCTTATTCTCCAGATCAGGCCGTGTACGACTTTTTTTGCTCCCAAACCTGGAAAAGTCACTCATCGGGCGGAAATTGGACCCGAATGAGGAGTGAAATTTGACTCGAATGAGGAGATCACTCGGGCGGAAATTCGACTCGAATGAGGAGATCACCGCCACCACGGAGTCCTACCTTGCAGACCTAGAAAAAACGTATTTTTCGGACGGGTTAAAGCAGCTGGATCATCACTGGGTCAAGTGTATATACCTAGAGCAGAAAAAGTTCAAAAATATTGCCACTTTTTCAAAAATTTACGTTTTTGTTTTCTTGTGGGCTAAGTGATTATCGGACCACCCTCGTACTTTCTAACTTTTTATATTTCAATAGAATTTTCGATTATTATTGTTTTCGTATTTTTAAGTAATATAATATAAATTAATATGAATTAGTGTAAATGCAAAACGAATGTAAACATGATGTTGTCTGTAGAGATGAAACTTCAAGCCGTAGTAACCTTCACAATAACTATTCTCGATGCTCAACAATGTTCAGCGCGTTGAGTCTTAATATATTTTTAATTTGTTCCTAAAACTAATCGAAAATTATTCTTTGCTTGTCTTTCGCTATTTCTAATTGTGTTTTTGACCTATAAGTATATTAGCGGAGGTAAAATATTGGCACTGGCAAAGCTACCAACTTTCTCCCGAAATATAACATGTCAAAAATGTAGCATTTTTTTCGAAACAACCAAACCAAATACTACATAGTCAATTCTTCGCTTCATCATTGCGTTGGAAGACCTTACTTTTCTTGTTAAATCTAAGTCAAACGACTGCGAAACACGTAGGAATGCTAGTTAGGAAGTCAGGATCCTACGATACGAAATTTCTTAACGTACAAAACAAAGGGTTTTGGTTGCATTGTTTTCAAATTAAATATCGAAGGTGGGCTTTTTCCAATTTCTACTATTAAGTCCGAGATTGCTTTTAAAAAGTTAATGAGAAATTATGCAAAAAACTGACAGTTGGATTCATGTGTCTAATACTGTGTCTCAGACATTATTTCATTTTTACAAATGGTAAATTTGGTCTTTTCAAACAGCAAATTGTGAGTCTGGTTGCGAGCTCTGAACAATGTATTAATGACGGTTGTTACTTTTTCATACATTCGAGGAATAAAAAACCTTCTGTCTCCCACATTATTCGCCTCAGATTTTAAAAATTTAAGGAATCCTACAGTGCAGCAGCGTAAACCTAGTCAAGACAAGGTCTAAAATGTAGCAACAGCTTATTTTTAACTCAAAGCTAGAATCATATTTACAAACTCTCAATCGTTCCAAAAACATTTTTTTAATTTTCTTTATTAGAAAATTCCTTTATATAGGGGAAAACCAAAAATGTCTTAAAGAATTAGCCTTGTACTTCTTTATTCTTGTTATCTCTCTGAACTTCTATATCATCCCTCTGCATCATCCCAAGGACATTAATGCTTTGAACCTTTAGATGTATTTTGCATAAACTTTTATATGAATGCCGGAAAAGATTTACATTCATGGAATTTAAATACATCGTCAAGCTTCTTCGGGTTGTCCAACCCTTTCCTTTGCCAGCTGTTAGAGAGGTACAAGGAAAAAGTTTTTCACTCCTTTTTCCTTTGCTTAACAATACTTATGCATGCAGAAAGTTGCATGACGTGCGGTGGCAATTCATTCTTCATCTGTTCACAAGCTCTAACATTTCTTTCGACTGTTGTCAGGCAACAGCTTACAAAGTTCTCTTGATCGTGAAAAGAAATTCTTGAGTTCCTTTTTTTCTAGTTGATGTGCCTTCCCGAAAGTGGAAAGTAAAGAAGAACTTAGTCTTGTGGTGGTTTTTTTGCAAACATTTTCACAACGTGCCCGCATGGGATCCAACCACAAGCAGATTTATTTACATTCTACTACAGGAAACCACCAGCTAAATAGTCCATGTGTAACTCTAGCGCCGAGGTAGCTGATGCTTCAGTTTTCTCTCTCCATATGCGTCCAGAAGTAAGTTTTGCCAGTCTATCGAAGCACGACTATCCTTCATGTCCCAGATGTCCATAAATCGGAAGTACATCAATCAAACCTAGGACTTAGAATTGCCCGCTAAGTTTCACCACGAAGGAAAAACCTTATCATACACTCAACAGGAATAGAAGTGCAAAAAGGATCTTCAAGCCACGGAATGGGAAAAGCAAAATAAGAAACAGTTGCAAAGAAGTTTAGCCAATGGGAATAATTATCCTGAATCAGTGTATTCAATTATGGATATATACTGAGACAATTGGGACTTGGATCCTTTTAAGGATTGAATGAAACAGAAGGCAAACTGTTATAGCGTGGGTGGAGAGCAAACCGGCTGTTAATTATCGCAACTGTTGAGACATTTTATGCGAAGATGATTCGCAGTGCTGAACCCAAGGGTCAGATTTCTTTTATTTTGGTTTTATGTTGCTAATAGAAAACTTGATGACAGGACACAATTGATTTAATTAGGCGACACTTTTCTCTTTTCAAACTTAATAGAACAGATGACAGATAGAAAAAAAGGAGAGTATGTTCGTGAGGAAATACTTGAGATGTTTCAATTTACTGCCGGTGTCACAAACTTAATTGAGAATACAAATTAGATGATTAATCATTTTCTTTGTGGAAATTGGCTCGTTCAAGTTTATTCCGATGTTCAGATAATTCATTGAAATTATCTGATAACTACACAAGACTTCACATTGTATTTACTGTTTTAGTACGCGATAATTTTGTGCTATAGCTCTGAAAATTTGGTAATATCGAGCCTATTCTAAAAAAAGACTATTACGCATTGCTAAGCGCAAAAAGATATATCCTAAAATTTGGTTTACATTTGGCGAAATGCCATTGACTGCAAATATTTTTCCTAAGTATGAACAAACATAAGCTCAAGACACTAATGGGCTGTTTTTGCTGAGTTCCACTTTCTCATACACCTAATCCGACGTGGAAAAACCCGACATATCCACCACTATGAAGCTTTTCATGACATTGTCAATATATGTGTATAATCCAATGAAGCTGTAAACAAAAAAAAAAACCTTCCAAAAGACTAAAGAGCCAGACAGCATGTTTACCATTACGAGAGCTCCGTCATGTACTTAATTCTTTCCATTCAGGACGATTGCTTCTGACATACTAAATATCAAGTGGAGAGTTCCTATGTTTGTTTACACGATATAATTGATTCTTGAGTCTGCACATGATGCCAAGAGCATATCCTTTAAGTACACTGAGACCTTCATCATATTATTCTTTCTAGAATACTTCTACGAAAGAGCGTGTGTACACCTTTCAGTTCGGTGTAACACGTAATAGCACTTGATACCTTTTTCGGGGTTTAGTATCTTAGCAGCTCTAAGTTGAACACTTTTTCCTTGCAATTCGATGGGCTTGGTACCTGTTCACTTGGCTTTTCCCTTTATCACATTTTCTTAATCGAGTTGCTAAAGAAAACGTTGAGATAAAAGCTGAACGAGATTAGCAGCGGAAAATCCAGTAGTAACATCAAACTGCTAACCCTTTTCTTCGGTGAGATTCCCATTCAAACTGCTGCATTATGTGTTGGTGAGGTGTAGGACACGGGAATTCTAGTTTCAATTATTCAAGCTTAAATCTAATCCTACCTATGACGTGATACTTTGATACATGTCAGAAGGCCAGAAAGTTTTACACATTGTGAATAAAGGCAACATATCTCTGAGCCAAATCGCGGGCTCTATATAAAGAGAAATTCATGTGATTCTACATTTAATTGTTTCTTCGGATGCCTCATCCCTTTTAAGGCCTTCCGCGACGAAGGGTTTTTCGAAAAAGGGTTACAGCCATAGATATGTACGGGCAACATACGACGTAGAGAAGTTTATGCATTTTTTAATGGTCTTTTAAATGTCACACCACATTAAATGATGATATTGTTGTTATGGCATGTCAGGTGTTAACATTTGAGTGAAAAGATCTTGTGAACTGAGGTATGCTAGGAATTGAAGTAAATAATTTGATGTTGAAATATTGTCGTTGACAAAATGCTGGGTTGGTTGGAAGAAAATTTATTAGCGTTCTGTTGGAAGGTTGTCTGAGTAGAGAAAATTTAGCTTATTTGAAGTTTGCAGTGACATTTCCCAGCTCAATTTCGAAAATTTATTGTAATTTAATTGAAATTGGAAGTTTTCGTGAGGCTTCATTCAATCAAGGTACACATTTGAATGACAACAAGCCTAAGAACTCAACTTTCGTCATGTTTTAGGATAAATTGACAAGTTACGATGATAGGATTTAATCAGACTTAAAAATATTAACATGATTAGCTGCTTATCCCGAGAATATCTCCATAAAATCAGTTGAATTTCCAAAAAGTATCAGAGATAAACAGGAGGACAACTTCCTTAATTCAACATTCAACTATATTGGCCTTGAATGGGTTTTATTTTGGATGGCGCAGTACTCCACCTGTGACTTGGAACACATATTTCGCGCGGCGGGAAAGCCATCTAGAAAGTACCTGGGTGACAACCACGGCTCAAATTTTGTCGTTCTCATAATTTGGTGCCTGAAGCTCAAATTAAAATACCACACCCGTGACTAGGATAAACCCAACCAAAGCTTCTAGCTAAAATTATTACACCATTTGTTGGACGAGACTTACAATATTTTTCCCAACCAGAGAAATGAAAACATTTCTTTTTCATTTCTGCTTTTATTATTTGTTTTAGAATTATTTGATATAAAAAACTTTTGTAACATTTTTTGAGTTGTTTGTGTTATCAAATTTCACAAAATTCAACTAATTTATTTTTAACTTTGCTCAAAAACAGGTGTCAGCTTCAAAATGTTTGATGCAAACTTTTTTTTTAAACTTTTCTTCCACCCCTTTCTTTATTTTTAAAGTCACAGCTGTTCGTAATTAATAAGAAGATGTATAATCATCTGCAATATAAAAATATACAATAATATATCATGCCATATGGAATAAAGCATATTCAAATCAATCTGCTGATTTGGAACTTGTTTTTTTGCTGACCTGCAAGCTCAGTAAAACATACAGTTAAGAAGGACATAGAAATTAGAAGAGGCAATTAGAAAGGTGTGTTTAGTTTATTAAAGGCAATTATTCATAGAATTTCGTAAAAGACTTTCCTTACAAATTCATGAAAATCAGGTGTCTAAAGTTGGCATCGTCGCAAACGCAACACTGTCAAATTTTTTTACATCTTGTTTGTGGTAGATGATTAAACTGGAATGAAAACCTAGTAGAATGCAAAAAAATGATGGATACGGATACAATGTTCCAAAACTTTAAGTCAAATCACCCAAAAAAAATACTCAAAAAGTGATAAAATTTGAGACCATTGCGTTGGCATCGATGTAAACTTGAGACTCCTCAAAATAAGGCGTTCGTTTTGATTCCAACACAACATCGTGAGAAAAGTGCGTCGGAAAAAAGGGTAGCTATCTGAATGTATAATTTCTACGCACTCATTCCGAAATCATTTCAATTTTCAAACCGCAGGACATCGAAAAAAATTTCTCTCTTAACTATTTATATTGGGTTTTTTTTTCAATTCAAAACCGATTGTGAAGAAGTTTTCGTCATGCCAAACAAGCGACCAGAACTTTTTGGAGGGGTGCAGTAATACAAAGTAAAATGTTTTCCCATTGTAGTCAGTTCCTACCCTGACCATTCAATTGCTTCATATATGCACCCCTCACTTATGATAGATCCCCTTCAAAACACTGTCAAATTTTTTGAAAAAGTTGAACATATGTGTCAAAACGAATCGAAATAAATATTTTGAGCATTTGCCTTGAAGCAAATGCATCAGGAAGTATCCAAAATTGCATGATACATCAATGTCCACTGGTCTCGGCCTTTTGAAAATATTTCAATATTTACAGAAAATCAAACGTTACTTCCTTGTATTTATTTTGAATATTACTCCACTGAATTTGGTATTCTAATATTCGATTCAAAATAGATATGAGATGTACTTGTTGCCAGAATTTAAAACCTTGAACCGAAAAATAACAAATCAAAAGTTGTTTTAGTTGACTTTGCAAATAAATTTATTCAATTTACAATTTCATCTATAATTTCTTGCCTAAACAAATAAATTCTTGATTTATAACGTATATTTATTCTAAATCGCGTATTGGGTGCGATTTAATTTATAGAAAAAAGTGCTGGAGATGATTTAAATTATGCATTTCCTTTTCCTTTGCATCGAACTTTCCTTTAAGATTCGGGATACCGAAAATTCTTTTATTCTCAGATTCTGGAGTGCAAAAAGACATTTTGAATTTATTTAATTGTTGTTGCTAAAGAGTCCAACTCGGGTAACCTAAGTTGTTACGATGACCAGATATCGATCGGGGTATGATCTGGCCCATACCAGATCAGATTTTATCTTTTGCTTCCAAAAAAAATTTTTGGTTACCAAATTCTTGACTTAACTTTCACATTAGAAAAAGTGTTCAACAGGATTTTGAAATGTTGATTTACGAAAATTATTTTTGTGTTAATCGCCTTTTTATTGATGAATTTTTCTCGCAATATGCACTGAAGCGTTATTTTGTTGAAAAATAAAGATGAAAGATTCACCACAGGACTTGAATTGATGGTTCGAGATGATGCTTCAATGTATGAAGCTAGATATATACCGCTTGATTTTTTTGGTCAAAAATGGTAAAAAGGGCACAGTCTCAGCGGAACAACAAATTTGAACTTTTCAAACTTCGCGGGATCAAATATTTTGGTAAAGTTTGCCTCTATTTGTTGCATTACTAAACGTAATATGCTGGAAATTTACATCAAAACTTGTCCAAAAAGATGAGAAGTTGCCAAAATTTCAACACTAAGGAAGTTGCAATGAGACGACTAAGTACTGCGGATAAATCAGCGCCGTTTGTATACAAAAGGTCAATGCCTTCGTAAGGGACGAATACCAGAAGGAAAACACAGAAAACAATGGTCAGACTCGTTGCGGGATCCAAGTGGATTGATATAAGGGCCTACAAATTATAGTACACGATCGATGGGTCGAGACTTTTGGAGGTGTCGCATGGGAAAGGCCAAAGGCCGAAAGGGGGTGTAGCGCCACTAAGGCACCGATTCTCAATAAACGTCAACATAAATATTTGTACCAAACAAGAATGCCCCAAATTATTTTTGAGCATTTTGAAGGATTTTCAAGTAAAGCAAGTGTTTCAATTTGGTTGAAATTCCCGGCTCCATCGCTTCATATTATTTGGCGAATGAATGATAATTCTGATTTCTTTCTGTGGAAATACTTTCCAAAAATATATACCTAAGGCATCTCACGCTATTGTTATCCCTTCAGTGCCATACTGTAAGCCTGCGTGGTACTTGTTCTTCAAGTGCGTTTCAATCGGAACTTTTATATATTATAATTGGGGAAATCTTGAAGACGAGTTAGGGGAAAACAGAAATTGAAAATGAGCGGTGGTAGAAGTTCCTTGAAAAACGATCATTCCTGATGATTTATCAGGTTTCCCTTCGTTGTATTAAAAATTTTGGCATGAGCAAACAACTCAGAACGCATAGTCAAGTGGCATTACTGTGAAAAAATGTATTTCCTTTATCTAGCGCGACATCATAGCATTAATTCGATTCTCTTGTAGAAATTGCACATGGTGAAATGTTATAATTAGAAAAGTTAGAACGGAAATAAAAAATAAATCTCCGTGCATTTATTGAATATACACTAAGTTGATGATCAACCAGTGCATCCCTCAGCCACCGTCATGCGCATATGCTTATGATGGAGACATTTATCATTCTTGGACTGTGTTTTATACTCTATGAAGCTTTGGATTTTTTCCAAGGATGTAGACATAGTTCACATCAACACTTCCGTTCTGACGATCAACATCGGTTGATCGATTCGAGCGATACTACATCAAATACAATTGAAACTAACGCCACAGACAACATCAATAACAAATGCAAAACATCGAAAGAACATAATACACTCAGCAGCCCTCTTACAAAGGATTATCATTGCTGTCCTGGTATCATATCATCCGATTTGAAAACATCACGTTTCGATTTAAATCGTGTTCAACTAATCAACGAAAATAGCAACGACGAATTCATTCCAACCGACAACGATGACGACGAAGATGATGAATCCTGCGATGAAAATGACTCAATGTCGTCAAGTGAAAATTACAAGAAAGTTTTCAGTATTAGTGAAAATTTAGATAATTTTAAATTAATATAGTGAAAGTGTTGCGAATAATAAAAACCACCCCAATAAAATAGAAATTCGTTCTAGAAAAAATATATAGTGAATTCACTCGAAAATTTAGTGTAAATACAAAACGTGTATATTAAAAATGGAGGTTCGAAAGGTAAAAACGAAATATGAATAAAGTTTTATTATGAATATGTTATTTTCTACACTTGATTTATTATTGATAATTTCGTTATTCATAATGGTTGCAATTTATTGAATTTATCCTGACTTTTCAGTTCATAACCAAACGAGCGAAATTTAAATTAAGGCTATTTTTAGTCCTGAGTAGGTGTTGCGAATTAGCATGTACGCAACCCTTAAACTTTTGAATTTCGATTGAATCCAGGTAACATGATTTTGTATAGGTAATATAAATTCAGGTTATATTGATTCAAGTTGAAAGAGAATGTGTGGGTGGCTACATCCTAAATTTTGTGAATTTTTTCCAACCGCATTATGCTCGTGACTCGTGCCGAAAGCTGTTTTAAAGAAATAAATGTTATATCAATTTTTATGTTACCATTTTCGGAAACACTCCTCGAACTTCAAGCGAACGCTCTTCAATGGGCTTAAATTTTATAAATATACTTCTGCAGGTAATTCGTAACAATCTTTTGTGAAACTAAATGTATTGTATATACTCAAGTCCTAGCCTTGTCAAAAAAGAGGTAAAAATTGGGAAAATATTTGAATGGAATATCTATAACAAACTCAATAGGAACATTTCTATGATGTTTACATTTTGATTTTAAGTCAGTTAAGAACACATACAGAATTATTTGTCGTTTATTTAATCCGTCCTAGATTCTACTGTGATAAAATCAATGTTTCTTCTTTTGCTGCGGGTTACTTTATCTTTTTTGCAATCATATGTAACATGGTTCGTTATCGAATCGAATCGTAATCGAATTTACCAAATACTACACTTAGTCCCTTTCGAAAAACAATCACATCTAGTTTATAACAAAACATAATTTAAAAGGACTAATAATGCTTTGCACTCGACTCTTTATCAGTGTAAAGTAATTTAAGTTTCAAACTTACAAAGTAATATTAGTTGGATCCGTTGACGTTGAGTTTTTGAGATTTTGACATTAGGTCTTTGAAATTAGGAAAGTTTTTTGGGTGAATTTTGTGATTTTGTTCAACTAACAAAATTTGCAAGAATAATTTTTGTTTTTCTATAGTCCTTTCTAATGCTATAGATAATGCCTAAAACGAGTATAATAATGTCAGGTGTAAATAAGTTTTAAGATTTTTTTTTTAAATTTTGAAGTTTTATTGAAGTAGTATTTTAAAACCTGAAGCAATGTAGATATTACCAGTCGTTTCTACTAACTTTGCCTATCTTACAGGCAGCATACGGATACCGCGTTCAAAAAATTCCTCATATTTTGAGACGATCTAAGAATTGACCTAATTTTTTCATTGTACGAAAGAAATGAAGTGCTGTTCAGCCGGCTAATGAGCTATTGCCCGAAACCAGTGATAGATCTAAGGAGTAATGTCTGGCGAATACGGCGGGTGAGATAGAACATCCTAGTTCAGTGCCTCTCACGTTTCCTTGACAACTTTAGCAACGTATGGCCGAGCGTTGTCGTGCCGAAGGAACACACTGTCATGTCTTTTGACATATTGGGGGTTTTAAGTTTTAATGTTCGATTCATGCATCAATTGTTGTCGAAAACGTTCCGCAATGATAGTTTCGTTAGACTGAAGTAGCTCATAGTAAATTACTCCAAGTTGATCCCACCAGTGGCACAACATGATCATCTTGCCATGAAAATTCTGTTTGGCCGTAGAAGTTGATGCATGGCCAGACTAAACCCACGTTTTTCTGCACTTTGAACTTTCGTTGCGAAACCACTTTTGGTCTGCTATCGCTATCGCTGCAGAGCGGTTTGTCATACGTGAAAACGTCGTTCGAAGTCGAAACGTCTCTTGTTCTGGCCATGCATGGCCAGGAAGGACCATGAGGAACCCAATGACCTTTTCTGCTAATACCGATAGCCATGGAGGCCTAAAATTGCTTGTTGAGGCACTCCCTAGGTTTCAGCACGCTCCTCGTCAGTTTGGTATGAATCTTGGTCCAGTAATGGTTCCAACTCATCATCTTCAAATTTTACTGATCTCACTTCGTAGTCAATGTCAAAGTCGCCACTTTTATATCGGCTGAACCAATACTGTTTCATGTTTTTATTGATAGTGTATGCTTTCCATATGCTTCATATAGTAGTCGACGTTCTACAATTGCACTTTTCTTCAAGTTGAAACAAAAAAGCAGCGCATTTGACAAATGTTGGTTCATTGGTCCAAAAATTGACATAGTTGGAGCACAAAATCTGTGTTTTGTTAGATGCTATTAGAGGAAAATGGTGACGTTTTCACATCAATTTGTAAGTTACAAGATAGTCTGATGCGATGTAATACCAGTTATGGTTTTCTTTTATGAAAAACTCATAATCTTAAAAACCTATTTGGACATTATCCTAGGAATAGTATTATCCTAGGTATTATCCTAGGAATGAATACACATGCTTGCTGAATCTCCGCAAACGTAGGCATCTGCTTTAACTTAACCTTGAACGAGCGTTTTATTCTAGGTATCATCTTCAAACTTTACTGGTGATGGGAGTTATGGAAGCTAAACGTATATAAGAAAATTTAAAGAGGATCCGAATGTTCGAAGTTTTTCCCAAAGAAATTCATACTTGTTGTTTCTTCTCTGTCGAAGATGATAACTTTATGTTTAACTTTAACATTAAGGTATTGAGTGTAGAATAATTCTTATAACATCAAGAAAGGACGAAATCTCAATGCGGTTTTTGAATAACATTGCTAATATAAGTATCCTTTTATAAAAAAAGATGTAAAAACAATCGATTGCAAACAATGGAGTAAACAAAATGTTACATTAAAGCATAAAATATGAAATAAAACTATGACAAATACTTTATAAAATTATAACTCACTCTATTTTATAAAACTAGAACTCATATAAGGAACTCATATAAGGAACTCATTTTGAACCGTAAACCTTATTTTAAAAAGGGACAATTAATTTCAGAAAAATAGAATCAGGACAAGGTTAATCTGCCATTCGAAATACAATTTCCTCTTTTTCCTATGCAAATTGTGAATGCCTTATCTCTGAAAATGATCGTCCTTGACCGCGGACCATTCACTAAACTATTTTTCCACAATCCTCGCACGCTGAGCAGGTGCCTGACTCTTTCAAACAGAAAACGATGCCAATCAAAAGGAACCAAGTCAAATCAATAAACATGTAACTATTTTGTTGTATCCTCAGCTAGAACAAAGCAATTTTCATTTTTTGACAAGGACGTACGCAACAAAGCGTTGCAACTTTCAGATGCCTTTCAAAGGCAGGAGGAAAACCGTGGAAAATATTCGAATTTTTGACAAAATGGCAATTAGAAATTTAAAATTAAAATACAATCAAGCATGACAAAATGAAAAAAAGCTTGAAATAATCTGTGTAAATATCCTTGATCTCAGCACCTCCAAGTAACCTAGATTTTAAGAAGGACAAATTCCGAACCGGTTTTGTTTTGGTGGTGTTTATGGATAGCTCGCACCAAACTATTTTTTCTGATAGCGAGTTTTCTCTTATAGCATAATATAATACGTGACAATATGACGATAAATCTTAAAAATACTCATGATGTAATGATATTTTATCGAGGATACTAGAGTTTTATTCGTATTAGTAATTCTTTTCTCATTTTATTCGCTTGTTTTGCATTTAATCATATAAAACTAATAGAAATACTTTGAACTGAAATAAAACGATAGTGACGCATATACACAGCTATCGGTCTAGTATCCAGGTTGCACTTCATTCGCACTTAGGAATACAGCCATCTTACTGTCTTCTCTAATCTAGATTGTTTGATGTTTGTGCTCTCTGTTACGCACGAACTCGTTTTATTTGCTACATGGACTATTCATATCTCTTTCTTCGTGTTGACATGTAGAGTGTTGACGCTTTTTACGGATTTTTTCTTTCAGAAAGCCTGCAAAGTTGTTGCTGTATTCCTTGAAAGGTGTGCCCATTATAGCTGTAGGTATCTTTCGATAAGTTCCGCCGTACGCAGAAGGGATTAAGAATTGCTCAAAGGTTTTATGGTCAAGTTGGCGACATTATCCAATAGATGTTCCGGTTGACCAAACAAAACCAGATGTAGATGTATGAATTGTTGAAGTTATGCCAAAGCCTCTTGAGGACGATTCCTTTGTGAGATCAATTCAATAATTTCAATGAATTCCGCCGGATAAAGAAGGTTTAAAGTACTGCTAAAAGGTTTTGCGGGCATATTGGAAACTTTTTCCACAAAAATCTTCCCGGTGATGATGATTGGCACAACAAGAGCTCTGCTTCAATATGATTGGGTTCGAGGTAATTCAGCAAGTCTTCCCGGATTTGTGAACTCGTGCTGATGATTTCCACTTGATTAGTTTGCACTCATCAGAGATTTTTTTACACAATACAGAGATTACACAATATGACAATCAGGTGTTTTGGGATAACGAGGCATTATTTACTTTGAAAACCTGAAGGCTCATGAATCTTTGCATCCACATTGTTGCATTTCATCGTTCTTTTCCTCCGTGGTATACTCACAAAAAACTCATCCAAACTTAAAATTTCGCCGGTTTCGTAAGGTTTCGGGTGATTTGTTCTTTGAAACCAATAAATTTGAAACCAATAAATATTCTTTTACTTTAACGTTTTTTTTTTTTAACTTTTACTTGAATGCATGACTACTCGTCCTCCATTCAGGAACATCAAAACTACAGAACATTTAATCTGAATTTGTTATCCTCACAATGTACTCGTTTTATGCAGACAAAATTTTTAATAAATGTAATCTATCCGTGAAAGTGCGTTATGTTTTAATGTTTTCTCTCCTCTGACAAGCAAAAGCTGACCGTGAAGGTGGATAAATATAAGCGTATCCATGGTCTGCAGAAGTTAAAGTTTTCGAGGTTGGACGTAGCTATAAGATGAAGTAGATTTAAAGATAGAGTAGAACTATTTAGAGTTAAAGTTTGCTAGAGTACTAGACAAAAACCCTTTGTTACTTTTGGCTTCTTATAAAAGTAAGTCCTTGTTATTCTTTTTTTATGTATTGAATTTTGTGAAATATGTGGAGTGAACTAGAAAGAGCAAATTTGATATGATATATGATGATATGATGATATGTGCCAAGTGCTCAGTATTTAAAGTCTACCGGCTTCAATAGACGTCTATTATATTTGCATAAACGAACATCCCGAATGATCATTTACATATCACCAACCTCAAACAATGTCAAAATTCTATCAAGGACGAGCAGAGGAATAATAAAAATAGTTTTTCGAAATACTTGTTTCAAGGTATACGAAATACTCAGGTCCTTGTTCGATTTTTTTTAAATATGTTCTCTTTCTCTCGCTGCTCTAATTTTCCAGTGTATTTATTGCCTTAGAAGACCACTTTCCAAGAATGGAAATCCAAATTAATTCCTTTCTGGACGTGCGTCGTTTCAATCCTTTGAATCCTGTGAATCAAATTATATGATTTTTTGTATTTTTTGAATTTCAGTGTCTTGATTTATTGCAAAATCTCATTAATTATCGTCATTGATAAGGTTTGAATGAAATCAGAATTAATTTTTGGCAAATGCTTCAAAAGTGGTGTAGAAGGCATATCGGACAAAGATACAGGAATATGAATAAACAAATATACTTTGAATTTTACCAGCTTTTGCAAAAACTGAAGTGAAGTTGTACCACAGTTAAAAAAATCGGTCATCATAACGTCAGTGCTTCTCAAAATTAGAATATTCAATACTTATCCATCATAACATTATTTGAAAGGACTTTCGCGAAAAAGGGCGTATAATTAGACTGTAAAAAAATGAAAAGTAGGGATTTCTGTTATATTTTATGGTGTCATTTCAATGAAATTATGTAACTTTGGCTGGTTCGCGTGAAAAAGATGACGCTCGATGACTTTTGACAGTCTTTACTTTGACAGTTTGTATAGAAGATATAAACAATCAAGACATTCAAATGTGCAAAGTGAAGAACTTAGCAGGAGCTTGGTATCCGGATCAGCTGTCATTTGTAGTAAAAGTTTGTCCTGGTCTAATAGACATCTGTAGCTAATCTTCACAGTAAGAGATTCAACACAAAAATCTCGACCCTTTCTGTATTTCGCCGCACCGCAACGCCCTCTATTGAGCATCAATATGAACTTCAAAACGTCAAAATCTTCCTTGATATATCAACTCCCTTGGTGTCAATCGAGACGCCTTAATTCGCACATATCGCACATATCGTGTGCGCACACGATATGTGCGATATATGCGATATGTGCGTTTCTGGCCAATTGGTTTATTGCTGGCCAATTAGTTTATCGTTTGCGCACACGATATATGCGATATGTGCGTTTCTGGCCAATTGGTTTATTGCTCATAATTAAAGAAAAAGCAGATCAACGAAAGCATCAAGTTTTGCTTTTATCTTACAAAGACTAGCTTGGAAGGAAATGATGTCATGAATAAGGTATTTGGAGAGGAGTGTATGACCAAAGCAAAAATAAAAGAGCGACAAAAACGGTTTAAAGATGGCCGCAAGCCAGTGAGCAGTTACTTTCGCTCTGGAGCGTGTGTAACATACGATTGAACAAGAATATACGCGAACTGAAAAGTGATCTTGTTATACAAAAAATTACGGTATATTGAGTTTGAATCGTTGATTCGGGGAATTAATCCCGAAATTACCTAAAGAAGATCAGAAGAATGGTTCCGTTGATATCGCTGAGAACAATGGTTTCTAATCACAATGATAATTTCGAAAACTGAGTTTCAGGACTGATTCAGGAAAGGGTACACTGCTGGGATCGTACTGTTCAATCATATGGGGACTGTTTTGAAAGATGCCTTAAATGTATGACAAAGAATGACACCAATGCGGAGTTATGGGGCAGGATATATAAGATAAGCCTCGTCTATGTTTGATTATTCATAGGATGGTCTAGCCTTGATCATAAGTATTCCCATAATCCTGCCATTTACACAGCTGTACGGAAAGGTATCATCTACTACTGTTCCCAATACACTTTCAAACTAGCCGCCTTACTTATGCAATCTGGAGGATTTATATCTAAAAGTTGAGCGCCCAACAGGATATAACTCAAACAGGCAATACAATAAGATTTTAAATAATGTTATAACCTATTTGACTGCATCCAACGCCTAAATCTCGTTCCCAATAGCTTTCATTAAAGTTAAATTGAAAGAAATGGACTTCATAACGATATCAAACGATTAAACCACAAATCCCTTGCAAACACACGAAAATTGGAGAAGCAGCATAAAAATTATCCTTAAACCGCTTGGAAATACGTTCTTCGTCCTTGTTTCAACATACTCGTATCCCTATCACTAGTGAAGCACGTATTAGCATTTGGCGCGTTTCAAGCTTAGATAAAAAGCTTGAGTGGCCTTAAAGCAGTTTCAATTTTATTCACGTCATGCTTCCAGTATTTATTGCTACTGTCGGTCGGTCTGGTGGTAGATGAGAATGTTCAATAAATTAAAATGAAGCTTACACCTCCCATAGTCGTCCTGTAGACAATTCCATACGTCTTGCTTGTCCTCAGGACGCAGCAGTGGAAATGCCAAGAGGGCGTAAGGAAGAAACCATTGTTGAAAGAGAATATAAACAGGGCGTCTGAGGTAACCATTTAGATACTGAAAATGTTCAAATAGAAAAAAATATATATCGCGCGATAGGATATAAAGATAAACTCTGACTCTGAGTCCTTCATCATTCTTTTCTCATATTGCAACGTGGTGGAGGTAGCGTCGACACGATTGAGCGTAAACGTTTTCTCTGCAGTGATACCATGAGCTCAGACCCAATCTTCGAAGCTTTGGGTTAAAGTACGTTAAGTGTTATTTAACCGTTCTCAATGATATCTCTTCAACTTTTCATGATATCCTTCAGAACAATCTCGCTCTTCGGTCGGGTGATTGTACTTTATTTTGGCAACGAATTATTCTCAAACATAATGGCGTAGTTTGAGGAGTGTTAGAAAATCTTATCAAAGAACTTAATAGAATTTATTCGTGTAAGTTTTCGCCAGGAAAAGTTTAAACAAAACCACATCATCTACAGCTTGCCAAAATTTATAAAAAATTCTGGCGTCCGTCATTTAAAGCTTTCAAGAATTTTCAATTCGTTTGCTATTGGCCGTGAACAGTGAATTCATCATATAAAGTTTTAATTTATCCTAAAACGTAATGTATATATGTATGCATGTATGTCTGTATGTAAGTATGAATTACATGTATGCCATGTAATATTAATAAAGTATTCCATCTCTAGAGAAAACAGAATGAAATGAAAAACCTGATACCGTTTTGGGGTGTCTATTTTTATGTTCATCCTTTGTTTACCTCTTTTTCCTCAAACGGTGAAAAAAAGGAACTTGCTTTACTCTAGATCCCAATCATTATGTTATCCCTATATTACCTGAAAATCCTTACACTTTCGGTATTAGTCTGGGGTGAAATTCCCACAGCAATTTTGCAACGTTGAACAGAAATATATTTTTAGATGTACATCTGGTAACTTTGGTAGCAAAAAATGTTTTACTGACAATGCCTTGCAGAGGCCCCACATCCATGCATGAAGTAAATTTCTCACCGAAACTCAAGACCAATTATGAGATGCCGCTAAGGGAACATTTTGTAGAGGAGATTTTAGGAATGAAATTTTCATCGGTACTTTTCGCTCATCAGTATCCTTTAACTTAACGACAAAGTATTATTCGAGTAGGGACTCAATTAATGAAATTTGCATGGGAAAAAAGTTACTTTGTTTTTTCTATGCAAATATTTCAGAAAATTTAACGTCTCTCTCACGGGAATGTAAGTTTCTCCGTATTGGCTACGGATTCAATGGCATGTATGGGAATTATGAGAGTTTCGAATTGATCAGTAATTAAAAAATTTTATTCTCGATTTATAGTTCGATTTATAGTTCGACTCAAAGTCAACAACAATTTTCAAACCACCTCATTCTGATTACTTTCTTCGTATACTTTTTCATTCAAGCTTTTTGGAACTCATCAAGAATTGTGAAAATATTTCTATAACAGGTGTATTCATAAGTTTTTCCGGTTTTTGGTAAATAAATACGTAATTTTCAAGTGGAAAATTTTTTTTATTCAAAATACTGGCGATCTTCTTCAAAACGGTTCGCTCATAGTAATTTATTTGTATCAGGCCAGAATGTCTGCAATTTTTGCAAACCCTGTTTCGAGCCACTTTTCAACTTCATCGAAATCGCTAAAGTTCTGTTCTGGGAGGCTGCTCGAAGAGGTGGTAGTTGCATGGCGCCAAGTCTGGGGAGTATGGCTGGCAAAGAAAGATGTCCCATCCAAACGATTTCGTTTTGTCTTTCACTGGTTTTGTTGTATGCGACGAAGCGTTGCCGTCCGACAAAATCGCTTTTTCATGTCTTCTGGCCCATTCCGGTCGTTTTGCGATTTTCAATTTAAAGTGTTGCGTATAAACGGTTTCGCCGGGCTTAAAGAGTTGAAGGATCGGCTTTGCCAGATGAAATACATAATTTTTTCCGCTTCGTGATTTCAATCTATTTGTCTACTTGTTAAATCTATTTTTCGTCATCTGTCACAATTCAGTGCAAAAATGATTTCCTTTCGTGTCGCCGAAGCAGCATTTCACAAGTGAGTTTACGATTTTCCATTTGTCGTTCATTCGAATCGTGTGGAATCCGATTTACCGAGTTTATTGATCTTACCCATTGCTCGTAAACGTCTGCTAATCATTTTCTGTGACACATTATATGCTTCTGCTAATTGCCGTTGAGTTTGAGTTGGGTTGCCATCCAATAACACCTGCAATTTCTCCTTTTCGCATTTTTGATGGACCACTAAATCGCTCTCTCTCCTTCACATCAAAATTACCAGTTTTCAATTGTCCAAAACATGTCTCACATGTCCTAATTGATGCAGCGTGTTCACCATAAGTTTTAAATCGGCAAATGATGACATTCAACAGCTTGCGTGCCGCAAATGCTCTTTTTCAGGCATCAAATTCGACATGGTGATCAATGGATAGAAAATCAAAACAAACACGCTAGTTTTAGCGGACTTAACTTGTGTGTGTTCGGAGCTAAATGTCAGACAATCAAAATGGCGTATGTGTCAAATTAATACGCAGCATACTTTGTGCTGTCGCAAACACAGAAAAAATTTCTTCGTGCATCTGGTAATTTCGGTTACTCTCACCAATTAATTTAACTCTGCTTATGGACATTTAAACTCACAGTGAAAGGCGCTAATAAGAATTGCTAAAATCTATTCGTGAAAATCATTTGGTAAAGTTTTTTTTGATCATCGATATTTAATTGACAAATAAACTTTAAACTTAATCAAAACAATATCAGTCCAAGGGGCCAAGGCGATTGAACCTTGAAAATGAAAATTATAAACAATTCATTTATATACTTGGTACAATCAGTTCCAAAAACAGCTCATAAAACTTTAAAATATTCCAACAGAAAACTCTGAACGTAGGAAATTCACTTCTTAGGTGTAACTGGCTCCTCCTTAGCCTCCTCATCCCAACGATTGGCTTCATATCCGATTGAACAAATCACAGAACCTGCAAATCAAATAGCAGTCTTTTATTCATCGACAAACAAACAAAACTACTGAGTCTTTCAAGGAAAATATTTTCCATGCATGGGTAAATTCTATTCGCACATTTTTCAACTTCGAACTTATGTTCCTGTATTCAGAAAATGTTTGCCCACGTCTCAAGTACGTCCTATTCTTGATATCCTTTTCAAGTCTTTCCAGCAATTTGTTTTGCACTATCAGAGCTAAAAAGCGACTAGCTCAGTGAACGAATGGACAGGATAAATTTTTGCCTCGGTATCGTTGTACTCGAACTTGCAAGATAGAGTAAAATGTGCATAACATAGTACAAATAAGGATCACGTTGAGCATTCTTCGGGTAAACTACTTAGGCATGAGCGAGAGGACTTAGTTAGTAAAGGGTGCATCATTGTGTGTTCCTACGGATTCGCTTGCAGTGGCTCTTTGAATGGCCCTTACCGAAGAAATCGACAACGATAACGATTTAAGTTTTCGCCTGTTAATTTGCAGCAACTCCTTACCAGCACGAAATACACTTAAAAACAGTTAGCTGGCGTAGAAGACGTTGATTTTCAATCGATTCATTCAAAGGAGGTTCCAATGCTATTGAGCTGTTCATTCTGTTTTAATCGGAGTACTTTATCCTTGAATGTTTGCAAGTCTTAGTATGGGTTGCTGTTGTTTGGCTGAAGTTTGATTTCTTGTATTTTTCTTCTGGCTATTGGGAAATGTTTCTGTAGCAAATGACAGCAGCAAATTACTACCAATAGCATGATGCTGTGATTGTTCTTGGCAATGTGAAATTTTCCTTTTTATCATTTTGAAAAATTAGCATAGTTGCTCTTAAAAACTAAAGGGACTTCATTTTGTATAGACAATCAATTGTGTCAATATTGTAAGTAAGCTGAAGAATCCTAAGACGCGAAAATTCAAATAATAAAGAATGACAACGACGAAGGTAGAAAATAGTTATACACTTATAATATTGACAACAATTGTATCCTTTTCATTATCGATAATTCGATCCCGCGACATTTTTATCAAAATTGAAACAGTCTATGCTGATCTCTGTGAAAATAACTCTTAAGGACAAATCGATCAACATTAAGGAGTTGAAATAAGCAGTGAAGTATCTGGGATTCCTTGCAGAGTCGAATCTGAACGGTTGTGAGTTAATCAGGGTAAATGAAATGAATGCAACGATTGTATCGATTCTAGGCCGACTTTATTCCATCGTAGTGAGGGTTATCTCAGCACAAAACCTGACATCCAGTGAAAAACACTGGAAATAATGTGAAGGAGACCTTGCGCCGCATAGAAAGCATAATTTCTATCTGAACCAGCGGACACTAGCGTCTTCAGTCTTACCTACAAAACGTTACGGTCTGTCGAACGCATATTTTGTGAAATCATACCTGTCACACAATTGTCATGTTCGATATCGAGCCGGCATGGCCGATACTTTTTAGGAAAAACAAGTAAGATATACTGAACTGCCTCATCGGAGATATGATCAGTTTTTTTGACAAATGGATCTATGTAGGACGTTGCGCTCGGATGTATCAAATAAAAGCGCATTTGCACGACTGGTTAGTCTTTCATTTTGTTCCAATCGATCCCCTGTAGTTCGATTCCACCGTGAGTAGTAGACAATGAAACCTCCAGGTTATTAGTTTCAAACGTGTACTCTGACCTGGTTCTTTCCGTCTTTCGAGGTAAGTATTGATAGTTATTCGTGCGCCTAGTCCCAATCTCTATTCGAAGTTTCAACAACGAAATCTACCAAAAAATATATATATCTGTCACTATATCTTATAACATTTTCGTCCTTCGAGGAAATATTAGTTGATATGTTTGACTGAAATAAGCAACAGTTGAAGTCGTTCACATACATTTTACACCAATGAGACTGCATCGACTCATTAAAATTTATCACTTAACCAAAGGAGGCCGACTCTCTCAAAACGGAAGCCTATGCAGTATCTCTTTGAATGAAACTTGTGAAATCCCCGTATTCTTATCAACGTTTTCTCATTAGCGGCATCCGCTAAACGGTGTTTCACTTTTATTTTTCTAGCGCGGAAAAATCGCTGAAGGTTTTTTTTTCGCGTTGAAATCTAGAGCGGAAAAACACATTTCTCATATTATGTGAGTCAGATGCATTATGCGAATACTCTACTTTTACTTCAGCTACAAAAAAAACCGAAACGGTCTCCTTGCAATATTGCTCGCTGCCCATAATGGAGAGATGCTTTTTCTTATTCAAGGATCTGTAAACGTTTTTCTTTTTTTGCGAAAAATTCGGTAAATGCGACTCCGTGTAATAGAGATAAATTGCAACCATTCTTTTTACTTTTCATTTTCATTTGTTTTGCTTTTTCCTCTTCTTTTCATTTTCTCTTTACTATTTCATTTCAACGGTTGAAAAAAGCAGGAAAAATTAAATTCAAATTTAAAATAATTGATAAAAGTGCGTTACGAACATAAAATACAGAAAAAAACGAAATGATGAAAAACCAAGTGTGGAAACAAAAAGAAAAGTAGAAAACGGAATTTAATTTGTACCGAACGAATGATATGAAATGAAAAAGCTTTTAGAGAGAAGATTCACTTCATTTTCATTTTCAACATAATACGTACTCTATTGCGACGCTTGGAGAGTTCTAGTAACACATTTTCGCTTCCTTTATATAAAAAGCAAGTCAAAGTGAGCGCGTCGGGATGCTGGGTACACGTAAAAAGGGGATGCGGGGATATAAAACAGCGCTAAATGGGAGAGTAATAAAGTGAAAAAGTATGGGAAAATCTTTGGCCGAAAGAGCAGTAGCAACAAAAAATAATCATATCCTACTTTTGACTTTTTAATGAAACATTCGCCGTTTATAATCATAGCCGCGAAACTTGACTGAATTCAAAAAAAAGGAAAAAAATTAGTGAAAAGTTATTGAAGACGTTCCAGGTACAAGTTCAGAGTAGAAGAATTTTCCTTTTAATGGAAATATTACTGCTACTCTACTCTGGGAATGCGTTCGCATGCACCGCTGAATTATGTTCATTGGTGCAGCCCAGGATCGCAACGCTCCTATCCACTTAGTAAGTCAGCTCGAGCATCCTTTCACTAAAGCTAAACACTCAAAGTGGTTGTAAAAAATCTCCAGTTTTTTTCCCATTTCGACTGGCTTTGAAACAGCTTTCCATATTACGATTTCCGCAGTTTGCAATTTCGACTCAAGGAAAATAGAGTAAAGAAGCGGAAAATGCTGTACGGTTTTGTGCGGGTGAAAAACACTGAAAACATACTCGAGGCAAGTTTAAATGTAAATGTTCCGGATTCGGCAAGGCGCTTTTGTCAACGCCAAAGTTTAAGGTAGTGAAACTAATTACTGGACTGTACATAATTAGATAATAGTGATGATAGGGGTGGTGACAGTTGCTGTTCTGCGAAAAAATGTCAAAAGATTGTTAATGGCGATAGCTCGAACGAACGAATTGTAAGGAGCTCGCGTCGAAACGCGACAATAAATTATTATGCATTCCCACAAAGCCAACATGGACTCATTAGAGCGCTTAATGCGTGCGGCTCCATTACCGCCCAGTTTACCCGGCACCAAAGGACAACAGCGTGCGCTCGTTCATGCCTCATTGGCGTCCGCGGTCGGTCGTAAAGGACGTCATTTAACCGGTACGTTTTGTTTAACGGGCGATACAATGGAAGGCATTATCCAGTGTTTGGTGTTCCTCAAAGCTTTTTCGGTAAGTTTTGTAATTCCATTTTCTACTTTTACTTTTTGTTTTCCGTGAACAATGGAATGAAGTGTGTAGAAGAAAATTTATATAATAAACAATTAGTTAATGTAAAAATGATAGGCTACTAGCTGCTGGTAAATTTATCATTTTAGCTCTATTTGAAATTTATTTGATTTTGAATTTTTTAACTTTAGATTTAATTTCAATTTGTTTCAGTTAATACAATGCATGATAGCTTTACAATTCTCTTTAATCAATGTGTGAACAAACCATATTTAAAAAAGATTTGATTTGACACTGATAACAATGAATAATTGTAGAAAAAAAATCATATAAAGATCCTGAAATTCTTCGCTTTGTTTGAATTTCATACTTTATTGCGCGCTTCGTATCCTTGTACCCTTGAGGACCCTGTTTTTTTGCCTATGCTATGCTATTGACCTATGCTATTTAACCCTATAGTCTTCTCCTGTTACGAAGAGTTATTGCTTTTCGCAAGCCGAAAGAATGAAAAGTCTCTACCAGGTAACAAAGTCTCTTAACCTACCATCCTTGACTGTAAACGTACGTGGCCGGATAATTTTTTGGGTTCCATGCGTTTCCGTGTAGATCTTTTTATTCCAATATCATTTTTTCTATTTTCCACATTAATTTTTAAGACTCCGTCCCCTCTCCCATATCTGCCTGGTCATATATTGTTTATTGGTTATGTTCAATTTTTAAAATATGTTCAGTCCTTTGTAACATCGAAAATGTTGATTCATATTTTAATCTGCACCGGCAAAATGTTACCTTTAGACTGAGAACGAGATGAATGAAGAACTGAGATGCATTGCCAGTTCCTTTCCCCGTTTTTATACTACTCAACGTTTGATCCATCATTTTGATCCATCATTGATCCCATAGTAAAGCCCAATATATTTTAAGTGCTTGCGAATAAACCGAAAATTCAATATCGTTGAAAATTTCTACAGAATCCAAAAAAAATCTACTTAAACTATTAGATCTACTCTAACTTAGATCTACTTAAACCTATATAATTCTTCCTTTTTGATAATTTTCGTTTTTAAAAGTTAAATTTAATTAACGTTTTGCAAAGGATTAGAGTATGTTAGCAGCCATGAAAAATGGCTAAAGCCCAAGTAAAAAGTAAATAATATTCATAAAATGAATTGCTAACCAAGAATTTAAGAAAAAAATTGTTTTTTCCGTATTCATATGAATTTGTTTGGAAAAAGTGTATAAAAAATATATTTATTGATATTTTAATGTAAGCTTCTACTTTGTCGAACCGACAGTAGTCCTGATAACTGAGGCGATCCTGTTTGGCATTCAGTCAATTTCAAATTTTATTCCACTCCTTTTTGATTGCCTGTTTCAGGTCATCTTTACTCTAAGGCTTTATAAGATTAATCTGTTTTTTCATGATCATCTAACAGTTTGCAATAGGGATTAAGTCAGGACTATTGCCTGATCGTGGCAGCGTGGAGATCTCGTTTTCAGTTAGAAACTGCTGTACCTATAGAAAAGCATATTGGTTCAGGCAATAAAAGACAATATATTTTCCAGCTAAAACATTTTTTACATAAATAAATAATTTACTTGTCGATTTGGCTCTATGAAATGGAGCAAAATCATTTGGAACAATCGGAAGTCTCTACAATGTGTAAGATAGAAATTCATTGAGGGAATCAAACTCTCTTCCAATTTTTTTTATATTCTCTATTCACCGTCCCATATGTGTATTCGGCCAATACAAAGTACAAAAAACAGTCCCCCAGACCATCAGACATGCCGGATGTTTCACTGTTTTTATGGTACAGGATTTGTCAAATTTTTCGTTTGGCCGACGTCTTATATTTGGAGCACTGTCAGTGCTTAATATGTTGCATTTACTCCCAAACTGAAAACATCAATTTCCTCCAGTCATCAGATGTCCAATTTTCAAAATTCTGTGTCCATTTTAGGCGAGATTGTCTCATTTTTTGTTTGTAAGATATGGTCTTTTGGCTGGCCTATAAACCATGCTGCTATCTGCTAGACCTCTAGGCATTTCTTTATCTCTTTTGCAGCGATTTTCTAAGGATAATCTCATCATCATGCGATCTAATCTATCATCTGTCTTTTTCCTATTTTTCCTCTGTAGAGCCCTGGGAACGATGTTTTTTATTATTTTTACCACAGTGGATTGGTTGCCCTCCATCCCCCTTGCTATCTCACATGAAGAAAGACTCACCTCAACATGCGTCGCTATTTTAATTTTGCCTCATTGTATATTCCTTTGAAAGAATGATAAGAATTACGTGCTTAATTTTCCATACTCATTGCAGAACTAAACTATGACTCACTGATTCCATCTCTCTCTCTTATACCTATTTGTCTATATCTCTTATACCTATCCCACTATTTGTTTACTCTTTACGAACATAGGTGATGCAATTTCTATGACCACGCCTGCATGTATTTATTTATTTATTAGTTTAATTTTTTAACTTTATTCCATTGTAATAATTGTGTATGATGACTTCAATAATTATATAAAAATAATCTCATTTTAAAAACAATTTAAAGGGTTGCTAAGTCAATTTTGTACAAAATTTGTTGCAAGTTATCCTCTACTGTTGATCGCATGTGAATATTATCTTATTGATGATCCAATCTAGCAAATTCAGCACTGGGATCTCTTATTTCTGTTTAAATAGTTAATAGTCATAACAGTCTTAATAAATGTCTTAATAGTCTTTAAAAAGTTCTTCAGTATCCAAACGGATACTTTGAAATGCTGTCAGAAGTCCAAGGAAGTTGTAGAGTTTATTCCGGTTCTTCATTTTTCTGTTGAAATGAAAATGCACTAATGATCATATATCATCAACTAATGATCATATATCAATATATATATATATATAATATCAATTATAACAGGAAAATTCAACTTCTTCTAATTTTACTTGTTTGCATTGTTTACCACATGAATTAAAGCAGCAAAAGGCATTGCCAACTTTGCTATTGTGAGAATATGCGTCGACATTGCAAATGTTAGAAAAGTGTTTCGGGAACGATATTCTGAAGAAAACAGTTGTTTGTCAGTGGTCATTGCAGGAGTAGCCGTGAATCCGTGAGCGCCGAAGAACGCAGTGGCAAGCCAACGACATCGAAAAGAGACGAAAACATAAACGATATCAAAGAATGGATGATCGTTGACTGCAAATCGACCATGTAAGAGATGACAGAATTGTTGGACACGGCTGTTGGATCCGTTCAATACATTTCAGTTAATTATTTGGGCCTCAGACATGTAGCTGTAAAGCTGGTGCCAAAAGACCTGAGTGTCATGCAAAACAGCATCCCAACATTTATCAAACGGATCATTACACAATCCAGACATCAAGCGAGTGTGAACCACGATCGAAATAAACCACGTCATGTTCAGTCGACAAAAAGGCGATGCTCGTAGTTTTCATGGATTACAAGAGTGTTCTGTATCATGAATTCCTTTCACAAGGCCAGGCCGTCAACAAGGATTATTATTTGGGTGTTATAAGACGTTTGCGGGAAGAAACCGGATTTGCTGGCAAACAAGTCGTGGATCTTGTACCACGCACTGTCGCCCTGTCGAACAATGCTCTCGCTATCCGTGAATATTTAGCAAAAAATTAAACGAATACTGTTCAGCAACCATAAAGTTCACCTGCTTTTGCTCCCTGCAACATTTTCTTATTTAGTCTGCTCAAGAGGCCACTCTGCGTTACGAGTTTTAGCACCCAAGATAAGATCATAGAAAAATCGATTATGGCTCGAGGATAGGAACAAGCGCTGGCATAAGGGCGTTGCAGTCGACGGGAAAGACTTTGAATGGGACAATGTCGATTTTGATGTATAATCTTGTCTTGTATTTTTTAATTTTCTAAATATATTCCGGGAACTTTTTAATCAAGGTAGTATTTTTCTCACGTATCCAAATTTGTATAAAAAGAAGTCAATGTCAATGAAAACTTTCAAAAAATTTCAAAAACTAATTGCAAACCTGAAACTTTATTTTAGAGAAATTTTCAACAAGTTTCCAAACCAAAACCAAATGCTATTACTCTAACAAAAGTGCTATTCGATTATTTTCAACAAGTAGGACATAGCCTCCGACCTCTATGAAACAAACTAGATTAGCAAAAGGTTATTTGAAATTAAGTCATTACGCACGATATACTGCAAGACAATTCGAAATGCAATTGAAAATCAAACTTCCATTCAAACAGTTGAAAAGAGCTAACCAAAAAAAGGATGCCATCAACTTGTTGAAAATTATTCACCATCAATCGAAAAATGCAAATTGACATTCAAATTTTTATTCTAATTCTATGTAGAAAAGAAATTGATGTTTCAATAAAAAACCAAACCGACGATAACTACTTTCCCTTGGAGAGCTGAGAAGGAGGAGAGTGGGGGTAAGATATCAACTGCACCTTCCATGCAAACATTAAACCGACATTAAAATAAGGTATTCAGGATACTATATCTTTTAGGGACGAAAACTGACTTCCGATTCCTTGCTAGACAACCGTACAACCGAAACTTTCGCGTTTCACAAGAAAATGATAAAAACTCGAATCATCCAATGAAAAAAATGAACCCTATATGAAGCTTTGAAACGATTCACACGAAAATTAGAACAGTTAAAAAAAAACCTAGATCCCACGGTTGGTACCAACTATTCGAAATAAAAGGTTACCAGGAACGGATAATAGAGAGTATAAAGAACAACATGTCAATTGGATAGCAGACCCCGACAAAAATTCTGAGGCCTATCTGCGATATCCTCAAGAAAAAAATTTCCTTAGCATGATCGCAGCTCCTGAGTTCTGTCTGGTGAATCAAATCATGAGCGAGGAGCATGAAGTCCACGTTTACAGCGTTAAATGCGAATCTAAGTGAGCTGGAATGCAAAAATCCTGGGTCCGCTAAAACAAGCAAGACACAAAAATCTCTCCCTCTTGAAGAAAAAATGATTATTTTATTCTTTTACCTATTTTGGACACTATGTTCGTATCGGTGACTATCCAAATGCCTCAAATAAAGATATCAAAATCACAAAGAGATGAAACCAAAAAATTTTTCCAGAAAATGAGTCTACTGTCTGCTTTGTTGAGTGAGAATGAGGGTCTCGTCTGCATTTTGCCATTTTCATAACGTTTTGAAGAATGAGGAAACGAGCTGAAGATTGCTTTATATAACTGAAACAAGTCCTTGAAAATTAAAAGCAAGGCCCGATAAACCCAAACAATAATAAATAGAATTAATTACATTTACCCTGAGGAAATATAAATGTATAAGCTATATAAACCGAAAGGAAAGAATACCACACTCCAAGTATGGTCAGAAGGTAATCCTGGAGGATAGAATATCCGGGACGAGTGGTTAGTTAGCTCTAAGGTCATCGATCTAATGGAGAATGATAAAAAAAACACCATGAGTAATGGTATAACTAATGTATTACCAATATATTACCGGATGTTATCAAGGGTAACACCAGGCGCTAAACAACTGTTGACTTTCAACCTCTCAATTAACACCTGGCGCCATACCTGACCGTTCTCGCATGAAACATACCATGAAGTTGCTCCTTTTTTTAAATAGGAAAAGTATTTGCTATCATAGAAAGATTCTTGCACTCATACTGACTATCTAGGCACGTAATAATAAATAATATCCCTTTATATACTCCTGAAACGATCTAAATGTTTTAAGAAAGTGACAAAGCGATATTTCTCTCTAACCCTTACACAAAATTCAACAAAATAAAAACAAGCAAAAGGAAGAAAAATGAGCTTTGTTATCTTCCGAGATCATATCAGGAAACTATAAACTAACTACTATATCTGAAATATTGGACATCTTGGCTGACTGCCCAAATTTCTATTCAGGACTTAAATTTACTAAGGACGTCTCTGAAATTTTCAGTTGAAATCCTTTATTCCCAAGTATTCTAATAAAGAAAATATTTTCAGAGCTTAGTGTTAATCAGTTATTGGGAAAGTTATGATGTATTAGTTTAAATATCAGGTGTTAAAGATATTGGTCAAATAAAATCTATCAAGTTCCAACTATGTGGGCTAATTTTGGTAAACAGCTTTAGCCCTATAAGAAATGTTGAAACGCATCACATATTTCTAAATTTTCTAAAATTTTTATAGTGACATTGCTCGTTATAATGAAATTTTATCAATTATTTGCTCATCAAAACGATATGTCTTCAAGAAAGATGTCCACATTTATTTCACTTTTCTTTTCTTTCCAGGTAAGACGCAATATAAATTTGATTGTACATGTAATGCAAATGGGAAATCTGATTTTTAAACTCAATGAAAGCGATCTAGGAGTAATACAAGTGTAATTTGATAAAAGAAATCTACTTTTAATTTTTATTTTTATAATATTGAAATTGATTTGGATATTAAATAAAATATCAGTAATATGTTAAATACTTCTTATATAATATGGTCAAATCGAAAGTCATTATATACAAACCCATGTAAGTCGAATTTTGAATGACGGGAATGGATCAAATTTGTCTGAAAAGAGGAGTCCTTAAAATATCTGGTCCACATGTGAAAATTTGACAACGAAACAAACTGGAAAAAATGAAACATCATACTGACAATGCGTGTAGTCAATTTTTGGGACCTCTTGCTCGAAGTACGTTAGATAAATTTGGTTTTGAGGTCAAAGTTGCTCGGAATGATAACTAGGTGCAACCTTATCTTTTTTCCCGACCGCATTTATCAACGTCAGTTGCATTGGTAGCCCATCACTGGAAGCACAAATCGTAGTTAGACTGTTCTGACTGGTTACCCCGGGGTCATAGTGATCCATTCAAGCAACGAAATATGTATGGAATTTCCTTAAAAAATAGATTTTATTTATAGACTTATCGTAAATGTACAAAAAGATTTTAAGGTTTTTCTTTAAATATTTTTTGAGTATAACTGGAACAGTTTTTTGAGAGAGACTGGAACAATATATATCATTCAAAATATATCCCGTTACTTTCCACAACCTTTACCCATCCCACAAGCAACATGCGGACCCCCCATTTACAAAAATTCCTCATCTTTTGAGGCAATCATAGTATCAACCCAATCTTTCACTTCTTTGTAAGAAGTGAAGTGCGTTAGCATGGGCTATTAACCGGAACAAGTGGTAGCTTGAAGACGCAAATCCCAGTTCAGCACCCCCAAAATTTCCTTGACAACTTTAGCAACATGTGACCGAGCAATTTCGTCCTAAAATATCATTTTGTCATATCGTTTGCATTATTTGGGGGATTTAAGCTGTAAATTTCGACTCAATTGCATCAATAGCTGCTCATAGTAGATCACTCCGAGTTGATTCCACCAGATGCACAGCATTACCTTCTTTCCGTGAATATTCCGTTTGGCCTTTGAAGTTTTGGAAAAGTTTCAGCAAGGCCTAGCAATGGTTCCAACTCAGCGTCTTCTAACTTTATTGGCCTACCTTCGCGTTCTTTATCACAAATATCAAAGTTTTTTTTCAAACTTTTATCAAACTTTTTTTAAAAACACTGGACCCAAAAGTCACATATCTTTCATATCAATATCAATAGTCTCCGTGCAATAGTCTCTCCTAATGGAACTTGAACTGTCATCTTGGCATTAGAGTGTTTCTGCACTCAGTACGTACTTTCGTTTAAAAACGTCCAAAGCGTCCTTTGTTTCATACTGTCGCACTTTGTATCAAGCATCCAGTGAAGTGATAAAATGAGCGCTGCAACCAAAAGTTCTGATAATGATTTGACAGGTGTAGAAAACCATGAGCTCTCGGCTGTTTTGACATGAGAAAATTTCAATCGTCCACCGCGCGGCGTTTCTGTTGGACAAGGAGTATCTCATGACGTAACGTCTTTCTACTGACGCTGAGCTGCATACTATTGTGAACCAATGGTTAATCCTACAGGCTTAAGATTCCTGTAGAGAGCCAGATTTCAGTCCTCACTAAGAACAACTTCTTCGTCGAAATCAACAAAACGTGCTCAAATATGCTAGAAATAACTATGTCATCTTTCCTATTTGAATTTTTGACATGGACATGCTCCAAAACAATATCCTAGATATGAAGAATTTTTCGTTTCAGTGTCAAGTGCAGAATTCTCAAGTTCAGGGAATTCTTCAAAATATTGCTAAATCATGAAGTGAACGATTTTTTCCTGTGTACCTGCTCTAAATCTTTAAGGTCTTTTCATCTTCACGTATCGCTGGAAGTAGGAAATACATCAGTCCCTTGAATTTGGAGCGGAAACTAAAAAAGTTAAAAGTTTTTTAGCTTTCTAGGTGCGTTGAAAATGAAAACCAATTAGAAATTTGGCTTAATCGAAAGATTTAGCAGGCCCATGAAAGCTTCCTATCATCTTTCGAACGAGGTAGAGGTTATCCTGGCTCAAAGGTCTTAAAAAGCCACTAACTTCGGAAATGCAGACATCAAGTTTTCATTAGGCTGAGATCCCTAGTCTGAAACATTGGGAATAGGAGCCTATTTACATGCAAAATGAGAGAGAAAGGATTAATTTTGGTAGGTAGATGCATACAAAATACGTTGTTACTTCTCATGGTTCCATTCTGGCTTGCTTCAAAGGAATTTTTTGACGGTTGTCGTTCTTGTAACTAGTTTTTATGAGTGAAATTCTAAAGTGTTCTGTTACCAATGAAAGTGACTTTTTAGACGTTTTTAGTCGTTGCGGTGTGCTTACATATTTTTTTCTCTCGAAAACCAATCAGTGGATAATTTTGTTCATTTTTAAATTGATTAAATCAAAAATTAATTAAATTAAATTAAATTGATTCGATTGAATTGATCAGTTGGATGCAGATTCTTTAAGTTTTATGGTTGCTTCTGGTAGTTTTATTACGCAATACATTTTTTATCGTTTCAATGGCAAAATAATTTTTCATTAAATCCAATAAATCAAGTGTCTTACGTGCTGAGAATTCGACTCCTGTTACAAAGTGATTTTGCTGCCAGAGCCGTAAGGATCTGGGAGGCTGGTCAATTTCGATGAACTGCTCCTTTACAGATATGGATATTCGCGAACGAAAACTTTCAAAACTTTCCAATATCAAGAGGCCGGGACTGTATCCTGGCTTGGGAAAAGATCGTGCTACCACCATCTCGGAAGACTCGGCATCATGCGGGGCGTGATTAAAATGTGACTGTACGGATATTATAAAACCAATTAATCCGGAAACTGGTACTCTGTCAGCGACCTGACCATCAACAACCGTTTGCACTATTATCAGCAATATAAGGCCTGTAATCAGGACAAAAGTGGACAGGACTCATCCTGCAAATTGTTAAAGATTTTAAATTTCATTAAGATTGGCGTTAGGTGTTTTCACGATTGAGAACAAACTGAATGCCTTATAATGACCATCGACGTATGAGAGTGTGGAACAACGAGGTTGAAAGAGTTTTTGTTCCTTGCATACATGAACATGACAAGTTTGATGATCTCAATGTCTGATGGTCTAGGAAGAGGGTATCAGCTTGCAAAGTAAAACCAACTGTTTTTTTCTGAATGATGGCGCTGTAACATTGTAATAAGCGAATCTGCAGGGTAAATATCATTTCATTTTTATAAAAAATGTTGTGCGCCTTCAACTTCATGCAGAATAATGCACGATCCCACACAGTCCGGGCGACGATGTCTAACCTGGAGGAGGCTAATATTAAGATCATCGTGTAGCCTGCCAACGGCCATCCAACTGAACACCTTTGGGGCCAATCAAAAAAACGGGTCCATCCAGCTGAAGATAGTCAGCAATCGCCTTTGTTGAGAAGAACCTGGGGGAAGATCCTCAAAAAGAGGAGGAGAAAATGAGAAAACCATTTTATTGGAAATAGGACAAACATGATTGTAACAAATGAAAGAAGCAACCCAGCTGGTTTGTTAATGGACAATTTAATGTTAATTTAAGGTTTGAACCGGCTTTTAAATTTTAAATTGTTTAAATTGCATTTTATTGCTTCAAAATTGTTTTCTTAGAATTAATAACCAGAGCACAATTTACTTGTTTCACAAAATGGGTCAGAAAATTATTTTGAAAAGATTGAAAATCCCTATCTTTTTTTTGAGCAAAATATATGTTTCAATAACTGTTAAACTGAAATTACAATAGTAATCATCACGGGGATGCACTAGATTATGCACATTCATAATCATATTTGCGGATGACCCTTAAGAATTGATTATCAAAAAACTTATCTTTGAAAAACATCTTTGAGGTAAGAATCAAGGCTACGCGTCGTTATAATCAAACTTCTTTCCTGTGGTTTTTGTTCGCCAAACCAGGTGTTTCAATGGTCTGTTTAGTTTTTTTAAAAGAGTTGAAAAGACCTTTTGGAGCTTATTTCCTCAGTCATCAAAACTTTGAATATGCAAGATTGTGAAATCTTCCACTCAGATTGTTATAATCGATAATTATACGCTGATTTGACCCATCATCACTTCTTTGCATAATTTCTGTTTCTATAGAGACACAATCAACGAGAATATAACAGTTGTTACAAGGATCAAAGGCTGTATTTAAAAATCAATTGAAAATAACGCGTAGGCAAATTATTATTACCAATGGATTGTATGAGTGTTGCTTATTGAAATCAGAATTTTATTTGGACAGATTTCAAATATTTTTTTTTTACTTTTTGATGAAAAGTTGGTAACTTTGCAAATTTTATAAAGTCTTATCTTGAATACAATGAGATTAATACTCAATTTAAAAGCATTCTAATATACATGTTTAGGGAAATTCCAGCGCACATCGAAGTTGTAAATTTAATTAATAACTTTTTCGAGCAGATATTAAATTTCCACTTGAACGACAAACTTTAAAACATTTTTAATGAAATCATTTAAATCCAAATCAAAATTTGAAATTATTTCGTATTTTACGTTGTTTTTCTCTCTGTCTCTCATTCCAACCCTCTTATTTTATGCTCCAGATTCGAAATACTTATCGTTTATTTTTAACAACAAAAAAAAACTTGAAATTTAATGCTACATTCCATGTAATCTGCTCCCGACTCTATCTTCTCCTTTGCATCGTAGTCCGCAGTCACTATATTATCACTTCGTTTGTATTTTCATGCTTTTAAAATTAATTTTCATTTGAGCCGTGGAAAAATATCTCAGGGAAAAAATATAAAAACGAAATACTGAAGCGAAATCTCTCCCTCTCTCTCGTAACAATTGACGTAGAAAAAAATTGAGGAATTCAGCATTGGACCAAGTGGAATCATTAAAATCCGAATAATGTTAAATGAAAAAGTTTTCCATTGTAACAAAAGCTTTTTCGAAAATCCTCTATAGAATTATCAATTGCTTTTTCCCACTAAAACGGAAACGCTAAAACTTTTTAGAATGAACAATGAACAGTGAGTGAGTGGCGTAGTTATTTGTCGGGGAGGGTCCTGTGGGTGGTGGCAAACATCTCGATCGATATGAAATAAAAAGATTCACGTAAGGAATAAACGGGAGCGAGCTTAAAAAAAATCTGCTTGTAAAAAGCAACAAGACAAATAAGAATTGAATAATGCTATGGAGCGTTAGCGAACAACATCAACAAGGAGCGAGACAAATTCATTTGTGGAATGACAACATAATCCTCCAGCGTAAAACTTGTGTTGATTGTGTAGTAAAATGCGAACCATTTTTTGATTATGGACTTGCAAGTAAGGGAGACAAGTGTAGGAGTGGATGGTAACAAGCAAAACTGTCGTGGACATCCACTAAGGCGCATAGCTGCGGTAAGTAAGAGTAATTGATTGAAAATGAAATTCGCAAGACATCTTAGTACAGAGTTTAACATGAAGTTGAGATGTTTTCTTCAAATGAAGACGTACAGTATCAACGAGACTTGGCACTGTCGTGGGGGTATAAAGTTCAGTATTCTTTGAAAGGACACAGATCTTTTAAGGTGAATACACTCCAACGGAGCGGACTAAAAAGAAATGGATTTTACCAACAGAATATACGGCACCACAATTTCTATTCGCAATATTAACTTCTTAGAACCAATTGTCTCTCCGCATGAGCTATTCATTACATTTGAGACAATACATCATTTAGAATAATTCAACGCCCGTTTCTCAATTTCATCCAATTTAAAGGACTCGTGCTGCCCAGAGAGACTGTGGGAATCAATTTTCGAATTGCTCAAATTACATTTTACTCATCCCAGCGAGTTCAAACCATCACAGACGTCTACCGGTTAGACTAAAATTCAATTATTTTGCACCTAAATGACATCATGCTGTTCTATGTTTGTGTCAACTTTTTTCAGTCGCGTTCCTATCTAAAATCCGGACTTTTAGTTGAATTCGCAATAAAAATAATGACGCTTCAGTTTTGCATTGATTGCTGCTTCAGTCAATCGAAGAGTCCATGACTTTTGCCAGATCCCTTCAACGTTTCTGCTTGGCGTAAGGCTCTTGAATCCTAAAAACCAGATAGGCACAAAACATTCAAAACTATGCCCAGCACAATATTTCTCGAAAGATCAAAAGGACACACATGTAATGTATGCCCACATGTGCATGCATTTGCATGCATATAGACAGGAGAGAAATTTGAAGTTGAACTAGAAACAGAGCATGAAATATAGTCAAGAGCAATCGTTATGAATATGCAAACGTCATGCCATTGTCATTTGTAGATGCTGTTCCTGCTCCAAAACTCTAAGGCTTACATGTTAGACCTAATTTGTAGTTTTATATCTTTTCGTTATAGCCGTACTGAAAATTTTAGGCAATGGTATTGATTTCCTTTCGGGTGGAGAGCAGCAACAATTACTTACCATTGATCGATTCGGTTGGTCGCAGCCTTCAAAATAATCAAAAACTTCTGAACTTCTGACAGGCAGCTGTTTCGAGCCGGTCGAGGTCCTTTCTTTAGTGGCATGCCTAGTGTGCATTATAAATAAACTTAAGAACAAAAAGGGATCATATCGTCCTTGAAACTACGTTCTACTAACGAAACATATTAAAAATCAATTTGAAAAGTAGATTCTCCTATGAATTCCTTTAATTCGTAATATCTGGTTCGAAAAATTCGAAATAGAACAAGTCCTAAAAAAATAATTATTACTTATAGTTGTCATTATGAGGTTGCATAAAAATGTGCATAGTCTCAAATTTATGCAGCTCAAGGACTTCCAGTAGGCTGACGGGATTAGTAATAGACCAATGAAGGTTCTTAGTCAATTAAGGGTTAAATTGAAAATCCTTGAAGACGGGAAAATATTTGAGAATACTTGAACTGCGTAAACGTGGTAGCTAAAAGGCCATTAAACTGGGTTTAAGATTGCTTAACTGCAATACAATGTACGCTACGTACTCTTCTGTTATATATTGTAGCACCTTCTTTACAATTGCATTCTTTTTCGGAATTGCTTGTCGATTGTAGCTGTTAAAGTACAATAATTCCTCCTGCCCACTTACTTTTTGATGTTTTCAATATGACACAGATGCCCGGATTGCATATGTTCTCATTAAGATCCTGCATATACACACATATTTCTATGTAAACACATATTGTTGATATGTGTGCATCCACTCAACCGTACATTCATAATTTCAATAGCCATCCATTCGGGGGAAACAAACTTATCCCTTTTTTTCCAATGCTATACTAAATTGAGCGAGTCGTCCAGATGACTGAATTCCACAGAGTTTTACAAAGTTGTCTACTATGTATTTGTTATAAAATTTCAATAGCCCGAAATTGAATAGAATCGATAAAATCAATCTGACGTGAAATCGGGGTCAACAAGAAATATACGAAAAGGATAGTGAATTCGAAAAAAAAGGTGCAAAGAGAAACTATATCGCTGATGTTTTGCGATAAATTAAGTTTGTAATTGAGTCAGGAGTGAGGAGGAGCCGACATAATATAACTAATTGGTATCAGCATCGGGATGAATAGACGATTGATTTAAGGTTTAATTTAAGGCATTGATTTAAGGTATTATTTCGAATTCTTTAAGCTAATCAACTTTTCAAATGGATTTGATGGAGTTGTTTGCTAGTGTTTGCAAGTAGTTTTATCATGTTATAAAATCGTTTACCTGATTTTCTAGGAGCATTATCAAGAAAAATTGTTTGAGGTTCAAGCGAACTTTATCAAAGAAAAGAAATAGCAGTATAGTCGCTGCCCTGGAAAAAAAATTGTGGGTTACCTATTCTAATCGTTATCCCTTAAAGTAACTGCGTAACTCCACATAAAAATAATTGAGCAGCCTTTACGTCGCATGACCTTAAACAGTGATCAAACACGTCAGTTGCAACAGTGATAAATGGTTCGCATTCAGTCAGCACGCGGCGTGTTGTTGTTTTCAGGACATTTTTTACATTGGTCGGAATTCGCAATTGATGACGTCTTCAATAGGATACTGAAATACAGTGCACTAATTGAATCCACTACAAGAGTTTTTGACAAGTAATAACTTCTTTCACAGCCCAACGTAGTCTAGTTGTATGCGGGTATTCAACATAGGAATGCGTTACAACCCACGACTTAATCATTGTTTCAGCTGATGAGGGTGGTGAGGTTGACTCATTGTCCAACTCTGTCTATTGAGACCGTGAGGTAAGCCCTAATGGTGGCAGGTTCTCACTTTAAACACTTTGACTAGCAAACCCGACATGGCCTTTTAGGACTTTTGAATGTTACCCAAGTCTTACTCTATGTTCAAAGGACATCGAAAGGATGCGACAGAGATCATGCGAAGAAATCAACAACCGCATTTATGTTTGGAATTTGAATTTGAATACGGTTTCAAAAACTGTTTCAGAAAGTAGAAACACTAATGGAAGGATATCTTTCAGACAATTCTTTATAATTTTCATAAAGTTTTTTTTTTATGAATTTGTATAAAATATATAATTCTATATATAATTCTATGTTTAAAATATTTTCTTTAATACAAACAATATAAAAACACCAAATCCTTATAAAAATTTAGATAGAATACATATGAAATACCACGAATCCGTTAAAATTTAAACAAATTATCATTCACATTGTATGAAGATCAAAAGTTAAATGAAGATTTCAGGATCGTGATCAAACTTTTCGGAAATTTTCGCGTTCAATATTATAAATTTGAATTAATAATAAACATAAAAAATACAAAAAATACATGAAATTAATATTTCAAATAAAAAACATGTCTGCCAAGTAATTAAGTCAACCGGTTTTTAACTGAGCATCATCGTCAGTTTATGTTCAACAAAAAGTAAATTGAAGTTCTTATTTTTCGAACCGATGACCACACGTAAAGGCCCTAGAATCAATCAACAGCTTTTATCAATAGAGGAAAGAATGCTGCTGTAAAAATTAATCAGACAACCTACACAACACAACGCGCAAGGAATTCGTCTAACAATTGGCTAGAGATACAAGAAAAGCCATCAAGAAGCAACCATAAGAACAATGGATATCCTACTAAAGATATAAACAAGTGCAAAGTGAAGACCGAAACATACTAAAGGGAATAAAAGTTCTATTTTATTCCCTTTCAACAATCATCAAGTTAATTAACAATGCACTGACATTAACCAAGGCCGACAAGGGATACACTGCAGTGATAATGCAGGCAGAAGACTATATTCAAAAACAAAGGAATTCAGCATGTGTGGTTGCTCTAGGGTGCAACCAGAAACCCCACAAACAAGTATCAAACTACCATACGGGATGCAATCTTGCGAGCCCCGCCGATTTTCATCCCTAGCACTAAATACCAAAACGTAGACCCCAACCCTTCAACACCACTCCTCAAAGCACTGTCCAAGCTCCAAAAGACTAACAATCACATCAGACCAATCGTTAGCTATCGGCCAGCTCCTAGCATCACCTAGCATCGGTACTAGTAGACGTGCTACACCTCGAAGACTTGTTCACAATCAAAAAAAAAATGACGAACTATGTTTCTCAACTGAATCTATAAAGCTGCATGATAACCATCGACTCCTTTATTTCATTTGGATATCACCAGCATATGGCCTTCCATACCCGTGAGTGAAACACTGAAAAAAATAATAAACAACAGCCGACGATTCACAGAAGTACTAATGAATCTCATCAGGACCACATTATTGAGGATGAACTGAACATGGGACGCCCAAAATCATCAATCATGTCCGAAGAAATTTTACTTAGCAAAGACGCAGTGCATATACCGAGAATTGTGGAAAAGTTCAAAGTCATATATTACCAATGATATGTGGAGTACCACTTCATCTTCATCGACTCAGCAGCGGAACAGCATCAACTTCACAATACAAAAAGAAACAAATGGATAACTTGCCTACATGGACCTCACCATCCAAAATGAACCAAAAAACCAATGAAAACACGAAATTTGAAACCACCTTCTAACCAACCAAACAGAGACTTCATCCCTATGAATTTTAGCGACTTTACCGACAAACTAAACAGCACATACAGAATAGCCGATGACAAATCATACAAAAAAAACGTAATATCAACAAACTGATCGCGCAACACAAGGTGAAGAATAAACGTCAACAACAAAACACGCCAAAGGACACTCAGAGATAGACTACCTTAACATACATATGAAATATAAATTGGCCAGTTCCTTCAAGAAATACACATTATAAACCGGGTTCAAAACCAACGACAACATCGGAAACCCAACTGTATACCAACACACGAAAACAATGGCATAGGCAGACCGAAATTTAGGGACTGCGCCATGGTATGTATAGGAAAGAAGACATGAAAACTCCAACTACGCAACACATGACCCCACATCATGACAAATTCAATGGCGCTATTACAGAAGCAAAAGAAAGATCTAAGTCTAGACACTTTAGAAAAACTAGAAATCTTTGAACACAGAAAGATAATTAACGAAGAATTAGTGACCAACTTCGACACAATATTCTTAGTCGTCGACCCAATCCTTATCAGAAAACGAAATTTCATTGGTAAATTTTCTTTCACTTTTGTGTTGAACAGGAATGCTCCTTGCATAATTTTTGCGTCATTACACGACACAAACACACAACTCTTTGTGCTTTTTCTATCTCTTTCTGCAAACATCGTCTAGGAATATTCTTGCTATTTGTTATTCACCCTATTACTGGGCATTATAACGCCGCCAAAAAGATGCGAAGGGGGTTAATTAGATGGAACAGTACAGTACAAGCAACTCAGTGATAAAGGTAGAAAAGACAATTTTTTGTAATGTTCTAAACTTTATAAGGAATCAAAAGGAACCGAAATAACACATTGACTTATTAAAAGATAATTCAATGATTTCAACACAAAATCCCCTTATCATGTTGTAGATTTTTCCAAAAACTATCAAAATATAAAGATAATTATTTGAAACACGCCCTTTTGTCATCCCTTCAATGAATAATAGTGATGAATAATAAGAAGGATTTTTGAAAAAAAAAAACCAAGTGTTTGAGTTTATAGACATAAAGATTATCAATAATGACAACTGCAGAAATAAAATCACATTCATCATTATTGTAACTTATAAAAAAGCAGTTGTCTGTCCCTTTACAGGGAAGGTTTATTGGTGGGTTGTAAAATGTACCGAGATTTAGAGAATGTGTGAAATGTACCTTTATAAGAAAATGATGTTTAAAACATAATTGCAGCGCATATAGATATATCCCGGGGAAATCCCACGTGGTATTTCTCAGAGGAAACAAGATTAGCATCTGCGCTTCAATTTTAGCTCACTGAATTACCATTTTTATTACGGTTCAAAAAAGGCGTCTATACTTGAATTAGCTTACATGGTAAAGGATAGACATTTTATTAGTTGAAAAATTACAACATTTGGGTGGGTTAGGTATTAAACACATTCTTATGTGAAAGGAGGAGGAAAAGGAGTCATGTAACTTTCCTAGCTGAGGGCTGTTGAGTCCTTGCTTGAGCACGAAGCTGAACGGTCATCTTTTACAAATAAACGCGGAGTCTAGGTTAAGTAAATTTAATTTTGTCACAAATTGTTTATACTAAATGTAATATACATCTATTGAATTTAACACGGAGTCTTTATTATTTTAAAAAAGATTCAAACATTGGTCCGTCCAGCCGGATAGTTAAACAGTGTGAACGTGAGTGATAAATAAGTGAATACAGTTTGCATACGTGAACTTTGACTAAATTCACACGCTATAAAATTAGTTGCAACTGGACTTAACAGCAATTTGTGTACAGTGTTGTGAAGTAATTTGAACCTTGTGCAAACTTACAGGACCTTGGACTTGTGAATTAATTGTGAACTTTGTACGAGCCTATTGAATTTGGGGTCTTGAATGAATTTAAACTTTATGCAAATATCGAACTTTGGACAGGTAAATACTATTTGAACTCTATTCTAGAAAAAGTTAGAACTTACTTGTGATAGTGGGAAATCATATTGTGATAACGTGGACAAGCATAGTTTACATCAAAGTACTATCTAAAAATGGACAATTTTAAAATCAAACGTACGGGCGTAAAAGCACAGCTTACGCGGTTTTCGAATCAGTTAGAGCAAGATGAATTTGACATTCCCGATTTACGTGTACGGTTAGAAAAGGCTGAAGCACTATTTGAGAAATATGATATCGTCCAAACAGAAATTGAACTATTAGCTAACAAAAGTAAGGACAATGCCGAGATTTCGGCACAAGGAAAAGACCGAGAGGCATTTGAGTCTGCGTATTATAGAACGATAGCAAAAGCGCGAGAAATTATTAAACGTGCAGAAGAAACCTTTTCAAGGGCATCGCGGTCGCCCTCAGTCAATATTTCTAATGAATCTAATAATGAAGTTAGTGGACAGAATATGAACTTATCGCATTTAAACGTACCCATATTCGATGGTAACTATGAAAATTGGGTTAAATTTCGTGACTCATTCATCTCAATGATTGATAGCAACAAGAAACTTAGTAACATTGAAAAATTTCACTACTTAGACCAATCGGTAATTAAAGATGCCAAACGCGCAATTGCTGCTTTTAGTTTGTCGGGGGATAATTATGAAGCCGCATGGAATACTTTAAAGGCACGTTATGAGGATGAGATTGAATTAATTCATCATCATGTTAGGGGAATATTTGAAGCTCCGTCAATTAAAAATGGTACCCATTCCGAACTCAGGTTACTAATAGATACGATTAATAATCACGTACAGTGTCTGAAGACATTAAAGGAACCGACGGATAGTTGGGATACGTTAATAATGTACTTGTTTAAAACAAAATTGAATGACGCAGTTAAGAATGAGTGGGAAAGGGTTCTATCATTAAAAACAGAACGCGCAACTTTAAATGATATGAAATCGTTCCTAGAAAAACATTGCAAGTATTTATATAAAACGGGTAATAAATCAACTCTGTGCACTAATAAAACAAATAAACCATTTGTAAAATCATCGGGTAACAATAACAAAATTAATAATCAGTTGAGAAGTTATGCAACTATTACGAAAAGCTGCACTTTGTGTAAAGGAGAGCATGCACTGTACGCATGTGAAGAATTTAAGATGCTTTCTCCTTATATGCGAGTGCAAAAAGTGCGAGAATTGAAGTTGTGCTACAATTGTCTGGGGAGCAATCATCAAAATATAAAATGCAAATATGGACCATGTAAGAGATGCGGACGTAAGCATAACGTGCTACTACATTTAGAAAACCCCTCCGAACAAGCACCTGCCGCTCATCAAGATCATCAAGGGGACTCAAAGGTTTTAAGCGTAGATACGCAGAAGAATTTCAGCGCTCGCTCCTTGCCCAACCAAGTGTCATATGTACTACTAGCGACTGCCCGCATTTATGTTCATGATAAGGCTGGAAATAAGCACGAGTGCCGTGTAATACTGGATCAAGGATCGCAACCTCATATTATGACAAATCAACTTTGTAATAAATTAGGTTTGCAACGCACACGAATAGGCACTACTTTATCCGGTATCGAACAAGGCAATCAAAGTGTGCCTTATCAAGCTACGGCGAAGGTAAGCTCTCGCGTCACGAACTTTTCAGCAGTGATTACTTGTTTAGTAATCGATAAAATAAGTGATAATTTGCCGTCGCAACTAGTGCAAGCGGCAACCATTATGATACCTGGCGGAATTGAATTAGCAGATCCGTTCTTTGAGCAAGAGCAACCTATTGATATGTTGATAGGATCAGCTCTATTTTATGAACTTTTATGCGTAGGACAAATCAAGCTGAAAGAACATGAACCATACTTCCAGAAAACACTATTTGGATGGATTGTTGGCGGACCTATGCGAGTACCAATTCAATCAAAAAGTGATAAGCTTATATGTAACAAAATAACAAATAATGAACTGCATTCACAGCTTCAAAAATTCTGGGAAATCGAGAGTTATTTCTCAGAATCAAAAATGCAGTTATTAACGAACGATCCAGCAGAGCAGCACTTCAAGAGAACCACAGAACGAGACGAAAAGGGACGGTTTATCGTGAGTATCCCATTCAAACAAACAGAACTTTCTCTACTCGGGTCATCAAAGGACATGGCTTTAAAACGATTATTTTCTATCGAGAAGAAGTTAAAAAATAATCTTTCATTAAAAGAACAATATATGGATTTTATGAAAGAGTATGAAGCACTCGGGCACATGAGTGAAATTCCAGCTGCAAAATGCATAGATAACAAAGCCCACTTTTATCTACCTCATCACGCAGTGCTGAAAGAAGAAAGTACTACTACGAAGCTTCGAGTTGTTTTTGACGGTTCGGCGAAAAGTTCAACGGGTATTTCGCTTAATGACGCACAGTATATTGGTGCACCGGTTCAAGACGAACTGGTATCAATTTTATTAAGATTTCGACAGCATCGCTATGTAGTATCTGCTGATGTAGCAAAGATGTACCGGCAGATAAGAATTAAAAAGGACGAACGTGCAATGCAAAGGATTTTGTGGCGAACTGATAATAATTCTCCAGTGAAGGTTTATGAGTTGAATACAGTAACGTATGGCACAGCATCAGCACCTTTTTTAGCAACAAGATGTTTGTACGAAATAGGACAAGAATGTAAAGCACAATACCCTTGGACTAGCAACGTAATATTACACGATTTTTACGTTGACGATTTATTGTCAGGCGCTCCAACAATCGACGAAGCCATTCGATTAAAGCACGAGTTAAATATAACTCTTAAAACTTACGGGTTAGAACTACGAAAATGGACTTCAAACGACTCGCGCATAACTCAAGATAGCGGTGGCATGAACAATGATGATATTTGCATTCAAGGAGATAAGGAGCCAAAGACGTTAGGACTTGTATGGGACCCTCGCAACGATACTTTAAAGTACCGCGTAAAAGACTCAGATTCACGAAAGATAACCAAACGGACGATTCTTTCAACTATCGCGCAAATTTTTGATCCACTCGGCTTAGTTGGCCCTGCTATTATTACAGCAAAGGTACTTATGCAGCAATTATGGACTCTTAAATTAGACTGGGATGAATCATTACCACAAGATATACACACTAAATGGGTACAGCTTTATCAAGAAATAGTAAACGTGAACGAAATCGTAATACCACGATATGTACTTTCTACCTTATACGAAGAACTTGAATTCCACGGATTTTGCGATGCATCAGAAAATGCATACGGTGCATGTATTTATATCTGCTCCGTAAATAAAGACGGTACGCGAAAGGCGCAATTATTATGTTCAAAATCACGAGTTGCGCCATTAAAGGCAGTATCCATACCGCGACTTGAATTATTAGGCGCTGTTTTATTAGCACAATTATCGCATAAAGTGTCAACATCATGCAATGCCATTAAAAATCAATGGTACTTCTGGTCTGATTCTATGGTAGTATTATCATGGATCAAGTCAACATCTAAGAAATGGAAAACATTTGTTGCAAATCGTACAGCAGAAATTCAACATCTTACTAACGAACAATGGAACCACGTAGAATCAGCACACAATCCGGCCGATCTTATATCACGAGGTATGTATACTACTGATTTGAGTGAATCAGATTTATGGTGGAACGGGCCTTCGTGGCTCTCTCTTGATAAGAATAATTGGCCAGTATCTTCAACGGATTATATACAGGATTCATCAGAGCAACGAAAAATTGAACACAGTTTTATTACAAAGCAAATAAATGAAGAAAGAATACTCGGATTTAATAACGAACTTACTTATGATAAATTAAATAATACATTTTTTGATCGATTTTCTTCATTTACACGAATAGTACGAACTACAGCATACATTTTTAGATTCTATAATAATTGCAAAATTAAAATAAGTATTAAAACTGCATCAACTTCAAATTCAAGGTTGAACGAGATTGTTTGTAAACAAGCCTTTTTATGCACTGATGAACTTGAATTTGCAAGACTTCGATTAATTAAAATTTCCCAGAATCAAACATTTTGTAAAGAAATCACAGAATTAAAAAGGTCAAAAGAAACGGTTCCTCATCTTAATTTTAGTAGCTTAAACCAATTACATCCTTTTATAGACAATGCAGGATTTTTAAGAGTAGGTGGACGTTTAAAAAATGCAGATATTTCTTTTGATGAAAAACATCCAATAATTCTAGCTGCTAATCATAAACTAACCCATTTATTGATTCGATATGAGCACCAGAGGTTATTACATGCTGGGTGTCAAGCAGTAGTTAATTCGCTTCGTAAAAAATATTGGCCATTAACAGGGAAAAATATTGTTAAGAAAATTCTACGTGAATGCATTACTTGTTTTAAGGTTCGACCGAGCGAGTCAACTTATCTGATGGGAGATTTACCATCAATGCGTGTGACACCAATGCGCGCATTTTACAACAGCGGCGTTGATTTTGCAGGGCCATTTCATATTAAAGAAAAGATTCGATCTCGGGTATCTATTAGAGCGTATGTATGTATTTTTGTATGTTTAGTCACAAAGGCTGTACACATCGAACTTGCTGTAGATTTATCAACAAAAGCATTTATGAATTGTTTAAAAAGATTTTTCTCTAGGCGCGGCATGTGCAAAAATTTGTATAGCGATAATGGTACGAACTTTCTTGGCGCGAAAAATGAACTCATAGAATTAAAGCATATGTTATCGGACGGCAATTTTGAAAATAATGTTATGGGTTTTTTATCAAACAACTTAATCAATTGGCACTTTATACCACCGCATGCACCTAATTTCGGCGGTTTATGGGAGAGCGCAGTAAAGTCGGCAAAATATCATCTTAAACGTGTAGTAGGGGAAACGCGGCTTACATACGAGGAATTTTACACAGTACTATGTCAGGTTGAAGCATGTCTAAATTCTAGACCCTTAACACCCATTTCCAATGATCCAAACGACCTCACTCCCCTCACTCCCGGACATTTCCTTATTGGAGATGCACTGACGGCATACCCACAAGCAGATCTACGTAACATTAATATGCATAAGTTGAATAGATACCAACATCTTGAACAAATGACACAACATTTCTGGCAACGATGGCAGCAAGAATATTTATCGCAGCTACAATATCGACCAAAGAAAAAGGGTTCAAAGACTAGTAAAATTAATCCAGGTATTCTAGTATTAATAAAAGAAGATAACTCTCCACCAATGCACTGGCCCCTTGGTCGTATAACAGAACTGCACCCAGGCAAGGACGGAATTACCAGAGTTGTATCTATTCAATCAGCACGCGGTATCTTGAAAAGGCCTGTATCAAAGATCTGCATCTTACCTGTTGCCGACGAGAATTCAAAAATTACAGAAGATACTTCTTCATATCAATAACCATAAATTTTAAAGGTGATGCAAATTAATACAAACACTTAGTATGTAAGTTTACTATACTTTAAGGAAAATTAATAAGAATTGTACTGAACCTCCACATTTATGATAATTACGGATTATTTTATTTACTGATTATGATTATATAATACCAAGAAACTCCATAGAATATAATAATAATGGTAACATGTTAATAAAACAATTTCAGTTAAAATAGGATTAATTTTGAATTAAGTAGATACATTGAAAGATACTCTTTCAAGGCAGGCGGTATGTTTGAGTTTATAGACATAAAGATTATCAATAATGACAACTGCAGAAATAAAATCACATTCATCATTATTGTAACTTATAAAAAAGCAGTTGTCTGTCCCTTTACAGGGAAGGTTTATTGGTGGGTTGTAAAATGTACCGAGATTTAGAGAATGTGTGAAATGTACCTTTATAAGAAAATGATGTTTAAAACATAATTGCAGCGCATATAGATATATCCCGGGGAAATCCCACGTGGTATTTCTCAGAGGAAACAAGATTAGCATCTGCGCTTCAATTTTAGCTCACTGAATTACCATTTTTATTACGGTTCAAAAAAGGCGTCTATACTTGAATTAGCTTACATGGTAAAGGATAGACATTTTATTAGTTGAAAAATTACAACATTTGGGTGGGTTAGGTATTAAACACATTCTTATGTGAAAGGAGGAGGAAAAGGAGTCATGTAACTTTCCTAGCTGAGGGCTGTTGAGTCCTTGCTTGAGCACGAAGCTGAACGGTCATCTTTTACAAATAAACGCGGAGTCTAGGTTAAGTAAATTTAATTTTGTCACAAATTGTTTATACTAAATGTAATATACATCTATTGAATTTAACACGGAGTCTTTATTATTTTAAAAAAGATTCAAACACCAAGGAAAACAAAATTTTGTACTTGTAATACTAAGAGCTTTGCGTATATTTAACGAACAACTAAGAAAGACACTGGCATAAAACAAGAACTGATAAGGACAAATTTGAAAGTGGAGTTTTAAGACTTTTCATGAAATAGGATTCGACTGTCAATTTTATTATACTGGAATAGCACTTAATTATGTAAGAATTCAAACATCATTACAAGAATTGCGGGAATGCCATATCCAATTTTTAAGTTTTTGTTGTGTGTATTGTGTTGTAGCTTACATTTCGGAGATAAGGAATCAGATCAAAAATAATTTCTATCACACTTGATGGTTTTTCGCTGGAAAGACAGGACGATTGACACAAAGTCAACAAGTGAGTACTGCTTAACATTTTCACTATCCAATATTTTCCTTTTCAACATTACCTTTGACATGGCCAACCAGGATCCTTTTATACTTAATACTCGTTCGACTTACAAAAAATATGCCTCTCGCTATTCCTCCTTTAGAGAAATCCGTTTGTCACTTACATTCGATGTGAATCTACTCTGTGAGCAAATCCTAAACTTTTTGTTTTAGATTGCATTCATCAATTTTTTCCAACTTTTTTTTCGAAGTTTCTTGCAGTATCTCTTTCTAACTAAAGAAGAATAAATAAAATATAAGAATTTTCTCTCTGGAAAATAAGAATAAGAATTTTCTCTCTGGAAAATTAATGTTAATACATGAATAAATGTCCTTGATGTCAGTCGAGACCTATTTACAATTAAATAGATATTCTTTGTCTTTATTGACACAGACTGAATAGTAATGAATGAAAGAATTCTTTCATTCAACATGCATGCATCAATTTCAAGCAAAACACAAAAGAACGGAAAACAAATTTTGTACAAAGGAACACTTTTGGGATTGACAATAACTTTCCTCATCTATTATTCACATGTCAATTCATATTCGTATTTGGAAGTAAGTTCAACTTAGTCGCATTGATTGCAGACATCCCGTCCTTCAAAAATACATGAATCATTCCATGCCTTAATAGGCATGTGCATGGAAAAATTCTAAGGAAATTTCCTACGGTTTTCCCCCCGTTTCATTTCAATTCGGTGAATAAAAAGATCTAGCTGTTTCCTTGCGAAGGAAACAGGAAGCACAAGAAATCATTGATTAGGACAATATTATCAAAAATTAGATATTTAGAGTAATGTATGATAGAACAGACGTTAAACGTAATATACGGAATGTTTTATTCTGAAATATTACACAAATTAGCATTTTGAATCAAGTGATATAGTTTTTAACTTACGTTTTCGTTATCTGTACATTTATTTGATTTTGGAATTTTTGGAGTTTTATTTATTTAGATAATCAATGTTGTGTTTGAAAGTTGTTACTGGGTTATCAAGGTGAACTTAGCAAAGTGACGGCGCTATAACCTAAACTGGAGATTAAAAAACGAAAAAAAACAAAGTCAATTTATTTACCGTCCAGCAGTAGAAAAGATTTAATTGGTCGCTATATATAATACAACAATTCCTTAGTAATTGTAATCATAATGGCAGAGTCCTTCATGATTGCAAAAATTATCGACCGATTTGTTTAGATTACAAATGTCCTTAACAAACCGAAAATTTTGGAGCATCTGTATTTTGACAAGCCTTCACCAATTGACAAAATTTTGACAATCGTTGAAATCGCAAACGTCTTTACCAATCGTTTATATGTCTTCAATTGACTTTCCGAAAAAAATAGCGAATTATTCAATTCTTTCAAAGAGAACCACAAAAGAATTTGTTGGAAAGTCTTTGGCAATTGAGCTAATGACAGCTGTCACATTTCCTTTTTCGTATACCAGATGTAAAAGCAATTACAACTTTAAATTGCTTTAATAAAAATCAAAAGTTACTTGGGGAAAATATGTTCTCGAAAATGATAAATTTCGTAAAATTTATAATACCTCCGGAGGACCTGATCGTCGTTTGTAACATTTGTTGAGAATTCAGTCGACAAATTTCAGTTGGCAAGGTTAGGTGCAGAATGTGTCATTCGTGTTCTACCGGTTCGTTCAAATGAAAACAACCCAACCATGCACCAAAGTTTTAAAAAAACTCCCGAATTGGTCAATTCCTAGATTTTGTCAACGATTAGGCTTATGCGTAACGACCAAATGCTATAACGGGCGTCAGGATTCAGCTTTGACGACTTATAATATGTAGTCGGTGCAAGAATTGGCACTGGCCAACCATTCCTATTGCCGTAGATTAACTCAATTGTTTCAACAACACCCACTGTTTTTTTTGAAGAAAACAAAAACATCTGTTCTTAAAATGATTGATTGGAAACGTCAATCAGAATATTTGGGAAAACCCAAGTGTTATTTTTAAGAAAGCCTTGGCTTGTTTAACGTTTTACTGTATGGAGTGCTTTGTTGTCTGGAGGCTTCATTCGGCCCATATTATCGAAAATTCAGCTGAAAATGTTTCATGGTTTTCATGGATTCCGCTATTTTACTGCTGACATGTGATTTCAACAGTACGTTGCCACACAGCCAGCGAAACTTTATTTGTGTAATTAAATTGAATCTTAAAACCCAAATTAAAATTAAATTTTCTGTTGCTCTAAATATTGGGGTGATCTTCATATCTACCCAATATTCTACCCTTCATATCTTCAACTCTACCCTCTAAATTTTTTATCCACCTGAAATTCCCTTGGTTTTGACTACCCTCTATGCGTATTTATTCCTTGATAACTTTCGTGTTTGAGTGTGCTTATAATCCTTCGTCCCATAAGTTTTTGCGACATGAGGGGTTAAAGGAGAAGTTCTTTAAAGAACCCAAACAATTTTTGCTAAATATGTAGCCAATATATGTCGATAGAGTATAGAAAAGCTTTATCTGTGTTCAATAAAAATTTCTTCTTACTATACTTGGGGATATCGTCCATTCAAAATGATAAATCTGGGGCTCCCGTTTATGTTTATAATCATGTGTGAATAGTTCAAATTATAGAAAGTCGAAAATAAATAACTATTTATAAATTTGGACCTTAAATCAGTTTGAAAAAAAACCAAAACTACAAACCAGTGTGTAGTGTCACGATTAAAGCCATAAACACTAAAATTTAAGCGAAATGATTCAGCACCCAGAACAACAGTCAACAGTCTTTTCAGTGTTTTAAAAAAGGGTCTTGCCCCTTAATACAAGACCGTCAAGGACCAAACTTAACAGAACATAATTATTTTGTTATTGCTCAAAACGATGATCCTGCAAGAGATTTGGATTTTTTGTTGACAGCTCAAATAGTAGCTCTAAGTTCATCTGTTGTACAAAGGAAATAAAAGGATGCCTTTCGCTCACAGTGCAAAATTAAAGGGAAGGCATGATAACATCTCGTAAGTCAAGAGTAAAAAAATGCATTAAAAATGGCGATAATTCTTCTCTGTCATCAGAAAGGCTGCGCAATTTTTGGTTTGATATTACTTTGACAGCAGAGACAACAGAGCGAAGTAAGAAAATGAGGTTACAAAAAATTGGCCTTGGAAAAAAATATGACGCCTGGGTAGCAAAATCTTTTCAATATTTCACTAGTAGCTTATGATTAAAATTATTTTGCCACCGCTCCATATACAACTAGAAATCATGAACGTGTTTGTGAAAATACTCGTTAAAAACGGAAATTGCTTTTCTGACGTTTGCCAAAAAATTTGGACAGCTCAGTATGGAAAAGATTGAATCTATGACTCGAGTTTGAATTAGGAGCATGGACAGCTTTCGTATCGGTGATATAAAACTTCCTCGGAAATAAAAAGTCAGAAAATTACACAGGAGACTTCCTTTCAAAACTAAGAACTCTCAACTCGTGATTATAAAACTCCATTTCCATCATAGTCATATTCATAGTCCCCTGGACAGGTTTCCAAAAGAGAATACATTAGGGAAGAATAGGGAGAGCACATGCATGAAGATTTACGCGTCAGAGAGGAGAGTTATCAGGGTTTCTAGGAAAGGGATATGATGTCTGACTATTGCTGATGCCTTATACGCCACATCCTTAAGTCCATACCTAAGAGAATAGCTTTGAAGAGAAGTTTACTAGAACTTAATGATAGATTAAATTTTTTTCATTAATTCTTGTTAATTCTTGTGTTCTTCAGTTTTGATAGATACCGGAAACTAATAAACTGAAGCTGATGGAAAAATTTTACCTACATATTTGTAACCAGGATATCCTATGTAATCAGCAACAACAAAGATTTTTTCGACACCTTACGCACTGTAAGCGAGTGATATTATTTATGGGACTGTGTTTAAGACACTGTTCACACGGAGCTAAACGCATCGACCAGAGTCTTAAAACTTAAAATCCCTGACGTCATTAAGAAAAAGACAACCGAACTTTTCAAACCGTTGTTGTGGTAGACATTCGTCCCATGTCATTTTTCATCCATAATTGCCAAACACTACTCTTTCTGATACAATTTAAAAAGTTCGACTTTCTCAAAAAAGGATATAAATTAAATCCTTTGGTTTAATTTGTTTTTAAAACAAAGTTTTTCCCAAATATTTCGGATAACAGGTTTCACCTTCCAACAATCATTTAAACAACAATCGTTTTTTGGGTCGCCGAAAAATTTCATAATTCCTGGGGAGTTCTAGTCTCGGACATACTAAATATCGTGGTCAAATAATTGGGGCATGAAATTCTAAATTTTTTATTGAATATTTAAGGTTGCTCTCTTTTGCAAATCGTTATTAATTGATCTTGTTTTTACTGACTTTAAAAGGGAAAATATGGTGGCCTATCGGAGTCCCAGAGTTCGGTTTTCTTTCACACCTCGACCTACAACATATGACGTTCTTGCCTGATATGCTTGTCGGTAAAATTTGCATGAAACATGCAGAGTTCTTTTTTAAAATTTAAAAAAAACTGCAAGATCAAAGGTACGCTACGAAAAAAATGACACAAACAACTACAAAATTAAGTTCCTTGAAATTTAAAGACTTGAAATAGCTTAAATCCTTAAGATGTCGCAGCAAAATCTTAACGGAGACGACCAGGTTTGAAACCGAAAAAAAGAGAGAGCAAATCACACGGAGTACGTGTACAAGAGCTCGGGGCAGACACGAGTCATGCCAGTACACCGGTGAAGAAGCTGCGAAAATTGAAAGATCCAATTTTTGATGTACACGTTGATTAAACGGTACAGCTTCATTCATTTTTTCCTGGCATTTCAATGTAACAGCATTACGTTAAGTGTAAAATGTGTTATAAAGATGTTTCTTTCTCTAAATATGAACAACGTGGACTCTGTTTCAGACTTTTAGTATCGTGTGATCAATTGCCGTAAGGTACATATATGTTATGCGTTTGATTGGTATTGGATTGAGTGCTATTGAGTGCATGTTTTGTGGTCTCATGGAACTTGGAAGCTGAATGCTTTCCTCTGTTTTTTTTTTCTAAAGTGTCGCTGCGAAAACTGAACTGAGCTGTTGAGGAAGAACAACTCTTGAAAGCTCAGCGCGGAGAATACAAAGCCGTTTGACTGTTTCAGGTGACGGTTCTAAGAAGAAAAACAGGGGCAGCTAGAAAAGTTAGGTGCCGTAAAAAAGTTTCCGTTGTAAAAACTCAACAGCTGATGATTAAACTTATGAAAAACTGTCGACAAACTATGCCTTAGCTATTCGAAGACACCCCCATTCTGTTGAAGAAATGTGCAAAAAGATCTGGGCAGGAGATTATGATAAACTGTTCTGAATCCTGGTGCAAATTTAAGAAAGCTACAAGAGATAATACAGAATTAAAAGTTGCTTCTCCGCTTGCTGAAAATGTCCAATAAGTTTTAAAGCCAATATACAAAGATTTGACTTTAGAATGGCTAGAAGAGTTACTTGAAAGACTTCAGACTTCAGAAAAGACATGAAGAATAACAACGAATCTTTCAACAGCTGCGTTTGTTCAATGGCTCCTAAAAACTTCTTCAACGGGAAAAACGCTGCTGCTAATATACAATATATAACGATGGTTTTGCAGATTTTCGAAGTTATTTGGTCAAATATTATTTTACGATATTTCATCGATTATTATTTTACGAAACAACGATTTATGTAATGTTATCTCGGGAACTACTGAACCAATTCTCACCAATGCGAATGGTAGTTTTTTTTTTGGTGTGACATAGTTTTTGGCCAAAAACTGTGAAAAACAGTATACGTGACTTTTCGAAAAATATCCGCCAATTGGTCGATTTTGCAAAAATCATAAATCCTTCTATAGCTCTCAACAAACTAAACCTAAAACTATTGTTTATGTTTCAGAGCGATTATCTCGAAAATTTCATCAACACGTTCCTAGTTTTTTGGATATTTTTTGAACCAGCATTTTAATTAATAGCAACTCAACTCAATATCAATATTAATAATTTAAACCTATCCAAAAAAATTAATATTAAGAATAACCCGTTTTTACCCTGCTCAAAGAGGGTGGACCCCTTAACGTCAAGGGATATTAAATATTTAATTGACAATATTTTTACCGCATAAGACTGGAAAATGAAAATATATATAATGCCGCGTAGACAATCAAACCACAGATTAAAGGAAACAGAGAACTTTCAGTGAATTGGCGTTTTGAATCACAAATAACGTTATCCCATGTCAATGTGATCCTGATTCTGATGTCATTCATAACCGGGAACACAGTAATTATTTTTCCATATTTACTATATTTTGAATAGAAAACTACAAACGAGCAGAATACCGTTCATCATCCTATACCATGAAGTATTCATAAAGAAACCTTATTATCCTCTTCTTTACAACTAATGAACTGACGAAGAATCCAGGAAAAGTTGCTAAGTTTTCGTAAAGTTGTAGATGCTTGTTTATTGGGATTCTGTAGTCCTTATTTCACCCACATGCAGCAGTATTTCAATCCCACCCATAAGATTTTAGCTATGAAGACTTTCTTTTAAGACATACACTTACCTATGGAATAACAACGAAATTCTCGTCAAATTACTTTAAAAGCGCTTGGGTAAGCGCAATTCCTAAGATGTTTAATAGCTAACCAAAATAGTAAACTGATAGCGAACTTTTTAAGGTATTGAAGCGCATTTTTCGGAAGAACAAAGAACATTTTCAAAGACTTGGAATAATTAATATCACGCCAGGAAAAAGGAAACGAACTATTTCAACGAGGAAAAACAAATTCGATACTAAAAAGGTAATCCAGTAGCTTGTGTCGGTGAGAACGATGTGCTGAATCGTTTGATTGGCTTCGCCATTAAGCCCTTAGACACATTTCTTGATTGCAAGTTACATGTTCAAAGCCATCTCACCTTCTGTCGTGCCACGTAGACAGAGACGAAAACATGTTTTTGTTGGTTGCAAGTGAGAACGAAGACATTTGGTAAGATTGAAAATTTAGTTTCTCCTTAAATTTGATTTTTCAATCCTGGGCTTAATCTCACAGAAATTCAAAAAACATTCCTTTTTAAGTCACATTGCAAAAGTGAAACAAAAAAAATTAAGTCTTAACTTCTTGACGAATTTAAATATTGAATGAATGCACTTTCGATTGCTTGGTGTATCTTGATCCTACAGGCTAAACATTGACCGTTTAACACATCGGTCAGGTATATTTGATTAAGAGATAACAATCAACTTAATCGGTTTCAGCTAGTAATGTCATGGCGTGTCAATATAAGATTTATAGCAGGAATCACAAACACTTTTCAGAAAATAAAATTTGGTTCCTCATATAAAAAACTTGGCTCAAAAATGGGGCGGACCAAACCATTGGATGCAGGATATAGTGTGACTACTGTCAAGTATTGTCAAGTTTTACTACAAATTAACAGCATTCGGCAGAATTACTTTGGAGTGTGCAATGTAGCACTTTAACTGCTTCTTAACTGTAGGCACTATATGCCCACTAACATTTGCACGGCCTTTTTTGATCTTTTTAGGACTTTGAATGGTAAGCTAATTATGCTTGCTTAAGCCTTTGTTTAAGGATGAAGATTAGTGGAATTCGGTTTATTCCAAAAGCGGTTATTAGGAACGACGAAGTAGTGTTTCGTTGGTTTTTTATTGTGTCAAAGAGCTTTGGAGCCTTGTATCGTACCTACTTTTCTACTGTCTTCATTATCATGTCCTTGTATATGTTCATATTTCGCATGAACCATGGAGTTCCTAAGATTCTTTTTATCACTCAGCATTGGGGACGACTGAAGCGCATTCTAGTTTATCTTTGTCGTTTTGACAAATTTACTGTAGGTTAGCGTCGGTCGTATGATTTATTTATCAAATAGCACTCTTTTTTTCAGGCTTAATTATTTGATTTAAGAGGGTAGAGTATGCATGAGAAACCTCTGCAACGTCATCATTTATTTTCTATGAGCTATCGAGGCAAGCATATTCTCAACGATAGGTCCAAGACATTTCGTTCTTCATTTCCATTTAACTTGTTCGGTATCGAATGTCGTTGTTTTTGAGAGTTTTGTGTGTTCGATTGTCTGTCAAATTTTTCAGGTTATAAATATGGCTTGCGTCGTTTTTACGTTGATCTGAATCTCCATCTGCGAAAGTATCCCAAGACAATCTTCGTTGAGCGCTGCAAATTTAACGTTATTACTCCTATTTGTCGTGCTCAAAATAAATAATATAAATAAAGAAATATAATTCTTGAAATAAAGAAATGTGTCTAAAGACTTAATGGCGAAGCCAATCGAACGAGTCAGCACATCGTTCTCACCGACACAAGCTACTGGATTGCTCTTTTAGTATCGAATTTGTTTTTCTTCGTTGAAATAGTTCGTTTCCTTTTTCCTGGCGTGATATTAATTATTCCAAGTCTTTGAAAATGTTCTTCGTCCTTCCTATGTAATATTTTTATCATATACTTTAGGGAGTTAACGCTGAATCACCCTTTCCACAATTTCCGCCATAGATTAGAGTTTGTTGATAGGTTTCCAATGTAGTAAAACGTCAGATCCTTTTGCGGCTTCGGGAGACAATTATTGTCGCTGATTTCTATACTTTAGGATGCCTTCGCAGCTGGGAAAAAGCATTGATCATGTGCGTCAGTGCTTATAGTATATTGACTGGTAGCCATGCGAGCATTGTGTTCCTGAGTGTATCATACTTTGGTGCTTTGTGCTTATCTAGTGCTTTCTTAGTCCTTTAATTTTGCATAAATCTGTCGGAATCCTTGCCTGGTTATTGTTTTCTTGTATACTCAGTAGTCTATCCGCGTCAACTCTGTGTCGTATATGCTTCGGAATTTATTAACAAAAGTGGATTCACCAAGGACATCAGGACGCATTTACACTACCTTAGATTTTGTTTCCATACACAGTGCTTTATATCTGTCGTGATGGGCTGCAACCATTATAGTAAAAGTTACTCCTTACACTAGGACCAGTGCCTTTACAATTGTGACTGATCTATTCGATTAGTGATGTAATTAACTATCGCTTTCAACAAACTGTCAAATTTGAAACTGATGTTCTCTTTGGAATAGATCTACTGGTTTCAACAGATTTTCACTTTTCCAACTTCGCTAAACATATATTTATAACGTCAAAAGCGAACACTTTCATGGTTGTTTGGTTAATTCGTCTTGATTTGATTTCAAAATTGGTTTATTCCGATCTAAGACGAAAAAGTATCAAGGGGTAGTTCCATGATGATAATTTGCTTGTTTGCTCGTGCACTCCAGTAGTTCGAAACCTTTTTCGAACACGTACACAAATCTTAAAAAACCAATCCACAAAGCCAGATTTTACGAAACTGAAAGGAAAAAATATGCAAAAAGAGAAATTCAGAAGAATGAAAGCTAACCATGAGTTCAACTGTCTGACGTTTATTTGGTCTTATTTATTGTTTTTTTTTTGTTTGTCAACTAGTAGACGAGTAGTAGACATTCGAAATAATGTTATTAACTTCTTTGTAATGTGATGATCTCTATTGCATGAAAAAAGACAAATGCAAATGACTTGAAGTCTCTGCTTTGCCCTTGCACTATTGTTATACTGAGTTGTATTAATTTATCAGTCTGAACCTTTTAACAATGATCCAATTATACAGGTATAGTGTACTCCCGTTATTAAATCAATGTGGAACAATGATCTTGTTGTTACGTTGAGCATCTTGAGTTCATTCATTCTCAGTCAATTCACGCTGTCACATCGGGGTGGCAATAAGTAGAATACTTGATATACTTACCGAAAGCCGATCCTTTTGTCTCTTTATATTCTATATTTCTCTTTACCTAAATTGGATGTTATATGAAACATGAATTGTTCCGAAAAGTACTATTAGGTGTGAAAGAGAAGAGTCTAAAATAGCGTATTGTTACTTGACGTGCGCTCAAATCTGTGACATAAAGGACATCTCTCAGGTTTGACTAGAATTTCATTTATCAACTCATCCGAGAATAATCATTTATCATTTGTTCCTTTGTGTCCAGTCCACTTTCCAACGTATTAGTTGCTACAATTCGGAGTACATTCAAGTCATATCGCAATTTTAACCTTTGTGAAAATTTCGTTTAACTTAAAAAGTCGTTTGTTATGCATCAGAACTGAAGCTTTGCACCTGTCTTTTTTTCTGAAAAAGGATGAAAATCTGTCCTAATAAAATTCTCATTTTACTTCATCCTTCCGTTCCATTCTGCTAACAGCCAACTATTTCTGGCACCATTTTCCATGGTCGAGAAAATGCATGATGATGTTATTACGACAATGACTATCTGAGCTGTGGAGCTAAAGATATCTGGAAACTAGCAATGCCGTGCATATCCATTGGATAGAATTGATAGAAGATATATAACCGAGAAGATACATTCACCTGGTGGTTGCATAGAAACGCAAGCCTTGTGTACATCGGCAAGACATAAAAATCTATCCATGAAATATTCCTGTACCTGTGACCTCTTTTGATCTCCCAGATTTATTTTCCACTTGATGTAGTCATCTATTGATACTTGTCGCTGTGTATATCCTTATCCGTAAAGTGTGAGGTTGTTCAGGATGGCTGCAGAGTGGTGTCATGTATCTTTTGTATTCATCGTCATTCTTCTTTGATGGCGCTTCCTTCCCTTTATATTTTCTAAAGCGTTTTTGCGAAAAGCAGTGAAAATATGTATACATTTGCATGTCATTTTCCGATACTCGCTCGTATCCCTCTTCTCGTGCTGCTCGTCTGTTTGCAGGATGCTTAGAAACGTTTAGTGTGTACCACTTGAAAAAATGAATGATTGATTTTTATTTGTGAATATATCAATAAATCGTTTATCATCTACATTTAAGGACATTCAAGATTAAGAATAATAGATAGAAGGGAACGTAGACCAGGCTGAGAGCACGCTGGGGCGTAAAAGTTGAGAAAAATCTCATATTTACGATGAATTAACAATTCTTTATCGTTTCTCGTTATTTTAAGTACGACTTTTTAGTCTTTATTGCTTTCTCCGGGAAAGCTTTCTATAAATCTAAGGAAATTACTTTTGCTTTTACAGAAGACGATACTCAGTATATTAATGAATAAAATGCTCATAATGAGCATGATTTCAGCTGTAATAATTCATTGCTTTCGGAGTTTTAAGGGGGAAATTTTCTTTTGTCATGACATTATTTATTCGAAAATGCCTTTGAAATTAGGTGTATAAGCTAGAAACATTTTCTTGTATTAAGTTTTGACTCAAAATTATCAATTAGAAATGTAATTTTAAGTCTTTCAAAGCAATTAATAATTATAAAAGCTGTTGCATTCTCTCATGTTTCTTGTTCAATGCATCGAACTACTGGGTTTCCATTTTTTAAAGGATGTGTTTAATTCTATTTATGATTGGACATACGACAGATTCAAACAGATTTTTCTTCAGTACAAATAGTTCTGTAAAATTCTTTAATCACATTGAATTCCTCGTTGAATTGCCTGATAATATGAAGACTTGCATCTTTCTAAGATAAAAAAAATTCAGTATCTTTAATGATATAACATGCGTCTTATTTAACGAATAAATTTCGTTTTCAGTCATATTTGATTGTGAAGCACTAAAAATCGTTCCTTCTTTTAGGTAAAGGCCGGTGAAACGCTGCTGAATAAAAAACAGTCGGTGGGCTTGCTGAGAATTGATTTTTAAACCTCAATCACTTTAACTTGTTGACACCTGCTTAGTGTTAAAAAAAAGTTAAAAGAGTGAAATCCTCCACCATACTTGATTTCCTTCTTTCCGAGAGGTAGTACATGCCAGAATAAAGTTCGAAGGTAATTACTCACAACGAATGCTGGTGTTCCGCAGAGCTCGTGTTTCAGTCCCATACTTTTCATTGCATTCACGTCCAACTTACCCACACGCCGAAACAGCCAAGAAGCAGGGTTTGCGAATGACACCGGCTTCTAAACGTCTGGCAACAACCTCATCCTGATCATCTATAACATAGGGGAAATGCTGGGATAATCTTAAAGTACTTTTACGGGTCGTTAATTAAAATAAATGTTAAAAAAAAACAATGGTGATTTATAACAGAAAACAAGCGTGCTCCATAAACATAAACATCGTAGGGAAGATGATTTTTTGGTCCGAAGATCTTTTCTGTTTAAATCAGATCTAGACAAGGCTAATCTATTTAGGCCAGATCTTCGGCCCAAGGATGGCCTACTATACCGAGCAGGTAATTGGCAAGGTGTTCATGTGTGTCCTATCATTGTACCAATTACTCAATTGAAATTGGAACGTGAATTTTCGGAATAAAATGCTCATCCTTAAAGTTATTATCCAATCTATAATAATTTACGGAGTTTATAATAATAAACTACGGAGTTAATAGTAATCTACCAATATAGAACCGCTAAATACGCGCCAAATATTTTAAAGCGATGCTTTAGTTCATTTGAAATCGTTATTTAAAAATGGCCTCAATCAAATCCTACTAGTTTTCTTCAAGATTGCTACATGAAGTCGCTCGTATTAGCCTTGTGGACAAACTTTTAGATCGGCCAATCTGCTCAAAAAAGCCAAAAACCATGGATCCGCCTGGGTTGACAAATTTATGGAGTAGGTTAAGGAGAGCAGTTTACAGTTTGGTATAAGCTTAGCAGATGATTTTTCTAACATTTATTTTCTCGAGACTATCAATTGTAACTAATCCAAAGAAAATTAATCCTGAATTAAGGAAAATTCTCGCAGCCAAAGATGTAATGAAGACTTAATTTCGAATTATAGTATAAGTAAAAAATCGGTTAAAAACTGTAGACAACCAAATACCAATAAAGAAGAAAAATTTGTTTATGGTGTTTTTTCCATATGGATTTTCTTTGAACTCTAAATCATTACTCTTTGATCCAATTCTGGTAGCAGTTAACATTTTTGAAATCCCATAATCGCGACTGTAAAAATATATCACATGTTGCATAATATTTACCCCTAAATTTTCAAGGAAGAGTGATAAAAAAAACATGGTAGCTGATAAAGTACATTCTTGGTATTGTTCACGATATATGTTTGATCTTGGACAGAGAGCAGCGGAAGCTCATAGGAACGAACACTAAATTCTGTGGAAATTTTGTTTAGGAAAACCTTTTTAACCAGCATGTGAAAAGTGGTTTCAGCGCTTCCATAATAGAGAATGACATTTAGAAGATCAGTCATAATTCTTACGGGCCAATGAGATGACAAATGTTGATATCTTGGAAGCCGTACAAAGCGGTGATAAGATGACCAACGCGGAAAAATCGAGGAGGCTCCAGGTCTACGAATTTACTTAGGCGAGAAGAATCCATGCGCTGGGATATGTGGTAAAGTTATATGCCACCAACTTTCGCAAAAAGCAAGGAAGACAGAATGGTCTGCTCCCCATGTTTTACGTCAAACTAATGAAAATTTCACCGGTGGATCGCTACTGTTGATCGAGATGTAAAGTGAGTCGTGCAAAATAAAGTAAAATGGCCTCGGGCAGTCTGCCAAAGAGGCGAATTGACATGAGCCACTTTAAAGTCAAGCTTACCTCCACGGAAGCTCTTATTGGTGGAGTTCTTGTGGAGTTATTTATTGGCAACTTCTGGAACGAAATCAATCGTCAAACGCGGACTTTTAGTGTCAGCAATTGGACCGGCTTCACAGTGCAATGCGCGAGGATGGAAATTATGGCGAAGTCATGTTTCACCACAATAATGTGAGACCAGACACAGTTGCCCAGCACAAATTAGCAGAAGTTGGCTGGAAACTTCTACCCCACCCAACATAGCCTCTCGATGATCAATTATCACTTGTTTCAGTCCCTGGACAACTATCTGCAGGTGAGGAGAAGGAAAACAACACTGAACAGGATTTTTTCGAGAATAAAGGAGAGATTCCTACAGCAGCGGGAGACTGTATCTTTCAGAACGTTAGAGACAAGTCATAGATAAACGTGGTAATTACATCTCAGATTAAATGTGAATAACCTAGTATTCAAATTTAAATTGGTTATTTGGTTCTAAACCGATGAAACTTCGGCACATACTCAACAAATATTGACGATATAGGACGGGAACGGCCATGGCCATTCCATACTGAAACTTCTTACTAGCAATTACACTCAGAAGTATTTAAAATTTGAGTCCGTACACAATTGCATTAGAAGATCTCTGCTCAATATCAGAAAGGAAACATTCGCCAACGCTCCACTCACCTACAACGTCTGATTTTCACGCGCTCTATGATGTGTGCGCGTATTTTGATTGCCACCTGGGGTACTGCTTTCTCTTTCTGTGTGATGCGCTTGAGAGTGTTAGCGCTTATTAGTGGTTACGCTTTGGGTCTAAAAATTAGACGTATATTAATGCGTGTGCGTGACGTATATTAATGCTAAGAAATGTTTCAACTTCTACTTATATTTGCAACAGCCATTTTTTTACACATTGCTTTGCCTTCATTTTTCTATTCTGGACGCAATGGCATCGCTATATCTAAGCCTCTTTTTGAAAAGCAGTAGTTCGTTTGATTCCCTCAAGCATCCGCAGAATGTAAAAAGAACCAGTACAATGTCTTACAGTTCCTACCGTGCAACGACATGCAATGATAAAAAGGAATTAAATATTCATGGAAGAGGATATGTTTCATCGCTACTGACGAAGCGTGTCATCGTTAATATTTAATGAATTGTTTTTCCGGTGGGCGGCTTTAATTTACGTAAATTTATTTCATTTGTACGCCGGGGAGCTGCATATAGGACACACAACTTTCACCATTTCGATTTTAGCTTGATGAGCGTTGTTAATACTACATGCGTAATAAATACGCAGAGATATTCATAAGAAACTATAAATATTGTTATTCTGTTTGTTTATTTATTTAAGTTGTTTCGGTCATATGGTATGTATTATGTGGGCCTTTGCGAAATGTCACGTGAAGGAGCAGTCAGCGGTATCTGACACGTGCACCAAACCAATTTTAGATAAAAGTTTAATATAATCTCATTATTTCCGATATGGTTACAGCTTCCTTTATTATAATTAAATTAACTTATGCATGATGAAACCATATTTCGTTTGCTGGCCTATTAAATGTCCCATGACAGGATCAATGACATTCATATATGACAATCGTAAAGTTAAATCACATATCACATGTTATACGGCTGGAATATTATCTCAGGACATTTACCTTACAGTAGTACATTTTTCAGAATCATACACCCAACATTCACATAAATTTAAATTAATCCCCATGTGTCAATAGCCTCTAAGGCTGCAAAGGAAAATTTATCAGAAACCTAGGCAATGCGAACCTGCTGTAATGCGAATCCTAGACTATTAATACATATTTCACATGCTCGAGACATATCGCTATTCATTACGTCCTTGTGTGTTCGTTTCATTAGATAAAGCCATTTATCGCTGTTGACTGTGGATGTATAATGTATGTTTTCAATTAAATTATCGGCCAAATAAAGAGTCCTCTATAGTAACTCTATCCTTCGTAGAGAAATTTGTGATACAGCATGCGAAAACATATAGGAGTGCCTAGAAAACTTTGGTTAGGAAAAACGGCTTCGGTTTTCGGGAGTTTTTAAATTTAAATTTTTAAATTCTAAGTGTAATGTCAATTTGAATCTATCGTCAGGCTTGCAGGACGTGCTACATTGAGCTTTCATAATTACGCTTCCTGTGAAATAATTACGATCCAAACCATTCTTTGAGCCAAAATTATTTCTTATGAACGCTTAAAATTTGATAATAGCTGCAGATATACTTATACCATATGTGTGGGACTTATAGGCAATCACTTTTCATTAGGAACGTGCGCTGTGCATGCAAGAACCCCCGGTACCTACCCAATGTATTCTCCCGCCAATAGATTTCTTCACCAGATTCCCCTTCCTCCACAATTTAATCTTTTTAAGTTCCAAGTGGAAATCAATGGAACAAATACTATCTATAGATGATAAGAACTTTCTTTTGCGTGAAATGATTTTGATTCATTTCCTTTTTATTTTCTTTCCAGGTAAGAAAGTTCATTTCATTTAATGTGAAATCACTCAATCGGAAAGCGTATACGTGTTCAGTTTCTTGGCCAACAAGCGGAGGGCAGTGAGTAATAAACGTGAGATTTCAGAAACGTGAAGATAATAAAAAAGAGTAATTGCAATGAAATTGAATTAAGGATAAAAAGATCGCCTAAGGAAACTTGGCTTTTTAATGATTGTCTGACGTGTGTATTTTCTTATACGAGGGTGGTATAATAAGTACCCGTGTTCGAAATGAAAACACCACTTTTTCAAAACATTATTTTTTATATTTCAGCATAGTCCTGTTTTAGGAAGATACGCTTCTCCCAATGTTCCTGCCATTTTTTAACCCCTCTAAAAAGTAGGACTTGTCGAACTCTCGAAAATACGCCTCAGTCTCGGCAATGACTTCCTCGTTTGAGTTAAATTTTCTTGCCCTGCGAGTCATTTCTTCATGTTAGGGAACAAGAAAATGACGCGAATGGCTGGCAAATCCAAAGTAACCGATCAATCGGTCTGAAATGTATTGTATCGTCGTTTGATAGATGGCAGCACATGATGAGAATACCAATTTCCCTCAGGAACGCCCTCTGTCGTCAAAAACGGGTACTCATTGAATCGCCCTCGTATTTTTAACCCTTCGACTTTTGCATCAAGTTTCTCACTCTATGTCTTTTGTAGGACAAGTAAGCTAAAATGAGACTAGAATAATGTCTCAACTGCGTTATGCATTTGGTGTCAATCTAGACTTCATTAATTTTTTTTAATCCTCTTCTGCCAGTCGCAAAGGAAGTGAAACTATCCAGGGTGTGAACAACGCCTAGCTATTTTCGTTGGAGTCCAGCTTTGCGCATTTCGATATCTGAATATATAAATATTCTCTTTCTGGAGCTATTTCCATCCTTTTGTGTCAAATCGGTCAAGCGGGCTTCAAAACCCCTCAACACCGGCCATAACTTCGCTATCATCATCAAATTTCTTCACTTGAAATATCCTCTAGCCGAGAAAGCAGGAACATCTGAGAAATCTGGCCAATAAAACAGACATTCGAGAATTTTGAACCCCATTTCTTCAGCTCGGATCCATATCGGATGGATCCTTGATGCATTTTCCATATCCAATTCGTTCGCAAAGACTTTTGGATCGTTTCTCGGGAGAATCCCTTCGGTCCCAGCTACATACCTTTTCGGTAACTCTTCGGTCTGCCGACACAAGTTCTCCCATTTTTTCACGTTTTCAGTGAGAAACTGACAGGCATCCATCTGTCACATAGACTGCCAGCTTATATGCCTTGGCCAAGCGTGGAAAAACATGGTACCCCAATATTTTCACTAAGTCGCTATGTATGTCTTCTGCGTAAATATTTTTGACGAAAGGCACCTGAAAAGAACAGAAAAAAAATTTCATTTATTTATAATTTGTATGAAATATCACTTATAAAAATTTAAAATTTTTGGTATCTCGCATGTTATGACTTTGAAGCTTAAGTATTGATCCTAAGGTTCTTTTTTGTGGACCAAAGACAGTGTCTTAAGATATGGCAAAATTAACTTTGATATTTTTCTTTCTTTTAATCCCACTTAGCAAATTTTATAAATTTTAGAAAGGTATGACAGATTGTCAAAAATCGGCAACATTACCTAGAAATTTAATATGGATGTACGTGAATCGACTCAAATCATATTACTATTCGTGAATATTTTTAATGAAAAAATTTTCAAAAATTTTATGATTGACACCATTTTTTACTTGTATTTAACGTGAATGGCATTCATTGTTGGGAGTTTTGCATATAATGCCTAGCAAGTGGGTTGCATGGCAGCTACTTATTGTTACTTAAGCATGCCTAACAAAGCTGCACTATGGTACCTTGATTATGGACCTTTTCAATCTATGGTTATCATCGTTATTTTATTATTTACGGGAGTCCACTGTTAACAAAGTATAGGCCAGCATCGGCCTATTTCGATCTATTGAAGCAACCTAGGAAGTCCCCTAACTCTATGGTTGCCAAGTGTTCTAGTGCCCTTACATAAGCACTCCTCCCCGAAGGACGCGATTATTAGCCAGGCTCAGTTAACTTAGAAGGAATTATTCTCTTGTTTTTTCTTTCTCAGTAAAAGCTCTACGAGTTTCATTCGTTTGTATCCTAATTGGCTGTTACTATTATCTTTAGTGCTCTTACACCATTTCTGCATTGCCCTTGAAATTTCTTTTGTCCTTGTTTGTTACGGTGAGGACAAAGAGTTCTTTTCACCCTGAAGTTTTTCCGTTACTTCCAACCAGTATCAACTTCTTTCCAGAAGGCTTTGTCTGATTCCCTTTTTGCAGTTGCAATAGGCATTTCGTTTGTGTCCATTCTAGTTGCATTTTATTCGGCTAATTCTGCTCTTGCTAGATTATTTGCTCTACACGGCTATGTCCAAGAAATCTACGTCAATTTTACATTTATTGTGACTTTTAGTGGTCTCCATTCTGTCTTAGACTAATTGTCAAACTGCACGGTTAGGGGCAAGCCAACTTAATGCTGTAAAATATTTCATGTAAATTTTGTTGATATGTGCTTAATCGAATAGGCCTTTGGCGTTCTAGAGTTTTCGCAAAGTTTTTTGGGGGATGCCAAATATGTAGAAAAGATAATAAAGCTCTATATCTAAATGCTATCATCGAAATTATATATCTGAGTGAATTCCATATTAAAAGTTATATTTTTCATTCTGTCGAGCCATCGAATATGTTTTTTAAACAACTATAAACCAAACCTTCGAAACATTTGGTTTGCATTGTACAAAGACCGCTGCAGTCAAAATAACCGTCTTTTCTCTAAATAAATCTCAAGTTTATGTATCAGTTAGTTCATATTCCATTGAAATTGACATCAGTACCTAGATGAGAAAGGTACCTTTCAAGTACCAATTAATCTTCAAAGTTAACCTTCCGAGCAAACCACATTTTATTGTACTTCTGGCCGACAAACGGCATGCGACTTAGGCAATTGGATCCAAAAAAAGCAGCGTTACATCCATTACTATCTCTTTGGTGCTAAGATTCTTTTTCAAAATTATATTTATTGATTATCACCTGACGCACCTCTTCTTTGAGAACGGGTATATTAAATTCATCTGTATAAGATAAGAAACTCACGAAATTAAGAAAAATTGTTTTGACAGCAGACATCATTTGACGCCTGCCTGATGTTTTTTTCGTGTGACAGTTGCTACTAGCTCCAATTGAACCTTCCCGAAAGAAACGACGAACTCTCTTTAGACACCTAAGCAGAGTATATATTTACTTAGAAGTACAACTACAACTCCGTTGCATACTATGCAGAGTGGTCCCTTTCCATAAAGAAGGGCACTAACAATTAACTCAGCAATCCCTCTCCCTGCCACCCGGCTTTGTAGAAAAGCGTAGTTAAGTGGCACCTTGAAATTACCTGATCGAGACTTGACTGAATAACCTAATCAAGACGCTTGGTGCGACTAAGGAGATATGCCCGAAGTAAAATGACAGGCAGCTCTATGCTAGGTTTTCAGTGTCACAAAGAATATAGTCCAGTTGTTTATAGTATCTGGAAAAGCGACACCGAATGCGTAAAAAGCGTTCAGTTCCTTACAGTTCAAAAATATTATTTATTTTGTCACTATTCTTATTGTCTTTTCTTTTATCTTATCATTATTTAGTTTTCCTTTCATCTAGTTAACGTAGCTACCGATGGTTAGAATCATAGCTGCTTCTTCTGAACTGTAGTAGTATTTTCTTGTTTACCTCATTCACTTGCGCGGATAAAAACCAACTCTGATTTTAAAATATCCTTTCAAATGGCACCGTGTTTGCCCCGAAAAACAAAACAAACTTTTGAAACGACTCTTGGGTTCTTAGCTGTTCCAATACATGACTGAACCAGGAGTGTATAGAAAATAATTCAAGTTTTGAATGAAACCATAGAATCTTTTAATTATATGGTGTTTCATCATGTCCAAATTATTCGCTGGATCAAGAAGTCTTTGTCGTTGCTTCTCAGTTGTCAGGAAATGCGGTGACTAACACCTCGAATTTGTGCCCTCGAATTTTTCCCATTTGTCAATGGTCATCTAAAAATTTGTGAGCACGTTCATTTGAAGGTTCACATAATGGCTTCTCAATCACTTCTTTAGTTGTCATCTCTTTTCAGTTCATTTCAACTTTGCACTTATGATTCCCAGTAAAGCTCAGAGGAAACTATGTACTGAGAATTTGAAGAGTTGCTTCATATGACATTTCGAAACTACATTCCGATTCTTGAAGCTTAAACGTCCGAGTGCCTTCAATATCCTCTGAAAGGGAGTTAAACAGGGATATAGAAGGTATGCTATCTCCTCCCTTATTGACCCAGCGCTTCTGCATAACTCTTTGGCTAAAATTTGTATTTTGTAAGTTTGAAGGCTGGCAAAATGATTTGAATCTCGATCCTAACCAGTGCTGCAAAGTGAATTCATAAAATAACTAAAATTCTTGAAGGTTTTTTTGTAATATGCCACGAGTCTGCTGCATGTCCTGATAAATAGTGGATTTTTACCCTTCTTTGCTCGCTTAGAGACCTTACTGAAAATGGGAGATTTCCTGAAGCTGGTGTTACCACATTTGCTTTTGGAACCATTAATGTCCGGATATTGCGCTCAATTTAATTTATGTTCTGTTCAGTCTAGCACTTGTCGCATTGGTTGCACTTTTCTGGTTTAATTTTTCGAGAATCTCTACATAGCCAAGTTGTTATTTTCTTTGTCAAAGAACCTAAGGAGTCTAAGTCTTGCATGCATTCGTCGATTTTTCTCTAATTTGAGCTTTTCATATGTATAATTATTGCTTACATGCCAAAGAGATCCGAAGATACTTCTTACAGCAAGGTTTTGGTACGCTTGAAACCCCTTTTTGTAGGTTTTTCTCGTCTGACAGGGAACTGTACTGCCGTAGAGTCGTGTCATTCTTTAATTCTGGTCAAATATGAGGATCTTGTTTTTATATTCATATACTTTGGTTTAAGCAGGAGGAAAAGGAAAGTAAAGATTCCAGAAACTAGATTCCGTTTTTCTTGTCCATTTCAAACTTGCGTTTGTATTGCAAAAATACTTTGATAGATTTTTGCAATTTTAAAATGATGCTTTTGTATGTCTGGATGTACAATGTTCACAATTATCAGCGATATAAAATGAAATTTTGACATTTGTGGGTAAATTGGGAAGATCCACCGTGTAGATACTGTGTATTATGGGTGACAGTTGTGATCCTTGCGGGAAAGCATGTCAAATCGGCCGCATGTTGGAGATTTCGTTGTGAAATCTAGTTTGTTTGATAGCAAAGGTAATGTGGCGTGCATGCATTTTGATTATTAGTTCCGCATACCAGACCTTATCGCAGGCATTTACCACGTCAAACATATCGAGGCCGGTGGGCTTTCTGCTGTTGAGGCCATTTCGTACGAGTTGCACTAATTTTGCCAACTGGAAGTCTATGGAGTGTTAGGACATTACGTCAAATTATTCTACGGGAATAATTTTATTTTTTTAAACGATTATTATTATTATTATTATTATTATTATTATTATTATTATTATTATTATTATTTTTGGAGTATTGTCTTTTCCATTGTTTTGAAGAAACCTAGAGAAACTTGTATTCAGACCTAGAAACTTGTCTTCGCATTATCCGCGCACATGTGTTGATAATTTTCTCTTTGTTGTCAGTGTCTTCCTCGTAGAAAGAGTTCTTGCGGACGCGTTTCGGCGGTGCGCCATCCAATACAAAAAAGTTCTCGTGGAATTGCATTTCCATTGTGGCTGCAAGACCTTTCAAACATCATGGCGTAACCCGTGGATTGGTGGAATGAAGAACATACTCTTCTAGACTCTTCCCTAGAGATATTTTGCTTTGAAAATGTTATAAAAGTCAGACAGTCTGTAACTGATAGAAACAAAACGGATAGAGTACCTGTCAAATATTAGCGCAATTAAATCAATCGTATCAGCGCTACCCAAACGGTTAAAGTTTCGCTTCTTTGCATAATTTTCTGTTTTCTTCTTTTAAGGATGTAATGGATTTAGCATCCCAGCCGTCACGGCGACGACTCGGGATGAAAGTCGGCCTCGCACCGACAATTGGACGTGCAGTCCTTGAGACGTGGCAACGAGTCGTACCCCGTGGGTCAACAACTCGGCCACTCGGAAGTTCCCTCGCGTGGTAGCTGCTGGCTAGCTAGCTCAGTGCGGCGAGGATTGCGGACGTGGGTCGGACCCAAGTGAACTTCCGCTCTTGGTTCCATTTGAACCAGCCACCGAAAAGCCCGATTTACTACGCGACGTTTCTAAACAAATTACGTTACTTTACTCGAATTTTTTTACCATCAAGATACAATCAAAGAATCAAACTCCCCGACTAACGCGCATTCGCGAACCGATATACCGCGGTGCCTAAAAACAAACTACTTTAATTTTGCGACCGTAAAACACGCGAACCCGAAAATACCGAACTAGTAGTCCGCGACACGACTACAAATTATTACCGGAACAAAATTACAGCACCGCGGAACCCGAGCGACGAAACACATTGTTGACCCTACATCATCCTGCACTTACCTTCGCGCCATTTCCACCTGAAAGAAAAGGTTGTTGGAAGGAAAGAATGTGGTTTTTCTTTTAGCACTTCATTTTAATTCTGGTTCTTAAAAATTTATGTAAAATTTTAACGCTTTATAGGTCAATTCATACAAGTCAGACAAACGTACCAGAATCGCGCTATATTAAGTCCAATGTTGATTAAATCAAATTAAAAGAAAGCACGATAGTGAAGCAGAAACATCGAAATACTATTATATGTGTACACATACTTGCTTAACCTACTTCAAAAAAATTATTCTTAATCCTTCATTGGGTTTATAACAAACTTTTGAATTGCACATTATTCTTACACAAATGAATATTTCTTTTACACTATCAATATAAATATTCAAAAATTTTTACAAGTTCTTAAGTTGATTCTCATTGATGTGTCGAAATCTCCAATGAGTTCAAATCAAAGAGGAAGCGATCCATTTTAAATTTAAAATATTTTACAATCAAATATATTTTTAACTGCTTAACTCTACTTTTTCCAATATTTTTTTTTTCTGTCTTTTACGAAAGTGCTTATTCTGATGATGTTAAAATGAATGATCGTCATAATTTTATTTTTTTTTTTTTTTTTTCATTTGTAAAATGAGATCAAAATTTTTCTAAATGTGTTTTTTCTTCATTATTTTTTTCAATCCAGTTTTATATGGCATGCAGTTGATCTAATAGCATTATGGGGAGAGCCCATTTGCGTGAGCACCTTGTCAAGCCATTGAAGTGGTCCGTGTAAATGAATTTCGATCCAGCATGGTGTCGAGGTTACATCTTGACGATGGTATTCAGCACCCCAACCTTTGACAAAACTCATACGTATTGTGCACATACGTATCAGCTCAAAAACAGCTTCAAATCCATGATTAACAGACTGCGATAATAACTGAGCAAATTCTTGATTGTTGAAAATTTTTAGAGAACAACCTGGTGGAATTTTACACACTGTCGATGGGTGCAAGCCGTGATGATAATTACAATTGCGAGACTGCACAAAGATAGCAGAGTCTGATAAACACTCTGCGTATACTTCACCCGCTACATGATATAGATGAACACCTTTATTTCACTGTTACACATGCACACTTGCAGAATCACACCGTAGCTTTTGTTTTAAGTTCTAACTTTATTTTAGTTTTACTGTTATTAATTAGCTAAATATTTATTTTTATTTTTTTTTTATTTCACACGGTAGTCTTAAGTTTAATAAGATCTAAGGAAATTTCGTCCTTAAAGCAAGCGTAGCACTGATATATGAAGAGTTTCATTCAAAAGCTTAATTCCATATCACACACGAAATTTGTATATTATCAACGACCGATCGATGCAACCGATCTTGTGACGAAAGGATCATTTGCTCGGCAGTCCCACTTCTAATCTCATCTGAGTTTAAGTCCGCCGAAAATCTTAATTAATGTTTTTTTTTTTTTTTGTTTTCAAGCGCGTGCTTCACTTTCTCGCGACCAAATCCCCGTTCCGGAAATGCCATCACTCCCTTCTGACCTGAAGTGGTCGCCAGGTCGTAGGTCAGCTGACTTTCGACCTGTCCGCCGAACTTCCGACTGCGGGAAAAGATGGTGGCACCATCTTCAGGTCGGTAGTCACTACAAGGATGTTAACATCATTACATAAAATGCTTCTATTATTTTTATGTTTTTTACGAAATGTTTTGCCTTTGGTCATATAATTTCAAAAACGACTTTCAATCTCGTCCTTATTAAAGGTGTATATAATAGTGCGCTGATGAAAAAAATGTGAGTTTATTTAGACGATTTTTCGAACGTACAAGTAAGCAAGAGTAAATCCTTTCCCCAGTAAGTTCTAACCCAGCAAAATGTTTAGCAATTCGTAAAATCAATTCGAAAATATTTCTTCGACTGTCCTTTTATTTTAGTTGTGCGAAATTCATCCAAGTTCCTCTGTTTAAGTTATTTCATCATGCAATTTGGAAAATTAATTAAATCTAAGCCCCGAATCAACGCAAAAGTTGGAAAATATATTTCTCCTGGGAATGGTGATAAGCAGCCAATGGAGCATTATAAACCGTTCCGTATCAAATTAAGTAGATTATAACGGGCTTCCGAAGCTATTTAAGATCTGCTCTCGATTCGCACCAATGATCCTGAAGATTTGGGAATTAGTCAGAAAATGAGACATTAATGAGATGTCATTTACACAATGAAAAAAGTCCTTCAAAAGCTTTCATTTCATCCATTTTGGTTCGGCTCAGCTTATTACCTCTTCCCACTTTGTCGCCTAACAATTTCTAGAAGATTCTAAGGACAAGAGGGAAATCTTAGCGCCCGCCGTCCGCACCACGCATCCGCGATTCATATGCCTATGATATGGAACCATTAATTTGAAATCTTAATTAAGCTTCAACGAATGAGTGCTGAAGAAGGATATTTAGCACACGGTCTTGTAAACGGTAGTGTACACGCAATGGTAGTGGAGGTGATGATGATGATGCGAATGGTAGTTCGCCTTTGTCAAAACCATTCCGACTTTATAATTAATTACGAGCTACGTAAAAAGTAGATGACGAAAGAAGAGCTTGAGATGCCTAACAAGTGTGCTATGACTTTTTGGCCGTTGTTTTCCTCTGGCTTGAATTTAATACCAAAGAGCCTATCAAGTGTTCTTGTAATCATTAAGAGCGCCACTTAGAACTTTGAGAGTTTATTCTTAAGATTGATGTGCACTGATGGTTTTGACCTGTGCACAAGGATGCGGGTAAAGCCGAGAAACGAGATTTTTACTTGGAAAGTTAGTTGGAAACTAATTGATGTCTGCAATTTGTATTAGCCTAGAACAAGAGATTTAGGGGCATGATATTGAATTAATTTTAATTGGGCTTTGTTGCACCAATGTAAATAATGAAATAGCATCAAAAAGCGATGGCTTTTGGAGTGGGGAACGTGACAGAAACTTTCAAAAATGAGCAAGGCGAAATTAGTTCGCAAGTTCTCTAAATTTTGACATACTTTCTCTTCTATTTCTGTGGCAAACAGATCCGCAATCTTCTTTGTGCGTCAAAGATCAGATGATCGGTATCAAAATTCCACTCAGTCATGCACTCAAAATAAGTCCCTTTTACTATTTTTCGTTCAGTAGCTATGATATCCTTTCCACGTTTTCTTTTTTATGCCTCTCGATTTGTTCAGTTGCTTTTACACATCGTTCTTTTCTATATATCTATTTCTATATCTTTTCTACATATTTTGTTGGCCTTTCTTCTTCTTACTTTTTACAGCTTCCTTCAACTTTTCAATAATTTAAGTAATAATTCACCAACTATGGAAAATCCGTTGTCTACATTCACTTCATTTCAATCTGAAAAAGAATTTTCATTATCAGAGCTTTTGAATCTTATAGTGTGCTGAACATCTCTTCACATTCGGTAACGAGCTGCTCAAATGCTGCGGCTCAAAAATATCTTCTGCGACTTCAATCTTATCATAGGGAACAAGCCTGTAGAGCTTAAACCATTCAGAATATTTTTACACTTTATCAATGACCAAACCGTGCCCAATAACTCAGCAAACTATCGTTTAGCAGGACGATAGGGCCGTTGCCCATTTTGGTCTTCCATGGTTGACTAAAACTATCTCTCAAGCTGGCTTGACGGGTCCAAAGACGCATTCATCTAGGGGTTGAAGGTGATCAGTAAGATAGTTCAGATATTTTATAAGTTTTTTATCGTTGCTAATCGCCATTTCTATACTTCGTATGCTTATTTGGCTTGCATGTTTCCTGTGTTTTCCACTATGTCATTTCTGATTTGAATTCCAATGACGTAAGTTACTGCAGCAGTATAAATGTTCCCAGGATATGATTTTTCAGACATCCGTCGGGGCTGAACTATTAGAGGAGGTAGGATTGCACGACTGGCTGACAAGCGTGCTAGCACCGTAGTTGATTCGCGACCTGCACCATCTGAGCCACGTTGAAGTGTTTTCACCTTTTCTACTATGGCTCTAAGGGGCGACAGATCACTTGCAAAACCTGTCTCGTCCGCATTGAATATTAAATTGCCTTGGTCTTCTTCATCTGTTCCGTAAGTATGAAAGATCTTCTTTATTGTATCAAAAAAGCCGTGCATGTTTTCTTGCCTTTTGCAAGTGTTCAGGCTTTTTCAAAGAGATCAAAGAATTCCTGTGCATACAGGCAAAATACCAATCTTCATTAGAGCAACCATCTCGAAAAGCCTTTTTTGAAAGTGATTTTTTTAGTTTTTCCTTGTCGCAAGGACTATCGACTGCCTTCGATAAGTCAGTTGAACGGTCTGCTCCAATTGTATTAAAATCAGTCTGTCGATCTTTGATGCAGAACTGATGTCGATAATTCCACAAAATGATATCCCTGTAGAAGTCATTACCTTTAAGGAATTGTCCTGGATGCATAGAGACAAATTCTACAACAAAAAAAATGCTTTATCACAATTTTAAACAGAGGCTCGGACGTATGGTGACTGAACTCTATTGGTTATTTATAACGAGATTTTATGTAAGAAACCGTATCTATGTTTTTAAGGAGGCAACATCTATTTATTTGAATGTATTAGTCTCTGGGGAATTTCATTAACTTATTAACTAGTTCTTCTTAACCAGTTTGCATACAAATCCTTGATACAATTATAAATTTCTATAGAAAGTACTTTATTAGTGAATACGGAATATGAATCATGTGTCAGTAATACGTTATTTATAATTCTGGAAGCATGTATATGCTTCAAGGATTCTGCTTACTTGATTTAGAGCAGCCACTCGATGGTTTTGCATTGAGATCAATAGTGTTCGTTATTTTCAAATACTTGGTAAATAACGAAATAAAATATAAATTCCCAGAAAAAAAAGCTTCCAATACAAAACACTAAAACAGACTTTTGTTGCGCTTCAAGTTCGTTATGATAACGACATTGCAAAATATAACCTTCTCAATTTCAGGAGTATGCTATCATCGAAGCTATCACGCATCAGTGGCTCCAAAAGCATGAGAAAAAAACACGGAATGTATGCATGCTTGACCCAGTATTCAAATCAACTGAAAATGGGTTTCGTGGAATGCAATTTTCTTCTAAGTGAGAAAAAGAACGTACGCATTTGTTCGGATTCGGAACATTTTGAAGAGTGTTTATGAAAACTATTAGATGGAAGGATAACAACATTGACGCAAGCACTTAATGCATAAGCGCACTTGACACCTTGTGTGCCTATTTGAAATACGACATATGTGCTGGTTGAACACGCAAAACTCATAAGAGTTCAGGCATGCATATGTGTGTTGAGCGTATGTTTTCAAAGCATTGTTCCAATACTCATTGGAATAAAAAATGTCATACATATGTTGCAATGTGAATTTTCCATAAAGTTTTCTCATATGTTTTCTCAATGTGACAGAATTCAGTGTGACCCGTGTTTCTTCCATCAGCTTCCATCATTACCTTGTCCTTTGTGTCAAATATATTCGATAATATGCAAGTTGTATTTTTCAACAGTTTTCTCTGCTGATACATCTACGAATGACGTTTTGATAAGTAAAAATGGAACGCGTGCAAAGGATTTATGCTTAGTATCGACAAAAGTCACGCAGAGACGCAAAGTTAAGATTGATTATCCACTGCTTGTCTCGGAAAATCCTTTTCACGCGCCTACTTAGCAAACAGAAAGGGTTCTATGTAACTAATCATGGAACGTCTGCTTCCTTGTTCCTAATGACAATTACTCACTAGGCAAACATGAAGCACATATTTTAGGATTAACTAAAATGCCAAACCACTAGTAAATCTTATCCCTTTCGATCCTATTTGACGCCACAATCGCTAATGAGAATTAGTCAAGATTTGAAACTCAGTGAGTTTCCATAACATCTCGCTGATAAGGAGGTGGTAACTAATTGCAGAATATATTCTGCCTACACTTCAATAACAGTGAAATACAATTTTCTATTGTGACTGCAGGAAGCGAGCGAGGGTGCGCAAGGGAAAGCGCAGATTTCCCGACTACTTGTTGATTCTAACCTCATATTCCGTTTGTATACATGCAAAAATATGTAAACCATGTCTAAAGTAATGTCGAATTTCAACGGTATAGTGGCATGTGGTGCGGCGCCATTACCACAAACGTGTGTATATATGCATAAGTAATTACAGAGATAACTCCATGTGAAGAGGGAGCTAATTCAGATTTTAGACAAATTACAGGTAATGCTGGTGGTAGGAGCGAACTACCCGAACAGAAACGGTCATAGAAGAGCTGAAAATACGCACTCCATCCTATGAAATTTGCAACTCTCAACGAACTTCATCGTACCACAGGATAGATTTAATTATGAAATAATGTATGCATGTAAATATAATCGCAGAGCTCGGAGGATGTGAGAGAAATGACGTCAGTGGTGTGGGAGATATTTATGAAATTTGATATTTAAAGCATTGTTATCCCGGCGGATTTAGAAAAGCAAATAGAATTTCAAAATCTACTTGCCGTTCATAAATCAATGTGTTGATTGCGTTGCTAAATGAAAGACTGTCGATCCTGTCGAGTCATTTTTATAATTGTTTTTTTTTTTAATTTTATTCCATAATATAATCTCGTTTTTTTTTTCTTGTCTCGTCTTGGACAGATGCAGGGACATTGCTAGAGTAACAATGGATCCGGTGTGCCAAAAGATTCTGTTCGACTTCAGGAATTCTACTTTAAAAGACTCGAGTCCTGCATCTTTAGTGCCTGAGTGTGCTAAAGATATAATTTTATGATATCTGTGTTTTATTTCTTTCGATTGGTCGGCTCTGGTGAACTTGTAGGAAAGAAAGACTAAACAAAATTGAAAGGACACTGGAATCAAGCATACTTCACTATTCCTTTCTTTCTCACTATATGGCAAGAAAATATTTTTTCTTTCGCAATTTACAATTTCAGCTTTCTTTCATTTTTCCTAATATGTTTATCCTTTATTGTTATTTTGGTCGGTCTATAGTCATTCGCTTGCATTTCATATTGCAAAGTATCAGTAGGTGACACTTGTTTAGATAATTCCGCCTTTCTTTCATGAAACAAATGTTATGTTTAACATTCTGTTTCAAATGAGTCGAAGGTGTTTTCAGGTAGACTTATCCTTTTTCATCATAATTACCAAACAATTAACCTAAAACTGCCATTATTTTTCTCATTTTTGGGCAAAAACGCGTGATGCCGAATGGCAACTATGAGAAGGAGTGAAAATTTCTAATGAATTTCAGGTCAGGATTGATGAGTTTCCGACCTTTTTCTGGGGCATCTGTTTTATAAGTTTATGATGGATTGCATTTGAGAGCTTTAGGCATGGATTTATAGTTTTGCCTTTTATTAGTCAAATTTCAAAAAAAAAAATTATGCACATTTTCCGAAAAATTTAGCTCTGGTTTAACGTGGTTACTAATCACAATTTATTGGTATGTTGGAATACTATAATCCTGAAAACATATAAGACGGCACAAGTATTGTGTTTTTATCAAAAATTTATTGATATTTAAGTTGTGACGGCAGATTTCATCAAGTTTAAGTATTTGAATAATTCAGTTTTAGGACATTCGAACTGTCACGTCGTCGGTCCTTTGACTAGCCAGATGATTCTCTTTGAACTGGAAGGAGATTCTCCTTGAATTGGAATGAGATTACTCAGGAAATAAGTTTAGTAGCCAACGATTAGTACGACGAAGTTCTTTGGTAGTTCTCTCAATTAGTAGTCACTACTTACTAGTAGTTACTCAAAACGCCCCTCTAAATTCGCAAATTTTATAGTTTTCAAAAAATTTAGTTACATCATTCGTAATCCAGCCGAACTACAGGATGAGGACGAGCCAGAAAAAGCAGAAGAAACCAAGAAAAGAAATGGATTGGCGCAAAACATGTATCGGCAATATCGATACCGAATGAACTGCTGATCCTTTAGATGATGTTGAATTTGCACATCGAATTCCTCTCCGATACATTTGCACTTCATATATGAGGATATAATCAGCCGCATTGTGTCACTAACCAATACTTAAACGGAATAAAAAGATACCTACACCTCTTTCCGGACAGATGAAACGGACACATAGGTATATCTTGGTGCGAAAATCTTGGGAAAATGAAAAATGCATTTTGCTTACACGACGAGGTTTCCCCCCAATGGCCTTCGCTACGCCAAGGAACACTTTAGACAGAATGAAATCGAATTGTCATCTCAACGACAATTCACTTAAAAAAAGAAAAAAGTTATCCTGCATGCCACGAACTTTTTAAAGACCAGCAGTTTTTAGAGTTTAGTTAGTTTTCACCGCACAAATGGGGCATTAACATGTATACTGTTTGTATTTTATAAAAGCTTCATGCACAATTTTGAAATCTATGCTGGTAAAGTGAATACGACACCTCTGTGAAAGTGGCGAAAATGTTCACGTGTCTTTGCGATCGGTTAAAACTGATATTTAAACACTTTTATAAACTGAAGAACAAAAGGGTACTCACGGTAGGAGCTATTCTTGCAAATTATCTACCAGGGTACCAATTCAAACATGACAAAAAATTTTTAAAAAAAGGAAGAAGATCATTTTTTTCATTTCAATATTGGAGGACGCGGTCAATGGACCGAGACAATTGGAGGCACTTGTCCAAGGATCGTTTGATTTCATAATATAGACAAAAAATAAATTATTGGCTATAGAGTGGTTCGATTAGTAACCATACGGTAACTAAATTCCCCACTACATCCATACAGAGTACAAAGTTGATCAGTTGTTGAAAAAAAAATTTATCAAGGCTCCACGTCTTTGCAGAGTACAATCAACATATGCGTGAAACCGATTCAAACGACACGGTAGTAACGTTCTACACAAAGGATATCGGAGCGCGAAAAATACTTTTTACGAATTTTTATAGGCTGATCCGCATTTGGATTGTCAATGCCGTGCTCCTTTACCGAATGTTATCAAGTAATGCTAAAATTATGGAAGTTAAGCCGCTTGTGATCTCCAAATCGAAAGTAAGTTACCGGCTTTTGACATTGGAGAAAAAATTTGCGTCCGAAAGAACTAGTCCAAGCAGCAAAGAAGTGAGGTAAAGCCGTCCGAGAATCCTGTTTACCTTGCCCTCCCCATCTGACAACATTAAATACTCGTTTTGACAATATCGCCCACTTCCAAATTTACGCCAAAAAATTAAGATCCGAGCATTGTTAGTATATAGCTTCACAATCTGGGATTAATGTTTGAAATGTGATGTAAATTTATGTATAACAAACAAAACATACACTTTATTCAATAATCATACGAAAAAAAAATAGTTTGATGTACTATGAAATTTTTATTTCAAATGACTTTCAAAGTCATATTGAAAGCCACATTTTAATAATATCTCTACTTTCTAATCATACCACAAGCTATCGTTTCTAAATTTTATGTTTTGTGAAATCTTGCGATATATTAAGTATATAATATATGCCCATTCTCAGCTCGTTTCATCCTGAAAAACATAAAATAAATTAGTCGAAAATTTTGATGTTTTAAGAAAAAAAAGAGTGAAATATAACCCTAGTGAGGCTTAAGCTTACTTATCCTTAAAGTAATAAAGGCTGTTTTCGATTAGTTTCAAATGACTTGACATGTCGCAGAAAAATAATTGACGTTTGATATAATAACACTGAAGGAGACGCTCTGTAATATTTAAACAAATATTTGTATGTATTTATTTTGTACTTGAAAGTTAAAACTAGCTTTGAGCGTTACTTTTTGCCATATTTGGAATCGGAAGTAGATTTTTCCTATCTTTTAGTTAAAAGATAAAGCATATCAGCAACATACAGCAAGCAAATGTCAAAGTAATATCCTTAATTATTCTTTTTCTGTACCAGATGTATTTGGCTGAAGTCTCTGTCGTTTCAAACGCAACAAATAGTGAAATTTTTTCACTATTTTGTTTTAGAAATAGGTAGATGTTCAAACGGAAATGAAAACCTAGTAGGGTGAAAAAAGGAAGAGTATACAAAAGAGGAAAAATTGGAGATAGTTTCGATTGCAACGATGCAAACTTCAGAGATCTATAAGTGTTTAGGATCCTTTGACTGTCTTTAAAATCAGAATTGTGTGCTTAAATCCATGAAAACCAAAGCAAATTAGAATTTAAAAGCAAAGCAAAGATATTGCTATCACATGCATTGTGCATATTCCCTTCGAGACCAAACTCTAGAACAAAGACTTTTGATATTACTGTGAAAATCCTAGTAAAAAAGTACACCAAGAACACATTGATAAGTTTGGCTATCAAGGTAAAGCCTTGCACTCGAATTAAAATTTCAAATCTTATATGAAAGACGTAAGTCTCGATGAAGTATGTGTTGCATGCATTCCCGTAAAAGTTTTTTTACGATTACCTTAGTGGTTCGTCTTCTTTCAATCGAATCTTGCGTCTAATTTTTAATAGGAAGTAATCGGTGAGACTCAGGAAGGGCTGTATGACGCTGATTGACTTGCATTTATCGTGATTTTCGGAAAGTTGTTCATGAAAAAATCGAAATGAAACTCAGTCGCAACACAAAAATATATTCTGCCGGGAAGTTTCGAAGTCGACTTTTTCACTTTCAATATCCTTTTCTTTGCACCAGATCGATTTATGTCTTGATTCCAATACCGAATCCAGCGTTCTCTTACAATGTATTAAGGTTGGTGCGAATGTTTGAGTTAATATATAAAAATGCATATCTTTCTTGACAAGTTTTCATATATCCTTCATACTCTTCAATACACATTTCCCAAAATGCCTTTAGAGCATAGATGTCTGTCTTTAAAAAAAATTTGATATTTAGAATGAGCAGACTTCATGTTTCCCTGTCGCAAAAGATTCAAAGTATTGTCGATTGTCGAAGATTATCGATTGAAGAATGTCTCTCGCTGAAATTAGATAAGCAACGTTAAGCATTCGTTTAACCGATCCAACTTATTTCACTCGGTTAGTTCGTGCCGTGTCAACTTCTTCACTTTTTGGCCTTGTCAATTTCAGAAGATGTCTCAGCATCGTTTTATGATCAACTTTCATCCTGCTATCGAGTTGCCTCGTGGATACAGATGGATTTCCTTCTACCAATGCCTTCAAATGTTCATTTTACCGATCGTTTTGAGTCTTCCTTGCAGTTCGTTTTGTAGTCAAAAAATCTCTAGACCGAAATTTTTCAAAAAGTCCTAGTTTACACTTATTCAAAATCAAACAAATAGACGTAAATGTCGTTGGAATTTACATCCGTACAAACTCAAAATAAATACGTAAAAGAAACATTTTTCAACATTTTTTGTTGAAGTGTAACCCTGGCAATCGACTGTAAAAACGAGGTTAAGCCCAGAACAAAAACGCAACGAAAACAGGAAGTGAAACGTTTACTCAAATTTAACTCAAATTTCATATGCACCAACCAACCAAAATTTTCCCTTGCAAAATATCAAAAAATTCTTCAGTGAAATTCGAATCGTATGTTGAATGTTTGTTGAGAGCGTGAGCATTGCTTGTGCTTAACGCGGACTCTGTTCTTTCATGCGTGAACAGCTCTTTAAAAATATGCTCTTTCAAATGTTTTCTTTGCTTAGTCCACAACGTCGCTAATAATCAGCCCTCACCCTTTGAACCATAGCGTCATCACTAAAAAGCGCTAATAGATCGGTTTCACAAAAGAAAAAGATACAAATACACCATATAGTAAATAGAGCGAGCTTTGCAAGGTAGGGAGCTTAGAAATCGTACGACTCAGCTACGTACGACATACGGATGTCAGGATAGCTAACCTTCTGAATCTAAATGTATGTGAGCATGATTTTTTCAGTTCAAAGGTATGTATGAGTCTTACCATTGAACCAAATTCAATTTTATGTGGTTTATTAATGTGAAGTTTTCGACTCCTTCGTCTCTATCTACTATTTGCAATAAGTTTTCTTAGCAAATACCAATGCATCTAAAAAATTTCAGCCGCAAATCGTAGGATCACTTCGTTCGTTAGTTAGAACGTTTCTAGGTCAACTTCTAGGTCAACTCTGACCGCGACTTCTCGGTCATCACGCCAAACCAAAAGGAGTCGAAACGGATGAGATCTGCCGAGCTTGCGGCGAGGAGGAAGAAAGATTCCGCCTAGATTGCCCGAGTCTGGCCAAGAAACGCCTTATTTGGCTGAGGTGTACTGGCGTAACAGAATTGGAATACCGAAAAAACTAATAGTATTAAATCAAAAAGATGTGGAGTTTGATTTTTTCGGTTCGTTTTTCTCTAATTTTTGCATAAAAGAAGAACACTCCTATTGTACTCCTGTTGACCGTTTTCAACTCTCAACAACAACATATAAGTCAATTATATCTTTCGCAAACCTAACATACCAAAGACTCGCACGATACGGGAGTTACTGATAAAGACAACTTAGAAATAATTCAAAATTGAAACTATATTTGAAAAATAGGTGGCAGAGTTTAAGTCGGTTTCGAAGATGCTTCCTTGCCGATTCTCATCAGCTATCAACTCCATGACCAGAAAGTTTCTATTATATACCGTTTCTGATATACTGCCCTAATGGAAAATCTTTTGTGAAAAATCGAAACACAAATGCAAATCTCCTTGTGCTATTTCGATCTCTGTCTGGCAAAGGCAAGGCGAGAGTATTGTTCCTGTTTGTTTTTGTGATATGCTGCTAATTTATACAATTTTGTTACAAGAGAAGTGAGGCTCTTCTTTAAAAAATTTTTGTTTTTATTCCATATTCTCGTTGAAATTTCGTACTTGGCGGTGTCCTTGGCGGGGGCCCGTTTGGGTGGTCACTTCAACTACTTACGAATCTCTTCATATAATCACGCCCAATGTTTCACCGTGAGAACTATGGTTTGCAATTCTAATAAGCCGTGGAAAAATAATGTCATTGAATTATTATAAATAAGTATGAAATTTATGTGAATTGTTTTAAGGATATTTTGACAAGTTCTTCGTAGTTTGACAGAATCAGCTTAGTACAATTACACTGACAAATTATAAAAAAGTGCAAAGAATAGAGATTGAAGTTTTGCTACAGTTAGCTATTTTTTATACTATCAAAACTTTGGTTTGCAATTTGTTGGCTATTTACATTCGGTGTGTAGGACTTCCAATTTTCTTCTTCTTCTAAACCAATCGCTAGACACCTCTACTGCAAACGGAGCCAAAACCGCTGAACACATTGAGTTTGACTAGACCTGGTTTTTGCAGAGATTGATCTACCACCTAAAACAGTAATTTGCTACACAAGGGATCCGTATTATATTTGATTACACAAGTGAATTGCGTAACAAACCTGCATGGATTACTTTTCATATTTTTATGTTTTATGTTGCTAATTTTATTTCATATTTTAAAAAATTGATTTTTCACGAAATTCACACTTTCACGTTGTAATAAAATTCCGAAGCAAGTTCAGCTATTTGCTTCTAAATAATTTATGGCTCCTTTCCCGCTACAAAATTTGGGACTACATGCATAACTTAAAGTTCAAAACTAGTCCTCACTAGCTGCCTACACTCCTTCACGAACACTACATACGGATCCAACTTTATAGCTTGATATTCTGGTGCGTCGTCTTATTCCCCACAAAAATCTCTAACCTTCAACCTAGTTGCTCCTTTGAACATACAAGGATGCTTTCATCGTAGTGCTGCAGCTCTCAATCCTACAGATATGATATAATCATATATAAATAAATGATAAAAAAAGGATGTCATTTAGTTCACAGTATATCTTAACCATATAGTTGAACTGACAGCATAGTTGACTGACTGCATCTTGGCAAGATTGTTAGGATACAAGACTCTTGTGAGTGATGTAAGAAGCAATAAATGTCTTCTGTTTCCACAAGCTCACTTCCTGTTTTCATTGTAACGTCAAAGCTGAAGCACACTCTTTACTTACTACAAACCTCAGAGTAAAAGCTGAATAGCTAAGAAAAAGATAAGATTGTACAAAAATAGCTTGGATGGAAAGTGTTCGGGTTGACATCGCATTCAAAGGAAAAAGTTGGTGTAAGTAGCGCTTCGTGGTTATAATGTTTGTAAGAAATAAGGATAGGAATCGTCAATGTTTGCTGTTGCCATTGATGATTGAAAGAGATTTTCATGTAATCTGTATGTACGCTATCTATAATACGTTCATATGTTCATGTTCTCGGTGTACAAAGTGCCTTTAGGAATTATCGTTCCATAGTTTTCAGTTTGGTGGTAATCCATTTTCAATTCGGGTTGTAAACTCTTATACCTCTTGTCTTGATTGACACTGAAAGAATAAATGTAAGATTCTACACAATTAGAATTTAGAATTCTTCGTGGTTGAATTACTTCCTGATTTTCCAACTATTTTCAATTCATTAGCTCGTTAGGTACTAGTTAGAACCCAGCTTATGGTAACGAAAAGTTATTTTCAATGGTAACAACTGCCATGTAAATTTCTATATACCCTGTAGGAAATAACTAAAATCAAGACGATTCTAGATTCTATTTTTCAAAATTAGATTCCATTGAAGTATCCCCATCGAATCAAAAACTCCCAATGAGCGCCTAAACGATCCCGGTGAAAGTAAACCCGAATTTCAAGCTTTGAAAATATCGAAAAATGGGTTGGCAGATAATGAGTTAAATAAGATTTTAGCTTGGCAACGCTTTCATAATAAATCGTAAACAACTGATGAATAAAGGCCCAGATACAATACTGCGTGACGGCGATGCGAGAGCGCGATGCGATTCACGCTCGTCGTCGCGCAGCGCATTCAATTTACAACGCACGCGATGCGAGGATGAATAATGTTCATGGGACAAATGTTAAATTAGTGACCTTTCAAGTTAAATTTGAATAAAATTATTTTTGGTTTTTTTTTTTAAATTTGAATTCGGAATTTTCCTATCGTTTGGCAAATAATAGCCTCAACAAGGATGGACGAAATTTTCATTCAAAATTCATTCCGAATAACCCTCCTACTTAGAAATTAAGACGTTTGAATTTCAAATTTCATTTAAACGCCAAAGAGCATCTGCCAAACGTCAAGCACCACGTTGCGAGGAATTTTCGTTTTTCCGAATATTTCTCACCTCGCATCGACGCATCGCAATCATTGTACAATGTCGTATACAAATGCATGTTACGAAAACTGCTTGACATTTGCTGCGAGACTCTCGTCGCGCTCTTGGATTGCAGTCTCGCTGAATTGTATTTCGGCCTTTAACCTATCACGACACTGACTCGTGTTTGTGCGCTCAAGTAGTAAGGTTGTGTTTTTATTCAGTAATTACCAACAGGTTATTGTCAAAGCTACCCACGCTAGCTCTTCTTGAAGAAGAAAATCACAGAAGGAAATCAAGTGTAGTGTTATTTGCATCCATCTGTTTGGACCGGGCATACATTTTTTCAAATGTAAAAGGCAAAAAATGTCATAGAGACCATGAACTCAATATACACAAGAAAAAAAGCAATGTGCCGACGATAACTTTATATTAGAATGCCGGACAATGAGTCAGTCTTCACTCTTGTGTCACGAGCCAGTTTATTAGCGGCAAAAATTGAAGACTAAGATGAAAATCTATCAAAAAACCTTAAGATAGATCGGATCATAAGTTGACTGACAAAAATCTTTACCAATTTCCCAACCATGTTTCACAACATCAAAGACTGCAGAACGCTGAAAATACTCTTTTCGGAGCTTCAGCCATTTCCATATTTCTCTTGTGATGAGAGGGTCCAACTGTGAAAAAAAATAATTGTCCAATGACCAAATTGAAAATAAAAAATGCGAAACGGAAAAACTGATTGAAGGCGAATTCATTTTTGGCGGTGATTGACATTCAATAGACGGATTATGGCGACCTTTGGATTGCTCATTCTGCCTCAACAGGGCACGCTACTATTAGGCGCGACTGATTAACGGAATTTTCATACGACGACACACGAAGTGGCATTCACATCGCAAAACATGACATACTGTATATTGAATGTGTTGGAATATGCAAACTAACTATTTCACACAGAATTTTATATAAATTTTTTACTGACTAAAATACACAAATTCTATTCGTCAAATATGATACCGATATTGTTCAAACTAAACCCTCTGGATGCTGCTCTAACCTCTCTACTGTGTTCCACTCGATTCACTTGACTTCGTTCAACCTTCCACGCTCGTTCTAACCGCTTAAGCATGCACACTCGCCGTGCAAAGTGTGGTGGATGACAGCTGTGCTACAAACGCTACGGAACTATTGAAATTAACGCCTGGATCGATGGCAAATGTCAAAAACGTCAAAAACGTGCCGAACGCAAAAGGGAATTTTTCTGATTCGGTTGTGACAAACAAGAAGTTTGCGATAAATTCCGAGAATCAACGCTTTAGAAGCTGAAAAGTGCTTACGTTGGGATACCAAGATTACCGTAACTTATTTGGAATGACACTTTGTGCTGTCAAATATTCTTGGTTATGTTTAGCAATGCGGAGAATTTAATCGGGGACCCTTTTTAAATGGCATAAACGTCTCGGCCACTTATTAAACGCGGCGATTCAATCGATATTCTCAATAATAAGGCTAGTCGAAATAATCACCCAGAAAGAAGTTTTCGTGAAGAATGTCATTAGGAAACACTGCATAGAGTTTCTTATCTATCGACATAATTGCGAGTGAATTGTTGTTTATGCGCACTATTTCAGAGACAAGTTAGAGGCAAAAGACATTCTTGGAAATTTTTCGACGCAAAAAAAGTTTTGAATCGGTCGATTTGATTTCAAACAGAGATTTGATTGATTTGATTTGGTTGTGATTGGTCTTTTTGAATGGCCATCTTAGCGAGGGTGGCCACTCAATTGAAGCATGAATCGATCATGCTTCAATTCGAATATGTAGGCTACGTAGAAGTCTATGTGGTTTGACACAATCACCACTGACTTCAACGAACAATTTGTCAAGTTTATTACGAAACAATTTACTGAAACAAGTTTAATAAGGAAACTTGGATTTAATAAAATGTAATACACATATATGTTCTCGAAAATCATTAAGTTAATATTTTACGGGATCGTCAGATAATGAATTAAATCAAATTTTAACTTGGCAATGCTGTCATACATACTATGTAAGTAAAAGGAAATAGCTGACGAATAAACCTGTCACGACAATCATTCGTGTTTGCGCGTTCAAGCAGTGAACTTGTGTTTTTATTCAGTCATCACCAACACTAACAATTGGAAACTCACAACATATCTCAAACAGCAATCTTATTTTACATTTATACAATTCCTTTTAGTTAAAATTTAAAGTAGCTTCCGCCTTTCAATTTTATTTTCTACTGACTTTCTAATTGTATAGAAGTTATCAGTTGACGTGGATAGTTTAGCATTTGCGATTGACAAATTAATTGGCGGAAACCAGTTAACTTCTATTCCATTTTGAAGTGTAGTTTCCAAACTTATCAGGTCACTGATATGTATTCCAAATAACATATGAAGCGTACCCTAATTTCCTAGTCAAAATTGGCTGAGAGTTTTTACACACTTCTAGTATTTATATTTCTTGAATGCAGGAACATTCAATTAACAATAAATTGATTCAAATAAGTAATATTAACAATAAGAATTAAACAATATGTTTTAAAATCCACTGGTGATGTAGTAGGCGATTCTGAGCAATATATCCTTACGAAAAACTAAAATTGTTTGCCGTAAACCAAAGAAAAACTGACGTAGTTATCATGTAGTACCAGCAATTGCATACCCTTCTAAAGAAATCATACATTGAACCCACATGGTTTCCTTTCTTGTCCGTTTTCTTTTCTTTTCGCATTCCTTCAGGCACTTTAAAGACAATCCTTTCATGTCAAACGACGACTTTCTCACCCATTCATCAAAAGTGTAGCATTACGTGAACGTCCTCATTTTTTCACCTTATTTTGTTCTCGCTATATTGGTTACAGCTAGGCAGGAAGCATCCTGACGCTAAACCTGCACGATATCACCGCATTCGATGGCAAGAAATTACATCGCATAACAAACAGGTAAGTGAAAAGTGAAAATGAAAGAAAGATACGAAAAATCCCCAATTTTCTTTGCTCCTTGTCGCTTTCGCTTATTGCCATCCCATTGCCGCTTGTCTGCTTCCTTGCCTTATACGATGCGCGCCTCCTTATTCCTAGAACCTATCATTTAGCAAAAGACACATCATCGGCAATGGTGGGTAATAATACGTTTGGTTCTTTTGTTATCAAAGGATATCATGTAGATGAAGGTAAAATGTCAGATTTTATTTTTTTCTGCTTTTTGTCTTCGCTGCCAGCTTGTTGTATTCGTTACTTCGAAGGAGTGCGGGAAAGCTGTTTTAGAATGAGAAAAGTCGATATGATACGATTTTCTCTGAAATAATGGAAGATGCTCTGAATATCAGCTAGTAGAAATGGATTCTTTTTCATGTTTGCACAATTGTAAGAAAATAAATTGGGACATATTATTTCCGTGACATTTTAAGAGAAAAGATGTTTTAATACGGTGAAGACTTTGTGGCTGTGTCGTAGCATACTCAAGGTTGTCACTGAGCTGTTTAGTGATCTTTAGTGGGCGCATTATACACATATCCGAGCCTTTGTACCCTATGACCGCATTGAGCACAAAACATAGAAGCTTGGTTTATATTTGGAATCAAATTATTCTGATTTCTACGAACTCCTATATTCCAGGGAATATTTTCTTTTTCTTTCGCATGAAGGACGTTTGGACGTCCTTTTTGCAAAATCCCAAGAGCTATATGGAAAAGTATGAGCTCAAAATACTCAATCTGCCTGTTTGCTTCACCTTTCACCATCATGTCCCTGAGCTAACTCCAGAAGATGAAAACCCATGTCACATTTCCATCCCTTTGACGTGACAACATAAAAAATTTCTTGTATGCTGTTGGGATTCCTTTTATGTATGTAAATTAACGTATTGATTTATGTTGTCATGATTTTATGATTATTAGGAAATAATATGTTCAGACAGATGTCTGGTTTATAACGCAGGGTGGTACGTATTAGTTCGTAAATTTCTACCATTGTGTGTTTGTGTTTGTCTACGGACTTCTCTTATGATGAGAATGCCTGTTTTGTCTATCCTTTAATTAAAGTCTAACGTTACCGCTCCACATCGTCCTTTCGCCCTTCGGTTATTTGTAAAGAAACGACGCTCAAGTGTAATTTGGAAATGTGACAATTATAATGAAATGTTAAGAAAGACAAGTCGTCCCTCATTAAGGATGAAATAATAACAGTGTTGCCGTAGTACGACCTTCCAATATTTTGAGGGTATTTTGAAACGATTAATTGCATTTCGTTGCCTGGCAAATAGTTATTTATATTTCATTATATTTTCCACTGTTAAAGACTTTCAAATTTTTAATTTAAACCACTGAAACGGTGGAATCAAACTTCGATAATTACTGAGAATTATTTGAAATTTCAATTCGGTTGCATAGGATACATGTACTGCCAGGCAGCACTGAGACTTTTCCTTAATTCCTTACTTTGCCTGTCAAATTTGATCAAGCCTTGACAAATGTTTCTGGCTACCAATGCGCTCAACAGAAAAAGTCTACTTTCACCAGCTCCTCGAAAGTGTCTCGTAAATGAATAACAAGTTATCTTGATGTGATCTTGAATCATGATCTTGAATCAATATTTTTCGTAAGAATCGATTGAATTTGGTTCAGCAAACTGCCATAAATGAAATGGTTATTGCGAAAGAACCCAGAACAAAGTTGAAAAAGCCTACGTTTACTTTTAAAAACCGTGTTCATTGGGTTTTTCTGTTTTTCTGAAATTGGGCTTACTTAATGGTTCGTATGATAGTCTCGTCTGTGTTTACAAGTTTCCCTGATTTCACAGAGGTTACTTTAATCCATTCATCCATAAAAAGAGTTTTCAGCATTTCCTTGCTTTTTTTTTTGTGAAATTGACGAGTTCTCTCTTTCATGAGATCTCATTTATGAGAATTGCGCTCCAATGATTGTGGGGGCGTATAGAGTTACTTTGGTGCGTTTTAAAGGAGCCCAATGCTCACAATTTCTGCAGTGTGCTTCGGATCCCTATCTTGTTGGAAGATAAAATCTGCCTGTAGTACAGGTTTTATTGCTCTCAGCCTTAAATGGTCATTCAATATATCCAGGCACTATTACAGATATTCATATGCTATGAAAACAAGTATGGGCTCCTAAAGGTCTTGGAAACCTTTTTAGAAATTCCAAAGTATATCATTAAGTTACGCTTTGTTTACTATTCTTTGTTGGTTATTTGCACTTCTTTAGTCTTCGTTGTAATCTCGAACTGAATTAAAAAGCTTTTTGGTGTTGTGGTGATCTTCCGAAACTTGGTATCAGCAATTCGGCCAAGGCTATCCGATTTTTGTTACATCATAATTCGTCCAATCTATGCTTTGTCAGTGGCTCTGTAGGAATCTTGTGCTTTAGCCCGATGAAAGAATTGTGTTTTATTCTATTTTTTGAGAATTTTGGCTTGACCTTTCTTGCTTTTGTCGAAGATTAGGATCCGAAGATCGCTGAGCAGTGGACTAAAATGAGGCAATTGTAAAAGAGGTGGAATCCAAAAGAAAACCGCTGATGCTTCAAGAGCGCTGGTATTAAAATTGACAATATAGTGCTTGTTAGCGATTCCAAGTTGGTATCTCGTAAAAATGATGTTCAAGTCGAAATTGAACCCAATAGAGATATGACTTTTACTTTGGAACGATTTTCCGTCGTTCTTTGTCATTTATTAAGATTTATTTTGTAGGTTTTCAAAGCGTTTCTGCTCGTCATTATCTTCGGTGAATTGTAAAATTTTGTTGGAGAAGAAAAATTGGGATAATAAAACATGATCCTTAGTGGTAAGGTCAATGCGTTATACGAGGGATCCCAACTAAAATATTGATCTCTTTCATCGAGAGAAACTGTCAGACCTAGAGACGAGATATAATAAGGTTAAATTTTATAAGAAGTAGAAAGTGTAGAAGGCACTTAAAAGTAACAAAAAGGATTGAGCCTCAGGATGCACATTTGCAAACATTTGCTTATCTTTGCTTTAATAGCCTTTGAAGGCGAATGATAAAAATGAAGCAATTAAATCGTGAAGTTTATCTTCTGTAAGACAGCCATCACGACGCCGACATAATAATTTTGACATCATGACCTCGCTAACCATTCTTTATGGTCCGTTCGAAACTCGTGACAGTTTAGTAAAACCATGTTTTCAACCCTCAAACGAATGATGTTTTCAATCGCCAACTAATTTTTATTTGGTACCTGTTTATTCAAGCCTTGTAGATAGTGTTTGACTCCACACGCAATCTAAGCATTGCCAGAAGCCAGAAGTCTCACTGTGCGTTTACTTTTCATTAAGTGATATACTTTACGGTCGCGTGAGTTTAGGCATACCCTGTTCTGTTTTGAGCAAGGAAGACACCACGGCTGGAACCAAGTGCTGAACTCATGTTTCCAGTGCTAAAAAAAGGAGTATCTTCTAAGGCAACAAAAGTATAGGTGATGACAATGATGAATACTACTATTCAAAAAAAAGAGCTCTGACGAAGATAAACTAACCTGTAGCAATTGAAAATCAGTATACATTTGGGAGTTTTCGAATCGACAAAGCCTGTTGTACATTCAACCCATTTCAAGTAATTTGGCTGTCAAATCCTCGAAATCAAGAAATAGGGAACTAGTATAGAGAAAAAAGAAGTTGGAATTGAAAGATGAGCTGAACTATGTACAGAAATAGCTGAATTGAAAACCCCCTTCCAATTTTTTTTTTGAGAACATTCTTACCAAAAGGCAAGCATATCAACGCAAGCGGTATCAATACTTTTTACGGATTATCATGCAGTTAGTCGAAAAAAGGTCGAAAAAATGTGATCTGTCATTCACTGTCGGTCATCATTATCACCATCGTCTCCATAAGACAAAACCCTTGCTAAAACTTCGAAATGAATGTTCCATGAATGGTAATCCACGGACTATCATTAGACTATCATTAGACGAGAAAAGGTTTTCTGAAAAGATAGTACGATCGTGAAACAATATCTCAAGAATGAACCCTAAAAATGAGGAATCAAGTCGTTTGTCCAATCTTCGCTATCAGGATACGCTAACAGCTTAGATTTTTTCACTGGAAAGCAAGTATCAGAAAGCTGCATGCTGAATCAGCGGTTGATGCTGCATGAAACATTGTAAGACGGTTATGTCGTTCAGTATTAGGAAAGAAGGATCATGAAATTTGATAATTTCCTCGCATGTTTTCCGCTATATCTTAAAGAGTATGTGTGCAATACAAAGAAATCGGTTCTGTAAAGCTGCCAGCCGTATAAGACTACGTAAGAATGCCTACCTCACAGCTCATTTGAAGAACGAGTAGCTGATCACGAGGATGTTAAACTTTAAACTACATGCTGGAAAGACGATAAGCTAGTTATACAGGCTTCGCCTTACGAGAAGCTCTGAATGAGCAAGTACCGCCAATCGATTTGTCAAAAAACAAAACGTCAACGTCACTTTAAACGAAACAAAAGTCACATTTTTTTTTTGTTTGGGAGGTGAAGGCTATTTACGCCCTGAGTGTCGGACTCCCCCGCTACCGGACTACCGACTAAACACCTCCCCTGTCACACCGACAACCTAGCCTGGAACTGTTTGTCACATTACTTCGGAATAGGCCTCATTTATCATCGCTTAGCTTAATGCCTTTAAAATTTCTTTAAGTTTTTCTATTGCCGCTGCATGATTTATTGCTAAATTGATTAAATCATCCAGTCAACGTGAGAACGATTTGTTTGGAAAATAGGTGAGAAAAAAAAGGGGGGATTACAAAGTTCAAAAGGAACTTTTGAAAATATAAGAATTGTGATTGCTAAGGGAAATATCTCTTCACGGATGGATCCGTCACGGAAACAAAAGTCACGTTACCCTGTCTAAAAACTATGTGGTTTTGTGTAACACTAAATATACCAACTGCTCTAAGGCATTCCATTTTAAATGACTTGAAAAATCATAATTTTGAGGACAAATATTCATACCAATGTTCTATTTCATTTGAGAACGATTTGGAAAAATTGTTTTGGCAAGTACAAAAACGATTTCCGAAAAAACTCCATCAAGAGTAATATACTTTGTGTAACGCTCTCCAAACATTTCGATGCCTTCCTTACAACGACCAGCGTCAAGTACTGCAAAATAGGCTTTTATTTCAGACTTGAGCTCCTCATTTGAATAAAATCTCTTCCCGGTGATCCAACTTTACATTCGAGGACATTAGAAATAGTCGCTGGGGGCTAAATCAGGTGAGTTTGGTGGATGTTCAACCACTTCATAACGTAATTCCTATAATTTATCGGATCCATAGGCTCAGTAAAAACCCGAAGCTACCAGCTGTGAAAGATTTTGAGACGTTGTTTCATACATCAGCTTCTTATTTCAATAAAATCTCTTCCCGGTGATCCAACTTTACATTCGAGGACATTAGAAATAGTCGCTGGGGGCTAAATCAGGCGAGTTTGGTGGATGTTCAACCACTTCATAACGTAATTCCTATAATTTATCGGATCCATAGGCTCAGTAAAAACCCGAAGCTACCAGCTGTGAAAGATTTTGAGACGTTGTTTCATACATCAGCTTCTTATTTCAATAAAATCCTCTCTCGGTAAGCCAATTTTTCAACGGGTGAAACAGGAAAAAGTCCAATGAGCAGAATGAACTGCAGCATTTTCGCGGTGAAACTTGATTTCGTTGTCGAATTGATCTAATATTGCTCATTAATATTTTTGCAGATTATTTTTCAAGGTAAGCGATGAAGATCAAGGAATTATACATTCAAGGAATGATGATGAAGAGTGCATGAAGATCATACCATGCATATCCAAAATATACTGGCTCAAACCTTGCCAGGTTAATTTAGCATCTTTGGACGTTTCATATGGCTTTTACTAGGCAAAACTCATTCTTTCGACTGCCGATTGGACGCAGTTGTGTTGTGGTAATCTATGTTTCGTCCATTGTCGCAAATCATCCAAAAAATCCTTCTTGTCGTGAAAAAAATAGCTCCAAAATTTGCTTTGGCAGGCGAACACTTTGTTCTCTTGCACTTTCGCGAACACAATAATCACATGTGTAAATATCGATAAATGATGTATCTAACGAGACCCTTTAATATGTATATGATGTCAGCTATTTCACCTAAATTACTTTTGAAAGCATTTAACACTAGACTCCGAGACTTTCTTGATGTTTTCCAAAGTTACTGCTTCATATGGTCTTCCTGATCCCGGGGCATCATTTGTACTCTGACGGTTACAAAGAAATTCAGCAAACCAATATTCAACAGTTGAATATGGTGGGGCAGATCTAATATAACATTTATCGAGCCATGGCTTTGTTTGCAACATTTTATCTCCCATCAACTACAAATTACGAAATTCACTCTTTTCCATTGTTTACAAAATCCAGTGGTAGTGTAACATTAAAGGGTATAACCTGAAAATGAGCTGACCAAATGTCATGAAATTTTGAAAGAATCTAAGTTAAGGTTAGCACTCTACACAGAGCACATGGATTTTGAATTTGTGGGGCCATCTCTACGTCAGGCCAAGTACTTTTCAGCCCATGTAGTATACCAACATTATAGCAAAATGGCAACATACTCTCATTAATGAATGAAAGCCTTTTTATAAGAACCCGACTTTTTTGTTATTATTTTAACCGTAATACGTGGTTGAAAATCAGAACCATTATTTACATCCATTAAAAAAAATCGAGTGATTAAGGGTTATTTATCATACACGTTCTGGGTTAACAAGTGAGACATTACTTTGAAAAAAAAAAATTTTTTTTTCAAGACATTTGGGTTTTTTATACTCGATTGACAATCGGTAAGGAAGATTGACAATCGGGCATACAAATTGAATATTTACCGAATAAAACAAAATTGATTCTGAGAGCGTGAAATTCTATTCTTCAATGCCCTTAAAAAATATTTTAACAAATTGTTAATCTATTGTTTAATTACCTCGTCTGGTTTTATATGTCTAGAAAATTCATTTAAAAAATGTTTTCATCTCGAATTCATTTTTGATTCAAGTCATTTTTTAACATCCTAAAGGATTCTGCCCATAAATCATAGTTTTTTTTTTAAATGTTTCTTATAAAGTGGATTCAAATTTATGAAGTTTTGGCAACAAAATTGTACTTGAATATTACCTAATATATATTTACTAATATAATTATTGTCCTCAACTAAAAGAGAAACGGAGAAATTGTGTTAATTTAATTAAAATTGTAACCGTATACAAGCCTTACAAAATACAAATAACATAACCAAAAAACCACATAAGATACATTCCCTTTAAGCAGGGTTTTTTTCTTTCTTCATTTACTAGAGCCTTCATCACCACAATTTTATATCAATTTTGAATTAAAATGATATTGCTTCCCATAGTCATGTTCCTTCTGAGATGCATTAATCTTGATTCTCTCATCAATGGAAAACTTCAAACAGACCTTATTGACTTCGGAACTTTAAAACTTAGTTGGTTACACTATAAAGCCAACATCGTGATCGCTCGGTTGATTTTGTTGGAAACAAATCAGGACACACCTGTGCAAGTGGAGAAAGTCCAAGTCCCTTTAAGCATCTGAATATTTTTCAGCTCTTCCGACAAATTTACTTTGTTTGGCAGCCCTGCGCCCATCCATAAAGCATACCAGTAGATATAATTCACCATAAAAGCTACTGTCCTGGATATATACCTAACTATAAATACAAAGTTTGCAGAGTCTACTGGCAAGGAAATGGAATCCTATCAAAGCGTTCATACATTCTATGAAACGCACCGCCCATGCGATGGAGGCAAGCAAAGACAGCTTGCTCGGTTGGTAGGAACCAAAGTGTCGTCGACATCAGCTTCGACAAGACGAAAAGTTCTATGTCGCCAGTCTTCCTGGCGATGTTCCTCAACCAACTTAGCAACTCTTGGCGCGTTACATATGTATCTCGGCAGGATGGAGGCGACGAAGGCAAGCACGAGGATATATATATAGTTTAATCTCAAATCTAGTTGAATTCTGTTCGAATCGAATGCGATAGTAGTTTTTAAAGTAGCGAAGGTACTCTCTGAACTCCCAGACAGTTACGATGAGGAGACTTATCGGTCGAGGACCGTCTAGGCACTGCTGTTGGTTGCTATAAGGGTTTGTCTACATGATAGAATTGTTTCAGTACTGAGCTCATTTAGGTTTAAGCTGGTGTTCTGTAGGACTGCGGCATATAAAATTTTTGCTTGCTAAACGGTAATGATGCCAATCATCAGTGTAGGATTCTGGCTGCCTTTGGAGAACTTGGAATACAAATCGTTTATTAAATGACAGCAAACCAAACCAAAAAAAAAACAACCAGGAATGGGTAATGGAAGCTTACCCGGCATTTATCCATGGATTGACCATCAAATAGAAAAAATTTTCCACCCGCTATCCGTTCCTCACACTAATTTTCATAAATTATGCATATCTTATTCGGCTAGCACAGAACGGAACACGAAGCTCCAGAGGTAGTGAAAGTCAAACTACTCGCATTCATCCTTCATCCATAACTTAGTAGAAGTTTTCAAAACTAGAAACTATGCATGAAAATTATGTTTAGCCAAGGGGCGAATCCATCGAAGCCTTAACAGTGCCACATCACATCGACTCCGGCTTTTCATTTCGCCCCTGCAGTCAAGGCTACATCCTTGACAGCAACGAAACGTCTAAAAACTTCCTACATCTCGCCTGTAAGTTTGCTTCCTTCCTTCCCATCATTAGCAATACGATGCCCAGCCGCTGGTGATTATGTTGATGGTGATGATGATGATGCAAACAAGGGCGCCATTATACAAATGGAAAAACAGTAGTGATGGTTGCTAAAACGAAGTTTAATTTCAGGTGTGTTGTTTCATTACTAGATGCAAAAAGAAAGCGGCGCCATTTTGGACACTCTCACTCCCGAGAAGATGAAAAATGGGAAAGCTATAGAGAATTGTGCTGATGATTAAAGAATTAATTTCGCAGGAATTAATGGAAATGTGGAAGAAAATGACTGGCATGGTGGTGGGAAACAAAGAGGAATTTGGCTGCTGTTAATTACCGGATAATTCGTTCAAGAGGGGGTCATGACTTGAGTTGTAGATAGTTGAAAGCATAAACAGCTTCATAAATTCGGAGGAAATTAACATTTCATTTTCGCAATTTCATAATCTTGTCAATTCGCTTTGTAGGTTGTCGTTTTGTGAGGGAAACAGACTTTTATATTGAATTTGGTTCTTATTAGCATACTTTTGAAGAAGACGCGGGAATCTGACGATTTTTAAATTGTTGCCAAATTCGTTTCTAAATGCTTGTAATCTGTTTATTTGAAGTGTCTTGATTTTTTGTAGATGTAGAACACGCCTTCTCATAAATATTTATTCCAGAGTGTGATTCAGGAAATCTTAAAGATCTCTAAGAATTAGATACAGCAGAACGTATGCACAAAGGTCAACTCCACATGCATATGTTAATCTGAGCGATATATAAATTTTAAATAGCTATTAAATGAAAATGCTGAAACGCCGTAGCATAAGTTATTGCAGGCAAAAATTGAAGTAGCTTCACTATTTAAAGGACTACCCAAAGCAAACAGCATCACAAAAAAAAACATAGTCAGCGATGTTTTTGTTAGTTGAGTTAGCAGTTGATGACACAATTCTTAAAAGGATCGTCATTGAATGAGATAGTTACCACTGAATCGCATCAATCAAATTACTTAGGGAGTTTCCGCATGTGAAACTGCATTTCTTTTCAGGACGAAACTTGTGGTACCTCGTCCGATGATTCTGTTGATTGCTTTGAGATAGCTTGATCAAATTTTTTCATCCGTTGAAATTGATGTCTGTGACGATTTTTTCAGGAATGGATTCAGAGTTTATTTACAATTTGTGTAACTTTTTTACCTCGAGGGCTATTGCTTTTATCTAATAGCAACTACTAACAATGCAATAAGGTCTGCGTTATAAAAAAAAGTAACTACATAAAGCAAAATGTCTCGCGGCGGAATGTCTCGTGATCTACGAGTCACTCGCCTTAAGCGTTAAATCAACCCTTTATTTTTTCCATGATTTAGATATTTGAAACAAGATGTTCCTTAAAAACTTTGGAAAAATTTTTCTTTCCCTTTAGTCGGTGCAGTTTTATTATTCACTGGCCACAAAAAAGTAGTTGGCTCTCTAAAAAAGATATAAAACGCACCTCAAAAATGGAAATTCATAATTTTTTTTAAATATTTACGTTTAATGAACTGTTTCACAACGACGCAGCGACTTCATTTACTGCAAAAAGAAAAATTTTCCGCAATGAAGACATAGCATATCGTAAGCACAAACACTCCTAGGCGAAACCCTGCAGGAAGAGATAGAAGAATGAAAAAGATTCGTTTTGTATCACGTTTTTCTGCTTGCTCTGAAAGCTCTGAAAAGGATGTTTTTGTTCAACGTAATAATCAAAGAAAATTTATCAATTGGCTCTAGCTTTTATCTCATTACAATTCATTTGATGCAGTAAGGTCTCCTTTTGAACCAAAAAAAATTTGATTTGAAAGATTTGCTGACCGGTTTCGACAGCTGGGTCAAAAACTTTTGGATTCAAGACATTGTTGCAGCACCACACGCCTTTGCTGGTACATTTAGTACTAAGAAGTCTTATTATTGCAGCGCGTGACACAGAAGCGAAAGATACTCGGGAAACTGACTATAAAACATCAGTTGAGGTCACATTAGTCGTGTCTGATGAGCTGGATAAAGATAATCTAAGGACTGGTTTTCAAAATCGGGAGCAGTAGCCAAGCGTAACTTCATGACAGAGAAAATTATTCCCATAAACAGAATTTTAAAGGGTTGTCGATTTGACCGATTTTCTTATAGCCGTCGTTTGCTCTAGAGCATCTATTTTTTAATTTGAAGCTGAAACCTGACACATTAAAGTCTCACTTTTGAAAGAATTTTTCCATTTTATCCGAAGAGCTGTAATTAGTATCGTTTGAAAATTGGCTAATTTGTATTTTGTGGACAGTATTCATCTGAGTATGCTTTTAACCAGTTAGGTTTGGCTCCCCTTTATGCGAGTGTGCACCAATGTGTGTCACCGAAATCGACCCATGAAAGGCATATTTGCCAATCTCAGTTGCTCTTAAAAAGGGTTTGGGACACTTTTATTACTAATCCATACTTATTTGGTTAACTTCAACCTATATCATATACCTATTAGATGAAAAACCTGAGAAAAATTAAATACACATATTGCACACATATGCTGGGGCGTTGTATTCAGCAAAACAGGGTGTCACAAATAAAATGGCTTTACAAATGCAACACCACTAACGAGATGCTTTCCTAACACGTTTATAACAACGTATTACTCGTATTATTCGCACTGTATTCTTTGTTTTTGTTTGTTTCACTGTATTCATAACATGATTCCTGAGTGATTGTGTTACATTCGGCCTAGATGATCGAGCTTGTGTCGCTTTTCCTCGTGTTATTGGTGCATCTTAACCTCAAAATTGTCTTTTAAAGGGATAAGGTATGTGTTCTCAACATTATCTATGAAAAAGTTCTATTCTAACTATTATTCGCGATATGTTCCATTATTTTTATGGATAATATTCCAAATATTCCAATTCACTTCGGCATACAACAAAAAAAATTGATACTGAACTAACTTTTCAAGATGGGATATATTGTTTGCAGGGAAATCGTCCTGCTCACATAAGCAACAATATATCGAAGCAAATTTATATTTCCGGAATATATAAAACTCGAATTTTTTTCACAATATTCTCCACAACTGTTTAAAAGTGTTTTCCATAAAGGACAAAAGTATTTGATCTTTTGATAAATCACAGAAATATTTGAGATATTGAGTTCAAATTTATTGTAAATGTAGTGCAAACATTACATTTTATGAATTGATTTTGGTTTCAGTCATATGACCACCACGAGCCCGTTTATAGTGGTCGATTCTTTAGACCCAATTTCCCATCACTCTGGCATACATTTCGACCGGAACGTTGGCAATATCGTATTAGATGTTTTCTTCGACTACGGTTAAAGTTGCTGGCTTGTTGACATGGACCAGTGAATTGATATAGCCCCGTAAAAAAAATTCCAGAAGCGTTAGTTCGCATGAACGAGGCAGTCATTCGACCGGGCCATTTCTTGAGACAACATGTTCACCAAAATTGCCTTTCAATGAATTGATTGTATCGAATCTAGTGGCATTGGCTTGGTGAAACCTCATATCGATGATGTCAAATTCATCCAATTCTGGCCACAAATAACCTTCCAACATAAGTCGATAGCACTCCCCATTGACGGTCACATGACGGTCGTTTTCATCCACGAAACAATGCGGCCCAATCACACCTTCGACACGAAAACCGCATCAAACTGTAATTTTTTTCGGATGCTACGGTAACTTTAAAACACAACCGGTGTTGTTGCTAAGCAATAATGCATCGTTTGCTTATTAACAAAGTCATTAAGCCAGAAACGAGCAACTTCGCTGGAGATGATTTTTCGATGAAATTCTTTATTTTCTTCAAGCTTTGCCAAGCCCAATTGGAGAAGTTTCGCCGCTTGGAATGATCAAGGGGCTTTGGTTCTTGATATTTACGTTCAATACGACACAGTTTCGTTTGAGCAATGCCCAATTCTTGAGAATACGTGGAATCGACTGATTTCAACTCATTTTGAATGGATGCACTTACGGCTGCGATATTTCCTCCGCTTTGAGTAGTACAACATCTTTTTGGCATTGGAACGTCCAATAGTGAAAATGTGTGAAGTGGGACGCTTATAATGACTCAAAATTGGAGTATGTGTCTGAAAGTTGCTACCACCGACTCAGAATTTCTGTAGTAATTTTTAATGATTTCCAAACGTTGCGGGTTCGTATGCTTTATCATGACGAAAATGTTGACTTTAACTAAGGTTTTGACATTGACAGTGCTTAAAAAAAGCTTAATTAAAAGCTTAATCTTAATATAAAGATACGAAGCCGTTATATCTCTAAGGGAAACCCCGATAATTTTACGTAGCGTGCCTCATTCCGCTATCTGAGCGCAAAAAAAAAATAATCAATAAAAATCAGTCGACTGACATTTCTTTGTCATTACCCTTGTCGAAAAGATGTGTCTGAAGTTTGTATCGTTACAAACCTAGCGCTGTCAATTTTTTTTAGTATTTGTTTTCAGAAGATGATTGGAATGTACGAATAAAATTTATGAAAATTTATGGTAAATTTATCGAAATTTTTTTTCAAAAAGTGAAAAAATTGGTGATCGTTGCCTTTGCCACAAAAAGTTCAAATGTAATGTTGTTTTTTACAATAATCTACAGTATCAAGAGCGCGATTCAATAGCTAACCTCGTTGTCATTTGTTAGATGTCATTTCATCGTCCATGATCGACGTTGTACAACCGGGTGGTTTTGTGAAAATTCATCGGTGGATAAATTTTTTTTTAAATCGCCTCCGCTTCATTTTTGGTTAAACAAATTCATTGGTACTGCTGTAGTTGTTCGTTTTGGAGGTGAAACGAACTAAAAATTTTAAAAATAGTAATTTACATTTTTTTGTTGGGTAGCTTTGTAAAATTTACGCACTTATGGTTCGTTCGCTATACTTTATATACTTAATGATATAAGATTATACTTGGTATGATATGCACTGTTAAAAACTTTTTTGGGTTGAAACAAGAAGATGGAGATCGAGATCACCGAAAATTCGAAATTTGCTGCACTGTTGCATGAGTTAGCCGTCAAGAAATTATCGAGTCTTGTGTATTGATAGTAATTAGAAAATGCAGAGGAACCCTCGCAAGAATTATATTTTTCCGGAAAATGCGGTAGGGTAGGGGTGTTGGTATTACACTACCACTATTGACACTGTTGATTGGTTTGTGTAAAGTTGGTAGAGATTCGAAGTTGGCCTATGGGCTTACTCGTGGGTGGCGAATTCGGCTTTCCCGGCTATAAAGTACTTCACAAAAATAATAAAGGAGACCTGGGGTTCAGCCAGCTGTTGATCGCTTGGTCGATGTACATGGCTATAAACCAATGCAACTAGTCGCGGGGTTATGAGACCGACGGTCCTTAGGACCGTTACTTTTTATGAACTCTTTTATGGATACTGACAATACATTTCTACCTGGCTTGACAGGTAGAAATGGGTTGAAACAAGAAGATGGAGATCGAGATCACCGAAAATTCGAAATTTGCTGCACTGTTGCATGAGTTAGCCGTCAAGAAATTATCGAGTCTTGTGTATTGATAGTAATTAGAAAATGCAGAGGAACCCTCGCAAGAATTATATTTTTCCGGAAAATGCGGTAGGGTAGGGGTGTTGGTATTACACTACCACTATTGACACTGTTGATTGGTTTGTGTAAAGTTGGTAGAGATTCGAAGTTGGCCTATGGGCTTACTCGTGGGTGGCGAATTCGGCTTTCCCGGCTATAAAGTACTTCACAAAAATAATAAAGGAGACCTGGGGTTCAGCCAGCTGTTGATCGCTTGGTCGATGTACATGGCTATAAACCAATGCAACTAGTCGCGGGGTTATGAGACCGACGGTCCTTAGGACCGTTACTTTTTATGAACTCTTTTATGGATACTGACAATACATTTCTACCTGGCTTGACAGTATGGAGGCTCTGGAGTATGTGCAGTAGGGTTGCCTCTCTTACAAACATGCTTGCCTTTCCCATCCTGAGGCCGGAACTCAGTTGTAATAAAAGGACTCATCTTTAGGCAGTGTTGCAAAAGAAACATAGCTTTGTGAATTTTTCGATTGGCCTCCATGCCGGTTTGTCATTACAACTATTCAAAGTCGTACGTTTTCTTTGGATCTATTTCGTAAGGCATGCAGAAAATTTCTCACCAAAAATTATTTTTCCGATAAAATGACCTCTGAGCTATGGGTTTATACCATAAGAAATCAAATTACATTTTTTTATCAAAAAGAAGAGAAGCACCACGGCGAAGTATGACTTATGTCCACTCATACAAAAATGCTATCTGGAACTGCTAATATTTGATATAGACAAACAGAAAAAAAAATCGAAGCCTTACAAGAAGTGATTTTTTCTTATTATGTTCCGGCCAATTTTTATCAATAAATTTCTTGATAATTTTTTGTTAGATTTCTGATTTCAAATGTAAGACTATATTAATTTATTTCTTTATCCTTCCAGGTAAGTTTATCTTTGATTCAATTCAACCGTAAGTAAATCCTTCGAAATTTATCTGCTTCCAAACGGAAGTTATCAGGAATCAGGTTTGATATCGCAAATTTATTAAAATTATTTCTAGGGAAAAAATTCTTATGAGTTTACATTTTCAGATTGGTTTTAATTTTAGACCAGACATCTATTTCGGGTCCAACATGGTTCTTTATTTAGGTTTAGGCCTAGTCAGCACAAAAATGATGACTGTTCCAAAATTAAATCCAACCTAAAAATGGAGGCACCGAATCGAGTCAATAAGGTTAAATGAAAATAAATTGACGATAAACGATTAAACAGTCGAAATAGTAAATCTTTGTCATTTTTAGTGTAGATTTTTTTAGTAAAAAACTCAAATCATTGGTGGATGCAGAAAGAAACCTATGTAATAAAGGGCACAAAAAAGATAAAAGAACAAGTCTGACACTGAGTGACTGCTGCAAATAAGATCACATATTATTCTATGTTCCTATTTTCTCAACCAAAATAAGCTTATATGTAGATTCATCATGAGTTATTATTCTTCCAAAAACATAAAAAATAATTATAAATTATTTATTATATAAAAATTTATTTAAAATTTATAAATAGCAATTTAAAAATAATATTTGGTTGTGAAATCTATCCGCGAAACAGCTGTATTTTTCGGAAACAAAACTGAGCCCAAAAATGAGAAATGTTTTCCATGATAAATACGTGGCATATCGTAAGCACTAAAAGCAAGACTTATCCCTGGCGACTACCTGCAGAAAGAGATAGAAAAATATGAGTTTCATACTTCTATTGCAATATTACGCGGAAGCTTTCGAATGGGCGTTTTTGTTTAAAATATTACGACAATGTTGGAAAAGAGCAATCTATGTATTGTCAAAAAAGATCCCGGAAGGATAACAAAGGACTTTTTTGAATATTTAGGTTACGCTGCATTCACAAGGATGTGCATTCTCAAGGACAATGTATGTAGTTGGTGGATAATTGAAGGGTTATTCAAATCAAATAACCGTGTCAAATTAACGAAAATATTGAAAAATGGTGTTCAAAAATTGTCAAGAAATTATGGTCTTTAAACTGATTATTTGTAAAATATTATCCAATCATTGCCCTGAATAATTAATTTATACATTAGAACTATTAATTTAAAACTAATAATCAATAGCGAAGCAGCTCAGGTTATATTTGAGCTTGCAAAAGTCGTTACTATTCCGGTACCTGGTTCTTTCCTTTTGCGGAGACTGGCAGTATATGAAGTCGCCTGGTCATAGTTCCTTGGTTATATAGAGTCGCTTGAAACATTGTTGACTTTGTTGAAATACGCTATTTGTCTTTTGAACTTGACTTATAGTATACCCCGATATCGAGAGACTACGCTGGGATGTGTCTTTCGATTTTTAAAAAACTTCAACTTTAATAATATAGGGTGAAAAGTCAAAAGTAATATGGGGAGAAATTATATTTTTCCTACGTTTTCTGAGAGAATTTAAGATGCGTTTTTGTTTGTCCTTATTTCAGAAGATCTATTTGACGCGGTTGAAATTCTCATTGTTATTGTGAAATTTGGAAATTAATCATGGATTATTGAAAAACAAATGAAAGGCCTTTCTTTTAATTGTTCGTATTAAATTTTATTTTTCTTAGTTTTCTCTTATGAATTTTCAATCCTTATCGGTCGGACTTCTTCAGCGATGCAGAATATTTTTGCGAAAATGAAACTAGTTATGAACCCAAGATTTTTGTAAACGGCGTCTCATTACCTTTATTCACTAGTTTTCACACGTTTCTTCAGGTAATAGTTGATAACAAAAGTGCTTCTGACATAATTTCTCATTTTAAATTTTAGCTAATAAATAAAATAGTCTTTAAGCACTTAAAAATCCAGTGTACATGGTTCCACTCTTGTGCAATCAGTTGAAAATGAAAAAGAAAATAAATCACCCAACATTTAACAGAGGATGAGCCCGTAGGAGTTTAGTAATGGTAATGATTTGGATCATTTGATGAAGCCTAATAAGTGGGTACAAGGAATGTCATCTTAATTTTCCCGGTTTCCGCACAAAGTTGCCAAGCGAAACCGGATACTTCGCATTGTGTATTTCAATAACACTATTCGGAATATCCGTATTGTGTACTTCAACTACAATCAGGTTCCAATATCCGGTTCCGGTTCTAATACACTCACTTTCTGAGATGCAGTCGCCGGGTTCGAATCCCAGTGGTAGTAGCAATGTTTGAACTTGTGTTTCTAGGGTCGGTGTATCAGCACACCTATGTGTGAATGGTACTTGCGGAGAAATTATTAAGGTATAGGACAATTCTTATCAGATCACCTTTCAGTGTACGTTTGGCCTTGAAAAGAGCTTACTATAACACTTCTCACAGCCAGAGTTCTGCAGTGAATTGTCGTGCCACAATAACATGCAATCCAGAACTGTCTCAGAATAAAAGATCCATCTTTTACTGACGATTCGTTTATAACTTTTCTTGTTTGTTTGTATTTTCACATTATTGACAGATGTGTCTTATACTATTATCTCGTAATCCACCAATATGGAACGTAAAATATTGACAATATACTTTGGTTAAGTGTTTGGTTAGTTGAATGCACTATTTCAGTTAAAAAGCATGTTCATTTAACTCTTTAAACCAGCTGTACCGCCTATAAGTTGAAACATCCATTAAACTGATGAAGTTGAAGCGATGGCCCACTGTTTTGAATGCTAGTGACAACTATGATATTTATTATTAATTTTCTGAAAAATGAACATCCTCTTATACGAAATCATTTCTTGTCATCCGGCCCTTTTTCTAATCGTAAAACGATAGACAAATGCTTTTAATACTACAATAAAGAACTCCAAGTAAACAAACAATAAAACATCCTGAAGAATGTCACCACTAAACGATATTAACACTTCGAACAAATTGTTAGCAGCAGTTGGCGACTGAGGGGAGATCAAGTGGTTGATGAAAAATGAAAAAAAAAATCTAAACGTAAAACGAGTGTAGACCGATTTTTTAACGCTACGTTACCGTTCCCTCTTGCGAAATAGCTGACAGACTGCAGAGAAACAATTTGTAAGGCTGACAAGTCCTTAAAACGTTTCGCAACAATTTAATAGGTTCTTCATCAACATTTCTTGCGTTTATAAGGAAGTATGCGTACTAGATACTCAGCTATGTTTGATCATGAGTTCGTTTGAGTTAATAGTGTTTACATCTACATTTCAGAATGTAAAAGGTGGCGAGAGGAAACTGATGCTGAAATATCCTCGAAAGACCTGGCTGTATTCAAATTTTGAGCAAGAAGGAACGAACGAGAGGAACTAACAAACGAAAAAATTCAGAATCGTTGTCCCTGGAGCTTTTCAACTGTCACGTCATGTCAGTCAACCGTAGAGTCGGCTAGAAGTATTTATAGGAACATTTACTTTGTAGACAATTGAACTTTTGCTCTGTTCATATTTGTAAAATATAAGCTCGAACCATTAACTTCCGTTTCTTTATTTATCAGTCATTGCCGTAGTTTTTATTATTTTTTTTTGAATTTTCAAAAATGTTTCGAAAGTTATCTGACTAAAAGAGTTGTTTATCATATAAATATATATGATGTGAGAAGAGTACAATGAAGCCATCGAGACCCATAAATGTACGTCAACGGAGACTAAGAAATATCTCATCGAAACATCGAAACAATTTATTCTGCTCGCTACCATTATGCTTATGAACGTAATATTTCAAAAACCCTTGAGCCTTATAATGTATGCCGGTCGCAGCTCACATCAATTTTCCTTTCCAGTGATGAACACTTCGGATAGAAGTGAAATAGGAAAAAAAAAACTTTTTCACGCATCCCATTTCTTTTTATTCGTTCATTCTGTTGTTGTCATGAATACCCGTATCACTTTGGATCTGAAATTACTAAACTTAAAGTATATTTCGAAGGACAGTGAAGGATAGAGGAAGTTGCTGGAAAAAGTGTAAATAAAATGAATATGTCATTCTTCCTTACCGAGCATATACACCCACAAACACAAACATTCTCCTCAATAAAATCCCTTCCGTGTAACCAACTACCCTCTATATAGTGAACACTACTAAACCTCACCTTAAACTGAGGTGCTGTCATTGCTATAGCTAGCACAATATGAAAAACATATTTTCTATTTTCCCTACCAGGTCGGCTTTCACCCGCACCGTCTGAATGTGTGTCTTGTTTATCGGTTCTGTGTTACGTCGTGTTCCCTGTAATTTCCATCACGCTGTTGAAAATAATAGACATAAGGAAGATTTCACATATGTGTACCAAAGCTGTTGTCATCAGATTTAAACTTCATACACAGACCAAAAACCTCGAGGATAACAGAATCAGATTTACTTCGCACTCGAGATAGTCAGCATTCAGGACGACATGGAACATTTTGGTTTCACTAAAGTCTCAGCTTTAAGTTCTTCAAGTGCTCATTGACTTTTTGAAAGCCTACACATTTTGACACCTTGGAAGGGGTTCAATCGCATAACAAATCGGGAGGACCGAAAAGGTTTATCTCGAGTTTTTCAACTCATAAGCGATTATCCAGGTCGTATGGAAAAAGTGGAAAATGATTTTGCTTGGCATTCAGTGGAAAGGTATAGGACGCTCTTTAATTTCGAGTGGATCAAGAAGATCGAATTCAATTTTATGGAGAAAGAGAGAATATGACATTTCCAGACGGTAGTTTAATTTTCTGGGATCAAGTGCGCGTATAAATGCTTACAAAGTCTCTTTTTTACGAATGGTGGTTTCTAAATAGCAAATTTAGCAGTGGCATCATAAAGACACAATTTTATTTCGCGAAAATTTGAACGTACCACTGACATTTTCAGCGCTTTTATTTTTTTAATGAGCCGTCCCGGGTGAGACGTGCAAATCCAGACAAAAATGAATATTTTCAAAGTAAAAGTTGAGCATGAAAATGGAAAATTGTATGATTAAATCTGTTATCGATCGAAATTACACCATTCTTTGCTATGGTAAACTCCTTTTCCTCGAATAATGCTTACGTTTTCTGTCTGAAGAACGCATTCTCTTTCTCACTCAATAATAAATCTCATAGCGAGCCTTATATAGCTTGATTTGTCAATGACTAGCTCAATCAGACTAGTTTTATCAGTCCAAATCCAATAAACCAGTCCAAATCTAAGGAAACCAAAAATTTTGAAACAAGAAATGCTACAAACTTTTTTTTAGATAAAATGACAAAAATTGTTGAGGGTAAACTGTTGTGCGGAAACCGAAAAGGGCTCCAAGGATAAATTTTTCGAGCATCTCTCATCCTCATTCATCGAAACATGCCAGTTACCTTTAGTTGCGATGGAAATTTAAGCACATGTTGCCCTCCCACGATACCACTCGAAGTTCGCGAAAAAGGATGTGGGCAAGGTGGATATGGTCTCGAATCAAGCTTAATGACTTCGAATGCTCTAACTTTTTTTAAGTTTTTAGTTTGTGTGAACTGAGAGTTGTTTTTTAGTTTTTTTTGCAATTCGGAGTTTTGCACTCTACCAGTTTTCTATTTCAGTAAAAGTACCGACAGAAATCAAAACGTCAAAAAATTTTAAAGTTCTCATAAATAGTTCTTGCAGCAGATCCTTATAGTCCGTTGTTTTGTGGTTAGTCTAAGAATGATGCTTTTGTTGACATTAACAAACAAAAAAAAAAGTAAGACTAATCCATGCAGACTTCTCTTATGAACCAAGTTTTTTTTTTGATTTATCATTATTATTGACATTAATTTTCTATTAATTCTCTGATCTGAAGTTCTAAAAATGCCTTCTTTTCCTGCAAAAATGCCAAATTTTCAAAACTTTTCTATCAAGTCTGTAAAACTTGGACTGTTGTGAGCCCTAGCTTTGACAACACTTTTCTTCAAAACTAATTTGAGGTAAAGTGGTGGCCACAGCATGTTTGTAGGCGGAGTCACTAGCGGCGGATACAGGACATTTTTTCCTCAAAACAGTCTCATGCGCTTTGAGCAATGATTCTCGCCGAAGTAATTGTTTCAATTCCTATTGTAAGATTTTTGGCATACGTCATACAGAATATATGAGGTATCCAATGTTTATCTCGATGCTTACCATTACTGAAATTTAGTCGCGAAAATTGTAAAAACTGTTTGGATGTTTGACACATTTTCTGAAATAAATTATTCCAAGTGAAAATTATCCGCCGCTATTCCACATCCATTCTCAGTGTTCTACTATGAATTTTCCTTGGCAAGGACCTCATACACAACTGCAGTGACGAGAATTAATAGATTCCCAGATTAATTCCCAGAGAATTAATAATCGATTGTCTATCGCGATTCCTTTTGATAGTTTTGTATTTTTGTAGTCCATTGATATTTTGAAAATAAAATGGATGGAAAAGTTTTAAAGTCTACGGAAATGTTTTCAAGTGAAAAATCAATTTTTTTCCAATAATTCGGAAATACTTCTTTACATTGCACCAACATAGTAATAGCTGCATAATCACGCCCAGAAGCGGTAACATCAAATCTTCCCTCGATCGTCAGTCGATTCTTCCTTAAGTCCATCTTTTAGCTTATTTTTTCGAAAAAATGGACCTCAGCCGTATTTTTCGTTGTTTTTTATAAAGAATAATCCTTATTCAATACTTATATTTTACAAACAGTCTTAGGAGTTCTGAATTTAATTCAAAGCAACCTTATAATACAGAGCAGAGCTTCAATGTCAAAATATTTGCATTAACTTAAACTTAAGGAACAATGAAAACAAGAAAACCTTCTTTAATCTAAGATTAACTTATACTGCACTAAACTAATTTAAACCTTTACTTTATTAGCTTTGACTGTGCTGATATCAATTAGAAAGCGCAACAGCTGTAGTGAATCGGAATTGCTCAATATTGCAACTAAAGGATTGAAGGATGAACTAGCTTTCAATATGAGTTTTCCTCTTCTTTCGTAACCAAGTTTTCCGTAGGACAACTACTACTCAGCCTATGTAGTTTCTAAGTAGAGACAGAAAATGGCTTATCGTAAGCGATTTTGAGACAACCATTTTGCATTATCTGTAGCTGATTAGGCAAGATATTCCTTTACCTAAGGTTAATGCGTCTGTCAGGAAGATTGTTGGCACTTCTTTCTCTGGTAAGTACATCGCTCTAGTTTCATCGATATTTGTTTAGGGCATCCTTTCAAGATTTCTAGTGATCTCACTAGGATATGGTGACTCTGTATATAACCAGGCATCGTCAGCAAAGGTGGAACAGGGCATTTGCTCAGTACTAGCATGCCTGATGTGAAAATATGAAATAAAGTTGGACTAAGACACGAACCTTGAGGAACTCCAACTGGTACTGTGTAACAACTAGATTAAGACTGCCATATTGTAACCTGGAATGTTCTATCGTTAAGAACAGACCTAATCAGATTGATAAACTATAGTGGAAACCCAAAAGTATTAAGTTTTTATAGAAGACCAAGGTGACAAACTGAAGATACTGAGGTCTGCAAAGCTACAGGTTGGCAGGATCGGTAGATAGTTTGGTTTACTACAAAATCTGCTAATCGTCTCTAGATCAGCTTTTCAAGAAGTTTTAATAGAACCAGTGGCTAGCTTAGAGGCATATCATAACTACACAAGTGGGGATCTTTGCCTGACTTGCAAGGTGGAAATACTGCTGCATGCTTCCATCCTACTGAAAAGAAGTACAAATTGAACAAAAATTCAACAATTGACATGCAGATACCATTGCTTTCTTTGGTAAGTTTTCTAATACTCCGTTGGGAACAGGATCAAGACCTGGAGCTTTACCGGTTTTCAGGCTTTGAAGTATCTTTTCTACTTCTGTAGGCTTAACTCTCCCAGAAAGGGGTATGGCGGTTGGCATGGGGAGGGAATTAACAGACTTATTCACCACTGAGCCGATACTTACATTGACGTGACCAAATGTAATAGAAGGGCGTTTTGCGAAAGTATTCGCCAGCAGTTCTGCTTTGCCTTCGCTGGATTCTATTTTTCCATCGCCGCATCTTCTAAAGTGAATGGAATACTCTTTGGGTTACTTTTCAACGTTCGATTCAGCTTCCAAAACGATTAAGAGCCATGTTCCTCACTATCCAGTATGGAATTCTGTTGGCTGTTTCGGAGAAGCCCAAATTTAGATAGAATTACAGACATAAGGCTATTGACTCCTGATTTTGGGGTCTGTCTTTCGATCGTTGCCATTTTCGCCTCAATGTATGTCTCATTTTGATAAGTTCTAAAGTCTCAGTGTCTAGTCGAACGCTTTTGAAGGATCTTTGTTTCCTCGGAACACTGCAATCTAGAGCATTCCAATTAATTCTCTGTAACAAGTTGATCTATTTTTTTGTTGATTTTTGAGTTGATTTTCTGAACCGAGTCTATGGAGTCTTAGCAACGTCTATTTTGAAGGATGTCTTCATTCACAGCGTTTCTGAACTTTGGAAAGCTTGCTTTAGTGTACAAAGGAACGTCCTAATAAATCTTTCGAAAGAAACCTGTAAATTCAATTTCAAAGAATGTGGGAAGATACGTGGAAGAGGAAGTTTGGAGGACGGTGATCTACGACAGATAAACCTTTCTGTCATTAACAACAATATCTGAAACTGAGCCATATACCTTGTAAGAGCACAGGATATGTTCACGAGGCGTATTGAGGAAAGGTATGCACTTCAGACATTAGTTCGTGAAGACCCTTGCCTATATTGTTAGAGCGTACGCAGTTTTAGTCACGGCGTCTTCCGTTCAAATCACTGCAAAGCATCTCTGATTACCCAGGCTAAATTGTCTCAGATCTCTTTTAAATTGTTGAACTTGATCATTGTCTTATTGAGTCCCTGGAAAATAAATCGCATATACTTTAAAATTAACTCTTTCGCCCTTATTTATATTTGATTCATTTTGTTGTTATCCAATCTTTAAATAAAATTATAAGGACATTGACTATCAACATGGTGTCCCACTATATGCGGGAGATATATGTGGTTGTGTTTGGATGACGTTTACTTCCTTAAAAAATTTTTTAGCAGGCATCTATAGCTAAGCACAAACTCCTCGACGTTTTCAAGATCCTGAAAATGCTAGCGTCTAGTGCTAGAGATACGTCTGGCTTGTTCGAAAAAAGCTCAAGCGTTCCGCAGTGGAAGAAATTGAACACGTGTCGGTATGACTTTGTGAAGTCCATTTTTGTTTGCAATAAAATGCTTTCCAAAACTGATTTTTTGTGTTTACAGATCCTATGGCTTTTACGCGGTTCAAGAGCATTTTCTCAGCTATCGGTTGAACGTGAAGAAGCCAATAAATAATTATAAGGTAAAAAACTATGAATTGTATTCAGTTCCTTTCCGACGGTTTGAAACTTATCCTGGAATTTTCAGCTAGCTTAACAGTTGAATTAGTGACGGAATTGTGTTAATAATAATCTGTAATGCGTCTAGTGAGAATCCTGCTAGGATCTTTACCATCACCCGCAGAAAAGATAAAGCTTACGCAATTGTTCAAAAAAACAAGGAAGCTCGCCCATAAAAACTTTTTTACCAACCCGTAAAAACTCTCTTCTTCATACACTCGCGGATACACCGTCGTAGAGACGAAAATCGGACATACTTCAACACATCCAATACTAGGTTGGGTTAGATGTCAGGTTGCTAATTCAATGAAATATTGATTTCTTCCAGCGCTTTAACTCCTTATCTGTGTATCGTTGAATTATTTTCTCATTGCTACCTATAGTGAGATCAATAATCTATTGCTGTCGTTTTTTTGGTATATTTTTTCTTTTGTTGATGTATTGTTAAGATTTTTCAATAAATGTCCCACCTATGACTAGCTGCCAATTATGTAGATAAGATGTTATACAAATCGACAATTGAAATGAAATGACAATTTCGTATCTTTATATGAACGGACCCTTAAACTTATTTAGTGAACTGTCAATGTCAAAACGTTCAAGTCAACGTTTTCATCATGGCAAAGTTGACGAATCAGCAATGTTTGGAAACAAATAAAAATTACTACCGAAATTATATAAATATAAAATAAAATATAGTCGATTGTCGCAACTTTTAAAGCACTTACTCCAATTTTCGGCTATGATATTTTTCACTATTACGGTAAGTTTTTACTATTACGTTCCGGTGCCAAAAAGATGACGTATCGCGCGAAGCGAAGATCGTAGCCGTAATAGCATAGAGTCAAAATGAGCCAAATCAGTCTACTCCACGTGTTCTCAAGAATTGGGCACGGCTCAAATTGTACTGTCGCGTATTTTGCGAAAATATTTTGACATACATGCTTACAACATCAAATTGATTCACTTACTAAAGCCACTTGACCATTCGAAACGCCGAACGTGCTCCAATTGGTCGCTGGGAAAGATTGAAGGAAATGAAGAATTTCATGGTTTCTGGCTCAATGACTTTGTTAATAAGCAAGATTGTAATTGGTCAGTAACATACCCGCATGTGCTTCTTAAGATGCCGTTGCATACGCAAAATATAACTGTTTGGTGTGGTATTCAGGCGAAAGGTGTAATTGGGCCGCATTTTTCCATGAATGAAAACGACCGTAATGTTTACCGTCAATGGAGAGCGCTATCGTGTCATGTTGGAAAACTATTTGTGGTCAGAATTGAATGAACTTGTCATCAACGATGTGTGCTTTTCTCAAGGTGGTGCTGCAAGGCATACAGCACGCCTATATTTATTGAAAGGCAAATTTGGTGAACGTGGTATCTCGAGAAAACGTCTGGTCGAATGGTCGCAAAACGTCGTTCGATCTAACGCTACTGGATTTCTTTTTAAAGGGGCTATATCAAGTCACTGGTGTATGTCAACAAGTCAGCAACATTCGACGAGCTCGAAGATAATGTCCAACGCGAATTTTCCAACGTTTCGATCGAAATGTGTGCCAGAGTGGTGGGGAATCGGGTCGAAAGAATCGACCGCTTTCTACAGGCTCGTGTTAGTCTTATGATCGAAATTAAATTCATAAAATGTAATGCTTGCAAAACGCCCACAATAAATTTGAACTAAATGTCTCAGATATTTCTGTATTTACACCGAACTTATGCTACAAACAACAACAAAAAATAAAGAAAAATAAATTTTTCAGAGGTAAAATTCTTAAAGTGAAATCCTTAATGCGTCCCTGTCCAAGGATGTATTACTTCAATCCAAATGCCATTTTTAGATTAGTCATACGCAGAGTTTACACGCGGGATACTCGGCGTTCCTATGTTTTGAAACAAGTCTGTCTTTTATCAGACCGAAAACACTGAAATATCCTGGAGCTTACGATTTTTTTTTGGCAGCTGGACGATCTTTTCTGGTCCAAAGAAGCTGATTTTCACTTAGGCATTAGTCAATGAGATTCTAGAAATATTATTTATTATATTCAAATGCAAGCCCCATTGGTATTATTCAATTAAAGTATGCAAAAAATCAGCTTGCATTATATATCACAACTGACATTCGACTACTACGTGCCAAATATATTTGTCATAACAACTGAAAGACCACGTCCCAAAAGCGACTTCATCAAACCGCTATTAATCATAATCATGGTTGGCGCTCAAAAAGGGACGTAGTTCTTAGACTAGGAACTAGAGGTATACAGGGTGGGTATCATCGTTACAACCGAAAGACAGCGGGTGATATTGAATAGATTCCACTTCGGCTTGGCGCGCCAGGAAACATTCATTGTAAGAAGTGGAAATATATGTCATTCAAATAGTTATCAATCAATTCAAGTGGTGAAAGTTGCCAGGACTGTCGGTCAATCGACTCTTCGTATAAGATTTTTGCTGACAAAATGGATACTCAAGATAAAATGGCGTTCTGAGGGGTTGCCCTTGCTATGTTTTGTTTATTTGTGTTCCTTATGCATCCTTTTTGTTTGGATGTAGTGTAAGCAGCGCGGATGTGCTGAGAGAGCTGACATTTCGGTTGTTTTAGGCAGCCTTAAATATCATTTTCGTCAAAGGCGAAGTAATAAATTAACTTAGCAAACATGTTTGCAAGTTAACAAATCATATTATCTTTGAAGCCACACGACCAATCTTCTGCCATTAGACATAGATTTTTGAATTTAAGTCGCTCAGATCAAAACTTCATTTATTTGAGCGTGTGTTCTGAATGTATCCTTAATTTTTTTTTTTTTGAGTTTCTCTGGAAGCTTATTTTTTTCTCAATTGAATTGAATAAATTTCCGCAGCAAATAAGCTTGAAATATTTTCGCAACAACAAGGATTTCTTTCGCCCAAAAACTGAGCACCAAAGACATTTGATCACATCGATTATATAGCTGCTTAGCTATCATTCCACTTTAATGTCCTTTTTATAGATAGTCTTCGTTCAACTTTCCGTTGGAATCCCGAATTTATTACCAGCAATTTTTCTTTCGCTTCTCCCAAAGCCAAACAATAAAATGGAAATGGCGAAATGCATGGACGGTGACACGCCTTTCCGTTTGGTTCTCTGCAGATTTGCCAGGCGTACAGGAAAATCTCCATCTATTGTTTGCTTGCCATCACTCCTGAAAATTGGCAAGCCGTTTTAATTTGTGTGAACTGAACCTTAGCGGGGGCATTTTTCGTTAATTGCCCGCCATTTTTGATGTTTAGTGTGTCATGGCGACTGACCATAACAATTAACGTAAATGGCGACCACATTAAGTCTGTGAAATCCTCTCAAAAGCAACAAAACGGACAGAGCGTGGCTACGGAAGTCCACGAATTGAAAACGGTAATGCATTGTGTGTCTGTGTGTGTTTGCTGAAGAATGGATGTTGGCTGATGGGGCGTATTGAGATTGGTAGAGGAAACCTTACATCTCTCTATCTGATAAACTGCAGAGAAATTTATCTCTGTCGGAGAAATGGTGAAATAGAAGGATGGAAGTATTCAGAAATTGCACAGCAATGAAAGGAGAGAATTAATCGTGGCGATATGAGGTTATGGTTCCCCATACTCCTTGTACGATGCAAAGACGAGAAAGCGCACATTTGCTGCTTAAAATGGAGGCCAAGAACGAGGTGAATAAACAAATGGCTGACAGGACGATGGACATAGACAAACATTCCAAATGAAGAGTGGACGATTTATGTCGTTTGGTGAGCGATTTAATAAGGACTCTAATGGATCGAATTTATCAGAGTGACGAGAGTGTCTAGCAGGTTCAGTTCAGTGGTCAAATCCCGCTTCTATCATTCTAATCCCGAATGTATAGATGGACTTTATACAGGATATAACGTTTAGCCGCTAGGGAAACCACACTTGATCGTTATATATATATCCTTTCGCCTGCTCTCTCCGTCTGCGGATACTTTGAACGCTTTGAAGCGTATTGACAGTACCAGCGTTAATGGTTCTATGTGAAAGGAAATACGAGGTATCAATGTCGTAAATAATTGACCTGTTGGTGGTTGATGCCCTAAGGGTTGTTGAAGTTATTGATGAGCGTGTCAAGAGTTGAATTGTGCTTAGCGGTTTTTTGAAGTGGACACATTTTCTATAAATGCTTATTTGTGACGCTTATGTGTGAATTCAATTCAGATATTTTGCTTGGCTAATTAAACAGCTTTTATTTTTGTGGATATTTTGTTTGTAGCCGCTTTGTTTGAAAGGATGTAAGTTGATGTGAAGTTTACATTGAAGCATTGCTACATTCATCATGTTGGTTGTTTGTTTCGAAATCTTTTGTAAGCGATTGAGGCATAGAATTTGCTGCTACAAAATTTCATAAGCATATAATAAAGGGTTATCTGAAACTGACTTTCAAAACAAATATAACAATGCTAGCAGAGTATTAGTGGAGGAATAGCTTCACATACTTGAGTTCGAAACACCCGTTTGAATGAATATTAAACCTTATACTCTTCTGGCCTTATTTCAAACAAAAAAAAAATTCAGGATTTCGAATCGATTTAATTATATGTTGGGTTTCGCTAATAGTGGTTCCTTCCACTGAAAGTGATTTTCAGATCCTTTGCTAAGTATATTAAGAAAAATGAAAGCAACTCTGGACCATGTAGATGCTATAAAACTCGATACGATGCAATGTGTCCAGGGCTGAATGCTAGCAATGAACATCAGCCAAGACCCTGAATGATAGCAATGAACATCAGCGTTTGTGATTCCCTTCTACGATGCATCTAGCATTGTTAAAATGCCAAAATTAAAGCAACAAATGAGCTGTATTCAAAGAGCTCACAATTGATATCAGTAATGGGCAGATGCCACTACTGCAAAACAAAAATGAGGCAAAAGTCATTATTTCGTGGGGCAGACTCGAATGTCACTCTCAAGTACAAAAAACATAGAACAAAGAAATGAAACAACCTGAGAAGCTTTTCAATACAATGTTAAACTTTCAAATAAAATTTTTAACAATTGACTCCAGTGGCAAGAGCTAAATAACAAAGCTTACAAACTCATTTGGACTAGAAACTCCCTCCGACGAGAATGGCAAATAACACAGTTTGCTTCTACGAAAAATTGTGTTAACTGCCTTTCTGCTGCAATCCGAAAGAAAATTTCTTTGTCACGTAAACGCCAATGGAACAACATGTTGGAACACTTAGACTTCAACTCCCGGAAATCAATAATCAAACGAAAACAAGACAGTTTGCCCTATCCACTAATCGATGATAAAGGATAGATGATAAAGTTTCTCATCTTTCATTCCTTAGCTTAATCCAGTCACTATTCCATCGCTCATATGATGGTCAAAAATTAATTTGGAAAGGAGATGAGTTCTTCAATAAAATCCAATAAAGATTGTTTTCACACTGAAGAAATAACTACTGCTCTGAAAAAATTGGGTAACAATAAAGCACCAAGTATCGATGGTATATCTCACATCGTTTTAGAAAATCTACCAAAGAAAGTGATAGTTCTCAGTTGCCATGTATTTAGCGCATGTCTTAGATCAAGCTTTCTCTCCATACCTTCAATACATGCTACTGTGATCCCAATATTGAAACGAAGTAAAGACCCCCATGTACCTGCAAGCTACAGACCAATAAACTTATTGCCTGCTTTGGGAAAACTATTCGAAAAATCGATCCTCATAAGGATCGTCAAAAACGTCGGGATAAAATGATCCTCCCAAACTTTCAATTTGCCTTCAGGCGAGGTTATTCCACAGAGAATTCATTATTTCGAATAACCAAAGAAATCAAGGCAGCGTTAAAATAAAAGAAGCCAGTGGGCATGGTGGTGTTAGACATAGAGAAATCCTTTGATACTGTTTGGCATGAAGGGCTGCTCTATAACCTCAAACAGTTCAACTTTTTCTAAAGGTTGACAAGCCTCATAGCTTCCTTCTTACACGGAAGGAAATACCAAGTTAAAATAAGAGGCAAGCTCTTCTAAATAAACAACGTTCCATCGGGCGTCCCATAAGGCTCTTGCTTAAGCCCCAGTCTCTACAACATTTATGCTTAAGATTTTCCAACAAACCTTTATTGCTAAGTACTAGCTTTTGTTGTTGATACTTCCCTTTATGCAATAGAACCAGAACCGAAGACCACAATTAAAAGCTTAGAACAAGAACTAGGGAGTGAGCAAAATCAATGTGAGCAAAACAAGAGCAATTTACTTTAGTACAAAGCGAAAACCTACTATGCTTCCTGGCAGATGTCTAAAGTTTGTGGGCCAATTCATACCTTGAGACAACGAATTCTCATATGTCGGGATGGTTTAGATACCCCATCGAATACATAGGCAATAACATTACATTATGTCATAGCATTATATCCACTACTAAATCGGAAGTCCAGCCTGAACATAAAAACAAGGGTCTCATACAAACCAAACTTCGAGCCACCCAAAACAGATTCCTGAAAATGGCGTTTGAAAAACCTTTCTATTTCTCTACTCTGAAATTACATGAACTTACTGAAATTGATCCTGTGAAACAGCTCGCGGACTCCCGCCAATTTAAATTAATGGCTTCAGTCAGTAACTCCTCAAACCCTCTTAAAGCTTCTCTTAGCAATTCTACATTCCTATACTGTCTGCATTGCCCAAATCTTCTGTTTTTGATACATTCTTAGTGTTCAGAATATTGTTTAAGTACATTGACTTTAACATAGAACATAAATTGTACATATTTTAATTTAGTTTTATTTAGTCGTAGGTATTATTAGGCCCAGCTTAGATTTTTCGTTCATTTTTTCGTTCAAATTTCAATATCAACTGTGAAAAAATTAAGACCAGCTCAGCTAAAACAATTATCGTAGAAAAAATGAATTAATAAATTTTCCAGAACTCTAAATTAAATGACATGCATGTTGTAATATATATATATATGACCATAAAGAAATAAAGAGTCGAAATCATTTGAATCATCCATACTTGGTTACCAGCATAACCCACTTTCTTACGGTCACAGTGAATACGCTGTCTATGCTGCAGGAGTATCCTGCCACATGAAAGTCAGTTTCACTTGTAGATCTTCCAAAACCTCAAGGAAATTCAAGTATCCCGTTGAGTTGAAAACATTTTGACATTCGCCTGCGTATGCCAAAAACAACTGAAACAAAGTTAATAAGCAAACTGAATGATGTTATCGCTGAGAGAGGTATGGAATATTGAGTAAGAGGGTAGGTCAATAAGTCCTTAGAAAATCAAACAGATGGCGTGACTAGCACTATAAGCGGTCCGTTTTTATGTAGCGGCACTACCGACTAGGTATGCTGTGAAGTTTCAGCCGAATTGGTTGAGTTGTGTTTTTCTCGTGTTTTGCAGAAAAAAACTGTTGGATGACACAAATGGAAAAAAATTGAGTTTAAATCTGTTATTAAAAATTTTCATAAAAAAGGTTTAACAGAAAAAGAAATAAAAAATCAGTTGGATTTAATTCACGGCACATCTGCTCCTTCATTTGCAACTATTTATAACTGGTTAAATGAATTTAATCGTAGTCGTACATCAACAAAGGATTAACCACACCAGTACGCCCTGTAGAGGTGACTACGCCAGAAATGGTCAAAAATATCCACGATACGGTGTTAAGTGACCGAAGATTAAAGTCGAGTGAGATAGTTGAGGTTACAGAGATTTCAAAGGGTGCCGTCATTTCTATTTTATATGACACATTGGATATGAAAAAAATTTCGGCAAGATGAGTACCGCGTTTGCTCACAGTCGACAATAAATGCAATAGGGTGGTTGTCGCTAAAATTGATGAATTAAAGTTCGAATTGGTCGATCCCACATCGTATTCGGCAGATGTAGTCCTCAGTGACATTTCCATTTTCCCAAACCTGAAAAAATGGCTCGCTGGACAACGTTTTTTTTTCAAATGCAGAAGTCATCGATCAAAGAAATACTTTTTTTTAAGGACCTTCCAAAATCTTTTTTTTCTGACGGGTTAGACAAATTAGAAAAACGTCTAACCAAGTGTATTGAGCTACAAGGACATTATGTTGAAAAATAAAAAAAAAATTACCAAAAAAAAAAAATTTTAATGGCTTTTTTATAAGTACTTATTGACCCACCCTTGTAAATACGTTTAATCACATAAACTCCTGGACAACTGTTGTCTACAATGTTATAAACAATATATACACAAAAAACCTATATTTTAAGATGATTTAAATTCAGTTTTTATTTTCGTATTATTTTTATTTTGTTTTATTTTGCAAGGGATATGCTGAATGACAAAGAAAAGATAAGAAAAGTGAGAATAATGTGTGTAGGACATTGCTTAGTTAGAAAAATTTTGTTTCGAACTACTGTCTTCGTTGTCAAAATAATCATGGCCTTACAATTCATATCGGTTAGTGATCTCCAAGATTCACCGTCACTAACATTCCCGATCTTTTGATCACCTTCTTCAGTTTATGAATCTGGGTAGCTTTGCTCTGTCATCGTCCAAAAAATGTTTTTTTCATTTCCATTAGATCTTAATATTTTGTGCGCTTATTTTTGACAACCTCCAACTTCTGTACCGATAGATACGGAACCAGGCTATTCCAGATGCTGTTAGGAACAACGCCTACTTATTTTATCACAAGTCACCACGATACCCTCCGAAGGGCTTTAACCAGGTAAGCTGGTTTATCCATACGTGTTGGAACTTATGAGTTGCTCGTTAAACCAAAAATATAGTTGCTGGGTTAAAGATTGCAGAACTAGTCGGAAGGATACATACGGTAGTTTTTAGCAAGTTTGCGAGTTCAGTTATGCTTTAAACTGAAATCCACACATTTCACTACACATTCAGGGACTTGAAGAACGTAAATTACCCTCGGGTTTTAAAATTTAAACTCAGCATTTGCATGTAAATGTCCTTCAACCAGATTTGCCTCGCAAATGTTCAGCTAATTGGAGTTTTTGCAGATATGATAGTCTGGAGACTTCTATTTTGTAGTATACTTCGTGTCGGATGCGCTACTGATCCACACTCCGCTTCGTTCCGATGATGCTTGGAAAGATCCTCTTTTGATGACAGAAAATATTCCCCGGATGCTTGTGCAAAAGGACAGGGCTTCCCATCCGAATATTATTACGAATAATAATAATAGCATGTAGCTGAGATGTTAGGATTACCAGTGACGTATGAAATGCTTTATATAGACGTGAATTCCGAATTTAAGACCGAATCGATACTCGATTTAAGCCTAGTTTCGGTTGGCTACTCAATGGCTCAATGATGGCCTTGGAATTGGATACTCTGGCCTCCTGGATATAGTGAAAAAGTGCTTATATTTTACTCGTTTCTTTAAAAAAAGGTATCTAAATAACAGTTAAAATAATTTAAAAAAACAAAAATAATAAAAAAGAAATACATAAGCATTTAATATCAGAAAATAAATGAAACTGAAGAAAGGAGCAACTTACTCACCAAATATATATCTGTCAAAACTTACAACATAGCATTTTGGAATGAAAAATCAAAAAATTGAATCTGATTTACACAATCAAACAGGACTGATTGACATTTTTGTAAAGTGGTGTACCTCTGGTCTTCAGTGGAAGCTTTCTGATGTCGTGTCCAATTGCCATTTAAAATAAGGAGATATTTAGGTTGACCTTTCTTTCAAAAATGGACATAAGTATTTTTTGCATCTAAAAAAGACTTTTAGCTCCCTTGGACTTAGAAACTGGAGTAATCCTCCGTACTTATCCGTCACCTGCAATATTCCCTCCCCGTTTATTTTAGCAGAAAAACCGTTTTTGACTCAAAACCCCTGTCAGAAGCTTTTCCCGTTTTTGAAAAACTTGTTTTCTTGCTTAATAGATTTGGTAAAGGTTCTAGTTCGTCTACTTATTTCATTGATGGATGTTTCTAACATTTCAAAACGTTTTTGGAAATCTTCAATATATTTGCTTTTTTGACTTGCATTTTCATTATCTGCTTGTCTGAGTTTGAGAAATTTAGAATGCAAGTACTGTTAGTACTTCACTATCCGGATAACGAGTTTGTGAAATGAGTTAAAATAATTAGAAATTCATTTTTGTATTTCATTGTATATAATGTCTGTTACTGCAAGGTTCCTTGTGGAGCGTTTCTTAGCATTCTCCATCGAACCAGTTGTTTGGTTTTCGCGGGCTTGAATATCAAATTATTTCATCAGTTGTTATTGATTCCAAATCGCTTCTAAAGGTTTGTCTAGAAGTGGACTAATTATAGTGCTGCAATAGCTTTCACGGCTCTTAATTCATCAGTTATTGGTTCCTTTTTGATTTTTGAACTTCGAATTTATGACTTGTTGTTCCGTATGTCCTTAACACTTGACAACTTTATACAGACTATACTACAGACAGGGATCTTGTCTGATGGACCTTGCAACCTTGCAAGGATCTTTTGTCAAAGTGGTTTCTGTTGAATGTGTTAACATCTAGGGGCCAGATGTCTTATTTTTTTTGGGCTCATGCGGAGAGCATTTAAGTGATATTAAGAAGTTCCACCTACAGTCAAACGATCAATGAAGCGCTGGCAACTTTTAGTTGATGTTTCCTGAAGTCCCTAGTTGTTTCGTTATAATTTCTTTATTCAAAGCTATGTCATTGAAAACCCCAAGGATGATTATGAAGTAGTTTAGGCTAAGAATAACATTGAAAACGTTCTTTTTATACTTCCTGTCCTAAGAAATTTTCACCGGATAACGATCAATTATTTGTCAATTGACTTCAAGCCAATTATATTTTACTCCATTCTTCTTTCAACCGTAAATGCAACATTCTACTCACGGGCATGGAGGACATGGCACTTTTAGTTTGGTAGAAGATTCTGTGCAATATCCTTTCCGTAATCGATAGTTCCATTATGTTTCTTAGACGACTAAGACTTTTACGTTGTACCTCAAAATCGGCTGGAACTTGTAGGACTAGACATAGAGAAATTCAGATTCAGGGACGAGAAGTTCGTGCCACATGACACTGTGAACCGCAGCGTTGGTTGAGTGAACATGGAATGAAAGAAGAATACGGTTGCAAAGGTGTAACTTACAGGTATGCGTTTCTCGGGATCCATTAGTGGCCGAAAGTCGCTTAAAGCCAGACACCTACCAATGACCACCGTCACTTTTCTACTATATGAAAATATTTTGGAGTGTTCCAAATGGTTCTACTGAATTGTAATTCATTTTGGTATTGAAATTATTCTGCATTTTGTGGAATTTTTCTGTAAAGAGCAAGTAAAAATTCCAGAATGAGCTGAATAAACTGCCACAGTAAGTATCAAGAATCCTTTCCGTAAAGTTTTATCTAGCGCTATTGAGTTCATGAGACACTGTTTCTTCTTCATGCCAAGTAACTACGATGTTACCTATTCGCGCCTGATTTTTGCTAATGTAAACTTAGAACTATTTCAGGTTAAATTTGATGTAATCGATTCCTTGCGAAGTTCGATAATGATCACCAATCGTTCGAGTCACTCAGAGAACAATCGAGAGAATGAAGCTTTATTTAAAGAAATTCAATAAGATTATCCGAAGATCTTAAGAAAAGTTGCTTTTTCGAAGCCTAAACTCATTAATAAGGATCATTGAATTCAGCGAAATATCCTCTTGTCTGCACGCTAATAATTCTTTTTCGTATTGCAAATTTTATTGTTGTTGTTTCGTATTGCCTTTTTGGTTTTGAATCTTGGTTTTTAACTTTTTCATTAAGTCAGTGGCATTGTCAACTCAAAATTTTATGGCAAAGGAACCAATATTTGTGATGGCTTTCATTTCAAAAAATCTGACTGATCTGACTTCATTTGGTAATAGGCTCAGTAGAAATACATTCCCGAATTCTTCTTGAGAGAAATGCTTAATCTTGAACCGCGAACGCGCTTTAAATAATGGGTTCAGGGTAAGAATATCTTTTAGAACTATTATCACCCGATTTGATAGCTTTAGAATTTATTATTTTGACATCGTGTTTGTCTTTTTTGAACTATTAGTTACGTTATATCCTTTATACATTAGACATAAATAAAGATTTAAGCAAGTTGGCAAACTATAGAAATCAGACAGGCAAGTTCAGCTACTAAAGGATTGTCATTGTTTCTTTCAGTCTTAATATTTCTCACATTCCAAATAGGGTTAAATTTATTACGACATTCTTTTCTAGGCCACCCGGTTTAAGTTCGTTTGTTTTCAAATGGTATTTTGTAGTGTGAGCTATTCAGCGCTACCTGGAAAAACTATTGTCAGTATAAAATAAATCCGAGTGTTGAACTGAAAGTCCGGACCACCATAAACAAACCATTATTGCTTTTGTGTTCTTTGAAAGGATGCTTGACACGTTCTCGCGTATAGTGCCTATGTCGCAGGAAATCCATACGACGACTGTTAACATATAAAAGTGATAACCAAATAACTAGCATTCGAAGGAAATCTTTACGGTAGCAGATTTTCATTGTAGAATTATTGCCATGGCTCAATGTACTTTCCGACATTCGGCATATATTTCGTTGGATTTAGATCCAAAAAAAACCTGATCCACATTTTATTCCTTGCAACCCTTCTTTATTCATGAATAAAAGACGCAATGAATCGAGCAGAATTTAACCGAAAATAAGAGCCATTTCGGATTTTAAATCGATTCATAGATCCGCAATTTAAAGGCATCCAACATCAAATTGGGTGAAAAGCGACCCGAAAATCAGTAAAAGATGGATCATATCTTTAGTAGTCAATCTGCGAGAGAGCACGAGAAAAAACCGTCTACTTTTTATAGCGATGGTCCACGGTTTCATCCGCTGTTGTTGGGGTTGCATGATGATATATACTTAATACAATCGACCCCCAATATTATTGCCTTGTTCTTTGAACCCACACGTTCATCCTGCATACATGCCGTACGTGTATACGAAATAAACCAAGAATAAAAATCATGTAACATTACAACATCACATAATCCTTGGAAATCGGAGTCAAACGATTTAACCGTATCAACGAACACATGAATAAAGCGTATTTTGGTTTTTTAAGGAACATTTCAGATTTTATTTGCTGGTTGGTTGTGCGTAACTAGTTGACCGTAGGTCATCTTTGATTTTCAGTTGGTTCGTTGAAAAGGATGAGCCTTGAGTTGTTCGGTTGGCAGATTATATTTTACGTTAACGTTTTCGGCAAAAAACGGGCAGATGGATTGTCTCAACAAAACGTACCCCTCGTAAATCATTCAGGAATGATTCAAAGGTAAATCCAACAGTCTGATTTCCTGGAAAGTTACTCTAATCCTTAGAACAAATTGAGTAAGAGACATAAGGTGGAGTTTATCAAATTGCTGGTTAAAAAAAAAATTACATTGCTTCGAACTAAGGTCGAAATCGTAAATTTTTCCAGCATTAATTATGACCTAGTTAAGTTTGACGGTTTCTATTCTCTGAATTCAAAGTTGATTTATCGAACATGTAAGTTAAATTTAAGCTATGTGATCCGGTTCTGGTATGGTGATGGCATGGTTTTATCACGGTTAGTATCATGGTTGAGTCGTATCTGCAATAAGTCAGTGACTTAGGGTTGATACGTGCGAGTGTATTAATTTAAATATAAGGATATATAAAATGAAACATTAGAATAAAACTAGCAATAGGGAATTATCATAGAAACTATTAGATTTCTGATCAATACATCTTATCTATTATTTGTAAACGAAGCGCTTCTAATAATTTATTATAAATTCGGAGATGATAACTACGGACGCTCTGAGTGTCAGATTGCCAGAACCACATATAACTCAACTATCGTCTAAAATCAACTGTGGCGCCGAGAACCTTGCCTGGACTTCGTTGTCACATCACTTCGTACCAGACATGTTCAGTACACTTTTTCATCAGGAACAGACGGAGTGCGACACACAAGAAACAACCATATTTTTTGCCACTTTTCGTTTGCATTTGCTAAGGTTGAAAAAAGTCCGAATGGACGCTTCCTTTTCAATAAGAAGGAGCTTAATGAAGCAAAACTGTCTTTAAAAATGCAATAGGGGACTGAACCGGTGAGTACAACATATGTGCTGCAATCAATCTACCTTATGAACCTGTTTTTTTTGTTTGGGAGGTGAAGGCTATTTAAGCCCTGAGTGTCGGACTCCCCCGCTACGGGACTACCGACTAAACACCTTCCCTGTCACACCGAGAACCTAGCCTGGAACTGTTTGTCACATTACTTCGGACTAGGCCTCATTAATCATCGCTTAGCAGTGTCTTCAGGCTAAGGGAAATCTCTCTTTCTCCACGGATGGATAGGAAGGAATTGCGATTAGTTACTATAATACCTTATAATACCTACCTTATGAACCTTGACAAGATACTTAGTATATTCATCGCCTGCCTCAAGGAAGTTGTATTCGACACTCGGCGAGGTAATCCGAGTGCGGCTAGACCATCTACTCTGAGCGCAATGACAGCAGTAATGCAGCCAGTCCAGTGGATAGAAACATGAAATTTTCCACCTAAGCCTTATATGGCGAGGTTTTGGGGCTGAAGTCATCGCATGAGTCGCAAGTTATTGGCAATACGTTGTCATAGGTATTTGGTATTGCTGTCGAGCTATCGAGTCATCCTGAAGATGACACAACATAGATTCAGGCTTGCTATAGGTAACTGAGGCAGTCATTTTTGTAAAAAATACATAACCAAAGGCTTGCTCCTACCTAAATTGGCATGTGTTTCTGGCATCTAAAAGGATAATGAAATGCATTGCGCAATAATTGACCCACAGATAAGCTCCTTCGATAACAACAGAGCCCTCAACTTGTGGCCTGGTGACCATTATTTGAGGACCCATCTTGAGCGAAACTAGCGACTAGTAAGTACAGCACATTTGACGAAAAATTTGAACACCAAATAATGCTCACTATAAAACTTGGTGAATTGACTGGATGAAGACGGGACTTTCAAATACTTTGTAGCAACACTTGACTCAAAATATTATTTTTAGTCCTGGCAGTTAGAATTCTAATGATCCTTAGATCACTAGAATTCCAACCTACTTGACATTCGTCTTAGTTTTAGTCTTGGCAGATGGAGTTTTAATATCGAAGTTAACATTCGTCTCAGTGAAAAACGGATGGAAATCTTAAAAGGAATTACCATAAAATATTATCACCATGTGTACCAAGCATTTTAAACGGGCTTTTATTGTTTCTTGCTGTCGCATAATTCATGAATCTACCAAGGGTAGATTGTCACATTGTATTTATCAGTTTAAGCTTATGTAATGCTTATACTCCCTTCAGTCTCGTTTAAGTTGACTTTAAAATATAACTACTCCAACTCCTACTGGAATATCGACGAAACTACGTTTAAAAGGATGCATTTTTTGATATCGTTGATAAAATAAATGGATGAGGTGTGTTCAAAAAGTAAGATGACTTTGTATTCTTAGGAAAAAAAATTTATTTATTCGTCGAAATTTATGTTGTCCCTTCAAAGTAACGCCCCTCAGATACAATATACTTGTGCCAACGCATTTTTCAATCCTCGAAGCACTTCTCATGAGCACTTTTCGGTATAGACATGAGCTCTCCAAGCGATGCAGTCTTTACCTCCTCTATCGTTGCAAATTTCCGTCTTTTCATAGGTCTCTTCAGTTTTGGGAACAGGAAAAAGTCAAATGGGGCCAAATTTAGTGAATATGGCGGCTGAAGCATGATTGTGGTATTGTTTTTGGCCGAAAACTTTCACAAGCGAAGATGAGTGAGCAGAGGCATTATCGAGATGCAAAAGCCATGAATTGATTTTCCACGATTCCAGACTTGTTTTTCGTATTGCTTCCTGCAAGCGACGCATATATTCAAGATAGTACTCTTTATTGACCGTAAGACCATGTGGTAAGAACTTCTGATGCACAACGCCACGGTAGTCTAAGAAATCAGTGAGCAAAACTTTGACATTTGATCGAACTTGCCGTTCTTTTCTTTGCTTCTAAGAGTCTGGATTGGGTTTTGGTTGCGATATAATTACCATATACCCATGATTCGTAACCAGTTATGACACGTTTGAGCAAATCATTGATGTCTGTCAACAACTTATGAGCGATGTCTAAGCGACGATTCCTCTAGTCAAAATCAAGCAGTTTTTGAACAAACTTCGCTGCCACACGTCTCATTTCCAAAACGTTCGAAAAAATTTCATGGCACGAGCGAACCGATATGCCAACATCCTCAGCAACTACTCTGATAGTTATTCGACGGTTTTCCAAAACAATTTTCGCTTGAACGTCCAGAGCGAGACTCGGCATAGGCGTCTTCCCGCCCACCTTGCATTAGTCTGTACCACTTGTAAACATTTTTTTTACTCATTACAGTTTCACCGTATGCCACTGTAAACATTTATATTGTTTTGGAGCACTGAACTTCATTTTTTAACATAAAATTTGATGCAAATTCTTTGATCGTTTTTTTGATAGCAAAAAATTGCCGCACGCAAAACACTTCTAACTGTTATACCTCTCACAAACAAACTAAACGTATTTCGTAGCTGAAATATATGTTCGTGATGAGTGTACCAACATAAAAAAAAAAAAATTCGATAATCGAATGAACTTTGCCCGCGAAATTTGAAAGTCACATGAGTTTTTGAATACACCTCATGTATATAATACTTTCGAGTTCAAATCAGGATAATTTCAGATGACAATCTACCTTGCATTTAATAAATGAAGGCATCGTTTTCACTTGTCGATTATTCGATCTTTTTCGATCTTAACTTGTCTTATTCTGGTCTCTAAATTTTTCTACTGTCTTCATAGTTAATTTTTTATTCTTGAATTGCTAGTTAGTTTAGCAACAACCACCCATTTGCAACTAAACAAATCAAATCTTGAAAACCTGATGATAAACTGACGGGCATGTTGTGCATTCTAACATAGAAGTCCTGTCAAATACACAAAACTAATCTGATTCACGTGTAAAATCTGCTATATGAGTAACATCATACACTGAGCGATACCGAAATAACACTATAAATTTTTTCTCATAGTTTCAGGTTAAAGATTATAAAAAATGTATCACGTACAATCGGAGCAGGAAATAATTAGGTTTTAAGGAACCCTATGTATTTAAAGCCTTCAATTTAGAATAAAATGATGCAAAATAAAAACAACACCACCCTTCTACCTGTGACTTAAACCATATTTTATTTGTTGTTGCTTGGATCTGCCGGGCGTTGCTTTCTTGCCATGAAGGACGCGTTTCGACTGTATGCAGTCGTCTTCAGCCCGTTCTCTGAGAACTGCATATAGCTGAAACGCGTCCTCGGCAACGAAAAATCAAGACCCGGCGAACCCAAGGAACAACAAACAAATTGTGGCCTATGGCAGCGAACGAACGAATTCCAAATCTTATTCCTTAAAATACAAGATTTAGGAATACTTAATAATGTTTATACAAGCCATTGCTTCGGGAGGCTTCAATTAGTCCAGAATGTATGGACATAACAAGCTTTTCAAGCGTATCCTGCTCTATCTGATTAGAACAGTCTCGGATTGGACATTAAAGCATGTTAACGTCGAATTTCTTTCCAGTTTTACGTACGTTATGTGTAAAAATGGACCAAAGATTTTCAACAAGATTCCCAATCGACGAATAAACCGATTTCAATGGGATTTCGATACGAAGAGGAAGCAGGCCACTTTAAAACATCTCTATTATTCTCAAAAAAATACGCTCGTACAGTAATTACTAAATATGATTTTTGACAAAGAAAAATAAATTTGAATTACTCGCTAAAGGAAGTACCCCTCAATGTAATTAAGGGCTTGTAAGATAAGTAGAGTTTCCACCTTGGTAAGTTAAAGAGCTGCTGAAGAAGACCGAGCGATATCGGTCGAAAATCGATTTTGGAAAAATAATAAAAATAATTGAACAAGCGATATTAAAGAGAAAGTCTCTCTTTCATTTTTCAAAAATAGTTTGCGAAAATACAACAGATGACGTGCACCAGGCTTTAGCCAAATTCGAATCATAGCATTATTGTCTTTTTGAAAAACGAAGTTCCAAACAATCAACACCTAAACATGTTCAATCAATCTTTTGTCTTTAACATTTTGACGTAAGCTTCTGGCTTTACTTTCGATGCAATCCATACCAATGGAAGTTCCCCTGAGGACAAACAATCCTTAGACTATGAGCGTATCACCATCAAACTTCCTATTTATCGTAACATCCGGGTCTGCATCGAATCGTACCAGTGGTGGTGCTCCATCAAAGTTAAACTTCTTCTTATCCGCAAAGAATACTTTGTTCTATTCCTTTGTCCAGGAAAATTAGTTTTTTGCAAAATTGAATTGATCCAACTGCCGCTCCGTCAAATTTGGTTTTCCTTGCATTTTATGTCACACGCATGTTTCATTGCTTGTTAAAACTTAGCATGTTCGATGTATGATAACCGGAATTTTCAACACCGCATGGATGTGTGATGCAGCTTTTTTCTGATTTGCTGCAATTGTAGATTTATCCAGCACAACTTTTTAAGTAGTTTCTAAAAGTCTTGTGTTTCCGATAAATTTTTCAACCCATTTCTCTTTTAGAAAGGCCTACATTGCGGTGAACTTGGATTTTGATTCAGATATAACAAAGGATCAATCAATTAATTTTGCCTCTTGAACACCCAGATCCAATCAAGCCTTTCATTTCGATTGTTCCGCTAAATCTTCATACCATCCTTTGAGGTGAAGTCTAAAGTTGCTTTTTTGATGATCACGTCAGGAAAGCGACTTCAGTTGTTGATATGATACAATGAATACGACAAACTACCCAAATAATAATGGAATAATTGAAATATCAATTAAAAATATTAGTCAAAACATTAATTGATGTTAGGTTAAAAAAGAAGTTGTTTGTAGTTCAGTGTCGAAAGTAGCTTGCACTCCTTTTTGCTTATCTTTCACAGAAACCGTGTACCATTTATATAATTTCAAATTTTTCCTAAATCGAATGATCGCTTGTCATGTCCCAGGACACTGTTTAACAAGGTGTAAATGTTTGTGTTTGAAAGTTGTAATGAACTCAACCTTTGTATAATATTATCCTATTTTTCTTTTGTGTAGTTTATGGAAACGTTTTTCGTGTTGAAATTTTATTTTCCTACACAAAAAGAAGCAAAAAATACAACAAATAAATACTAAAGCAAAATGCAACTGAGATCAAATATTCAATCCTGGCACATTCCGCGTGAAAGAAATTCCTGATTAGGGTGTTAAATCTGAGAAATCCAAGGACTATATAGAAGCGTACAACATGTTACTCTACGTAGACAGTATGAAATACGACAAGTACATAGGAGAGTCGGTTGTAAACACGAACGTTGAACATTCCTTTGAAAAGAAATAACAAACGCTACATAAATTACTAAACACAGTCTATTTAAATTCAGTTCCTGTGTCTTCCAGCCGACGTCCTGATGAGCAAGAATGAGCAATGTTGTGAGCGCGGAAAACAGTATCTTCTGGTTATATTTCTTCTGTCTTTCTTATTTCGTTTGCCGAGTAACGAGGGAGGAATGATTGTTGCGAACAGGATAAAAGTCTGTGTTTGAATACATACAGCAAACGTCTGGAAAAATTGCGATTTCATTTCCAAGTCAACCGGACAGATTAAATTACACCCTATACGTAGCACTTTAATTTTTCAGGATATTCAACGGCCATACTCGTCCGTCACTTATGAAAGTAAAGAAAATAAACGATGCGTTGTATGTAACTTAGCAAATTCGAAATTCACTATAATTTCTACCAAATGTGCTCTTCTATCATATTTCTACCACGCATAGTAATCTCGCATTTATTGCCCTACACCCTTTTGCAAGCATTTTACTTTTTATTCTTCTCCGACGACTTTCCATGCATACGTAGTATTTTGTATTCGCTAGGATTCTGCAAAAGCGCGTTCTGAATTCGAAATAGAGTCCTCTCTACCGAAGCTAACACCCTTGGAAGTAATGGCGGCAGGAATATAAAATGTGCGATGACTGTGAATCCTTCCGAACCGTGAAGGATAAATAAATTTCAAGATTCTTCTCATTCTCACTTATAGCGAGGGTTGGGAGGAAAAGGCAAGAAGTAACTGAGTCAAATAAATTTTGGATGGTATCCAGACTTACAATTAAATTGAGACTTTACCTTTACCCTTTGAAATGTTTTAGATCATGCTCGTTCAGCCGCAACGAAAACTACGAAAGATTTAGGGTAAGTAAACGTGAAAATGTTTACTCAGTATCACAGGAAGCAAGAGGATAAGGTAGTTGAAGATTTAGTGCAATTAGTTGCAGTTGAGAAGAAGAAATTATTCGGTGCTAATCCGAGTTCAGATTTGAGTTTATAAATTAAACTGTTCTCGGAACTGGCCCAGGATAATTTTGCATTTAAGTTACTAAGGAAATGATATATGGAATTCTCTTTAAAAGAATTTGCGATTTTCGTATATGGACTGTCTTAAAAGATAAGACCACAAATCACTGCGATAAGAAGGCGGCATATTTAAAATTCTTTGTAAACCTTTACGCTTCTTAGGGAATATTGATGAATTGAAAGGATTTAGAAGTCAGTAAAAGTTGGGTTTTCGTTAGTTTTTGAAATGACCCTTCTAAAATTGTCCTAGAATGGCTTAAACCTCGAATAAAGTCAAAACTCAATAAATCACTTGTTATGTTATCGTTTTGAACAAATAAACTTAAAGTTGTTATCAGGTATCGTTAAGTGCGAAAGTCACTTTTAATTTGTTTAAATCTTTTTCAAGCATGGCCCAAAGACACATGACCAATGTAAATCATATGTAAGCTTGAGGATTCAATGAAGGGGGTTGAACAGTTTTTGCACACTTAAAACCGACCTATTTCAAAACTATTTCAACTATTTTATTCATACTTCTTTGTATTTTAAACTTGACAATTGAGTTCGTAGATTTGAGTTTGATTTATTATAACCTCAATTCTATAAAAATTAGCATTCCTTTTGTTTTTCTTTCATCGTGGAGCATTAATGAGCCTAAGAATCTTACATTACCTTATAACTACCCTAGCCTGACTTAAAATACCTAATATCGAAATAGATAAGCTTAAATTACGCTCAAAGATTAAATAAGCATGATAGCTTTGATAGATTTATATTAAGAAGTGCCAAAATTGATGAATTTTTGGAGCTGTACGTCCTGGCCAAAATTTTATTTTGTCTTTTAAACCCGATTTGTTCAATACTTTGTGTACTAGCGAGCTTATGCAGCCTTGTAATGGAGAAATAAAAAAGTTTATTAAATGCCATTTTTAGACATCGATTTTATGATACTTAATTTTGCACATGAGCTCCAAGCAGGGACTCCATACAACAAAATGAGCATAGTCACCATTTTGACGCTGAGGACCTTGTTTCTTGGATCAAGTCGTGATTTACAGTTTATTTAAGGGTAAATTGCCATTATTGCCTTGGATACTTTCATCAATGAATGTTGAATGAATTTTGAATGTTAGTTTTTTGTCATGAGAATTTCTCGACCTAAGAAATTTGTGCTCTGGTTAGGGAGACGGTTCGGTTTTCTTTCTTCTTTAAGAACATCGCTGTAGTTTTAAAAATATTGATTTTAATTTTCCATCGATGGTAATACTGGTACATTTATTTCAGGCAATGTTTCTAAGTGTTGTTTTGTTTCATTGGGGTCTTTAGAAGCTGTACAGAACGACGTTCCATCCGCAAAAGTAGCGACTTTGCATGTCGATAGTACATGCATATCTGAGGAAATTACGTTGAAAAGCACTGGGCTTAGGCATGAGCCTTGAGAAACTCCTTTAGATATACTCCGAGATTGCGACAAAGTGTCAAAAAAAAACTAAAAAACGAGTCATTGCCTGGGGATTCATTAATTTTGAATTGATGTTTAATTTTAATTAATTTCCTTACGTTGACCCGATCGTTAATAGGGATGGTCGTCGTTAGTGAGATTATGTTTAAGGTTCGCACCACCATCAGATCGGTAAACTGATTTTCCACTTTCCGGATGATGTTATGATTTTTAAGAAACGTTCCAGCAAGAAGTTCGGCTTTGCCTTGATTCTTTTACACCATTGCTTCCGTCAAGCGGTGGAGGAACTAGAATTTGATTTCTTTTGATTATTTTGTTTATTCGCCAGATTTGACGAGAATTGTATTGGGTTTATAACTTAATTCGTGCGGTTTGCTAAGAGATGGCGTAACTTGTATAATATAACATCGTTCCGATATTCCGAACCTGCGTTGGAAAGCTACTGTCATTGTTAGTCTTTTCAGTGTATGCCATTCATTTGAAGCGTTAACAACAATAATTTTTTTTTCACTCAAACATGTCGAACTTTGTTCCTGAAAAAGTGTTTTTGCAGGGAGGTCTTCTTCATTACTTTAATATGAAGAAAACTGCTGCCGAAAGTCATCGTATTATCATCGTAAAAGTGGTAATTTTAGCTTCGAAGACGATGAACGTCTTGGGCAGCCAAAAAAGTTTGAACATGAAGAACTGGAAGCATTACTCGATGAAGATTGTTGCCAAACACAAGAAGAGCTCGCAGAATCTTTGGGTGTCACTCAAGCAGCCATTTCAAAACATTTAAACGCAGCTGAATATATTCAAAATCAAGGAAATTGGGTTCCACCTGAACTCAAGCCGGGAGACGTCGAAAGGCGGTTTTGCATGTCCGAAATGCTGCTGGAACGCCACAAAAGGAAGTCATTTTTGCATCGGATAGTTACTGGTGATGAAAAGTGGATCCATTACGACAACTCCAAGCACAAAGAATCATATGTGAAATCCGGCCAACCAGCCAAATCAACGGCAAAGCCGAATATCCGTGGCGCGAAGGTAATGCTCTGTATTTGGTGGGATCAGAAGGATGTGCTGTATTATGAGCTGCTAGAACCGGGTGAAACCATCAATGGAGCACGCTACCGAACACAATTAATCCGTTTGAAGAGAGCAGTAGCCGAAAAACGCCCGGAATATGCGACCAGACACGAGGCAATAATTTTCGATCATGACAACGCTCGGCCCCACGTTGCTTTCCGGTTAAGAACTTTTTGGAAAACAGTGGATGGGAAGTTTTACCCCACCCGCCTTATAGCCCAGACCTTGCCCCTTCTGACTACCATTTGTTCCGATCGATGCAGAAGGCCCTCACTGGAATACGGTTCACATCAGAGCAGTATATCAAAAATTGGCTTGATTCATTCTTTGCTGCCAAGCCGGCGCAGTTCTTTTGGGATGGGATCCACAAATTGCCAGGAAGGAAAAGGAAAATAGGAAAAGGTCATAGCTTCAGATGGGCAATACTTTGAATAATACTATTGTACATGTTTTTCTTAAATAAACGTTCAAATTTTGAAAAAAAAACCGCACGAATTAAGTTAAAGACCCAATATTCCAGTTGGCCTAGCATGAAGTACCAATTCTGATTGCTGATTCGAAGGATTCCGTCCCGTACCAATTTCACATGTCTTTCGTTCGCATGTCTTTGCATGCCTTTATTCTTTGCCAGCGCCTTCTTAGAAAGTTTCTTGGATAAGCTTGTATATTTCAGCATCTAGTTTCTGGACTTTGTAGGCAGGATTGTTTGAATACTGGATTGTGCAAACTGAAGTTACGTACATTTAATGAACTCCCTCTTTCAACAGAGTTTACTCGAAGGTCCTTATGTGGAGTGACAGATGCAGGTCGGAAAATTTCGAGGCGTACATACTACAAAAGCTTCGTGATATCAATCAGTACTCTGATATTGGGCAAAACATCGATACTACACATGTAAAACTGTTTTCTTTGAATCGTTGGAAATGTATGGCATTTGTGTCTAATATTTGACGACTGCATATCTGGGACGGACCATACCGAAACAAATGCAGAAATCGTTGCGGGGCGTTTTCAGCTCTGATTTCTTTTCTTTCTTGTACTATCGAAGCGTATGAAGTAGTTTCGCTAGACAAGAAAAATAAAAGAGGAATGTTTTACCAAAGAAACACCAAAAGAATTGTTTTGACGGTAGCTCAAGTAGAATTCACTATAGTTTAGTGGGTTTCCCCATTGGATTTTTTTCGTGTACTCAATAGAGAAGAGTTTGCTCAGATTATCAAATATTTTCTCACAAATTCCTTTTACACGAGTCAACTTCGTACGTCGTGATGAGTGCTATGCTCCTCAATGTGCTAGTAATCAAAAACCATTCTTACTCCATTCAGGTTCATGCCGCACTGAATCTTTGAAAGCTTTGTCACTAAACTGTGAACGGGGAGTTTTTAGTGTGAAAAAATTCTCTTTTCTTATGACTTTGTTCTAGAAAAATGAATGAATTGATTGACAATTCTAAGAATGTTCTGAAAAATTTTGATGCAAAAATATGCACAAACATGAGTTTTTCTGGGAGTGTCCTTGGAGGAACACCATATGTCAGCCGAACATTAATTGAAATCAAAAACCATCTGAATTTAGTCAAAATATAAATAAATCTAAATCAGAATGTGCTTACCAAATTTGAAACAAATCGGTCAAGTAGTGTTAACATGGCAGTGAACTCAGAGTTAGAGCAAGTGGTTTTGAGGCAAACGCGTTTGAAGTTTTAGAAGCTTAAAAAACAGAAGAAGAAATTTGTTTGCCAACTTACACTGATTTACGATTTCAGTTCCAGAAAGAACAGTCCTTGCAGCAGCTTGGCTCAACCTCTTTCTTCGAGCTTTTGCTTTATTCTGATAATTTAGGAAATATCAATAAGGTACTTATTTGCTCTAGTACCCAATATCTCACAAGGTTTTTTTCTTTAATTTTGTGAAAAATCTCGACCTGAAAGGCTCAAACCTAATTCACATTCAGTATCAACGTACTCGAATTAGCTAAGGACACTTATCAAATTCAAAATACCAAAAATCATGTCGGCCTGTGTTATCCATGTTGTTCTACGATGTGTAATATCGATTCAGGGCGATTGGAATCGGTTTTGCTTGAGGTGTGTGCATGGATTAGAGCATACGTTTACGAGCATACGGTTCGTTTCTATTGCATTCCAACTTTCACAATTCATGAAGAATGTATTTTCACACAATTAACCTAACTCTTTTCTTTACAGGTAAGTTCTTCCTAGCGAAAGTCAACATAGCAAACATGTTTGGTCAGTAAGTACAAATTAACGTCAAACCTCACAGCTTCCTTTAATAAATATTTGCTCCATGAAACATTGTCAGTCTGTGTACGCATCAATGCGATTACCCTCCTTCAGAGAGTCTAACAAAGTAACTCTGCTATTAATACAAAAGCATCCTTTATAAATAATCCTTTACCTATCCCTTCTGATTCCATTGTTGTGCTCACTTCCATTAATTAAACTAATCTGCAAATATAGTTTGTTTAGAAACATCGATGCAAACGTACATCCATTTAATGGAGCATTGAAACTATTCTCAACCACATACTCTACCACTTCTTCATCAATCCTCTCCATATATCGTCATGAGCTTTACAATTAAGCTTACTATCAATCCTTCGATTCATTACTGTAACCAACCCTTCTTGCCATCGTTTACTTCAAAGACTTTTAGTACATTGTAAAATGTTTCTGATGCCCGTTTAGCAGCTGATACACACACACAAATACAGTTCATTTCGTCCTAATGGAACTCGTAATCCTGCGATAAAGAGTAGCCACAAATTAAAATCAAGCGAAAATCGATTTAATCTCAGAAATGAAGAAATAAATAAATGACTGAATAATGAATGAATAAAGTAAATAAATAAATAAATCAGATTAGAAAGTTTTCTCGTTTACATTATCCAGATTAGATAGCATGTTAATTGCTTACTTTCCCATAATTGTGTTGACTTTTGATGGGTTTCATTTTAATTGTTTGAGATTGTTCGAGGATTTCAGAATAATTTTGTTTTAGTTTTTCTAGCGAAATTTTTCATTCTAAATCTAATGGCCTTGTATTCGAAATTCCATTGCTGACTGTGATATTTGAATTTATGTTCCTAATTTCAATTTCAATTGAAATATTTTAGTGCATACTAATGTTCAGAATTTCAAATGGAAACAATTTTCTTTCAATTTAATTTTCATTCTTGAGCCGCTCGATCATCCTGCCGATACTTATTTCTCCTACAACCGTCGTAAATTAAATTGCAACTACTTCGAATTTCGTAAACATGATTTCAAAGCAGATGCTCTAAATGGGTTTCCCGCATATTAACTAGTTTGATGATAACGAACGGTAGAAGGAGGAGTCCTTAATATACATTCCAACTAGAAAACCATATGAAGCATCAAGTTGACTTAATACCATTTCCCGATAACTACCCAATAGGATAATCGGCAGAAATTCACTTCATTTTCTGAAGGCCTGGAGTAAGCACTTGTATTGTATATTTGAGATTGCAGGCTTCAATGTCCCTAAAGGGACATATATATAAGTCTCTATTGGCAAAAAGCTATAGAAACTTATTTTCACAAACTTCTTCTGATTTCGGCTTTTTATGACAATGCACGTTTTTCAATGCGAAGAATATGGTAATTGACTGGTGCCATTTTGAGACTGAATCGAAACATCCGGCTGGATGCATCAAATCCTTTATACAAAGCTCCCGGAACTTCTGGCGAGTCATTACAGACGTTGGTTGTCCTGATGCAACACAAAACATCTTCTCCTTATCAATTGTGGCCGTTTCTGGTAATTCGCTGGTCTCAATCGGTCCAGTTGTTGACAACAGGGATCTAAATTTAATCGCTGGTCATATTAAAGCAACCAACCAGTAAATGCTTCTTTTCCAGTCCCACCAAATGCACCACTGCACTTCCTGGCCGTTAGTTCTGATTTGACCACCGTTTGAGAAGCTTCAACCCCCACTGACCGCGATCGTTTTTGCACAACATTATGAGTCAATGAGTCATATGTGACTCATATTTCATCCCCAGTTACCGTCAGTTTAAGAAATTAGTCTATTTTATTCCGGTTGGCTAAAGGTTCTGAAAAGTAAAATTCGATCGATTTTGTTTTGGTCTCAATTAGTGACGCCTCTAAACAGTTAAAGTTGAACTTTGTATTATGTTTCTCAGCATAACTTCCCAGTCATAGCCTTCTCTGCGACTGGTGAAAAAGTAAAATGTCTTCCTGGAGATTCTTCCTGGTCCGATCTTGAAGCGTACTGAAAAGAATGCACTGAAGGCTTAAACAGGTATTTCTATATCTTCTTTTGGCCAGTTTCCTTTCGTTGTGGTGCTTTTCCTTTTCCACATGAGGTACACTTATGCATGTGTAATTGTTGACTGTAAGAAAGATATTGATTGGTATAAGGGAAATGCCACGCCAACTGTGGTGGGGTTGGTGGGTCGCCTTTTTTCGGCAAAGCTATTTCATCCTATCAGAGGTTCCATCAACACTGTTTTCGCAAATATAAAGGCCAAAATTTTGCTCCTACCGTTTGTGACGGCCAATTTTCGGTTTTCGGGCTCTCTTTCAATTTCTTAGATTATTTTCTCATACACGGTGCCGGGGAAATTCTAGGCCAGAAAAATTTTTGAAATAAATATAATCAACGTAAAATTTCCCAAGGAACCGATTGCCTTCGCCAGAATAGACCTAGGATGCATCCTTTCGGCACAATTTCAAATAAACTGTTTTTTGTTCAAGTGCTCAGAACTCGGGTGGATAAATTTTTGCAATTTTCTGCGTGTGCGCAAAATGCTTCTTTTTTAGTCTACTTTCGGGGCCTATCAACTTCGCCGTATGTGTTTTGGTTTTAGGTACCCAAAAACGGTGAAAACTGCCAAAAATGGCGAAAAAAGCTCAAAATAGTAATAGGCTCTGGAACACTGGGTGATTACCTTTCTGACAACCTTTCTTTCAGTACTGGAGATGTCCTAAGTAAAACATTATCGATTCCATCCGAGGCAGATCCATTGATACAGACTATACAGGCCAAATGGTAGAACAAGTAGCATATAGGCTGCAATATTGCCGATTCCTCACGTTTCGCCTGTCAGCTTTTAAAAATGTGGGTTTTGTGGACAAAGGATTGTGAAAGCAAATTTTCTAATAGTAAATGCAATATGATAACAAGAAAATAGACATAATTGTAATATAACAAATATTATTGGCCATTGCATTTGTAATAGAAACTCAAAGAATACCGTAGAGATACCAAAGTCATATCTACTGATCATGTCAGATTTGAATTTGGCAAAATATTTACTGAATCTGTCACTTTGGATAAGGGTCAATTTGAAGAAATTTGGGGCTTTCTTGGGAATTTCGATAGTTTGTCTCTTGGCTGCAAGTTTCAAGTTTGATCCACGGGCTCAACTTCTCAAGATATTTCAAACAATTTGTGTATATTTTTTCACCAGATGCGGTTGCAAATCCTCTCTCGAGTATTCAAAAATATTGATCGAGTGAAATTTCTCGAAGATTTGAGGTAATTACACGTTTATGTTTTCGTTCAACCCCAACAAGATTTCTGGTTATGTGGAAACGTAAAAGAAAGGATTTCTCATGAACCCTACATAAACGGGTTCCCAGCGACACGCTTAAGTGGCTTCTGAGTACTAGTACTTGCTGATCCTGTCTTTGAAAGGTATTTAATAGTTTCGACTCCGGTCCAGTACAAAGAACATTAATTGTGGAGACTGAAAAAAAATTCCAGCGTCTTTCATTCATTTTTGGATCAAATAACCATTGGAAAAAATAACTCCAGAAAACGCACATTTTCATGCATGAAAATGTGCGTTTTGTTGGGAATTGTTTTTATTGTGGAAGAATTAAAGAATGAATTTCTCTTTACAAGGCGTAGCATCTAGATACTGGCAGTGTTCCATGCTGTACAAGGGATCAAATTTGAAAGTTTCTTAATGAGTTTCTTTCAAGGTGCTATTTTTTTCATTACACCACGATTCATTTGAAATTGTTTTTCTTTTGACCTTTATTTGATTCGATAAACGTTTATTTACGTCTGACCATTGAGTCAATTCAAAACGCCAACACTTTGACCGTTCAGCCTCGATTTCTAATGTCAAATTTCATCAAAAAAGAGAGTGAAAATTCTCTAGCAGGACTACTAAATGTATCTTCGTGTACTGAACGAAGAGTAAACAAACTTGGCTCCGAACAGTGAACAGATACTTTATATAGCGCCCTCTAAGGCGCCCGCGGTGCATGTGGTAACTAGGTGCGCCAAATTCAAACCTACAAAATCGCCTAAGCAAAATAAACCGTTAACTTTAACGCGCGGGAGTCTGGAAATTAGCAAATGCGTGCTGGGGCAGTAATTGAATACACCGCACTAACCCATTAGGTGATTTTTGAACTCGAAAGAGCTCTATTTGAATCCCTGGACAGTTTTTGAGGTATTGGGAATCATTGGGCATCATCCTTCGCTATTAGCCATAAATACGAGTCAATTTTTACAAATCTAAGGTACACATTTGCCAATCTAGTTGGCTGTGCTGAGCTTTTTCGCCATTTTCGACCATTTTTGGCAGTTTTTACCGTTTTTGGATACCTAAAACAAAAAAAAAAAAGATACGGCAAAGTGGAAAGTTCCCGAAAGGAGACTAAGGAAGGAACATTTGGCGTACACGCAGAAAATTTCAAAAATTTCTCCACCCGAGTTAAGAGCACTTGAACAAAAAACAGTTTATTTGAAATGCTGACGAAAGAAAGCATCCTAGGTCAATTCTGGCGACGGGAATCGATTTCCCGGGAAATTTTACGTCGATTTTACGTCGATATGTATTTTCAAAAATTTTCAGGCCTAAAATATTTCCCTTGCACCGTGTATAATAAAAAAGCCAAGAAATTGAAAGAGCAAGAAAACCAAAAATTGGCCGTCTCAAACGTTAGTAGCAATATTTTGGTAGGACCTTTGATAGGATGAAAAATTTTGGCGCGGGGAAAAAGGTGCGACCCAGCAACCACACGACAGTTTGCGTGGAATTTCCCATAAATCATTTCAACCTCCTTTATCTAATTTTCATATTTTTTGTAAGAAAACACGTTCTAACCTTTACACAGCTGTCAAACTCACTTCCCCACGTACCCGAGGTGTGAGAAAGGGTAATTAGTCCCTTGTGCCTGGAACAAAAACTGAGAGTTTTTCTCGGTCTGTAGAGAAGCGCAACCTGATCAGAGGTTATCTGAACCACGGGTTAGGGGGAGCCCATGACAGGTTATTATCATCCCCCTACACGGTTGAGGAGCTTATTCTTGGCTGAAACGTGGTGGTTGTGGTTTCGAAGGCTAGAGAGTGGCGATGAGCACACACCAGTTGTGTTCGGGAATCCAGGTAGCTTAAATAAATTGAGACCTAGGACTGAGACTTGTCTCAGATTCTAGGGGTGGTGGTTGACACATTGTTTCAACCCCGTCTGTGGAGACCGTGGAATTAAGCCGTTCATGGCAGGTGTCCACGTAAAACACTTTGACTTCATGTCAAACTCACCACATGCGATACAAAATGACGCTGTTTACTCTGTCAGTATACTCGGTTGTGTACTAGATATGTATGGCATTAATAGCGAAAGCGGAATGTTTATGTAAATTTAAGGTTTCGATGTGACCGCCGTTCCATATGCTATCATCTTGCCTAAGTCCATTTTCAACACGCTAGTCATACTTTCACGAAAAGTGTTTTGGACCGGGTTTTGTTGACTCTGGCCCACTGTGCAGCGGGAGGATTAAATTCATTATCTTTCTTCATACATTTTTCGATATTGATTTCTTTCATCTGACCAACTTTTCCAAAATAACTGGCAGTTGAACAAGTCACATTGTAAAACTATTATTTCGAATTAATATTTGACCTTTGCAACACATGCTGTTGTTGGCCCTCATCTACCTTATAATGCTAATAGAATAGCTTTATTCCTATCGGATGATAGATCTGATGAAATATCACTCCTTTGTATTTGGATCCTTGAGAAAACAAGGTTTACTTGTCATTTCTATGGTTTTCCATTCCTGAGGCTCATTCAGCGTATGTCACTTGTCTGTGATGAGTGACGGATGTCGCCTTCCCAACAAATGAGTTGCAGTTGGCAAGCATATAGAGTGGTTTTTGCTTCCTCATTTTTTAGTTTTTTCATTTTTATTTGATAACCACAAATTGAGTTACATTGTCAACCACTTTTAGTTGTTGTTGGAATATTGGACTATCTTTTATTTATCTCAATACAAATCAAACAGTTTGTCATTTTTTTAAACATCGACGTCTAGTTTTTGTGTGTCTTAAATTTCTGCTTGAAGGACCATTATAAGCACAAATTGCAAAACTGGTAAGTGTTCAAATTAAAAAAAAGAAGAAAAAAACGAGAGAAAAACTTAAACTCCCGCATCATTATCTGGTATTGATTAACATCCATAAAAGGATTTTTTATTTGTCTACGTACCCACAAAAAACGATTGTCTTCTCGTTTCTCTAGTGAAATGCTCGAAACAATGACAGTTTCGTGTACAATTATTTTTGATTGGCTGAATCTCCACGGTCTTGTAGGCTTTAGGGTATATTATGAAATTGATTCTTATTACCCTGAGGACAGAGCATGCTTTCTTCTTGCCTTTGTCGGCTGCAAGGTATTTTTTAATTGATTCCCTGTACCTCCGGGCAGAAGCATGCACTGTTTATTCTTATCACCTGCAAACTCATTTGTGAGTGTTTGTTGCGCTATCTTAAGGATGGGATCAGAGAGTCCTTGTGACTGAAGAAGGATAACTATTTGCTTCAAACTCAGTACAAGCGCTTTATATCGCCCTTTTTTCAAGCGTCTTTCACCCTAAATCATCTTCATTACCTCAATGAAAGTTTCGCTTTAACCAACTATACCACCCTCCCCAAATCCCTAAATCTAACATCATAAGCGTTAGAATTTATCACTTGCACCGAACACAATACGACAGTACACGAACCTTCCTTTTGTACATGCTTCCTAAAAATAAGTAAAAAAGAAAATAAACCCTCAACAACCATGCAAGTAAATTAAAACAAATACTGTAAGGATTAAATACGCTGTCATGACAAAATCCTTTTTTTTTGTTTACTGGTCCTACCCTCATAATAACCATAAAGTTCCAGTACTTTTGTTTGAGTTTTGCCGGTGCAAGATTAGGACGAAAGTATTCACGCTGGCTGGTATACACGGAACCAACTTAGAAACAAAACAACGCAACAATGACGGTAGAAAATAATGAAAAAACGGTTCCCAGATCTCCAACCGAGGTAAATTAAAGCAATTATGGGATCCATGTTTGTGCTCACTCGATTACAGTTCGTAATAGGTTACGATTCCAAGGAGAGACCAACCAGTATCCTGTTTACCCACGGACACGAGGGCTGTTCCGTGTTCTCAATACAACAGGCTCTTCGTGTAAGTTGGTTAAATTCTTGTTCAGCAATAACCAAGGACTCTGGTCTCCATAAAGAAGAAAATATATGTAACGCAGAATCTTTTGGTTGTTTGCGAAAGTACCATACATTACATTAAAGTGCATGTCCATATACGTACGTTTTGGGTGATAGTGTTTTCGCGTGTTCACAAGTGAATTCATGTCCTTTTGTCTAGTGATTTGCATGCAGTATTAACAATATATGCCTGAAATAATATAACTGCAGATAAGACTTGCATGGTTTTGTGTTTCTGCACAAATCTGTTTGGCTTGCAAAGGATTCATCTGTTCATTACCTTTTCTGACCTTTAAAAAATACTAAATTTAATATTTTTGGCTTAAGCTCTAGAATTTTGTTAGTGTTTCATGGGTTATTTCCAGCGAAAAAGCAAAGCTGCAGAAAAACACTTTACTATGCAAGCATTTTTTTAGCTACTGGACTAGTAGGACACATGATTTTGTTGGAAGAAAAGAATATCATTCTTTACTCTATCAACTTCTCGTGTACTTAGGACCAGTACTACACCTCAGTTTTTATTGCATCATGACCTTCCCAATTTAGTATTTTATTTCATCTTAATGGATTCCAAAGCAGCCACTAGTGCAACCAACCCGAAAAAAGCTAACCGTCGCTGAAGCGTGCAGGAAACATTTTCCTCCTGGAAAATACTCAGTGAAAAGACCTTTATGGTTCCACTAATGGTGAATCTATTTCTTTTTTGCATCATCTTGCAATCCCGCTCTCTTTCTCTTTTGCTCTCCTTCTTTGCCGTATTCCTTCGTGCTTTTAACTTTACTGAACAATTCGCTGTGAAGCTAACAATCTTTGAGTTCTTTTTCTTTCCTTTTTTCTGCGATACTTCCCCCGGTAATACCAATCAACCTTTTATGAGCTATAAAATGTCTCCGGCGATTAACTGCCGAAATTAACCTACCGACAGTGAATTTGCTCCGGGTAAAAATGGGGAAAATCAGGGAATCATAGACAAAGATTGCTATTCAGGATGTGGTACAATTTAGGGTATTGACTTCTATATCGTTGACTTTTATGTGTTGTGTGGGTTAGAAAATTGGTGACTATGCGAATGTCAAATCGAAAATGACGAGTTTCGTTGCATTGGACAGGATAACAATCGAGAAAAGGCATAATGAGCTGTGTGATTTATGTACAATTCCTTAACAGTGTTGATTATTAGCATTAATATTGCCCCAGGAGTTGTATCGAAGATGTTACGAAAAGAGAATATTTAACACAAACTACTAACACACATACCTGAATACTAGAAATTTCCTCTCATGTTGATATTAATCAGTAAAGCTATTTTATGAAAAAGACATAATATGTAACGATTAATAAAAAATAGACCAGTGAGTGGTTGTCATAGTTAAGAGTGAAAAATTATTTACTTCTGAAAATCCTTCGAATAAAATGAAATATCCACACATGATAATTCGTTCAAGTTTATTTATGCATAAAGATACACAGAGACTTTAATACATAATTCTTTTTGAGTTAATGCCCTATAAAAAGAATCCATGATCTGAAAAAAGATTTGTTAGCTTATAAATTCGCGAAAACCATTAATTTTTTATGCCTTATGAAACACGAAAATAAATATTCAGTGTTTCATAATCAGCTCGACAGTGACGACTGTCAAAAATTTCTATTGTACCTAAATACAACGTTTTCGGACCTTATGTCTTAGAATTTTTCTACAGCGGATCGATTTATGTCATTTTAAACTTTTTTCTAAGTCAACCCTTGACTCCGGCTTGCAATTAGTTTCTACCGTCTAAAAAGAGCTGTCAAAATCATTCCTTAAAACACCACGTATGTTTGATTATAATATTCATTTCAAAAAATCGTTATCTTGGCAACGTGTTGGACTAACTAAATTTGAAATTTTGTATTCCTACGTGGGTTGCAATTTATCAGTTTACATACGTCAGTCCAGTGTCAAGTTTGTTTTCAAAGAAATTATTTTTCAGAGAGTCAATTTAACGTTAGCACCTGTATCGATAATTTCGGCATTGCTTGCTGTTTTTGGAAATTGACATTTCTAAAAAAATTAATCAAAAAAGTCAAGTTGTGCCTAAGTGTAAGAGCAACATCGATTCGCAGGAATAACGATACGCAGGACAACTTGTGAGCTTAATCAAAAGTTGAAGTCCACCGATACTGGTATCAGTAGAAAAAATCAAATTAAATTGGTTTTAGGTGTAGAAACTGGGACTTTTATCAAAATCTAATCATTAGAGTTGTGGAAAAAAAAGTCAGTGGGAGTATATCACAACCTGTCCTGGTTACACACCCCCTAAAGCCATCTTTACGAAACCAAACTGTTGCAGATCAAAAATGGTCCTGCAAAATAGCTAACAGGCTTGGATCTGAATATAGCAAGATCACATAACAACGAGATCTATCATTTTCTACAGGCAATTCCGTAATTTGAAGTCTATAGTATCCAAAATCGAATTGACAGGATATAATGACATATTTATACATTATAAATATTAAATATTCGAATATTTTTCGTAATACAAATAGCATTGAATCTGAAACAGCTTATTTGCTTATACCGGCTATTTCTGTTTTTCATACCGCTGCTGGTTACGCCACCCCCTCCTTTCATTGTTTTGAAGATAAAAAAGAGTCTCCATCTCTGAACCAGATCGATCCAGATGAACCAATGAACCAGAATGTTGATCGATCTAAAGGATGCGGGATGAGGGTGAACCAAAGAGTTTTTTTTCAATATTATCTGTATTTGCGAAGGCATAAGCCGATTACGGTAAAGGGTAATGTTGAGCCGCTATACAGGTACGGGTTGGGTTACAGGATAAGAATAAAATTAAGTTTTCCTTTCACAGCTTACGTTAAAATTGGGTCTGATTCTCGTCGTTTTCCGGATTCAAATCAAGTAAGGATTTACATGGCACCAAAATAGATCATATCAGGCATAAATAATAAACCGCACGAAGCTCGTAGCTTCCCTTATTGATTTTCAGTTCAGTGCAACAAAGAAACAAGTTTTTCAAGGAAACATCTTGTAATCGGCATAAATAAATAGTCAGCAGTAAAGCGGCTGTCAACAAAAAAATAAGACAAATGCAGAAATGGCTGGCTATCAAGTGTAACATCAACGAAACTTGCGAGAACATGGCAGGATATATAGCAAACTACAACAACTATATAAGCTAAGGGGTTACAAAGTTATAGGGGGCATATGAAACCCTTGGAAAAATACTGAAAAAAGCCAATTTTGGCTAAAAGCATAGCAGTTGTGGTGTAATTTCAGAAAAAATTGTAGCTGGTGCCATTCTTGGAATTTAAGAAAATGTCCATATGTTCCTACAAATACTTACTTAGGACAGGATGTTATTGATTTGTGTTGGCAAGCGGAACATAGTTCTTAAATTCCGCAGAATATTGATGCAGCTGCTTCTGCACTTAATAATTAATACGTTGAAGAGATCAAGAAACAAATTTGAATAGTAGATTAAGTAACCGAAAAGTAGCGAAATAGAATCATGCCTTCTTCTAAAGTATGCTTTTTAGAGTTATAGAACTTAATGTTGGCAATACTTTTAATCCTTTTTAATCACTTTTTAACTAACCACTTTTTAATATGACAGCTGTCATGCGTTTTATGGTTAGGTTGGTTTGCCATTTTATCATAAATGGGTTGACGCTGAGCAACGTCTGCAAATAGTGCAGATTTATTTCGAAAAAAGGGTTATGTTATGTTAGGATTATTAATTTTATGGCCATCAGAATCGTCCATCCGAACAATTAATTCGATTAACCATGGATCGTGTCCCCATCAGGATTACTATCACTGATAATACGCACCTGCCCTGATGTTGTGCAGTGTGTAATGTAAACACCACAGCAGCTGCAGCGCGTGTTATCGTTGAAGATTCAAGTGAGTCCATACGACATCATGGTTACCAATTAAACATGCCTATCCATTTTATAGAAGATTTTACGAAAGAATCTTGGTTTAGGGGCTGAATTCCAAATGGTGCAGGAATTGAAGCCGAAAGACCATCGGGCACGGCGTAGATTCGGTATTTCGGGCCAAGAATAAATTGCTACTGATCCCGAATTTCATTAGAAAATTTTGTTTCAAGATGAATCTCGTTTCTGGTTAAATGGCTACCTTAATAAACAAAACTGCAGCACTTGGAGTGATAAGCAACAACAAACGGTTGTCAAAACCCCGTTACATCTCGATAAATTCACCGCTTAGTGTAGTTTGTGGGCCGGTGCAAACGTTCTTCTAAATATCTTCAAAAATGTCTTCTGGGGTCTCAATCACTTTCTCGTTCTGGAATAAACTCTCCGTAATACAGGGAACCACTAGTTTCAGCAGGATGGCACGACATGCCATGCAGCTGGTGCAACCATTCTCTTATTGAAAGAAGCATTTGATGGGCCCAAAATTTTGTTTTGGACCTGTGAACCGGCCTGCAAGATCTTGTGATTTAGCGCCGCTGGACTATTTCTTGTGGAGATACGTCAAATCACTCGTGTTCGCTGACAATCGTGAGACGCTGGACCATTTGGAAGGCAACGTTTAATGCGTTAGTGGCCGCAATCATTGGAAAGAGTAGTCGAAAATTCTAATTCTCGTTTGAGTTTTCTTCACGCCGTTTGAGTTTACTTTGAGAGTTTGAGAGAGAGGATTAACTTTCTAATAAAAAAGTTTATCGTTATTTTTTACTGTGAATTTTAGTACCTCTAGGAAAACAGAATAAAAATCAGAACAACAACAGTTTAATTTCGGCTTTTGGGCTGCTTCAGGAAACCAGTGAAGTTAAATCATAGTCATACTAGTGTGTACGTTCTCTATTGTAAAAATATATTTGGAGAAAGCAACACGGCTTTCGAAGGAGAAAATGTTCGATCTTTAAATTCTATTTTCAAAGAGTTGAGTAGATACTTGCAAAAAAATGCTGGAAATATAATCAACATGCGAACGCTGTAGACAAAGCAATGTTCGCAGAGAATCCGTTTCCTAGGTAATCCTTGTTGTATGAATGAAACATGTTTAGCCCTTCAATGGTGACCAATCAAGCGAGAAGGTATACATCCTGTCCATATCAGTTAAAATCAATTTTTGAGTAGTATTGAAAACTTTAACTACCAAAATCTACAGAATCAAGAGAGTTGAATGTTTGAAATTTTAGAAAGTATCAAAAACTTAAGATCCCGGCTCGATAGCAAAGATATTCAAAAGGAGACAAAATATCGTCCATCCAATCTGTACTAAAATTCCCTACTAGTATAAACGTTAATGGATGCTCTATTCGTTAAACAGATTGAGAAATTACCATGCGCTTGCCTTCGGTTCAACAGGTCCCGAGTTCTCGTAGTCAGAGGGGCAGGGGAGTTTTTTTATTGAATTTTATTTTTTATTGATTTTTTTTATTGACGGTCTAATCACAAGTGCATTTGACAGTAGTAAAAGTGTTTGTGGTATTTATGTATGTGAAATTAGAGCCGTGCAAGCTACCTTCTAGTGCATAGTAAAGGCTCTAATCAGAAGAATTTATTAGATGTTCAAATTATGGTCCTTAAATTTATCGATACGTAATTGATTATATTTTTAAAATTATTGTTTTCTTTTTAATTTCAATATTTTTATTATTATTATATTGGAATCAATTTTAGATTTATAATCATCATCAGAAAATTACCATTAAACTGAAACCTTTTATTTGCAAATTAAATACTAATATGACGTCTGCCCCAAACGTCTTTTTCAGGTTAACATTTGAGGTGAAGTTACGTCACATAATTGTTAAACATCTCCCATGATGTGGAGGCTTTCCATCAAATTATCCACAGAAGGATGCAAGTCTGAGTCATAACCCTTAATTGTAACTACACCACATCGCAGCCAACGAATATCCACGAAACACAATCCCATGCAAAACTGCCACAAAAGTCAACAGCCCGAACTAAAGAGCCCTTTTCATTATGTATTGTATCTTCGGTTTTGAACATGATTCACTACAGCGTGTTGGTAGATTTGGCAAACCACATTACATCACATCATATCCGCGTCTCCTGTAATATCGCTGACAGTTGAAGGATACATGGGAGTACTCCCAGTTTCTACTTTTTTGTTGTATTTGTATACCATTTTATTCCTTCCTGTATTCATTTATGTAATTTTTCCTTTTCGGAAAATTTCGCTCGACTAAATCTCCGACATTTTTCGATTAAAAGGATCATTTTCTCCGGATCTTCTTTTTGTGTGCAAACAAAAGCAAAAAGAAACGACGAAACAGTGATAGTTGGTTCCATTTCAAATAGTATCTGGAGTGAAAACACTGACACAAGGATGAGGAAGAAATAAGGAATGGCAGAAATGGTTTGAAAGACGAAGAAAACCTTTCGTAAGAGTCTCAATTTGTCGACGACTAATATGAATGAATTGTGCGAAGGATTTCTATGGATTTAATTAATCTTGTGTTTCAGCAAACGAATGTATTGAGCAGGCCAGGAATGAAATACGCAACCACTTTATGTTCATGGCTTTCTTTCGTAGATTGGTTCGTAAGCTCTTTGCTGTCTGGATTTTATGATTTTCCTCATTTCGCGCTTCTTCTTCGTCCTTTTCAACAAATTGAGATCTTGAGACAATTTACTCCAATGTTTAAGTCGCTTTAGGAGTATCCGTTTCAAGTGCATACTGTATAGTACCACCATCGAATACGTTCACTTAAACCGCATAACAAAAGAAAAATTGAAGGAAAATGTAATTGCTTCATGGCTACAGTTTTTTTTTTTTATTTGTTTGAGATGTCTTGTCAATGAGGAGAAGGATAGTAACAGCGATGGCATGAAGTTCGTTAACGGTGGAAATGTTAACTTTATTACCCCGTTTTATTGTCTTGGCTAGTGTGGTGTGGTAGAGTGCGGTCGTAAAAGTTAGATATAAACACTTTTTGAATTGTAACAAGCCAACGGCGATGTTAAGGCCATTGGATTTTAATCTTGTACATAATGTTGCGAGCATATTATGTCTTGTTGTATTTTAATGTTCCTTTTGAGTGGCTGCGATTTTTTGGCTGTAACACAGTACAAAAAGTATCCTAGCCACGTTTAAAGCTTTTCCAAATTTTAAGTTTCTTTAAATAACTTAGGACATATCGAGAATTGAGCTGCTGTGCCATTGATCATGGAGATAAACACAGAAAATGATACTAGTGCAAAACACTATTTTTAAGTGCACTCCGGCTTCAAACCTCATAAATAATTGCATTTTTGTCCAAGTTGAGTGTTTGTTTATTCAAATGATTTGGAATGATCAACAATATTTATAATATTTCAACAAATGCAACAACCAATTTATCTTCCAGCTCACAATGTGTATCATTTCGTATAGAAAGAAAGAAAGAATCAAAGTTGCTATAAATAATCCTCATCAAATACGAGGAAAAACTATGAGCGTCTCAATCCTTTTGTGAAGTTTTCTTCATAGTACCTCTCAGCTCTGAAAAAATCCTTTAACAAACTTTGATTTAGAATAGCAATAAGTTAAATAAATCCAAAGACACATAAAAAGTCCTTTAGCTCTTGTATGGTGCGCCTGTAGTGTATCTTTTCTCTCTCTGTCGTCTCTACCTGATCAAAAATTATAGCGTGGAAAACGAACTGTTTTCTTTAGTTTCATACCTCCTGTTAATAGTGAATCAAAAATTGAACTTTAGTTTTGAAGGACATTTCAAGTATTTAATTCGATAGGTCGTTATGAATGCATTTTCTGTGACATTATAATTTCTAGTTCTTTATTTAGACTTTTTTTCAACGGATGGAAGATAAATAAGTTTTTGTCTCACTAGAGTGGCTTAAAATTAAAAACATTTTTTATTTTTTGAAAGTAATCATGCTTAGACCTCTCGTATTTGAGTTGGCAAAAATTGAAATAATAATTAATACGAAGTTTTCATCCTTTTTAAAAAAAAAACTAGGTTTAAAAATATTTCACGCGAGATTAAACCAATATGGCCTTACGAATTCCTGCTGAAACTGGGTGAACTAGCGAAGATACTTTGAGACTTACAGATAAACTAAGTAGCTGCTTAAGCCTGAATAATGCAATTTATAATACACGCAATATAAATTGAATATAGTTTGCACAATTGATATTTCGAATCCCAGCAAACGTCTATTATTAATAGATGGGATTTCTCGTGGTGGTCGAAAATTTACGAGTGTACTTGAAAGGATATACCACGGGTATGCATACGTTCTTTCTTTTTGGTCAAAAAATTACGTGATTTACTGAGAAAAATACTTACTATTAAAAATACTTTCTTACTAGAGAAATACTGTCCATCGACTTCTACATATTTCGCACATCTTACATGTAATTAATGAATACCACGCCCGAAAAAGTACTTGTCTTTTGCAGCAAACCAATCGTCGAGCCGATTTCCAACTCCGCTGAAGTTCTGCTCTGCGGGCGCGTGCCTTATTGATGCGAAGAGGTCATAGCTGGCGCCAAATCTGAGAAGTACGGAGGGTGCAGAAGGGTGTCCCATGCAAGCGATTTCATTGTGTGTTTTGTTGTGTGCGACGGCGCGTAGTCGTGTAACAAAATTAGCTTGCCACGTCTTCCGGCCTATTCCAGTCGTTTATCGATTAATATGTCATCGTATATCCCGGTATTAAAAACCGCCGGGCGTCATAATACATAATTCCACTTCGATCCCACTACACCGGACATTTAATGCTTCTGCTAACTGCTGTTACGTTTGAGCTGAGTCATCATCAAATAACTATGCAATTCCTCCTCTTCGCATTTTTGTGATCTATCAAAGCGTTCACTGTCTTCACTGTCTCTTCACATTGCCACTTCTGAAGTATCGAAAACATGCCTCTTATATCCTAATTGATGGAGCGTGTGCACCATATGTTTTTACTAGAAAACGATGTCCTTCAACAGCCTTTTTCTTTTGGATAAACAAGAAAAGCAATTGTGCCGCAAATGATCTTTTTTAAGCAAATAATTTGATATGATTGATTAAAATGATAAAACAAGCACGCTGGTTTTGGCGCACTCAACTTGAGTGGGCTAAATGTAGCGTTTGTAGCTAAATGTCAAACGACCGGAATGGCGTCTTTGTAAAATTAATACGCTGCGTACTTTGCACTGGCGCCATCTCTTATTAAAACCGGACAAAAACTTATGAGTACACCCGGTGACCTCAAAAGAAATGTTGAAATCAAATTGAAAAAGAACGCGTTATTATATAATACATACATAACCCGTAGGTAGTCATTAATGGTCTCTTATTTTAAGAATCTCTGCAGATGTCACAAAAAATGTACCATATCATAAAAAATGTACAAAAAAATGTACCATATCTCTTCATTCTTCATGGTTCTTTTGTTGCTTATTTCAGGCATCTTTTAGGAAGCAATACTTCTATAGACTAACGCGGTCCAAATTTTTTGCTGTGATTGTTGAAGTTTGCTTTATTTACACTGGTCAACACTAGTCATGCCACACGAACTCTGATGGCTAATATTGTTTATGCCACCTACACTCATTAATAAACAGCAATAGTTTTATTTCGATTGGCCTTAGATTTCTTGTGATGTGTTGATTCGTATAACCAGTACTACGGTGATAACCGCAAAGAAACGGTCGCAAATCAGCGGTCGCAAATAAGCGGTCGTTAAATTAATTGTTTTCGTATTAGTTTATATTTAGTGATTTATAATTAATTGCTTTGATCGTGTGAATATGCCGAGACAGTGTAATAACGATCCTGACGCTTTTTGTTATATTTGTGGAGAATTTACTTTCAAAAAACAAAGACAAAAATTTCACTTAAGTTGTGATGGAGAGTTATTGTCAGTATTTTGGTTTTCCTGTGGCTCATCAAGACAAATCTTGGGCTTCTCATATTTGGTGCATAATCTGTGTTAAGAATTTGAGTGATTCCTTTTCATGCCGTTTGCTATATCCATGATTTGGACCGAACCAAAAAATAACGTTTCGGACTGCTATTTTGTCTGACAGATATAACAGGTGTTTAAGAAAAAAAAAAAAAAACACATAGTGAGTTACCCTAATTTACAGTCAACTAAGAGACCAATACTTCATAGTCAAAATTCACCTATACCAGTTACATCTGCGTCCGTTACGATTAACGATGCACAGCCCTCCACTTCTAGCGAAACCACACTTGATAACTTAAGAAGACCAAAAGGACTTGGTTCGCGATTTGAATTTGTCAAAAAAGCAATCAGAACTCTTAGAATCTAGTTTAAAAAAATGGAATTTGCATCATCATGAATCTAAAATCGGCTATTTTTGATATCGTGACGAACTCTTTAGTTCATACTATGGAGACTTGGTGTATTATAATGATATAAATGGGGTGATGGAGAATTTAAAAATGGAATTTAATCCCTCTCATTTGCGTTTATTCATTGAGGCTTCTAAAACTAGCTTAAAGGCAGTGTTACTGCATAATCCATGCTGCCAATATGAAAGAAACCTGTGAAAGCATGAAGTTATTACTGGAAAAAATCAAATATAGTAAATATTCTTTCAAAACCTGTGGTGATTTTAAAGATGCTGCCCTATTACTTGGACTTCAGCTGGGTTATACCGAATTCTGCTGTGTTCTTTGTGAACGGGATAGGCAGGACAAAAGAAACCATTATCATAAAAAAGTATGGCCTACGCGAACATCTTTAAACCCTGGACGAAAAATGTGAAATATTTACCTCTTGTAGAGCCGTCTAAAGTTTTTCTTCCACCATTAAATCAGGCCTAATTAAAATTTTTTTTAAGGCGATGGATTGCAGTGGGAGCGGATTTTTGTATATAAAAGAAAAAATTCCTAAAATAAGTGACGCAAAGATAAAAGAGGGTATTTTCGTTGGACCTCAAATTAGAGAGTTAAAGAAAGATCCAGTATTTGAAGAAAAATTGAACGATCTAGAATAACGAGCATGGATATCTTTAAAAAACGTTGGTGCAAATTTTCTAGGTAACCATAAGAGTGAGAAGTACCAAGAGTTTGTTAGCGAGTTGTTGTTGGCTTATCAAGCATTGCGTGGCAACATGTCACTCAAGATTCATTTCTTAGACTCATATCTGGATTTTTCTACTGAGAATTTGGGAGCTGTGAGCGATGAACACGGGGAGAGGTTCCATCAGGCCATTTCACGGATGGAAAAGCGCTATCAGGGCCAATGGGACCCAAGGATGTTGGTCGATTACTGTTGGACGTTAAAAAGAGACCACCCAGAGCTAATTTTGCCAGAAAATCCCAAATCGTAAATTCATAATAGAACTGTTTTACTTTTTTTATTTCGGACGGTCATTATTTGTTGAAATATTTAAATTACATTAATCAATATAATTCTTGGCCAATTATTTTTTTTTTTAGTTACTTCTTTTTACTAACAACCATCGATCAAATTAAAAACTATGACTGGAGTTTGTGTGGCACAACAATGTTCAAATTTTGTTCCTCGGTGTTATTAATACTATCAAATTATAAAAAATTAAGGATAATAAGGAGGATAGAAACTGGCAAAACTGCCTTTGTCCTTCTAGGGCATTCACTAAAGGTTATTCTCATGAAGATACTTTAATGATGTGTTCAAATATGAATACACAATTGATTTTTATAGGAGTTGTAGCCTGCGTCTTTTCATGGACTATCTTGAAATCTAGTTGATACTTGTTTCGATCTTTATTTGTGAACGCATCCAAACTGAATTTAGACAAGGAGCTGTAAATTGGTCTATAGAGTACTGCATAATTCATATTTGATGTAAACATACGTCTTCATCGTTTGGCAGAGGAAGCAAGTTTGTAATGCAAAAGTTATAAGGACCCTTAGGACGGGTATTCCTTTCGTAACTATGTCTTGAATGGATCACATATAAGAAAGACAATTGTCACAAATGGCATTGAAGCATCTGTCAGGAGCTAGAAATCCGTATATGAATTCACGGATTTCAAGCATATGTTCTGCTTTGCAAACTTTCCTGTAGGCATAAAGTATGTGATAAAGAAGAAATCAATTTGCTGTGTACCTTCCTGTTTGAAACGCCTTGAACCATTCTTTTTAGTATGCATTTTGTTGAATGCGCCGGCTTGATAGCAAATAGAGTCATGATACATCATTCTTTGGTACACTGGAGTTGCCTTATAAGCAATGTCTTTTCTACTAATTTACTATAAGAGAAGATTGCACTCGGGAGGTCCTCCGTTCTGTTGAAAAGTGTGGACATGTATTGGTTTTGGGATGTTTTGAATAATAGCTGACTTCCATACTATGTGGTATTTTCGCCCACGGGAAAGGATGAAATGATACCTTTAATTAAATGCATTAGATCGGTTGGGAGCCTTTTAAACATTGTCTATACTAAGATGTCTCGGCTAAGAGCCTCCAAACAGACAGTTTTCCAGTTCCGTGTTTCAATCTCGCCCCTATTTCGAGACCCGGTTAGATATGGGTTTAAGTTTGCGAGCAATCTTACCCTGGGTTATTTTTTAATATTGGTTACTTTTTCGGTTTTCGGTATATATATATATCTATTAGCTTTTTGCTTATGTAATTTATTTGTTTCTCGCTAGCATCATCAAAATTACAAATTGCGCCAAAAATTCGTACTCAAAATTTCGTTCCTCAAAATCTTGGTAAATCATATACCTATATGAGGGGGTGTTTAATAGTTCGCGGAGTGGAGGGTTAGAAATGAGCATAAAAATGCAGAATTATTTTTCACTTTCAATATATTTACCTGCGGATCTAATACTTTTATCAATATTTTCAATTAGCTTTGGCTTACCTTTATAAAAGTGGTTTTACCCTTTTCCGAAAATAAGGCTTAAACTGCGTCCTACACTTCTTCATTGCTTGAAAACTTCTTCCTACGAAGATCTTTTTTGAGTTTTGCGATCAGCTTATAAAACTAGGAGCCAGGTCAGGACTGTCGGGCAGGGATCGCAACGCAACACAAGATTTGTGAACAGGCTTGTTGTTGAGTAGAAATAGGACACCTTGGGTAAATTTTTCCCTTCTGTTTTGATTGATACCTTCTTCCTAGTTCCCTATGATCCAAGCAAAGTACTCTCTGGTTACGGGGACGCCTTGATCTGTGTCATAGGTCAACAAGATCCTTTTTGAGTTGAAGAAAACTGTCGCCATGATTTTACCAGCCGACTGTAACGCCTTAAACTTCTCGTGGTAAAAATGTGCCCTTTTTGTGGCACTGTATAGAGTACTGTTTGGATACGGCTTCATAGTGGTGAACCCAAGTTTGCTTGTCTTCATTACAGATGCCCAAAACTGCTCGAGAACACTTGATACGATTTTGGATCTGTAAGTATTACCGGCACCCATCTAACACTGACATTTGCGAAGATGATCGTGAAGAATTCAAGAAATTCTGCCGTCTGCGAGTCCTCACCAAGGGAGTTTCTTGCCTTGTTTAAAGAGATTATGCTACTTCTTAACTATAGTTTCACTCAGGCAAGAGTCCCTGTAAATACGCCGGACGCCACCTCTTCCTTTGAATTGGATTGAGTTTCCCTGCTTGGTAAGGAACTTAATGATAGCGCGGTACTCAGTATTTCGCATATTTGATCGACGAGATTTCATGGATGAGTGACTCGATTAGGATAAGACTTTGCGATTTATTTATGCTGGTAATGAGTTGCTGATCGCGTCATCACTCTGTTAATTATATATAAAAATGATCTATTTACCTTAAAAACGCACCCTTGTATATAAAAGTTCTGTTATCATTGATAATTTTTTTTGTATGAAGCTTAAAATGATATGTCATTGCGTGTTTTTTTGGATTTGAATAATTTTTTAGGGAAAAAAATTAGTTTAATTAGGGCAAAAAATGACACTGAAGCAGCATACAATTTACTCAAAAAACTGCACCGTTGGCAGCCAGTTTAGACAGTTTCTGTTCAAATTCGAACATAGGATTGATAATAATGGAAAATTCGTGATTTTTGATATATAACCCTTGGCACTGTATTGGTCTGTTACAGCTCGCGTACACTGCTTTAACGGTCAAAATTGATCCATTTAGTGGGAAAAAAATCCTCGTCACAGAAGTGTCCAAATTCAAGTAGAAGTATATTTGAGTCCCAGAAAAATTTCCAGACAACTTGGTTGTTCTCGTGCGTCAATTTGATTGGCTATTTAACGATATAACGAAACTGCTTCACACATGAATTCATCAAGGTGAAAAGGGTGGAAAAATGTAACAACCATACAAGAGGACAGATTAATTGGACTTGCTTTGTTTAAGGATCCAAAAAAGATAGGTGCCGCGTTAGCTGCAGAGGGATCTTCAAACAGAAATTGTTCTCCAGAATAGTAAGGAAACGTCTATGAAAAAAATGACCGTAGAAAAATGGCCAAATATCATATGGTCTGACGAATCTAACTTAAAGCAAGTTTTTGAATAGGGATGTATTTTCATCTAAAAACATCTTTTCAATTCAAGGATAGTTATGTGCAATTTTCAAAAATATGTTGTTACTTTTAATTTTGCCAAGACTTATGGAACGTCGGATTCGATGGAGAATTGGCGAAGCCTACCAATACGGTGGGTGGGGCCAACTGTCATCAACAGAGTGGGCAGCAAAGTAGTGCAGTATGGTTTGCATGGCGCGAAGTGGAATAGCAAATTTTCATGTATGTGAAGTTCTTATAGTTCTTAAGGAATGTTCTTTTTCAATCGGCAGCCAAGACCTTTGCCGAAACCAACTTTCCGCCAAGACAATGCTCCTTGCCACAAGTCCAGAGTTCCTATTAGGTGGTGTCGTGAACATAGTATAGTTTTGTTGGACTGGTTGCCTCAGCATCCCAAACCCAACCCAATTGAACAGTTATGGAGCATGTTGAAAAGAAGGATGCATGAACATTTCATAACTTCCAAAACATGTTTGATTCCTGTCTTGAATGAAGAGTGGAAAGTAATAACTTCCGTAGAATGAAAAACCTTTATTTTCAATTTCCCAACAAGCTGCGGTTATTAATGCAAAAGGAGGTCGAACCAAATATTGGCACCATCAATAAAGTTATGTGGAAAACTATTTTATTTGCCACTTTGTCTGTCTCTGAGATAGTTACTTTTCGGGCGCACATATGATATTGAACTGATAGTGGTTTTTGGAAAAAAAATAATGGAAAGATTGAGAGAGTTACGCAGTTATCGTGAGAGGATTTTTAGCGTACTATTCCTCAGAATTTCAATAAATCTTTTAAGAGAACTTTCTCGCCATTGCGCCCGGTCAACCCTCATCCCTAGGACCTTTTCTTCTAGTATCTGATGTTTTCAACTATCTCGGTCCAATTGATCCAAAGAGGATCACTTTTATCGTCAGGCGGAGCAGACCAGTGATTCCTGTGCTGTCTCACAGGTTATCGTCCGTCCTTATCTGCAAACACCTTCTTACGTACTCGCTTTTTAGTCACCTGTAGTCCAGGAGCAGTACATCCACAGCTTCCGAACCTTTTCAGATTTGAAGATATTCAGCTCGTTAAAAAATTTATACAGACCTTGGTTGTACCTTATTCGTCATTGACTTCATTGAAAAACATTTTCTCCTGCATTGTGACTTTCGAATAGGATTCGTCTTTGAAATGTATTTATTTTGTTTATAGTAACTTTAAACTAAAGGCTTATAGTAACTTTATATATTTGATTCGCTATTCTCTTGTGTATATATTGAGCCTTAAAAGTTAGGAAAACCGAAAAGAACATCTGACAGGTAAGCTTCACTGATGAATTAAATGATGATTCATTGCTAAGTTTTACACGATATCCGCCATGATACACAAAATTATCAATTTGTTGTGATATAACACCGGTTTTCGATGTCATTTTTCCTGTTTGAAACTTTTTGCACTCTTCACATTGTAAACCCTCTTACAATGCTTCTTGATGAATGATTGACAGGATTACTTCAGCCGTAGGATTGGGTCGTGACAGTACTTTAATATCAACTGCGTAGGCTACGATTCGGTTGGGTTTAAAGACCAGCGTAGCTGTAGTATAAAATGGGAAAATGAAATGTAGTATCAATGAGACCTTTCTTTACTATGAAGTTCAGAGCTGGATTAAAGAGTCATGGAATCAGCATTAGTCCAACCTTTGTATCAAAGGCATCGGCTTGTTGTTTGTTCGGACTCATATTGTTAATGTCAATTGAGTAGACGAACTATAGTCTAACTGGCCAAAAAAGCATTCTTTGAAACAGTATGTTCCAATCGATTCTGCCGTATACTTCAAAGTCCACTAAAAATTAGTGAACATCAATATTTAACTCCAAGTATTTCTCCAGACCTTGCATGATCATGTAAAGTAATTCTTTGGTTGATTTTTCAGCTCGAAGACTCCTTTGCTGTTCTCCGATCTGTATTTTGTATAAAAATGGGGATAGTGCGTATTCGCAGAGAAAAAGTGTAATAAAAAACTTTCTTTATGCGTTCATATAGTTCAAATTTGCCAGCTTGACTATAGGAACGCATTAAAGCTACCACGGCCCTGATATCTTTCGCTAAAACATTTTTCGCAACTTTTAATGGAAAACAGTGTTTTGGTTATCTTCAATGCTATTTTTTAAAGTTCGTACACCCCCCCCTCCCCAAAAATTTGAATAAAGTAAAGAAATAACTTATATTTTAAATATTAATGTAATTTGATCAGATGTGTCCTTAATATGCAGATTAAATTTAAATTGTAGTATACTCACTCTATAACGAACGACAAACTTAACAACATCAACCTATGTGTAAGCGCCATTTGTAGGCTGAACGTTTAAAGTTTATTTCACTCCTTAAGCCATCTTGCGTAAAAGACGGAAATTAGACAGAAACATTCGTATGAACGTGTAAATCTTCTTGTCATGCGTTCAACTGAAACTATTGGATGCAGTCAACGAGGCGAGGCGCTTGCAGATTAAGGCTACATCCTTAGCCATTCTTGCTTGTTACCATGCGATTACCTCCGATAGTGATCCTAGCCGGAGAGTGAAAAAGAGACTAGTCATGTGAGGGAACTCGAGTGACAGGCTGAAATTCAAAAGATGGGAGGAAGAACCTTAACTTGTTAAGCAGGTGAAGTAGATAAATAAGATGCAAGACAGGCGGACCGAACTTCTCATTGCCTGCTCTCTTTTGGAACTGTGGCTTCGTAAAGGACATGATCAGACTGATTTTTAACTAATAGAGCTAGCTCAGTGGACACGGGTATTTTCAGTCTTGCCTACACAAGGTGTAAATGCGACGGTCCAGACGTCACATATAACGCCTGCCGTATCTTCTTCTGCTGAAAATAATGAGCCTTTCTCAGAGAACAGGTCAGTTCTCTCTCGAGAACGTTTAGTAAGAAAGATGTTAGCATCTGAAGATCGGATCCGTGTGTCGAATTACGTGCGAATAGTTCTTGTTTTGAAGACAGGCATCTTTCATCGCTTGTCAGCGTAATGATAAGGGATCTCTCTTTCAGTAACACTTCGCTTTTTCCACAGCATCCCTCAAAATACATAGGTCTTCTTAGCGCGAAGCTAGTTCTCGGAGATTATAAAAAGGACTTTTCGGAAGTAATCGGGCAAACAGTTATACGCTTGATATTCAGTGTGACAGGAGGAATAGCAATGTTAAGTCAGTTTAGTCAGGTTGTTAAGTATCACTGGAAGTCTAGCAATGAGGACTTCCAGTAAATGGCCTTGACCTGTAGTTTGCGAAAAATTTAAAGGAAATATAAATCGGCAGAGGACACGTTTTGTGTTGTCCTAAATATCTGATTAAGGGGCGGTTGGACTAACTTTTTCATAGTGAAATGCTTTAGAATGCAAAGAAGTGCCTTACGTTGAATTTAAAAATACTCGTCAAGAAAATGGAAAGTTAATTTTATAGTCATATACTGGCACTGGAGTTGCGATCTTTATTGAAGTCAAATAATTAATTGACTCAGAATAACTTTCAAGATTACAAACATTTTTTCTTGGCAAAATTTCCGATATATCTAAGGTTTTAGGTACTGCAACTAGTAAATACGAGCTGGAGCAACAGGAACAAAACCTGTCTCTTTGTTTAACATCCTAATTTTCTGAAATCATTGTACGCCAAATGAAAGCTAATTAAATTATCAAAACGACAAGCAATCAGAATATTCCATTGGATTTTTTTAAATAATCGTTGGCATATATCAAAAAGCATCCCATACCCTCAAATTTCAATTGAATGCGTTTCATCTCAACTCTCTAATCTCATAGCAACAATTGTTTGGGTTATAAGCTAATAATCACGAAACTTCCCTAAGGAAATATTTAGCTATGAAATTCGGTTTCAGTGGATACAAGCATTCCACTAACGAAGCTCGATATCATAATGATATGACATTGTAATGAACCTTTGCTGGGAATGCTACATGTGCTACGTATGAAATGAAGCCACCCATAGGTATAACCCCGGCCCTCAAAGGATCTGCGAAATATAATAGACACACACATTGCCTAAGTAAGTAGAATCATAGACAGAGGTAACTTTCAATCAAAATACTTGAAGTATGCACTTGTAGTAGTTTCAGTTCCATCCTTAAAGTGCTTTTTGTTTGAGTTTGCATACTGTCAGGATACAACTGAGCAAAGAAAATTTTAGTCGTAATGAATTTGTTCGGCTAATGACACAATTGGGAAACAGGCAACCGCAGCACAACATTCTGATACTGCGGTACCAAATTACTACTAGCACGGATTGGGCATGTTTTCACAGTCAGCTCAGATTTAGTACGCGACAATGCATAAATTTCTTAAGTACCTATTTGCATTTCACCCTGAAACTTTGGATCATTTTATAGTTCTGCATACAACTCTAATGGGGCTGGAACGCGTCTCATACGTAAACTAAGTTGATGGTGCGTTGGATAAATTTAATTAGATAGTGTAAACGGGGTGTAAAGTTTGATAAGAAAATCCAATCCATCCTCTAGACTGATTAATGTCTACAAAACTTTTCTTGACATCAGCCCATATCTTCGAATTCGCCTAGTCTCAGTCTGTTCCCAGCCATATGTAAATTAATAAAACTTTTGGGTTTTCCAAACATGATTCAAACATTGCTTTCCTGGAGAAAGCTTTCTTTACAAAAAACGTAATCAATGAATTAAGCATCGATGGAATATAGATAGGGATTCATTACTCATTACATTGTAAATTTACAACAATTAGCTGTGAATTCTGTAATTTGTTTTGCTATATAAGTTATGTAAATAAAAATAATTGTCTTTGGCAGCACCTAGTCAAAGGCTTTTTGAATGTTTTTTGTGTATTGAAACCAGTGGAAAATGGAAATGAGTTTAAACCTTTTAGAAACATAAAGGAATAAACGACCGACAATTCTTGTTAATATTTATATTTTACGAAAAAAATAAACTCTAAGATTATGTTTGAAACAACATTTTTATTTTGGCTCAAAAACATCTCAGTAGTCTTAATTCTAACAAACAGTTAAATTAAAATTACTTAACTCTAACAGTTTTTACTTATTCTAGAGTCTTACATCTTGCTTAAACTAACATTATGATTTGTTGATTGTAATATTGAGTTACGATTGGAAGGAATGCCAAACAAAACCTCCCCATATTCGTTGATGTAAGTGAAATAAATAAATAAATACTACATACATATATACAAATAATCCTTCAGTGTGGATTTCGTGAATTTTTAGATTTTTTGGATCAGTGAGGATTTCGTGTTTTTGGTGTATGGAGCCGCGGAGTATGATCTACTGCATCACGAAATTCGTTTCGCTTCATCAAAGATTCTTCCTTGATCAACGAGTAGGCGAATAGATTGGGGTGTAGATGGAAAAGAGGGTGGCGGAGATGACAGAACCTTGCGGGATACCTGCTGGCATTGGGTTCCAGGAGGAGAAGGCGTGTGGAAGTTTAACCTGAAATTTCCTGTGAGTGAGGAAGGACAGAATGTGTTTGCTGAGTTGAGGGTAGAATTTGAAAATGCTGACCAGTTTGGTAACAGGACCGTCTTGCCAGATGAAGTCGATAGCTTTTTGGATATCAATGCAGCAGGCGATTGTGGGAAGGTTTTTGTTAGCGCTTATTTGGATGTGGGTTTTTAGAGTGATTAGTGCGTTATGTACTGAAGGCCGATTTGTAAACTAGAAGTCTGGGATGATATTGAGGGCAGAGCAGTGTTGATGAATGAAAGTTTTGATTATTGTTTCAAGGATCTTGCCTGTTGAGGACAGGAGTGAAATGGGTCGGGAGCTGGCGGTCTCCAGTGAAATTTTTGCCTTTTTTGAGGATGGGTGTGATCGTGGCGTTTCGCCCGGCAAACGGAAAGTATGCGTTAAGGATGCAGCGGTTGAATAGCTTAGAGAGGAAAGGACTAATTGTTTAAGCGGATTTCTTCAGGAAAATAATTGGGATCTGGCCGGGGCCTGCGGAATTTTTATTTTTTCGAGATCGGATAGTCGGGAATAGTAAAGTATATGCGTTCACAATCGGCTATGATGTTGGTGTGCTTTGAAAGAGGGTGGATGAAGGGGGAGAGGTGACGGTTTGTGGGTTGATAGAAGTTGGGGTTTTTGTGGAGTGAGTTGCATTGTAGCATTGATTGCGCTATCGGTGTAGGGATCTGATAGGTGGGCAGATGTGATATGCGTGGAATGGAAGTGGTCAGCTAGCATTTCAGCTTTTTGGGGTGGGTATATGTTTTGAGGCGGTGTATGAGACTGGCGTGGGGAGGTTTTGGATAGTCGGAGTCAAGTTTCTCAGAGTTCTGAGAAGGTGTTTTGATTGAGTTCGATGTTAGATAGGCGAAGGGTGAGGTATTGCTGGTAAAGTTGTTGGATACTGGAGCAGATTTGGTAGTCTACCTGTTGAATTTGTTGACGTAGATGGGGATTATTAGGGTTAAATTAATTGGGAAATAGACGCCTACGGAGAGTTCTCTTTAGACGTATTTCGTCAATGAGTTCGGGGGGCAATGTTAGAAGGGAATTGTAGTTGAAGGCTCTCTTTGCTATGAACTTTTCGGTAGTTTCTTGGATGAGAGCAGTGTAAAGGGATACAGTTTTGTCAATGGCTTAGTTGATTATGGGTTTCGAGTCTGAAGGAGTAATGAGTTTCAGGTTTTGGGAGAGGTGGCGGTTTAGTCTTTTCCATTTGGCGTTATGGAAGTCGAGGACAAACGGGAGGGGGGGTCTTGTGTGAGTGGACGCTCATGGAGTGTGATTTGCAGGACTACAGCGTCGTGATTGCTGATATCTGGTACCGTGGGGAGGTAGAGGTGTATGGTTGGGTGGGGTTTAATTGGGAGATCGTCGCTGACTATGAATAAAACAATATACGATGGTCCTTGTGGGAAGGTAAGGCTAGTGGGGCTCTCTAAGGAGATTTGGTATGAAATCGAGTTATTGGTATACCAGCGATGAAGGGTCCACTCGTTGGGGTTGGTGCTATGGTTAAGCCATCGGGGGTGTCTTGCGTTGAAGTCGCCTGCTATTACTATGCAGGACTTTTTCCTCTCCGCGAGGGGTGATTCGCTAGGAAGTTCGTTAAAAGGTTGAGGTCGGTTTTGTTGAGATCTTGCTCAGGGCAATAGATTGAAGAGCAGAAGAGCACCGTGTTGCGGGATTCGACAGCTACGGTGGTGGACTCGATATGGTTTTATTCTCGGAAGGGTGGAAATAGTTGGGGGGTTTTGAATTTTGAGTGCACGAGAATTGCGGTGCTACCAGCATTGTGCGAATATCGGCGGTCAATTTAGAAGAGGTTGAACGATGGAAAGTGGGGCCTGTGATGTGGTGAGGTTTTGGTTTCGCATAGCAGTACGATTTGGGGTCCGTGTGTTTAGAGGAAGATTTCAAACTCATGACGGTGCGCTCGACCAACAATTGAGTTGATGTTAAACTCCATTATTTTTATTTAAGCTCAATTTATTATTGGATTGATGGTGAAGTTGATCATTGGGAGGAATTGCTGCAATTTCGCAGTGAGGCTAGCGATTTCCATGCCGAACTACGAAGATATTTCGTTTTGGAACGATAGAGCTGGTGTTGAGTTGTTTATAAGGTTGCTTTTGAGTACTGCTACGCATGAGAACCCTGGTTGAATAGGTTTGCTGAGGGTACGGGGTTTCGGCTGAGTTCATGTAGAACTTTTCGTTGTAGCGACTGAGTGCGATTCTCTAAATTTCATGAACACCTGTTTCACCTGTGTCACCATAGTTCCTGTTATTCGACATTCAAAGCTGACAACTTTATGGATGCCCTGTGTGTTGAAGACGGCAAAACGGACGCGCTTGTTCGGGCAATTTTTCTTTACTCCCGTTCTTTATGGGATTCCAGGCGTGGAGGAGGCGTTGGACAACGCTTTCTTCTATGATAAAAGGCCGTTCGCTGAAAAAATACAAAGGGCCACGGGACGCCGGTATCCCAGCAAAAGTTCTTCAATATGTCCGCGATGGTTGTCCTGAAACGTTGCTTGCAAGACGGTGTTCACCAAAATGCTAGTATCTGGAGACTCCTTGTGTCGACTTAACCCTCTGGGATGATGCTCGACAGGCTCATTGAAGAGGGATTTGCTGAGTTGATCAAGCTTTCACAACTTTAGGTCTTGAAGATTGGACACAATCACAGAAGTGGTGAACGCAGCCTAGCGAAAAGAAGTACTGAATCCCTACTCAATCACTAGTCAAGGTATATTAAACTGCTTGTACTACTCGATATGAGAATTATGCTAGTTAAAAAGAAATCCTTCGCAGTCTGAAATACTACATTGCGCCGAGGTATCTCATGGAGATATTAAAGGACAAGCTTAAGGGCTGGAAACTGGCGAAAGAAGGTGACTGTCACGACATTATTGCTGGCAAAGTCCCGGCTAAAGTATCACATCAACGAAAATACCTTAAAGTTGGTCTGGACGTTATGGAGAGTATTGAAGTTGAGTTTACCATTTACATTAGGGATACTGTCAACTTAAGTTTTTGGGGGTGAAGGTATTCAGACATAAAGAATTATGCACTTTCACGCCTGTTCGACAAAATGAGCTTTCGTTTGAGGCGGCTGCAGATTCGAATATTAATTTTCAGCTTGTTTTTATAGCATATAATGATTACGTTTTATCTGACCGAATCACGAAGAAGACAAGGATTCGTATGTGGTTAAAATGACAAACGTTTGAATATAAACAAGCACAACTGTCTTCAATTGAACTTATCTCATCGAGTGTTAACTAGAGTAAATGCCAACGGCTTTGACTCTTATAATGTTAAAATCCCGATTGAAAATAATTTACCTACTGCTGCATTCGATTTCTGAAGTCTGAAATTCTGACGCAAAATAAACTGAGCTCGTTATGCTTATCAAACCACGAATCCCCAAAATGGGGCCGGTACAAGACTGAAATGCGTTGGTTTGCTGAGTGAAAATAAACATTTTCCAGCATGTCAAGACAATATCAATGGTTTTGACCAGCACAGGAACCTCCAGCAAAAATGACCATTCATGAGTCAGATTGAATCAGTGCTTTTATACTTGTCTAAAATTTGGAGTAATGAGTGGTGGCAAAACTATCTTATACAAGTACAGGGATACTGAAAAACCATAAAAAGACTGCACACTAGACTACGCCTTAGTTGTTGCTGAATGTGATCACAGAACTGAAATAGTACTTCGTCATGAAGAGCAAAGAAGAATCTACTTACGTTCATGGAGCTGGGATACAACTAGAACCTGTACCTAGAAAAAGTGACACAGATGAATCGTACTTATCATTTCTCATTAGGGGTCGTAGACTCGGACTTGGTAAAGGACATGCCGAGACTATTTCATACCTGAATTCATCAGTGAGCATTAGTATTTGCAGGCTTTCCATCATTATTGGTGAATGTCAGGGTCCCATAATTGATTGTTCTTTCCGGTGACCACAGATTTTTGGTATTAGTGAGCAGATTAGTGAGCTCTGTCAGAAAATGTTGTGGGAAGGATGTAGCCATCTTAACAGAAATGAGACTACGTGCAACATTACGTGAAGGCGGTATAAAGGCAGACATCTTTGATCGGTTGTCTGGGTAGAGATAAGGTAGAGCGCTCACTACTTCCATAGCTCCTCTACTTAGGCTTTGTAGCTTCTGTAAAAGTGTTTTTTTTTCATTCGAAGCGCACATTAAGCCATTATGAATTGGTCAAGCATCTAGATCAACTAAAAATATAATTGGTACAATTAGTAGCATAGCTTTAAAATTTCCCAAAATCGCCATCGAACTCAACCGGATTATAATCGGAAAATCATTTTTCCCGATCTGGGTATCACCTGAAATCATTCCTCATGTACCGAACATCCTTAGATTCCAAACATTTTGGAAGCCTTCTTACTGGAATGTTACTCGACCTTCATATCGCTCTCCGCGAATCCAATTTTAAATCTGACAAAAAATATATGTAGAAATTATAACATCGATCTCTATTATTGTTAAATTTTCGTTATTTTTAATGGTTGCTAATTGAATTTTGAGAAACTCTGAAGTCGTTGCTTAATGATTTGAACTTCTTTCGTACCACGTCACTTATGAATTGTGAATCCTTTGAAAATTACGATTCAAATTACTTCTTCGAGTATGACAATTATTTTATTCGATTTGATGACGTGATAAACAGTAACAAAGCTCACAAAGGGCAGTGTATTATCACCTGAATATGCAGACAAAGGCATTGCAATTTTTTTATTTAGTGTCAGAAGCGGGAGCGGCGAAAAAAAAGGTGAAATTGTGGGACGAACGTGGCGAAAATTGTGGAACTTATACGTTTCTATCAAATTGAACCAAACAACAAGTTTAATAGATGCGCAACCGAATTTTGAAAATTTGACACATATATATTAAAAACTGTCGTTTCTTCTGAAAATAGGAAAAAATTCCCTTCCCGTAGAAACAGCTTACGCGCCTACAACGCGGCTTGCGTTCAGTTGAAGCGTATTAATAATTCTTTTACATAAGCAACCTGAAAAATACATATATTGAATGAAAATTACATTTTGTTCTGCCTACGGTGAAAATGCCAGACATTCTCGAGAAAATTCATTTGGAGTGCTTCCAGCACAGCTAACAATATGGCAAAGAAGCTACACATAAATATTCCAAATTGCTCAATGTGATTCAACACGATTTATTCGTTCTAAATGTCTATAGGAATCCTGTGCAAGGGAACGCTGATAAATGCCACAATAAAAAAGGTAACGTCGAATACTTTGAGATTGCAAGGTGAAAGCAATAATACATTTTGAGTCTGTCACAGTCGTTTGCTCAATCGATTTTAGGTTTTTTTTACTTGTTATATGATCGTTATCAACACATTCTTCAGCAACCCTTCACCTCAGTTTATTTCATTGTTGATTGGGGTTGGAATCCTGTAAATTCAATTTCTACGAACATTTATTTACTCAGACATAAGTGATGCGAGTTTTTTTTTGGGAATTGTGACGGTGACGTATGTATGTAAGAAATCAAAGCAACCTGAAAAGTATTGAACGTTAAAAAACCTCCAATTTTACTTCAGAATATATTCTGAATCCACTGGTCTACCTACAGGGGAAACCTCAGCAAAGATTGAAAAGTTGTTCAAAGATTTTCAGGAGTTCGTGAAGACTATTGGGTGCAAGTGGGTGTGGGTATCTACGGCAGAAGTACTTTAAAAATTTTACAGGACTTTGCTTCCAACAAGTTTTTCATTGGTACGAACAGATTCAGGGACGTAAACTTGCCTTTCACTCATAGTTAATTCCACTATCAAATGGAGTTCCATGAGGTAACATGGTTCGTTGTTCTCGAGAATCCTCAACACCACCCACAGCATTTCCCTATCACCTGCATGGAAAACATTCCCCCTCCACTGCGTTTGCACATATTTTTCATACGTCATAAACACGTTGCTTACCTGCGACATTAACCTCACCCAGCACGAAAAGGAGGTTATGAGTTCTTGTATGTGTTCGACAGTCACAGGACTTGTTCGTTGGAGTACTATTGAAATTCAAAGACAGTCCTTCAGGTACTACGGTGAAAATATAAATCGTGCAAACAAACTTGGGTAAGAAAGTGAATTATGACGGCACTTAAAGACGCATAAATCTCGTGAAATAGCATAAAGCCAAGATGTAGTGCTGCACGTAAATATCGGCAGCTTTGTATGCTAAGTGGGAGGAGGGTAAAAGTACAAGAGAAAGGAAAACATAGCACCTGCTGTATTTCTGCGTCTTTTCAACGTTGCAACCGTGTTGATGGGAGAAATTGTCAATTTACTTGCACATAAAGGACTTTTTGTCGTTGGCATATTTAGCACTGCAAGCTGCCACTTGAATCCTTAGAATCTCTCTGTCGTGGTAGTTCTACAGGAAAGCACGTTTCTACTGGTGTAAATTTCGTAATCCACGTGCGAATCTCTTAATGATGTACGACAGTATTCCTGCTGAGATGGTAATATGTGTAGGTCTATCAAAGGACTCAGCTTCAAGAAAGTATATTGAAGATTTCCTAGGAAATATACCAGCTAATGAGCGTTATTACGTCTATTTGGATTGGTTCCTGTGTATAATGCGTTCTATCCTTATGAATAACTCTATGCATGTTGCGATCAAATATAAATTGTATGAATCTATTGAAAGGTTGATGGCGTCAAGGAAGCTTGCACGAATGTGTTTTCTTTACTCCCAATATAATCACTCAGGTTAGGTTTTTTGCTCGGTCTATTTGCATTACACTTGATATGTGTTTGATAATTGAATTTGACGTTTTTAACCAAATGTTGTTATTTCAGAATCACAATATGTTCGCTTGAATATACCGTCGGTGTTACGTCAAAGTCAGTCAAGTGCAAAATCTTCTTTTTGAGAAATCATCAAGGAAACATTGTATGCTCTCAGAAAAATCGTGTTTTGCTTGTTATTAGTTCAGATCTTCATCCAATACCCCTGAAAGGCCATCTTTTACCATTTTGCTATAAGATTTAGATTCTGGATTTCTATGGTGTCAGAAATGTCACACAGATGAGTTTGCCAAAGTATGATTTTGTTTAAACATTCCCTTGCGTACACAACCGAAATTGGAATTGACCTTCAATTAGAAGTTATTGTTAGTTTAGATTAAAAATAAAAATCATGTTTTGAACTAAACTATTAACATTTCCAGTCGTCTTAGTCCTGGTTTAAGTTCTAACTTCATCTCGTTGCTAGATTCCTTATTTTAATGGAGCTCTAACACGTTGCCCCTCATGTTAAAGAAACCTGAGATACCAGAATAGTATTTTTTGGTTCAGAATGGTCAGATCCTTGCACATTCCTATCAGATCCTGTTTTTCACATTTCAAATCGAAAGCCGTTGAGTGTTTAACTGCAGTGAGTCGTGCTTTCTGGGTCCTCCTTTAACAGCCTTTCGATTTACAGGTACAGGAACTTCTGAATCAGTTCCAAATTTTATTGAAATGCACTTCAAAAGAAAAGAGGTGTTTCCATGGGCATATATTTAATCCGCTGATGATAAAAATGGCCTCAGGAGGTCTTCAGGAATTCCCATGTTCTTAATTTTTTTCGATGTACAGTGTGCTGAAACTAATAGGATATTCAGTCGAACGCTTCTTTTCTTCATTAACCACAGGTTTAGCAACTAAGGACGACAAAAACTCTGATGATCAATAGATGGTGACATTCTAAAATTGTCATAGATTTTTCGCCTTTGATCTTCACTAACGGATGAATTGCATTGTTATTTGATGATTCGTGAACTGCATTGGTGGCTTGCCAATGATCTTCGCTAATGAGTGAACTGCATTAGTGATTATCCTTACCAATACAAGGAGATGACAGCATGGGGTGGGCGGCATTTTCTACACATCTGAATCCAAAATATGACGCACACTTCAATATCTTCTATCTTTTTTGTTACTTAAATGTGAAAGTCTTCGTTGAAGTGAACTTCGAGAGAAATTCGTCATTTCTGTTCGATGCCAAGCGAAACCTTGTCGATTATACAGATGCAAAGCACAAATATTATTCCCCAGAATAATTCAAAGGAAGTAGGAATTATAAATGAATGAATGAAAATGGTGTTGAACTAACCTTGTATGAAGTGGTTTAAGAAACTACTAATATAACTGTCAGATGGTTTATTTTCAAGAAATGGGTTTCGGTAGATTGGGGAAACGCCTCTCATCTCTACCTCTTAGCTAATTCCGTGGATGCTGTAGATGTTTCAATAAAATTCATCTTTTTTGTTGGATATATTTTAAAATGTGGGAAATCTGTTGTCAGATGGTCGAAATTTCAGCAAAATGAAGAAACGCAAGCAATAGTAAATATTGAAAATTTGGTTGGGGAGAAACAGCTGAAGATTTTTGTAAACCAAAAACATTTTAACCAATTTTACATACGTGCCTTTGGCATATTGTAGAGTGCCACGTCACAACTATGGAAAATTCTCAATGAATAAAATCAACGAATAAAATCAACCTATGCAAATCAACCATAAATTGTTTTGATTTCAATGAAACTGGTTTTATTGATTATTCTCTAGGCTTTTATTTGAATATAATTTCGGGCATGTAAGCATAAAGACTGACGCCGCTAAATACCAAACGAAGGGTTGAATTTTCGACTACTCTAACCAATAATTGGGGCCATAATTCGCCAATAACGCGGCGGATGTTGCCTTCCGAATAGTCCAGCATGCCGCGCTTGTCAGCGTAGACGATTGACTTGACGAATCCCCAAAAGAAATTTTTCGGCGGTGTTTAATCATAAAATGTTTAATCATGACAGCGATCACTCACACGATACGTTACATTAAAAACTGTTGCCAACGTAAAGTTCTATACCTTTAAAAAATATCCATTTTATATATTAACATAAAATAATTATATTATACAATAAATATAAAATTTTCACATAAGAAGATTATAAATATTTCCCTTCAATTTACATTCGTAGCCGATGAGCACATTGTAAGGTCCAAATCGCACTTTTCCTCAAATTGGATACCTCAGGATGTTGATGGACCGAGTGTTTATCTGGATAGGAACCATTTATACTGCTGTGCTATTGTTAGTAAAACTTTTTGTATCGGTAATGAGTAAAATATCATCGTTTGATAGATTTTGCACATATGAGCCTTTTTCTGTTTATTGGTAGTAAGCTAAGACGGAGTGGAAATTTTATTACAACCAAACATCTGAAATTGTCACTGAATCTTCCTGGAAAAAGAGGAATTATTAGTTGACAAAATAACATAGTGTGAATTTTTCTTTGTGTAATTTATTATTACACGTTGCGCTGCAAATTTGTTAAAATTGAATCAGTAATGATTGTATTGCAGTGTATTCAATAATGTTAAATAAGGTTCCCATCAAATTGTAATGAAAATAATTTAAAAATTTTTGCTTTGCACAAATCAGAACAACTTCAAGCCGAACATTCATATTCCTTGCATTTTGTCAAACAATCTCCAACTTTAGTATGAATCAAATTGACAACAAACACTTGTACGAACTATAACGATAAACTCGTTTAGACATGTATACCACCCCAGAGACAGAATGAACTGAAAATTGAACTATAACTTCCATTGACCGAGAATTTTTTTTCTTTCCTCTTCATGCAGATTAAAACTAGCTACAGCCCTAATCACCCTTCAAGGTCTCCTCTCTTGATGTTGGCCTAATTTTTCCTCCTTTTTGATTGAAGTCCAGAAAAACTTAGACATCCACATACGCTGGACATGACCACGAATGTGTACACCACTGTTTGTTCCAATGACAGCCTTTAATCTTTTCTAATTAAAAGTTTTTACCACAATTCAACTACTCAGGGATTTCGTTCTCCGCACCCCTCAGCAGGCCTCATATGGCATCCGCAGAGAATTTTCTTTTTTTCCAACCGTACGTTAGCCAGTTTTTGGGATGTTACTTGGGAGTATAATCCTTGAAATAGACACACACCCTTATACGAGATGTTTTTTGGTCATTTGTTTGAAATGTTTGATTTTGACTTTAATCAACTTTGTATGAAATTCATCATTTTCGTCTAACTTAATACGGGCTTGAAGTTTTTCTTCTGGTTTTCCCCTTGGTGAATATTACGTATCGATTCATTTTAAGCGGGACCATTTTTTTCCTTATAAGTTTTTTTTTATCATTCAAGTTGGGCGGATTAACACAAACAAATAAGCAACTTTTAGGTCAACGGTTGCTGAGTTTGTTGAGCGGTCTTTTTTTCAGCCTTCAGCAAGGAACAGCCCTGAAGTGATTTGCATGTAATTACCTCGAGACGATTATTTGTTTCCCTGTTTCGTTCTGAAAATTGGTGACGGTATTTAAAATATTTGTGAATAAGTTGACATCTACCTAAATTTCCCAAATGGAATGTTTGCATTGCATTAGCATTTAGGGGTTAGCCATAGGGTTGATGCCAACAACCCGAGCGGAAATGTTGAATTCGCCTTTTCAGGTGCACAAGGGCTTGTGATATGGAAGCTGCTTACTTTTATACACTTAATTAGCTTAAACAGTTTTAAATTATTACTATAACTTCATTATAACTTTAGTCAAGTAATCAAATATTACTTGAAATTATGGTCCCCTACCGAAATTCTCCTTTCGCTTTTCATTTGCACCTGCATAGAAACTTTAACAACCCACTTAGATTTGCGTCTCGTCGTGGAGACAGCAACCCCATATTGATTACCGTTTCAACCCCAAGTCTATGGAAATTTATTGCTCGTAGACTTGATTTATCGTTATTGTTATCTACCTTTATGATCTGTTTACATTTCACTGATTATAATCAAATTCAGTGGTTATTTTCATTGCTACGGTACCGGTCGTAACCCTTAAAGATATCCTTGCTTCAGCACCCTTCTGAATTGTTATTTCGTATCATATTTCGCGTCGAACGCTTGTTGAACTGTTGATCGTTCTTACACCTCTATACCTTCATCAGTTGTCGTTGGGTGAATTTTCCAAAGGACCCATACAGCGGATCTATCAATGAAAATTTTATCCAATTAAAACTTAATGATGGGTTGCTTTTTGCTTGTACCCTGATCAAAATCCATAAAGGGTTCATAAATTTTCCCTGCTACCCGAAATCAATTATATTGTACATCATATCGCGGATTTATTGATATAGGCTAGGAAACAGTGTACATTAGTTTAGGGATACGAAAAGTGAAAACTCTTACCTTTGTTTATTTTGTACACATGAAATCGTTGCGATGTTCCAATTTCAGCATGCGTTTAGAGGTCAAAAATATTTCCTTAAAGTATTTTAAGTTGTGATAATTCTCTCCCAGCTGTGTGATGAAGGTTTACTTATTTAGGATCTTATTTAAGAAGCTTGGAAAGCGCGTTTCATTTTTATCATCATCAATTTCGGATTCAGATTATAGCTAGCTAATTTCGAGTCCTCGAAGGTTCAATGCAAATCTCGGGATTCATTGTAAAGGTCCAAAATTCGTACCATGAAATCTGAATAAATAGAAAATCTTGCAGTTACTGCTCACATTAAGGTTCAGTGCCTGCGTCAAAAATTAGGATAATATGCCAGAATAGTGAGTCAGGAAAGACGATTTAAATTCGAAAGTAAAAATTTATGAATACTTGTTGTAAAAAGCATCCTGGCAGAAAATATGCTTCTATCGCGTGGCCTTTAAAAACCTTTGGAATATAACATACTAATTATAAGTTATCTCAAAGTCCAAGGATTTTAGTTTCAAAGTATTCGCAGTCAATTGCAACCTTCGTTTTACATGTCAAATGCCAAAAAGAGAAAATACCACAATTCATGGTTTCATTTTTTTAATCATACAATGGCGGTCTGATAAGTACTTAGCCTCCCCGCTCAATGGCACCACTATCAGAAGAAGAATTCATTATCGTGTTGTACATTCTCGTGGTTTTCCACTGTCAAAAGTTCAGCCGATTCTTAGTTTGTTTTGATTGCGTGTGGAAGTGGGTGTGTCCGCGGATTTTTGAGCAATGGAAAAAAAGAGTAATATCGTTTGGTGGTACGATTTATGTTTCCGGAAGAGAAATCGCGTAATGATATCAAAGAGCACTTGGATGCTGTGTACGGTTACTCTGCTCCTGCGATGGCAACCGTTAAAAATTGTTTGAACGAGTTTTAACGTGGCCATGCGTCAGTTTCGTGCATCGAAAATTAATACAATGGAGGACGACGTGACAAAACTTCACCATCTCATATGGGCAGACAGTCGAGTGAAGGTGAGCGAGATAACTGAGGCAGTAGGACCTTGAAAAGACATTTTTGGCAAATGGGTAAAAGAAGTTGGAGTATCGCTGGATCAAAGATATCGAACTAAGAGTTGATAATTTCGAGGAACAAATAGCAAATATTTTCCTTTTTCGGTTGTAAGCTAATTACTTATTGGAACGCTCTCATATACACCGCAACGCGAAGATTTTTCTGATATCTATATAGCTTATATGATAAAGAGAGGGTAAAGTAAAAGAGGGTACCCTACTTCCGGGTAATTCCATGGAAAATCGAACAATTTTCGGAGAATTTTTGAACACACCTTCATGAAATTCGTTAATGTTTTGGTACCCAGAAGGGCTAGTGGGGTAATAAGCAAAAATTAAATACTTTGGGAAAATCTGGTATATTTGCGAAAAACTGACTTCTTCATGTTTATGAGAAACGGTGGTTCGTGCTGCATTCAAAAATTGATTTAAACAATACACAAAAATTGTAGTGTTTAAATCATCTGCCACAGTATGCAAGGAACATTCTGGCCAAAAAGGATAGGAAAGATCTGATGTTTCACTGAGGCAGAAACAAGCAAATGTTTTGAAACTCCACGGAGTCCGAAACAAATAAATAAAAATTATATAGGAAAAATCTTTCATTTATCTGGAGTATAAAATAACAATTAAAATTTTGCGACCTTCGACAAGTTTAAGTTAATTATATTTTCCGTCGGGAATTCACTTGACTTCAAATATAAAGAACACTTTGCATGAAACCCAGACACTCTGTAGTATATAAAGATCGCTAAATTCACTTCCAAAAATTCACGAAACTTGAAAAGTTTCAAAAACTTACTTTATGGTCGCACAAAATCGGATATTTACAAGTAAGACCGTTGAAGGAATACCATCAGATCCTAACTCTTCTTCAACAGCATCTCATGATGCTAAACTACTTAGAAGCGGACATAGCTCCGCCAAAAATAAACCACAGCTAAACATCGATTAATGATATAATTTAATCTTAAGGATAAAGGTACATTTAATAATCTTACATCTAACAGTTTTTAGGTTCATCCTCTAAGGATGAACAGCCACATTTGATTATTGTCAAACAAACTCTTTGTGGCAAGAATGACAAGGATCCCTATTTTCGAAGGGATGCAAATCTCCGTGCAAATACCTTAACATTTAATTTTTACTTCGTGCGTATAGACTTAATTAAATTTATTTGACATCAAGCCAACATTTTATTGTTTATTAAATATAATCCTGTATCATGCAAGCGTAACTTCGATAATAAATCTGATAAAATTTTTTGAAGATTAAGGATTATGTGTGTAACTGAAGATACAGTAAAAAGCCTCCACGTAATTCATGCATCCAACCTAACAAATTTATGATATGAAAGCCCTTCAGAATGGGCCGCACAAATTTTTAATGGAACCATCAGCAACTGTGCGGCTTGGCGACACTATGGAGCCTCATTTTAAAATATTATTTTCATTTATCGAGCGATTTATTAGTCTAAAATTCTACCAATAAATTGTAATTTCAACCAGTGAAGAATAATTTCAATGTTGGTTCTCGAGCAGAGGCTTGCAAGCCTATGGACAACCCGAGAAACATCTTTCCGAAAAGAACATTTTTGAACGGCTCAATTTCTGCCTATACCGCAACTATCTCAGATTTTCTGATGGCACCGCTCATGTTGAAAAGCTGTATGCAAACATCCTTTTTATGGATAAGTCATGAATTCAACTGTATCCAATACCAAATCGACGAAATAGGAGAGTGCGTATCAGCGATCTTGCAAATAATCTCGTAAAACGGACTCGAAAATCATAGTAGCTGGCGGAGGGAGCAGTCGTGGTAAATGCCAACTTCGTCTGTTAATTGAGAAAATTGCTTTTGTGCAATACAATACTAATCACCAATAATTCAAGGACGGAAAAGAAATGACGGCAATACTGTTTTTGAAAATGTATGAGGCGATGACATTTGGAAATTGAATAGCCGGGTAATTTCTCTGGTTGATACCCAATCGAAAACGTGTGGTCCAAATCAAAAGAGAGTATCTTTAGAGATCCCAGACAAAAAATTATGAAGCAGCTGATTCGACTTGTACAAGCTGATCAGGACGCGATTTCTGCAGATCCTCTATACAATTTACGTCAAAGTTTCAAAAAGTTTGGCTGCCATTTATCAAAAACTGATTGAAACGCTCTCTATGAAACTTAATGGTTCTCATTGAATCTATAGACGAAAGAAAGCTCGTAGTTATATATTTGCCTGACAAATTTTAAGAATTTTTAATCGAAGTTAAAATGTATGTCGTTTTCACAGGAAAACGTTAAGGAAATCTTTTCGTTAAGGAAATCTCGAGAATGTTTCACCTTTTGAACAATGGTCAGTTCACCAAGCGTTTTTCACAACAAGTTTGGATCAATTTAGAATATGTTCCATGAAAAGTAGTGTTTAATAGTGAAAATGTTTTACCCGTCTATGACTAAAATTGTCGCCCTGTGTTCACGTGTGTCCTTGCCTGGCGAACATTTGGAAATTTAATAGTTAGATATAGCATTTAGTGTTGACATCACGGCGCGATTCTGCGCTTGAGCTCCTGTATCGAACTCTCGTATTATTGTTGCTTATCGCTTGTCATCGTTGTTGACCAGAATATGTAGTCGGACATTTTCCTTAAATGTGATGCTTATTAGGTTTCAAAAGGACACACACTACATCGGTACTCGTTCAATTCAATGGCAATGTCGAAATTTACAATAGAGCACTAAAGCAGCTTCTATCATTCCATCATAGTAAATTGTCCTCACTCTATCAAGCTTAACTACGCATTGACTGAGTCCTGCATTCATTTGAAACGACAGGAATCCTTTCTTTTGTTCTTGCTTTTGTTAAATGTTTGGAATGTTGCAGTGCAGTACCAACAAGTGCAGTGATGAGATAACTTCTTGCCAACCAAAAGTTTTGGGAACAAAAAGAAAAGTTAACTTGAAATCGTCAGTAGCGTGTTTAAATACTTTTGAAACATTTTTCAGTCTAAATTTGTGATTAACTCCATCTTTGCAAAATATATTGATCCCTAAAAAAAATAAAAAGAAAATTTTCCCTCTAATTTTGCGTTTTTATTTTTGTTCGAATTTTCCAAGTCGACTTTCGACCGTAATTCTTTGTTTAATTAATTGAATTATTCAAGAACCATGTAATTGAATTGTTCAAGTTGAATTCCAAGTTTTTGAATTAGTCTTGAAATGAGTGAAATGAAATAAAGTCTTCTCAACTGATAATTAGTACTATGATTAGAGAACTTTTTATTATTTTTGATTGTGGTTTAAACACATTTAACTTGTATAAGAGGAAACAAGCACAGGTTAATAAAGTTAAAATATATAGTTATAAAGTTAAAATCAAAACCCATAAAGTTTAAAAATCTACAAAAACGCGAAAATGATGTGAAAATTGATCAATTAACAATGAAAATGATGATTGTTTCACAGCCCGCAAAGCTTGTGCCGAAATTCCAAAAAGACCAGCACGTACTCACGTGGGTTCAGGGACAATGTAGGAACAGCGACCAAAAAATTTGATACTCCTTCAGAATTATTAGGGCCAAAGTATTTTAAGTTGTCATCATTGCGAACGCAATGACCTCGAATAGTTCCATTTAAAAATCAAATTTGGAATTATCTTTCGTAATTTAGTACATTTTTGTCTCAAAATCTTTCCCATTCCAATGCAATCAGTGAAAAACATCAAAAAAATGAATAAATTTCGGGAACATTGCGATTGCAACGATGCAAGCTTCTACATCAGACACAGGAAAGTAACTCATTTGAGTCACTAAAAAAATGTGACTAGCAAATTAATAACGCGTCATTCAAAGATCCTTTTTGCAGACGAGTAGCGAATTCGTCTGCGTCCAATCCTTTTTGTAAGAATAGTACTGTAAAGACCAGTGATCTAGGAATAATTCCTTTTATATAGACCCTAAACCCTACTGAAAATGTGCCTGGTGCCTGGTGGACTACGCAGTCTTGTAAGAAGTCAACTGCGCATTGCTTTGTAAGAAATTGCTTGCAAATGAGAAATATAAATATAAGAGAAATATAAATATGTCCATTTCATGGCGGCTAATGGGAAAAATATCGGAGACCGTCAGATGACAAACTAAAATTCTATTGTATATATAAGTCCTGAGGTTCTAAACTAAAAAGCCAAAAGGGGATGGTCAGAAACAGTCCACTAAACTTTCAAAGTAACGAAAAATACTCCTAGCAGTAAAATACGATCCTGATTCGGATGACGCCATTCGTAAGGAACTTTGAGCAGGAAACTAACACAAATAGTCCCCAATTATCTCCAATTAGAAAAAAATCTTGATGCACCTGGCATAGGGCTTATAAAGCTGATGAAAGCACTTTGAAAGTTTCAAGCTTGCTCCACCTCCAAAGTTGCTCCACCATTGGATGATGAATTGCAATATATAATATATAAACCCTCAAACACCTAAAATGTGAACTATGAGGTTTTATCTTAAGAAGATTCACTAAACCCTTTTTAGATAATTTTACTCTCAAAATGAGTAAATGCTTCAATCCTTGTCTTTGGAAATTGATTCTCACGTATATACTTATATACGTGACTTATCACGTATATACGTATATACAACACCAATACTTCTTCATGTGTTCAATAAAGCATGCACAATTTTAGTGAGAAAATTCAAGTAATGAGAATAAATGTAGGTGAAAGTACAACACAACAGTCGAAAAATAAAATTCCGCAAAAGTCAAAGAAGCAAATAAACATAGCATTCAGCATCTATAGATGCAGGTACTGCTCATAAGAGCAAAATTCCCATTCTCAAGAGGTCTTTGACGCGGGACGAAGACCGATGTTTTGGGCAGCTATACAAGGTGTGTCTCAAAAGTTCTCGGGCTGGTCAAGAATAAAGAAAACTACGAATGATTTCGGTAAAACAGATTTATTTTATTCAAAGTAGTTCACTTCGGCTTCTCCACACCACTTTGCATGGTCTATAAGCGTATCAAAAGATTAATTTAAGTCATTCTTTGATATCATGTTTAGAATGGCGGTTGTCGACTTTTCGATGTCTTCAATGTTCGCAAAACACTTTCCTTTCATGGCCAAATGTAATTTTCCGAACAGAAAAAAGTCAAATGGTGTCAAATCAGGTGAATACGGCGAATGTTTAATGGAAAGAATGCCATTTCTTATCAAAAACGATGAGCCGGCGCATCATCAGGCAACAAACGCTAACTTACACAATGACGATATTCTGGCCGTACACGACCTATTCGTGGAAGCAAACGCTTCGCAACACCAAGATTAAACACAGCATTAACCGTTTGGCCTTGCGGAATGAACTCTTTGTAGACAATCCCGTTGGAATCGTAAAAACACATCAACATTGATTTGACTTTTGACTTCTCCAAACGCGATTTTTTCTGTTTGGGGACATCAGAATGCTGTCATTCGTCACTTTGTCGCTTGGTTTTGGGATCATGTTGATAACACCATGTCACGTCACCCGTTACAAGTGATTTTCGGCAGTTTGGGTCCTATTTGTCTTTCTTAATCAAGTTTTTGCAATGTTGAATGCGAAGCAATTTTAGGTCATCAGTCAGCTTGTGAGGAACGAATAGTGCAAAAATCTTTCTAAGGCCCAAGAGCTCCGTCAAAATGCGATGAATCGACTCACGGAATATATTAAGCTTCATTTCTATGTAATGCAATGAGGATTTTGGCTCATTTTCAATGAATTCACGCACAAATTTAATGTTCATTTCGTTCACAACTGATCTTGGACGCCCAAACGTTCGTCGTCATCCCGCACATCCCGGCCGTCTTTGAAACGTTTAAACCACTCAAAGACAGAGGTACAGGATAAACATTCACACTCTTTACTAACAGCGCAATAGTTTGGGTTCTATTCATTCAAATATCATGAAGTTTTGGACACAACGTCTATGATGGATCATAGATGAAATACCGAACAGATCTAAAAGATGCCATCACCAGTTTTCTTCATTCTTGACCAGTCCGGGAACTTTTTTTGAGACAGTCCTTGTAGAAGATTAAATTTAGGCAAAGTTTTTAAAGTAAATTATGTGTTATAGCTTTCAACGTTGGGAACAAGGATTAAAAAGGATTTATCCAATCGTTGTGAAATCTTTGTGGTAATGCTTAATTCAACTACGATTGAACGGCTACTGCCAACCCCCTCCTCCATCCAATTTTCAGATTACAGATTTTCTTTGGCCAATGAAGTTTTTTTTAAAGAAAAAAAAGCTCCAATTTTCTAATTTTGCACCTAAATTTGATAAGCTTGAATACAGAATCTTGATTTATCTCTTTTTTTATTTGGCACAGTCAGACATTACGTGATTGACTTTTTTTAATCTTAGCAGACGAGGGAAAGAATAAAAAAGGTATTCAATATCTTGTAATAATATCAAAAAAAAACATTTTCATTTTAAATTTCATTTTCTCAAAAGAATACAACAACGAGTACAGCAATGTAATCCCATAGCATACATCAAACATTCTTCTCTTTACGTCATTGATAAAGCTCATTGAAGGCTTGTTGAAGGCTGCATGTTGAAAAATATTGATTGTGGTATATAGCTGAATGTGGTTTAACTCACCTCCAGATACCTCCACAGCTTCATTTGCGGAATTACAAGGCGAACACCAACAGCAAATTAATTTCACTTCAGAACATTCAAAACTTCAATTCTAATAGTAGCGTAAAACCATAAAAGGATCGAACTTCAAACATAGCCTGAGTAATAACCAGCTTTCGTATTGCTATACAGGAAGTATTAAATATCCATTCCGATTGATTATATCCTTGTTCATCTGCATTCTACATTATTTCAGTTGCGATTATTCAACCAAATCGTAAAACGAGTAGTCGGTAAAATATCCATTGCAATGTAATGAAAAGTAAATAAAAGTGACGAAATGTGAAAAACGCGAAAAACATTTAGAAGTAATTTTGTTCTTTGATACCCGCCAGAAAACACGCTTAATTAATTTTTTTTGCGCCATCCCGACCGCCGCCACCACAATCCGGCACTTTTTGTTCGCTTCGCGGACTTCCATCGACACCGTCGTAGAAACAAACCTATCGTGGTGGAAAATTCCAACAAAAGTTGGTAACTTTCTTTTGCAAAGTAATTAAAAATCACAAAAAGAGTACGGCAAAAGTGTGAAACTGCGAAACGACTTTTGGTATGGCTTGCTCACTCACGAACGTATGGAGTATGTTAACCTTCGTGGAAAACATCATCTTTCAAGGCACGTGCACTTTTCCGTGAAGTTAGTTGAATTAGTTACATCTTCCGGATTCGATTTGAGAATATGAATTGGGTAAAGGGATATAATGAAATTGTCCCTTGAACGAAAGTTTTTAATAAAGTCCTTTCGTGAAATGTTTTCTGAATTCTAGAACATTTTGCGAAAAAAAAAACTGGGTGTAAAGTGAATTTTTCACGAGAAGAATTTGAAAAGAAATGCAGATAGCATCAAATAATGTAAAAGAATAACAAAGAATGGTAAAAATAATCAAATTGAAGGACAGTAAATTGCGTAGAACTTTTCTTTTATTAGTTTACTACTATGAACTCGATAAGATAAGTATCTTCGATACGAAACGGAGATGATTTGAATTGATGAGCCTTGAATAATGACTTATTCAATAAAGTTAGGCTCTTGCCGTTGGAAGTGAAACTTCCTTATTAAAGTTTGCTCACCAATTATACTTTATAACTTCATGTGGATGGCGCTCGGGTAATGAATGAGTAAATAAGAGTTGAATGTTTAATATAGCAAATTAAATTAGTGGGCGAGTAAATTGCAGTTTTCCATTTTATCTTACGGATGGATCCACAAAAAAAAACAAGTAAATTCTTAACTCGAGAGCATTTTCTGCTAGTAGAGATTTCCCCTTATATTTCGGAAAGATTTTTCATCCATCTAATTTGAGAAGGCTTCAACATTAATTAATTAAAAGGCCTGCAAATTTTTCTTAATTTGATGGCTTTCAAGTTAAAATCTTAGCGAATTCATAACCCTTTCTATTTGCAAAGCGATTTGTTCGATATACATTCCCTGATCAAAAAATTAAGGACACTATATTGCTTGCAAAAAACGAACCCTTAGTCCCCTCAAATTTCTTTAAAATAACAAAAAAAAATTTTAGTAAGAACGTTTAAATACTTCTTGACTACTTATTGTAACAAAATATCTACAATATATGTTTGGTTCAACGAAAATTCTTTAAGAAGTTATCAGAAACCAATCGCAATTATACGACTTTCGGCGTAACTCTTTACTGCCCATTTGATGATAGTTTTGCAATTTAAAACCAATAAATCCGATTATGTCTTTATTACTTTATTTGCCTTTATTTTAACAATTTACCCTGTCCTCACTTTTTTGTACGAATCGTTAATCGTTTCAAACGTCCAAATGAAAAGTCAAAATCTGGCAGCCAGATGTGTTTCACGATTCTACTTTTACCGCATCGCAATCTTGTTAAAACCATATTTTTAACAGCATTCGCTAGCTATCCTTTTTTTGTGGCTAGCTATCCTTTTTTTTTTTTTGTCTTTTATTCTTGTGGCTATACTGTCGTCTTATCAATGATGTCCTTTATTTTTTCAGTGTTTGTTCCCCATGCATTGCAAATATGTCCATTGATATTAGCAAAGGACTTAAGTTTCGGATTCCAAAAATATCCTTATATTTACAATAGTGTTTAGGTCGGGTGGATCGCCCGGCCATGGAACAAAGGGGTTGCTTGCGCCATCAATTACCAATCACAACGGGTAGAGACCCCTTGTGCAAAATGATTGACGATTGTCTCCAATATTGCGCAATTAATATTGGATTAGCCAAAAATACAGAATATTTTTAAGAAAAACTAACAGGATATCAAATTTGCTTAGGGTTACGTTTGATCGTAACTTTATCAACGAGTTTTTGATTTACAAAAGAAACCTGAAAATGGAAAATGCGCACTCTTACACCAAGTTAGGGGTAAATTGCGCACTAAAGTTGTTAAAATTGCGCATACCCATCAAAGTCACTTTACTTAAGTTTACTTCAAGATTATTCTTCACTTTACGTTACTTTATCAAATTATTTAATTATTTTGACAAACCAATTTCACATTTGAAAGATCCCGTGCCAGTTTGCGCTGAAAAATCTTTTTTGCCATAATTTGCCACAATAAGAAAAAACCAACTCAATCCTCGGTAACTGATTCTCTGTAAATTTTATCACAACCAATCCTTGACCAAAATTTCGGATTCGTGGTTGGGTTCCCTGCAAATTTTCTGGGCGTATTACTTTCCTTCTTAATCTTTTTTGTCTTTATTCTCATTTTCGAGATGCAATTTCCAGGGCGAATTGTTGACTTTTTAAGACTTTTCCTGTTTCCTCTTATTTTCCTGGTTGTCTTATATCTGATTAAGGGAATGAAGAAATATATGTTATTTTAACTATATTTGAATCTTGTTGTTTATAGCCAAAGATTGGAACAGGTGCATGTGCTTGATAACTTACCTCATTACTGGCTTGTGATTGCTTGTGGTGCAATTGGTGAGCCTTTAGGAAGGATTAGGCAAGAAATGGTCATCATTCATTTCTCTTTCAGTGACAAAAAAGCTTTTCCAGTTTTTTGTATAGGTATATGTTTGCCTGGATTTTATAGGTATATCCCATGCAAACATTTCTTACATTCAGTAACGCAGACAACGGTCGTGGATTTTTTTATATGATATGGTAAGTAAAAAAGTTCTTTGAAATGTGGTTAAAGCCTTTTCAGGATGTTTTTTAATCCACTTCTCACATTTGCTGAAAAGTCTATCTTTAACGCACTATGAAAACATTTGCTCAAGGGCTGCAATTTTTGGCTGCTCCAAAGTGGCAAAGTCAGTGCTACTTTGTCGTTTAACCGATAAAAATTTTGCAATGGATGGCATGATTTTCTAGCGCCATTAAAATTATATTTCGTTTCGTTGGCCTCATATGCTCTTTGAAAGGTACCAAACATTTCAGAAATAAGGAAAAGGAATTTTTCTTCAAAGGAAAGTTCGTTCTGAAGCAATACGTCAGAGGGAAGCTACGAGACAAGTAGAATGCCACATACTTCCTCAGTCTACTCAAGCTAAACAACGATTAAAATCCTGGTGAAATGAGCTACAGTGGCTCTACGATCGTTTTTGAACTGATTGATTCCAAAGGAAAAACTGGGGCAAAAATTGTTTTTCCTTAACTGTTTCGTTACTACGGTGTGAAACTCTCCGTATCGACATATCAATGCAACTGGAATAGTTCAAACCCATTCATTCGTCAACCCTTGCAGATCTCTTGCAGACGCCAAAACGATGGCTGCCCGTTGGGAAGGCTCCAGCGAACAGTGCTTCAACTGTAACGGGCAAATCATTGTCACTTGTAGGTTTCACATCAAGTTTGTAAATTTGACTTCTTATTTCGTTGGAACCGGCCTCGACGGCATAGCACAACGATGGGACAAACACACGCATCGACACATCGAAGTCGATATTCCTGAGGTAGTTAGTTTGTATCAGAGTATGGGTGGGGTCGATTAAGTCGATCAAATGAACCAACGTACGAACTTTTATATGGACTATGAGATTGATTATGCATTTCCTCGATTTGGCTATCATACCCGCTTGGATGAAGTACAAATGTGTCTACATGAAGGCCTCCTTACCCAGCAAGCATATTTTAGATTCGATGGCACTTCGCATTGAAATGGCTAATGTCCTCATCAAATCGAAAACCAGCTCAAGCAGTGAAAATGAACCACAGAAGCGAAGCCGTGGTCGTCCAAAATCCTCAGAGAAATCTTTAACGAATACCTTAGTAAATGCCAGCGCCAACGCCACGTTCAAAAAAGACTCAAAGGAGTCCAGTGATTCTTCGCATGTCGTACCGGTTAGACAGAAAAAAATCATCAAACCACGTTAGAGAAAGGATTCACAGGCAATAGACTGCCATTTCCCATATTTTTCAAGTCCAAAATGCCACCAGGTGTAAAATGATGAATGTAACAAAAATATCCTTCATCATTTGTATGAAGTGCAAGGTCACACCTTGCTTGAAAAAGGATAAACATTCTTTTCATGACTTATCAAAAATGAGAATTTAAATTCAATTTCAATCATTTTTTTGCGTTTTTCGACTTCATTTAAGCATAGTCTAACTCATTTTTAATTAATTTGATTGAATAAAATTAAAAACTACAATAATAGAAATAAAAGATGGTTGATTGGGTCCGCCGAGCATTGCTTTCCTTTCAGGGAAACGCGGACCCAATTTACTAGGAGGGTAGGTCAATAAGTCCTCAGCAAATTAAATAGATGGCGCGACTAGCACTATAAGCCGCCCGTTTTTATACAGCGGCAAGTTTTTATACTGCATTACCTACTAGGTATACTGTGAAGTTTCAGCCGGATCGGTTGAGTTGTCGTGTGTTTCTCGTGCATTAAAACAATTGTTTGGTTACAAAATTGGAAAAAGTTGAGTCTAGATCTGTCATTAAACATTTTCATATAAAAGGCTTAACAGAAAAAGAAATAAAAAATGAGTTGAATTTAGTTCACGGCACATCTGCTCCTTCATTTGCAACCATTTATAACTGGTTAAATGAATTTAAACGTGGTCGTACATCAACAAAGGATTAACCACGCTCAGGACGCCCGGTAGAGGTGACTACGCCAGAAATGATCAATAATACATGATACGGTGTTAAGAGTCCGAAGATTAAAGTCCCGTGAGATAGTTGATGTTACAGGATTTTTAAATGTAGCGACATTTCAATTTCACATGGCAAATTGGGTATGAAAAGGATTACGGAAAGATGAGTGCCGCGTTTGCTCACAGTCAACAATAAACGCAATAGGGTGGTTGGCTCTAAACCTCTGTTGTCCCTCATGCAACGTAGTCTGGGTGAGGTTTTTCGTCAGTTTGTGACTTTAGATGAAACATGAATTCACCACTACACTCCCGAAACTAAACAACAGTCAAAGCAGTGGATTGTTAAAGGCAAACCATGTCCAAAGAAGGCGAAAACCGATAATCAGCTGCTTTAAGGTTATGGCTTCTGTTTTTTCGAATGCAGGTTGAATTATTTTTGTTGACTATCTGGAAAAAGGAAAAAAAATAACAGGGTTGTATTATGCATCTTTATTGGACCAGTTAAAAGAAAAAATTAAAGTAAAATTGCCTCTTTTAAACAGAAAAAAATCTCTTTCATCAGGACAATGCCCGTGTTGACACATGTTCACAATCAATAGCTAAAATTGAAGAATTAACGTTCGAATTGGTCGACACCGTATTCGCCAGACTTAGCCCCGAGTGACTTTTTCCTATTCCCAAACCTGTAAAACGGCTCGCTGGACAGAAACTTTTTTTTGGTTTTTTTTTTCAAATGAAGCATCGATCAAACAAATGCTTATTTTAAGGACCTCCCAAAATCTTTTTTTTTTCTGACGGGTTAAAAAAATTAGACGTTTCTCTAACCAAGTGTATTGAGCTCCAAGGAGATTATGTTGAAAAATAAAAAAAACAATTTACCAAAAAAAATTGTTTTAATACGTTTTTCTAAGGACTTATTGACCCACTCTCGTACCAAGAAAATTTGGCCAACGCTATAGGATAGCGAGGAATAGAATAGGAGTGTGTATTCGAAAAAAGAGCTCAGGTATAAAAGGAAAAGTCGAATCTGTTGAACATCGCACTCCTGCGAGATTTGAATAACTACCTCAAATCTGAGTGTAAATTTGAGGTCAGCAGATTTATATTAGCCCAGATACAATCTTAAAAAAATCTTTGACGGCGAGAAAAAAATGGAGAAACAAAAGGCTAATTACTTTTTATTTTCAGAAATATAAAGTTCTACATAAATACATTAATTTGATTTATTTGCTGTGTACTAAAGTTTCGAAAATTTCACAGATGATATAAGATCTCCTTTCTTTTTCAGCTCGTCGGTGGCGAATTCGATATGGAGTTAAACTTCGTAATCCAAGATGCACAAAACATCAAACATATGCTCGAGTTGCTCGATCATTGTCCACCGAACTTACAGGTGAGTTAAATTTACCAACTAAGTACTAACTTTACTAATTAAATACTTCATTCATGGTTTATGGAAAACAAACCATTACCATCTCCTCGTGAGTTTTACTAGCAGTTAAATCTTACATATCCAACATACTCTGGTATTTACTGCTACAACAGCACATTAATGGTAAATTTGTCGGACAAAAGTTGAGCAAACTCGAACGAATATCGTCCTAGACATACATACAGCAATTCAACTGAAATAGTGCTAGCGATGTTCCTTATTCTCACTGACACCTTGACTCAATAGTCTCCATTTCTTGGAGAAATCCTATGGGCATACAACATACAGGCATCTTAATGTTAACATTATCGAATTTCCTGATGTCCACACCGAGTCAATAGTTGCAGAGTCACGGTGAACTTGTCACGTTAAACGTTCGACAGTGTCATAAAATCTGACTATTAATTTGCTTTTATCTTTCATGTAGAACATTATCCTGTGGCATCCCTGGTAAATTTGTTGAGTTTCAGTAAATGCTGTGCGGTAGTTAGTCTACAGTTGTTTGTTTGAGCTTCTAGGATTATGCTCACTTATGCGAACTCAATGGCAACAAACTGGAGCTACTACATTGTCGCAGTGTCAACTCAACTGCGAAATTTCAGAAATCAGCAGGATTCTAACCTACATTGTTTGTGGAAAAGGTACCGAAAGTCGCAAGTACGTCTCTCGGGTCATGCGATTTTAATTTACAGATGAAGGATATGCTTCCATAGTAGCAACTCCGACAAATAACTTTAATCTGCAGCTTTAAGCGGTTTCAATCAATTTGAAATATTTAAGAAATATTTATGAGGTTTCGAAATGTCCAAGTAATCTTTTTGAAATTATCTTTCATTATCATTATTCCCACTAACGTCCTAATGAAAGCCTAAAAATTCAATCTATCTTCATTTAATCGTTATTTCCCGTATCCGATTCCTATATATATATATTCGACCTCTCAACAAAATCCCAAAAAGGAATAGCCTCCGAACGTGCTTAGTATCTTCCGAAACCGTTTAATTTAGCTCCTCCTTCTCGAAAAATCGCCCGGAATAAGTCTTAATTCAATTTCAGTAGGCGAATCTATCCGCATAGGATGTAAATCCATTTTGATGCGTTAGTGTGCGAGTGTCCTTGCTCCGATCACACACAACATAATCGAAGGTGGTGGTATTCGAGCTGGTAGTGATGTTCTTTGAATTTCAAATTAAGTGGTTAATGAAAATTGATAGACCAGAGGGCAAGATATGAGATAGGATGAATGGAGATGAAAGTTGGATAGAATTGTCGCAATTAGTTAGCTAGTGTGATAGAAACATGAGGACAACTCAGCCGGAAGAGGAAGAGAATATTCCATCAGTGAATAACGACATCCATTGAAGCTTCGTCGTCCTTCCGTTGATCGATTTATTGTTCTTTCAGTAGAACGAAGTCTCTCCGATCCTGTTAGTGTTAAAGAACAGTGGAGGGCCGAATATCTAACATACTGATTTGTCTTTCTCTTTTTCGTCCTACATGCGATAGAAAGCTTTTGGCATTCAATTTTCCGAGTGATTTTACAGTATGTAGATTGTGTTCATATTTTGGAAAATTCCCTCCTTTACTTGCATTATACTGCCGTTTGTTATGATAAGTAATACATTGAACATTTTTGATTAAGTTTTTAAAGAAAAACTAAAATGTGATGGATATGCAAACAATATTTCGGACTTTTGAAGAAACTTCTTTTAGAAGATCAATTTCTTCATGACAACGATTTTCACATGATTAACCATAAAAAAAAGTAAAAAACTATCTCAAAACTGACAAACTATGGTGATAAGTCTAGACAAGTAAAAAATGTCCACCAATGCATTCAATATCTGTAATTCACAGATTTCATCTGCAAATCACAGTACATATTTTGTGAAGAAAATGAATTTTTACAGAGAATCCATTATTCTTCATGAATGAAGAAAATAAATTGTAAAAATGCCCAAGCCTTTCAATTTAAAGTAAATTCACGACGTCAATGCTATGAAAAACTATTCCTTCGTCGGTAAATTAATCCTTCACGAACGAATGCCGCCGTGCTCGCGATAAGAAAAATAACCAAAGAGGATGCCGCCATACAGGCAACGTAATATTCTAGGAAATTTGTTAGGATCGGCTTTGATTGTGCAACCAACTAAGAAGGACGATCGGCAATTGTGTTTTGACGCGCTCTGGTGCATTTCTTCCATTCCATTTATTCGGGATGAACACTATATGTTAGAAGAAAAAGATGCGTAGTCGTGAGTACTATCGTGCTATTTCATTAATCCTTCTAAGGCAAAAAGGAGTTTGAAGGACCAAGTATAAGAAGAAACCTGGAACTTTCTAGTGGTGATCCCATCTCTGAAGAACCGAGATGCATTGATTTCTGGAAATTTTTTCAAAACGTAGATTTTGTGGTTCAAAACTTTCTAGTGGTGAAGATGAACTTTATGTGTTTGAAAAAGAAAAGAGAAATGTCGTAGACATAGATAAAAGTGATAATTAAAGTAATTCTGATAGTGAGTAACTTCCTTAAAAAATATGCCTCTCACGGAAGGTGTTACTGATGATGAACTCAGCTAGGACTTATGTATAAACAGTGACAGTGGAAATTAAAGCGAATGAAGAATGTTACTAAACGGAATTGTATTTTTCAGCACGTAAAATTAATTAGTTATATATAAAAATAATTAAATGAATCCAAATGTAACAGGGCCTGAAATATCTCCAAATATGGATCAGTCTATCGATGGATTTAATTTGTTGCATTGCAATACATTCGCAAGATATCGTTCCAATTAAATATTTCGGATGTTACACATGCAGAAAATTCTGCCCATCTCTGAAGAACCGAGATGCATTGATTTCTAGAAATTTTTTCAAAACGTAGATTTCAAGTATATAAAGCACTTTATAACAGAACAATTAATTTTGCTTGATGATTCGGGAAAATTGTTCTTTTTACTCATAATTCCATTAAACCAACTAAATGGGGTGTAAGAATTTACTTTTGAAGCCAATTCAAAGTTGTGATATCTTCATTATTTTCTGACGTACTCTTATTAAAAAATGATGTAAAATCTTTCAAACCCGGAACTTCGTATAATTATGAGATAATTCCATGATTTTTGTGTCAGAAATTATTAGAAAAAATTTCATTAGCAGAAGGATATTACTATTACTATTACACGAGTAATCATTAACATTAGTTATCATTAACTATTAAACTACGAAAACTGTAATGTAGCCTTACGGGCACGTTTAAACCAAACCGAAAAAGATTACCTTCAGGAATTTTGATCTATGACAGAGAATGACAGTGAAACAGGGGCTTGGTCTTAGAACTTTCAAAAAATAATCAGGAGTCAGATTTTCAATAAGGACCACAGTGAAAAAATAAGTGTAACTGATATTTTGAACAATTCTACCACTTTAGGTAGGAAGCAAAGTCTGCTTATGCCCCGATGTGGGACTTCAAGACCATCTCGTTTGCTTATCCGAAGTCAATTCGTTTTCGATATCGTTGGTATAACGTATGCCCAAAGCTGTGAAAACACTCCCGAGCAGCTTCTCACAGAAAGAGAAAGAGCATGCAATATGAAATTTGTCGTTGTATTACCTTTTACTCCAGCATTTTGAAAGCGGTATTTTTATTAATTGAAATTATGAGAATAAAATAAAATAATATTTACCAATACAATACCTGATACCTGGTACCAATACCAATACCTGAATTAATGCATACATCTGGAGTATACGAAAGCAAGCTTTTACGCGGTCTTCTTTGTGTTTTGTTGTTACACGGTTTACGTTATTGTGTAATCTTAAAAAAGGCAAACACGCATTCTTCAACTCGCAGGCGCATTTCATGGTTTCAGGTTCCCACCCGTTTAAAAAAATCTGCTTCGATTTATCCTTGGCTTATCTACTATATATTATATATTTGACATAAATGTTCTACAGAAAAAAGTGCAACAGTCGAAGGAACTGAACTCTAAACGTCAATTTCTTGAAATCAGGTTTCTTTGACGACACGATTGAAAAAAAAAATATTGGGCTGATCACTCTGAATATTTAATATGTTGTTGATGACACATCTGTTTCCAATAAATAAAGTTTCCGATTTCCAGCCGAATTTCTAACCTTATACACTATTTTTCGCGCCCCAACAGGATATTCCAAACTCGAGAAATCACGTCCGACATTATGTTTGGGCATTTTGTTTCGAAAAATTCATAAAATCCAAAACCAGCTCAAGAAATTCTGCAATTTTTTTTAATCGAAACCTGTGAGCCACCTTCCGAATACTTTCGAAATAAAATGTAAATTTTTTCCAATTTCCATCATACCCTCGTCAAAGGGTCTGAAGTAAGAAGTTTCATCTTCAAAGTTTCAAGTTTCAAATAATTTATTGGGTGATTTTTGTTTATGTACAATTATTTACAATTATTCTTAACCTAATACTAAACCCATTGGTTTTACCTAATGGCTGTACCTAGTGCTCATTACAAACTCTTTTTTCCGTTGATTCCTTAAAATAGTTATTTTATTAAAACGTTTTACTTACTACATTTACACCTTAAGTATGGCCGTTAATATCCAGTTTTCCATTGATATTTTCATAATATTATTTTGTTATAATTACTTATACATTGTTTGCTCCGACCAGTGCACCAGCTGCCCGTTCAACTTTATTCTCTGGTATCACAGATGCTCCTCGTGCAACGTCCAGATTTTTGATGTGCATCCTTCAAAGAGATAAGAACCCAGAATGTACCGCTGTGGGACCCCCGATATTATCGTAAAGGGTTCAGAGCAAGCTCCACCAGACATCACAAAGACAGTACGTCCCATCATGAAGCTGCCTACAATTCACGTAACATTGTCCTAAAAGCCCAGATTGATCAGTATGAAGATAAGTTCGTCAATCCAAACCAAATCAAACGCTTTTTCTACGTCGAACATACAGGTAACATACAGACACATGGTCTTATGTTTGCTAGGGTTTGTTCGAATTTCTCATTGGCAAAGTCAGATGTCCTTCTTGAAACCATTATATTAAGGGACATACTAAGAAGGTGTACCCGCTGATACTCCCAGTTAACCATATTCAATTTGCGCTGGTATATCGTTGAAAGTAACTTCCTAACGATACTTCTTTGATAGAGCTTCAGGATGACTTTTGTAAATCTCTATACAAATAATTCCAAGAGGAATGGTTTGTGGATATCTTTGAGATGGTCGTACTTAGGGTTGAATTTAAGCAAGCGATGTCCGCTTCGATTTTGGTGGTTGAGAGATTTCTCGATCTGGTGATTGAGATATCTTCAAGCCTTTCACTCAGGTCAGCATTTAAAGCTTCCCAATCCAAACGCTTGTATGGGATAAAGAGCTGCGGGTCTGCTACCTCCATCTTTGCACGCTGTTTAATCTAAAAGCGAGTTCTAGATGGTCAGACAGCGTCAAGAATTCTACATTCATAATTCCTCCAGCTGTGGGAGATATTTACCAAAGTAGCACACACAATGATGACATCGATCGTTGAACAACTTCTTCGGAAAGTGGACTCGTTCGACGCAATCCAACTGAGATCGATATTTGATTGCCCCAATTGACCAGAGCCGTTCCATATCCATTAGACATAGAATTTCACTGGAAGGATGTGTTGCGTTCAAGTCACCCCCTATCGCAAGAAATCAAACCTCAATGAGATCCCATTCGTGTTTCACGTATATTCTTACAATTACAAATGTGTACCATTTGGACAACAGATTTTAAATGTGAAGTCCAATTAAGCCGCCTTTTCACACTCAGTTTAGGGAGGTTTTTGCATTGTGAGTCCTCGTTGCGAATTTATGTCTCTTTGCTGCTGTAAATCAGTATTTACTTTGGGTTGCCGTACAGGTTGAGCTGCAGCTGGCTTGGCTGCACTCCTTGCTATAGTAGCGAATGAGACACCTTTTTGAATGGTGTTTTTAAGGAAGCAGTAAGGACGTCTCTCCTTTCTTCTTTCTTCTTTTGTAGATTCCGTCATGTCTCTTAAGCCTCCTTGGTCTTAGGACAGCCCATGGAACTTGCTGGGTGGGCTTTCATATTGCATTTCACAAATAAAAAATGCATCTTCTTTCTCTTCTTTTTCAATGGGGCAGTCTTTTGACTGTTGGTGTTTTTCACACTTAACGCACCAGAGTTCTATTCCGCTGTTAGAGGCGACATGTCTAAATGTTTAGCAGTTTAAACATTACGAGGTGTTTGATTTCGTCAAACGTTCCCATTGTACAATACCTATTAGTGTAGGAGCGTTTCTACATTCATAGCCTTTTTCACGTCAAAGTCTGGCTTAAATTGAATAAGGAAGGACGAAAGAGTTTTCTTTTCGTTCCTTGTGGCCACCGTTGAGTACCTTTTGACACCCAAAGCATCCTCCCCTAGGATGGCTTGGAGTTCTTCCTTGACTTCATGGTCTCCGTAGGAAGAGTGCACACACTTCACTAACAGGGTCAGCCTTTTCTCTATTGAGAGTATATAGGTCTAGCGCGCCATCTTATCACATTTTAAGAAGCGAAAAAGACTTTTATGATTATCTTTAGTTTTATCGTGTGGAACTGTTTACGTTTTCATCAAGTTTCCGGGAATCGAACTGGTTTTCCTGGCGGGTATGTCAGGGTTTTCAACTCTTTCTCTGTAGCATACATTCGGGGAATCCCTTTGCTTCCTAGTTGCTTCAACGCTGGGCGGACTTTTCTTGGCCCCGACAGCTATTCTACGTACTGCAGCGGGTGCAACTTTATCTTTGCTTACGTTTGCCGAAGCCTTGAAAACGGCAGCGTGAAGGTCGGGAAAGTTTCTTTCACCCAGGTTTACTTAACGTTTAGAAGTGGGCTCCGGGGTTGGAGACACAATTGGTCTTTTGTGGAGAGAATGGTCTTCCCGGTCTATTTCCACCGGCTCCTCTTGTTCGAAGTCGCCATTAGAATCAGTTTGAGCGTCCTTTGGGCAGTGGGAAAATCTTCCTCCACTACACGTAACTCCTCTGAAGGAAGTTGTAGTTTTGCATCTTGCAAAATCGTGGAGCTTGCAACGTGCTAGTAAGTCTAGTAAAAACTCCTCCCTTAAATTCCTTCCAAACTTTTCACAAAAACGTTTACGTTTTTCTTAGCGTTCCTCGTGAAAGTAGCTTTTGCCGCGGATAATTAAATTATTTTTTATATTCTAATTATATATGTTTATATGTTTCGGAAACTTGCCGGCTTCGGCTGGGCTTAAATTCAGGGCTAAGGCTTCGGTACGACCGGTTGACAATATATTTCCTAAACAAATTTTTCCTAGCTAATACTTTCCTAAATTACACTTTCTAGCTAACGCTACTTATCAGACCGACGCCTGTATGCAATTGACCAGAGCCGTTCCATATCCATTAGACATAGAATTTCACTGGAAGGATGTGTTGCGTTCAAGTCACCCCCTATCGCAAGAAATCAAACCTCAATGAGATCCCATTCGTGTTTCACGTATATTCTTACAATTACAAATGTGTACCATTTCGACAACAGATTTTAAATGTGAAGTCCAATTAAGCCGCCTTTTCACACTCAGTTTAGGGAGGTTTTTGCATTGTGAGTCCTCGTTGCGAATTTATGTCTCTTTGCTGCTGTAAATCAGTATTTACTTTGGGTTGCCGTACAGGTTGAGCTGCAGCTGGCTTGGCTGCACTCCTTGCTATAGTAGCGAATGAGACACCTTTTTGAATGGTGTTTTTAAGGAAGCAGTAAGGACGTCTCTCCTTTCTTCTTTCTTCTTTTGTAGATTCCGTCATGTCTCTTAAGCCTCCTTGGTCTTAGGACAGCCCATGGAACTTGCTGGGTGGGCTTTCATATTGCATTTCACAAAAAAAAATGCATCTTCTTTCTCTTCTTTTTCAATGGGGCAGTCTTTTGACTGTTGGTGTTTTTCACACTTAACGCACCCGAGTTCTATTCCGCTGTTAGAGGCGACATGTCTAAATGTTTAGCAGTTTAAACATTACGAGGTGTTTGATTTCGTCAAACGTTCCCATTGTACAATACCTATTAGTGTAGGAGCGTTTCTACATTCATAGCCTTTTTCACGTCAAAGTCTGGCTTAAATTGAATAAGGAAGGACGAAAGAGTTTTCTTTTCGTTCCTTGTGGCCACCGTTGAGTACCTTTTGACACCCAAAGCATCCTCCCCTAGGATGGCTTGGAGTTCTTCCTTGACTTCATGGTCTCCGTAGGAAGAGTGCACACACTTCACTAACAGGGTCAGCCTTTTCTCTATTGAGAGTATATAGGTCTAGCGCGCCATCTTATCACATTTTAAGAAGCGAAAAAGACTTTTATGATTATCTTTAGTTTTATCGTGTGGAACTGTTTACGTTTTCATCAAGTTTCCGGGAATCGAACTGGTTTTCCTGGCGGGTATGTCAGGGTTTTCAACTCTTTCTCTGTAGCATACATTCGGGGAATCCCTTTGCTTCCTAGTTGCTTCAACGCTGGGCGGACTTTTCTTGGCCCCGACAGCTATTCTACGTACTGCAGCGGGTGCAACTTTATCTTTGCTTACGTTTGCCGAAGCCTTGAAAACGGCAGCGTGAAGGTCGGGAAAGTTTCTTTCACCCAGGTTTACTTAACGTTTAGAAGTGGGCTCCGGGGTTGGAGACACAATTGGTCTTTTGTGGAGAGAATGGTCTTCCCGGTCTATTTCCACCGGCTCCTCTTGTTCGAAGTCGCCATTAGAATCAGTTTGAGCGTCCTTTGGGCAGTGGGAAAATCTTCCTCCACTACACGTAACTCCTCTGAAGGAAGTTGTAGTTTTGCATCTTGCAAAATCGTGGAGCTTGCAACGTGCTAGTAAGTCTAGTAAAAACTCCTCCCTTAAATTCCTTCCAAACTTTTCACAAAAACGTTTACGTTTTTCTTAGCGTTCCTCGTGAAAGCAGCTTTTGCCGCGGATAATTAAATTATTTTTTATATTCTAATTATATATGTTTATATGTTTCGGAAACTTGCCGGCTTCGGCTGGGCTTAAATTCAGGGCTAAGCCTTCGGTACGACCGGTTGACAATATATTTCCTAAACAAATTTTTCCTAGCTAATACTTTCCTAAATTACACTTTCCTAGCTAACGCTACTTATCAGACCGACGCCTGTGATCTTTTTTTTTTCATCTCTGAAGTAACAATTCGGTTACATCTATCGTGAATGGCTTTTGAGTTTTCCCTTGAAAGCAAATGAGAGGTCCTTAGTGCCGAACGTTGAGTGCAAAACATGGACTGAGCATTAACGTTTATGGGCCACTATGTAAATAAGGAAAAGGATTTAAGGAAAATTTTCACAAAACCAATGAAATGAGCTGCGGAAGTGATGACGAGTTAAGACCAGAAAACCCTTGTGAAATGCGCCCATAATATGAATGTTGAACAGGCTTAACGATTTTCAAACATTGTAGAACAAATCTGAGGTTGTTAGAATACACGTTTGACATTTCCTCTGCTTAAAAAAAGCGAAAAGAAAGCTCGAGACAGATAGTTGAAGATAATTATGAAAACGACTTTTTCTCAAACAACCCCCCTCCTTCTAGATCAAAAACTAGACCCTATTCAAAATAATAGTGACATAAGTGAAATCAACGTCAAAAAAAGCAACTGAAAAAAATCTTATCAGAATTGTAGAAAAATGCAACAGACATCTGCTGCCTTAAGAAAAAATTTCAGACACCGTACTATGCTGGTTGGATGGTGATGTTGAAACAGTTTGTGGGGTTTTTGAAAAATTGGCTGGAAAACTTTTTTAGATAATGTCGAAATTTGGTTGCTGTCAAGTAAAGCAGTAAGTCAAAAAGCTGCCACGCCCTCAGGATTAGATCTAGATTTTCAGAAATACCAACTTAAAACTGTTGAAAACTATTCAAGTGAGAACAAGATTTAGGTTGTCATAAGAAGAATAGTTTTACCGACTGAGTTTGAATAAATTTCAGGTGAAGCACGCCAACAAAACACAATTAACCAATTTAATGACATTTATCTGCGAGTTTAAAAGTTACAGAATTAGAAAATTGGAATCATTTTTCTGTTTTTTTTTTTTGTCAGAAGGCTTGGTGAAGAAAAACTTCACTTTTACTATGGATAAACGCTGGATTAGATTGTAATTTGTTAAAATTAACATCAGGTGACTGGCAATAATAAGATCCGACAATAATTAGAGATCTGCGAAAGATCATTGGTCACCGTTTTTACTTCTCATCTCGCAATGCTCTGATCAGGCAATCCGTAACTCGGATAATTGTGAACCTCAGTACAAATTAAGAATTTGTTCCTCACAAAGGAACGAACTTTCCTTTGACAAAGTAAATACCGAAGCATATTAGAAAATGACATCTAAATGTTGATTTCCGCAAATGGTACAAAAATCGAGAGAAAAAACCAAATACTTAGTACGATTACCGTTATTCATAAACATCAAAAAGCAAGCAAAGTACGCAAAGCGTACTTTCATATCCTTTTTCAAAGTCACAGAATCTCCTTTTTTCGATTTACTGCTACTCTTCTCATTTTATTTTTAATTTTATGAGTTTATCATCCCGCAACATTTTAAACATTTTCATTTTATGTGCAGTTTGCAAAAGGTTTTTTCCTTGCTTCGCCATTTCTTTTTCTAGTTAGACAAACTTTTTCATCACAGTGCAACTCTGCACGAAAAGACGAAGCCAAAGAAAAAACGTTAGAAGCTTTTCCGAGAATGGTACTAAAATTTGTCTGCAATCTTGTGAATAATGGTGGAGAGTGAAAAAAGGGTTAAAGTGGGGGAAAAGACTAAAAACTTTTCTGATTCTTTGGTAGATACATTACGCTTTTGGCTCCAACAAAGTAAAAACTCAAAAAAAAAAGTTTTGTAGCCTTAGAAATGTTCTCTGAGAATACGTAACTTAAGTTGAACGAAGTGCTTCCTTACGTAGTGAAGTGAATTGTTTAGTAAATGCCATTGTAGCCTTTCAATTTGGGAAGATAGCGATGTTGGATAAGTGAAACTTCGTTGTCAAAGAAATTCTTGTACAAAGCGGATGTCTTTCAGGATTGATGAAGTGATAATGATGGCAAATTTCAGATAACTTTTTTTTCAAAGGCGATATTTATGATTGACTGCATTTTAAAGTGCAATAAATTGCTGAATTGAGTAGTTGAATCCATACGTAACCCATTTGCTAATCCTTCCTTGGGTCTGTCTAACTGTGTGGATCGTTCAACAAATCCTTGATGCATCTTACGAATATTGTTCGTCGAAAAATACAAGCAAAATTATCCACCACAGGGTTCCAGTGCTAATTTTTATGGAGCCCAACGTACTTATTGTCACTAAATAAACTATAAAATAACAACCAACAAGCAACTGTTTTTGGTTTTATGAAGAATAAAACCTACCCTCTTATAACTGTTAACTTACGTGTTAACTTATGCAATTTTGAAATCTTAAACTATAAAAAGAAGATTGAAATTAGAAAATGGGATTATAATGGGATTTTTGGATCTGCAACCAAACTAATATCTACTTTGATGATCTTCTTAAATCCAAATTTTGAATTTTAAAATGAAAAAAAAAAACAACACAAAAATCAATCATCACTCATCACTCATCAATTATGAATCATCAATCTTCAATCAGCAATCATCAATCATAAATCATCAGTCATCAATCATCAATCTTTAATCTTCAATCATCAATCAAAGTTTTTTAATAAAATCCTATAGAAAATGACATTTTCGGGCTGTTCTTAATCCTTTGCTTACGTGTTATTTGAAAGAAACATGCGTGTGCAGACTATTTAATTTTAATACAACTCTGCACAAGCACATAAAACTGAAACATTTTTATTTTAATGAATATATATTAATAAAAAACTGAATTTCATTTCATTTTTAGTAAAAAATATTTATAAAATAATTTAAAATGAAATAAAATTTAAAATTTTAAAATATTCTATGCAAGTAACAACCAAACCAAAAAACAAATATTCCTCCAAACCATAAATATTTTAAAAATTACCTACTATTTTTGTAATAATTGCCTGTAGCTAAGATTCTTGAAGTATGTGTTAAAGGGCTCCTTACATCGTTCACATTGCCAAGTAGCCCCACTACGTCTATTGTGTTTGGCATATACATAACACCATTTTGAAGGATATTGTGTTTTGCTCGATTTCCGAACGTGCTCTGCAAAGTGACTTCAGTCCTTACCCTGTAACCGTAGCGGTGTATCGCCTAGTGGAGGATGCTCTCTAGTATTATAATTGGGTAAAACTTTTTTTGGACAATAATTGCTCTACAATATAAATTCGTAAATTCAAAAATTCGTAAAGTTTCGCTATCTACCACAGATTTTTGAATACAAAACATGAACATTATAAAGCGCGACATCAACTATGTAGATTAATATCTTTCTATATCATTTCATAAACTTTTTCATGATGGAAAAACATTTTAACACTCGGTCTTGTTTATTCACCCCTCCCAAATCTTTTTGTATTCATTAACACACTCAGGCTTTACAACATTTACTTTGATATATAAATATTTTTTATCGCGCCATCTCAAACATAATAAACCAAGAGATAGCGACTTTGGAGTTCTCCTTCTGTAAGCTTTGGTGCAACAAGTCCTTTTGGTGTATTTTTTTTCTGAATTTCCCAGCAGACCTGACCACATTTGTTCTGTTTTTCTTCAAATTTAAAGTTAAATTTGGAGATGATTACCAGTTTTCGATAGATAAAGCGTATTCTTTTCCCATCAATGGTTCCATCAAGTCAATAACTATACTTTCGGAAGCGGATTTCCTCCTTTTCTCTGCATTTGTCCTGACCAAGGTAAATTTTAGAACCTAAAGAAGATACCAATTTTGATTCGCAAATTTTGTTAAAATTTCATCCCTAATCAAGCTTTTTCAGATGCATTACACTGTATGAACCTCAAGGGTCCTTTACATGTCACATTTTGGTGTGTACAATTGTCAGAATCGATTAGTCAAATAAGCTAGTATTGTTCGTACTTTCCTTATTTTATCATTACTCTCAGTTTCTCTATCATTGCTAAAATTCGGTAAATGCGAAACACCTGAAAATCTTCGAAAAAGCATAGTTGCGGCAAGCATGTTTGGAGTGTGTGTGATAGCTCATTTTGATGGGTTCCATTGTACCTTTAGCTTTTTCACTTTCGAAATAATGAGACTTAGAGCAAAAACCCTCTTATCTCTTCGCGACTGACAGGAAACTAATCCTTGAGGAATATTTTTATGATGTTACTAATTTTACATACAAATTCGTTTCTTTTGACAATTCTTTACTTATTGACAGCCTCTGTCTTCTCAAATTGTTTTCCTGTCAAGTTGAACCAAAATTCCTAATTTTTTTCACAAAATTTCATCTCTTTGTTAGGATTTCGATGAAAAAGGCAAGCGATTTTTGGTCTGATTTGGAGACTCGCTGAAGTTTTGATCGTTGGCCTTGATAAACATGGGTATACGCCACTTTTCCTCTTGACAAGCGTACATCGTTGAACTATCAGTTTACGATGTATTTTCTCCGCTTCAGCGCATTAATTCTCAGCTTTTGAAGTATAGAGATTGATTGCAGAAATAAAAACTTCAGAAATCTTGCTACAGGCTGCCAAATAGATGCCCGATTATTTAGATAAATACTTGCTTCCGGCGTATGGCCAAGAACGGTTGCTTTTAGCGTATGTCCTGAAACCTCAACGGTATCAAGCCATTTGCTCCATCGTGAACGAGTATTGTCAAGTATCCACTTTTCAAAAATGGTTCCTTTTTGTTACGGGAAAGATCGTTCTATTCAAAACGTCATGTATTGCTGCGTAAGATCATGCGAAATCCACGTGACAAGTGTTTTCACTTTTACTAGTTGTCGCAAGTCGTGGCGATCTGTCAACTAATGAACGCCTAACTATCTCGTGAAGTCTTTCTTGGTTTGACGGGTCAGATTGCAGTAATGCCTGCAGTTTGTTACTAGCGATCGACTGTCCTTGATTTTGCTCAATGCTTCGCTCATCAAACCTACCCGGTCCCTATGCTGTGTTGTTATTCCTTTTTAACCCTTCCTCCTCTTTCCTCTTCATTGCGTTTTGTTTCTAAGATAAAATTCGTGAGAGAAAAGCAGCGATGTTCTTTTACTTCTTCTTTATTTCCTTCGATCAATATGAATTGCAAAATCGTAAAGACTTAATAAGGCAGAGGTGTTTATACCATAGACCAAAAGACGTAAACTAGTAACTAACGTTAACAAGACCTTAATTATTCACAACGCATTTACGTTTCGAGTTCTGCGTTGCAAATTCCAATTCCAAATTTGTATTGTGTAAAATGTTCTAAATCTAAATACCTAAAGCCTCTACTTTTGATTTTACACGTTCTATATTTATTCCATATGTTAGCAAGCACGACAGTGCAGGCTTATATACAACAATTTAGGTTTCTATAGATCTATTGCAAAAGGACGCCTTTATAGATAATACTTAAGCTTTAATCAGAATCACTACTACGGTTTTCCCTTTGAGTATTAGGATGCATATTAGGAGCAAACAAAGCCTTTCGTTGTAACTTTCGTAATGATATCATACATATGTGAATAACGGTATTGAATATGGAAGGATTATAATCCGAACGTATTTAAAAAGTTTTAATAATGGCTTTGCTTATGTGAAAAGTTATTTATTTTGCTTTGCGGGAGGACAATTCGGATTGTTTGGTGAAATATACGAAGATGAATGTTCTTTAGTTTCGTTTTGATGTTGGAATATTATGTCCTTTTCTGTAATTAATGATATCCCTTGATGATATTCTTCTGTTCTACAATAGATGAATTTTTTTCATAAGTTCTCCCCTCATGAGGTTCGTTAACTCATCGCTTGTTTACATAAATGCAATCAAAAAATAAAAGCGCTTTGAATATTTATATCATTTCATTAGAATTTATCCCCAAAAAGTGAAAATATGTCTGCTTCTTTTTGTTTGTTTTGAAGGGCTTATAACCAAATCTATCTATAATACCCTAGAAAAAAAGTTGAATACTACCGTGCTTGAAAGCACTGTTGTCACCTGAGCTTGCTTATCCTTTTATTAGAAACAGTAAAGCAGTATAGTAAACTAAAATTACAATCAGAATTCGATTACAATGGGTAGCGAATATATCAAGTTAAGTTTCATTCATTAAATGACCTATGTACACAGCAATGATAAAAAATTCAAACGTCTAGCTTTCATGCGAAGTTCGGATTGTGTTTGCGCTTTTAACGATAAAAGTGTAATTAATATATTTATAAAATAAAAGGATAAAGGACCTCAATACAAGACAAGCATCAAAGAAACTGGATAAAAGATAACCTATAAGTACATTTCATTTTAGGCAAAGCTTTTACCTGTGATCTTACTTGAGAAATATGTTCGTATAATTGACAAACAAATTGAACAGCACCGCTAGTCCCTTTAATATCACAAATTCAATATTTCCAACAAAATTCAAATTCGCAGAATAACTGCTCTTTCTGAACTACTCCGACGACAGATCAATGACAACTGAACCATAGCGTAAGAACAAACAGCGATAACACTCCGACTATCGACCAATCTAACGGATTTTGCAGAATTGTATGAGTGTTAGTAAAAATATTAATTTTTTGCTCGTTTTTTTTACAAGTACAATGTAAACAGATAGACAAAATAGAGAAAAATAAACATTTTTACGAACACCAATGCAATTCTCCAGAATTTTTCAAATACCGTTAGGTCGGTCGTTTGTTCGGAGTGTGAGCGCTGTTTGTATTTACGCTATGACTGAACTATGCATTTGAAAATGATGGTAATTTTCGTAGTTATGCTAGGAGCTGTGTTGTTGCGAGAGCACATCGTTGTATTTATTTAATGTAGCTTTGATAATGAGAGCCGGACATTTTATACAGCTATATTGATTTAATCTTGAAAATCAATGTATTCTTGTTCTGACATTTTTTATTTCAATTTGATTTGCTATTCGTTTTATTTATTGTAAACATGCTGATTGTTTTATTCGAAAAAATGGCTTCCGTACCGAAATCTTCACAAGTGGCGCTTTTACAGCAGTACTTCCTCGTCAGGCACGTGTGAAAAAGAACAATTTAGTTGAAATTAGGTTGATGGCGCTTGACAAAACAGACTCATCTCCCCGATCGTTTTGGAAATTGTGTTTGAGCCTTTGGCTGTTGTGGAGTTGGATGTCGGTAACCTTCTTTGATTGTTATCGTTCTTGTTATCTTGCAGTTCATATATAGGTTTCAGCCGACCAAAGAAAACCAGTGCGATTCCCAGTCATGTTGATGGTTAAAGTTTTCTGTTTGCTGGAACTACTCTATATGGTCCTCTTTGGTTCTCAAGGCATCTTCTCCAGCAATGGGTTGGAAAGAAGGTTTTTATTTTATTTTCAGATATATATTGCGAAAATAAAATCAATTACGATCATTGTTAGTGGTATAGATACTTTTTACAAAACCTTAAAGCGTTGGCATGGTATATACTTTCTCGCCCATCCATGGCAATCTTTCGACATGCGATGTCAAAGGAAACTTCGATAAACTTGCTTGGCTGTTGCTCTGGATCTTCCATGTGCTGATCCTTGCATAACGTTGACTGCAACTCGTCAAAAAAGCTTGTAGCTATCGAAGGACGGCTTGTAGTTGTCGAAGCATGACAGTAGTGTTCGGTTCCCAGTCCTGGAGTTGTGATTCTTGTAGTTCGATGTCATCGGTCCCTTGCTTCTAGAAAGCAGTGTTTTGTAGGGTGGTTTTCCCTTAGTAGCATAAACATCCTAGGCGCGAGCCTTCCGGAAAAGGTCTCCCATAGTGATTTTATTGTTGATTTGATCCAGAATTAAATTAAATTTTTTCTGTCAAATAACATATATCCTTTTATTTTTGCTTTTGTTAGCAATCTTTTGTTCTTTTGTTAAACCCTAATTGTAGGAACTTCTATGTCACCGCTTTTGTTGGCTGAGTTCATATATGAACTATATACATATATACATATGAAGGACCAAAGTGCCATCGTTCCCCGTTTGCTTGCAGTCCGTAATTTTTCCATTTTGCAAACATCTCCTTGCTTTTTCTATAAGAGGAAGCCCTTTGATTTGGCCTCGCGTTCCCTTGCCCGCTGTCATAGCGTGGCATGTCTAAGATGAGTCCTGAATAAAAGGACCCTTAACTGCCTGTGTAAGATGGCATACCGGCAAAACGGGTATAGGTAAGATAAAAGGAAATAGACGGGGAACGACCGAACTTCGTTCGCAGGACACAAAAATAACTTATCTATCCCTGTTGGGCAACAAACTTGAATATAGCGAAGTAGGTTTCAGAGAATAACTCATGTTAAATACAGCATTACTGAAAGTATGAAATATACTTCCGAAATAACTTCATCTATTTCACTCACTAACTTTTGAACTCAAGAATTGTTACCATAGCCGTTATGAATCCATACTAAAACTACCTTGACTGTATCCTTCATGTTAAAACCTAGAATTTATTGCACTTGGAACTTTTCACATATCCAAATAATTATTTTTGACATATGCCCATCACATATTTTGCACCATTGTCATCGAATGCTGTAAAATTTCATATATCATCTTATGGGCGGCCCTTTTTTTTATAGTACATTCTTTCACTGTCACCACCATCAGCACCAACAAGCTACAGGTATGCAAAAACAAAAATGTTGACAGCAATATTTTAACTTCTATCCGGCATCCTTACGTGCAGCTTTATAAAGGACTTAAAATGATTTGGCCGGCATGCGTAAATGGTCCCTCCATTCAACACAAACTTTCGTTCCTATTCTTTAACTGGCTGACTCCTGCAACACACGTTGATGACATGTATTATAATAGCTTTGATAGATGAAGAGGATTTTCGCGAGCTAGGAGGACCTTTTTTCAACCAGCCCATGATTAAAGTGAAAACACCAACGTTCACACATGATGCTGCGACAAGAGCACGAGAGTAAAAAAAATTGAAAAAAAAAGAAAATGGCTACGAGTTTTCCAATTTTTTTTCCGTTACTACCGAGAAAATGAAAATTTATGAAAACGAAACGTTTGCCACAGTAATAAATTAAATTTTTGACGAAGTATGAAAAGGGTTAAAAAGTTATATGTGTTAAGGTCTTGTTAGCGTATGAGTAATAATGATGGAAATGTCGTATTGCCCGCACATAACTTATCTGTGATGTGTGATGATTAAGAGATGTTATTTTTCTTTTTGGTGGATTACATAATCAATATAAACTGAGTGTTGTGCAAGGATCTCAGTGTCAGACTAATGTGTCCTGCTCATGATGTCCCCTTAAAACCGAACTTGGTCTTCCTTGTACTCTCGTAGATATCTATTACAGCCAAAAGCACTAGAAATCAGTTACCAGGATCATTAGTCAGATTCCGATGCGCAGCAAAAGGCGGAAACGTCTTCTATAAAACTCTTAAAAGGATATGCACATTCCTTTCAAAATATTACGTAATGAGACTTATTTCTAGGTAGAGTTTCGTTTGTTAAATATGTTGGATTATTGACTTAATGTACAACACAGTCTACAACGCGAGGGGAGAGCTATATTCAACTGGACATAGCCTTAATTCCATGTAAACTATATAATATTTTATTCTGAAAGAAAAACCAAGCCAAAAACCTTGCTCATACTTATCTTATCCAAGCTTACAATACTTCAAATTTTAGTTGATTCAAATCGAGATTTTGAGTTTTTCGCGTATGAACTTCAGGCAAACGTTCCATACAGCGTACGAATCGTGTTCATCGTTTGGATAATGAAGGATTTGTTTCCTGGGTCATGGAATGGCTTGCGGGTCATCAAGGAATACAACTCTAACATTGGCTTGGAGAATTTAATCAACGTCGATTCATTGTGATCTCTCAATGTTAATCTCATACTAGAATTGAGCCCTTGATATCAAATTTCAACTGACCAAATAGGTTGTTCACCTAGAAAAATAATGCGCAGATTAGCCTGTAGACACGGTTGTCTTCTCTATGTAAACATGAAACATTACTTTGATTTTGAAATCGTAATCCCTTCCAAGATCAAAATATTGGGATATTTTTTTGAGCAGCGTCTCCAAATATAAACATATAACGATCGGATATACAGAGGCAGTGTTAAAGCAAGTGTCGTCCAAAAATATGAATTATAAAATGGCATATCTAAGCAAAATCTAAGCGAAAATGGCATATATATTGAAAAGTAATGGGCTAAAGCATGAGCCTTGTGGAACTCCAACTGAAAGTGTGAAAATGAGACAAGATATCTCGAATTTAGACAGCATTTATTTGGCGATTTTATAAGAAACTGGTAATGCTAGACAAATATCAGGGAATTCGGATCTGAATAATTTGTAGAGAAGGCCATCAAGAAGAATTTATTTCTTCGAATAATGTCAAATTATTCCTATAGACAGCTACTCTTTCAAAACAAGTTTAATGTCGTGAATGACACGGTAAGGTAGCTGTTTGCTTGCGTATTTATGTCTGAAACCAGACTGATAATCAGGGAAAATGCTGCGCCAATTAAGATTTTGAACTAATTTGTCCTGTAACATATAATGAAAAGCTTATTGGCCCGTCGTTATTGAAGACGTTTCAGTCCCTATTTGGTTTTGGAGTATGATACAATAGAGTGCTTGTCTAGGAAGGGAGGACATAGCTAATGTTAAGGCATCAAAAATGTAATTTAGGACGTAGACTGTAGGTAGACTTTCCTAGGTAGATTTTTCAGGATAATGTTGGATATTCCGTTTTTTCCTGTTGATTTGCTATTTAAAGCTGCTTTTCTTTTAATTTAGCTAATTCTCATAACTTATGAGATTCGTAATGGGTAGTGATTTTGAACATTGTATTACGAATAGCTCTGTGATTTTTCTTTGTTTGGTTGATGTTATGATTCTTACGGAAGGTGTCAACAAGGAGCTCGGCTTTGCCCTGATTGAATTCCCATCATGGTTCCAGATATTGTGCGGTTCTACACGATTATCTTTTCTTAGACTATTGATCCCTACCTTTCGCTGGATGTCCCAGTGTTAAGACGTTGTAGCCAACGATCTTTTAAGGTGTGCAACTCTGGGTTGCTTTTACCGTATTGTCATTAAATACTTTAATTTGCTCATTCATTTGTTTATGCGTTCTCATCAACTCTGGAGTATTTCGAGTTATTGTTCTACTGTCGTTTATGAGTTTCCGGTACATTGCCCAATTTGTATCTTTGAATAAGATAATGCTTTTCCGAGGTCTCCTTCCATTTTTCTGTTTTAATTGAGAAGGCCCCAGGTATATGCAGTGAGAAAAGGGACTTGAGGACTCAAAACTGTGTGAAATTTTGTTGCTCATTGCTGAAAGTGTTACTAATCAATGGTTGAATCTTGTGGTGAATGTGAAAATTTTGCTATCAGATACTATGCTGTAGAGAAATCTGACCGTTGGCTGTAAAATTTAAGCTGCTGAGATAATAAAACTGGTGAATCGTTTCCATTAACAAGTTTACATAAAATGTTTTCAATTTCTATATGACATCTAATCCGTAAAATTTTTTTCGATGCTGGCTTCGTCTATATTTGGTTTCTGTATTCAGTAATGCAACTATTTGCCGCTTGCTAACTATCCGGATTATAAAAAACATTATTTTATACAGGATTGGTTGTCCACCTCCTTTTTCCACCTTTTTTATCCTATCTACCCTTTTTTTTCCTTTGTACACTCAACCAATGCCTACATATTCAATTATATCTGACTTGTATTAGACATTCATCAAACTAAAAGACTTTGTAGGGTTGGTACCTTAAATGAATACCTTAAAAGTAGCTTAGCATACTTCAAGTATGTTTGGTTCTGACCATTGTTAAATTTGCTTCAGTAACTAACACAAAAAGATATATTTGATGTAGTTGGAACTCAGAGATAAATTAGGCTTCCTATCAGCTGCTGATAAAGATAATCATTAGTTTCATTTTTGTCTTTGTGAAGCTTCGAATTAACTTCCATTGAAGACTCTACGCCCCTACAATTACCATTTTAAATTTGCATAGCAAATATTCTATGAAATGTCTCCGAACTACATAAATCCTACATTTTTCAACCCTTAGCCCTAAACCCTAAATTCATGCGTAAGCATTTTTAAGTTGCACCAAATCTTTGAATAGAAAGAAGGGACTTAATTGCATTTTAAGGTAATCTAATTATTTGTGAGAATTTGAAAAAATAAGAAAGTTGTCACCAAATAGGGGCAATAGAATTCTTCACAATTCTCGACAATTTTCAATTATAACCAATTATTATTTATTATTTTATTATTATAATTATTTTCACATTTTAATTTCTCAGGTAAGTAAAAACACAATTTTAAAGGCATATTACGAAACAGATAAAAAAGCCTCTTTATAGTCAATACCTTCCTTTTTTGTGCATTCTCCTGCCATCATTCTGGCCCTATATTTGAAGTGTTGACGCTATTTAACTTCTTTTTGTATACCCATTTGCACTAGACAACTTTCACCTGAGTTGGTTTTCCACAAGTTTCCAAGTTTCGTTTTCAGGGAATTAATGAAGGTCTCCCTTCATATCTTCACTCCACTGTTATACTTCTGCACCAATCATGACATCTTCAGAGGTAGGATTTTCTGGTCCAATATCTTCGTGGGTTGGCAAACATACGTCATTGTATCTAAATCTTTTTGGTAGCATTCTGAGACTCTTCTTTGTATCAGATATCTGATTCTATGTGAAGATCAGCATCTGATTCAACGTCTATTTGTTCTTTGTGGGGCCTTGTAGTTCGTAGAGCTGCTGGTGTTTGATGATTAATCCTGAACTGGTACGTAGGTGGACCTTTGACTGGTATCTCTGATTGTATTCGAATCACATCCTACTCGTGTCTCCTCGACCACTGCTGGTCTGAGTTTGAGTTGCGATTCGTTTCTTTTATCACATCTATTCTGGTGATGGCGATGCTTTGTGATAGCGAGTTATATAGCCTATATTACTTAGTATTTTATCCCAGAAGTATATGGTTTTCCGACTTTTCGTCCCACTTTGCTCTTTAAATTTTAACGACGCGAACCATGGCAGTGCTTCCAAATATTCGTAATTGGCTCATGTCAGGCTTCCTGCCCGTTCATAGCTCAAATGGAGTTACTTTTAATCCTTCAGCTGACGTTCTGTTTCGCAGATATGCTGTGGTATTACTGTCTCAGCCCAATATTATTTGTTTAGGTTAGTATCGAACAATAGCTACCGAACTCTGTCCACCACGGTTCTACTTAGGTTTTCACACATGCTATTCTACTCAGGTGTAAATGGGTTCGTTTTTTGATGCACTATTTCGCCTTTGTTCGAAAGACTTTCCGTTTCACGGGCATAAAATTATCTACCCTGGTCCATCCTCAGTAACTTGATACGCTGCCCCGTTTGCCTTTTTACCATAGCTGCAATTTCTTTAAAGTACATTCAAGGTCTTGCTCTTTGACTCTAGAAAGGAGACGAATAGAATTCTACCGTGAGCGTCGAAAAATAACAGAAATTTCTATTGAGGTCGGCTCCATAGGGCCGCAAAATTCCGCATGTATCACCTCCAACACTCGTTCACATCTGGAACTTCCGAGAGGCAGTCTTGCTGATTTCCCTTCACTGCAAGTGACACACTGGGACTTGACCATTTCTGACTTGTCGAGTCAATAAATACCTTTATGAGCGCCACTTTTTTCGCTCTGTTTTCAAAGTAATGTCGATGTTAGAACCTGCTACCCCTATTGTCAACTTCGTATTACCTGATCATAACGCTGCTTTTTTTTCATTTGCTCTTATAATCTGCTTCATCGTATGATATCAAACAGACGTTTTTTATCGGAAACCATATGCGCGCTGGCACAGAAAGTTCTCCTTCAGTTAGTTTTGTTTAAGTTGGTTTCGTCACTGACGTTTTTATTTTGACATTGACGTTTCTACGATGCTGCGAACTGGCTTAATGGGAAGCTGCCATTTTATAGATAAAAACGTGCCGTTTGTTCCAGTATTGCCATCTTTCCCAATCATATCCTGTAATTTAGACTTAATGGCGTCCATACTAATTGTTTTCGTGGGATTCTCTAAGGCCATCATCATCTGGGTAAATTTATCCACTAATCCAAATAATATTAAACGTCCTACCCACTCATCAGTAATCATAAATCCAGTTCCTTGTAATTTTCGAGTAGTTTCTACTATTTTTGTCACGTACAATGTCATTGTTTCGCTATATTCTAATCGGATTGGAATTGGAATGTCGAAGTGCATTGATTTTTCTTTGAAATTCGGAATCATGGCTGAGTTATTTCGGGTGTTTCCAGCCGTCCTGGACCGTTTTTGTACATCTTGGTGTGTATATAAATAATTGCAGCCAATTCCCCCTTGAATTGAGTTGGGAAAAGTCTCTAATTAGGATTTAAATTGGTACTTCTTACAACTAATACAATAAAACTATCATGAATAAAATACGTGATATTTCCTTTCACTTTTTAAAAACTTTAAGGTAAAAACTCCAGAAAGCCAGACAGGATCCCTCAACAATCCAATTTGATCAAAATAGTTCTCCAAATGAATGAATGCAAATCAATAATGCACAAAACTTTCAACAAATTACTTTTCGACCTTTTCCCGGAACTCCGGGTCTGGGTTTCTCTATTGGGATCAAACATACGTCACTCATTTGTATCAACTAATCCCGATTTATTCGACAATAAAATTGTATTTCGATCTCTTTTAGATAACTCAATAATTTTGTGTCGCTCCTATCTTACACCGAACCTACACCTTCGTGCATTTTCCATCCCAATTTGTACACATTTCCTTCCCAAATTGTACATACACACATTGAAAATTACATATTCGAAAACGAAAAGTTTACCGGGTTTCGAATCAATTGCAAAAAGATTGATGAAACGGCTACACCGCTGGTGAAAAGTTCCATATGGGATGGGTCCGACTGAGTTTTGAAAATGTTTTACGAAATAGAAACACGTCGATATACATAATGTGGACCATACAAAGTGGCATGTGGAAATTGAAATACGATAGAAAATTTTCAGTGGAAAGATTTTCATCCCATGTCGATAATTTTCAGCAGCGATGTCCTTTTCAGATTGAATATCCGCTCTGGTGGGACTGTGAATCCTTAGCGGATGGGACATGTCGTTATGGAAAAAGTTTCACCAACTTAACCAAATTTTTTCACCATCGGCTGTTGCCGATGTAGCGTATCGGGTGGAGTATGTCAAAAAATTTTTCATTTCCAATAAGGAAAATTAAATTTTCAAGAACATATTTTGCCTTTTCACTCTCACTTTCGGGTTCTCGTGTTGCGGAAGGAGCCTGAAGCTGAAGCATGAAAGTTGACACGGTCATAGTATCCAAAATGGGAAATATGTTTTTCGATTAAATGAGTTCAAAATTTGGATTTGTATGGAAAGAAAAGTTTGACTGGATACTAAATTGATTCCTTAGTCATTGCTTCGAAATTTTTTCTGATATTGAAACCCTTGAAATAGCCAAAGCGTTGCTTCACACTCTGATAAAAGCCAGCGAGGAGTTGAAATATGAAACCGCTCCAACTCTTTTTGGCCTAACTTTTTACCTTGGAATTTTTTCGACCCGTGCTCCTTACAGATAAGTCAGCCCAGAAAAATGGTTTCCCATCAGTGAAAGCTTTCGCAATCAATGTAAAGTTGGAAACATCTAATTTCTTTTCATGACCGGATGGAAATGGACAGCACCAAACTTCCACGTCGAACCTCTCGCATCATCCCTTGATGCCATGAAAACTTTTAATTGAATTGGATCGAATTTTCGGCTGATATTGATGTTGCAAGCATTGCCATATCCTTAAGAAGCCATTATTTATGAAGGGCAGCTCGGCCTTTTCGCCGCCGAACTCGAAAACTTGGCGAGGTCACTGCGTCGGCGAAGTCACCTGAAGAAAGACAAGGTTTTCAATGTGATTAATGGTATCTTTTTTTTTCTCGGGACACTTTTTTCATGCGATGATGTGGCGCCAACAGATACAAACTTATCCTGTCTTCCGATTTTGTCCTTACCCATGTCTATTAGAATCTTTTCGCCAATAATTTGTATTGGTGGTTTGAAAATCGATTAATTTGTAAACTTTTTCTCGACAACCGACCAACTTCTTGCTCGACCGGTCGCCTTCCTCCCATTTGTTTTCCCATGATATTTCTTTTCTTCTAACAATTCCTTAGCCCCAGTGCTTAGGGCTTTTCTTGTCAACTTTTTCCTTCGACAATTTTCTATAATGATTCGATAGAAAGTGTAGAAAAATTAGAAGCGTGAGTAGTGGTTTGATGCTTAAAAATTGGTAGTGATTTTCGTAAATTGGATGAATAACCATTCATTACAGGAAATTTAGTTTAAATGAAATGAGCAATGATTGGAAAAAATGGTCAAATTACAAGCAGGTGGGAGGAGTAATTGTATCCATCATTGAGAAATAATTCGATAGGCGTTTCGATTGGCTTTGATTGCTATTCAGAAGTTGTTGATTTTGACGTGCTTTGAATTGTAAATTTGATGGCAGTGACTAATTATTCGTGAAATGAAAGAAAAACGCATTTGTTTGTCCACGATAAGACTTTAACTTAATCCAAAATAATAAATTGTTCTTGGTTAAGTCATTGGGTAATGCTGTCTTTTTCATTTGTTGACTAGGGTTTAATCGGGTCACATCATATCAGTATTAATTCAAATAAATTGTGGGTTTTTTTTAAATCGTAATAAAACTAGAATAGTAATAATGACACTAACCGTCAGAATTACTATAACAAAAGGCCGAAAGTAAACTATTTCAACTGTTGCTTTCCCCAATACTGCTTACTACATTCGGTTAACGACCAACATGTGATTACTCACTTCCGTTGAGTCCTATGCATGTTATTCGACACTATGGGTTGACGCTTTGAGCAAAAAATTACATCAAAAGCAGTTGGTACAGGTGCCAAGACAAGGAGCGTTACGAATTGCACGCGCATATTGAACGGTCTCCAGGACGGTGGTGATATCCATCGCCCTCCTTGCAAGAGAGCGAAGAAACAAACACCCGTGCCAAAAATAAGACAACAGAGAAGAGGGCATTAGGGAAGAGCGACAAAACTCTCTTATCGATTTGCAACTGTCATAGGTGTTCGACACAAAAAGCAGCTGGACTACACGTCTAATCCCTGACGTGAGACCGTGGCTCAATCAAACATATGGTGAAACTGATTCACTTTAACCTAGTTTTTGATCGGGCTATAGTGTTTGAGGGCGTACCTGCATGAAGCCGAGAAGTCAAGATCTCGCACTTGCTTGTTTTGCATAGGGAAAGTGGAAGAACCTTGCCACACGTACGTAGAGTGGAATAACTGTATGGTGACTCCTACAGCGAAATTGGAGAACCCTTCCCGAAAAGTTCAGGTGGAGTTAGATTGAAAGACGGAATCACGTCGCTTATTATACTCGATAGGTCTTTTAGCGTTGGCAAAAGAAGAACCTCTTCTCAAGCACTCATTCCCTTTCCGCGAAAGAACAAATTCCCATAGCCTAAACGCTCCAGGTGGGATCGGAACACGAAGCTTAGCCCAAGTAATGTGTCAAACGGCTCCAGGCTAGGCATTCAAGTTGACAGATGAGTCCGATGAAGTCCAGAAGCATTGCACGTCTGTGAGCCCAATACTCAGTTCTTGAATAGCGCTCACATCCCTATCCCGAAAATAATTTTCATGTAACGAAATCACTTTGCCATGTCTTCTGGCCCTTTCCGGTCGTTTTCGATTAATCCGTGGTTTAAATGTATCATTTGTTGACGATAGCGTTATGTGTCAACGATTTTGTAACGGTTTAAGAGTTCATAATACACAATACCACTCTGGTTCCACCAGACGCAGAGTACTGTCCGCTTGCCGAAGCGATTTAGTCTTTGTGTTAAAGGACCGGTTCGCCGGATGAAAGACACGATTTTTCCCACGTTGGATTTTCAAAATGAATCCATTTTTCTTCCCCCGTTAAAATTCGATACAAAAATGATTTGCTTTAATGGCGTTGAGCAGCATTTCGCAAGTGACTGCGATTTTCGATTTGACGTTCATTAAATTCGTGTGGGATCCATTTACGGAATGTTTTGATCTTACTCATCGCAAGTAAACGTCTGTTGATTAGCTCCTGTGACACATTTAATACTTCTGCTAATTGCCGTTGAGTTTGAGTTGGGTCACCATCCAATAACTCCTTCGAATCTTCTTCTCCACATTTTTGTGTTCTACCAGAACTGTCCTTCACGTTGAAATTACCACTTTCGAATTGTCGAAAGTATGTCTCACATGTCTTAATTGATAAATCGTGTTCACCATATGGATTTACTAGGAAACAATAACATTCAACAGCCTTTTTCTTTTGGTTAAACAAGAAAAACGATACATTCCGCAAATGCTCTTTTTCAGGGAAATAATTCGACATGATTGATCTACACGATAAAACAAACACGCTTGTTCCCAGACCGAGTTGTGTGTGTTTGTAGTTAAATGTCATAATATCGAAATGGCGTATGCGTTAAATAAATTAAATTAACACTGCCCACTTTTCGCTAGTGCCATCTAACCGAAAATAAGTTCATGCATGAACCTGGTATCCTACTATAGAAAGTCTACAAGCTAATAATTGATATGCATATGAATACAATTTTATGCCGCTTGATGATCCTCACCGATAAATATTTCGTTTGATCCGGTGGCTATAAGTTTAATCGAAATCTATAAAAATCCGAAATTTCAAAAGTAATTCAATCGGAAGACTTTTCACTTATGAAAGTCCCCTAGCAATTTTCCTGTTTTCACATGATCACCTGCACCCATACCCAGTTCGTCAAAAAGGATAATTAGGGGTGTTATAAATTTTTGTCGTTTCTACATTATTTCACTTCATGCTTGTTAATCATTGAGATATAAATCTTTTTAAAAGGCTAAAGGTTTACGCAACACTTCCAAAAAAGGAGTCTACGCAACGACCAAATCCGATCTCTTTTTAAACATTCTTATTTTCGTTTTATTCCTTACGAAAATCTTCGATTTAAATTAAGGAACTCCTTCCGATCTCTTTTTAAACATTCTTATTTTCGTTTTATTCCTTACGAAAATCTTCGATTTAAATTAAGGAACTCTTTCTGATTCCTTACGGATATCTTCCATTTAAAGCTAAAAAGGCTTGAAGGCAAATGATGTGGTTGGATGTCTCTGTTTACCAATGCCTTACAAAGCCCTTCTTTACCAATGGCAAAATGAAATGCTGCGTTTGTGATTCGCCCTATGATAAGCAATGACTTATTTCTTCAATATTTTTTGATTATATTCCACAATCAATTTACTCACTTCACACCTCACTTAACGATTGTTTTTGTTGATTCAATTGAAAGGAAAAGGCAGAACTATGGAGCGAGTCGAATTTCGGATTAAAATTCTCAAAAATTTCAATCAAATTATCCAGAAGGTAAATGGAAAACTTTCAAAAATTCGAGACTGTTGCCTCTGCTACGATGAAGATTTCAGATAACACCTTCAGACTTGCTTTTCTCAACCCTTTCGAAAGTATCATTGCATAATGGTGCTAATTTTGGAGCTAATTTGGAGCTTATTTTACTTAGGATGACAAAGCCTCACACAAAATAAGAGTATATCAGCGGAGTCAACTACGATCCTTGCATACTTACCTCACACCCGAATGCTTGGAACTATGAATTGGGTTTATTATATGTTAGTTACTATATGTATGCTCCATCTTTCTTCCCACAACTCAAGTGCCGCCCTTATCTGGTACGCAAAAAATATCCCATATAAATTCCATAAGATTTATCTGATATATTATGCGCACAAGGACACTTTTATGGAAAAGCCTTGGATGCAATGGGTGAAACGCATTACTTGTATTCTTCAGCTGGAAATGCTTAATAACAATTTCTACTGTTGTGATATACTCCATGTCTTCTGGTGTATAATACTTCTACTACAAATCCTACTTCTACTTATCTCCTTCTTCTACTTAGAAGAACTTCTACTTAGCTCCTACTACTACCACGACGACTATTACTACTACCTACCATAATTACTACGGCTACGACTGCTTTTACAAGTAATACTATTATGTTGCTGCAGATGAAATAGCCGATTTAGTAATGACATAAATTTGGCTGCAATTTTAGTGTATTATGTTGGCACAAGGCGGCGCAAATGATATGCCATATTAAAGTATAAATACTGCTACCGTGGTTTATGGCGTCATTTCTGTTTTGCACGTCATATTGATCGTAAAAACAAAAAAAAGTGAACATGGAAGTGAATCAAAAACGGCTACTTTTATTATACGAATTTAAATTAGAGCCCAACGCAACGGAACCAACGACGAATATCAACAGCGCATTTAGGCCTGATACAGTTAGCGAATGAACCACTCGGCGTTGGTTCGAAAAATTTCGACCCGGAGAAATATACATTTCTGATGCATTTGGACTATTTGTACATAAATAGTCCAACGACCCAGGCTAATCAACAGGGGTGGAGTGATACTGCTTCATGATAACGCACGACCTCATGTATGAAGCAACGGGCCAGAAATTAAACAAGTTGTGCTATAAGACTCTCCCTCACCCTCCATATTCACCACACCTCTCACCAACAGATTACAATTTTTTTACACAATTGGATCACTTTTTGATAGGAAAAAGTATTCATAATGAAGCTGCTGTCAAAAATGCCTTCGAGGAATTTCATCGAACCAGAAACTTGAACTTTTACAAAACAAAATGTGTTGCATCTGTTGGTACCTATTTGGATTGAAGAAATTGTCTTTACATCAAGTTACAGCTGTTTAAAAATGTATTACTAAATCGGCTATTTCATCTGCAGCAACCTAATACAAATACTAATCCTTTTACTACTGTTACTACTACTATTACTGCTACTACTTATAAAAATTCAAGGAATTGGAGGATTAAAACGTTTACCTGGCCTCCAGTCAAAATGTGGTTATGATTTCTTCGCTATTAGAGCGTCGCTAATTACCTTGCACCTAATTAATTATATGCAAACAGCTGAGTAATCCTATTGACTCAATACCAACCTGTGCCCCGACCCTGTACCTAACCCAACGCCCATATTGCATTGCGATGCAGCATGCATCCCTAATGCTACCGAATCGTTGTTTTACACCTAATAACGCATTTCCCATTAATATTTTCCATTGACTCGTGTGATTGGAAGCCGACTTTTATTCAGATGTGCTTGGGTGTTGCGCCATGTAAATTTCATTATTCAATACAGCGTTCGACGTAGAGGGTTGTATGTAGGTCGTGCGGGGTGGCAAATAGAAAGGGTGAATTGAGAATGATGGGTAAATGCAAATTTTCAAGATATTCACGAGAAAGAGAAAAAGCTCGGAGAAATTTCAATTTGGATGCAAATCAATGGTTGTTGCTAACAATTCCCTTCCAGTGTGGGTAGGAGCAAAAGGGACGAAAAGGAAATATGAAGTGAAGCATTAACTTCAAGGCTAAATTCAGATACTGCAGCTGCTGTTGCCGTTGGTATCACTCTCCTATTGCAGTTTCTTCTCGGCTACATGTCCTATTAGTTTCATAGCCGATTCTGTTTGAACAAAAATTCTAGTTTATACTTTCATTGCTTATGTGCCAGAGGGAAGGAAAGGCTATAAAAAGAAATAGCAGTCAAAGGATTGCAAGTTTGCGTGTGACACTTCAATTACATGATATTCTCTAAGCTAAATCAATTTTCGAACTTTCAAAGACACACTATATGTTGTATGTGTAGATGTGATGTCAAGATTTCGCTTTTGGTGTTGAAGGGTTTGAGTGATATGGTGCTAATTAGATATTCTATAAGGATGCTGTGATAAGGTGATGTGACTTTAACGGTAATTTAATCAAGTGAAATAGCTTTTCTATTTCTAAACGTCGTTTAAAGCGAATTGATGGAAAGCGACTAACACTGGTCGATTTCATGTTTGTATTTTGATTTTGATACTGAGTTACTTAGTTGTTTCTTGAATAAAAGAACTACACTTTCTGACAGCTTGATTTTGGTGGTTATGTTTTCACAAAGCTTGTGTAACTGTTCAGGATCAGAAAGTTAATAATATTGATCTAATCCTTGTGCTGCTACGAAAATTGAAATCGAAGCATTGATTGATTTTCGAGAGTATAATGTCTTCGAAATCTGACTCATAAGTTACATTAGAATGACTTTCATTCTCGCCGAGCAAAACCTGATAGTAGAAGGCTTTTATAACTACACAAAAATCATGGTTAATATTAAAACCTAAATCTTCATTTATATTACAAAGGTATCAGAAGAATCATTAATATAAATTTCACTGCCATCAACAGCAGTTGAACCATTGATATTCTGTGTACAAGCGAAGTTTTTGCAGTGACTCAAGGGGAATGGAATCTCTATATTCAAACATGTTATCAAAAATTACTATCTTAGAGATAGTTCAATAGAACTTCAAATATTTCGCTACGAAGTCTATCGTTACTGCAAGGTGTTTTGGTATTTGGTGCAGCGTCTATAACTCTGTGAAGGGTTGGCAATGAATGAGTCAATGACATCAGGGATGACACAAGGTTCTGTTCTTTGCCTGGACCTATGGAATGTCTCACATAATGAGCTCATGAGGTTGCAACTACCGTGGATTTCGCGCCTGATCTGTCATAATGATGACGTAGCAGCATAAGTTACCAGACGAAACTAAGACATGGTACGATGCTGCCCCGAATGAGCAAGTTGATACACGGCCGTGGAGTTAAGCTTACCCTGGAGAAAAACTATGATCCTTGGACTGACCTATCAGCGGAATCCTCACATTTTTCCCGTTCGGGTTGGAGAAACGATCTTTGAGTTGTATCCTTTGACTCTCCTTTGAAACACTCAAGACCAAGCGTCTGCAGATAATGCTGCCGCGATATTATCGGCTCTCAGTCGCCTTATATGCAACACTGGGTGACCAAACTCGAGTCAAAAATGTCTACTCATAAGTTCAATGAAGTCAGGGATTTAACACGGCTTTGAAGTTTGGTCTGATTCTTTTGCTAAAGAATTGTACCGGTGTCGTCTCACAGTTATAAATGTAAGGGGCTTTCTGGCCAGCATTTGCCCTCCTTTCTGTTTTTAACCCAGCGGTGCTGGTTATCACGAGTGTGGTCCCCAAAGTGCCACTTTCTGAAGAACGAAGGCGAATTTACTTACGTTCATTGCTAGCCAAAATGAAAAAAGAAAGACCCTATCTTTGTGGCAGGATTTGTGACACCAAAGCGTGAAGAAGGTAGACCACACGACTCGTCCGAGATCTAAGTCTACAAAAAGCATGATGACACTGATTTTGACCTGACAAATCGACACAGTGGGACATATATTCACAATTTTAACTGAAAAGATGGGAAAGTCACCGTTCCCTGTTTGTTTGTTTTGTCCGCGCACCACCGAAGATGTATGCCACACCTTCATCGCATACGGAAGATTGACTAGGCTCTGTTTGCGCCTCTCGCAGAAAAAAGACGTGCTCTCCCCTAAAAATATTACGGAGAAAATGTTGATATCAAAAGACAATTTTAATTACATGTCATATTACGTACGTACGGCTCTTTTTAGAGAGAAGGGCATCATGGATAGCTTGGCGGCGCAATTGACAGCAATCCCTCCCATTGCCATTCGTGCGTGTTGAAAGAAGCACTTAATTTTCCTAACTTAAAGGTTTCCGTTCCCTTACTTTAAAGCGCCGCTAAGGAAGACCAGAGGAGGCTAATCTGAAGAAATATGACAAACAGTTGCGCGCTAGGTTTTTGCTGCGACAGGGGAGGTGTTCAGTCGCAAGTCCGGTTGCCTTCGGGACTGTCAGACATTCAAGGCATTCATTGTGCAGCAAAACTTGGATATAAAAAAAACTACGAACCATGCCCAATGTATTGCTCAAAATCGAACCAACTGGCTCCTACACTGTTTCCCACTGTTCTCTAGTCGTTATGTTAATCCTGTATGGGATACTATTGTCTTAAATGTAATATTAACTAAAGTGGTTACAATCAGAATGTATGAAAAGTGTAAAACAGATCCTCAGAGAGTACTGTGCAATTTATGGATTAAGCAGGAAATTCTGGTAATTATTTACACCGACTTACAGTGTTTTCGCATAAATATCAACCAAATTAACGTAGGCTCCAGCTTTCGGTTGTATTTGTATATAGAAGAAAACTGAAATTTCGCGAGACACCGATTAGTCTTGGTTATTTATTCAAGTCTGGCTTATATAGTTTGTCTATATCCAGGAAGTGACTTCAAATATTAACCAATATTTCTTCGTCCCACTTACTCTGAACGCATTAATGAGTATTATATAGAACGTATAATATTGGAATCCTTTTTTTTTTCACCCCTAACTGTGATCATTCTACACTGGTCCTACTTTTTGATTTCGTTTGTGCTCCTTGATGCATAAAAACATGTTCTCTGCGTTTTTTTTTTTCTTGTTTTCTTATTTAAAATCATTTGGATTATAAATTATTACGATCACAGTTCTGGAGTTTTTCGCAAATACCAATTAGGTCCACTGCGTTGAAAACTTTAAACCTTTTCTTTGAAAAATATATAACAAAGTAAATGCTACTTTTTATACAATTGTACAATTTGATGTCATGTGTGGCCTCATTCCCTTTTTATTGATCAAGTTTCACGCACAATTTAATGTAACTGCATCCTTGAATCCTTGATACCATGAAATCCATCCTTTGAATTGTTCATAAATCACCACAACTTGCCATAACGACGAAAATCGGTTATAATAAAGTTTCACGTTACAGAGTTTTTCTATTAACAGAAACAATGCAATCTCTGAGCAGAGTATTATTGCAGGAACTTCGTCAACTTCCTGGAAATGAAACTATAATGGCATCTATAATATCGTAATACGTTCAGGTCTAATTAGATATTCCTGATAGATAAAAGATACATAGTATGCCTGCCATATACATCTAACCAGTACGTTCCGCCTGCTAGTCGACTCCTCTTAATTTTCTCATTATTTATTCCTCTCTCGTGCATTCACCATCCATAAGTGAATTTTATATGCAATGTCACTTTGCACTAATTAGTGAGTCATTCAATGAAAGTAAGCCCTCTCCCTCATCATTAATTAACCGTCAGTCAATAAATATAGAGACTGGGTCCTGGACGAATGGAACAGGATGGATGGATTTTACTAGCACTACATCAAATTATAGCATAACATAGTGTAACTAAATCATGAGCCCTGGGAGAGCGCTAGGATTCGAATAGCGTCTATTGTTGGTGGGCGGGAAAATGAAGTAACGGAAGTTTTCATACTTTCGATACAGAAAGCTGGAAATGTTATCCTTGTTTTGGGTAATGAGAAGCCTGTTTACCCTGAAGCGAGTCCCGATGCAGCAATGACGTATTCATTTGCTTTAATTTACTTGAAGTAACGTTAATTTCACAGGATATTTGCCAATTTGTGCAGACGCATTATTTGCTTCCAGGATGAGCCTATCCGTTTTTTCACTGGAGTGGTATTGACCTAACTTTCATTTCATAGTTAAGGCAGTCAGTCATATGTGGACTCATATTCGAATGCAACGAATATCTATGGTTAATCGGTACACTACATTCATTAGAATGAGAAGGTAACATCAAGCAGGAACTGTATTTTGTATTGAACTCAGTAACCTTACTGCAACTCTGGACTTGTATAGATGAATGCAACATCAAAAGAGCAAAAATGCAACATGATAATCACTAAGAAACGAACAGGAAAAGAAAATGATACGACTTCTGCACTTCCTTGATGTTGCCATTTTCGTTGCAGATATACAGCGGTATCAAGCGTTAACGTGTTTATTTTTTGAAAGTGATATCCTCTCATCCATTTTCCGGCTTCCAAACCACGTGCCTTGAAAAAGTAACCGTGCGATATATGATTCAATGTACTCTAATGGGTTTAAACAGGAGAGTCCTTATTATATTTCACATCTGAACGGAAGTTTATGTGCACATTGGCATTCTATCCAAGGCATGCCAAGAAAACATTACAATTTAGTTTGCAATACATCAAAAGAAGATGATATCATCATCTCATTAGTATCTTCGAGTTATTAGTTGTAATAGATTAACCACTAGGAAGCATCTACACTTTTGGGCCTTTTGTTCTTTTCCTTCTTTTTGACTGCGCAGGACACTACAAAAAACTTGATTCCTAATCCTGATCCATGATAGTGTTCCGTTTATACAATTACATTATTCCTTCTGCATAACTTTTGTGCGTATGCCTTCGGAGATTTCCAAGTTTTTTTTTCTTTTTCTTAAGCTGCTAGGAAAGATGAACAAGTCTTCGGTTGCATTATTGCAGTTGTAATGCTTCTAACCACACACCTTCCTTCGTTGATCTTACCTATTGTTTGTACGATTGAAAGCCCTTACTCCAGGGTGATGCAGATGACCCACCGGTTGAATCTATCAAAAGCAAGCTACATTTGCGTTTCTATTTTTTCTATTTATTTCCTGTAAGGCTATCATTACTTTACTGGCTGATTGATCTAAGGCTCACATATACTCTCCGTCCTTCCGAGTCGCTGCGTCTTAGGAATTCCATAATATTTGGTCGATTTTGTGAAGTAATTTCAGGGCAACGTCACGTATGCATTTGCCAATTGTGTCTGTTTTAATATCTTTCTATTATGTCTATGTTTTTGACCCATGACCCCATCTTTTGTACCATGGGATCCGGAAGATTTTTTGTATTGCCTTGTTCTGGAAGGTTTGGAGTGTTTTTTTGTTTCGGAGGGTCGTTTGGTTCAGTGCAGTACTCCCGTATAGTACTGTGGGTCTTATGACTGGTTTGTAAATCAGTTGTTTGTTTTTATTGGTTAAGTAACGTTTGATCAGGAAGGGCTCTTGGGATTTGATAATACTCATGCATTGTCCTCGTTTGGAACGTATATGTTGCGACCAGTTTAGTTTGTTGTCAAAGATAAGTCCTAGATATTTTGCTGTTTGTTTCCCTGGTATGTCCTAATTGTTGCTAGGAAGCGAGGTTGGTCGTTAATTTCTTTTTCTTGAAAGTAACCTTGCATTTTGTCAGTGTTAACGCCTATTTTCCATTTATGAAAATATCCCAGGATAGTATTAATAAAGCTTCGCAGTTTTAAAGTCATGACTTCTGTTCGTCTGACTGAGTGATAGATGCACGTGTCATCAGCACATAAAGCTGTTTGATCAATGATTGGCAGACGAAGCATATCCGCTATATAGAGGTTATAGAGAATAGTCAATATGGGAGATCCATGTGGGACTCCATCTTGAATCGGTCCCAGGTCGTTAAAATGACTGTCTATTTTGACAAAGGCATGTTCTGGCATGTGAAAACGAGTAGATAATTTGAGTCACAGGAAGTGAAATTTTGAGTACATGCATTTTATAAATAAATCCAGTACGCCACACTTTGTCAAATTCTTCAGCTATGTCTTACATAACTAATCCTGTTGACTTTTTTCGATTTATCGCATGTTAACTGTGTTTAACCACCCTGGTAAGCTGGAGTTCAGTAGAGTATGTTGCTCAAAAGCCATATATCTTCAATTATTTCATTCGGCTGGTTCTTGGCTCTTATCTGTAGTTGCGATACAGCTGAGAAGAGACTCATGGGTCGTCAATTCTGGGGAAAGGTTCAATCTTTCTCTAATTTCGGGATAAATATGATTACCACTGTTTTCTGCTTTTCTGGGTATGGTCGTAAATGGAAAGTGGCAATAATGATGTCTGTAATTTTCTGTCCCATATTATATGGGAGCCATCGTATTATTGTGTTTGTCAGTGAGTCGTTTCCCAGTGCTTTGTTCTTCTTTAGTGCTCGTATCATGTCTTTGGTCTCTATCACATGCAGGGCCGTATCACTTCTGTTTTTTTTTATTTTGGTCTTGTTCCTGGTCCTCGTGGTTTATGTTCTCTGCTTTGGCAGCATATTATCGAAATTGCAATCCCAAAGTATATGCAAATCCTTCATCTTTGCTCTCCTTGTAAAATTGCATTCCATTGAGGCCATGAATAGGCGCCATGAGTGATTTCTTTTTTTTGAAGTGATTGAGTCACTTTAAAATAATCCAGAATGGCACATTTCCTGGTTTTGGACTTTGCAAGGAGCTCTCCCACTGACAATAGTAACTCAAATACACGCATGGTTGCTTGATCGCTTGAACTTGGTGCTTCCTCCATTTCAGAAGTCTAATTTCCTGAAGGAGTTCATAGGGATAACATACCCTTACCGAAGTTGCGACTGTTGTGTACTCTTTTGCCTGCTTTATTTTATTCATTATCTGCTCGATCATCGAGATTATATCGCTGACTGTGTAAAAAATTTGGGTGCAACTGTCCTTAGCCACAGCTTTTTTGAAAGGTTTTTTGTTTGTTTAGGTCTTCACTTTTCGGTGCTCATCTATAAAGATGTCCTCAATTACAAATTGGACCGCCTTATGATCTCAAAAGAGCTCTTTGGGGACACTTATTCACATTTTGCGGTCGCGGGTAATCGCAAAGTCCATGTTGTTGCCATGTATTCTGCCAAAGTGCGTCATATCTTTGAGAAGGATCAGGTCTTATTTGTTCGTTTGTGATGAATCTAGTTAGCGAAGGCCCAACTAGATTCCTTCCCACAGCAACCCAGCCTCTGTAATAAGCATTGAAGTCCACATTTACTGATAGGGGGTCTTCGTTGTAAGTAGTTGTTCAAATTCTTGTTTGAACAGAGGGTCCTGTGCAGGGTCCTATAAGGAAATCACTGCGAATTCGAAGGAATTCGTTTGCTCTTTCATTGCCGTGGCTTCCATGCGTTGCAAACGTGGCATGCTAATTTGCGAGTGTTTTAGTTCTCTCCTCACTAATATGGTCCTACCGCCTCCCCTATCAGTCAATCTGTTGCTTCTGAACCCATTGTAGTTGCGCACGCTGTATTGTGTTCCAGGTTTAAAACAATGTTTCCTGGATCAGAGCTAAGTGGAATTTCTTATTAAGAATAATTGTCTTCATCTTACAAGGAATTTGCATTCCATGTGAGGACTGGAACGTGGTTAACTGCCATTAGTGTTTGGCCGCAGTGTCTTATGCAAAAATATTCATCACGGTCTTACTCATGGTTTGCATCATTAGCACGAATTGATTTTGCCTTTGGACCATGATTTGGTCCATGTCAGCTGTCATGCTATATGACATTTGTGTTGGATTTTGATTATTGTTAGGTGGTGTTGGTTTTGTCGTCTTATGGGCAGTTGGTTTCGCGCAGCAACTTGTGCAATCGATTTCCTTGTATATTTAGGGTTCTCCGCTTCACTTGGGCAATACTTATTTTGATAAATTTTTTTTTCAATATAATATAATAATCAATTGTTGCTCCTTCTTTAAACATAAAGCAAGTAAGAATTCGCACTCACCCAAAGTTCCCAAATCATAACCTCCGCCACTTTTCGAGTTTGCCGTTTTGAACTTACTTCCACTTTGTTGTCACTTATAAACTACCACTGTCAAAATAGCTCGTAATCATCGTACTTGTTAAAAGCCCTTGCTTCACTGAATTTTTCGGGGATTGTGTATTTATGACCAACTCCGGCCATTACACACTTTTGGTTGTACATATATCCACTTTGGAATACCGAATATGTGCGAAAACATGAATGATTTTACGTGTAAGAAGACCTCTTACTTCATTGAAACCCCGACTAGAAGCCCCAATTTCATCGAAGCCACCACCTTTGTATTAACCTTGGTTTAAGTCTCTGTAACAACTCTGCCAGCGACTTTTTGGTGGTGATGATGGTTTTAGTAGCGATACTACTGCTGCCTGATTTCGCAAGAATTTTGACATCCTTGTAATATTATCTACCGTCTCTATGACGTTATTCAGAGGTATATTCCCTTGAATTAGCAAGACTGCTTTTATTCCCTCGGTCAACAACTTAAATCTATAATGTGATTTAGGTTAGCATTAGTGTGACCACTAAGAAGCGTAAACGGCCCAGAGCCGTATCACAAGCACAGACGAATACCCCATTTAGCAAATAAAGAGAGCTTTGCAGCGTAGAGAGCTTAACATTTTTATAACGTTGTTAAGCGGTGAGCTCGCGGTAGTTAGCTTTGGGAGTCTTAATGTATGTGCCAATAATTTTTTCAGAGTAAAAGCACATGTAAGAGTGCTAATGCTCATCTTTTCTCAACTTCTTCTTGATATCCAAGAAGTTTTTTCACAAACACTAATGTATCTGGAAAATTGGCTGCAAATACCGTTTGGTTGAGAGTTTGTTCGAAGAGTCAGCGCTCTTTAGAGGTTGTGAAATGGTTTTTAGTCTGTCGTTAGAAAGTTCATTGGATTTATGATGTCCTTCAAGCCTGAGAATAAAACAAACTATTATTATAGAATAATTATTCAGTTTGGTGCATCTAATACCATTTTCAAAACGTATTTGTCTTCTAAAAAACTTCCCTCTAAAACCAAATATTCTTGGAATCCTTTTAAAAAGGGCTTTAAGGTTAGTACGATTTTCTAACCTCCAACTCCGAATTTCGTTTTTCAAAAGCCGCCATTTTATTATTTTTCGGCGGGGGAAAAAAATTTCCCAGTTTACGGGATAGCCACTTGAACAAGGATTAATTCCCGTTTTTTTTTTCTCTCAGATGTTCCAAGCTCAAGAAATCACATGCGTCATCATTTTCGGGCATTTTTATTTTGAAAAATTAGTAAAATCCAAAAATATTGCTTCGAAATTTCTGAAAAAAATAAAAATTTTTTTTTTTTTTAGGATAAAATGCAAATAAGTATCTCTGCAAAACAATATCTTTTTCCCTCCAATGGAAAACAAGCATCGAAATACAAGTTTTTTTGAAAACCGTAACCTAGTAGACCCCGTGCGCCCAGTCTTGTCTGTCCTTTCTAAATATGGAAAACATTGAAACTTCCCTTCCAGTCAATTAACCCAAATTAGTCAATCTGAAATGTGGCTTATGGTGTTTTAGAAACATTTTCAGGACCAAAGTATATCGAAATCACTCAAGAGCATTAACATTCTTGGAATGCAGTACGAAGAAATGAAAAAAAACCGTGTAACAAATCGTGCATGACAGGGAGCACCAAAAATGAAACAAAGTACATGAGAACAGAGAATGCGATAGCGATCTTCGAACCTTCTACTAGCGATACTTGATTGATAGTTGTTTCATAAGTATGTCTGCTTGTTTTCATTATCTATGGTTCGTGATAAAATGAAAATATAAGAATGGAATGAAAAAATATTTTTCAATACGCGCGAAGTTCGAAGTTTTAAGTTGTATAGTGGTTAAAGTATGGCCAAAGGCTTAGGATAATTCGGTTTGGAGGGTTCTACATTGTTTATCCTCCTGTTGGCACCTTCCATAGGAAGCCCGGCTTACAGTCCAGTTTCGAATTGGTCCCTGAGGAAAATTAACTCTGCTAGAATCAAAATACAAGAACAAACGTTGATAATAAGTGATTAGAAAATTCAACTAGGAAAGATGATTTTTGCAGTAACACGTTCACCCTCACTGTTTATCATCCCAAGAAATTCATCAAGATTTCAGACTTCAAGACTAAATTTAGAATGTTACATGTATAAGTATGATTACAATAAAATAACTGTATTCCTCATCGAAAATTGTATAGACAATCTGAAAATCAATTTTTGTTGAAAAACAAAAACGTGGAAGGCGAAAGCTTCAGCATTGTGGTTCCACAAAAATTCAATCCAATATTTGAATAAGTCTTAATAATACCAAGTAGAACTCCCATATATGTCGTGTGCATCATAAGGATACGTAAATAACGTCTATGGTTGTCAGTTACATGACGTCTCTAGCCTCGATTTGCGTCAAAAGATGACGTCATCGAAGTAACGTCTATTTACGTCATTTAAGTCATCGCATTAAATGTGTACTTAATTTATTCGTTGTGAGAACCCAAATCCTGTTAAAAATGCATCCTTTTCAGCTTCCCACGAGAAAGTGCATACCAATTCCTGCTTCCTTTATTGCAAATTTATCAGATTCTACTTGAATTAAACACATCGCTATAGAACAGCGTTGACATTTTGCGCCAGTATGACGTCTATTCAATTAGGATGAAAAACATATTTTAGCTACATTCGCCTTTATGCTATTCGTTCATGCAAAACTCCAATATGTTCCAGCATTGCTCGAATTGCGAGCTTTGTGAATGTATGACAAATCCATTTTTCGGTGAGACACGTTTTTCAAACACCATTTTCTGTATCTTCAGCTCTACAACGAAATGTACACATGAGAACATTTAGCCGGATTTCCACAAAATGTTAAAATGCGTTTGCCGTTCAATAACACTCGCGAAATAATACTCAGAGAGAATGTCAAGTACAAACTAAAAAGGGTTGACTTTTTCAGCACTTGCTCCAAAAACGCAAAAAAAGTTTAATGCAAAGAGTGATCTGTCATGTACAGATTTTTTCATTGTACCATTGGAGTTCAATGCCATTACGCTAAAAAGGGATGTACAAGAGGCTTTAAGCTTGGAGTGTTAGATTTTATCTTGTCAATTTATCCTTACTCGTTCTCTCGTTTTTTTTTGCTCTTTTAGTTGGAAAGTATTTCGTTGCTAGGATATTCCTTTCCGAGCATTGTGTTGGAGCTTCCGTGGTGTTTTTTTTTCACAACATAAATATGCACCCGAAGAAAAACCATTTTTTTGTGACTTTTAGAGGCAATTTATTTTTCTTCCTTGAACTTCTTCTTTTTTTTTGCTTGAATGTTATCATAGCTGATACTTTAACATTGGCTGGAGCAGTGCTTAATGCTTCTGTGATCCTTGTTAGTTGTTTGCTTCTTGAGGTTCTCTTTACGATACCTTTTTTGGATGCTGCGAATTTTTATGTACCCAGTGGTAGAGGGTAAGCTAGCTGAACGTGAATATTTAGGATGAATGAAAAAGGCTGTGGACTGCAGATCTATTTGGAACAACATTCCACGGATTCGTGATGAAAGGTTATGAGCATTTTGCCTTATTAGCCTTATGTTATAAATCTTTTTGCTGCACTTAGCTTCAGCATAATACTAACATCTAAGAAAATGCTCCCGCATCCTAAATACTGGTCCTTTAAAATCAGCAATCGTAACAGGCTCCATTGAGACTAAAAGGTACCCCGCTTCCTTTGTGTCTTACGATTTTATGTATTACGCCAGAAGGGTAAAGGCCCGTGGACCGAGATTAAAGAGATACTGGGGAATTATGTTGACAACAGTCTGTCTCGGTAAATGGATTTGATATGGTGGATAAAAAGGAAGTTTTCTTTATATCTTAAGAGCTCTTAGGTCGGTGAATAAATGGTGGGTGTTTAAAACAGCATCCCTCGGGGTAAATTTGAAGGGAGAAGCCTGTAGAGAGGTGTCTTAAAACGGCTCAAGAGGGGAACACTAAACGGAATTGAAAAGTTCATTTTCTCAAAATAATAGACGCTGATGAGTTTCTTCCGAAAAGAGGACACGAAACAAGGTACCATGTTACAAACTAATGGATTGCATTTTTTTTTTCTCGTGAAATACAATTTTATGGTAATTAGGCTGAAGGCAAAAAGGACACAATAATCCACAAAAATGTGAAATTACCTTTCTTCCACGGGTGAAATTGCTATTTGAAGCGGTTAAAAGACGCCGCTTGGTGGTACATTGTAGCATGAAATTGAAAGGTGAATTGTTGCTATGCAATCTCATTTTGATCTATTGATTATGTCGCAAAATAGCCCCAAAAGCAATTTCCAGCTTGGGAATGTAAAAATTTTATGATGAAGACTATTATTAACATTAATAGGAATGGTCGGTGTGCAATAATTAATGGCATGAGCTTTCTTAATTTTCTGAATGAAAACGGACGTCTACCCTTACTTGTAATTTGAAGTATTTCAGGTCACAGGCTTAAGAGTCCTGATTGGCTAACATCAATCAGTCAACCTGTGATGTGAGACTACAGCTTGACACGACAGCAATTGGGAGAACTCCTAAATTATTTTCTTGTCGGCATAGGACACGATTTTTGCATCGTGTGTTACAGGAAATATTGAAGCATTTTCAAAAAATATAAAAAAGATTGGAATTTATATCAGCGGAAAAAAATAACGCTCTTTTAGTGCTAACAACAAATCTTTATTCTGTATAATAACCACGAATTTTAGTATTATACATATACCAACATTTTTGTATTAATTGATTAATGACAAAGAGCTTCCACTGACTCAGAATATAATGAAGAACTACGTACACGAGATTATAGTAATTGAAACTGAGATTGAATTTTAGTTGGGTTTAGTATAAGCTTTGCTCTCACACCAAAAGAATTCCTAATCATCACGTTTTTCCTTTTTTTTCCGCATATTCCAAATGACTTTCAAACCCATTTAATTTACTGATCATCTACCAATTCACTTCTGGGATTTAGTTCATCAGGTCTTGCACCACGAACGTCAATATTTCGCCTAGCATTGCTCCACTTTATAGTTCTCCAGAAATTTTATCTCGTTGTCACAGTAATATTTGTTTTTTGAAGTATTACTTCTGTTGGAACTTTTTTTATTCTGTTCCATCCCATGTTTGTGAATTTCTAGCTCAATATTGAGATTATTCTATTATGCATTCCCAAAAATGTTTCGAAACACTGAAGCGAGCAGACAGCAAAATACGTTAGCGTAATGGGAGTACAAGTTGTTATCGGTACTTGCTCGTTTTATCAATGAATAAACCTTGGAAAAAAGCAAAGATTCCATTGAAAGATCGGTCTGTTAGCATGCATACAAAGTCATTACTAACTAGAAAAGATATTCAAAATAATATAATCACAATCAGAATAATCTAGAAAGGATTTGCAGAAGGTTCTGAATTGTCTGAACAGGTATATATATTAAAACCAAAAGGCCAGAGCGAGGTGCAGTCCGTGCAAAACCGACTCTAGTTGCAGTCCGGAAATGTAAAATGAGAATTGAAAATGAGTGGACAGCACATGCAACACGGGAGTCTGTGAAAAGGAAAATAAATTAGTAATAGAGTCGTTGCGCGTCGACAGTAGTTAATTCAAACTACCTGAATCAATAATCAAGTCAGCGTGAAACTTCAAAGTGAAAAGTGAAAATTTTTGGTGAAAACTTCAATTATAGTATTACGAGTTTATCTTTAACCACTTAAAGAGGACTTTAGAAAGCGTGCACTTATTCCGTGGGACAACTCGTGAAGGACATCTATCTCCTTTTCTTGCCAACTAATATTACGTCTTTTGCTTCGCATGTCAAAAAAAGCATTCACGTTTGGAAAACAACAAATCAAAATAAACGTTCACACAAAAATCAATATTGTTCGCTTATTGAACACCTAACATATACACAAATCTTCGTTCATAGTTAGTTACAAACGTTCATCCTGTTAAAAAATAAAACCAAACACCATTTTAACGTCCTTGCAAAGCTTTCCACAGTATTTTTCACTTTAACATCCAGCATTGGAAACAAATCAGCCAACAACAACGACAAATAGATAAACCTACGAAAATAAACTTCAGAACGAAGAAAGAAAAGGAGTTTGAATTGTTAGAAAACAACAGAAAACGTATCAGAAGGATAAACAATTGGAAATTCAGTAAGAATAAAATTCAATTTATATGCAAAGGGAGTTTGTCTTATTGCCAGTTATGTGGGATTTGCACAACACTAACCGTGATATTGTGAAAAATTCGAGAGCAAATTGAAGACATTTGTAATGCAAAGACTCAAATTTCGTTCAACGATTTATAATGAAGTTTTGTTCTTAGAATCTTAGAATTGAGGTCAGAAGGTGTATTTATACGTATATAGTCATCCTACATTTATATTCAGCGGTATTGGTTCTTGCAAGAGGTTCTTTTGCTTCTACTCTGAATGAATTACCAACTTTGGGTTGAGTGGCTTCGCCTGAAACAATGCGCTAATTTTCATGAAACTCAAGCCTGAAATTTCAAATAGAGGTCGTTCGGCAGGAGCGTCATAAAAAAGTGTTTCGTTGCAGCATCTCACCCCTGAGTTCCTCGGCTCAAAAACGAGCTTCCCGGAATTTACCGTCCCAAGTAATTATCTTGAATTTCATCTGGAGAGGAATAATTTTCATGGAATAATTGAAATCAGCTCAAAGTTAGCCTAACGTTTTTCACTTGCGGAAAATCATCTAAAAATTGTTAATAATGCAAACCTAAAATTGAGGAATTTCCATTGTTCGTTCAAATCGTCTGTGAAAGAGAAAAAAGTACCTACTTCGTGTTTTCTGTTTTGAGCCGAAACTAATATTCGAAGTTTTTCATGCTCGCATTTTCGTTTTCGTCGTAACTCGTTGGTGTTCTATTGCACTAGGATTTATACAATGGGGACAAAACTTTCTGTTTGCTTTCCGTCGGCTGAATTGAATCCTAACAAGGCGGTGTTCTATGAAGTTTTATCTAGATATCACTTACCATACATATTGGGGCATGATTTTAAGAAGACGAGAGAGAATTATAATTCAGAAAACTTTTTCCACTGCTGGCAGCGTTGGCAGGAAAGTAGGCTACCATCAAAATTTTGAACAGGTGACAGGAAAAGTTTTTCTCCCAGCAGAAGATTATAAAGTTGAATAATGTTTGGCTTTACAGATTTGAATTTAGCGGAAATGTAATGGAGAAAAAGCTTGCTGATGTATACCAAGACATTTATACGGAGTGCTTAAGATGTAATTTCAACAATAGATATCGATTTGGGCAAGGCACAGCTTCAGCAATCACAAAGTTTTGGCCAGATTTTGAGATTCCTTCCAAAATAAATTATTCGATATTTTGCAGAAAGTCGACAGAACCTGTGGTCAAACTAAATAGAAATAACGAAAATTTTCTATGTATAGAGAATTTTCTCGTATACTTCAAGGAATTATTTTCGTGGTTGGAAGTTAAAGCCTATTTATGTCCTGAGTGTCGGACTCCCAGTGGCTACCGGACAACGATCAAACACCTCTTGCGACATACCAAGAACATAGGCTGGAACTGTTTGCCAGATTAGCTCCGACTAGGCCACTTTGGTCTTGCCTAGGGGCGCTCTCAGCTGAAAGAAATCCTTTATTCAGCAGGGATGAGATTGAGGAAGATTGGTATCAGAGAAACCCCTCTTTTCTGTGCGCCGCGATGCGAATCAAGATGTCGTTCTTCATAAGAATGATAGCACGTGATGTGATACGCAATCTTAAATGTTTTTACATGGCAACACCTTTCCCGTTGTGGACAGAGCACGCCTATTTTTTCGTAGAGATGCAAACGCAGTTTCGACTAAGATGATCGAGGCTGGTCGCTTTACAAGATGAAGTCATCCGTGGTGCCGGGTAGAAAAAGCAAACAAGGGACGGTGGCTTTCCCATCATACACAGAGAAGACTAGATAAAACTCGTGCACATCAATTAGCTGCGACAGGTAATAATCAGTCTCACCATGCTTTCTACATAACGACGGTCTCATGTTACTGATGCGCTGTGGGGCCCACCTGCTCTACGCTTTGGTTACCCATGTTTCTTACCACAAAACTGGGCTCCTTTTCCTTTCCTCTCAACTGACAATTTCTCTCGTCGACTTCAACCTCCTACATTAGTAAACCCGCCTTCACTTTTCAGCAAGTAGCATTAGCAGGACAACCCTCGGGATAATCAAAAATGCCAGTTCAGAGACAGTGCGGTATGGAGCTGCTATTCGCAAAGCTTTTTACCTCTGTACCTGTACGAGACGCCCTCGATATGACTCCTTGCTAACCAAGTCTTCAAAGCCATACAAGAGCAACCACTCTATTGCACTCATGAGTAAAATTCTTTTGCTAAAGATAAGTCCCCCAGCTTTGGAGGCCAAACCGTTTGAAGCGAGCCAAAAGGCGACCGAGAGCTGACACTCACATAGCGACTTTATTCGTTGACGCTTGACCCTGATCAAAGCTCATCCTGATCAAAGACGCTCATTTTCGAATCTAACATCAAGTTAAGGTGGTTCATTCATTCCTTCGCTTTGATGATCGTTTCTGCAGCCCTAACCAAAAAAGACAATAGATCGGAATACCTCGCTCTATTCCACCGCTAGATCAAACCACGGCCTCCCATCCACCGTCTCACCTGGCGCAATATCATACCTAATTTGCGTTGTGCTTGTTCGACAGTACGTCCGGCGACTATTGCTGTAACGTCTACTGAGTAGCCAATGAGACGCGACTCCTCTGGTAACTGCAACATTAAAAGCTTGTAGTACGAAACATTCCATAGGCTTACGCCTAGAATCGAACCTTGCGCACCCTCTAATGTCAACTCCATTCTTCACCGACCCGCTAATGTATCAAAGACATGTCGTCAATTTCATCAGCAAGATTTAGGCAATGACTGAGATACGTGTCATCGACACGTGTCATGTCAGACATGTGTCATCGATGCGAAAGCGTCACTCTCGCCTTCATGCATAACAAGAAGTTAGGGATCTTGGTTTCCCACTTTCTCGCAGCTTCTAAGAACAATAATTAATGAGGCTACAGTGAAGCCAAAAAGCTAAGAAGTTTGTTACCAGAATCGGAAACACAAAACTTAATCTGCTGCATGGAATATAAGTTATGCAATGAAAGGTTTTCTAATTCTTGAAAATATTTGTTTCAATTGACAAGCCTGACAAACCTTGCGTTCAACTGACATGTATTGAATTCAAAATCATCAGGTAGAAATGCCAGCAAGATTGTAGCTTAAGAGGAAGTTAGTGGGTAAAGGTCGTTACGTTAGAGGTTATCGTCATATATCCAAGATAGCCAATTCAAATTGCTAAATCGTTTTCGGGTTCGGGAACCTTTAAATATTGTAACACCCAAAGCAAGTTTATTCATCCATTTCATACTTTTCTCTCATTGAACCTGATGAGGAAATTACGCTTAAAAGCTCAACAGGGATTCTATTGTAACAGGAGATCCATTTTACCTAAACAAAACAAATGTTATCATACACACACAAACTCGCCTTTTGATCTTCTTTTCTGCCACCATCCATGGCTATTAAACAATAAACATAAAAGCCTCGTGTTCTCTCATATGTGCGTTAACAATGTATGCTTCCATATGTGCTGGAAACGAAAAACATCTCAGACACAAGAATTCAACGACAAAACCGTTTTCCTTGTCTACACATAGTCATTTCCTTTCAACATGCTCAATAACGTAATCTACGCAATGTTCACTTGCTTAAGTAAAAGAAGAAAAAAAAGTGTAATGCCACCTTGGCCCAACCTCCACCCTGCTCATTTCTTAGTTTGTCGCTCTTGTGTCTTGTCTTTTCTTTTCATTGAAGTGAAAATTGAATTAACTTCTAGGAAATGAAATTTTTATGCAAATTCGTTCGTCTGCGTAACACCCGCAGAAGGACAAACTTCAATGATTACATTACTACGCTATCTAGATATTCATGTCTAAGATGAGAATTAATGGGCTTCGGAGTTCTTCTGCAGCACCGGATTTGCCATTTTATTTGTATTTATTTTTGTGGGGCTATATCATTTTTAAGGATATTTATACGGGCTAAAGATGTGATATCCTGAAGTACTGCTGAAGTCTAGAACGTTAAGATTTGTGTTGCGCGAAACGAGTATAGCATGAGTGGTAATGAAAATAAGGAAGATAATATTACGCCCATGGAAAATTTATTGCTCGTCCCATTGTCGAATAGCAGGAATATTTTTCTGATAAAGTTCTAGGAAATGTTGTTCGGAGAATCTTAATTCTACAATAATTTAACCAGAAGTAATCAAACAATTCACTCACTTAAGTTAGCTCATGTAATCGCCTTCCACAGACTCTGCTTATTTGAGGATCATTTTATTTTTCGAACTACTAGAAGAACTTTGAACAAGGTTTTTAATCCTGATAACATCGAAATCTATATGTGAAACAGATTCGATGCTTCAGATAGTGCGAATACATTTGTTTATGACGCCACGGCAAAACGAGCCTTAATTTCAGGAAACAGTAGGGATTTTGGGAACTTCGAATCATAATTCTTTCTTACTTCAACAGAATTTCAGTTACCTTTGCGAAGCAAGGAATCCTTAAAACCAAATTATAAGAAATACGAAATGTGGATTTAATTTGAAAAAAAATTATCGTGTCATGGAAAAATATTATGTCGACATGATAACCGGCATAAAAATATATGTTACCCTTTCCTTGGTGCTATTGTCAGATCTATCTTCATAGGTGGAAACCATACTCACTTTGAAGGTATGACTCCTTATCAGTTCCTCTAGGCAACCTGTAGAAAAAGCCTCCGCGTATTATCACGAGATACAGTGGCGGAACCGTCAGAAGGACGAAGGTAAACAACATAATGAAATCATTCTTGGACTCAACTCTAGAAAATGGGACAGGTGACCCATATCTTGCACCAGCAACATATAAGAAATCATAAATTAAGAAAGAAATGAGAAATCATAAATCGAAGCGAATGTTTGCCAAGTCCCCAATCATATCTGGCCACACGACGAATCAAACATGCTAGCTGAGACCGGCTTTCATCCAAAACTTTAAAGTCCTTTCATAGAAAATGTCTCTCACTCACCCATGTACCGAAGTATTTTAAAGAGGTCCTATAACTAAGGGTTCCATCGTTCAATAGGATTTTAAAAAGGCGACCACTACTAGGTTTACCCTTAAGCAACATCATCAACAGTGGTCTTTTCTGTGGAGATCCAAATCCACACCTTTCCACCTCATGCAAACTTAACCTGCATATACTGAGTTCCCCGTACCTTAAGTTCAAACCAACTCTAACTGCTCTAACCAACCTGAATCAAGAGATAATCAGCCTTTTCACAAACATAACAAGAAAAGATAAGTTAAACCAACAGTGCATTCATAACAATGTTCCTTGAATTAGCCCCTACTATGGACCCCTGCGGACATCTCCTACTGACACTGACTTCAAGAAAATCACACAAGCCTTGGCCAGAAGCAGTTCTCCCCGAAAATTAGCTACCCCAAAGCCCAAAACCTCTGCAACCAACCTCTGCTAATTTCTCTATCACCGCGAGCCAGTTGTACCCGTCAAACGCGCCCTTAAATTCAACAAAAATCCTGAGAACATATTGACTACTACTTCTTTCAACAGTATCTGAAACAAAAAACCACGCATCATTTGTACAACGACCTGTCGAGAGATTCAGATAAAGGTTCAGGAAGTACCTGTTCAAGTTTCTCCTATCATCACTTTCTCCAACACTTTACCAAATGTAGGAAGAAGACAAACACCCCATAAAACCGCAAGGATCTCCTGATCCTAATATCTACACACAATTAGATGTCAGTAGCCATCCATCAAAAATGAATATGGTCAAATAGATGACAGTGGATATTATTCTTAAAGCTGGGTATTTCGAGCAAACGTATAATGGTGTTAGATTTTTTAGGTTCCCGCTTATCTTGGAACTCAACAATGACATTCAGATTCTTTATCTTACGTTTAGGAAATACCAGGTCATGTATTCTCGCATGGAAGAATGATTGTCGCCATATTCAGTATTCTGAAAACGCTAATGCATTTTTCATCCAAGATACATTGCCAGTTAAGCTTTTTGTTTCTTAAGACTTAAGACACTTCTGAATTTGTCATTAATCTATTGTACCTTAAGGACAGCCTGTCTCACAACCGTCTAAAAGCAATCGGGTTTTCTCGTTTCTTTGTTGTCTTGGACAGATACATAGTCTATCTACAGTCTACTACAGGGAGCTTTTATGCACATGAAGGACCCAAAGTAGCTTGGTGCAATGCAATTAGCTTAGGATGAGAGTTCATATATACACAGACACCGTGCATTCGAGACAAATGGACCTGGCTGCATCGGGTGTCGATTGAAAGTTACCTTCCTGACATTCATTATACATTCATCATCTCACTGACCATTTCGGAGAACTATATTTACCTTGAATTGGGTCCTGAATGCATGCGCCACAACGATTTGGGATGTTTGCAGAAGGGACCTTTGTTTTACTAGTGGCAGTTAGCATGCTATTCATCCTGCTGGAAAACCGAATTTGAAGGTTTCATTACGATCCAGTGTGATTGTATGGTTCCATCGTACGTATTTATATTTTTAACGTAGCTTATCAACGTATGGCAAGTGTTTGACATCAAACAAGTATATTACTTAAAGAGCACGGGCCTTGCGAGGAAATGGACATGTTGCAAATACGAAAACTTCATGTAGTAAACAACGCGAGCTTTGCAAGATAGAGAGCTTTGAAATTAAATGACTTAGGTGAGTTTTTTGAGTTACCGAATTTGCTAACTTTGTCAACTTTAATCTACATGAGAATTAATTTTCCAGTATAGTAATACAAAACAATATGTATCTTATCGCGTATGTATACAATATTTAGGAGGCATCCCCCAGTATTTTCGTCTTTATGTTCTTCCTGAACCAATTTGTTAAAGAAAGAACGACAAATTTTGCTTACAAGTCCCAATTTACTCGGGAATTGGAGTCTAATACCGTTTGATTGGGAATTGATTCGAAGTGTTAGCGCTTGTTAGTGGTCCTGCCATGGTGTCAACGTTGAGATTTTAGTTCATACGTCAAGAATGAAGTGGCATACCACTTCATTCAGTCATTCTGTCATAGTTCTGTCATTCTGTCATAGTTCTGTCATAACAGAACTGTTGATATTTGTTGAATTTGACATGAATTTCATTACGTAGGATTTGCCCATGCTCACATCATTTGGATTCTATTGTTAATGTCAAAGATCAAAGGTTAAGGTCAATGTCAAAAGAAAGGAGTCTGCTATGACATCCTCTTGACATTTATACTGACCGCAATAACGCGAATTTTCTGTGATTTATTAAATGAAAGAGCTGGACTATATAATGTACTAATATTTTTGGCAAAATTGATATTAAAAGATGAAGCTTAGGTGTCTTCTGGAATCACAACCTTTTTGGAATACAGTTTAAGTGAGTGTAGGAATCAACGAGCCTGGTGTTTTCTTTTGATCCGTATCCAAAAATTTTATTCAAAGAAGGCCGTTGAAATGAATTTATGAACAATAAAAGATACGTCCAATATTCATACGGTTACTGATCAATTTTTCATCTCTTCTTTACAGGTAAATAAGCAAAGCATCCAAAAGAAATCTTTCTTGTAAGTAAACATCCTTAACATAAATTTAACTTTCAACTTATTTAGCATAACTTAAGCTCGCAGGCCAAGTTAAAAAAATCATAAACAATTTATTATTTATTCAAACAAACAGTTGCAATTTCCAGGAAATTTTCATTTTTTTTTTGCTAATTTCCTTTTGACCGAGGATGATGATTCAATCAAGCCCAAAGGCGTAAACTCTAAATTGCAAAATGCTTTTCATTACGCTTAAAATGGAATCGCTTTGAAGTTTTGGTTTTTACCAATGTAGCTGTTGCGCGTGTATATGTGGAAGCTCATACGTGAACATATATCACCAACAAATATTCGCAATTAATCGTCGTAGGCGTTCTCATCAGTATGTAAATCTGTGCAAGCCGATTTCATGCCTAGATGGCAATAACAATGTACTTAGCTGGCAGAACAGATTTGCTGATATATGCAAATTGAAATTTCGGGAAGCTCGCGAGATTCCACCGATGGAATGAATGTGAATGAAAGGATGTGCCTGCAGCATGCAACATTATACCACGGTTTGCTAGGTGATTGTAGATTGGGTAAGATGAAGCTAGCAGTGAAACGCTTTATTGTGGTGGATATACAAGCCATGCAGCCTTAGTATGCATCTCTGAGTTTTTTTTTTTATTTTGAAAAACGAGAACAGTATTTTTGGATGGATAAATTAAATAAGGTCATAAAATTATTCAAAAATGAAATAAAACACGCTGTGTGTGTAAATCAATTGGGTCTGGCGTTTATGGAAACTCTTCTGATTTTTTCCTATTTTGAATATCTCTGAACATCTCCCTTTTTCCATGCCAGAAACCCAGAATTAAATGATAGACCCATTTGCGAATGTAATAAATCCTTTAATATACCCGATATCAGCGGTCATTTTGGTGGTTGAACGTCGAAGTCGTGGCGCAACTGCCCGTCACGATCTTGTGATGCCTGTCATACTCGCGGTCCATCTACCGCGGTCTCCAACTGCAGAATCCGAGAAGATATTCACGTTTTTCACGTTCTTGCAGACTTGGAAGGATGAACAGCGTAGGGTAGTTTATACAACAGATACAAAAGATGTAAGTTTCAGCTCCCACGCCAAAACCTACTACTTCTACTGATTTGAACCTGAGTTGACGTAAATTCTTGATGAGATTGACTGTCTACTCTAAATATAAATGAATTATTTCATAAAGTGTCCCCACTCTCCCACTGACGTTTTTCTTTGACATTTTTTAAATGTTCGAATTTTTTTGGTGCAGCTCTTCTTTAAATATTCCATTCATTTTTGAATTGTTTCCCATATTATAAATTCTGAAGGAAGGTTCCTTTTGAAATATAATGTAAATGATAGCATAGTCTAATCTGAATTACGAATATTCTAATTTATGTCGAATAGCCTGAGGCCAAAGTTGTGAAAAAATTCATTTCACTGGATGTCCTGAGGACACTGAAGTCCCGTAGCATCTACTTTCAGCATTGCTTGTGCTTCCCACGAAAGAGCTCTGCGAACGGAGCAATGTTATCAAATATGATAGCGCAATATTTAGTATCGTACGGAATATGCATATTCAAGTACGTACATACATGATATTCATTACAGATATGTAGTCCTTCGCTGAGAATTCATTACGTTCAACGCTATGAAAAAATGCAAGGAATATGTAAAATTCTGGAAAAAGAATGAGAGAACTTATAAAATCTGAGTCCAGAGGACAGAGAGTTGGTGTAGACGTTTGCAACTCGTATGTTCGAACTGAACAAAATGGAAATCTATATTTTGAAAGACAAGGAACTATGTTCGAAAAAATATAAGCATTCGATAAAAATAAGCATTCGATAAAAATAAGCATTCGAGCAATGAATTTGTGGAAACAATGAATTTGTTGAGGTTAGTCGTACAAATCAAATTGTATCCAAACATTGCGTATTTATTTAATACTTATATAACGAATAACATTTTCATTTGCCTTAATTTTATCAATGTGACAAAGGCATTTAATTATTTGACCCAACTAAAAAAAAAATACTTCGTACATCAAAAATGACTTGTATAGCTGTTTCGTATGAAATAGCAGAATTACAATTTATTGCAAGTGAAAATTTTAAAAAGAAAAAAATGTGACTTAAACTTAATAAATAAAAAAATCCAAACCAAATTCATGAAGATGATATTAGAAATGAATAAATTCATTTTTTAGGTCTTCTTTCTCCTCTTTTCTCCAGAGATCTTTGTTAAGATACAGTCATCTTTATAAATAAAGTTTTATATTATTGACTGATATTCTACATCGAATAATTTCTCTAAATTTTTTGCATTGCTTTAACAAAGTTCTCGTAAAATCCAGTACGAGGATTATATTCAGAGTTAGTGCTTATCATTTCTTAGCAAAAAATTGTTAAAAACTCAACTTTACGGCAGCACAACACCAACAATTATCTAAACTAAATTGAATTTCAAAAATCGGATTATACTTTCCTTCCGTCATTTGAACTGCAAACTCCAAGGAGCGAATGGAAAAGAAATTCTATACTAAACATTTCATAAGCGTAACATATGGTTCCTGGGTGCCTCTTTGTCACTGCCCTCAGAGTACAGTTGTTGTTTTTGTGTGCTTTTTATTTGCTGAAAATATCGTCCTGTCTTCACGTTGATTGGCTTGGAATATGAGGGTATTTGCAGCATGCATCGTCTGAAACTGATAGAGCAATGACTGGAGAATACGGCGGGTGGAGGAGGATTCCTCAATTCACACCTTTCAAATATTTTTTAACCGGCTTGGCTACGTGTGGCTTTGAATTGTGGTGCAACAAAATTAGGTTGACATATCTGGCATTGTATTCTGGGCGTTTTTCCTTTAGAGAACGACGGATGAGTCTGAATCCCAGCGATTGTTTGACATGGTTTCAGAAGTTCGTAATAGATGACGCCACTGTGTTCCCACCAGATGCGCAACTTGACTGATTTCGCGTCGATGGACCTGGTTCACCTGATATTATCCATGTTTTGGTCGCTTGGGGTTTTCGTAGTTCATCGATTTTTCATCCCCTCTCAAAATCAGATGCATGAAACGCTTTCTTTTTGTCGTTGAAGAAGCAACTCGCACGTCACCAAACGTCGTTCGATGTCTCTCTCTCTCACTTGATGCGGCATTCAAGTTCCAGGTATTTTGATGTCTCCCATGTCTCGCAAGCGTTTACCGACGGTTGATCTGTCAACCTTTAACTCTTACGATAATTCTTCTAGGCTTCGATTTGAACCTTCATTCAACAATTCCCGTAGTTGTGGATCTTTGAACTTTTTCGGTGCTCTTCACGATTTATATCAGTTGTGTCAAAATTTAAAATATCTGTAATATTTAAAATATTTAGAACGCCGAAACCACTCTCTGCAAGTCATCTCAGACTGAGCATGATCGACGTAAACATCGAGCATTATACGATAAGTTACAGCAACATAAAGAATTTCCGCAAATGCAGCTTTTTCGGTATGAAAGTCGACATTTTCAACACGAGAAAAAAAAGGTGTTCACTCTTTGAAGGAATGTCGACTACTGCGTTCGTGAGCTTACGCATACAACTTCCAATTTCCAGAACAATACCACAGTAGTCACTAAAATAGTATCTGTAAAGACATCTGTCTACCAACGGCGGAAACTTATTCCGAAACCCATTATTTGATTATCGGTCACATGATGGATGATATTCTGAAACTGACCTTAAATTCAATTATTTTATCTCTATTGAAAATAAATTTATTTGAAATAATCCGCAACAACCAACTAGTCACTACAATAATGGCATATGGTGCTTATTTCTGTTTAAAACGTCTCCATATTGCCCATTGTGAGACTTTGTTGCGTATTTTCAATGAGTGGGGAGAAGTATGAAATAAAATCAGAAAATGATAAGGTGAGTAGAAAAGGTTGTGATGAAATAGTAATTGACTAATAAATGTATTTATATAAACTTAACATACCTAGGGCAATCAATATGTCGCACCTGCTGCGAAGGAGGAAATTGGTTAAAAAGATTATAACAATTTGAAAAAGCACAGGCCGGATAATGGTTGCCAAGAGAAGCACTTTTTTTGAAAAAAGCCGGCTACATTACGGCGTAGGCTTGGGGGTTTGGGAGAGTTATGGAAAGAAACACGACTAAACCATGAATATGGACGCCTTGATCCTTCTACTTACACATATCTCAGCACACAAATACAAGAATGGTCTTACCGGTCTAATACTTCTTAAATTAATTATCTAAAAAAATTTAAACAAACTAATAACTTCTTACATGTATATACTTAGGTATATGTTTCTCTTCAATTCCCAATGCCAGTGAAAATGTCTTCGACGATATCGCGGAATTTGTCACGCAATGTCAAAAACTTCTGAAATTGATAAAGCCAGACCAAAGGCAATTTGGAATATAGGAAAAAGTTCAAAGCTGTAGAGCAATATTAATAACTAGTAAATAACCAGTCGACATCCACCTAAGCTGGTAGTGCCAATCGACGCGTCCCAGCCTGTGAGTTGGCACCTGATGAGAAGCGGCAGGGACGCGTGTTTGAAACCAGCTTGAGCTCTTTCCGCAATTCTTTATAAATATTAAATTCACTATCGAGGTACTCGAAACATTTGATCAGAACTTCCGCACCCATGAGTCTTCGCTGAGTTAGCTTAGAAAGGGTATAAATCACTTATAAGTTGTAAGTGAAAATGGAAAAATTGATCTACCAAAAACTTCTGAAATTAAATAGTAATCATCAAATGAAAGTAAGTAAATATAAAATATTTCATTTAGTTAAATTGTGCTGCGCTGATTCTGACCACCTCTGTTTGATTTCGGGACTTTACTTACTTCTTCTGCGGTGATTCTGACGCAACTCGACTTCGAGACTTCAATGAATTCCGCTGCGCTGCGTCCTGACCACGTCTGCTGCCTACTTACTATGATCTTGGCACCGATCTTAATCAAAATGTGTTCTTGGGCCTTGTAATTCAAAGATTTTGCGACTCGAGGACTTCTGGGACTAAACACTTCACACAGCTGCTCATACTTATTGATTCTCTTCGTTGTCATCAATACTTTAATCACATTTTCTATCCCCTATTTTCCATTCTTAAGTCACAATTTCTATCCTGCTTATAGCGATATGTTCGCTATAAGCATTCCTGCCATTGTGTGAATCATATCATTGGAAACTTTCTTCCCAAAAGTTCCCTTTCTTTCTTTTTTATGTTTGTTTTTAAATATCTTTTTCTTCTTATCTAACTTTGTCTTCACTTTGTCTTCTACTTTAACTTTGTCTTTACTTTTTCTTACTTCTATCGTACTGATTTCTACCATTCTTAAATGTAGCTGAACACAACCAACACCTAAAGTATATTTACCGCAAAGTTTTCCCAAGCGTTCTGTGAATTCAAAGGATGATAGCTTGGTCATTTTCTGAGAAAAAAAATTTTTTTTTGTATCTTTGATTATTGCCTCATTCTTATTTATCTAAATTTTACGAAAAAAACAAAATCTAAATAAAAATGCTTTCATTTTGATTCTTGTCTTAGTTCTATTGAATTTCGTATGATTTTCTTTAACTTAAAATATTATGGGTACAAAATGAAATTTTAATCAAAACTTCATTCAATCATAAAAATCCTCATACAATCGTGCTTTTTCTCTATTATTTTTATTTTAATTTCTCTATGCCGCCTTCACTACTATACGACGGAAAACGTAACAACTATTTCCATATTATTTGGAAGTTTGCGATTCTTATTTAAGGGATATGCATCTTGTGCCTGACTGTTTTTGAGGCCTTGCTTATCTTTTGTACATTTCCTGCTCTCTTTAGGCTTACCATTGCTTTTATGGACCTCCCTATTATGTTAGGTTCCATAGTTTGACAGTAACACATCTTTTTGTCAGTGTGAGCCAGGATTTGACGCAATGAATGTCAAATCTAGTATTGCTTTGTGTTGGAATGTGTCGCAGAGACATATCAGTCACTATTCGAACCATAGTGTGCTAAGCCTCTCAATAGTCTGCAATTTTGTTCGGAAGTAACCCTGCTTGAATAGGAACTCGCTGCGAAAGGTATCCATTAGTTCGGTTGACCCAGCCTGAGCACGCTATCCGGAAAGGAAAAGGATGGCTAGTTCGAAGTATTGTTGCCGAGGATTCGACGCTCCTGACGTAAATAGTCTTAAATAAATAAATAGTAAATAGTAAAACAATATTTAGCAACAGGATTTAGAATGGATTCTGGTTTTCGATGTTCAGAAATCATTCAAGGCAGCGCTGCATCTAAGGTGGTACCGTGAAACTGGGACCAACTCATAGACCGGAGTTAATCTGCGACACATCAAGAGGTCAACGCATAAGAGACATGACATATTAGGTAACACAAGGTTACATTCGAGACCGATGTCTATGGAATGTTTCCTATTTTGAGGATGTATCTATCAAGAGTGTTGCGATTGATTAGCTATGAAGATGATATAGCAGGAGAATGGTTGAGCAAACTCATCTCGAACTACTTATGATACCAACACAAGAGCGCTAAGGATGACTGACCGTGAGTTAAGTCTGGCATTGATCTGGCATCCAACTTTGTTCTTCTAACTTCGGATCGTTCATCTGAATCGTTTTTGCTCATCAGTAGAGTATTTGTCAGGTTGAAGGAACTTTTTTAACTGCTTGGTTGGCTGATTGACTCGGCGGCAAACTTCTTGGATCAAATCAATAAAACGATGGACAAGATCGCTTCAGTAGTGTGGACTGTCAGTCATTTCGTGGGCATTCTGAAGGATAAATCTCCCGAAAAAGTACCTGGTTATGAGTGCGGTGTAGGATAACATTCCTCAAGATCGCGCTGGAGTTGTGACTGCGTAACCTTTATATTCTATACTTAGGCTTCACTATTCTAAATTGTCGCTCGGCAGACATTGGTAACGCTAATTTTCAATAATTGCCGCTACTAGGTATTATTTAGTTTACTGAGAGCTAAGTGGTAGGAATGCGCGGAGCTGGGGTGGGTTATATTGCCTGCTTGTCTTACCCTCCATGGGATTGTGCTGCAGGTTTATTATAATAGTTGCATTAAATTTATAATTTTAATTCATTGAGTGGCTTCGAGCCAAGGACTTCAGAATGCTCTCGGTGTCTTCAAAATATTTAAGATGAAGCAAGAAGACGAAATGAAGGTGGTGAAAGTAAGAGAGCATCATCGTATGGCACTTTATAGATACACTTTTAAAGATACTTTAAGGTATGTTTAAAAAAAACAGAAGCTGCAACAAAACTAAAAAGATACGATAATAATTTCTTGTTAATTATAGATGAAGAATTTTAGAACTATTAGATGACATGTTCCAAGAAATATCTGCAAAAGATGAAGGAACTGTAGCTTATGACTTTGCTGAAAATAGAACCGATTTCAACAGTGTTTTAACAAGGAAAAAGAGATGACAAGTAAACATTGGCTCCGCAATTTTCCAAACTAACTTTCAAATCTTTCATTGATACGTCTATCAATGGTTGGTACATCTCAAAGATCATGCAAGACCGACAAAAAAATCAAATTTTGCTGGTGCTTGATAATCTTGTTTTATGTCATATTGAGGCTGTGGATGATGATTGGCAGAAGGACATAGAAGCACTGAATTTGTCACGTAACAACAGCCACAAAATGCATCTCTTGACGGAGGCTTTCACAGTGCGTTAAAAATATATTTTCCAAGCGACTATGAGAAGTGGATGAGAAACCGTCCTGGCAGTGTTATAACCAGATTTGAAATAACTTCTCTATTTACCCAATATAAAGCGAATCGGCTACCCTTTTCTACACTGGGGAATGTTTCAAAGTTTCTGGAATATACCCCTTCAATCCAGACATCTTCACTGAAGTGGATATTCTGCCTTGCTCTGTCCAAGAGAAATGGATGATAACCTTTGATTGTCTAATTCAACGAAGGCTCATCAATTACAGCGTGTGTCGACTCCTGAAGCCAGCGACGAAGAAATTTGTAAGCTCCTACAACTGTTATATCCAATAGTTATATACTGTATCCTGGGTCCTGGATCCAGGGATAACGAAAGTAACATATATTTCCCCAATTCCTAACTCAGATATAATGCAAGGAGTATTATAAGAGGAAGCAGAAAAAGTCAGAAAGACTCAGGAATACGTCCTTCAAACTACACTTTGAAAAAGTGAATAAAGATAAAAAAGAAGATTAAGAAGGAAAGCAGTAACTCGACAGGACCTGCATGGAAACCACTGAAGTAACAAAAAAGTTGGTAATGCTGACTAGAGAGCCAATTACCGAGGATTGGGTCGGTTCTTCTAATTGTGCCAAATAGTGGCGTGTAGATTCTACCGCACATACTGACACTGGATCTTTCAAATGCAAAATTTGTTTGTCAAATATTTGAGTAATTTGATATGGTGACTTGGAGAGCCCTCGGTGGTTAGGCGCAATTTTACTCAACTTAGTACGCAACTTTACCCGTAAGTAGCTGAAAGACAGCCCATTTTAGGATTTTTCTTCTATTTCGTTTTCGAAATTTGATACGAAAGATTCGACCAAAAATAACTTCAAGACCTCGATAACGTGTTAATGAATCTATATAAAGATGATTGTGACAGTTGTTGTTTTTCTCTATTTATGGCCAATCCAATATGAAGTTCGCAACCTCAGGGACACCTGCTCTAATTTTCTCTCGGTTTCAATTCAAATTTATGCAAACAGCGACGGAAGGACGATTTTTCAAATTTTACAATGAATTTAAGAATTAAATTAATTTCTTAAATTCAAAGTGATTCTCCGCCAACGCCCTAATTCTCGAAATGATGTATCTCAAATTTGTATGTCGCCAAGTAATCAGAATTTATTAATATCCTTCATGATGTGTGCATAAAACCAGTAATGACTCGGAGTTGGCATGAATTTGATTACCACAAAATAATTTCAAATTCCAAAAACAACGCTAGACAACCACAATTGGTTAAGATGTGAACGACAGATATGTACATAAATCAACCCTAGTCAACATATATACAATTTCTTATCCTGCATTTCACTCAACACCAAACAGGCGAAAGGAAGGATTTCAAATATTTCGATTCCTCTCATAAGATTACGAAAAGAGCACAAATAATTTATATCTGCATGCACATAGATACCATATCCAATAAAAACGTCATGAAAACATTTCTAACCCGCAGCGCTGAGTAAACACCGAGTTTCCGAGCATTTAATCATTTTTACCAGGAACATTTCCAGAAATCTGTTTCTACCGAATCTTGGCAAGCGTTCCTGCTTTGCTATCCTATCCGACATTGCTCGTTTTCTCTTTGCTTGACTTACGGGCAACATGCATGCACAACCCCCTCCACACAATTCAAATCCGCATCGATTACACAACTTGGAAACTCCAAACCGAATTCTTCCTGCGAAAGCCTCAGACGGCGGAAAGGGAATAGCAACATGGTACAATTTCCTCTTTTAATCATGGACCAGACTTCACCAATTTTACGTTGCGGATATGTTTTTCATCCGAGTTTTATAATAAATGATTTTGTCTTGAAATTCTAAAAGGAAAATTTCAATTTAATCCCCACGAATTTGGGTTTTGTATATATTTGTCCTGGTATGCTGACACGGGGATGAAAACGTTATGAATGGTACACCAACAATGTCTAGTTGGCCTAATTATTGTTACCAGCTCTCATGGCATTGGTTTAGAAGTAATGACTTCAAAAGTGCGTTATTTGTTGTTATACACGTTTTAATTGTTGTTGTTGGTAACAGCACGTTTACGATAATTTAGAGGATCCTATATGTGTGTATGCTATCATCAAGACATTTTGTTTCATTGGGGGAAAAATCATAACAACTAATATAAAGTTAATATAAGGGGGTATTGAATTGAACTTTCACATGAAACTTCCTTCAATTGACAATTAAAACAATTGAAAATTCGAATGTGAAAGCTAAAAAAGGAAGTCGTATATAACTAATAAAGTGAAGTTGCTGTTGACTTATCAAAAATTCATCCGCTTGAAAATTCGTTAGCACCCACATCGTTACAAATTTTCACAAAAAATCGTTACAAATTTTCACCAGGACTTTAGTCAGACTTAAACTTTGTCAATTTCTGTGAACAAGTAGGTGTTGACATATTTTATTGAACGCTTAATTTTCTCGTGCTTTAGAATCTTTCATGTAATATTTGACGCATTTGACTTTTATGTAATATTCCCTTGTTGTGGTTGTATAAAGTATCGCGTGTTTCAATTTCTTAAACCCTTTTCAAAAAGAGGTTGCTCACACCTTGCCGTTTCCTTGGCCCGAAAATCCTATCACAATTGTAGTTGAGGCCAAAAACTGGTTACAATATTAGCAGGAAATTCAGTTCAGTCGAAAAGAAATCATGATAATATATAAATTATGGTGATCCAAGCGGCTTTTCCTGCGTAGCATTACATAAGGCGCATAACTCCACCCTTGGTGATTTCTCAGAAGTTGTTAGTACGTTCCAGCGTCACACTACACTTCCACTGGATGAGTTCCTATTCAGTGCGTTGGAAACGCTCAATACCCCAAATCCTCCGTGGGAATAGTTTCCATGTACCCGAATATCTGATGAGATTAGAAAAACTGTTGTTCAAGGCTCGTTCTTCGGGTCTGACCCGCAAAACATTCTTTTGTGAGTTACTGAGTCTTGAGCTGTCAAATGAGTTACATTTGATCGGCTGTGCAGACGATGTTGCTGCGCTACTGACGATTAGGTATACAAACGTGCCAAGCGAGATTATGAATGACTGGTTCACACTGGTCCTGGATAATCAAGTGGTCATCCTGCGTCCTCAGAGGTCGGCCACGCAGTATCGGGGAACTGGAGAATTCATTCTAACTGAGAGGCGAATCTCCAGAGTGAGGCCTATCGATATTGCGAAAACGCTAATTCAATTGAAACAAATAGTGGAATTCGTAAAAAAAATAAAATTCTCCTTTTAATTTTGCGTTATGCTTTAATTTTCGAAGTCAACTTTCGACTGTAATCGTTCGTTTGGGTAATTAGGCGACTTAAATTTTTCTAATTTTTGGTGATTAGTCGGAAAAGCCAGGAATGGCAATTACCACTATCTTGGCTCATAAGAGTATTCTTCTCTCTTAGAGTCGTCAGGCTTTCTACGGCGTCTAATTCTCTTGTATCCCTTGCTTCCCTTACTGCTTTTGTATCGTTAATGTCCTTTTATGATAATGTGCTCGACTACGATTCACCTGAAGTTTTTAAGCTTTCCTTTCTTCTTTGCTGCTGTCACTTCACTTATGAGCTCTCGTATTCTGGTGTTTATTAGTCGTTTGAGCATTCAATTCTGTAGATTCCTGTTTTGTACAAGCAACAGATTTCCTGCGGCTGTTGCTTGTTTTTTGTGGATTCCAGGATGGTTTTTAACTGGTATTTGTTGCTAGACTCTATAAGTCGTATCGATTTGTATTCTTTGGGGGTGTTTTTCAGTTGCTTTGCGATGCCCTCATTGTATGCTTTAGCCTTCCAAAAAGTTGTTGCTTGGCCTAGTGTGGTTATTGTTCATCTTTCCTTCATATTTCGGCGTCTCACGATTTTCTCTGCAATCCTCCTTATTGTTCAAGGGTTCGAACCATTCAATTTAGCTGTCTGTACAATATATTCCATTTCCTTCTTTTTGCCACCACGCTTAAAGGCAAGCCTAATATGCGGTTAATCATTGCCCGGTTCGGCGATACCTTAATTTGTTGCGTGTGATTCGAGGAGTTAGGAATTGTGCTGTGCGTGTGGCTTGGTTTCCTGTAAACTTCGAAGCTCAGGCAGCCATCCCTTCTTGATACTAGCGTGTCCAGTAAGCTAGCACACTGTTCTTTTCCTCCTCAATTGTGAAAGTGATGTTCTTGTGTACTCTGTTGAGGTCCGTAAGAACTCTTCAAGATTCATCTTTTTTGACATACTCAAAGATATCATCTACATATCTTATCCACACCATTGGAAGTTTATCTTTCTCTCTTAGTTCCCTCTCCAGCCTGGTCATGAACATATCGCTGAGGAATGGTAAGAGCGAGTTCCCCATCACGACTTGCCCTTTGGTTTTGTAGAAGCTCCCTTTGAACATAAAGTAGTTCTCAGTCCTACACAGTTTGCAAAGTTGGATGTATTGTCTGGTTTTTACTTTTCAAGCGTGAGAGTCGTTCTGCGTTAGTAGCCAGTCCTCGACATATCTTGAAGTTTCCATTAAAGGTACACTGGGGAAAAAGGGCTTTCACTTCGAACGATAGCATTACCTCATGGTCTCCCGGCGGACCATATGAGAGCAGGTTCTCTGTGAATGCATTGCTGTTCCTGACGGAGCCACTTCCTTCTGGCTTCATTTTTTTGAACTCTTCCACCAACCATCTTGCTAGCTTCTAAGTGGGTTCATTCGTGGCAGATATTATTTCTCGCATTTCGTTTCCCTTCGTGTGAACCTTCGGTAAACATTTCATCCTTGGTAGCGTGGGGTTGGGGACCCTTTCTTTTCAACTCCCCGATTAGCGGCTCGCAGCTTTTAATCACGCGTTCAACTCCTTTTAGTGATTTCTCAAACGGGTTTTGACGGAGTTTGAGGAAATTTCCGCTGTGGAACTTATCTGCAACTGTTTCTTCGTATTTTTCTTTGTCCATTATGACTACTGAGTTCCCTTTGTCGGCTTTGATGTAATAAACCGCTTTCTTCCTTAGTTCCTTCACTATGTTTTCGTCCGGGCTTTTTGTTGTTTTGCGTGCTCCAGATATAGCCTTCGATACGTCCTGCCTCACTATTTCTGTACACGTTTCTGGCAGTTTGGTTATTGCTGCTTCCATTCCTATGATTATGTCCTCCGTTGGAGGCCTCTTTAGTTGAATCGCGTAATTGAGTCCCACGTTGAGCAGTCTCATTTCCTCTGTTGAAAAACTCACCGGCGACCTGTTGATTACCAGTCCATGGACTTCATGAACCTTGAAGTTTTTGTTGTTCTTTGCTGCCGTTTCTTCCAAATGCTTTCTCATTTGTCCTAGTTTTTTTGGCCATCTCACATTGCAAGCTCTGTCTGCTTTCACTAGCATGTCCTCCATGTATCCTTTCTCACAGTGTTCTGATTCTTTCATTAATGCCAGGTGACATTCGTAGGTTCTGAAGGTGATTTTGTTTAATTTATTGTAAAGATGCTTAATACTTATTTTAATCAGGTCCCTTTCCACATTTTTTATTTTGGGGCCCCGTGTATTTGAGAAAACTGTGTAACGTCACCTAATGACTCTTTGGAGGTAACTCTTGTTAGCAAATAAGCTTTTAAAAAATTTATGTGTTTTTCCATGTGTAAGTCTTTTGAGGAACAAGTCGTGAATTACAACGAACGTTGGTGAGCGAGCTGTTCATTAGTTTCTCCTGTCGTTGTTACAGATGCATTCTCGGAAATATTCAGAAAGTTTCGTGACGGTCACAATAGCATGGGTCTGGTTCATTTGTTTGCTTCTATCCTGTGAAAATGACTCGTTTTTGTTGCTTCCAGCAAATCTTCGCATGTGTTTGCATATTTTTCGCTCATCGAACTTTGCTGAGATCCTGGAGAATCCTTTAACGTTGATGACTTCTGGAAAATTCTCATCTTTGCTTCAGAAGTATATACTAGCAACTGCAGGCAATAATGCTTTGTAATTCTGGCAATGACGTTATTGTTATCTGTGTAAGGATAATAGTAATGTCTACTTATGGAGAACCAATATTCGTGTATTCAAAAGCTTATTTTCGTAAGTTACTTGAAGAATTAGTGATCTTCTAATGTAGATTTTCGTATTCGAGGGCATATCAGTGAAAAACAGAGGGTTTGATAATGAAAGTTTTCAACGTTTTAAGGAAATTCTTTTTAATGAATCCCCGGCAATGCTTATAATAGCTGGGGATTCATGTATATAATTATGATATGCTTTCGCAATTACACATGTCCTAACATAATGGGATTCGTTTTTCTAACTCATGGAATCGATTAAGATGTTAAAGACTGTCAAGTTATTTAAGGGAGATTGTCCTGTATTCATTGCCCACCTTCAGCATTATTGAAAATTATAATCAGTCAATTCTGTCTTTTTTCCCTTAACAGTCTTCAGGCTAACCAAACTTAACAAGAAAATCTTCTTTTGTTTCTACTCCAAATACTAGAGGATCAAAACCAATGTTGAAAAACAGGAAAGTTAGATTTTTTAATTGAACTGCAAAACAGGCAGAATCACATACTGGCAAGTTAACTACAAAAATAATACATGTTTAGAAAATGATTCTCATTATATTATAGCTGGAAATTTAGGGCGAAAGTGAATATTTCCATTGAAACATCAAATCGAAATAATACAAGTATTTATTTTTAAAGAAAATCGATTAATTTGTCATATCAAATAATATAACTTTTTCCTTATAAAACTCATGGATTTTTCGGTTTTTATTTATGAAACTTCCCAAAATCAGTAGACCGAAAAATGTATAAAGTTTCTTTTTTGTAAATTCAAAAAGAAATCTAAAGCATATGGCGAGTTCTGTGCGGTTCGCCCTAAGTTTAAGGAAAAAATTTTCCCGCTTTCTTCTCCTTTGAGCGTTTGTCATATTTATCACAGAAGGGCTATTAAAGTCAGCAAGCTTGGTCTCTTCACCAGTTAATAGCAAGCATACGAACGAATCCTTATGAAGAGCGCTTTCGGAACAATTGAGACAGAATAGACAATTTTTCCCCTACTCTACTCATGAAAAATTAATATATTCTTTTGTCGTCTAAATGTCTTGGGAGAAAACACTTAAACCAAAGTTTTGTCATTGCTAAAAATTTTCTTGTACTTATCTTAACGAGGTCTTTAGGAAAGTTTCCATTCTCTTATTCCGTTTATTGGCTGGTTTTTAAGACACATGTAGATGAATGGCATGGCAACTGCAAATTGTATGCTTAATGCAACCATAGAGACTTAAGGACTTAAAGTATCTGAAAGCTATAAGATAATTGACCGTGAACTTTTCGTTTGAAATGTTTGTTTTCTACCACCACAACTTTTATCAGATTCGTTACAATAAGAAAAGAATTTCTCCGTTGTCACTGTAGATCTGGTTTGAAATAATGACTTAAGATTAAAATTTCTTCATCGGAAAGTTTGCATTTGTTAAAAGGATGACAGCGAAGTGAAATTACGTTCCGTTGTAAAATTCTTTAAAAGTAGTGAATAAAGTGTGATATCAACATAAACAAAAAACTCCAATTTATCTGTATCTGTGTCATTAAGCTTGAATTTTTTCACTGGAGAAGTCAATCCAACGTCCACCACTTGTAACCATTAAATTCTGAAGAGTCTCAAATTACTTATAGTTTCACTGAAGAAGTATTATTTGAAACTTAATTTGCAGTAAAAAGTTTTGAAAATGTTGCTCTTCAAACTTTTTTACTTCAAGGAATTAAAAACGCATTATTCTCCGAGTCCTTTGGAACTCTCTATCTCTGTTCTGAAATGACTTTATTGGGGTAAGTATATTTAGCAAAAAAACGGAGTCTAAATAGTTAATGTCCTAAGGAAAAAGGGAAACGATAAATAAATGGGGACAACTTTGTTCTCAACACTAGTAGATGCACTTCGAAATGGTATTTTTTTTTAGCTTGGCTGATGTTGAAAGGGGTTGATATTGTCTTTTGCTGAGTTTTTCAGGAAGCAGCCACTTAATGCTTTCGTTGCAATACTGTTTGTCATTCATATTTAAAAAATTGCTGGATTCAAGCGCAGTGTATATGCCGGATATGTTTTATTGCTTTTAGACAGAATACAATATATAGAATTCGGTTTTTGATAGTATTTTCACAGCAATGCAGTTTTCTAAGAGTAAAACATAATTTATCCTTGTCGCCCATGAAATGGTCTTGCAATACTGACTGCATCCTTCAACACCATTCTGTTGTTACATACGTGTTAAACCGATACCTTGCATTACGATATTTCACATTAGTCGAAATAAATGTCGAATAAATACGCGTCATTTGACATTGCCTCGTAAAATACCTAAGCAGTGACATCAAATAAATCTAAATGTCTTAAATATAAATCAAGATGGATGATTTCGACTTAGGATGCAGTGTAAAAAAGTCTAACAAAAAATTAAATACTATAAAATATAAAAGTGAAATCCCAGCTACAGTTTATTTAAATTTCTTGCTAACGATTTTTTGTTTTTTTTTTTGTTTGGGAGGTGAAGGCTTTTTACGCCCTGAGTGTCGGGCTCCCGCTACCGGACTACCGACTAAACAGCTCCCCTGTCACGCCGAGAACCTAGCCTGGAACTGTTTATTACATTACTTCGGACTAAGCCTCATTAATCATCGCTTAGCGGTGCCTTCAGGTTAAGGGAGATCCCTCTTTCTGCACGGATGGACCAAAAGGAAGAGAATTGCTGTTACAGAGATCCCCCCTCCCTCACCAAGCGATCCATCATGCCCTTCTTTATAAAAAGTACTGTCCCTACGTAATGCGACACACAGTTCCAATTGTCTTTTGATTGCATCATTTCCCGCCTATTTTCTCCGAGAGATGCGAACGGAGTCTTATCCATCTGGTACACGTAAAGAACGTGTTGCAGGCGTCATCCGTCATCCCCAGACAGGACACGCAAGTTGGGGATGGTGACTTTCCCATATTATAAAGGTAAGACTGAAAATACTCGTGACCACTGAGTAGTTGCGTCAGGTTATAATCAGTCTCACCATGCATTCTGTAGAACCATTACCACAAGCCACTAATCAGCCGTGCGGTCTACCTGCCTTGCGTTTCGTTTTCCCATAATTGCTGCCACAAGGTTAGGGTCCTTCTCCGTTCCTCTCGGCTGACGGTTTCTCTCACCGACTCCCCCTACGTAAGTATATACGTTTCCGTTCCGTTCGTCTGCAAGTAACTTAATAGGAATCACCCTCGATATTACCAGCACTGCAGGTTCAGAGACAGTGCGATATGCAGCCGCTACCCGCAAAGCTCCTTGCTTCTGCACCTGTGCCAGACGCCTTCTGTACGTCTCTTTACTAAGTGCGTCAGCCCAAACCTCGGAGCCATACAAGAGCACTGACTCCATTGCACTCATCAGTCGACGTCTTTTGCTCGAGGTTGGTCCCAGCGGGCCCAGAACGGAACTTTTTGCCACCGCTGATGTCAAATCAATTCTTCGCCGGCCTCCCAATGTATCATAGGTGAGTTTCCGATTTTTCAGATAATCCTTCAATATCCGCATCAGATACCTCGGCACCCTGAAATATTCCAGAGCACGAAGAATATCTGTCCATCTAGTAGAATTGAAGGCATTTCTCACATCGAATGTTATGAGCAGTACTATTCGTCTCGAGTTGTGATTGTGGGCTTCTTCCTGCTAGACCGCAATCACTACCTCTGCTCTTGCACCGATCGTGGATCGACCACCCCTGAAGCCGTACTGCTGAGGAGACAGATCTCCGACAGTTCGGATGGCCTCTCCAAGTCTTTCTCTAATGAGCCTCTCGAGCACCTTCCCAGCGGCGTTCAACATACATAGGGGCCGATATGCAGATTTTTGATTTTTCGATGTTAATGATTTCTCCGCATCATCCAGCTCGATGTCGCTAAAATCATCTTAATCATCGGGAAAATCGCTTAATCATCGGGACGGGATGCATAGGGAAAAGCGCTCGAACAATCTCGTTCATTTTTTCCATTTCAAGGACACAGCGCCTCCTTGCAGCTCCTAACTTCCGCATGGCAAGCTTGTAACCCAGCCCCCACGGGTCTCTATCGATGTCCTCAACGAGGTTGTGCCAGCAGCGAGCGAGCCCAGCGAAAACAAATTTACATTTGTTCAGTTCGATGAAAGATTTGGAAACAAAAAGTTTCTTCTTAAGTTTTTCTTAGTTGCGTACTGATAGATAAAATTTATTTTTTGAAATCTCTGCGATCATTTTTTATTTTGAAATCCCTTTTCATTAGTTGTAAAAAATTTTATAGGGAAAAATTGTTATAATTAAATAATTGTTATTATAGGGTTAATAGTTATTGTAGGGAAGCATAATAATCATAAATGGAAAATTATAAGAAAAGATTTCGAGAAAGGCTTGAAACTAAATTTCATATTCACAAGCGTTTTGGGGCAGGAGAATGAGCTAAAATATAGCTTAAAACACTTGAACTAGCAGAAACTACTGTGGAAAAATTTGGAAAAAATTGGAATCGCAATGGAATTAAAATTTAAAAAAAAAATGGGAACGGAAGTTGGTACTACGAAAAAAAGGAAATGGAATTGGAAATTAACAAAATAAAGGGGAAAACCTACTGTGTCAGACGAAAAAATCTTACCCGTGCAAGGGTTTTCTACTAGTTAAAATGCAATCTTTCCTTGTGGATTGAAAAACAAGTTCAATCTTGAAATCAGGAAAAATCATACAAATTATGTGAAGAAATTGAAAAACAATTAAGGCAAAGTGATATGGAGAACGAGAGTGCTGTTGAAAGGTGACCAAAAGTTTCAGCGAGTCAAGACTGTTTTAAGTAAAATGCAAGGATGCCAATACCTTCATAATGTAAAATAGAAAGGTGAAACAGCTAGCGCCGGTACCTTTGCATCTGCGAGATTTCATGCTTCTATATGGGCCCTTATTCATTGCAAAGGAGTACACCAAAGGAACACCTAAGCAAGATTTCAACGTTGAAGCGACGGGAGTGTTAAGAAAAAACCTAACGAGCAGAAATATGCAGTAGTTTCAACAGAATACAATTACGTCATCCAAAGTATACAACATTTGATGCTATGACCACCTTCCATCTTTCTGGTAGTAGACTGATTCCTCGGCGGGAAAAATCCCCATCCTGCGATTCAATCCAGTCATCGCACAATTCTTTAAGAAGAAGTAAATCGTTCTCCAGTAAGGACCGATTGCATGGAACGGAACAAATGGATTTCCGAAGGAGCAGTGTCCGTGGAATACGGCGGGTGGGGGAAGTTTTCCCAACTAACACCTGCCAAATATTTCTTGACCGACTTGGCTACGTGTGGCCTTGCATTGTGATGCAGCAAAATAAACTCGTCATGTCTGTTATTCCATTCTGTCCGTTTATCCTTCAGAGCTCGATGCAGATGGATGAGTTGCCGTCGGTACACGTCCCCAGCCATGGTTTCAGGAGATCGTATTAGATGACGCCACTTTGGTCCCACTAGAGGCACAACACGATCTTGGAAGCGTGCATATTTCATTTTTGCGTCGATGATCCAGGTTTACCTGGCATTACCAAATGCTTAAGTCGCTTAGGGTTATCGTAGCTCATCCATTTCTCATTCCATGTTAGAATCAGATGCATGAAACCCTTTATTTTTGTCGTTGAAGAAGTATCTTGCACGTCACCAAACGCCGTTCGATGCCCCTCTCTTTCAGTTTATGCGGAACCAAGTTCCAAGTATTTTGAATCATTTCCATGGCGTATAAGCATTTACCGACGATTAATCTGTCAACATTTGCGACAATTCTTTTAGGCTTCGACTTGAATCTTCATCCAACAATTTACGTAGTTGTGAATCTTCAAACTTTTTCGGTGCACCTTCACGACCTTAATTAGTCACGTCAAAATCACAATTTTTCAAACGCCGAAACGACTCCGCAAGTCGTTTCAGATGAAGCATGATCACCATAACCATCAAGCATTATACGCTAAGTTTCCGCAACATTTTCTAGAGACTAAAATAATGACTAAGACTTCCCGCAAATGCAACTTTTGTGGTATGGAAGTCGACATTTTCAACACGAGAAAAAAAACGGTGTTCTTGCTTTGAACGAATGTCGACTACTGCGTTCGTGAGCCTACGCATGCAACTTCCAATTCCAAGAACACAACGACATCAGACGCTAAAATAGGAATAGTATCTGTAAGGAGATTTGTCTACCAACGGCGAAAACTTATTCCCATACCCAAAACATAATATATCAACGATTCATTGTTAACATACAAATATTCCAATAATATGGTTTGTTTCCTCAATTAAAAATTGAGTTTGAAATTGCTTAAGGACATGCTGAATATTTCGAGAGTATGAAGATTGGACTGGTTCCACTTTCAAAATAACCATTTCTTATGACAGTGCACCTTAAATATAATTTAGTGTTGAATATTTTCTAAGTGTTGTGTGATAGCGAGCGCAGGTGGACTCAAAAAACTTTGCAATAAGACACTAACTCTTTTTGAAAAATAGAAAATTATAAAGCAGTATGACCGTAGTGAAGGTTCCACGTTTATTTCTAAAGTTTATTCAATCGTGATATCCATCATTTTTGACATAGTGAAATAAAGGGCCGAAATAAGACAATATGTAAAATCTTTGGAAGACGACTGGAGGAGAGAAACTATTCAAACGAGCGAGCATGCCCAAGTTGAGGAAGCTCTTTGTACTTCGTAGCTTGACCCCATTTCTGGGGACATTTCAAAAGAGTAAGAGAAATTTTTTAATCGTGAAATTTTAAATCAAGATGATTTTGACCAGCGAAGGCTTGCTTCAAAATTTCAAAAAAACGGTACGGCATACGATTTTTAAAGATGAGCGCGGAGAAATTATCTGCGGACGAATCAAAAGTTTCGGTCTTCAAGAGGATGCCAAATTCATTGAGCTGGGCCTCTCGCCCCATCAATTCTTTAATGCTGACGAGTCCGGTTCAAATTGGTGACAGCGTACAACAAAAAATTTTTTGGCAAGAAATGAAAAACAGTGTATTGGAGAATACTTCAAAAAGAACGAATAATTTTATTCGTGTGTTCAAATACCGCTGAAAGTTATTTGTTTAAAACTGCTAGCTGTGCGTGAAAGCAAAAGTCCTCGGGCATAAAAAAAAACCGAAATTAAACTATTTTGTGGTTTATATGACCCAAAGCCGAGTGTGGGTAACAAAAGAATTTTTCCATGACTGGTTTTTCTATCATTTTGCTCGTGAGGTAAAACAACACTTGCAAGGTAAAAGCATGCCATTAAAATCCCTGTTAATACTTGATAATACTCCTGGACATCCAAACGCGGAGAAATTAAAAATGAAAACAGCTGATAGCTTCATAGAGGTCATACAATTGCCAAAAAAATACCCCTGCTGTGCTACAACCGTCAGATTAGGATGTTATCAAGACACGAAACGCAAATTATAACAAGCGTCTGTTTATGGATTTCCCTCAGCCGACCTGACGCAAATCCCACGTAACTATTGAAAAAAATTCAACATTAAAGATGTTATCCTTAACGCAGCATTTGTATGAAGACAAGTTAAGCCTACAGCTCTTATAAAATCCTGGAAAAATGTTTGGCTACAACATCGTCTGCTCCGAAATGAAGACGATGAATATGTGAAATCTCAAGATAACAAAGTTTGGAATATACTCTTGCACTTGGCGATCATATTATAGTTCCACAAGAATCTATGGAAAACATAACAAGATGGGTTTTTGAGGATAACTAAGATGCTGATTTGACAGATGAAGAAATCGTACTGGCAAAAGTTTCTGATATACAAGATAACAAAAATGAAGAGACTGCCGAGCAAAAATACACGATCAGCTATGAAGAAACTATTTCGGCTGTGAACCCTTTGATACGCTGGTCCAAAGAGCACGAACTCGTCGTTAGCAACGTTTGAATTTTAAAAAACATTCAAAAGAAAGCATTGACCGAATGCTTAAGAAAAAGGAATCAAAAAACTATTACAGATTTTTTCAATCCGTAAACTTGTAAACAGTTTGTTATTACAATATATTCATATTTACAAGATAGGTAAGTAGGACTACATCTTATGTTCTCCAGTTTGTTGAAATTGACTTCCGTGGTGCTGTTGTATTTTTCGTCGAATTTTTCGGATCATAAATCCTGAATTATTTTTACCTCTTTAGTGGCCGAAGTATCAGCTTACAAACTTTATGCAATTGAAATGTCGCAACTTATAAGGGTGAATTTCAAAGAATTCGATTATGTGTCCATACACAATTTCCAGGAGAATACATTTCAATTTGAATTCATTGCGAACTTTGTTCAAAGCTAGTTTTCTTATTTCCGACAACATATCTCACTTTGAAATCGAAATATTTGATTGGGAATGATAAAGGGAATTCATCTGTCGACTATCAGCCGAAGTTACTTTCCACTGCATTCCATTTCCGGGGAATGGATACCAACTTGCAATAAAGATACTTGTGACAGCATTAAACTTTCCTTCTTCACCATAAATAACACCCTACACATAGAAAGCCAAACAGTCCTGTGGAGATACTTTGAAAAAACGTTCGCCTTGTTGGCTGCTGCATCCGATCTAAACTTGGAACATAATATTTTTCATTGTTAGCTGTGTTAGTAACATAACATGTTCATAACATATACGTATGTGTATCAGCAACTGCAGATGCAATAAATTTAGTTCGATGCTTTAGTATAAATTTTCAGGGATGTAGTATCCATGGTGGCCAGACCATACAGTCAGCACACTATACGTTTACTTGAATCTAACTTTATCCTTTCGACGATATTTCAAAATTTACAATCATCCTTGGGAAAAGAAGGGAAAATTGGTAAGAAATTCGCTTGAAAATTTTCGGGACAAGTAAAGTTGAAAGGATTAAACAGAATTTATTGGGAGTAAAACCAAAGTTTAACCAGATTGCACATGAACATGTTTTGGATCGTTTTGCCCCTTACGATAAGCTGCACAGTTTATAACAAAGGCTAGAGTTGGATTCAGAATTAATAAGATGCAAAGACGTACATCATTAATTTCAGAGGAAAAATCGGGAAAAATTAGGATGAATAATAACTTTATTCAGAGTTAGAATTCAGCATAAATTCTCGCAAGTTTAAGGCTACAATAAGTTGCCTTCACAAGGAAGTAACTTCTAATGCACTCACACAATTACTGCAATAAGAAATTTCCCTAAACTGGGCTTAGTTCAGGGATACATTTTTTACTCAAAGTTACAGATGTAAGGAAAATAATTAAAATGTCACGAAAGAAACTTTACAACAATACCAAGCAAAGACAATCCTATTTATTTGTTTCACTCTAATGGATAATATACTTTCATATAGTTTCATGAACTTTTTCTCAAATTTTTCAAATCGAAAAATTATTAAATTAAAATCATTTTTTGGATTTCTTAGACATGTTGTTGCGATCACGCTGCCGCGGTCGCAGACATTTATATGGCAGTGATCTCATGTTCCCCCAGGTGGCATACTGAGGCCGGCTAGGCTCAGCTGGTCGGGGTCGTTCGGGGAAGATCACTGCCCGTGCTGGGCCACCTAATTCAGAATCACAACATTACACATTGGAGGGGAATAAGGGATAAGGACGAAGGAGAGATGGCTTCGAGAAATGAAAAAAAATTTTTACTCTACTTCATTTTTTTTTATTAAAATAACAAACAAAACAAGAAAAAGAAAAAAAAAATATAATGAAAAAAAAAAAGGAAACTTAAAGTGAATTTTTGAATTTAAATCTATAAAAAAAAAGGAAGAAAGAACAAAATAAAGAAAAATTCAAAAAAAAAAAAATAATAATATACCAATAAAAATACCACCACCAAACCCGATCGGGTACGGTTCACAGCATGCTATATATTAAGTGCAGTTATAAAAATAAATATAATAAATTGCCTATTCTATTTTTTCGATTTTTTTTATTTTTTTATTTTTCTGATGATGTTTTCCATATTTTCTCGTCGCATACGATGACCAACTATTCCTCGTGCAGAGAAAACCTTTCACGATGAGTGCAATTCAAAATAAAAGTTTAATCGTACCGAGTAGATTTTCGCTGGATTTTCAATTTAAGCTTATTCAGATAAGATTTTCATTTAATGTAAAATGTCTTTTATAGGTTTTGTTACAAAGTCACATAAGCACCATATATCAAAACTCTCACTCTCTTTACTGCCTTTAGTCACTTGCACTCAGGCAACTTTTTTCCTTTTCCTTTTTCTTGTTTTTTTTTTTTTTATGGAGTATCCTTTAAAAAAACATTTTTCTCACTGTCACCTCTCAGCATTTCACGCCTTTATCTAACTCTACTATTTTCAAATGTAATTTAATTGACTTCCAATGGAAGCAACGAATTCATATTTCACTTTCACAATTTTGCAAATGGTACTCTTGGGCACAGAGATTTTCTTCAATTACAATGAACACCATAATTTTTCCTTTTTTTCTCTTTTTTTTTTTTTTTTAAGTTTTAATAAAAAAAAATTTGCGCACGATTGGTATTTTTGTTTCAAAATTCACTTGTTTAAATTTGGCCTTAACGAACAAAAATGTTATTTTTTGTAACGAATCCTAGCCAAAAACCGATTTCAACAATTTCACTAATTTCTCCCGCGCACGATGAATTGTATCTCCGTAAAACCACGTGTGAAATATAAATTGAAAATACTGTGCCGTGGGGTAACACAACGTTAATAAAATCGCATAAATTCACTTAAAAATTTAGAATAACAATTTTCAGAATTCTATATGTAACACCGCCAACTTGTCGACCAACTCTCCTCTTACCGAACAAAAAAACTTCTCGACCACCCTCAATCAGCACCATCCAGCAACTGCCTCATCATCCAGCAAATCCCCATCACCGCCAACCCGCTGTCGTCACCGGTACATCATCCCGCTGTCGACAACTGTCCATCACCGGCTCGCGGATGTTAACCTTTCACCCTTCGGTCAGGTCAACTTCCCCAGGGCAATTGAATTAAGATATTAATTGCCCTGAAAAAGGGGAACTGACAAAAGGTTAAAAGATTACTACCCATGATGGATTCGAACTCAGAAGTCGGGGTTCCACAACCTGAATCGGATCCACTATGCCCAGAGTTACCTGATGAATGTTAATTTATAACAAAGATCAGGCATCTCCGTCGCCACTCGCGATGTTGACGTCGGGTAACTAAAGGCAGGGATTGTTGTTGGTAGAATCCAGCATATTTGAATTATATGAAATTCAAATATATTGGATTGTGTACCAACTATTTGGAGTGGGTACTGGGATGAATATTGTGAGGAACAAGGTGAAAAGGAACATGACATGTGAGAGGAAAAGGTGAAGATGGGATAAATGAACAAGGAATGACGTCAACTTGCGTACCTTGCTATGTAGAGAAATAGTGAAGCAGCAGTGGTCGCAACAATCGTGGGGACGACCCAGACCCTGAGTGTCTCATCCAGCCGGGCACGAGAGATAACGTTCATTGGGAGTCTCGGATATCTTTGGCATGGAATATTCCGATTAGTTTCCCTGAATCGTCCTCCAACTCGTAAGACACCTGCCCCATACGGCGACGAACCACGGCTGGAATAAAACGTGGGGAAAGCTTAGCGGCAAATCGCTCGGCGGCGTTACTTACGACAAAGTTACGGACTAAAACCTTTTGACCCTGAAACAGCTCACGAGGACGGGTCCGTAGATTGTACCGCTGTGCTCCCTTCTGATAAGCTTCACTCAGTTTTATTTTTACCTGGTCTTGTACAGCCCGCTGTCTATCGCTGTTCGCATTAAGTTGTACCTCTCCGTCCTCAAAAGCATTCAGTTGGCGGAGGAGGGTGTATTCGGAGCCATGCTGAATAGGATGATACCCGAACATGAGAAAGTAAGGCGAGAACCCTGTAGACTCATGAATCACCTTGCGAAAGGCGAAGCATGACTCCGGAAGGTTCTCGTCCCACCTACCATGATCGGAACCAATATACGCCCGAATGGCGTTCAGTGTCGACTGGTTGGATCTCTCCGAAGCATTAGCCTGCGGAGAATGATAGGGCGTCAAGCAATGTTGAACCCCATAATCCTTCATAAGTTTGGCGAACACTTTTGAGACGAATTGTACACCATTGTCGGAATGTAACCATTCTGGGACACCGAAAGTTAGAAAGATATCTCGCTCCAAGTAACGCGCTACCGCCTCCGCGTTGGCTTTCGCCATGGGTTTGAGCCATATAAATTTAGTGTAATGATCCAGGACCACGAATAGTTGAGTATGGCCTGACCGGGAGCGGGGATAGGGGCCCATAAAGTCCACAAAGAGTCGCTGCATGGGTCTTTCCGTGTCCCTGGGAGCTCCCATAGGTGGTCGCATTGTGAAATTCGGAGGTTTAATTTGTTTGCACACGAGACAATTCTGGATGTGATTGATTACATCATGTCTCAAACGAGGCCAGTAATAATACCGTCGCAGTACATCGGTAGTTTTTCGAATTCCACAATGCGAGCTTAGGGGGTTATCATGAGCCTGGATCACTAGTGCTTGATGGCAACTCTCCGGAACCCATAATTTTGTGCGGGGAAGATCCGAATTCATCGCTGCCGGATAACCGGTAGTTATGTAAATTCTGCCATCGATAAGGTGTACATTTTGGAACTTCTCAGGGTGCTCCCGAATCTGCGTTTTCAACTGTTCATAATGCGGATCCCGAAACGCGGATTCCGGAATTACACCTTCCAGATGCTTGTGTTCGGGAAGACAGGCGATGATTGAGGCAATTTGATGGTCACGTAAATATGATCTTGATAGGGCATCCGGCACAACGTTCATAACGCCTTTCCGGTGTTCTATCTGAAAATTAAATCCTTGAAGTTTCAGACTCCAACGAGCCAACCGGCCAGATAGATCAGACTGCTGCATTAGCCACTTAAGACTAGCATGGTCAGTGATGATGGTGAAAGGCAGCCCCTCAATATATGCTCGGAATCTTTTGACACTCTGCACCGCAGCTAAACATTCCAATTCAGTAATGCTGTAGTTGCGTTGTGCAGCATTGAGCTTCATGGACATATAAGCAATGGGATGCTCTCCACCATTATCGTCTTTTTGAAATAGGACACTCCCTATACCCACTGTGCTAGCATCACATTGGATAAAGAAGTGCCTCGTAAAATCAGGGTTGGCAAGGACTGGAGCGGAGACAAGCAGCTGTTTCACGTCGTTGAAGGCGTTATTGGCGGCTGCAGACCATTTGAAGGCACGCTTGCCCTTAAGCAAATCTGTCAACGGTGCGGTGACGGCGGCGAAGTTCGGAATAAAACGCCGGTACCATCCTGCCATTCCCATGAACCGCCGCACGTCTTTGGCTGTTCGGGGCTCCGGATAGGAAACTATTCCAGAGACTTTCTCCGGGTCGGTTCGCAAAATACCATCACTCACTACAAAGCCGAGATATTTAATTTCTCTCTTGACGAATTTGCTCTTCTCTACATTGATGGTTAAATTGGCGTCCCTGAGATGCTTCGCAACAGTGCTCAGGAGCTCCAAGTGCTCATCAAATGTAGAGCTTGTAACAAGCAGGTCATCTAGATAGACAAATACCTTATCTTGCAGTGCGTGTGGTATTACCTTATGCATTAACCGACACAGGGTTTGGGGAGCGTTACATAAGCCGAACGGCATGACGTTAAAATGGTACAAGGGCCTACCAGGAACAGTAAATGCTGTTTTCTCCTTGCAGGCAGGATCGAGCGGAATTTGCCAAAAAGCGTCCTTGAGGTCCAAGCTAGTTATGAACCTTGTATTTTGTAACCGTGCCAATAATCCTTCAATTAACGGTAAGGGGTAGGCGTCTTTGACGGTGACTTCATTGAGGCGCCTAGCATCAAGACATAGACGGACCTTACCGGGCTTCCTTACCAGGGTCACGGGAGAGCTCCAGGAACTCAGACTTTCCTCTATTACTCCCAGAGACAACATACGATCGAGTTCATCATACAGCAGCTTCTGGACAACTGGGGAGACAGCGTAATGTCGCTGTTTAACGGGTCGGGCGGAACCAGTGTCGATATTATGTGATACGAGACTGGTTCTGCCCAAGCCTCTCTCGTTGTAAGAAGGAAACTGCTGTTTGACCAACTCAAGTCGTTGCTGATCCTGTGGGGACAATAGATGGAACTCCGGATTTAGACGGTCTTCAACAGGCTCTACCGCACTGACCTGCATGGGCGCGATCTTGAAAAGGTCCCAGAAGTCTATCCCAAGGTACACCGAGTGTGTCAGGGTTGGAACAACCAGAAACCTCATCAATTTGGTGGTATTGTTGAACCGGACGAATGCTGTGACGTATCCTAGAACCGGGTCCTTGTGTCCTGATGCTGTCTGTACTTGGGCGTGCAACGAGTGAAGTCGCAATCCCAAGTCAGATAGTAGGTCCAAGGCTCCGGATCCAAAGATGCTCACGCTGGCACCACTATCGAGCAAGCCCGTGAGTTTACGCCCCTTAATGAAGAAGTCAGCGTGGGGCCTATTGTCGCCAGCAGCTGTGACAATCGATTCCAAGCAAGCACGCTTCAACAGACGCCGGACCGTAAAGTACCTCCAGGATCGGTTGAAACGGTTCCGAAGAAAGCGCGAATGGTTAGAAGCAGAGGATTCTTGCCCGTTACCGGGTAAACCCCCACCCTGGTGCACGGTTCCATGAAAGGTGGTGTTGATAGTTGTGTGTAAGGTTCGAGACGGTGAGGAGGAGTAGTCGAAATTGGGTCATGAGGAGCGGCGCAATTCGGGATCCACATTGGTAGCCACGTCTACTTTGTGATGCATCCTGGAAGAAGAGGCGATCCTGGGGGAAGTGGTCACTGGTGTTGGTACACCACGTGCGCGGCAGCGGGAGCATCGGGGCTTCATAGCGCCTTCTTGACCACACCCAAAACAAAAGACATGGCTAATAGGAGAAGGACAGTCAAAAAATGAGTGCCCCAGATCTCGGCAATTCCAGCACACCAAATACTGTCCACGAGCTTTGCTTCCGGGGAAGACCGTTACTGGAGGAGCGACAGCGCCAAGCTGGACCGCCCTGGCGTAATCCGATTCCGATGCCTGGTTATTTTCCCCCAATGGCATTTGCACGAGAGGTCGGTTATTAACCGCGATCTCATAAGGCGACGAAGGGTATCTGGATTCCTCACTACAAGCCTCCGGAGGAATCTCTTCCCAGGGATGCAACGCTTGAACTGTCCCTGTAACCCGGCGGGTAGTGTTTCGTTTCGCTGCCTCCGTTTCCTTCCACACCGCTTCCACCCTACGACACCGGTCAACAAGATCAAGTGTTGTGGGAAACGTGAATCCCGCCAAATGTTCTTGTAAGCGCCAATCCATGTTTTTGGTCACAATGTATTGGAAGTCCGCGTCTAGCAGGGGCACTTGTAGCTGGAGAGATAACGATTGGAGAGCCTCGAAAAACTGAATGAAGCTTTCTCCTGAGCGCTGCTTTCTTGCATCTATGCTTCGGCGGATGTCAACATCGGTGTGGTGTGGTGAGAATCGGTCTAGTAGGGAGGATTTCAAATGGTTCCAGCTGATGTCCGGATAAAGATCACGCATCTGCCAGTACCAATTTTCGGCATCACCCTTTAGAAGCACGTGAAGATCTCGCACCAACTCGTCGTTCGAAAATCCATGATCCCCGGCCATAGTGGTGACCCGAAAAAGGAATTGCCGGGCCGGTATACTACCTGTTCGACCATCATAGGACAATCCCCACTTGGTTATGGGCAGTCGGGTCTTGTAGCGCTCCGCACTGCCACATGTCTCTTGAAAATTGACACGAGGTTCCATAGCGGTCCCTGTTGCTCTTATGGCTGAAGAGACCACCACAGGAGTTTTGGGATGGTGGGTGGACGGGGCTCGTGAAGAACCTGGTTTCACTGTTGGTCCCTCCAATGCCTCATTGGTACTTGTGGATAGGCTGAGACGCTCCAGTTCACGATCCAAATGGGTATAGCTGGGATCCCAGCTTGCTGTTCGCCTGCGGTGCATGAGGAGACCTAGGTATCTAAACACTTAAATATAATCTAAATGGATAATACTGAAAGGGAACTCAACCGCAACCCAAAGAAGCGAAAAGAAGAAAAAGATACAAAATATATAAATGAGCTAGTACCAATAATAAAAAATATCATAATACATTTCATTTCTCTCGGCCTCCTCCTTCGATAATGGGAAAATTAAGGAAAAGGAAAACATAAATCAGTATAAAATTAACAGGATTAAATTATTGACAACACACGAAAGCAGGGATAAGTCAGCCAGTGCCTTGTCTAGCCATGAACCCTTGCTGCGAACTCCGCTCCAACTGTCACCACCCTGGGTCGACTACGAGACTATTATGGATCTTAACAGATTCATCAATAGCTCGGACAAGAGCCGCGAAAGTTTTATGACCAAACAAGCAAAATGAAGAAAGGATCGAGAGCGTTGACCAATTCAAAGAGCTAAATAAAAGTTCAGCTATTCCGTGCAGGAAGATATGGCCAACGACATGGAACTCGATGATTCCAATCAACATCAACACTGACTAACACCGCTGTCATAGCCGGTGTCGACTGTCACACACAAATCCAGCACGGTGGGGCGCCACTGCGACAGCGGCAAACGCCGAGCAATGATTAAAAAAAAAACAAGAACAGAAACATTTAAAACAAAAAACCTTCAACCAAAGAAAAAAAAAAAAAAATCCCTTGAAATGCGCAGGCTACTATTCAAGCCAGGCACCCCAAGGTTTCACCCGCAACTTAAAATTTAAAACTTTACAAGGATTCGGTTTAACTTTAAATAAAATTTGTTAAAAGAAAAACTTTAAATTAAAATACAAAAAAAATCTAAATATTAACGCTATTGCTTCAAAAAAAAAACAAAAAAAACCAGTGTTTGGGCGCCATTTGTTGCGATCACGCTGCCGCGGTCGCAGACATTTATATGGCAGTGATCTCATGTTCCCCCAGGTGGCATACTGAGGCCGGCTAGGCTCAGCTGGTCGGGGTCGTTCGGGGAAGATCACTGCCCGTGCTGGGCCACCTAATTCAGAATCACAACATTACACATTGGAGGGGAATAAGGGATAAGGACGAAGGAGAGATGGCTTCGAGAAATGAAAAAAAATTTTTACTCTACTTCATTTTTTTTTATTAAAATAACAAACAAAACAAGAAAAAGAAAAAAAAAATATAATGAAAAAAAAAAGGAAACTTAAAGTGAATTTTTGAATTTAAATCTATAAAAAAAAAGGAAGAAAGAACAAAATAAAGAAAAATTCAAAAAAAAAAAAATAATAATATACCAATAAAAATACCACCACCAAACCCGATCGGGTACGGTTCACAGCATGCTATATATTAAGTGCAGTTATAAAAATAAATATAATAAATTGCCTATTCTATTTTTTCGATTTTTTTTATTTTTTTATTTTTCTGATGATGTTTTCCATATTTTCTCGTCGCATACGATGACCAACTATTCCTCGTGCAGAGAAAACCTTTCACGATGAGTGCAATTCAAAATAAAAGTTTAATCGTACCGAGTAGATTTTCGCTGGATTTTCAATTTAAGCTTATTCAGATAAGATTTTCATTTAATGTAAAATGTCTTTTATAGGTTTTGTTACAAAGTCACATAAGCACCATATATCAAAACTCTCACTCTCTTTACTGCCTTTAGTCACTTGCACTCAGGCAACTTTTTTCCTTTTCCTTTTTTCTTGTTTTTTTTTTTTTTATGGAGTATCCTTTAAAAAAACATTTTTCTCACTGTCACCTCTCAGCATTTCACGCCTTTATCTAACTCTACTATTTTCAAATGTAATTTAATTGACTTCCAATGGAAGCAACGAATTCATATTTCACTTTCACAATTTTGCAAATGGTACTCTTGGGCACAGAGATTTTCTTCAATTACAATGAACACCATAATTTTTCCTTTTTTTCTCTTTTTTTTTTTTTTTAAGTTTTAATAAAAAAAAATTTGCGCACGATTGGTATTTTTGTTTCAAAATTCACTTGTTTAAATTTGGCCTTAACGAACAAAAATGTTATTTTTTGTAACGAATCCTAGCCAAAAACCGATTTCAACAATTTCACTAATTTCTCCCGCGCACGATGAATTGTATCTCCGTAAAACCACGTGTGAAATATAAATTGAAAATACTGTGCCGTGGGGTAACACAACGTTAATAAAATCGCATAAATTCACTTAAAAATTTAGAATAACAATTTTCAGAATTCTATATGTAACACCGCCAACTTGTCGACCAACTCTCCTCTTACCGAACAAAAAAACTTCTCGACCACCCTCAATCAGCACCATCCAGCAACTGCCTCATCATCCAGCAAATCCCCATCACCGCCAACCCGCTGTCGTCACCGGTACATCATCCCGCTGTCGACAACTGTCCATCACCGGCTCGCGGATGTTAACCTTTCACCCTTCGGTCAGGTCAACTTCCCCAGGGCAATTGAATTAAGATATTAATTGCCCTGAAAAAGGGGAACTGACAAAAGGTTAAAAGATTACTACCCATGATGGATTCGAACTCAGAAGTCGGGGTTCCACAACCTGAATCGGATCCACTATGCCCAGAGTTACCTGATGAATGTTAATTTATAACAAAGATCAGGCATCTCCGTCGCCACTCGCGATGTTGACGTCGGGTAACTAAAGGCAGGGATTGTTGTTGGTAGAATCCAGCATATTTGAATTATATGAAATTCAAATATATTGGATTGTGTACCAACTATTTGGAGTGGGTACTGGGATGAATATTGTGAGGAACAAGGTGAAAAGGAACATGACATGTGAGAGGAAAAGGTGAAGATGGGATAAATGAACAAGGAATGACGTCAACTTGCGTACCTTGCTATGTAGAGAAATAGTGAAGCAGCAGTGGTCGCAACAATGTGCACGAATCCAACCAATTACATTACATAATTCAATTCAAATTCAATATACAAACATTCGATATGTAATCGGGCAAATTTCTCAATCACATTCCCAGCTTTTCTATTTCGAATAATTGGATGGATTTTATTTTAAAGTAATGCTAGTTGGTCAAGTCTAGTCTATTCTAAATGATTTTAATTTAAATAATCCTAGTATAATCCTGATATAACCTAGATATGGAAAAACAGTGACGTTCTCCTAGAAAATATATTTTTCCAACATGATTTTGTTCATTGATTCAAGGGAAGTTCAGGAGTAGGTAAGCCAGCTGGCAGATGGGATAATGCATCCCAGTAAGCACTCATTAAGCAACTTATTAAAAGTAGATAAACCAGATTTCGACACTATCCAGAAATTTACATTTTCCTTATATTTCATTTACATTACATTGTGAGATCACCAAAAAAGTCAATTCGGAAAAAATAAGTCACTAGGAACAATATTGAATATCGTCCCGTAATAATCTTTCTGTCGTAACAAGAAAAGACACATCAAAGAATCTTTCCAAAATATGTCAGCTGTTTATGGAGTCCCGGTAAAACTATGGAAACGGACCCGATCTTAAAATTCCGGCAGGGACTCATTTGAAGGCAACGCTGGTTTTCGATTGCCAGTTGAGAATCATAAAAATGTTTATAAACTTTTAATGAAAGATGTCTGGGTAAGAGTTAAAGCATTACTTAGGCTATTTGCATCAACTATCCTTACTATCCTACATTAACACTTTGGCATGACTAACGCTTATGCAAATCGGGGCCCGAAAAATGTTTACAGCACTTCAGAAACAATAGCTTGTCAAAAGTTTGGCTGTGATTCTTTGGCTTTTACAGAAAATGGAAGAAACAGAAGAAATTACTAGGATTTCAATCAGTGATGAAACTTGGATTTATCATTATGACCCTAAGTCGAAGACCAGGTCAATGAAGTGGCAGAAATAGCGCGCATTCCTATCTAATAAGCTCATAGTGACTTAATCGCACGGCAAGATCTTAAGGACTTTTTATTGGGGTACGGGAGGTACCACTATTTAATTATAAAGACAACAATGTCTTTACACCAGTAAATTACTACTTACTAGGAAAATTGGCAATAGGTTACGAGCCAACGCGCCCATTGACAAAATTTACGTCACAATAGCTCGCATTCACTAACACGATTTTGAACTTCATCCCCCACTCTACATTCAAAAACTGGCTCGAATGAATCAATATTTATTTTATGAAATTAAGAGAAGACGATTGAGTGAATTCGACAAGTTTGGTCTATTTCAATCACGAGGTATTACTTTTTCAACGATGCTAGTAAATTGTTTGTGTGATATGAAACCAATATATGAGATTTGTGGGAAATATATTAATCAGACAAAAAAAATTGTTCAAGTTTGAACTTTTTAACCTTCTTCGTACAGTGACTCTCTATAAAATCACGTAAGCAAAAGTGTGCTTATGCATATGCTTATCTTGCTGACGGCAGTTGAAGAAAGTGCTTTTGTACGGATAGTAAGGAAAAGTCCGAGACTAGAGGGCAAATATATTACTAAAAATTCGAAAAGCACGGTATTCGACTTCAATTTTGCAGATGTGCAGGCTTTTGTCGGCAAAAGTATTTGGAGATTAAAATTTTCTTGAATTTTGTACTAATAAGCACCCAAGAAATTGTCACACCAGAAAAACTTTTCTCACAAACATTTAAGCTCTCCTTGCGCTTACATCATTTTAATTACAAGCTCTCTTTCTTGCAAAGCTCATTTTAATTATTATGTAGAGTGCTCGCATCTGCGCGATCTACGTAGTTATACTATAATTATAAATCAACGATCTCAAATCGCTGATAAGCTGCGGAGTCCATCTTCCTTTTGGCTCACGCTCAGAACATTGTTCTCTCGTGGGTAGTGAGCCGTTTTTCATCGTTAGCGACCGTTTTTTTTATTACCCTCGCTCCTTGAAGGTTGGTTCTTTTACGTTTTCTGGCAAGTAAGTCGTTGGATATCGCCGTTTCAACCATCACCGTGTCGTAGATCTTGACTGTGATCGCAACTACCCGCATCAAATATTTTGCTTCTTGAAATTAGGATCCAAAATAAACGCCTATGCAGTGGAATTGAATGAATTCCTGATTTTCAGCGTCGAGATTTTCCTGAATTTCCGAATTCAGATTACGTGCCTTAACCTGTTGGACCACAGTCACTACCTAAAAAACTGCATCTACTGTGAAGTTTCCTCCAGTCGAAGGCTTCTGCCGTGGGGAAAGGTCCACAGCGGCATAGAGAACATCAATGGGTCTTCTCTTTATGAGTTTTTCGAGCACTTTTCTGACCGTTTCTAGCACGCATTATATCCATTTGAAAACGAAATTCATGAGTTTGTTTTTCGTCATCAATCCGTGTAGATGTACCAATTCTTGGTCGTTTTCTTCAATTTATTTGCATGTTGACATCTTCTACTCAAATTTTCTATAATTAACTTTGACTGCTTTGCTAGATAATTAAGAAGTGAAACCTTCACTTATCAGTCAAAAACAAACAGAACGACTTTCCTAATTTCAAAATTAAAGTTTTGCTGAATAATTTATTATATTTCTTATTTCGATTATTCAGTTTTTTGTTTTTCGAGAGGAATATTCTCAACGCACAAAACAAAGACCTTTCTCCTGAAAGGTCCTTGTTTGTTTTGCGTCACTGACTGCCTTCAAAAGGGAACCTGTCGTGGTGCTACTGTTTTGTGAACGTTTTGCTGCTGTTCCTCAAATTTTATCCCGACCATCAATTGTCTATCAAATCATCTATTTCAGATTACTCCGGACTACTCTCGTAAAAAAAAAGTTCTTCTAAGTTACTTATATAAAACGTTTATTGATAATTGGTAGAAAAACTGATATATTCTAATTGACATTCTTGAAATATAGAACCCAGTTTACTTTTCATTGATTCTTAGAAAATGGAACCAAAAAGTACGTATAGCTTTTTGGTTACGTTGCAGTGACTTGCCTTTTTGCGCGTCCATCTCAGTGGCTCAAAATATTATACTTAAATAGTGGCGCTAATAATACTTAAAAATAAAATATTGTTTCCCGTCATTTGAAGCCAGAACATTCAAATCCTCTGATGAGGAACGCCATCGGGCGCAAAAATTTTCACCGATGCGAGATGGGCTGAAAAATGGTATAAAAATATTAGAAACACGCCTTCAGTTTTTCGGAACCGCATCATACTTCCACTTCATGGAAAACTCGGGATGATGGAAGAATTTGTGAAGGGTTTTGACCAAATTGACGAATGTATCAATTTGTATTCACACAAGTTTCCAGGATTAAGTATTAAGAGACTAAAAGCAGATATTTTTGATGAGCCAGAAACAAGACAAATCATGAGAGATCCATGATTGATGGATTGTCGAATTATGACAATCAAGATTCTGAATCCTATAACTGAATCGGAGTCGCAAGATTGGAATTCATTTGATTTGGTTATGAGTAGTTTCCTGGGCAACAAGAAGTCTAAGATATATTTCCGGGTTGTTGAGGGCATGTATTTAATATGTATGAGCATGAGCTAGGATGGAATTTGAGCATACAAATCACTTCTTGAAAATAAAAACACATCCTGTTTTCGTAGTTAGGCCGATTTCCAAAAAATCTGGGCGATTTTTGTGAGGAGCAGGATGAAAGGTTTCATCAGGATATACGGGAAATGGCAGTGCGTTATGAAGGAAGTCTGGACTCGCATGTGATGGTGGATCACTCCCGGAATCAACAACGAGATGAACAAGTAGTTGTTCATTCAAGAAAATCGTAAAAAGAATCATTTCATAGAGATGGATAGGAATTTTGCAGATATGTGTTATACTATTCTCGTATTTTTGAATTCAAAATGGTAAAATTGCGAATTTCAAAAAGTATCAACGGTTTGTAGCGATAATCCAGAATTTTTCTTATATTCAGCAAAGGTAATGTACTTTCCCCAATAAATTTTAGGAACCTAAAAACGTGTTGACCAGTGTAATGTCATGTAAATTAACAATTCATCAAAGCTTAAGAATAATCGCCGATGTGAAAAGATTCAAATCAAGCGTTGAATGACATTAAGGACGATTTACATTGGGATGATTCATTCTTCACATATTATGACCTAAAAGTAAATGAGTTTGCCTTTAATTGACCTCAGCACTCGGCAACAATATTTACTAATATCAACTAATTTAATTTGATCATATTCATCAAAGTTATATAAATTCCAGCATAATTGAATATCCCACTATGAACACTCCACTGAAGCAAAATGTGGTTATACATGCACGTTGCCCCTTCCAATTCCCGAAATTCGTGTATATTTTTGACGGTTCGGTTTGTTCAAAAGTAGGTTTATATTAGCAATAGCATTCAATCCCAAGCCTCAGTTTTAAACATGGACCGACATTACCGAGAGAGTTAAGGCAGTTAAAAGTTTTCCACTGAGTTTATTAAACAGACTCGGGAGAAACAACAATGCAGTTTGTTTTGAAATTACCAACGATTCATTCGAAAGGCTCCAGGAAGTTTCGTGGAATTTAATACGCATGCAGCATGGAAAAGCTTGAAGTGGTTGGAAAATTCACAATTATGAACTGGCTGAATGGTTTATCATTTCGTTAAGTTCGACTGAATTATTCAAGAGATAAATTTGTTGAACATTTTTGCATTGGAAATAGCAAATAGAATAGAAGGAGTAAAAAACTTGCACTGGAACTTGAAGAAGTTTCTGCCATTTTCGGTTTGATAGTTTTGCATTTTATTGAGAGCTATTTGATTGTTGAAACAGCAACCACAAAAGTTATAATTTATAATGGCCAATCTGCGATGCAAAAGCTAATTAAGACGGTATCAAAACTTTCGCCTGGGACGACTCCGATTCCCAGTAAATAAAACATTTTCCACATACTCGCATCTAGTAGATTTGGAATATTTATGTTTGTATTTACTATTCAGTCAACATACACATGCATTTATGTTTCAAATTAAATTCACGAAGAACATTTTCTTTCTCGCATTTTTCTTCCAGGCTGAAATATGGAGCGTTTTTATAGCGATATTACGAAAAAGTGTACGAAATCTACAAGCATGTACCGACGTAGGTTTAATTGAGCACGTTCTGGTGAGGCTGCAACGTTCCGAGACAGTCGTAGCAGGTAAGATAAAGTATTTCAGAATAAAACATGTCTGTCTATCTTGTTGCCGAATGGTAGAGGAAATGTAGAAATAAATTTTCTTATCTGAGCACCTCATACGAAACGGAAAAGAACGAACGGTGAGAGCGCGAGGATGGGAATGAACCTTAACAAAACTTTATGTTTAGCAATTTAGGTGGAATATGAATAAGGAAGAACGTATCTATTTGGTTTGTATTGGTCCTTATTTCATTGTTGGACTTTTATTTCGGCGTTTATGTTGCCTTGTACCCAAGCATGTACTAGTCATGTATGAGGTGTTAAGGAAGTTATTAAATCTGAAGAATGTGGTCGGACACCTTCGTTTGTGATGCATAAGAATCTGCTACAAGTTTTGATAGTCACTATCAAAACAATTGAACTTAGTTTTAACAACAGTAAAGACCTCATATTTTTGATTTAAGACTCTGAGAGCCAAAATCAAGCCAGTATTCATCATTCGATAGAGAGAAATATCTTAGATTAGTTTACATCCCAACAATTTCATTCTAAATACTGAACAATGTCAAAATATCAGGATGATTGAGTGAATTGAATTATATTAATAACAATGAATCAACTAATTATAATTATAGTGTCAATTGAAAATGGATAAAATGAATTTAAATAAGGTTGCCAAAGATATAGGAATCAACTGTTAAGTTTTTCGGAAAATAATTATATATGTAAGGATAATACCCCTCTGGAAGCAGCTCAACTTTACGAAGGAAAGGAACACAGAAGCATCAAATGAAGGCTCTTAAATTTTGGATGGTTGTCTGTTTTCAAAGAAAATGCAATTGTTCTTTAATTTTAACATATGAATTATAATCCAGGACTATGTTGCTTCCTTCCTTAGTGTGAACTATTTTCTCGTAGGAAGGAAGCAATCTTCTCTTGCAATACATTCACATGCTAGAAACTGTCTGCGGTCAATCAGTTAAGTTTAAATAATCAAAAAGAAACAAATATTTTCCAAATTTGATTTCATGTATTTATTAATTATTTCTTGTCGGCATATGTAACTTCATTTATTTCGCTTTGACTGAGTTGTTTTGATAAGGGCGTTTTCAGCAAGAAAAAAAAACAAAAGCGAGGCAGGAAATTTCTGCGTTCACTCGTTGAATTAAAGGAATTCCCGTGACTACTACTATTACTACCAATTCTGGTAAGTGTTTAGAGAATTAAATTGTTTCCTGCAATTTATTTTGTGAATAACTTTTTGTCATAATGGAAGACAAAAGACAAGAAATCAGTGTGAGTGAATGAAAAATCATCATAAAATTTATGGAAACCGGGAAACAGCTACAAATACCTAACAGAAATAGTGAAGACAATATTTGCCAGTCCAAAGGGCTATAAATAATTTTGAATCAACTGGAGAACTACTATTCAGACCTCATTTTGGGCGTCAATATAGTTGTCCACTGGAGAAAAACAACATATCATGTCACTAGTTGAAAAGAAATCCTCTGCTGACTGCATTTCAGATAACAACTGAAGACAAAAAAATTCAAGAAGGAAAAATTTCCGGGTAGCACAAGAAATACTCCGAAGAGGCTGGATCCCAGGGAAGAGTTGCACGGAATAAACCTTAGATTTTATCGATAAATCGACAAAAGCGCATTGCACTTAACAAGCAGCACTAAAATTATTCACCAGAATTGAAAAAATGCAATATTATCTTATACAACTAAATTTTATATTTTTGGCATAAAAGACACAATTTAGTTAAGTGAAACAAAAGAAGAAAACCAAAAAGAAAACCTCCAACCCACTTTAAAATATGTAGGCGATATTATACTGGTGTTGCAGTGTATAGCAAGCATCGGTGTTAGGAAGTTGGGATTTATCGAATCGATGATGGACACATTTGAACATCTGAACACAAAAAAAATACTTTGAGGTAGAGTACCATTAAATTCAGCTTAGACTCGATTTTCGCCCCCAAAAGGATTGTGATCCATAGCATACAGCGGATAAAGTGAGCGACTGAGAACTTTATCAAACCTCAAAACAGCAACATGCACTCTAGCAATCACCAGTCAACTTAGGATTCGCTAGAGAAAACAGAGTACTACACAGAGAACAGAGCTAGACAACAAGAAAACAAGCGTTGAAGAGACTACGAAGCTCGTCAATTCGATAACGAAAAGACTATTTGTACTTTTTTTAATTTATTTTATTGAACATAGATGATTCTAGTTACACAGTTAAAGCAAAACTAAGTAGTTTTTTCAAAATACTGGCCAGCGGCTTCTGCTTATGTTGCCCCTATTTCAGGTGAATTTTTGAATACCATGCCAAAAAACTGCCTTTCTTTTGCGGCCAACCATTTGTCAAACGACTTCCCGATATTCTCAAACTAGCTGAAAGGCTGCCCCGCGAGCGCGTGTCTCTTTAACGCGAAGACATCTTAGTTGGGTGGCGCCAAGCTTGAGAAGTACGGCGGATGTAGAAGGTAGTCCCATCCCAGAGATATTACTGTGTGTTTCATTGGTTTTGCTATGTTCGACAGCGCCTTGTCGTGTGAAAAATAACTTTCTTATTCTCTCTGGCCCATTCTGGTCATTTTTCGATAAATGTGCGGTTTAAGTTTATCATTTGTTGACAAAACCGTTGTGTATAAACGGTTTCACCGGGCTTAAGTTCATAATACACAACACCACTCTTGTCCGAGCAGACATGAAGCATTATTTGTCACACGTCACAACGTAATGCAAAAATTACTTCCTTTCGTGGCACCGAAGCAACGTTTCACAAGTGATCGTGATTTTCCATTTCACGTTCATTCAATTTTTTTTATATTACCCTTTGCTCGTGAACGTCTGGTGATCGTTTCTTGTGACACGTTTAATACTTCCACAAATTACCGTTGAGTTTGAATAGGGTCACGATCCAAAAATTCCTGCCATACCTTCTCTTCGCATTACGGTGGTCTACTAGAGCGTGCACTGTCTTTCACATTAAAATCATCACTTTCGAAATTTCGAAACAGTGTCTTACATGTCCTTATTAATGGAGCATGTCCAAGATATGTTTCTATCAGTAAACGATGACTATCAACCTTTCTCGTTTGGTAAACAATAAAAGCAGTGCGCACACAATTTGACATGATTGATCATAACGATAAAGCCAACACCCTAGTTATGGTGGATTCAACTTGTGGGTGTTTGTAGCTAAATGTCAGACGGTCGAAATGACATATGTGCCAAATAAATACGCTTTGTACATTTCGCTGGTGCCATCACTTAGTAAAACCGGAAAAAAATATGCATACTCCTGGTAAATGCACTTACATGTGCGGAATATGTGGAAATACTTCATAACTATGCGATATGTGATTTCGTGAAATATTCATAAATATTTTAAAATCTGAAAAAAATATATGTTTTTTATGGTTACAAACTGATAGACAACAGACGAAGGCATATTTTTTCTGGCGTATGTAGGTGTCAAAAGTGAAAAACAAAAGCGGTTTCCCCGAAAAACCAAAGCAATGAAATTATAACGAAAAGACTTGAAGCATTAAACATGGATGCATATTCAGAATACGAAATACCGATGTTGAACAGAAAGCCTAATGTATGTTCGACAAAAATGAATGATTCACTGAAAAACTTCGAAAAACACAAAGGATCGTATGAATAAAATTTAATTATTAGAATAGAATTAAGAGGACCGCAAAGTAATGTCGTTTCTACAGATGTCGATATTGGGTTGCCATTCGTGAGTTTACTACGAATCTCGAAGGTTTGTCAAATTGATTTTAAGTTTAATGTGACTTGTTCAATTTTATTCTATTTTTAATGTCAAACTTTTTTGCCATTTGAGATGAAATTGCTTATTTTGAAAGGTACGAAGACAACGGTTGCGACCAAAAACCTTTGCGATGTTTATCCAAGTGCATTGGACGTTAGGATTATCTTTGGACATTGGACGTTCGTAAATGCCAAAGATGGGTTTCCAAGCTTAGATCCGGTAATTTCAATCTCAGAGAGTCAGAGAGCAACAATATTAGAGAATGACATGCAAAGAACAGAAGCAAATCCATGTCAAACAATCGAGGAACTGACAAACATCCTTATCCAAACTTGGTCGACCGTATCGGGACATATAGGGACAAAATATATTGATAACGAGCAGAGAAGTTTGTTTGGGTGCCCCAGAATATATCCGAATAGTACAAAACTAACAGATCCCGTATAGAGCATATAGAATCATGTTTTTAATGTTTATTACTGAGGACTAGAAATGGATTTGATGTTTCAAAATTCAAAAGGCAATGGCTTCATTCAAATGAATCAGCACAAAGTATTGCGAAGCAACATTTACATCCCAAAAAAGCACTTCAGGGTTTGGTGTCACTGTCACAAACTGTCAATGCAGAACTTTCTTGTAAAAATGTGAATCTATCGAACCAATCTTAAACCAAAATGTATAGTATTTAAGCTGTCATTCTGCTACACGACAATGCACGATCGCACTGTGCGAGCAATGGGACAAAATCATTGAATTCAAATTAGGATTTGGGGGGGGGGGGGGTTACAACCCCCTCCATACCAAACCGATGTCGCACCTTTGGATTTCGAATTATTTCAATGCCTACAACATTTTCTAAGTGACCACAAATTTTGATTGTGTCCAAAATGCATAGAATTAAAAACTTTTTTTTTTCGAAAATTTGCAAACTAGCCGGTAAATCCGTTTAAACTGGGTTAACGTTCAACTGGTGAGGTGAATATTATCTCAGTATTGGAGAGCTGACGTCATGCTGACGTCCTATTCTACATTCACACATTTAATAGAAATGATCTAGTATACGTGGAAAAAAGTATTTTTTTTTTCAAGGTTAGTTTTTAATCTTGTGAATCAAAAAAAAACTAGAATATATTTTTTGAGGTAAAGGGGAGCTTAATCCATTTTTTTATTTTCTTATTAGATCAATAACTGAAATCGTAAAATCAATAACTTTTTCGTATCTATGGAACATGAAATAAAAAAAAAAAATTTCTTTCTGGTTCAGAACCCAGAAATATTATGTGATTAAATCCGGGAACAGCCCACACATATTTTTTCCAAGCATTCAAGGCAAGCTAGTTTCTTGCACTTTTTGCGAAAATATGACGTTCTTTTCTTTTCTTTGCTGGACATATTGAACAGGTGCCTCGTTTCTCAAGTTTAAAAGATGCTGAAGGTTCAGGTACTTCATCGTCTATCTTCAAAATCCATTTGATGGAAGTGTGAACGTCTCGAGAAATACTCTGGTTAGTATAGCGACGCAACATTTGTGGTTTACAATGCTCGTGGGCAACTGTACCCAAGAATGTATTCTTATCCAAAAATTTATATTGTTTTATTTAAGAAAGCATCTTTTTGTGCCTATTAATTTTTGCTAGAGTTTCAGGATTTTGAGATTTCAAGAGTACATAATAGATCACAGCACAAATATCAATCAGCCGGTAAAGAAGAACGAGTGGTCATCTTTCCGTCCTTCGAGTTTTCATCAACGCACATATCGTTCAAAAGAAGGTCGCTGAAGTTCAAACCCTCAAACATTTTTGAGAGTTTGATATTAAAAATATCATGCAACTCTAATATAGCAGCACCGGAATCCATCTTCTTTCTCTTCGAATCACAATGCCGTTAGAAGTATTAGTAACCGTTTTTCTGAGAAAATACGTCTGAATATTTCTCTTCCCCTCCCATTTGCCGAAAACAAGGAAGAAATTTCTTCTTTGTTGCTTTTGCTTTGTTGCCCTGAGGGCTTCTCGTTAGATTGTTCCTCGAGCGTAAAATCCGTTCTTAACTTTCTGAAACGTCAGTCGTTGTGTCGTGGTCTGACTGTTTACAAACGTTTTCATTCAAATGTTGATCCACTAAATCACTTGTATCACTATTCTCATTTTCTCATTGATCCAAAACAAAACGCTAAAAATCTGGATCGTTCATGTTTATTTTGAACAACAATAACTCATTAAAGTCTTTGAAAACACAAACGCACTTTTCATGAGGTGACAACAAAATGACGTCAAGTACCACATATCGTTGCCAATACTAACTTTCAGTGTCCGATTTGTTCCCTAGTCGCCATCAAACTGACATTCAGGCAACTACTAAGACGCGTCATTGCGTGCTGCAAGCGATTTCTGAGAAAAATTTGTTAATATTTTGGCGACGGCAAATTGACACCTCACCAGTCGAAAGTTAATGCCGTCCTTAGTTAAAAACTTCATTATGATGCGTTGCGTAAGCGAAGAAGTATGTTCTCTTTCTATCATTTCGAGAGCAACTGGAGTAACGTTTGGCGAGAGACGAGTTAGCTAATGGGCTCCCCCGTAACCCTTTCCGACGCTTCAGCTACCTACACCGCGCTTTTTAACCCCTCAGAAGCAAAAGGATCGTTTACATTTGAATGCCCCTCGCATCAGCAAAATAAATAACAATACAAAGATTGGAAATCAGTTATAAAATAAAGCAATCGACTTTTGGGAATATGTAAGTTTCTCAGATAAGAAACAAATCTATATCTTCAAATCAGATAGACGGATACAGTGTTGGAAAAAAGCAATGAAAAAAGCTTCCTGAAAAATAATCGCAGTGGTGAAAGAGTAATTGTGTGTTGTTGTAAAGGTTTAATCGGAGAAGAGGATTTGGAATTTATCGAGACCATCATTGATGAATTTAAATATCTGGAAATATTTAAAACAATAAACAAATCAATTGAGAACTTAAATTTGAGTCATAATTTCGATAACGAACCAAAACACATAGCCGAAGTTGTTCGTATGTGGAGCATGTGGAATATCCTGCACCGTATGGAAACTTCACTCCAAAGCCTAGATGACAATCCTGCCGAATATTTATGGGATTGGCTAGAAAGGTGCATCAGAATTTACAAGATCATGTCTCAACTAAACCTGAAGCGAAGGATATACGAAAAATGGGCAAAAATAGTCTCGCAGGTTACTCAAAAGCTGTTGTTTTCTATGCAAAATCGATTACAGGACATCATTTGTCACAAAATATTAATTCTTCAGCTACTTTGTATTCGCAAAAAAATCAAAAATAATATTCCTCTGGAATTCAATAGCTTTCAAATAAATTTTGCAGGATTTTACTGGTGTGAAATTTCAAGTTGAATTAAACAGAGACATAAGAAAAGTCAATATTCTTTAAACATCTTCAAGGATTTATTTATTACTTTTTACTTATTAGTGAAAATACGAAAAAACTCTGTTAGGTATTGTATATCCATTTGACTTCCATGTTTATTTAAGTATGTGTTTATTTATAATTTTTGATGTTGGTTTATAGAAGACACATTTTGAATGGGATCAAACAGAAGTATAGCATGTAGGCACATAATACATGAGAGCCTCATGCTCACTGCCTTAGTAAAAACGTCAGTAAAAGCTTCCGAGACTGACAGGAATTCATGAGGACGTTATGCTAAGCATAATAGGTAGTAGTTACTCGGTGCAGAATTTTTTCAGAGCTATAAAAAGATTGCTTTTTTGCGTTTACTCTATAATGGATATGAACCCCATCAATTATGCGTTTGTTATAATTCAAATGATAATTTTTTATGTTATTTTGTCCAATTTTTCTACTAATTGGTATTTAGTCTTGATTCGTTCCCGCAGTCAGACTATCAGCAAAGTTGTTGTAACTTTTTTTTCCAAAACTTTCAATGATTCAAATTCTTCAATGTTTGCAAAATGTGTTCCAAGAGAATGAAAATTTTCAATAAAATTTAGTGGAAACGTACTGGAAAAAAAAGAACTAAATCGGTGTTATGTGATTTATTAAGTGAAAAGCTTAGCCTCTAAATTAAGTCGTTCACATGATGACAATGTCCATAATTTAATGAATTAATTTTTTAATGACCCGTGCAAGAAGTATCCATAGACATCGATGGGAAATTGTTTACCCTATGAATGGTTTCCCCCACAATCAAAGGCTAAATGAAATATATACCACGTCCTGATTTAACCATTATATCTAAATTAATAGGAACACTTGAGTATAAGATAGCACAATGAAAATAATGAAGGCTCTTACTGGTGCTCATAAACACCCATAATTCACATCTCTGTCTTATCATTGGTTCCAGCCCCATTAACCATTAACATAGTAAAGAATATAGTACCGATATGACGAAAGGAAGCTCAGACGTTGAATTAATCACTGTAATAATCCAATGAATTTTTCGCCCGCTCCTAGCAACTGTATCGCAGGCAGTTGAACGATGTTTACTATATAGTGTACACTCGGTCAGCAAGGACGAATCGGTCTCGAATCAATATCACAAATGAATTCGATAAAGATTATAGTAATAGCAGTTATAATAAAAATGCACATAGATTACGTGCCCATGAGAATTGCTGGCCCTTGGTAGCGTATGACTGTGGATTTTGAAAGGATATCTGTAGACGTGCAAAGGAGTCGGGATCTAGTGTTGGAAAGCTATCGTTAAGTTCATCATTTCCATAACAATGGTATTACCGCCGTTAATGGTAATGCTGTTAAAAGTGAAGAGGGTCTTCAATAACAAAAGCTTTGTTTTCTGAAGAAATGCTTGAATTTTTACATGCTGTGCCCCCTGGGAAGAGCCACAAGGATGGTATTTGCGCCAGACTGTCTAGGCAGAAGTCATGATGAAACGTCTCTTAGAAGTTTGAAAAATCCAATGGCACTCATAGCACGAACTTCGAATAAAGAAAACAATTTTGTTATGATGTTGGTACTTTAGGACAGCAGCTGGAAATATTCTTTGTGTGTATCTACGATATCCTCTTCAGCTATAAATACAACTTGGGAATGCACATAATCATTAAGTACAAATACAAAGTGCTCGTTCGTGGGGGATCGGTTGGGTGTCTCGTATAATTATGTGAATATTTTGCAAGAGGATATTGCGCTTCGAGCGGCTTTAATTGCAATGTAGGTAATAAGTTGTGATTTGTGAAGTTATCACTCAAGTCTTCTGGATTTCGTATCCTCTGGAGGACCCTCGTGTAACTTGATTCATCCACGAAATACTCTCGAATTCAACGCATCATAATCAACTCGCAGGTGAAAATCAATTTACCTCTTGTCGCATAATCGTATAAAAGTTCATGCGCAGCCAATAACCATGTCACCCTAACTAGGACGATTCGAATTTCCTGGTAGCCGATTTTTTGTTTCAACGCACAATAATCCTTCACGAATATACAATTATTGTGGTCATCGGAATCTGCAGAATGTTTGATGAAAGCAATATTAATAAAGGCAATAACATTTTTTCTATCCTCTATAAATTTTCTACCATCGATATCGAATAAAATTTGCGCAACGGCCAAGAAGGAAGGACACTGTAGATATCGCATGGATATTGCAGTCACAGATATCTGGGAAGGACGTTGTTCCACAGAAGCTGTTTTTGCTGTAACTTATTCATCTGATGTGTGATTTTGGCTAGCGAAATCAGGTCACGTAAGCGACATAATCGCGCAATCATTTGCTTTTGTAGCCAATTCTGTTGGCGGATCTACTTTTATTGTCATGTTCACCGAAATTGTATTTTCGATGACATCATGTGCTTCTTACTTTTATTCAAAAGGAAACTTAGTTAATAGTAGATGTAGGACCATACGACATGGAACAGAGGAAGTGGTAAAACAACAAGTGGTTGGTATTTATTTCGTCGGTCGAAGCAACTGGAATTTCGAAATATCAATTGGGTTCTGTTCTAATCCTGAATATCTTGACACCAAAAAAGGGCGTTGCAATAGTATCGATTCACGTGCTAAACAGACACTTTGTGGCAAATAAACGTCGTAATGAAAAAAATTCGCACTTTTGCGCACAAAAAGGCGTACTTTGAAATTCTTGGAAAAATCTTAGTGAGTCCTTAGTTACCTTCCAGAAATCTACACAGAAAAAAATTATTTCAATAGTACTTTGCGGAGTAAGAATAAAAAGGACTGCCAATATTATTATGGTCCTTATGTGGTTTCGAAGATCTAGTAGATAACGTTTTATAATTTGCCTGATACTAAGAAATTATGTATTCAAAAAAGGGCGACAATTGTGACGTTAACAGGATTGAGTAAATTGTGAAATCGAGAAATTGGGCATGTAGCTCCCACATAACGAATCAACGGTGCAAAGATTTTTGAAAAACTATTCGTATAAAGGAAGTTCGACTCGAAAACGTGGTATTGGTAAAATAAAATACACATCTCCAAGGGACGATCGATACTTGACCGAAAAAAATCACTTCTTCTTGCAACAGGACTAAAGACGCAGCTGGACTACAAAAATTGGATAGTTGAGAATCCGAAAAGACTTATCTTTTCAGGTGAGTCCAAATTTAACCTTATGCGACCTACTGAAACAGCTAAAGTTCGACAGAGAAAAGGCGAAAGATGAATGCACGGATTAATTGCAGAATTAAATGTTTGCATTAATATTTAGATGAGTGCATTATCCTCATAGTGAAGCATTCACCTAGTATTTTGGTATGGGGAATCATTAAATCGGCGGAAATTGGAGCACAAATTATTCCCCAAGGGTCTGTGAGTAGGTGTCCCCTAGCGTCTGTGAACTATATTTTCTGAGTTCGCTAATGAGTTTTCTTTTCATGGGTAAGCGAATAAGAAGGTAACGTTAGGAGTAGCATCGCTGTCTTGACCGGGTAGTAGTCCTGACTTTGACTATATTGCGAATGTTTGGATTAATATGCGAAGGAGAATTTAAAAAAAGCCTTCTACAATTACTTCCTTAACGATCTTGATTGAACGCATTAAGTTCGAGGATAGTTTAAATGGAAAAATGGTATGAATTCATGCCTTGTAGGGTGGTCGCCGCTGTTATTTCAATTTAAGGAGGGATAAAATCATACTAAAAAGAACGAGCTTATTTTATTATAGCTTAGGAATTTCATACTTCCTTGGAAGTAAGCAAACTATTCCCATAATTCTGATCAGGAAAAAATAGAATTTTTTCAAATATAATACTTCCTATCACCTTCTAACATTCATTTTGCTGAAATATATTCGGAAGAAATTATTATATGTTTTTTTCTTTGTCCTTGGGTGTACAGCCATGTGCAAAAGTCTTAGGCACGCTTAAGGAAATTAGATTGTGCGGGTTTAGGAGATGGCAAAGAGAAATCTAGTTTAGAACTTTCAAACAATATGTTGGATTGGACCAATTATTGGATGGACCTTAGATCTGGTGACTCTGGGTGTCCCGTCAAGGAGTTTTATTATATTTTTCGATATCATTGTGAGTGTCAGCTTATGATATGGAGCATGATCTTCCTGGAATGTCACTTTATCTGCATTTGTATCGCCAAAAACTAGTGAAGTTATTGGGAAAAAACCGTTTCAACCACTTCAATGTACATTTGGCTATTCATACTCTCTTCACGGAGGAACAATTGATTGACCAAACTGGCACCTATGCTACCCCAGATCATGTTATTGTCTCCACCATGCTTCACTCTCTGTACGACACTTTCCAGGTTATGTTTTTAACCTGTTTTTCAAAAAACAAAAAAAAAAACATATTTTTTTTTATCGAGTGGTCATTTCTAAATCAAATTTTATGTCAGAGTTTTTATATTAATATAATTGCATCCTTGGATGAAATAAGCATCTCTCAAAGTCACGTTGGCTCGACCACAATATGTTGGATCAATCTTCAGCAGTCAAATTTTTATAGTTAAGAACTCATTCGAAACCAAGTTTCTACGAATTTTTCAAAGTTTTGGGAGAGCCTTGCATCCTTTAAGACCAGCTTTAAGACTTGTCCTTCTCACTGTACACACACTCACTTGCTTTCTTTCTCTCCTTTTCAGAAAAAACTGCTGCGAGCTCAATAGAAGTCTCTTTCCTCTCTTGGAGACGATGCCTTATGAGTGATCGATCCTCGTATTCTGTTGTTATGGTTTTCGTCGATTCCGACGGACTTCTTTACCTCGAACCGGTTAAAAAGTATTGCACAGTACAAAACGAACACTTCACATCCTGATCTTTAAATAACTAACTCTCGCATTGGAATGCAACCAGCTTGGAGTGTGGCTTCCGGGGAGCTAGTGTGATTTAGCCTCCTTGCTACCTTCCTGTCTGTGAGTGTTAAACACTTACCACCACCTAACACAACACTCTATCTTTTCTAGGCTTCTAAATGGTTATTAATGTGAGGCTTGCGTATTTGCTGTTGTTTATTTCTTTTGGAATTTTGAGGATATCCATCATTCTGTTTGGAATATCGTCTATACTGTCTCTAAAAAAACCATAAGATAGTTTCAGTGCTCTGTCTCGTATGTGTTTTTCGACTGTTTCAATGCGTAAGTCTTTGTTTATGCCCGTGTTCCGAACATACCCTGGAATTTGGCAAATCCACCGCGAGGCTCTCTTTCGCAGGAACTGGATCCCTTTTTGTGTGTTTTTGCTGTTTGACGGAAAGCGGTACTGCCGTATAGTAGTATTGTTCTGATAATTGGGTTGTAAATGAGGATTTTGGTTTTTGAATTTAATCGGCCGGATACGAACAAAGGGTGTAAGGAGGAGAGTATTCCCATGCAAAGTGATCTTTTTTTATGCATATGGGCTTTCCAAGTCATCCTGTCGTCGATTTCCTAAGTACTTAGCTGTTCTGTTCCATGGTATTGTAATTTTACGTGTACAGTCTTTGGTTGTTGTTCTCTGCGTATTGTGAAAAATATTACTTGGGTCTTGTCTTTCTATGGCTTGATTTTGCGAAAGTATTCTTGCATTATTTCAATTGAATGTTGCCGTTTGGAAGTGATGACTTCCGCTTGTCTTGACGTATAGTATGTGCAGGTGTCGTCCGCATATAATGATACTTCAACATCACTTGGTAAGGTTGGGATGTCTGCCGTGTACAGATTGTACAAAATGAGTGAAATGGGGGATCCTTGCGGAACTCCAGCTTGAATAGTTCGCAGGCTCGAGAGAAGATCTTCCCCTTTAACTCTAAAAGATTTGCCTTTTAGGAAGAAGTCTATAAGTTGAATGTATGGTAGAGGGATAGATAATTCATGCATTTTAAGGATAAGTCCTGCATGTCAGACTTCCACGAAGGCTTTCGCTATGTCAAACATAACTAGACCTGTTGACTTCCTGTGGTTAAGTCCATTTTTAATGTGCTTTTAGTAGTTGGAGTTCCGTCAAATGTGCTTCTCTGAATCCATATTGTTCGTTTTGTATTATGGGTTTTTCGGTTTTACTTCATTCAATCTGGTCAGCAATGTATTTTCGGCTACTTTGAAGATTGACAAGAGAAGGGGTCTCTTATGGGCCTCAAATTTTGGGGAAAGGCATGGTTTTGGGCTTGGGTATGACTGTTATCAAAGCCGATTCCCATCCGTAGGGCACCTACGCAAACGAAAACTAGTGTTGATTGTTTCTATCAAGATTCTTAAAATGTTGTCTTAGAGCCACTTCAAGATTATGTTCATGACTGCGTCGGATCCTGGTGCTTTCCGTTTCTCAAGTCTTAGTATTAAGTCTTTCGTTTCCTGCGTGTCCTGGAGGTATTTTCGCTGAATTAAAGCTCCATCGTATCTGCAAAAGCTTCTGTTTTAACGGATTTCTCAAATTTCACTTCATTTGGGGCGTATATTGGTGGCACAACTCCCTTGTTCCGTGTCCGGATGTATTCAGACATCTTCTAGAAGGCATTCTTGTCAGGCTCGAGGTTCTACAAGAAACTCTCCCATTGTTCATATCAAAACTGATGGATACGGTCTCGAATTTCGTTTAACCTAGGATCACCCGTGCTCCTAGCTCTTCTTCGATATTGATTTCTCTTCTTTATCTTAGCTTTGATTTTGCCCGAGGTTCGCAGTGTTTGTATTACCTTATCGAAGTTGTGACTGTATTGTCCTGTTTTGCCAGCTTGAAATTGTTCACTAGTATCTCTTAGTTTTCTCGACATCATCGGTTGTGTTTAGTTCTTGGGTGAAACTTTCATTAGCCAGATGGTCGTGGAAAGCTTGCCAGTCAGTTTTCTTCCTACTTCTTTTAGGTTCATCTATATGGACGTTCTCTATAAGGAAGTATACTGGTTGGTGATCTGAGGAGACCACGTTGAGGACGTTTATTCTTATATTAGCCTGAAATTCTCGGGAAATTCCAAAGTCGAGGATATTTCCGCGTATCTGACCAAAATGCGTTAGCTCGTTGGGCAGGTGCAGGCTTTGTTATTGCTTGTGATAAATCGGTTTAGCTCAGTCCCAGCGCAAACGGCTTCCCAGTATAGGCGTTATTTAATTCCACCACTTGTCCCTACTAGCTTTCGTCTGTCGCTCCTGTCGGCCCTGTCGCCGTTACAATTTTTGGTAATCGACTTCACTTCTCGGGCTTTTTTCACTTGCGACGTTCCTTATTCAGTTAATAGTTTAATTCCAAATCGCTTTGCTGAACTCAGTGGAAGTTTTTCTGAAGTGAGTCAGCCTGCCACCGATGCAATCATGAAACAATAAAAAAAATCTACGTTATAAATTTTGTGATAGTGTAAAATATTTCGGATGCCTCATGGGCTCATGGCTCATGGCTCATGCTCATGGTTAAAAAAGTTGTCATGCGATCGCTTTCGGCAAATTTCGATTTTCAATCAATGTCAAAAGATTTAAAAATTTTAAGGAAGACGTAAGCAACGAACGTCATTTGTATCCGTTTCAGTACAGCTGTCATATTCGAACAATGCATTATCAGGCTGCATTTATTTTATCTGGGTTCTGGCAAACCTATATTATAAAAAAAAACAGGAGATTTTGAATATATGGTTATGAAAACGGTCTTAAATTGTCCAAAAGACTTACCCTGAGTGCCTCATCTAGAGGTCGACTCAAGACCTAGACTTGATAAGAGGCCTTCCTAGATATATGTTGTAGCAATAATTGCTGACTTTATTTTGATGTTATACTGAAAGTACGGATGTCTCATTCCAGAAAAAAAGCAACGAATCGATGGTTCATTTTGAAAATCATTGAAATTGTTCTTCAACCATCAATTTGGGCTCCGTTTCCACGATTAGGGAGCCATCGCAATGATACTACATACTTGTGGTGAAAACCAAAACATTTCACAAGACCTTGTTTCTTGGTTTGTCTAGGAACAGTTTCGTTGGACGTCCTCTTCGATCAAATCTTGAGGTATAAGAGTTTTTAAATGTTATATAAGAGCATGGTTTTACCTGTGAAATCTCATGATACAGTCAAAATGAGAAAAAAGGAATTGGAATTTCTCGAGATGAATTTTTCAAATGATTATTTTGAAAATGCCCATGCGTTAGCGATAGCTGCAACTAAGTTAGTTCTTGCCCTGGTAATTCATAGTAAGAAAAAGGGCATTCCTTGTCTCGAACAACCTTTTTGATTCTTTCTTCAAGTTTAATTGAGGTTAGATTATTTGTTTTTTTCTTGGATGTGTGCAATGGGTATTATCACTATGAATATTATTATGACTGCTAAATTAAGTTACGTTGAGCCTGATTTGAGCTTCATCCCTTTTCAACATAGGTTCTGAACTAGTACGATCTCCAATAAAAAAACTAGGAATCTCAAGATTTTTCAAAACTGTACACCTTTGCCCATGAAATCTTAAATATACAGAAAAAATATTTTGATTTCCTTGATTATAAATCAGAAATAATTAAATTAGTTTTATTTAATTATTTCTGATGAAATTGAAACTTAAACTTGTAATACGTCTTAACACAAATATTTTTGCTTAGGACCATCCTGTGACAGAACTTTTCTTAACTGCTTTTACTTTTGTAGACTGTTGATGCACTTATAAATCATGTCCTTTATGTTTCAAGTGTTTTCCCTTTTGTTACAAATTTTATTAATAATTTTAAGATTATTGAGGAGCACAAACTTCAAAACTCAAGAGGCTACATTTTTTCAATAGGGTTCAGGTAGAAGATACAAGGCTACCGTCTCGCAAGAAGGTGGTGCAGCTTCCACTGCATCTCAAAAAATTCCAATATGCAACTGAAATGTTTTCTATGACCAGTGCGCACTGGAGGGTATTTATCATCTTGTTGAGAAAATACAAAGATCCACATCCATCTGCTGATATGCACGAAAATATCATAACGCGTGGTGGATGCTTGACGGTCCTCACAGCGCAAGCTTCTTTGCAAAGTGTGGTCTGCACTGAACGAACTTTACAGCTTTTAATCTACATTCGCCATTAAATGAAATCTACACAAGAAATAAAATTTGGAAAAGTTTCCTTTGATGCAAAGAAAATGGCAGAAATTTGTAAAAGATGAGAATAGCCTTTTGTCTTCGACGGACTAATGTTGACTCGTTTTTGCAAATTCGAATCTAAGATTGTCCATCTTGCACTCTCTTAATCGCCTCATGAGTGTCATCTGCGCTATAAATATTCCTCCGAAGAATACTTATGCAAATTTGGCAATGACGAAATCGGATTTTTAAAGGCATTGTAGAGAATTTTCGAAGTGTTCGAGTCATTTTGGCCCTTTTCCGTTCGGAATTCTTTCGTTTTCTAGCAGTTTTCAAAGTACTTTCTATCGCAATTTTATTGATTTCGTCGAATCATTATCAGAGAAGTTGCTGAGGATGGTAGCATATCGGTTGGCTCGTGCCATGAAACTTTTTCGAACGTTTTGGGCATGAGACGTGTGTCAACGAAATTGCTTGATTTTGACTAAAAGAATCGTGGCATGAGCATCGCTCATAAGCTGTTGACAGACGTCAATGATGACCCTGATCCGCTCAAAAAGGTCATAACTGATGACAAATCATAGGTATATGGTTATAATATCGAAACCAAAGCCCAATCGTCCCGACGGAAGAGCCCAGGTGAACCAATACCAAAAAGAGCACGCCATGTTCGATCAAATGTCAAAGTTTTGGTCACTGTTTTCTACGATTGCCGTGGCGTAGTGCAACAAGGGTTCTTATCATTTGGTTGTACGGCCAATAAAGAGTATTTTCTTGAAATTATGCGCCGCTTGCGAGAAGCAATACGAAGAAAACGTCCGAAATCGTGGAAAAACAATTCATGGCTTTTGCATTTCGATAATGCCCTTCTAACTCATCTTCGCTTGTGAGAGATTTTTTTGCCAAAAACAACGGCACAGCCATGCCTCAACCGACATATTCATTGCGTTTGGCCCAATGTGACTTTTTCTCGTTTCCAAAACTGAAGAGACCTATGAAAGGACGGAAAATTGTAACGCTTTGCGGGACAAAGACAGCATCGCTGGGAGAGCTCAAGGCTACACCGAGAGAGCTTATGAGAAGTGTTTGAGTATTGGAGAAAGCGTTGGCACAAGTGTATTGTTTCTTGAGGGAGGGGGGGGGGGTTACTTTGAAGGGGACAACATAAATTTGACGAATAAATAAATATTTTTTCCTTAAAAATACAAAGTCACATTACTTTTTGAACACACCTCGTACAATTGGTATTTCATCGAAGATGTAGTCAGGGTTCATGTAGTGTGAACAATGCTTGGTACAATTTTCTGGTGTAAGGACTCCCGTTTTGCAAAGCATTTTAATATACGAGAGCTTTAGGTGTGAATGATTCTATGCAATGCCATGGAGAAATTGAGACAGATTTTCTTCGCAAGCCTTCACGACATCCTAGTATACTTTTGCATCAACTTCTTCGTATCCAATCAATTTGATTGGCGACTCCTCCAGGTTGTATCAATGTAAGACGTTGTCAGTTATCAGCATATATATCAGTAGAAATTATTTCACCAACTCTTGAAACTAACTCTCCTAACCCGGAAGGCATTCTTAATTCAGAAACCTGGCTTTGTTCCAAAAATGGCGCAAAGTACAGACGTTCAAATTTCCATCGGCAACATTGATTACATTCTATTTAACAAGACACGTTCTGTGTCGATTAAAACGAAAATTAAATTCTTCTTATACTTTACAGATCTTCTAATTGAGATGCTTGGTGTCCTGGCTAGTTATAGTATAACAGTGAAAGAATTGAAGCTACTGTTTGGTGCCATGAAAGCAGTGAATAGCAAATGGGTAAATGTGTAAACTTTTTTTTATCAACCTGTTATACATGCTTATATCAACCTGTTATACATGCTTCCGATTCACTCAAGTACATTTATTTAATAGTATTTTATTTATTCATCCTTTTACAGCCTCGCCATTCAGCCAAACTTCTGAACGTACTTCGACAAATGCCACATCGGAATGGTCCGGATGTATTTTTTAGCTTTCCAGGTCGTAAAGGATCGGTAAGTAAAAATTTATTGAATTGTGCTTTATTTTATATCCGTTCTGTACACTTTCTGCTTTTTATTGCTTTTTCCTTATATTTGCCGCTCTCGCAATATATTTTCTATTTGTCAAAGACACTGACGTCGAAATATCGTAGAAAGTTGCTTTATCTGCTGCTCACAGATTTTCCAGCTCAAAATGCGGAAATGTGAAATATGATTCGGACCAGATGATTTCTCGAGTAAGCATATGTGAGTCTTCCGTCACATGCATCTGTATCGTCAGATACCCTTCTGGGATATTTATTCCTACTTTAGAATTGGATTTTTTTCGCTGTACCAGTATGCTTCATTAATTTTTTACTACCGCTCCCGGCTATAAATTCGATTCATAAAAATGCGTTCCTGTGGAAACGGATGAAACTTCATCGTTATGACACGAGAAGAGCAAATTTACTGCTAATGGGCTCCGATATCATTATTCAGTTTTAAAAAGGACTTGGTAAAACTTAAAACAATACATTACATGGGATTACAACAATGGCGTGGATTATTGTTAAATGTGGGGAATTCACTTTATTGCCCTACAATCGCTAGTCAATTCGTCGAAGACAATCGCGGATGGTAATTTGCAGTGAGGTACTTAACTTGGCTACGCTATAAATAACAACAAATTAATGCAATTAACCTACTGATAGCCATCGTTCATCACCACAAATTCCATTACGGAAATCGTTGAACGTCAATGCAACTACAAATTAGTGCTCTCTGTAGACCATATCCGCGAACGGGTTAAAGTTACGAGTTTTCACGGCCATAACACCTACCTGAAAATACACGAAATCCGACTGCGCAATTAAATAACTGTGAATTGGAAAAGTTTAATTAACCGCTTAATTTATTCAATTAATTTTCGCCAATGTAATTCCACCTCAACATGAACTTTCTACATCAATTCCTTCAGAGTCAATATTTGCCAACCCGTTGTTCGGTGTTTGCCTTCATGCGAGGACATTTTCCCCTTTTGCTCGGCATTCTTTCGCCGGGTACAAAGTGAAATGGTTTTTTCGACAAGAATCAGGATAAACTGGAAAATTTAAATACAAGAAAACAAACAGCAGTACTTGGACGCGAAATTAATTTCGGCTACGCGAATGATAAGTTCGTCCTTTTAATCCATTCAGCTACCTCGATTCTTTTTCGTTCCGTACCGTATCCTAAATTGCGTCCTCGTACTTAGCGAACAAATTAACTGAGAACCTTCGCGCGGCGACGTTCAGTTGGCAAAAGTTTTTAATTAAGGAGACTTTGGATTTCCAGGTTGGCCTGGACCAAGATGCAAGAATAAGGAGTATGACGAAAGTTTCCTATAGGCTAGAAACCTTGTAGGGTGAAGTTATTCATGGTATGCTTATCTGGACGATGACGACAGCTAGCATGAAAATTTCGTGGAGAAAGGCAATTTTCTTTTTTCGTTTCTTAAGATCTCCTTTTTCATATCTGCGTTGGCGTTGTTAGTCCGCGAACATCTGAGGTCGGCGGACTTGAATTATTTTATAAGATTCATAACAGTAACTCATGTTCCAAAATGATTAGCCAATAAATTTCAGTTGTCGAAAATATATGGAAATTTTTTCGTTAATTGAACGTTTTAATTTATGCTTTTATGAAAAATTTTTTCGTTAATTGAACGTTTTTATTTATGCTTTTCCGACCTTCTTCGAAACGATTTGACATCAGTGTAGGGAGGGCGAATTTTGAGACTAAATTTTTAGCCGTGAGAGTCCTTTGCATAAGAAAAATTTTTCTGCTTATTATTACGCTTGTGAGAAAATAATAATATTCAAATTCACTTAATTTTTATCTTACAGGCTGTCGTTTTGCCACCTCTAGCGAAATGGCCATATGAGAACGGCTTCACATTTACAACGTGGTTTCGTTTAGACCCCATCAATTCAGTCAATATTGAGAGGGAGAAGCCGTATCTATATTGGTAAGTAGTTTCATCCAGGTAAAATAAAACAATTCCGAGAATATGATACTGAAAATATTTGAATTTTTAAAATAGGAATGGTTTTCACTTGAAAACATGAAATCATTTGGCTCAAGGATCTCGTCCTCTATTTTTTCCGAGTGTTATCTAAGGAAGGCGATTTTTGTTTTATTATAATATTTATTATTTGTTTCAATTCTCAATTTTAAGATTAATATCATAGGAATTTATTTTGCTTACTAAGTTATAATTTGAATTCTTTCGAAATAAAACAGCGCAAAAATTAAGAGATGAAGAAGAGAGTCTATCAATGATTACTTCCAAAATTTTATTTTTGATAACGACTCATAACGAGGTATAAATTGTTTCGACGATCTGTTAACAAGTTAAAACGTAACAAAGTGGTACGACGTGCAAACTCTACAATAAAGCTTAAAATCTGATTCATCTCTTCTGAAACTAGAATAAAGATAATGTAAGGAAAAAATATATAAGACTGGAATTTTTACAGTGATAAATTTGCTTGAAATAGAACAAGTTTTTCAAGAGTCATGACAATGATTAAAAGTAGGCGCTCCGCAATATTCTACAGTGGTTAGTGCAGAGTTCAAATGTGGAAGAACATCGGTTCAAGATGATCGTTGCTCGGGCCGTTTTTCGACGTTTATTTCCCGTGAAGTTGTTTAAAATGTTGAAAAATGTGCATTGGATGCTCCTTATGCGACAAAATGTTTCATTGTTGAAGTCTTGAAGATCTCGATAGAAAGTGTACTAAACATTTTACATTATGATTGAAGAATAAGTAAGGTATCTGCCTATTGGGCTTCCAGTATGCTCACGGACACACAACAGCAAATGCGACCAACAATTTTCAGGAGCTCATTGTAATTATTTTAACAAGATCCTGATCGCTATTCAGCTCTCTTATTATTTTTGTACGGGGGTCCACTTGAAATAGCATAGGCCAGCATCAGCCCTCAGCTTGCCATGTGTAGTACTATTGTTTACAGATGGTCCATACAGAAGCCAAGGAGTTCCCCCAGCTCTTTGGTCGCTAAGTATTTGAATTCTGTTACGCCAGCACACCTCAGCCAAATAAGGCGTTTGTTGGCCAGACTCAGGCAATCTAGGAGGAAGTACTCTGTACTTTCTTCCTCGGCAAGCACGGCAGGTGTCATCCGTTTGGATTCCTATTCGTTTGGCGTGTTGACCTGGAAAATTATGGCCCGTAAATACTGCCACCAATGTTCTAACGCTATTTCTGTTTTTCCCTAGGAGTTGTTTTATCCTCGTTTTATTAGGGTGAATCCACAGGAGCTCGGCTTATCCTGCAGTCGTTCCTGTCATTCCAAGCCGTATCTGTCTCTTTCCCGAAGATTTCGTCTAGTTGCCTTTTACTGTTGCTAGTGGCACTTTAATTGTGTAGCACAATGTAAACAGATAGACAAAATAGAGAAAAATAAACATTTTTACGAACACCAATGCAATTCTTCAGAATTTTTTGAATACCGTTAGATCGGTCGTTTGTTCGGAGTGTTAGCGCTGTTTGTTGTTACGCTATGGTGTGCACTATCGGTTGGATTCAATCCAGCTCCCTTTTACTTGACGAGGCCATTCTCTCCATTTTTTCCAAAATGCATGCGTGCCCCGTTCGTGTGTGGTTAGATAACCCATATGTGCATTTTAATCTGATGCTCGCAAGTAATGCCTCTCTTAAGATGAATTGGTTGAGTGGCATGAGATTGATCATTATCTCCATTGCAGCAGTTGGCGTAGTCCTATTGGCACCTGTGATCCCAAGGCAGGCCATTCGCTGGATCTTCTCTAGCTCTTTTGCAATGGTATTCTTTTGTAGTGCCTGCCACCAAACCAATGCCCCTTAAGTGGTTATTAGCCTGACTACTGTTGTGCAAATCCAGTGCGCAATTTCGGGTTTTATTCCCCAGGTTTTCCCCACTAGTCTTTTCATTGTGAAGAGCGCCGCTAAAGCTCTCCGTCTGACTTCTCATATGTGTAGAGTCCAAGTTAGCTTAATATCCAAAGTTACTCCTAAGTATTTTTTCCTTGTTTGCTAATCTTATATGTTTTCCCTCAATGGTTGGGGGTGAAAATTTTTCCGGTCTATAGCGCTTTGTGTTAAGCATAAGCTCCGTTTTGTTGGCAATGATGCGCACTCCGTTTAGCTTCGCCCACTCGGAAAGATGTGTGTGGGGTCAGCATCAAGTCCGACAGGGTTTCCGGAAACATTCCACTTATCAGTATAACGATCGTTTTGAAACCCTTTCCGTGAAGGTCTTCCACTATTTGGTTAATTGTGAGCACCCAGGCAAGTGGTGATACTATGCCGCCTTGTGTTGTACCCCTGTTAGTCCATTTATTCAAGGTTACGCCGTTTTCTTCGGCTGTAATCTTCCTTTTAGCTAGTAGTTCCGTCATCCATTTAGTTAGATGTGAGTCTATTGCAAATCTTGGAATTGCTGCTACTATGCTCCCAGTTTTTACATTATTGAAGGCTCCCTCGATATCAATGAAGCCAAAGTGTAATCGTTGATGGCAACGTTCCTCTCCATTCTGCTTACGACTTCGTATAGTTTTTGTTTCCGTTGAACGTCCTGGAAGGTATGCATGTTGGTTGGGACAAAGCTTCGGTATGTTCACGGTGCTTTCCATCAGGGGTTCCAAGGTTTTCAGCATGAAAGACGTCAAGCTGATAGATCGGTAATCCGTTTCTTTGTAGTGGCTGGATTTTGCCGGCTTAGGTATAAAAACTACTTTAGCTTCCCTCCAGTCCAAAGGAATCTAGCCTTTGGATGTAGAGGCTATATATATTTTCACCAAAATCGGTATTATAGTGATACCCGCTTTCAAAAACATGATCGGATACACTTTGTCGGTTCCTGGTGATTTGTAAGGTTCGAAGGTATTAATGGCCCGTAGGACCTTGTCTTCACTGCCCATTTCATTTTAGGGGGGGGGGGGGTTCATTGTTCACAGTCATATTGCTAACTCGTGTTGTCTCTTCATCCATTGAGCCCGGAAAGTGTTGGCTTAGTAGGAACTTGAGACGTTCTAAATCCTTTTGCTATTTAGAAAGGAAATAATTCATCATCTTGCTCAATTTACACGTTTTTTTATTCTTAAAAATTAGATTTTCATTTATTTTTAAAGTCCATCTTCTCCACTACCAAAGAAATGCAAGTCAATGCAGAAAAATGCAGTGAAAGTTAGGCTTACACACAGTTATAATGGTGAGAGGAAAAGATCTTTTGGTAGAAATGAGCAACTTAATCGTAGAGCATCGAAGCAAGGCAAAGTCACTGAGAAAAATCGTTAAAATTGTAATAGAAAGTCGCGCTAAAATTATCGAGAAGTACAACTTCCGCGGAAATATGAATACTATACCACGCTCCGGGCGTTCTTGCAGTATGACCAATGCCGCAGTACCGAAAGACTGAAGTGAGTGGGGAAGACCCCGTGGTCAAGTGTAGTACAAATAGCGCAAGATGTGTCTAAAGAACTATGGAAGTGCATCAACATTTCGTAGAATGTTATATGCCAATGGAAGAGTACCTAGGAAGAAAACATGCAATTCCGTAGCTATTCGTCTGAAACCATTATTTTGGGCAATAAACAGCGAATTTTTTGCTCAAAACTCCATTTCTAGCGTGAAACATGGCGGAGGTTAACCGATGGCTCAAGGATGTTTGTTGACTGCTCAAACAAGGAATCTTGTTTGCATTGAGTCGACGATGAATTGCAAGGATTATGTTCTGATTCTGGATAATAATTTACAGAGTGCGTGAAAATTGTTGGATCTTCCAAGAGGATAATAATCAAAAGCAAACAGTGAAGATTGCGAAAGAATGGCTTTTGACACTCCCTTCCTCAATCGACCTTAATCCCGTAGAAACTCGATGCGAACCTTTGGACAAAAATATCAGGAAACGTACCAAAACATCTAGGGCAGATCTCCGAATTGCATCGACGGAAGAATGGGAAAATATTTTCTTTTTGTATGCTAACTATAAACTGTGTTGAAGTGTTGTTGTGTTGATTGATTGTTGTTGAATTATTGAAGTCAGGTGACTTCATCTTTCCCTGGGAATACTTCATGATTTTTTTTTTAAACTAAATTATAATGAATAATAAAATACTTAAGTCTTGGCCTTACTTGTCTTTCACTAGAGCACTAGAGCAAGTTACTCAGACTATATAAAGCTTAGACTAAAATTATTTCGTATTACTTTCCGATGAAATAAGCACGAAAATACTTTGCATTTTCAAAAAAGGAGCCCAGCGGTAAAAAAATAATCCCAGGAATAAATAAAAAGGGAACTTTAGACTGCCCTAATTAATCCTTCGCGATAAACAAACATTACAACTTATTTATTCATAAATAATTGTTATCTATCCAATATACAATTCAGAGATACGAGGGATTTTGTATTTAGACTAATCGCATTGGTTTATACACGTTTATCACGTCACGGCACACGTCATAAATTTGAGATACGAAGATATTTGCCTTCAATTCACCTATAATTGTTTAAATAAGTTTATGATTTTATTTTGGGAACGACTGGGACCCTTAATTAAATAATAAATTTAATTTAAAATTCGCATCTTAATATCAAAATATCACATTGAATATGGAAACTATTGGGTATGGGAATAGATTTTCACCATAATTCGGCAAAGTTATTAGTTTAGTTCAAGATTAAAGAATACAATCATATCATTCAAAGTATGTACCACATGAAGGTATGTCCTTCTTCCTTCTTTCTGGTAGTAGATGGATTTCTCAGCGTAAAATATCCCCATCCTTCGACTCGATCCAGTCATTATGTCAAAATGCTACATTTTCGTTTTGATTTTGACAGATATATATTTCGGGGAAAGTTGTTCTCTTCTTCAGTGTCAATTATTTTCTGAGTTACAAGACCTTCTTAGGGATATTTATACTAAGCTAATGATATTCAATGCAATAGGCATAAGTTTCAAATCTCACTGATAGCAAAGAAACGAGAGTTGCTATTTATATTTAAGCCCTATGGCAATACTAGCGTTAACCAAAGCATACAATTGTTATATTCGTATAGCTGAGCATCTTTAACTAAATACGTACACCGATTGTTTTGACCTACGAGCGCTAATTGTTTCGTTTATAGTAACTTGAAAAATTTAACTCGGCCAAAAAAAAATTAGACCATTTTCACCTGTTGACTTACTACGATTTTGGCTATGTATCATCAAGACAAGAGAAGAGAGGCATCCCAGGATAAAAGTTCCACAAGCTTACATATTATATTACATCAACTTTTGACCGTGAAAAAAATTTTTTCGCGTAGGACACCAAAAAATTTTGGTCAAAAAAAAACTACTCGTGTCAATTGGCATAAAGAAATTCTCAAAAAATCCAATCACGGTTGGCATTTCAAGTGTCTAATCATGAATTTATGCATATGAGTGCGTAAAACAGCAGTATTCCACTCTGTGCGGTTTTTCTAGACGAATCAAGCCCGAAAAAGTTGATCATGTGAGAAGCTCTGCGAAACTTATACTAGCCAGTGTTTTTGGATTTACTAGTCATGTGGCAACAGTTCCACAACGGAACATAGAATGGTCAATATTCATTCGTACACAACCATTTGTTTGTTCGAAGGTTTTGGTGAAATAAGATAAAAAACGTTGGAAATATTCTTCAACATGGCAATGCGAGTTTCACAGATCTTCAACGGCGTGGCAAAATGTTATGACAATTTGCTTAAACTCGACCTCATGGAGAATACTTTGAAAAACAATAAAGTCATTTTCATTGTTGAATTGCGGTCTATTTATTTTTAATGCCGGAAATATAAATTTAAATCCTACATACATTAACTCCTTGTACGTACCTGTGAAAGGGCCTCAGTAGTAATAATGTGCGATTAACGTATTAAGGATTCCAAAAATTAACATTTACATTATGGACGAAAATTTTGTCTGGTGTTTAACTATGGATAGTCTTAAAAGTATTGAGCCTTTTTTGTCACTAGATGGGGTTCGTTGTCATATATCGGGCAATACTAATCAGATTGAGTCAAACCGACATGTGTTTGAAAGGTGACATTCCAGTCTAAATTTTCATATGGACAGTTGTCGGTCATCATCATCATACGGACGGTCATTTGTGTCAAAAGGTGTATTCATTTGAAAATGAGTGAAATTTCTGAAATAAATCGTTATATTTTACAATATCACTACGATCAAGGTGAGAATGCATCACAGGCTCGTGAAAAAATTTGTGGTGTCTACGGGTAAGATACTTTATCCAAAGCCACAGCCAAGAGATGATTCGCTCAATCGCTCGCCAATCACTGAAAATGTCGATGAAATCTTTAAAAAACTTGAAGAACCGACACATAAGCAGCCATGACATTGTTATAGAACCGAATATCCATCACCAAACAGTTTCGAACCATTTGCGTAAGGCTGGATATCCAAAAAAGCTCGACGTTTGGGTGCCGCATGTATTAACACAAAAAAAATTGGATTTTCACTTGCGAAATGCCAATAAAACGTAACGAAAGCAAGCCATCATGACAATGCCAGGCCACACACTTTTTTGATGACCCGGCAAAAATTGACAGAGCTTGACTGAAAAGTTTTGGTGGATCCATCGTATAGTCCAGACCTTGCACTATCAGACTACCATTTGTTTCGGTCGCTGCAAAACTTCCTTAATGAAAATAAATTCACTTCAAAAAGGGACTGTGAAAATCACTTGGCCAAGTTTTTCGCCGGTAAATCCACAGAAGTTCTACACAGGTGGAATAATGGCTCTACCCAAAAAATGGCAAAAGGTCATAGGACATATGAACTTAATAAAAATCCATTTTAAATAAAAGAAATATTCAATCGAAAAATGACAACAGAGGCTCAAAACTTTTTGGGCTTACCAATATATATTTGCTTTAAAACGTCATGATTCAAATGTATGTTATTTGCATCCTTTATATAAGTGCGTTATACCTAGAAAGTAGATTGAGTCAGTTTTTCAGAGATGCGCTTTTGTTGAGTAATATATGTATATTATATGAATTTTCTCCAATTATTTGCTATACGATTCATTTCAGTCAAGGTTAGCTATCGATGTATCCTATAATGTCGACTTTGAAAACAATGTTGCTGGTCATGTAAATACTCTGATTGGATTGGCAGGCGCAATCGTTTATTTGAAGTTATTTTTATTGTGACAAGTTACTCAATGCTTTCATATTACCTTGCCCATGTTGGCAAACAACATCCCATTACCTTCATAGTTTTCAAATGGAACCATGAATGAAAAACACCTCCGTCTACACATGGTAAACTTTTCTATTAAATCTGCAATGTTCCATGGACATGTTACCTACAACTTTGAAATATCAAGAAAACTTCAAAAACTGTTTTTTTATTACATCACGAGTTTCATCCAAAAATATGACTTCGAAAAAGTTTTCCCCACACAAACACAACATCATGCATCCTTCAATAAAGAAATCATGAAATTTGACCACGCAATAACACTCGAAACGGTTTTAGTATTTCTATATCATAAGCCTCTCAACAAAGTAGCAATATCCTGAAATACAGCAAGTTTATCATTCATGGTGGAATTCAATAGCGTGTATATTTTAGGATACGTGCATCTAACGCAAACAGCACAGGCATAATTTGCCAAAATATGGATATGCCATGGATATTCGCTGGTCAGGCCGATGATGTTCACGTGGACCATAGTATCCTCTGAGTAGGATGCCTTTCACGAAAGTTTCGTGTTTTCTTATTCATTTTATGTGACATATATGTCCTGAGTGTACGTAATGTGTTTGAATTTATGAGTTTCAACTATTGCAATATTCATACATGTACTAACTTTTCGATGAATATTATACACATGAAGAGTCAAGCAACATTCAACGAATGTTGAAACTTCACCTACAAGGATAATGTACCATATGAATTTTGCACTAGCTTTTTAACTCTGTTGAAGCTGTACAAGACACGCATATTGCAATTTTGTGAAAGTAAAATAATATATTACTTTGGGAGAAGCAAAAATGGGATGATGACATGCTTGTTCCATTCGAAAAATGGAAATTATGTAAATTTCGTCGCCGTATGATCAGGATGAATACGTAATATACGTTATAATGTTTATTATTCACACCATTTTCTTATGGCTGCGTACTATTGGCTAATAGAATCAAGTTGCTGCTCTTTGAATCTTAGTAAATATTTATTAACGTAGTAATAAACACGAAAATTTAAATAATCTACTTTTGATGCCGAGAAAAAAAAATACCAAATTCTAGTCTATGAAAATTTACGTTCTAATTATTGAATTAATTAATCAAATAAATTATTTTTTAAGCTTGTATTCTATCGCTATCGCAACTCACTCTTTTCTTGAGCATTCTGCAGACACTTTTACGAAAATCTTTGGTGAAACCTTGTCCTCATAGAACACATCCTTTGCACACGATACCTTTACTCTAAAAAAATGAATATGTTCTTAATCTTTGATTTGCTCATTTGTCATTTATTCTGCCGAGTAGATGATATGGTGTATCATTATTCGCTCGTCCGCTTTATTTCAAGATAATCTCAAACATGCAGGATTCATCACCTGTGATCACGTAATTCAAGAATAATTGGTTATTGTCAATTCTTTCGACAAGATTAACGCACACGTTTCTCCGATTATCCTTTTGTTCAATACTGTGTGTATTTTCCCGTGCTTAGCTTAGGTTCCCTTTAAACTATCTATTATCAGTTGATTTTTCTTTCAAAATGCTATGTTTTGTTTTCATTTTGATAGATATATATTGAAAATAAATAAAAATAATTAAAGTAAAACTTATTAAAACTTAAGAAACTTAAATATGTATGCAGGTAATAAACTCCATTGTAAATATACCTTAAGTAAAATTAAGTGCATTAAAGATAGGAACGCAAACTATAAGATCCAATAGTAATTAGACCTTTAGCAATTATAAATATCCCTTAAAAAAAATTTGATAGTATAACATAGCTCTGAATTCCGATGCTCCGTTTTTGCAACGCACAACAAAAACACTAGTTCACTGAGTTCGCTGTCAAAAATATTGCGTTCGCTTTTAGACGTTGAAACTCGTACTGAGAAAGTGGAAGAGCGAAACAGACCGAACTAGTATAGATTAGTGCACTCAATGTTGCCAGATCTCCCGCAGTGTTTATTGTCGCATTAATTCACACATCCTGTAAAGATGACTTTGATTGATATAGTTGGTACTGGCTTAAATAAAATGAGAAGTCACTATAGGACTGCAAAATTGACCTCCGTGGCGGCGATAACCTCCTCATTCGACCCAAATATATTCCCGGCGAGTGATTTTTTCAGGTTTTGAAACAAAAAGTAGTGACTGTGGACCAAATCTGGAGAGTACGGTGGATGGGGCAGCACTTCGTAGCGCGACTCGACCAATTTGGCCATGGCTACGGCGGAGGAGTGAGCCTGCGCGTTGTCGTGGTGGAAGAGCACTTTTTTCTTTAGCAAACGGGGCCGCTTTTTCTTCAATTCGACGTCGAATCGGCCCAATAAGTCAGCACAGTAGCGCCCAGTGAGTTTTCGACCTTTCTCGAGGTAATCAATGTGGATCTCACCATTTGAATCCAAGAAAATGGCGGCCATCACCTTTCCGGCCGATCGAGCAGTCTTGGCCTTCTTCGGAACACGTTCGCTGGGTGAAGTTCACCGTTTCGACTGTTCCTTGGTCTCTGGTGTGTACCAGTGAATCCATGTTTTGTTGAAAGTCACGAAACTACGGAAGAACTCCGTTTGATTGCACTGAAACAGTGCAAACACGTCGCCGATGTGGTCTCATGGTTCCGCTTGTTTTCCGGTGTGAGCAAACACGGCACCCATCCTGCCGACAGCTTTCTCATGCTCAGTTCTTCGTGTAGAATATGATATACCGTTTCTTCTTACTCTTACCGATGCCTAAAGTATTAGCTATCTCGCGAACATTCAATCGACAGTCTTCCAGCACGAGATCGTGGATTTTTTAAACGTTTTCCTTCGTAGCAACCGCTTTCGGGGCACCTGCGCGTGGCTCATTAAAAGCCGATGTGCGGCCACAAACAAACTCGTTGTACCAATTCTTGACAATCACCATCGCATGCGAAGAGTAACCGTACAAAGCATCAAAGCGATCTTTGCTTTCGCTGTGCGTTTTCCCTCCCAAAAACAAGAATCTAATCACCGAACGATGTTTTTCTTTTTTCCATTTTTGTACAACCGACCGACACGCTCGCTTCGAAAGGTTACCAAAACAAAGCGAATAAAGGGAATTGACTCAAACTTTGACAGTAGGCTACTAAAAAAATGTACTGCAGGATGGCACTATCTATTTACTACACTATCCTTTGTGATAGTAGCGCCATTGGGCGGTAAGGCTGACTACTTGTTGAATGACCCTTGTACTGTGGTTTGAATCTATTACAAAAAGTCAATCCTTCATATTCTAAGGATTTCCTCACAGAAAAATATTTCGCTACACTACATGCATAAAGTCGAATACCAACACAAGATATCGTTGAGGGTCTATGTTATGGGATTGTATCGACAAAAGGTATCATAGCCTACTCGCACTCTGCTAGCATTTGAATGCAAAAAAAATCATTAAAAGATTTTTCGAAATCAATAAAAATGGGTTCTTAAAGGACTACCATTTGAAATACTAGACTAAACGGATTGTTCATCCAATGGCGAATATATTGTTATTTTAGTTAGCGCATTATCTGATGTTTATTATATCGACAAAATCCTAAACAATGTATTATTTGGAGTCAAGTATTGTTTCCACAAAGAACAGATAAAACCCTTGTGGTAATTTGAGCGCAAAAAAACCCGAAAAATATAGAAGTCTTTACCAAGAAAATATTCTAAAAGATAGAAAATATCTTCCCAGGGTACTGAAGAAAATCACAAAAGTATTGTCAAAGCTTCGTTCCAGAGGGTCCTTTTGATTCGTGTACAAAGGTGCGCTGATAAATCTACGTAAAAATGGTTTTATGTTTTTCATTTGGTTTATTTGGCAACATTGGTTCTGGCTTCTACATAACTCTCAACACTGCAGGGTGTGTAAATTTTCCTGATTAGCGGAGCGCGCAGAGACATATACGAGAAGGTGGAGGACTTTAACCTAGTGTCTCAAGTATTGACAGTAGCCGAGGAGACGTTGTATTGAAAACGTCACGAATAAAGTGAATGTCTGTTTCCAAATACCGTCGTGGAATGGAACCGCCTAAAGTGCTGCGCCTTTTGGAGGATATGTTCCGCCAAATTTTGTGTCAAACTGAACAAGACGGGTTCCTAAATATTCACAAAGACTTAACAGTCCTATGAAAAAGACGTCATGTCACGTACCGTAGTTTTTATATGTCATGAGAGATGTAATGGTGGCCACAAAGAATGTGGACGATGTCCACTCTGGAATACCTTAGAATGAACTGAAAATAAAAACATTCTGGATTACCTGAAAACCTGGCTAAAGTATGTCAAATTTCGTTGAAGAAAGTCTTGGTATGAAAATGATTGCAAACTAAGTTGATTCAGTTCGCCAAATTATGTTTCAGCTTACCACAAAGGATTTGATTATAAGATAAATGTAAGCAAAACGTGTCTTTCAAGTGCTCTTCTCAGGAAAACAAAAGGACTGGCCCTTGTCTATCTCACAGATAGGCTCGAATTTCGCAAAAGGAATCTGATTTTTGATAAGGTGATAACTGATCTTCGAATGAGATCCAAACCTGAAGCCGAAAATTTCGGAGTGGCACATTCTCGTGCTACAAATCCCATTTTGAACATACTCATTGGTATCCTTCACTTCCATTACAAAGCAATGACCCACAGACAGTTTGTGGCTGTGAGATGAATTGTTTCTGGTCAGTATTATGCAGGAGTGGACTGCTATTTGAAGGACTGAGACTGCTGCCTACCGCGCGGAGGAGTAAGATAGGTGTCGTCCTGGTGACCAGCTTCACCGTCCCTGAAGATTTGATCCGAATAACCATGGCAGCATCGCCGCAGGAAATCTTTAGCCCCGCCACCAGTGAACTTTTATTGTTGACCCGAATAAAGAGAAACCTGAATTTGAAGAAGTTTGAAAAGGCTTCGATGAGGGTTTGGCCAGCATTCTTGCTGAGAAGCTCCACGGAGGCCACCAGCTGTAAAATTGTGTATGGATTGCTAAGGCATCCTTTTTGAAAATTTTTAGCATGACATGCAAATTTTGAATACGTAATTGGCGACTTTTAGTTGCCGCTACCGACGAATGTGCTGGTGTATGTCGGGGTGGAAAAACTTTTTTGAAAAATTTCGGTTATTTTTTATCAAACAATCAAATAAATTGTGAATATCAATGAAAATAATCTCACAAACATTAGCTCAAACGTTTTTTGCTCAAAAAATTCACTTCTTTCCCTTTGGCACTGCATGCATGGATGGACCTTTCGATCATTAAATATAATGAAGAAGAGTAATGAAGGGAGCTGAAACCTTTCTCTTATGTTGGAGAAGCCACTGAACCGCTGAATTTCCTTCCAAACTTCCTATTTCTGCGAATGCCAATACCATTACAAAATTAATCATCATGTTGAAAGTGGACCTTTCGCGAGAAGGGCGAGTGGTAATTTTTAAAAACAGATTTTATTATTTGCATACCCATTGCGCGCCTAAAACTTCTGGAAAGGCCCTCAGGTTTTTTACTCTTTTTAAACTGTCACTTTTGTCTATTTATATTCATTAATGCTTAAAACATAAATTTTTTAAATTTTTCAAAAACGATTAACATAAATAATTTAACCAAATCGAATTTTATGCTACATTAATGTTATTTTTGTCCACTTTCAGCTTTAAAACATCAAAAGGTGTTGGTTATACAGCACATTTTGTTGGCAATTGTCTTGTTCTAACCTCAATGAAAATTAAGGGAAAAGGATTCCAGCATTGTGTCAAATATGAATTCCAGCCTAGAAAGGTAAGCAAGCGAGAAAGCAAAGCAAGCAGTGGTTTTTGTTAAACAAGTGAACAATGCATGGGCTAAGAATGGCATGTCATGGCAAGACACGGAACAGAAAGATAAATTGTTGTGTTGAGCGCATGTCCTTGTTTAGCACAGCCAAAGTCAAAACTTGGTTGTTAATATGTTGAATAGATGCTCATTACAAATGAATTAGCAGAGTGGAATAATGTCAGAGATAAAGCTTATTCATGTATCAAAAACCAGCCTATACTGGTTTGAATAATATATCCTGGCCCCACGATATGGAGCGTTATAGCCAATGTTTGGCCTTTAATCTTTCTGTTAGCTGTCTCTCGGTGGTGAAAGTTTCATGCCAATCTTGATGAAATATTCAAATTAATGTTTGTTATAGTTTCGGCTGCATAAGCCATTCAAAATGTTCAGCTGGGAGTGCTTCCTGATTTCGACTATGAATACACTTTATGGTCGCCCATTCCTTGATGATTTTACTTACATACAAAATTAAAATTGGCAATTATTAGCTACAAGTATACCCAGAACTTCTCATCGTTAAGGAGGACCTACATCTATTAACGCCATCAAATCTCAGATTGTTACGTGGTCAATGACCGAATCTTTTTCATGATTATTTCGACTTCTCAATTTTAGTCCTTTGCTGGTTCTTTTTGAATGTTCATTTCAAAGCAACTTTTTGTATGATATTAAATCCGACTCAATACTTGCTTATTGCTTTCTGATGAATGAATCGAGTGTACTAAATATCGAAGGACGAAAAAACAAGAAAAGTCTTTCCGTGGGCAATTAGAAGCATTTTCATTTGGCTTGTGCAATGGAAGTAAACTCATATCTGTGCGGCTTAAGCGAAATTCACTAGACAAAAGCCACTCGTGAAATAAAACTGTTCTTGCTATTCAGAGGACATCGTTCGCGGTTGAATGCATGCTAAAATTGTTTACCCCACTGCATAACAATACTATGTTGAATTCCTATTTCATCCTTTTTTTGTGTATTCTAGTGGTATATGATAGCAATAGTGTATATTTACAATCGTTGGACTAAAAGTGAAATAAAGTGCCTCGTCAACGGACAATTAGCGTCTAGTACGGAAATGGCTTGGTTTGTTTCGACGAACGATGTAAGTATATTTTTGTTTTGTTTTCTAGTGTATTCAAGTTATACATTGAATGATTATTATTTCTTATTCTAAAATGCGGAAACTATCCGTAAGTACTGAACCATGTCTATGCAATTGAGTTTTTGTTCCCTTTATACTATACGCTTTCATTTAGGATGTTCTTTTCAGCTACCTATTTTTTATAGAGGAAAATATATTAAGTCTAGTCTTGTCAAGCGATAATATTATACATTTATGTTGTCAGTTCATTGAGTTTATTTTGACTCAATCTGGAAAAAGCAAGTGTTAAGTCGAACATATTACATAAGGTAAACGGTAAATTAAAGTAATAAAAGGAAAAGCGAAGAAAACCTGCAATTGTCACTCTAATTCGATAAAAATTCATGATCGAATTTGAAACGCTTATGATAAAAACTTTCCGCGCTGCCTAAATCACAAACTTCTATTATCGAAAACATTGATGTTATATCGCATGACATCAACGTCAAAATATTTGGTGATATTTCCCTGGAACAAAACTGAATCAAGTCAAGCTCCAGCTATTTTGAAAAAATATAAAAAGGACAACAACCAGAAAGATACACTAAAAGACTCATCAAAGACAACACCAGGTATTTGCAGTAATTTGAATGCAAGTAACTGGCAATTGAACTGCGCTCACTTGAATCAAATAGTGCGCATTTTGTTTGATCTGATGAAGGAATCAAACGTTTTTATACGCCATCCCAGCGAACCCATATTTCACTCCCTGCGCGGAGTAGGTTCGACACCAGATTTTATGCTAGGCCACGCAAACATCAATCTTTCTGAACCCGCTGTAGTATAAGCTTTATCGTCCCCGCACTTACCAGTTCTTTTTTCTATGGAATCGCTCGGCAACCAGAAAGACCCGTCAAAGTGCTTCTACTGCTACAATAAAAGCGAAATGGTCACGCTTCCGAGAAATATTCAACGAAAATTTATAACTATCAACAAAAATTTTAGGAGCTTTAGATGAACAACTGAAATTGAAATTTTCAAGCAATATCTGGCAGGCGATAAAGATAGTGTACCAGCAGTCGCAAAGATTAACAAAAGATTTGAATTAGATGCGGAAACTTACAATCATATAAGAAAACAAAACGTCTTGCGTCGACAATGGCAGAGAACTCGGGATCCTGTCAGCAATTAAATTGAATGCAAAATATCCAGCATAAGGAACAGTCGTTGTCTATATGAGAAACAGCCTAAACTATAACTCCCGAGAACTTTTGAACCTAAACGGAATCCTAAAGAGAAAACATTCGCTACCCTATCCTCTGAAAAACGACAGTGGATATGCAATTTTCTCAAACGAAGGAAAAGCAGAAGTTTTGGCTGAAAAGTTCCACAGAATCCATTACATAGCAGACCGATTGCGTAACGATCTCACCGAAATATTAGTAGGCAACTGCTACCTATATAACAGTCCCAAGTCATTCAGCCATACCTCCAAAGGATCTGATTAAACCACGTAAAGTAACGAGCATACTCAAGAAAGTAAAGGAACGGAAAGCCGATGATATTAATGGAATCCCTAGCGTAGTACTAAAAAACTCGCCAAGAAAAGAAGTTGTTTTGTTACACCTCCTTTTTAACGCTTGCCTTAAACTCTCCTATTTTCTTGTTATCGGAAAACATGCAGCCGTTTTACTAGTTCTTAAAGCCGTTTAAGATTCAATCATGTCCGAAAACTATAGATCGATCAGTCTACTACCCACTGTCGGGAAACTTTTTGACAGATTAAAACACAAAAGACTGGCTAGCTTTTTAGATAGCAACAACGTTCTGCCGAATTTCCAGTTTGGTTTCAGAAATGGATATTCAAATGAGCAACACCTTTATCGTAAAACGAAATACATATGTGTATGTAAAAATGAGTGTTAAGGAAAAGTCATCCATCGGTATGATAAGAAAATGCTTTTGATTACGTCTGGCACGAAGGACTATTGTACAAAATGATTCATTACAATACCCTATTAAACCTGGCCAATCTGATCAAATAATTTCTGAAAGATAGAAGATACCAAGTTAAAGATCCAGGATGGACCTCTTCTACGAAAATATATCTGTAGGTGTTCCTCAAGGTTCTTGTATGAGCCCCATCTTATTCAACATCGACACCTCTAACATTCCGTCTAACGCAACCTGCAAAATAGCAACGATTGCCGATGATACATGTATATACAACGCTAGTGTCGATCCCGACAACATTGTTCGAGATATCGCACAAACATTGAAAAAACTATTTCAGTTTTACCATAAGTGGAAAATCAGTGGAAGATTTACTAAACATTGAAAAAACTATTTCAGTTTTACCATAAGTGGAAGATCGAAATAAACGTTAGCCAAACTAAATGTATATATTTCAGGAGAGAACGAAAACTTACACTGCTCCTGATTAAATATTGATTTGAGTAGACAATAAATCTCGTGGTCTGAAGAATTATGCTACCTTTGACTGATACTCGGCAACATGTTAACTTTTAGGAAGCATATTCCTAAAAGTTAACACAGCAGCGCGAAGGCCTATCGTCAAATCGGCTTTATTGATGTACCCAATGCTAAACAAAAGATCACAGCTCAGCATTAAAAATAAAGTCCTAATTATAATTATAATTATTGGGGATTCAACCCATTATATTATACGGTGTCCCAAGCTGGAACCAATGTCTCAAATACTTTAAAAAAGGCTTCAAGCCTGACAAAATAGAAACCTCAAAAAGGCACTTGACAAGCCTTATTATTTCTCTTCACAAGAACTGCACAAAAATTTCCGGAGTAGATTAAATTAATCAACTTGCTAACTCGCGAAAACATGCTTAACATACTACTATTCTTAGCTAGATACTCTTCGCAGCCAAGAATGCATCAAATCCTTACAAACGGATGCTACTGTTTATCGTGTGCATCAATCATGCCTGTCAACGAAAGGCTAATTAGTTTTAGTTTACTTGAGAGAAGTTTGCTTATGCTTATCTGTATAAATCAAATCAAAGGATAACTTTAGATGGAATAAATAATTAGAACACTAAACATAAGCAATATATATAAATAAACAAAAAATTAAATAAATAAATAAATAGAAATAAATCGGTTGCACACTAGGTATGCAAAATGTATTCAACACGAAAGAAGCAGAAAATTTCAACAGATTTATTTGTTTATTTCTTGGAACAAGGCTGATCCGAATGTGTGATAACAAGAAATTGCACAAGTACTCCTTTGCCCAAAAAAGAACAACATTGGAATCCGCGTGCTAGTCATTACTTCAGAAGCTGATATTCTGACAGTTTAATGGATGTCTAAATCAGTTTATTGTCTCGATCAGTTTCAATAATGATACCTTATACATGGGACACAGGACGTCATAATGACGCCAACCTACAAAAAATATAAGAAATTCTTCTGAAGCCAAGAACTAGTTCAAACGTCAAGAACTAGTTCAAACGGCGTCGTATGTTCCAAGTACCTTCTGTTATCGAATCTTATTTCAACTAGTGCGCCTACCTTAAAAAATGACATATATATTCCCAAGATTCAATTCATCCCTACAGCACATTCCAATACACAAATTTTCTTACAGCGTTCTCAATGGTTGACATCGTTCAGTTTGCATGTTCTCTGACATGCAGGGTTTCGTACTATGTTTCTGCTCCTGAAGATCTTTATTTTTTTTTTTGTTTTTTTATAAATCTGCAACTATACTTTGCCCATAATAAATATGCATTCTCATATTCTCGGAAAGAGGGAGACGATAGACGGTAAGAAGATTGAGCCTTGGACCATCGTTTAAGCTTGGGTGTATGCCAACCTCAGGACTACGTGTGTACCAGGAAATCGAAGTACTTTTCTAATGAAATTCCAAAACCTTTAAGCAAATGTATATTTTCCAAAATTTCCTGTCCGCTCATTATAATTTGCGAACCAAAACTCCCAATACAATCACTGGAGTGCCGACAAAATTGCTGGCAATGGGTCCCACTGAATGTCAATAGACCCCATCTGTCTGAAAAGGTGCAGGACGCAATTAGAAATCTTATAGAGATAGAAAAAGTTATATTTTACAGCACCAAACAGAGTGGAATTGAAGTCATGTAGAGTTTGTGTTTTCTTTTTTACTAAGTAACGTTTATGCAGCGAAGAGTAATGATCCTACAGAATCCCCCGACGAAGAGACCACCCACTTATTGCAAGTTTAGACTCAACAGTCGCATCTCCGATCTGAATAGGAATTACCGTGGGAATTCTTTTCTTCGTGAGAATGACCACCTCGGTTTTCTCCAGTGCCAAACTGAACCCGCGGGTGGTTATCCACTCTCTCACTCGACGCATTAGCATTCCCAGTCTGCGCTGCGCATTTGTTTGCGCCTTACCGAAATCGTTGAAGGGATACGGTATTAATGGATAGGCTGAGATTTAAAGAATCCTTTTTTCTGAACTTCTCTGAATCCTTCAACAAGCTTCATGAAGGATTATTATATTTATCCCTGTACATCGTTGTATCAAAATTAACTAGTGATCAACAAAGTCAAAACGCAAAATGCAACGAGACTTTGCAACGAGAAAGTTGCACGAATGTCACTCATATATTTATGTGATGATCCTCTTTCGTTAATTTTGTCACTTCCTTCTGATTTGATTCCTAATAAAAGAAAACAGTAAGTCTTATGGTTTGGTATGGTTATAAATTATGGTATAGTTATAAATAAGGCTTATGGTTTTGGTACCCAAAAGACTGGTGGCCAACTGATTATTATCTTTATTACTATTAATATTTTTGTTGTTATGATCCTTTCTACTGACTGTGTTGATTATCGCAGAAACGTACGCATTTTGCTCTTTACTGAGAAACGAAGGAAGATTTATCTGCATAAAGAAAGAAAGAGAAGCCAAGAATTATTTATGAGAATAAAAGGATGGGCACAAACTCTCAATGGCAGGAAAAATGAAAGTAAAGAAGGCGAAAGAGGCAGCAAAGTACTCACCTGGGGCCCTGGCTCAATTGAAAGCAAGTTGATCGAAAGTCAGTTGACGAGTCACATACATATGACGAGTCTTACCTGTACAACATGGAAGAATCATGGCCTCCTGACTGCTAGTTTAGCCCGGGGATCGCTTTGGGTTATGTAAAATTGTAATCGTGGGCAATCCATTTTCTCTTCTTTGCAGCTCTTGGAGTTGAGACATCGGAACTTAGTTATTTTAATGTCGTGGTCTAAAACGCAGACAACGCCGCGGAACCAATATATGTCGAGAATGCTGCTGGCCGCTCACTTTTGTATGAGAACTAGATCGATTTGATTAAATGTACGATCGGTGCGGGAAATGTGTTGAAATTATTGTAAAGCCTGTTTTATTGTTTGTTGGTAGTAAAGTCTATCAGGCGATGTCCATTGTTTGTGGTATCCTTCACGAGGGCTATGCCCTCCGCTTGTACTTTTATATGCTGTTTTTTGGACGATTTTTGCATTGAAATTCTCCAAAAACAAGTTAATTGTCCTTTGACGTCTAACGTCTAACTACATTCCATTCCTGGGGGCAAACATCAAAGAATTTTGTCGTAAAACAAATGACGCAGATCCTTTCCTTATTGGTTTAAAAATCGGTGAAATTTTGTTTGAAAAAACGACGAAAACCACTCCAAACGAATGACTTTCTTTAGATTTTTCGCTTTCAAAATTCTGTTCGTTCACATGTGAATCGTATCAATACCGTGCCATTGCACTACGAAAATGTTGATTTTATAATTTTTACTTCGTCAAGAAATTGTCGCAGGGTATCTAGTCTGTTCTTTGACCTGCCCTTCCAACTTCTAAAAGAATAGTCCTTAGTTCGTTGCGAGAATTGTTGCTTTTTCCTTCCAATCCGTTTTGAAATACAGTTTTTTTTATAGTTTTAACATATGGGGATGTTGCTGTGTTTAGTGTGTCAATGAAGATACCTTGCATGGCATGATATCAATAACATTGTCTTAAATTCGCCTTTATTCACTTTAAGTAGTTTCGAAGTGATTCATTAACGCTGTCAATATGTTTCCAAATAAATAGTGGACATTGAAATTGCTACGTTTGGTTTTTCGAGAAGGACTAGAAAAAAAAAGACAATGAAAAACCAGTGCCACTGTTCAATAATTTATCAAATAAGGAAATTTTAATGTTAACATCATGCATATGGGGATGCATTATAAGGAAAAAGTTCAGGAGTTCAAAAGTGTGATTAAGTACTTTGTGATATTAAGTACATTTGTTTTTGTTACACGAGTCCATAATTTTATTTTATGTCAATTGGTGAGTTGACTTAATTGTTGTCACAATTAAGACCGTACACCGACCGTAGTACTTTCAGATCTAGGACAACGCTTTTGTCGATCGAATTCGAGTCCAACAAGCACATTCTAAGCTGTCAACAGATTCTGAGAGCATGAGAGAGAGCATGCTTTCATACACCTGACAAAGATCCTTTATTCACGTTTATTTAGAAGTGATAAATATATTCTTTTCCGAAATTCAAATTTTCGAAATTTTTGAAATTCCAAAATTTTACAAATTTTGGCTACCAAGGAATCCACTCGTTTGCCATTAAAATGAAATTGGATATTCGAATCCGCTTAAAAGCTCCACATCCTTAGAGGCTCATATCAGGCTCCGCGCAACATTCTCCTTCAGTATCTGATTTCGACTGAAATCTACCTTAAAACCATATAAATTTGGGATGGGATCTTACGAACTTTAAAACAAGTTAAAAAGTCTTCGTCTAGATCTTCACATTTGTTGTTAGACTTGTGGTTACAGCAGGGACTTTTTAGTTCAATTTGGCTTAGAGTACGGACATATCCAAAAAGTTTAGACATCACACTTATACTTTCTTGAGCCATAACATTGCCTCCAAAACTCGCCGGGCAGGTAGATCTTGTTGAAGCAAAATTACTCTCTAGTGCTGGGATTAAGTTAGGATCCAAGTGGCACCGAGGGACGTTGGCGCTCCTGGTGTCCCTAAAAGTTTAGTAAAAACCTTAGAACTAAGAACTTTTAGTTCAAATGATAGCGGCTGAGCTTGCTAGATACTTTCGAATGTAGTATCCTTGTGACTCTTTCCTCAAATATTACTCCCGTACTTATCTTCAGGTCTTTTGGCTAGATGGTAAGCCTCCTCTCTGTGCATATGACTAGCTAATTTGGTTACGGTCCTTCGAAGGAGTATCGAAGTTAGTGGTGCACAGCATCAGGAATAGCTGGCTTACCCATCGATCAGCAAAAAAGTTGGAGTTGGATGATGTGATGACGGACGGTATTTGACGAATATCAACCCATGTCTAAACTGACAGTAAAGTTAGAACTAATCAAGACCGGGGATAACATAAACTTTGCGACTTCATTACTTCCGAAAGTATTTTTCCATGTTCCGTGAGTCTGTCGTAAGTCGTTCCGTAGCGGAAAAAGAGTTCTTTATAGTTATACATATTTAAATATTGTTTAAAAAATCAAAAATTATTCTGGTGATCAATTTCTACCTTACTCATAATCAGTCGATTCAAGTCTGCGGTGCGCCCATAAAACAACTCTTAGGAGCACTTTCAGAGTAGTTTTTCTACCAAAACTTTCAGCAGTTTTAAAACCCATCAGAGGGTGTCGATTTATGGTTTTATGTTATATTGTACAAACCAGTAGCTTTATTTTGATGCCTTGTTCGAAGAAATCGAAGGACTTGAGGATTTCAGTGAAATTTTTAGGCAAAGCCATGTGCCGATCCAACGATCTGGCGTGCTTTTAGAGCATTTAGTTAAAGTCCTAGTATGAGGAGCATGCATATAGAGTATAAAGAGTATATAGAGCATGAATTAAGTTTGTGCCACTCTTCACCTGCGTATGAGATTGTTGTTTGATCCTACAGTGCTACAGGGCGGAAGTTATCCGCTGCCAGCTGTTATAAGCTGGTGGCCTTACAGTTTTTCAAAAGAATTTTTGACATTGGAACATTTTGTCGGCTTGATATTCAGCTCGAGGATTTTTTTTAAAGTAAAAAACGCAATCTTTGGTCGTTTTTGATTGCGACTTTTTCTAGACCTTGCGGATATTTCTTGCAGAAGGAGTTTTGGTTGTTTGAAACCATAATTTAGTTATCAGCCCACTTAGTCATCAGCCGTTCGTGTTGAAGCATTGAATAGCGTTTTACGTGAAGACTTTCTGTTAGTTTCTGTTCTGTCCTTAATAACAATTTTCATTTTTAGGACCAGAGACTACATACATATGAACTTCTTATGTGATTTAAGTAATGTTTTGACGTAATCGTCCTGTTAACATTAAGCTCACCATTTACGCTCCTTGACTCATTATCGGCATAGGAGCAGGAGTCATGTCTAAAGATATGCCCGATTTGGGACTTCTGGGAAACAGAATCGATTATTTTGGACAAAATAAGGTCTGCCGTGTGTGACTCATAATACAGGGTTATCCATTTCGTATAGGAAAAGTATAACCCTGCCATTTGACATCTGTCAAAGTTAAATGTCATCCAAAACGTGGTTTTTTAGTTGAAGGTTTGCTATTTAGAGATATGAATCGTTTAACAGTCGAAAAACGCGTGAAAATTATTAAATTTTATTATAAAAATGGTGATTCTGCTGTATCAACATTTAGGGCTTTACGAGCCGATTACGGTCGACATAATTGACCTACACAGCAAACAATTTGGAACACAGTGAGAAAATTTGAAAAGACTGGATCGGTTATTGATATTGCAAGGCCTTTGCATCATCGCAACATTCGTTCTGCTGAAAATATCGCTGTCGTTGCTCAAAGAGTGGAGCAAGACCCGAATTTGTCGATTCCTCGATGTGTTCAACATTTGGGCTTGTCTTACGGCTCATTGTGGCGGATTTTGCATTTAGATTTGCATCTCCATCCGTAAAAAATCAAACTCACTCAAGAACTTAAGCCTCAAGACCATACCCAATGCAGAATGTATGCGAAGTGGGTGATTGAACAACAAGCCATTGATAACGATTTTTCGAACAAAATTTTCTTTAGTGATGAGGTTCATTTTTCGCTCTGTGGTTACGTAAATAAACAGAATTGTCGCATATGGGGCTCTCAAAATCCTTAGGTGATCGCAAAAAGGCCTTTGCATCCGGAAAAAGTGACCGTATGGGATGCATTATGGTCTGGTGGTGTTATTGGCCCGTATTTTTTTGAAAAAGATCAAGGAAGAGCCATTACAGTCAATTCTGACCGCTATGGACGGATGTCAAGCGATTATTTTTGGAGAGAAATTGAAGATTATGATCTGGAGAACATGTGGTTTCAACAAGACGGAGCTACAAGCCACACAACACAGGCTAATCGAGCACTTTTGCGAAGAGAAATTTCCAGGATGCGTAATTTCGAGATTGGGTGATGTCAATTGGCCCGCAAGATCCTGCGACCTAACACCTTTGGATTTCTTTTTATGGGGCTATGCGAAAGATCGTGTTTACGCGAACAATCCTCAAAATCTTGAGCAATTGAAAACCAATATTCGTGAAGTTCTGGCCGAGATATTGCCGGAAATGTGCCGAAAAGTCATTGAAAATTTCTTCAAAAGGATTGAGGCCTGTAAAAGGTCCCGTGGAGGACATTTGAATGATGTCGTGTTTCACATATAATGGCAAGATTCAATTTTTATATTGAATCAAAAAATTTCGTTTCCATCTGAATATTTTATGTGTTTTCTTTAGCTTTACTTTCCCAAGCGTAAAATGGGTAACCCTATATGATGCATTCCATTACATATGGACCCAGAAAATAAAAAAAAGGGGGAAAATTTTCAATTTATAATTTTGAAGTTACCTTAAGGAGAGGTTAATTCGTACGAAGAATAGCATATTTTTGTGAATTTTTTGTGATGACACAGTTAAAAAATCTTTATTAAGACCTTTAGTTTAAAATAGTACATTAATGTATGACATTTGAAGAATATTGTCTAAAATTTTCACAAAGTAATATTGAAAAACACGGCAATGGCAATACTCGCACGTCTCTTGTAAAAAAGTAGAATTGCGCTGCCCCTCATAACTTGGTGCTGGATCAAGTGGAATTCATAGTTCATTCGTTAGAGAATAGTTTTCCCCACGTAGCGCTGGTGGACTTTTCGAAATTTTAATTTTTCGTTTTTTTGGAACACTTTGAAGGGTAAAACGCGATTTTTTGCGAAAAAAATCGACAAATTTGTTATTGTAAAATTAAAATTATTAACTTATTTTCAAAAAACTTACTTCCAGTGTTACCTCGTTAATTATTTACAGATATAGTGGTCGAAATTTCGAAAGGATCCATGCACTAGTTTTGAAATTATGAGGGGCACCGACTTTGAAAACTGTGAATGCGACTGTGGGGTAACGCTTTAAAGTTTGAACACTAAAAAATCTTGTTTTAAATTTTTATAAGCAAATTTTATCGGCTTACCTAACACTGAATTTTATACTCTACTAACGAAATATACAGTACAGGTAAAAGGATGTTTGTACTTAAGTCGAAATTTATTTAAATACAATATAAATATAAAAGTATAGGCATAAAAATAATCGTCACTTCGTCAATTTTGCTCCAATCGACTTGAAATTTTGACAAAATATTCTTAAATTACTATGCATTCAATTAAAACAATTTGAAAAAATGGAAAAAAAAATTTAATACATTAGCCCCAACTTAATCATTACGGTGAGCCCCGACAGCGGAGTTGAATCAGTTCAGAAAAAATTTGTTCGCAATGCGGTTCTAAGGGATCGGTTTCACTTTATGTGAATTGCGTTTTTGATTTGATGTACTTGTAGTACATCAACGGCTCATTCTGGTACTAAGTACAAACGTGTCCTCGCCAAAAAGGCCGACATAAGATACTATGTAATTTCGGCCTACGGCAACTATAAACCAAATTTCAGAAATTTGTACATTCATATTAACATATCTTTCGAAAAGAATGCAAATTTAATAGAATGCTCACCAAGTTAGCGGGTTTCATGCCATATGTGTCTCAGAAAATTTTTTACATGCCCGGAATCTGCGTTCTGTGTCCAATTAAAAAGGATTAAAATTTTTTTTTTAATTTTAAAATTTTGAAAATTCCTCCTTTTCTTAAGTTTATATCATATTTTTAAAATTACTTTGAAGTTTCTCTATAAAGAAAATCAATAAGCGAATAATTCCCTTAAATCATGGTTCAGGACTGTACGGAAGCAAACTAAATTTTGCTAGTGTTTCTGCATTTGCTAGAAATGAGAAAAGATTCGCCAAAATTTTACATTAAATATAATTATCATTCGCAGCCATTCGACAAATGTTATATTGGTGCAACACCAGAGTTAGACGAAGAACGTGTCTTTTGTGGCCAAATGTCGGCCATTTATCTATTTAGTGAAGCTCTAACAACACAACAAATTTGCGCAATGCATCGATTAGGTCCCGGTTACAAGGTAAGAAACCAACATCCTTTCACTCACATGATTTTTTCACATTTTTTAAATGGATGCCCACACATGTAAATAGTGTTAAGGATCAATAACAATAAATTTAGAATAGATTGTTGTTCAAGTTTTAATTTAACTCTTTTTCCATTTTTTATTCCTGTCTTTTACACGCTGCACTTGTGTTTTGTCTGATATTGTGTATATGAACGATGACACCGCAAATTATGATATATTGCATTGCATTCGTGTTGTTGCATTGCACACAAAAATCAAATGATGAAATTGACTGTGCTGACGAACATCGATTTATCTGTGAATGAATGGACAAAATAAATCCACAATATCATTAAAATATCTCGGAAAAATTTGCATTCGTACACGTATCGTGGGAAATGGACATCATCAATAAAAATGCATTTAAAATACAAATTCAAATACCAAAACCAAAAAAAAAAAACAGTCACAATTTCGTTTCGACAACGAGTGCTATCTGAATTTGCCGGACAATCACAAGCGGGTGAGTGTACTACCGGACATTAGTGCTACCGACCCGCTCCCATCGAGCAGTTTGGTCACTAGTGATCCTTTTAATCCTATCGGAACAATAGGCACAGATATGACCAGTACTATCGAAGATGTAGCCGGACCTGTTAGCGTAGCCACAGGACAAGTAACGTCTGTTACGTCGTCCACCAGTGCCACTAGTAGTGACGAACTTAATTTGCGATCAGTAAGCATGCTTTTATTTATTATTATTTTATTTATAATAAGTTCCATTGCGTTGATTTTTATTTTGTAGACAACTTTGTGTTAGAATTGATATATGTTATTTGCACTTGGCAATTAGCTTTTTGTACTTTAATGCAACGACTTATTTTATCAATTATTCTTGCTCGAATAGAAATCCGCGAAACAAAACACCCGAATTTCTATAGGGTTTTACTCCTAAGACTCAGCATTCGTCCTCTTTTCTTGTCCTGCTCAGCAATGTCACTGATTATTACGGCGAGTATTTGTGTTGTTTGCTTACATATCCTTTGACATGATGCAAACAAATCGATTCATGGCATGTCAGCTCCATGTTAAATAGTGTTTCTTGTGTGACCTAATTCAGATTAATTGATAATATTTACATACGTGGAAATTATCAGTGCAGTAGCTAAATCGTTATCCTTAACCTTCAATTAACGCTATTCGATCAACTATCATAGCTTCACCTAAATATTCATCGCCAATTTTAATTAATGAATCAACAAAGAATTTTCTAGTATCCTCACTATTTCTCACGGGATCACACAAAAAACCGATGGCAGGATGCATCCAAATGAATTGTTGTCTGTTTTATCTCATTAATTTCATTGCTTTCTGTGCCCAACGAACTTGATAGAATAGAAGTGAAGTGCTCTTCTAATTTAATGCTTGCACGGGGATTGAGATTTCACAGAATGCCTTGAAGTGTTTCAAATAATAGAACTGTCGATATTCAGTCGATATTCCATCCTTTATTCGGATCCTCCCCTATTACTCATCCCTATTCGCTTTTGCATTCGACATCAGCAATGCATCAATTCGTCGTTTTAATATTCATTATGTTGTGAATTTCAATCTTCCCGAGAGTCCTCGAATGAGATTTCAGAATGGTGGTTTACGTAGAATTCCCAAGTCAACCACACTAAAATATACTGAAAATATTACGTTCCAAACGTTTTCATTAGGATAACCTCTAATGAGGTTTGCGCATCCTCCATCGAAAACCCTGTAAATGAAACTTGCTCATTAGGTGATTATCCTTAAAATCAATAAAATAAGCGACATTCACTAAAACGATAAATTCCAACGAATTTTTTTCCGAGTTCCAATTGCCAACCCCACATTGCAAAACCCCGATTCCATATGCACAAGGATCTCGTCATGAAGAAACTTTTTTTCGTTTGTTTGTTGCTCAATTAAATTACACGCTTACTAATTTAGTATTAATTTCAGCTTTTATCAAGTATTTATTGAATTTTACATTTGGACGCAACTGTTACATAGTACAACAAACATTGATGAGTTTAATGTACAGGACTCGAAAAATAAATTCCCCAAACGCAAAAGTATTTATATTATTGACGAAAGCATATATTAATAAAGGCTATCATTAAGCAGGCTCAATGAAAATTTATATTATTGAATTCAAATAGTGTCTAGTACAGTATAAGCCATTTTATTGCTACAGTCCTTTCTGTCCGTCCTCGCTTCATTGAATTTTTAACATGAAATGACAAATATAAAATATTTCCAGGTGCTATACGATGGGAAGTTATCGAATGCAATTGTTTTTATGTACAATCCAGTTGCAACTGATGGTCAACTCTGCTTACAATCAGCCCCCAAAGGCAATGTTTCATATTTTGTTCATACACCACACGCCCTTATGCTGCAGGTAATGTATGATTCGTTATTTAAAAACTGCATTTGTATGGAATTGTTAAATTTCAATTAACTAAGCAACGGCTAATGAAATGCATTTTGGAAATGTTCCTTTGGATGACTTTTTACTCAATGCATAGTTGAAACATTTTATGTTGGCATAAAATCAAAATCATTTATTTCAATACGTGTTGGTCAATCCGTTTTTTTTTTGTACGGGAAATTCATGGGCAATTGCATTTTCCACTTAAACTCCTCTCTCTCCCGGTTTCCACAAGAATTATACTCGTGAATTCACAATTATCCTGCGTCGTTACGAATTCTGTTCGCTTTGTCTGCGAGTATTTTTTTTTCATCCAAAGAGAACAAAAACCTTTATTATTTGAAAAAGTTTGACATCACATGTCACATCACATATGACATAATATCACAATATCACAACGAGGCGTATATACTTAATTGCGCAAAGAGAATGCCATTGACATTTGTATGGTATGGGAAAATATCATATACGTTTTCCATAAGACATGACTCTATTTTTACTGCTTATTTGACGATTTTGTGGCCTATTCTTTTAAAGGATTGGTGTCCTTACGAGATTCACAAATTACACATACTGAAGAAATCTTTTTAGTGTCCTAATTTGCAATTGGAAAAAATTGTCATTAATCTAAAAAACAAGTTCGGAATTATGCAAAACAAAAAAGTGTTTATAGTAAATATTTCGAAAATTTTAAGAAGGCGCCCGAACTAGGTCTACGCAAAAAATGGTCTGTTCGTCATAGTCTTCATCCATGACGGATAGTGAAATCACCTCCGAAAACGCAAGTCTGAAGGAAAGACACCGAAATGCATTTTAATGAAGAAATTTTACGAGAATTTCAACACATTTTTCAAAGTTTCTGCCAAAAAATGGAGTTTTTGGCAAACCGTTAAAAAAAAGGAAGCTGGTCAACCAACACTACCAATTTAATCAATTTATCGTGTTGGCCTTAATGTCTACATTAATGTCTAATGAGAGGTTGACACCTCTCATGTGGCGATTATATTTGAGGACAATCGATAACTATAAGTTATGGGACGATAAATGCCATTCTTTTTTTGTCCCATCGCCGAATTTTCGTTAGCACTTGGTTCACATTTTTTTGCTACAAATGGCTTTTTCTACATAAGAGGAAACCACGCTGGACAATTGGATATCATTCTATAAAACAGATAAGATGCCGGTTCCAAATATGCTTTCTTCATATTCTTCACAGCACCTTCAGCAAACTCAAGTTTAAGAAAGATTTCTTGCACTAGAGAGCATGCAGCTTGGCACTGCGTTACCACTCACTCTTCCTAATGCGTTCACAAAGGATGATTTTCAGAGGTATAAAACTATCAGTGGGCAACACTTTGAAATGCAATGTGTAGTGTGACAGCTATGAACCGTTTTATTTTTAGTTTGGTTTGCCATTTTATCATGAATCTATTGATGCCCGAGCAACGTCTACAAACTGTGCACATTAATTTCGAAAAAAATGGTTCTGTTCTAGAAAGACATGGCGCACTCTTTCAATATCATGGCCGAAATAATCGCCATTAGTTCGGTCCGCCATGAATCGTTTTTGCACCGCATTTGCTCTGACAGAAAATATGCATCCATGCAGAAATTGTATAGTGTGTAATGTAAAAACCATAGCAGCTGTAGATCTTAGTATCGATAAAGTCCCATGTGCGCATCCACATAATGGAAGATTTTACGGAAGGATCTTTTTTTTGGCTTACAAGATCCAACTCATGCAGGAATTGAACGAACACCGGATACGGCGTAGATTTGGTGCATGGGCCCAAGAACAAATTGCTGCAGATCCTGAATTTCATAAGAAAGTTTAGTTTAGCGATGAGACTCATTTCTGGTTGAATGGCAACGTCAATAAAGAAAACTGCTGCGTTTTAAGTGATGAGGAACTACAGACAATTGTCGAAATACTATCATAACCGAAGAAAGTCAATGGTTGGCGTACTTTATGGGCTGGCGGACTCATTGGCCCCGGTGTCTTCAAAAATGCTGCCATGAATAACGTTGCAGTCAATGGTGACCACTATAAAGCCATGATCAATGACTTTCCTGTTCCGGAATTGACTTGCCACAATTCAAGGGACATCCAGTTTCAACAAGATGGCACGACATGTCAAACAGTTTGTTAAACCATCGCTTTATTGAGCCGAGCAATTGACGAGCGCACAATTGCACGTTGTGAAGCTGCAAACTGGCCTGCAAAACCTTGTGATTCAACACTGTTGGGCTATTTCTTGTGGTTGTCATGCAACGGCCAGACATTTTCCTAGAACTGGAGAGCTATGTGTCTAATTGTTACACTTACCCAAATCAAATTAATAAAAACGAAGTAGGCATTGATATATTGAATTCAATTGAATTAAAACGAAGTAGACATTGATCTTTTGAATTGAATGAAATCAAATCAAGTAGGCGACGAGTAGTATAAATAGAAGTGGAATTGTCTCGAAGAGTTAGTTCTTCGCGTCAAAGGTACGGACAAGCCTCTATCGCCTTTCACCCAATGTGAGGCTGGATTGGGGTGCCTTTTCGAATACTGGTTCAATAAGAATTGTATACCGGGATTATAGTAAATAAGAGTTAGAGTTATTTTCTCTCGCTTCAAAAGGTACGGACAAGCCTCTATCGCCTTTCACCCAATGTGAGGCTGGATTGGGGTGCCTTTTTGAAATACCGAGACTTTAATAAATAAAGTTGGTGTTATAAAATAAAACAAGAGTTTTATTTATTCGTCGAAGAAACATAAATTCTAATCTCGTCACATGCGAAATTAATTGAAAAAGCTTCCTAGTCCTATTATTAGAAATAATTGACGACATATGCCTTATCCCTGACATGCAATTCGGCTTTCGAATTTCGACGGCATTCATTAAACCCAAACAATACTTCGAAATTCAGAAGGCCATGAAATCCGCCTGATTTACATGCATATTTTCCTTTTCTTAGTAGCTTTGCTACTCATTGTAGGAACTCATTCCTACAAATTAACGGTAACGCACGTAAGCGAAGAGAAGCAAAACTATCAGAGAGAGAGAGAGAGAGAGAGAAAGAGAGAGAGAGAGAGAGAGAGAAAGAAAGAGAAAGAGAAAGAAGGAGAGAAGTGAGTCTACAGTGGTAAAATTATATATATAAAATTACATATGAACAATATTTGACGAAAGAAGTTGACCCAAATATTTCTGATGACACCAAATCTGGAAAAGCGAAAAATAAAAGACGCCAACAGCTGTTACTTACCCGAGTCCAGTCAAAAATGGGCGTGCACAAATGATTGCTGAAGCTTCCCAAATTTTTTGAAAATTTCTGAAAATTCTAAAGTTTTTTTCAAATTCAGGAGGTCGTTATAGAAGGTAAAAGGAACTGACAACGAAAATGCATTGACCATCGAAGTTTGAGGTTACTATCATGTTATTTAACGCAGCGTGTATACAAAGTTCGGCTTACTCGTCGCTTTCAACTATTTTGTGGAACCGTCAAACATTTAGCTAAGCGTGCTGCACCAACTGTGTCCACAAGAGATGTTGCAACAAGTTTCCAGCCTCGTTTTAGTAGTTAAAGTTTGAATATTGCTGATGTGGTCCAGAACATTCACGAGAGTTCACAAGAATCAAAAATATGACTGTGCAAACAATTTGATATTATGAGATGTCTTTTTCGACGAATATTGGTAAAAAACCTGAAGTTGTTACCCTATGAAGCGCAGCTCGTCGGCCAATTACAGCCTGCTTACATCCAAATTACTTTAACTTGCTCCAATGCTCTCTAACTTGCTGCCATCGCCAGGAAATGACAATGTTGTGTTAGAAATCATAAATACTTTTATTTAAGTCGGTTTGGAAACATATTTGTGTTTTGACACAAGCAAAATCTACATGAAAATAAGGAATTCACCGATTTCCTGAAAGTATGTGCTCAATGCACCATTTGGAGTTCTCGTATTCTGTCTAATGGGAGACGTCAATATAAGCCTTCCCCATATATGAACCTTCGCTGGATATGAACCTTCACCGTACCAATGCCAACGGAATGTTATTACATTGGTTCTCGAGCAATCTCGGTTACATCCAACACCAGTTTCCGGTCCATGTGATCTCCCGCTTTTGCGATCTGGCTGTGCCATTAAATTTTCTTCAAGAAGTTTGAAATTTTCGAGTTCATCCGTCTAAGCTACAACCCTCAGAAGTCTTGCAAGCCAGCAATGAAGAAAGGATAGCCAATTCGTAGCTACATGTTTGGGGTAAAAACTTTAATATTCCATAAAAAGAGCCCAAATAGTTTTCATCTCAGGACACGGCCATTTGGCTGATAACATTTTTCCAACTTTCAAGTTTTTCCAACAATCATCATTTCGGTTTCTTTGAATGAACATTTCACGAGAACGTAGGAAAAGGATCTAAATGAATCTGAATGATCTAAATTATGACAACACAGTTTCCACACTAACCTGGAAAGCAAAGACTTTTGTAATTAGAATTGCAACCCATTTGTATCACTGAGTATTGGATTCTAAAAAAATTTTCAAATTTTGCAAATTGTCTGGCACAAAAACGACGCGTTGCTTTCCCTAGACTATTCGCAGATATATTTGATAACGTGTCAATAATCAAACTAGAAAACTAGCTGCTAAACCTAGTTCTTCAAGTCATTCCTCGCTGACTTTGCCGATACATTGAAAAATAATAGAATGCGATTTCTAAGCAAAATAGGAAAATTATCCAATAAGGTAGCTGACGATATTGACTCAACAGTATGTAGTCGACCACTTTCCCACAAAATCGCGGCGTAGATCGGGACATTTTTGACCTTTTCGCGCCAAACTTAAACTTTTCAGCCTTTGTTTGAAATTTGTTTGTTTGAAATTCCAGGAGCCTTTGTTATTGGACTACTTGTTTTTTTATTTGGTTAACCCTCGAAACCTTCCTGTTGCCACAGGGTATAGAAGTTTAATCGAAAACCACGATATATGCCTTGAACGCATTTCGATAAAGTTCAAAATGCGATGGAAGGTAATTCTTTTGTTTTTTATCTTTACTTGCATCTATTCCAAAACAAATAGGACTAATTTTCAACAAAAAATAAAAATTAAATCTTATTGAAAATCTGTTTAAAATTCCTTAGCGTTCCTCGAAATAGCCCCGTTGGCCAGCTACACACTTAGGATAATGCTGATTTTTTTCGCCAAAATCCTTCTAGAAGTTAGCTTCGGGTATGTAGTTCAGAAAACTCGTCGATGGTTCTTGAAGTTTTTGAATCGGGTAGCACCGGTGGATCTTCAGTTGTCTTTTTATCTGTGAGGAGAGGAGAGAGGACAGGCGGAGCCAGATCGAAATTGGAGACGGAGTGCGGCAATGTGGCGACGCTGAGTCAGACCAAAAATTGCCTCTTTGGAAGCGAATTAACGCCCAATACATTGTCCTGATGCAGCTTCTAGTTGATGGAGACAGCTCAAATGCAATTCACTTGATCTTACAGGCTGGGTAGCACTTCAGGAGTTCTGTTGCTTCGGCATTTTCAACGAGTTCGCTGTCTTCTTTAAACTGTCTTTGACTTTCAAAAAGGCTGGAGCTGGTCATTGCAGTATCTCTTTAAACCTGTTTAACCATTTGAACGGTCTCGTGAACTGATATCCGAGTTTGACACAAAACTTCATCGAATATTGTTGCACGAGATTTTTACTCAATTTGTGCTTTGGCAATGATAAACAATGTGTTTCACAATAACCGATGTCTATTCTCAACCAGATCCTGTAAGCGACTACAGTTGGTATTTGTGTCCATCACATCTCACTCGGCCAACAAAACCCCTCTCCTTACGTAGCCTAACCTTACTACTATTGGTATAGACGCTAAATGTGGACTACGTCTGATTGCATCTTTGACTCTATGCTTTCAATCATCAGTTTTTATGCTTCCAACTGTCATGATTTTATTCATTTTTATACATCGTTTATACTCGTTTTTTCCTTATAACAAGCGCTGATGTATGCGAATTAGATAAACAAATAAATAAAAAATTAATGTTGCAATCATCATAATTTTAAGGATCATTTCATGCACTGGATATGCTACTTTTTAGTCATGTTTCATATAATCTGAGCTCAATCAATAGGTTAGGGTTACTTTTGCATTTATATAAAACGACTTTATGAATTTGGTGACTGAAGTGGAAACTCACGTAGGGACACTATTCTTCAGTATTAAATTATATGAGTATGTTATTTGCATTTACTATGACATACTTCTTTTTTTAATCTTTTTTGATGATTCCCTATTGCGATGCTCTAATTTTGGTGTTTTTTTAAAATCTGTTATAAACTGATATGAAAGCTGCTACTTTGTGAATTAAACAAAATACATGCATTAAATAAAACATTTGGCATACATTTTGTAGGTACAAATTTTTAATCAAGCAAAGTGGTATCAAACAGAATATGTAATTTCATAGCCAGTCAAACTTGAAAGAATGATGTATGAACCTTCATACACGCACATTGATATGCATAGCCAACCATCAGCTTTAGGAGCAAGAAAGATTAAATTTCATGTTGTTCTTTTGTATTACAGGATGTGAAAGCCGTTGTTACACATTCTATTCACTGTACGCTGAATTCAATTGGCGGAATCCAAGTTCTGTTCCCATTGTTTTCCCAGCTTGATATGCCCTACGATGGATGCAGTGACGTCAAACGAGATCCAACATTATGGTATGTAAATTATTAACCTTCTATGCAAGGATATGATTCTTTGTTAACAATTGAACTCAGTGTGATATGAGCATTTGCACGCAGACATGAACATTCATCAACGTATCCAGCAAACCTAATTCTGTTCTAAATTTTTCCTTGACAAGATAATGGGATATTCATACACTTGTCTGCAAACCAAATGATTTAAGCATGACTTAGTAGATTAAGCGAATGCCAATATAATGCTTATGTCGTCCTGAAATGAGCAGACCCTGCAAGGAACTGATTCCGGAATGTAAAGGGATGTGAAATGCTTTTAGTTTGGTTATTCTCTACGACATGTCGTCTTTTAAATTTGGCTTATCACCGAATGGCAAGTCGAAATGGGCTTCATTTAAGCAACAAACAAATTAAGCTGTCGAGGGCATAACGTACTACAGAATAACATTTTAAACGCATTTAGAAAAGGAAGGAAATGTTTTTGGGGAAAAAATATATTATATATTTTAAAATATAATATATTATAAAATATAAATCATGTCAGAAAATACGATTTTATTTGCAGGACTGCGGAAATGCTCGTATTACGATCAAGAAAATTAAAATTGTTGCTCTAAATCTGCTTCATCCCGAATTTTTTTTAATATTTCCAGTTCTAAACTGCTAGGCTTCATATGTGAATTGGTCGAGAGTTCGCAAACAGTTCAACAGCACATGATTCAAAATCGCGGCTTCCTTGTCATCTCATTTATGCTACAGCGTTCATCGCGAGATCATCTGACACTGGAAGTTCTGGGCTCGTTTCTTAATTTGACAAAATATCTAGTAACATGTTTGTCAGCCAATAGTGATCTCCTTTTAAAACAGGTATGATTTCAATTAAATTAATAACAACCCATACATCCCCTCCTCATCCTCCACCCCCGAAACATTAACCAACATTAAAATTTGAAAAGTTCTTTCTTAAGAAAAAAAGCTCGATCCTCGATCCAATAATTTTCCTCTAAAATGTATCCTCGATTCTACCAAACTTGACATAAAAAACTATAAAGAAAATTGATTTGAACAAGAAGGCTCATTATTATGCTAACGATATGTGGGATTTTCCGTCTTACAAGTGTGTGGGTACATATGACATGAGTCCAGCCTGAATAAGTGAAATTTCTTAACTGAAATGAGCCTCTTTCTTCAAACACACAATTGCACGAATCGTTTCTTTGGAAAATTGAATTTTTCAAAATATTTTTATTACTCGTATAAACAAATGTTTTTGCTGTTTGTTCGTTCCATTCGTAATCGAATTGAAAAAATAAAATTATATATATATATTCATTCGTGTTTTGTCCTGTAATGTCCTATAATGCGGAGATAGCATGATTTATTATTCTCAATATTGCTTTCATCATTGAATTGCATGAATTTTATCTGGAAATTCTTAAAGTACGACAAGCAATTGGAATTTACTTATAATTTTTTTTATTTATTTTCTTGCGTTCATTATATTTCAAGCTTTCGCTATTATATGACGAAATTTGAATATAAGTCAACTATTGAGACCTGTTGAATTTTCTGTGAAATTGCTTTGATGTTATGCTGATAACGTTTTCATTATATAAATACTCGAACATTATTTTCCAAAGATTTGGTGAATTTTCTCGGTATTATGGATTTTGTGGATAGCTTGTTGACTTTCAAGTGGTATACTAATAAGCATGATGAAGTAATTTGATCGTATTTTGAGTTGGCAATAAGAAATAATGGTTATTGTTAGCCAGTTTTGGGAATATACATTGACTTGTGAAGGTTATCTGCCTACTGTCAGGTATTTCGCAGGGATTTTATCGATATCGGATACTGTGTTGAATACTCGTATGTCCCCCGGCTTTCAGAATTGTTTGGTATTCCAGAGAACGCTTGGGCATGGGTAAAGTGTGAGTTACTAGCTTAGAATTCGCAGTGTAGGCGCGCTTCCTTGAAGTATTTATGGGAAGTAAGAAGTCCGTATCTTCTATACAACTGAAGAGCCAAACTAACGATTTTCACTTTAGTCATCTTATATAGGTTGTTACTTTGGTAGAAATCCTATTTAGATTTTCGTAACTACGCCACAATTAACACACTTACAATACAATACAATACTTGTTGGCGTATTGCTGGTGATACAGCTTGCAAAGATTCTATTCAACCCATTTAATATTGTCTATCCAACTATCCTTTAACCTTTTCTTCGGAAATCAGAGTATGTTTTCTTCTGAGCGTGCACCGAGCGGTGCACATAAACCTCGTATATTGTGCTCTTCATTCAATGAAATTTAAACCTCATCGAACCACCCTTGTTTGCATCGATCTGCTGCGTTCATTACACACATTAAAAGGAACCAGGTTTTTTGCTGACTGAAATTACAGGTAGAACCGAATAAGAGTACCCGACATGCCCACTATCGACTTGTACTAAGTTTTTTCGACACAAAGCTTACTTCTAAGCCTTTTTTAAGCCTGAAAGATTCAAAGTGGTCCGAGCAGGAATTAGTCCCACCGTAACATCTTCTCTTTTGAATATGATGGTTAGTTGGTTGAAAATGGGGTTGTCTACGTATTCCTACAAAGGTTTTACTGAAAAAAAGGGTTCCGCTTATTACAATATTCCCACTGCGACCAACTTGCTCATTACTGCGACCACTTGTTCATTGTTGTGAGAATAGCAGGCTGTATTCGGCTCCATAGTGTGTCTCCCCCATACCCTCTCCATACCATCACGTTAGATTTCCCTAATAACATTTTCCAGAAAAATATATGCGATGCATATGCGTTTAATGTATTTTTAACATAAAACAAACTTTAAAGAAGAATGGAGCCCCTGAAAAAATATTCAATTGAAATTGAGAAATTTTTCTGAAATTTTTCCAGAAATTTTTCCAGAAATTGATTTCTGTAGAATCATAAAAATGGAAGCATACAGAATCGAAATGGGACAGACCAAGGAGCTAAATTTGCATTCAAACACTATATTTGCTTTGATTTTCATATTAACAATATTCAGAAATTCCAAGACTTCAAACTTCCCTTAAATATTTAGTGTCTCACAGTGGTGATTCATCGTTTCATCGGAACTTTGACATTTTAATTTAAGTTAGGCGATCCTGTAATCCAAAATTCAAAAAATCGATTTTCAATATTTCGAAGCAACAGTGTTTGGAGAATATGCCTGGAATTTTTCACATTGTTGTGGCGGTGTTTCAAGATTTCTAGCTCTTTAAGCCGGTAACGGCGAACAGATCTTGCCTTTTCAGGAATCAATCAGGAAACCAATCTTGCTTTCCTGATTTTTCATAAAATTTAAATGATTCATGTATACCCGATTCTAGCACTCACCAGTTGTGTTCGGGAATCCAGGTAGCTTAAATAAATTGCGACCTAGGACTGAAACTTGTTTCAGATTCTAGGGGTGGTGGTTGACACATTGTTTCAACCCCGTCTATGGAGACCGTGGAATTAAGCCGTCAGGACAGGTGTCCACGTTAATCCACGAGACTTCATATCCGATTCTGATAAAATAAATAAAAATTGTAGTAGAGGCCGTTGCCCAAATCGTTAGAAAAAAATTAGAAAAAAAAAAGGAAAATGAATAAAGAAGATGGACATCGCGGTAACAATCTGTCGGCCTTTGGTGATGAATCTTGTGTGAAACAGGGTTTTCTATGCCTTCTTTCTTGATGTCTTTTGTCTCAATAATCACCATCGCACATCAGCACATCGCGCCAAAAATACCACAAAAGCTGCGAAGCCAATTCGATCGCTTGGAAGAACCTTAAGAAAGACCGCTTTGGTCAATGGAGACTTCAATGCATATCAAAAGCATTAGAGTCCTATGAGAAATAATTAAGCTGACATTGGGCTAAACACATTCATCACAAGCACGATTGCAAGGCTACACTTTTCCAAATGAGCCAACGCATATATATCAGAAACGCGGAAACATCCTTGTCAACTTTCTGAATACTTCTTGCATGCTCGTATATAGAATGAACTATCCTCAATGAGCTTACCTGAGATCAATCACCGGAACACTTTTTAATACAGGAAATCTTTATAGAATATATAAAAAGTAGGAAGAAGCCAGACTGGGAAGCTTTTTACGACCATCTGGCTAATGAAAGTCTTATCCGAAACTTAAATGCAGCCGATGGCATCGAAAAAAAAACTAAACTAACTTAAAAAGAAAATTAAAGTAACTAAAGTAACTTAACTTAACTCAAGTAACAAATTGTATCAAGAAGGCAAAAGAAGTCGCAGTCACAACCCCGACAAGGGCTTACAATCCCTATGAACTCCCCCGCGAAATGAAGATCTTGATAACGAGGAAGGATCAATATCGAAGAAGACCCTCATATGTAGGTGTGATCTTAGGCTACGAATACTGATTAATGAAATTCGAAACCGTATTCATCAATTTCAAAATGAACAATGGGATGAGTTTCCTGCTGAGAATGCATGTGTTTCCTGCTGGCGAGAATGTTTTTTCGAGGATGTGCAAATAACTTCGCATACAGAATAAGATACTTGTGCCGTCAATACACCAACACAACTATTCAATTCCGGTAGCTGAGCCACTAGTACACAAATCCAATTATATTATTTCATATGCGGAATCTATGATTTGATAGACAATGACCTGATGTGAATATCCAAGCGATTTGTCATACTTTATGACAAATCATTGCAGCCTGGCTGAAGTTAGAATTTCAGGAAAATTCCTTTTTAAGATGAGGACTTTGAGGAGCTAGGTGACATTTTATGAAAGCTTCAATCAAATCATCAAAACTGAGCCAAATGTTAAGCACGTTGTATAGCCACTACACATATAATGGTATAGGGTATTACAAATACGGAAAAGCGAATGCCTCTGCAGATTCGCCGAACTCAAACGAAAACCGAACAAAAAGTATAGGAATTGATGCGGCCCATTGACGTTCAAGAAACCAAAGGTTTACTAAAAAGATTAAATGAATGGAAAGCATCCGAACCTGATACAATAACAAACGTAATCCTTAAGTGGCCTCCGGGCAACGTCATCACTACAATGACGCGCGTAATCAATAAAATTTTCCATTTACTTAGGTTCCCAAAAACATGAAAATCGGCTTATATATCATGCCAAGCCTGGCAAAAACCATGTCTTCCATCAAATTGGAGACTTATGGGTCTTCTCTTGTCAAGCCGCAAAATAGCTGAAAAGGCAATACCGATCAGACTTAACGAGTTCAAAAATATATCCTCCATGATGATGGTTTTAGAGAAGCAGTTAGCAAGGGTTGTTCAGCACATAAGAAATTGATTCTTTTGACAAAAAGCCTTTGACAAAGTCTGACATGCAGGACTCTATCCCACCTTTTATACCTTCAACTCTTCCACGCCTCCCTAATGGACCGGTTTTTTAGAGTCAGGATGAGAGAATAGCTGGAGTTCCACAAGGATTATCTGTATCACCTATACTGTTCAATATGTACAACTTGAATATTCCCTTCTTGCAAAAATACGTCCAAATATAACTATATACAGATAACAACTGCATATACTATACTTTAAAATATATTCATGTAATACTGCAGATACTATACTATATAAATAACAAGACAAGTTAAAGTGATCGCATCAAAATGGCAACGCTCAGTCGAAATATTGCAAGAATATTCCTGTTAAAGCATCATTATGATCAATAAAGACAAGGCCCAAGCCCTATACGTTACCAAACGTACAAAACAACGACCAACAGCTTTAAAAAGACACCGACACAATATTATGGAATATAACAGCGAACTACCTAAGATTAACACTCGACTACCGACTTATTGGGAGAAGAACATTAGTTAAAAAACGAGCGCATTGGCTGGGAATGCTCTCCTCCTTACATCTTCTTCTTTGTCCTGGCCATCAAAATATTAACGACAGAATTATCATCTATAAGAGATACTTCGACATATACTATGTGTATCGTTTTCTGAAAGACAGCTGAAACCCACAAAAAGAGCTTCAATTCCTGCAGACCAGAGCCTTATTGTGAATTAGCCGAATTTATAGTACATTAGAAACACAAGGACTTCGATTAAATACAGTAATGGAATAAATACGAGAGAGAGCACTGAAAATATTTGACAAGATAAATAAGATTTCTAAACGCACCATGGAAATCCTCAGAGTCCTGGCTGATGAAAGTGAGAACTAATATCCAAGCCTTCGCACGAAAACAAAAGGAAGATATGACTGGAGTTTTAGGTTGAGTGGTGTTAAGTGTTCTTGAACTCACAGACAAGAATAGAGCAAGAGTGCTTAATCGCATCAGCTTCACGTAATCTATACCCAAGACAAGACAGGACAAGTGATTCAAAGGAGATCAGAGCTAATTGTTGAAAAGCAAAAGGGAAAGGAGTGGAGGGATTATTTCATTTATATCAAAAAGACATTTTTTGACACCAAAATTTAATACTGCGCTATTTTCCTAAACACTTTTTCCTTAAGTAATTTTCTTATACTGTTTTAACATAATCTATTTGATGTGTATTTTTCAAAAGACAGCCGGAGCAGAAATCATCAACGTCAGCCAAGTCCTGTTTTTTGAGTGTGTCAGCTTTCTCAAATCTTTCTATCATAATTTATTTTCTCATTACAACCGTTTTTGTATATTTTAAGTATCAAGTGAAGTACTTAACTTACATAGTCTACTTGTTAGTTTCTTATTGATTTTACTTTCAAAAACATCCTGGAAAAGCCTTAATTTCAGGTTCCTCAGGTCCCCTTAAGTTAGTTGAACTTTCCTCATCTCATTTTTTACCTAGTTAGCCAGGTCCTGATGACTGTTTGGTTGGTCTCTACTTCGTAGGACGCATTTAATGAATTAGAAAACGTTGGAATTAAAAATTAAGATATTTAAGAAGAAGGATGCTTCGGAAGATGCATTTTTTCACCATTTCAATTGATTTCACTGCGAATTGGGGCAGAATTTCGACGTTTTCAGTCTCGTGTCTTTATATTCTGGATTTGGCTAATTTTCCATAGGTTACTAGGCCCCAAATTTTTTGGACCTAGTAGGCTGTTCCTACTAAACAGGATTAGAGTTATTGCTAAACAAAGTCCTTATTTGTCAATCGTTGCATTCAGCTGTCACATCAGATTTGAAAATATTCATTTACTTTCCCAATAATTCATCACTTCGTTCATCCTAAACTATCAATTGCCGTTCTGTATCCCCTAAAATGGAAACCATAAACGTGTTTGATAATATTGACCACTTTTGTTGTGCGTGTCAACTGTTGCGATATCATCGTGATTCTAGATTATGTTCGGCCAGTCCTAGTAGTCGTCTTTGTAAGCATAGGTCGCTGCTTTTTGAAATATACCCAATTTTTTTTTGGTAAAAGCAGACACAAATCCTGGATACAGACAACTTTCGCATGTCCAAGGATCAAGTCGCATACATGGTAGAGCTAATCACAGTTTTAGAAGTTCCAGTTCTTGGTCGTCTAAAGTTTCGGTTTTATCACATTTGACGGTGGTATGGCAGCGTAAGAGCTCTGAAAGTTTTTATGAATGAAAACATACACTAATGTGTTATGAATGACATTAACGGATGAATCACACAAAATAAAGAATTTTATCAAATTTATTTTCGAAATTTCTGTGGAATTTTTTTCAAAATTTACCTTGATATATTTCTTTAAATTCATGCGAAATTTTTCGAAGTCCCTTTTAGTAACAATGGGGACCGAACGATTTGTCAGTTTTTTAACTTTTAACCATACAACTTTTAACCATACATGTCACATGTATGAACACGTGCATATGTTATCAGACAACATACATAATAAGTTTTCAATATGTAATTGTTAAAGCTGTTTGTAATTCCTGCAAAACTTGAATAAAGTTGGAAGTCGAAATTTAATTAATATATATATGTTGTGTTAATTTACACGTTGAGTACATACAAAACACGTGATAACATTTTAAACAATTTTTATGCCATTTATACTCGTATATTGAATATTCAGCTTATTTTATTCGTGCAATTTTGACTTATTTGATCCATGTATTGAATGTTTGGATCAATTTGATTTGCAATGTGCTCAACTAATGCATCCACTGCGTTTCTTTACTTTATAACTTGCTGCATGCCAAAAATCCGGTGTGTGGCAGGACAGATATGTAACTGATCTAATGTGAAGTTGTTTTGCTTTTCATTCCTCACGTGGCAGCTACTGGATCACGTGCTATTCAACCCATCCTTGTGGATTTATACGCCAGCCAATGTACAAGCCCGTCTCTATTCCTATTTGGCTACCGAGTTTCTAAGTGATACACAGATTTATAGTAATGTTAGACGTGTTAGTACCGTGCTACAAACAGTCCATACACTTAAGTTTTACTACTGGGTTGTGAATCCACGTACCAAAAGTGGAATAATACCAAAAGGTTTAGGTAAGTCAATTTCATCACGTAGCCTATGTGACGGGAATCGTGGTAGGCGATTTGTCTCTAGGTCTAGATTCAAGGATCAAAATTAATCTGAAATTTATTTTTACAACAGATGGACCACGTCCAGCACAAAAAGACATACTGGCGATACGTGCTTATATCCTTTTGTTTCTCAAACAGCTTATTATGATTGGTAATGGTGTGAAAGAGGATGAGTTGCAAAGCATTTTAAATTATCTAACAACAATGCATGAGGTAAGTGTTCCCTCAAGAAGCTTTTTTTAAATAAATTTCTAGCAACCAATGAAAAACAGTGTTCACTGCAATCATTTGTACTCTCCAATTTCAGGATGAAAATCTTCATGATGTCCTACAGATGTTAATATCCTTAATGTCCGAGCATCCGAGCTCAATGGTACCTGCATTCGATGTTAAACATGGTGTTAGAACTATTTTTAAATTATTGGCCGCCGAAAGTCAATTGATTAGATTACAAGCGTTAAAACTATTAGGATTCTTTTTATCACGAAGTACACATAAGTAAGTACATATTTAATTCAGTTAATCTAAAATGTAATTGTATTTATCTATATGTGGGAGTGAATAATATAAGCGCCAGAAACGAGTGGTGTCCAGTTGAGAATTCAATTCAATTCAATTCGTAGAGCTTACATATCACCCCAATTAATTCAATTCACGCGTTAAAATAGTTACGGCTTAGTCCCTAAAGAGCGCTAACACTCTAGGGGGTAGCACGGAGAAAGAGATAGCAAAATTTCATGAAGTAAGCGTGTTTTTCTGAGAGAGAGACAACGAGACTACAGAAAGTAGAACAGAAGACAGAACGCGATGGCTACCTTTCTGAATTGGTATATATGACAAGCAATACTAAGGGAAGGTGCGGAATATTTTGACCTTCGACATGAAGAATCAACCCGAATAAATTCATCAGCAAGAAACTATCTTCAAACATTTCGACACTAACTTTACATTTTCTTAAAGCTACGTAGCTTTAATTGATTTCCATAAAGAGTGAAAATAGAACTTTAAACGATATTACGAAAGAAAGGACATTTGTTTGCGAAAACTAGAAACCAAGATACGTATCTGTGAAACCATATACGAAAATTTGAAGAGCATATGTATCAACGTATCTGACCTAATTATGAGTAACATAAGTAGACCTGTAATTACTTGGGTATATTTTTATCCTTTTAGGAGGGAAAAAATTGATTAAAATTTGGCTACTTGAATCGGAAGCAGCAAATTTATCGAAAGACCTTAATGTTAACGAGCTTTAGTACAAACCTTAAAAACTTCATGAATCTTCAATGGATTGAGTTAGAATTTTCAGTTACAAAACGGCTTGACAGCTTTTGAGAGGTCACTCAAAACTTGTCGAAGCGATACACTCGGTCCACTGATCACTATGCCGGGAAGCCTTTGGACAACACAGAAAGCTCTACTTTCCAAGAACATTTTAGGCCGGTTGAATTCCTTCCAAAACCTCAAACCCGGGGAATTGATGAAATGTTCGTGGTGCAAGACTATGTGTAAACATCCTTTTACAGACAAGTCATGGATTCGCCTGCATCCAATATCCAATTGACAAAATAAGGCATTCAGGACCAACGATCTCACAAACACTCCTGTAATACAGACTGCGAGATTCGACTTGAAAATCATGGCAGCTGACTTACGAAAAATGATGTTGCATTTTCCACTGCATTCTGTTCAGCAAGGAATTTTTGTTGACGAAGAACATTACAGGGGAACTATTCTCCTTGCTCTTGTGTAATGCCTTACAAATCCCCAGCAATTCGAAGACGGAAAGGAAGTGATTTTGGTGCAAGATGGCGGCAAGATGCTTATTGGCTTGGAACCTTATGATTCCTTTATGCATTTTTCTATTCTGTGGATTGATTGGGCTGCTAATTCCTATCATTAAGATCCAATCGAAATTGTGTGATCCAAATCAAAGGAGAGTGTCTTCAGGCATCGTGTAGGAGTTAAGTGGGACGCAGTTTGTGCCGCACACCCGAAAAATGGATGAAACGAAGGAGGGCTAACCTCAAACCTTTTATTAATTATATCACCTAATGTGTGTAGCTTAAAATAAAATTATAATATAAAACCAAACTCTATTCTTAGAAGTTTTATGTACGAAATATTATGGTCAGAAAATTTTTCGTCACCCTGTTGATTGATAGTTGTATAAGTAGGTCATAGTGTTTTTACTCAACCGTCTTTTGATTGTATTAGGTGCGCAACTAAGTTCTCGCTGTTTAATGAGATTGCCAGTTTATTCTGAAAAAATGGTTAAAAATGAATCATTCAAAATATTACCAGTCGCGAGCGACAACTTTTTCCCATCTTTCTGGCACAGCTTGAATACCGTCACGGTAGAAGTTTCCGTCTTTTGAGGCTATCCACGAATCAAGCCATTTTGAGATGTCTTCATATGAGTAGAACTGCTGATTACCTGGCCCATGTGCCATCGAACGGAATAAATGATAATGGGACGGCGCAATATCTGAGGAATATGACGGGTGGGGTAGGACTTCCCATTCGAGCGTTTCCATGTAGGTTTTAACGGGTTTGGCAACATGAGGCCGAGCGTTGTCATGCTGTAGAATGACTTTTTCGTGCCTCTGCGCATATTGTGGCCGCTTTTCGCGTAGTGCTCGGCTCAATCGCATCGATTGAGTTCGATACCGTTCCCCAGGGATAGTTTCGTTCGGTTACAATAGCTCATAATAATTAACACCACCCTGGTCCCACAAAATACACAGCAAAAGCATCGTTGCGTGAATAGAAAAAAAGCATCGCTCCCCGCAAATAACGATTATTTGGCACAAAATTTGACATTTTAACACAACCAAAAGTATATGACACAAAAACCAAATCACTTTTGTGTCGAAGCAGTTCATTTACCATATGTCTAAGCTTGGTCCATAACGATTTGGTTATGTCACAATCGACCAGCACTTACTACTGGAGCCGTTTCTTGAAAATCGTGCGTGAACTTAGTAGCGCACCTAATATTATTCTTAATGAAGCAAACAATGAGAATCAGATGAGAAAAACGTTGTCTGAAAAGTTTGTTCAGACAACGCCGTTTGAACTAGTTCTTGACATCATGATGACTTCAGCGTCAGAAGATCTTCTTGTACCTTTAAGCTTTGACGTGATTATGGTGTGGAGAACTAGTTCGAATGGTGGCGTCTATCTCAGATATAACGCTATGGCTTTGGTTTCCTTTTTCCGATTTCCGATATTGCAGAGTGTATAGGGGTCTAAAAATGAGATAATTCGCATCGTGTACAAAACCCAGGTTCTGATATGAAACTGAGTGGACGCGGAGGAGATAATATTGTCAAATTTATACAGTTGCCTCCTTGAACCACTTATCTCGCAATAAACTAAGTGAACTCCAGTCGTTTCAGTAGCGCTCTGATTTCTATATTATTATGTCTGGCCCATTAAGCAGAATTCAAGGCGAATTTGTTGGGTTTCTATTAAACATATCATAGGACATCTTGCTCAATTTTCTTTCCTCTTTCACATTAGTGAGTCAAATTTTTATTTAGTCATAGCGCGATTAGTAACAATCGTCAAAATTTAGTGTAAATTGCCCATCTGATTCTATTCGACCGATAAATGTCTAGATATATGGATGAGTGCTAACAAATCCCAATGGATAAAGAATATCCAAATGACATTGCGGTTACATACGTATATCCAGTCTCCTAATACTTATATCCGTACACAATGAAGTTCTTCTATCATTATATGATTACATAAAATACTTTCTGTGTAAAATAGACTAAAATTCATTAAGTGGGTAATAGAAACTACTCCCACATAAATGTTTTTAAATTTTCGCTTTCTCTACCATAAATGCGTTTCATTTGTATCTTATTTGGAATATTTGCTTTTCTTTTCCATTCATTTCTTCACGATATTGTTAGTATTAACAGAGCGTAAATACATGCAGCGCTAACACTTTGATTAAGCTCCCGAACTAAAGATATTCGACCGAAATAAGTAAAATTGTAATTGGAGTGGTGCATTTCTCCTCATTTTTGCGTAAAAATGATTTCTCCCCTAAATGCTTTTGCGTGGGATCAACGTACCAATGTAAATCTACTTGTGCTTATTCTATCTCTGTCTGAGCGCCGTCGTCCGAGAGTGTTTTCACTGTATGTTGCTACACTGTGGTATTAGTCCAGAAATTTACCTTCTCATATTGCATGAATATTTTCTTATGAGCTATTTGTAAGATATTGTAGCCCGAACCAGCACATGAACTCTATTGGGGTCAAAAATTAATATAAAAAATCTTCATGTCCTTACATTACAATATGAACTAGGACATGAACTCAAACTCGATAGATCAAGTCGTACTAATTACATCGTTAATTGAACAGCCTAGCAATGCAAAAAAAATTTCACGCTGAGGGAGCAGGTCCTTAAAGAGCTGCATTATACACGAGAGCTTATTTCGGGGTCTGAGTAACAAGCAAGGGACACGAAAACTGAGCTGGCCGAACAACGAAAACAACACTGCGAAAAAACAAGCCAATTCCTGGAAAGGTCCAGTAAAAACAAAACAGAGATAGGAAAGAAGTATAGGAAGATGGAGTTTTTCATTTTCAGCGTTGAAAAGGGCTTCGCTTCAAGCTCCTTTTGAGAGGAATAACTTTTGATCAATGATTACAGGCAAATGCGTCTCAATCCTAATGAGACCATCTTGATCTAGGAAAATGCGTGTGAAGCACGCCTTACCGAACAAGATAAAAAAGACAAGGAATGTTCGTCCCTCCCATCCCTCTAAGTCTGAAATGAGCCAATCCATTCCACCAAGCATTAACTTATCAATAATTAGTCAGATCCTTGTATTCATATCTGGCAGTGTATTACTAACATTTTTTTTGATCGTACAAGGATTAGGACATTTTATATCCATTATTATATCAAAAGTGTTTCCTTTTCGTTTTTTCGTGGTTTTTCCAATTTTTTTTCTTTTTTTGTGATCAAAAACCCCAATTAGGAACCAGAAAGCAAATTTTTAATTAGTAGTAATTCGTGGTTGAATGCCAGAATAATTTATCCAAAGCCAAAAGGAAATCAAAAGTATTAAAAGTTATGACGACAGTTACTTTTAAAATGTTCTTAAAATTAACGTGGACGTAATTGAAAACCTTCATTGTATCGCAAAAAGTACTTGAACGCAATATCACATATGATAGATTGAGACACCGATTAGGAAGGATGCATAGTGGCGATTACAATCACTACAAAGATTGCTACTGTATATGCTTAATTTTTACGTTTACAACTGGTTTAAACGTTTCTCATTCGTGTATTTGATCCTTTGTTCATGGATCTCGCCAAAAAATCTTTGCAAAAGTTTAACAGGTCGTCTCAAAAACGGAGGACATCTTAGAACAACGGAAACTATGTATCGCTAGACTGGTGTAATAAATTATGATATTCAATCCTAAAAGAAAATTTGACTTGAATGAAATACATTTTGCTTGGGAATACCATTAGCACAAGGATTACGCTAATGAAGTACAAAACAAGATATGAAATGTCGTTTAAAGATTGGCTAGTTGCTAATAAAAGGCCAAAAGTATAAGATTATATCCTAGCGTGAACCACAGATAACTTGGGTTTTTTATCGGAAGTCTTCCAAAATTCAGTAGTGGCAAAACCATTTACGTTATGTTCACTTTAAATTCAACAACGAGAGTCTTGATGTCACTTGGTTTACTTAACTGTCATCTATAACCATCTTCATACGGTTCGCATGTTTTTCGTTATTCTGTATATTCAGGTGAGTTTACATCTACATCTTCCGTCCTCAACTTGCCTTTCAGCGCTCCAGTGCGATTTGTAATGAAAAATGGGGGTCTTATTTATCCTTACGGTAGCAAAGGTTACATTTCTATATATATATGTTAACATTTTTCAATTATTTTTCTTGAATACTTGGGTTTCGACCTGGAGGCAGAATCAAGTTGATCCTTGAAAACTGTTCGGAGACTCCATAGAACTCTGAGTCAAAACTTGACTGATAGGTTAACAAATCGAAAGATTTAATTTTGAAACTGATCAATCTGTGAAACTGTATGCTTGGGTCGATTTAAAACAAGGGTCCTGTGAAAACTAATCCATTTTTTAGACCATGCTACGGTACCAGATTAATAAATTCAGAATTTTGAATTGATTTTTGTACGTTGTGTACGCCAGTGTATGTTGTAAGTGCTTGTATCCAAGAAATTATCACTGTGATCAGTATATTTGTTGCTGAGAAGGCAAATCTGTCAATTTCTTGTCATTCCCAACATGAGAGATTGGGTGAGAACCGAAAATCAGTCCTAGCATGCATTACGTACGGCTTTGATATAAGAATCGCAAAATATTGAAAAATAAAAGTTAATGCTAGTAAATGCAATTTAGCCAGGATTTCATTAATGAAATCAATTAACATCCAGCAGATTTTGGACTTAAAATTATGTCTCGCAACGCTGGTAACTCTGAAAGTCAATAAGTCAGAAAAATTGTCAAATTTGATAGAATGGAAGAGAAGAGAAGCGAAGAATAATTCTAGTTTGTCTGGCTGGTCTTTGCTTGTCACTGTTCCACTGTAATGATTACCCACATTACTTCGACCATAGGAACATAGTTCAACTAACCGTTTAAGTACTTTGGAGGCCTAATATTGAGCAAGAACTCTTATTTGAATCGTTTATACCTAGCAGAAATCCATCTCTTTTTAAATAAACTTTAATTTCAGACCTTTTCGTAGCGAGAAAATCCTCGATACACTTATTGAGTCTTTTCAAAGCTGAATTAAATTTTATTTGAATCCTTTACCATTAACACTTGGACTTGTTGGCAAACACAAACTACTGAGTAACATATTGGTTTGCCTGAAGTTTTTTTTATTGTAAGTGTAAGGTAAACCTATGAGCTTCTTTTCTAACACTTTGGTCGGACGGATAGTAACTTCGTTTGACAAACGTTTGACAAAGGAATATGTACTATTTGTAATATTTGCACTGTTCTGCTTCGGGCATCTGGAAAGCGGCTCCGTATGCAAACCATTCTTTTCCTATTTGCCTTTCCTTGTAATTCGATACTAAAAGTAATGCTTTAAATGGTTTTAGGCAGTCCTGAAGTTGAAAGGAAAGCAAAGTGGGTCGTAGCCTTTCATTGCTGGGATAATAGACTGTACCTTCTCACCTCAAAAAGCGAACCATTTTCAGTTTATTAATTAAGATCGTACAGCATTTACAAAAGAGTATTCTAAGCTCCTGAGTGTAAATAACAATTGGAGTAAATAGTAGGAGTGAACAAAATTCTAGCATGTCCTGATGAGACATGCTAGATTAACATTAACCACAAAAACAGGTTAATGTTTTTATATATTTGTTTCTCTGAAAGAAAAATTCTCCTCGTTATTCATGGAAAAACGTATCCTTCAAACAGGAGACGCAGCTGGCCTCGGTGTACTGCATTCGTCGGTCCTTCTGAGTATGTTTTGAATTGTGTGCGGCTCCATTTCGGCTATGGTGTTGCTTCGATATTGGCTTTCAAATGGTCAATTGTTAGTAGATTGTCCGCAAAACACTTTTCTTTCCCGATACCCAGAAAATGAAATTCCAAAGGCGTCAAATTAAAGTTTCTTGTCGGACGAAAAGTCGTTCAAACCAATATCTTCAAGACATGGGGTTAAAAAAATTTCAGCATTTCGTGGTAGTTGATTTCGTTGTCGGTAACGGTTGCGTCAACCTCATTTTTGAAGAAATACAGCCAAATAGTGCCGCCAGGCCAAAATCCCCACCAAATAGTAACACACATTGAATGCATTGGCTTCTGCACTTACTCTTTCGTATTTCGCGGTCCATAAAGGCGAGAGGTTTGCTTGTTTACATACCTGCCGAGTTGGAAATGGAACTTGTTCGAAAAGATGGTCTCGGGCCCACATAGCTAATCGATACCGAAGCAGATGGGCACTGGGCTTCCATTGATAGGATAGTTCAACTTTAAGGCCGAAATACAATACTGCGTGACGGTGATACGTGAGCGCGATGCGATTCTCCCTCGTCGTCGCGCAACGCATTCAATTTACAATGCACGCGATGCGGGGAACATTAATGTTAATATGGCAAATGTCAAATTGGTGACATTTTAAATGAAATTTGCTGGAAATTGTTTTTGATTTTTTGAAAGGTTTAAATTTGGAATGTTCCTTCGTTTAGTAAATAAAAGCCTTAACTAGGATGCGCGAAATTTTCATTGAAAATTCATTCATAATAACCAATGAAATTAAAAAGTAATTAAGGCGTTTGAATTTTAAATTTCATTTAAGCGCCATATTGCATTTGACAAACGTCACGCACATCGTTGCGAGGAATTTTCGTTTTTCCGAATATTACCCGCCTCGCATCGACGCATCGCAATTATTGTACGATGTCGCATACAACTGCATGTTACGAAAACTGCTTGATATTTGCTGCGAGACTCTCGTCGCGCTCTCGTATCGCAGTCTCGCACTATTGTATTTCTTCCTTTATAGGGTCACATACCAGGTTATTTGATCAAAATCCATTGCATGGAAGAGCGGTTGTTGACGAACATTTTCGGCCATCACGGCCACTTTTCATCCTGAACGAACACGAAGAACATGGGTACGCGTTGGATTGTCCACTGAGTAGGCCTTATCACGAATTTTTTATACAAACTTCTTGACACCGGTAAGTGTGAGCACCGTTTGCCCACCAAATTTCGTATGTCATTTTCTTGCGATTTGGGACCGAATGTCTGTGTTGTGGACGTAAATTTCCATTTCCCACTTACGCTAAAGCGTTAGGCGACATATTTCGCCAAGCTAAAGTTTGACGAAAATAATATTCAGTAAGTTCAGAAACTTCAAATCTGACTCGCTTATTGGGAAAATCTATGCATAATTTTTCTGTTTAATCCTTAATTGAATTAGATGACCCATCTTAACACATGAATTAAATAATCTGATGTAGCCCATCAAACGGTTTGCCTGAATAAAACTAAATGCTAAATATTCATTCTCATACCAAGTTTCAAGACCGACAATCCACTTGAAAAATTAAGGCTTCAGCGTTAAATTAGTAATTTATCTTTCATCGGAATCAAAATAATTCATCCAAATGTAAAGAATGTTTAAGGGTAGAACGTTAAATTTTAGTTACAATTTTATAGTATTCCATAAGGACTAGAAAATTTAAAATTCGTTTGGCTTAAAAGAAATAAATGCAGAGGAATCAACCCAATGTCAGTTGAACTTACCAACAATTCCTTATTCCTTTCTAATAATATTCTTATGCTTTAATCAAAAACAATAAATCATTCGCTTAGCAAACCATTACAATGCAATGCACATTGCCAAATATTCACCATAATGTAAATTTATTACAGACGAAAATATGACGTTATGTCTCCGCACAATTTATATACACTACTAGCCGAACGTTTATTACTCTATGAAGAATCGTTGTCGCTACCGACCTACAATGTCCTTTATGAAATTATGACCGAACACATTTCACAACAAATCCTGTATACAAGGCATCCTGAGCCCGAAAGCCACTATCGTTTGGAAAATCCAAGTAAGTAGCTGTTAACATAAATACTACATGGCGAGCATGTTAGTTCGCAATATGCAAGGATATTAGGATATTTTATGGCTTTTGTACAATAGCATTGTTACAGTTTGTTGACATTATAGTTAATTTTGAAATTATTCAGTAATTAAAAGGGTTTAAGACACTTTTCATTTCGGTTGTATTTACAAGTGAAAAGTATTTTCTTTTTAAAGGACTCGGGAAATTCGATTTTTAACTCTGCTTTCACAATTCATTATGTGGAACTAACCGAATTCCTCTTACTTTTTTGGTTCTGCAGTGATACTCAAAGTGGTAGCAACCCTTATCCGTCAGTCGAAGCAAACTGAGCAACTTATCGAAGTGAAGAAACTATTCCTTTCTGACATGACCTTACTATGCAATAGCAACCGCGAAAATCGCCGAACTGTCCTGCAAATGTCCGTCTGGCAGGAATGGCTAATAGCTATGGCATATATTCACCCGAAGAACAGCGAAGAGCAAAAGATTTCAGACATGGTTTATTCATTGTTTCGTATGTTACTGCATCATGCAATCAAGTACGAATACGGCGGCTGGCGAGTCTGGGTTGACACACTGGCCATTGTTCATTCAAAGGTGTCTTATGAAGAATTCAAGCTGCAATTTGCTCAAATGTACGAACATTACGAACGTCAAAGGACGGATAACATCACTGACCCCGCCTTGCGACAGGCTCGCCCAATCAGCACAATTAGTGGCTGGGATCGTGACCGTGACGACCGCGATGACAGAATTATCGAACATTCTGGTCAAGCGCCTGGAGATCGGTTGGCAATTGAGAAAGGCGATGACACAAAGATGGTATCAGGATCAGTAGTACCGGGAAATAATAAAGTAAATAAAAATGAACAAGTCAATGAGGAAGAGATAAATATAGAAAACCTCAAATGTGCCTGTGATGATGACAATGAAACTAAAGATGAAAAGAAGGGTCCTGCCAATGTCGAAGTACCTGCTCCTAGCGTATCAAATATTAGTGATGTATATAACGCACAAATCAAATGCGAAATCGTTTGCAATGGAGCAGCAGGAGAAAGTGAGCCGTCCACCGAAGACGAAAAATCGCCGGCAAGAGAAAAGCAGGAACCGAAAGAGCCACCACAAACCCCGAAAAACAGTTCTGAAGAAATCCTTAAGAAGGCATTAGACATGGGTAATTTCGTGGCAGATGAAGAGTCAAGTGCAAAACTAAATAAAACCTCAGTGGATACGGAATCAGTCGTCGAAGAAATCATGCGCAAACCCGAACAAATGCTAGACGATTGCAAACAGTTCCTGGATGAGACTCGATTGGAAAACGAAACGGCGTCGCCTGTTATCAAAGATGAAGAAATCGAATTGGCTGTCAACGAAGTTGTCAAAGGTGTCCTTAAGACGACAACGGAAAAATTGTCTTCTTCGTCATCACTGTCGAAAAGTGCACCGACTGATGAGAACAAGGATCCTCCGAGTGCTGCGGAACGGATAGAAGAGAGTAGTATTCCTGATAGCAATGAGGAAAACCTATTTAATAACAACATTAGTGATAGCAATGCAACTACTACCACGACGACTAGCAACAAATTGATAGATACCATTAACATTGATAATCAAAAGACTGATGTAACGTTATCAAGTGCAATAATTACAAATATTAATAACAATAATAATAACGGTAGTCTGACTAGTAATAGCAGCAGTTGTACAGATACGGAAATCAAAGAGATCATCGCAGATATTGTCAACGATGTTATCGACCGGTGTATCGAGGAAGGTATCAAACGAGAAAACAATAATAACACGATAATCAGCAACACTGAAGGAGCAGCTGAAGTGGAAGGTGTTGAAAATATCCAAGAGAAACCGCCTTCAGGCAGTAGTAGTCCTGAACATAAAATTATCGAAATGCATGCCAAAGAGGTTGTAGAGGAAGTTTTGCAAAACGCAGTCGAAACGGCGACCTTACAAATGGAGAAGGAAACCAGCGAAGACATTGCCAAGAGCATAGTCGAAGAAATTGTGGATAGTTGTGTGAACGATGCTGTCCAGGACGAGCACTTGTCAAATGAGAACGCAATTGAACATGTGATTGATGAGAAGGAAGAGCCGGAAGAAACAATACGAAGCCCCGCACTAATGAACGAAGGACCGGGTGCAGCTGATGATGACCATGCTTCGCAAGCTCGAAAATCGCAAAGTACGTCAACTAGTACGCAGTGTGAGAATGCTCATTATGGTAAGTGAAAAGTGTAAAACATAATACAAGAATATTTTCCTACCATTTATATAAATTCTATTCATTAAAAAAGCAAAGTCCATCTAACACCTACACTGCGTAGGAATATGCCAACCTGCTTGCTAAATCTTTTTTTTTATTCTTTTTCGTTTGAGTAGAACACAAGCGAGTGAAGTCGGGATCAACGCGGCCAATGTTTAGCCCAGGGCCGACTCGTCCTCCATTTAGGATACCAGAATTCAAATGGTCTTACATACATCAACGCCTACTTTCCGACGTTCTTTTCTCGCTGGAAACGGACATCCAAGTGTGGAGAAGTCATTCGACAAAGAGCGTCCTAGATTTCGTAAATTCAAGCGAAAACGCAATTTTCGTGGTCAATACAGTTCACTTGATATCCCAATTGGCTGACAACCTTATCATCGCGTGCGGAGGCTTGCTCCCATTATTGGCAAGTGCAACCTCACCGAATGTAAGTTGCAAATTTTCTCATACTTTCGTTTTTATTCCCACTTGCAAGTAAATTTTTCAATTTTAAAAGGACATATTGGTAGTTCCATGTATCCAAAGTTAATTTTTTCACCTATCGATCCTCCAAAGTCAACCTAAGTGTTGTAAAATAATTTCTCAACGGGATGAAAACACTGTTCATAAATAAGGAGACTTACCTCATAGCAATACAATTATTTTAATCCTCTTTTAATATAAAGTCATGGTTGTTCCTAGAAATCTTTCTTAATTCAATTTTGATTTCGGTTTCGTTTCATGCAGTCCGAACTGGATGTTTTGGAGCCAACACAAGGAATGCCTTTGGAAGTGGCTGTTTCATTCCTACAACGTCTAGTCAATATGGCTGATGTTCTGATATTCGCAACATCCTTGAACTTTGGTGAATTAGAGGCGGAAAAGAATATGTCAAGTGGCGGCATTTTACGTCAATGCTTACGTTTAGTATGTACATGTGCTGTGCGAAATTGTTTGGAATGTAAGGAGCGAACCCGATACCATAATGGCGGGATAGCACGCGATGTTCCGGGAGCAGCACATTTGCAAGCCTTAATACGTGGTGCCCAGGCTTCACCCAAGGTAAGTGTGATTGATATTCATTAGCAAAAGAAATGTTACTATTGGTGCGAATGTTTATCAAGGATGAGGGTTTCCCAATCCGTTATGCGTGTAGCGTGATACTAAACACTATTATCTAAAATGAGAACGTATTTAGCGAACATTCCAGTTAGGATGTATTTATGAACTTTCATCTAGTTCTAAATTACAAAAGTGTTGATGATTCGTACAGAGCAAAGAAGGAGAGATGTTTCCTTAATCGGTTCTTCACATATTCAACAATTTACAACAAACATGAATTAAATTGTAGTTTCTTCAGATCCGTCAGCCGGACCCGTCTTTTTCACACACCGACAAGCGACCCATTTACAACATCAGAAAAACCGTCCGCATGTAATGTGACAGACAGTTCCAATCGTCTTTAGATGCCAACACCTTTCTTATTATATTTGCTAGAGAGATCATACGTATTCTTTGGATGAGATTTGAACGGTCGCTGGACTATGTTCCACATGCAAAGAAGGTGTGGCAGGCAAAACAGGCATCTCCAGGTAAACGTGAGACGGCGGTATTCCCATCTTACGTAGTTAAGGCTAAAAATTAGATGTTGCCTCAAATAATGATCAGTCTTATTATGTTTTCGTTAGAACCACGGACCCAAGTCACTGCTCAAATGTGCGGTCCTCCTGCCTCGTGCTTCATGTTCCCTCATTTCCTGCCACAAATATCCCCCTGAGATTCTCGTACGTCTTCAGCTCTTCCCGCTGAATATCAGTACACAGGAGACTCATAGAGAGGTCGCTCGCAGACGTGATGATACTCATGGTGGAGTTAACCACGATTTTAGGACTCCCCCTGCTTTGTATGGTTTCACCTTCCATGAGAATTTCGGCGAACGTGTCGCCATCCATCATTGACAAAGTTTCCACTAATGACTGAAGGTCAGGTTGCTCGTCAAGTACGACTTCAATTTTGTGGTGATCCCTCACCGAGTAGTGTTCCAGAACCCTCTTTTTGTATAGCATAGGCACTAAGGAATCCGAAGCGAACATCCTATCCGGGATGTTTTGCAAGCAGCCTCTCCGACGAAAGTTCGCCGACGTCGCCAACGTTCATGAAGACTAGTTTCATCCTAGCTGCCTTTTTTGGTGGTCGTTTCCATTTGGAATTTGCGCGAGGCCCCATTCAATCGCTTTGGCACTGTGGTTGCTGCCAACAAGGATTTGCATTTCTATGCTCGAGACATGTTCCTTCAAATCATGGAACTTGCTGAACACACATACATGCGCGTACTTGATCAACCCAAAACCATAACCACTGAATCAACTCTGATGCAGAACTCGATGCAGAACTCGATGCAGAACACTTTTCCGCACCATGATGGCGGCGGTGCCTGATCGATCACAATATCATCCAGCCTCCCCCTTTTGTTGTGTTGCTCAGTCCCTTGCAAGCTGCATTATTAATTTGCTTTTCTCTTGCTAAGTGCATCTTTGAGCTCCTAGCAGCTTCCGCTTTCTGGGATATGAGCCATATCTTCGGGTCCTAAATTTTACACCAGCTACAGCTCGGCTCATGTCTGCACTCTTTCGCTTTATGGCCGGAAGTGCCCCACTTGTAGTACAGGTTGCTTCAATTTAGACCTTTGCGATCCTCAGAGAATTTTGCATACTATCGGGCTAGGTGTTGAGCTGTGTTTTGCTTAGAGATATCCACTATTACGACCTTTTGTCTCTAAGGTTGGTAATCGCCAATCGTCGGAAGAGTTTGCTTTATGGTATCTTCTATATTTCCGACGTTCACAACCAAATCAATGCCTCTAGAGGCTATGGCAGTAATGTCTTGAGCACAGTTTTAGAGTCAAGGAGGTTTTTGATGGCACTCTTCAACAAGCTCCAGTCTGTGGAGTCCGCGCCAAGTTCCGCGAAGGGACCACTTGATTTAGTCGCTCGTACCATACTTATGCAGCCTCCTGTTTTTTTAGCTTTAAATTCACCGTCTTTGAAGACATCGACGTAAGTACTCCCGTCTGCCGGCTTAATCAGTAGAATACGCCTAAGATTCTTGCGCCTGATCTGTTAATTAATCACGCTGCGTGTTCCGCCTTCGGTTTTGGGCATGGGTTTGATCGTTTATTTAGCACTCACATGCTACACCTTCTTCGCAGCCTTTTGTTGCACTTCGGAGCATCCTAACTAGAAGTCAGTGTTTATCTCCTCCCCTTAATAGAGGTTTGCTGTCTCGTGTCGCTTTGAACATATTCCTGTGACCCGGTTTTAGTTTGGTACATGCTCATCTTTTGCCCTTTACGTAGGGATAATACTTTCAATACAGGGAGATCTCGGCGTTTTCGGCGTCTCTTATGAAATATTTCAACTCAGTCTCTGACCTAAGCCATCGCGACGGAGGTGCTGAATCTTTTCAAAGAAGCCAACAAGCTCACCGATCTTTCTTTTCAATGTCCTTATTTACACTTTTTCGATGTTGGTTGCGTTTTTCTGGTTTTGAGAACCGCGCTTATATTTCGTGTAAGCGGCTCTTTTCTGCTGCAGGTAGCTATTTTCTTAAGCAGCTCATCCTCAAGTGGTATTTGCGGCCTTCTGTAAGCTAGGGGGTTTAGTGGCTGCTGAGCATCGTTTTTCTCACTTCCTACAGAGTCCCGTATGTGACTATAAAAGTTCCTGGGGAATGACACTTTGAATTGACGGTTCGGGTCCCATGCACCTCAACTGTGTTCTTGTAAGATCCATCGCCTTGGGTATGAGAAGTCTTAACAGGAGGAGTGGTTTGGACTTGCACCTATATTACAAATACAACGTTGTTAATGCAAAATTGCTTAACCGTTGTCTCGAATCTTTGTGTTGGTTTGGATGCTTTTTGAGTCGAAGTCTTGAGCTGTTTTTGCCTACAGGCGAACATGCTGTTCTCGCTGGTTACATCACTTGTAGCTCTTGTGTCTTCAGTGTCCAACTGTTCCACCACTGAAAAATGCCTTGATGACTTATCCGCTGCCTGGTGACTTATCACTTCTTTTTTGCTTTTGACCATCAAGTGTGATGTATTGAGAATTTTAGGAGTCAACAACAAGTAAATCATGAAGTTTAAGTCAATTTGTCACTTTGCTCATCGATGAATTTTGTGCATTTTCAAAAAGTTCCGACGAGGTCCTTTGGTTTCTTATAAGTATTCTTGCTGATCAGTTAATTCTTTCTTAATTGGCATCTCTTGGTTTATGCTGTGCTATTTTCGCTCAGCGCATAGCAGAAATGAAAATTTCATATTCTCCATGAGGACTTCTATTAGGCGCATTACTAGGATAGACTCATAGGACTCAAAAGCATTCATGTTTCGCATAGAAGAACCTTCATCAATTGACGTCAAAATTTCCCTAATTTTTTATTTTGTTCAGTAAACTAACATGATTTGTCACTATTGGGTTCACATATGGATGGCATGAAATGTTTTCCTTGCAAAAAATTCTATTATCTAATTCGCTTCAAGCAACTTTCAAATAAATCAAGTCCGTAAACGTCCAATTTTCCTAAATTTGTCATCAAAATAATAAATATTATTTGCGAACATATTGTTTGGAATAATGTGTTTTTACATATTCCGTTTCCCAAATGATATTTTCTTCGAATCTCCTATTTTTAGGGATTGTATTATTATAAGTGTCCTTTCACCAGATCGATTTTCGTTTCACAAAAAAATAAAATTGAAATTGAATTTCTGAATTGTTTTGGGCATTCATTGTTTCAATGTCGATTCTATTAATTCGATGTTGTCTACAGGCTATAAATCCACTTCCTATACTGTGAAGCGTCATTGCTTCAGTAAACAGGTTTTCCATGTAGTGAAATTGTTAGGGAAGTTAAACAGGACTTACATCAAATTGGATTCAAAATTGAGTACTGGATATAAATGTTCAAATCATAGCGTCATGGGATGATTCTAGAATACCACATGTACTGAATATTTTGTAAAGACTCGTTTTAAATCAAGGTAAAGGACCTGGGAAACTGGCTTACAGTACAAACGCTGTATAGCGCAAACGCTCAGATCCATTTTTAAATAATTTTTCAGTATCATGGAACTGCAGAATAAGAAATTCCTAAAGAAAGCGGATTGAAAATGAACTCGACAAAAATTTGAGGAAATTAGATCCTGGAAAATTACGCTCAAATACGAACCGCCAATTCTTAGATGTAAAAATGAGCAATATCTTCTTGAACGAATTGTCCTTCTATCAGAGTGACAGCTTGTATGGCTCTACGGGCAATATTGGTAAACTACTTTGGAAGCTGCATAATTAAAAGGCTAATTCAAAATAAAACTCATCCACGTCTTTTAGGCAGAAGCATGAATTATTGATAATCAATTCTCGAAATTACCTTTCCAAGAGGTAGAAAGGAAGGGCGGGGCAAATGCAACATGTCAAACTATTTTGCCGTGACAGATGGAAAAATTATTTTATAACTAAAATTATCCACAATCCTTTGGTATAAAAACATCATTTTTAAGCTAATTTCAACGGAGATCGTGGTAAAGGCTTGTGTTAAGGCCATTAAGACGTATTGTTTGGACAAATTTAGTGACTTTGACCTTTGAACCTTTGCTTGTACTAGCAAATGCAAAACATATGTATGTGGGAAGAAAAGAATTGTATAACACTAGAGGGTGTTGAGAAGGAAATTTAGATTTAGGTTAGCTTGTGAAGAACGTTGGGAAAAAAGTAGAAGTGCATGTCATATGTAATGTGAGGGTATGACAAAAACTTCGAGATTAAGGTGTGAAATAGTCACGAAGATTCAATGCCGAAGCCTTCCAAACATTTGCCATATGTTTTCTATGTGATAGTGCAGAAGGACATTTCCATAACTGTGATTTTTTTTTGTAATTCGAAAAGGAATTCTGTTTTCGCCTTATTTGAAGGACAGACCATAGTAGAAGGCTGCTTGAGAAAACTCCAAACATTTCTCTCATCACCCTGAGAAACCTACCTGGAATTATTTGTCACATTACATCGGGCAGGTCCCGACAGCTGAGTTCAACCTTATGAGAATTTCAGTCCTGGCTCCGGATCCGTATAAAACTTTGAACACCAACCTAGATACCAGTTTTTTTCGTCGAAATGACCACTTCGGTTATTTCCAGTGCCAGGCTGAATCAAAGCAAACCGCCCATCCACTTATTTCATTCCAGTGCTCAGTTCGAGTTGCGTCTTTACGGCCGAGAGCCGAGCGATTAAAGCCACAACGTCGCCTTTGTATTTAACCAGTCGCGCTTCTTATTGCAGGCTCATATGAGGTGTTCCATTGTACGGTTGTCAAATGGAACCTAGTGCGACTGACGATACGGCCACCAATCGGTGTATACATTCTATGGTGCCCAATTTCATGCATTCTATATGATTTCCATCTCGCGTTCATAATCCTCATTTTAACGTCTATTATGAATCTCCATGGTTGGAAGCTGTACTGATGCTGTCGAGTGATCGCTGTCGAGTCTTCAGTTGATAGGCTTCTTCAGCGCTCTCCCAGCTAAATCTAGCATACTCATTGGTTGGTTTGAAAGTAGAAGCTCTGAGTGTGCTCTCCCTGTGTTGGCTATGAACAGCCTCACCTCTTTCCAGGTTGGTGGGAAACACCCTTCTTCAACCCACCCTTCATCCTTCAACGAGTTCACCCTTCAATAAGTCGTTGTTCAAATCCTGCAAGTAGCTGTCTTTTTTTTCCTTTTATGACCTCTTTCTTCCATCGCGATTTGTTCCAGTTGATTGAGAGTCATCATCTTTCGGTCCAGATTCAATGATAGATCTCAGATCATCTTAGACTTGCATTTTCTTCAGTAAGTGCCAATCAAAACACCAAGAACTTCCCAGTTTGCAAAGCATGGAATGGGTCCTCCCCCCTAAAATTTTTTCATACCTCAGCCTTGTGGTCAGGATGGCCCTACGGCGTATTCTACAGGCAATCGTGTGAATTTTGATCTTTTCCATGGCAAGGAGTTGTGTTACTGCATTTTATGGAACTTGCACAATTGTCACCTTTTGTCCTTTGGTGTTTACTGCGACTAGACATACCATGAAGGAACGAATATCCTTGAGACACTTTCTTATTGTAATCAGGGCCTTCTGCTTCGCACGCAGGTTGGTATTGACTGTAATGTCGAAAGCCTTGGACCTTTCCCCCTAGGAGCTTCTTTACTGCGATCAGTTATAGTTCTGCTATTCGTTGTTTCTTCTTCGAAATTGTTCTAAGGACGAAGACACCGTCTGCTTCCGTCCATGTTTTAGAAATATTGCATTGCTGGGGGCCGATGCTTAGCCTTTCTAGTAATTGGCCTCGATTCTGCTGTTTAAAGCCATTGCTCGTTTCCGGGCAATATCTGAACCTCGCCAAAAGTTCCTTTTCGCAGAAGTCTGGTGTTCTCTTCCGCCTTCTATTGTACCTTTGATCGCACAAACTGCGAGACAGTTTCTCTCTGACTTTCGTTTTTTGTGGGCTTAGGAACTCTTTGCATTTCCTCCACACCAACCATGATGTTTGTGTTCCAAATTGACAGCTTTGAAGTAGGTCGATTTTCGCTTTGGAGAGTTTTAAAATTAAAACGTTTCGCTCAGGTTTTAGACAATTTTCTGAAGCTGATGATGCTTATTTTCGCTTGATTCCACTAATCTATCAACCAACTTTTGCACGGAAACCCTTAAAATTGTGCATGCATAATAAGACAAAAAGCGTATTGTATTAGTGAAGTTTAATAGTTCCATTTGTTTCCAGTAAGTCACTCAAATTCCTTTTTCGGTTAAAGTATTTTTTTATTTTTAAATATATTTATATTTATCAGCTTTGCCGTTTGGTCACTTGTTCACTTGTTCTGACAGTTTATTATTTATATTAGAAGATCTGAGTAAATACTTCATTACATCTATGTTTACATAAAATTATACCCAATTCTAAGACAGGGCACTAACTAAAATGAGAAGAAAATTTAACAACAACCTCTGCTAAGCAGACATTTAACTCATAACTATTTTTCTTTGATTAACTTTGGACTAAGATAAGAGCAAATTGATCGAAACAGACCCATGGGTGAGGACAGTTGGTCTTGATTTGACATACCTATGAGAGATTTGATGGGGGGTTTCGTGGAGTAATTAGATTTTTTTGTGTAGCGATCTGGAAGATAAGTAGTAAGGTTTGGTCAGGGTCATTGTTAAGTAACGATTTTTGGTAACTTGAAGCTCAGCTTTTGGGTATTAAGTGCATTAGTGCCATGTGGGTGCTCCGTAGATTATTACTGGTTGAATGCTCATTTTACGAATGAGGATTGTATTACGAGGACTCATGGGCGACTTTCAATTTAGCAATGGGTACAGAGACAGAACGGACTTCAATTCCTTCGAACTTATGTGCTCGGTGTGGTTTTTAAAAGTTAGTTTGCGATCGAGTTTTAGACCCAAATGGGTCAGTTCTTCGGACCAGGGGATCATTTCGCCTAGGAAGTTTATGGGTCTGTTTGGCAGCATGGAGGACTTAAAGTTTTCTACCAAAGAATATTGCCATGGCTTTTCTGTCATTGATTGTAATTTTGCACCCGTAGAACAATAGTAGATTTTTTCCAGCGTTTCCAGATTTTTCCAGCTAATTAACAGTTTTGGCTTGTGGGTGTGTCGGAAGTGTATACATTGAAAAGTGTTGGTCTGAAGCATGAACCTTGCGGAACACCAGCAGGAGCTGTTTTCCCGATTAAAGTGTTTGAGCTTTGATTACAGATCACGTTTGGATATATCCTTGCGAGGTTTTCATTTTTCAACCTTTTAATTCTAATGGAACTATTTCAATTATGAACTGAACTTATCTTTCCGATTCCTGTTGGTCCCATATTCGTTTTCGATACATTCCTGGTCTTCCCATCAAAAACTCCTCGATTGTGGAATCTACTGGATGATTTCTGTATTCGGCATTTTTGGAATGACTTCGAAAAGTCACGTGATAAATAAAAAAGATGAATCGAGCAAATTTTCATAAAAATTTCCAAAATAAATTACAAAACAAAATAAAAACTAACTGACAATTCACACTATAAAAGCAGTTCGCATCCATGCCAAACATAACCAAAATATCGAATTAACGAATATTAACTTGTGTTCAATTAAACATATTTATTTATGGTGACATTACAATGAAAATAAATGTACAATTTTGTTTGAATACTCTCCCTAGCAGAACGTCCTATCATACATACCCATATAAATTTTTACTTGCAGAATATTGTAGAATCAATCACCGGTCAATTATCGCCTGTCAAGGATCCCGAAAAATTGCTACAGGACATGGATGTTAATAGACTTCGTGCCGTAATATATCGCGATGTGGTAAGTAAATAGAAGAAAATATTATATACCCACTTTGATTTATTGTGTGGTCATTTCCATTCAAGAGGCAAATAGATGATAATGGATGATGGCGCTAAGGGGTGGAGTAATTTAATTTTCGTTTATGGATACATATACGTATACGTATAATCACAGAGCCTTTGCACATATTTGGTTTAATGTATACACATAATTTTGTTGAATATAAATTGCGGCCTTTGAGTATTTCGCATGCATACATAAATAGGGATAATCAATCATATAATTAAAAACGGATTTAATGAGGGAGATATAATGCAAAATTGTTACCGAGTCAGGATTGATATGCATTTTAATTGAAAATGTAAATTTATTAATTCTATTTAAAACGTAGTTTTGGATAAATTATTCCATACTGAAATTAAGACTCTCGTTACATTTTGATCATTTATTGTTTATTGCAAAATATTAAGCTTCAATATACGAATTAATGGCATACTGTAACACAATTTTATTGTATACGAAGCTGATATATAATTCTTTTCCTGGAAAATGTTTCTACGTAATTTTTTTTAGGTGGCTTTTCAATTCAGAAAAGGTTTATCTAAGGGTGGAAACGGGGAATAATAATCGATTTGATTTTACTATATTATTTCATTAGGATATTTTAATAATCCTATATGGTTCATTATTGTGCATCATTATCTTTATCAAAAATGATAAAATCGTTAAAACCAAACATATTATGAAATTACGAAGGGGTTTTTATTTTAAACAATTCAGCTTCGTGTCTCTAGACGGTCTTACTTGATTGATAATTACGATTTTGATGTAATTCATGTTTTAACAAAAGTTACAAGTTTTTGACCATAAAAGTATTTGAGCTACTTTGAACCTTTTCATTTTTGGTATAAATCGTTCTTTCAAAGTTGCCAATGATTTGAAGATATTGTTTCTGGAAACGATTCAAGTTCAATCGAACGAAGCAACACACTGAAATCGACATAATGCTGAAACATGTTTGCAGACGACACCAAAGAGACGATCATCGATAAAAAAACGTTCCGAAAAATCAATCAAATTTGAATCCTTGTCGGAAAAAACATAATAATTAGTGAAACATCCACAGAAACACCGTGAAAGTGATGGTATACGATTCAAGAATTTTCAAACTTACTTCGCTCATGATTTTCATCAGGTGTCGAAACTTCTAACAAGGTTTTTGCGTTCCTGTGTGTTGAATCTGTTCGGTATGGAAATATTTTGAGTTCCTGTGTGTTGAATCTATTCGGTATAGGAAATATTTTGACAATTATAGTAGCAATGACCTAAGTTGGACTTTATTTAAATCAAAATTTCAGCTTCGCGTTTTTTTTTTTTTGAGTTTAAGTAAAACAAATTTTGTGATTTCATTATAATTATACTAAATACTTTTCAACGAATCCTTTTCTACGAAGACCTAAAAGCTACGGTTTCAGCCAATTTTTCGAATTCAGTTTTTAAATTTTATTTATTTTACTGTCTTCCATGTCAGTGAATGTATAAAAAGGTAGTTCAGTTTTCATTGTTAATTATTTTTTCGCCAGTACAACATCGCTATCATCCTTAAGAGGTTCTATCTCGCCAGCTTAGTAATCTTGTTAAGTCAAAGCAATGCACTAAATTAATAGCAAACAAATTTCGAATAATACGATAATACGCCTTTGGAAGAACCTAAAAAAATAATTTACTTCGCAGCAAATATTTCCTCACAATTTCCTCTGCTTCTTTTTATTTTAAGCCAATCGAGTTTTTTTTTTACAACCAATCACTTTTCTTTACCAATTTAATTTTCCCTTTGTCAGCTTATACAGAGATTTTTCCAAATAGTTAAGTCTTCCGAAAAGCCAGAGTCGGAATGCTCTCGAAAACTATTTGGGTAACAAGCTGCTCCGTTGATTTATGCTCAGATGAGCCATATAGCCAATAGTCACCTATTTCTAGCGGGCAAATTTCTGCCCGGCACCATCTTTTCCGTTTCTTACACCATTAGCCCATGAAGAAAGTCAAAGAACTGCAGATGCAACTCAATAAATAATAGAATCCCTTTGCCTGAGAGTGAATACGAAACGCGTCTTCCCAACAATTCTTCATAAAATCTACTTCGGATCAAACGGAATAACCTGAATGTTGAGCTGAAGTTCTACAGAGTTTACCTAACTTGTGAGTTAAAGTACTTCAACCTTTTTGGTTTCTTATTGACTATATACCAAATATCACACCTGTTTATGTTTTATCGCCTTTTCGTATGAGATTCTGTCTTTTCTATAAAAATCTAATATGTGGCTCATTATTTGTATATATATGGTCACAGCCAATCTCATTTACCGATTTCCTAAGAGTTATGAAAATGAGGGCGGAAGTATTCTGGATGATGTAGTGCTTGAAGTACTTTCAGTGTATCAGAAATCCCACTTGTAACCATCATGGTCATCTTATCAAACCTGCAAACAAAGTCGTATAAATTTATGTCTCTGTTTTTCATGTATCGGACCACTTACCTTTGAAAGGTTCTTTCGAGAAAAACTTCAAGGTCAAGCGTGATACTGACCAAATTGCCTTCTCGTGCACCTTTGGTTATGAACGAAGATCGCCCCAACATGTCTCAGTTATCAACCCCTGGAGCGAGCTGTTGCATCTAAAAAGATTTAAAGCAGAATCTTTGGCTTTTGAATGTAAGCCATGCATCGTGCATTATTGAGAAGTTAGTCTACTGTGACAGTGAATTGTACTAACAGCTAAAATTGCAAAATTTTTCTAAGCGCACTAGGTCTTGAGAAGATTTCAAGGTGTCTCATTCTGAAAGATCGGGATGGTATCGGGATGGTCTGTCGCTATGTCGCTATGTCGCTATGTCGCTATGCCATACATTGTGCAAATAAGCGCTTACTAGCTTTGTAAGATTTCTTGTGCCCCGTTTCCAATACACTTAAAGTGTCCAAAGCAGATCGATCTTTCTAAAACAGTTTAAGATCTACTATGGCTTCAGGCTATACAATTTTCCTTTAGCAAGGAAACAGCTTCCTACATCGGTTTTTCACCTGCTATACTTCTGAATGTGCTAACAGGTGAACTACTACCTTTTCCGAAAAATGAAACAAAAGCATTAACCATTCACCTCCAGGTCAATTTTTGAAATGTCCTTGAAGAATGATACGCAGCGTAAATATCCCAGTAAGGTTCTCCTCAGCGTCCATTCTTTATTTCGATGCACGCTCAGAATTTTGTTCTTAGCAAAGACGTCAAGCGAAAGCTGCACAATTTTTGGAAGTCTACTCCAGATCCTTTTACGAATTTTTTTTTTTATTTTCATTTAGGCTAAGAAAATGAAATTCATTTCAGTTGCACTCAAGGGTTCAGGTCCAATAAATCCTGTCGAAACTAGGTTTTTTGGTTGTAAATCTACTCATATCTGCGATAACGCCTTGCCTGTGGAGCAACTAAAGCATAGTCAAATTGTCCTATTTTGCATAATAGCAATGAGAAATTGTTCTTCATAGAATCTAGTTATATGTAATTCTAGCACTGTTAGACTGCATGCCTATCAGGTAGGATTAGTCTACTTTGTTTCCTTTTTCTTAGCTGAGTTGTACGCCTACAGTAATGGCATCGACTAGAGTTCGTTAGAAAACTGCTTGGCATACTTCCCATCGGTTATGAATATCTGATGCCAAGCCAAAATACTCCAAATCATGTTCCTCGAGATGTCCTGAAATCATCATCTCATATCATTTGTTTGCTGAGATGCATGTCAGATTCAGCCCTACATGTCCTTTTTTCACTGAGCACTACCCAAAAAAAGCTGAAATGGTAAGAGAGGTCACTACCTGCATGACTGCAACGAGGTAAGGAATTCATGTTCTTGTTTTAAAAGGTAGAAAAGTTACATGAGGGGAGATCATTACCTCTATCTTGCTTGAGGCTTTCTACATGTCGATACTGTTCTTACCATGATATCGATTGTCACTAGTTCTAAAAATATGTAATCGATCCATACAAACCCGATCGAGCGCAAGACTACTCTTGTGCCCGAGCTGCTAGGTATGGATATAGGCATCTAGGCATCTAGGATAGGTATCACATCATTATATTCATCCATCGCACCATTTCCAATTTGACCCATGACTTGCCTGACTTTTTTCTGTACACCATCAGAGCTTTGGTCGCCTTTGCAGCCTTAATTTGCCTGGTACACGTGAGCCTACTGTCCATCAGCAATTTAGATACTTTATTGCATTTGTAATCAATATTTCTGTCCAGGCAAGTTATGCGGTCAAGTTTCATGTTTTTGTGAGAGGCACTAATATGGTTTTATCACGACTGAGCCTCCAGCCTATTTTCTGGCACTAGTTACTCATAATTTAAATGTATATGATGCATAGATACTTGTACCGTTTGAAAAGCTTAAGGATTTTATAGTATAATTCAAACCAATGGATTATTTCATTTCATCAGCATATACCCTGATATACCCTGAATTTCGCTTCCATGAACTTCACTGACTCATTACAATTTTTAACACTTGAATTGCTCAATAAATGGTTCTGGTTTCTCGCTGATGTTTTGTATATGTATATCAAATTTTTTCGCAGACCAGGAAAACTCATTTCAAGGGCGCGACTACCTGACGTAGATATTTCAGAATGACCTGAAAGACCGTTGGCGGAACCATGTCTGCAATCTAACTTATGATAGGAAGTAAGGCCAATGATAGAATTTGGTCATTTTAGTTTAGCCTAGGGCTTAATGCCTTGGTTTAGGCCAGCAGAGGTCCCAGGGGGTCTCATCGGGCCCCTTAGGTGCAAAATGCCTCGAAATCATTTAAGCGCAATTAACGCTAAAGCCACTAATCCGGGAATTCAGATATGGCTTGAGACAGATTCAAAGTACTCGTTTTGGAAAACAATAACTAAAAATCTAAAAATCGTTTTGAAATCGGAAGTATGCCTGGTTAAAATTTGATGTTCGTGAAAAGTATCGAGAATGTTCCTTTCAATGAAAGTATAATAACATTTAAATGAAAAATAAATTCTCTACAGATTTTAAATAGAAAATAACTTTGACTTTTGGCACGAAAACGAAATATCATCTATTTGCCTCTTAGCTGTTTTCATTTGGAGTCAATTCGAAATGAACCATTTAACAATTGACTTAAGCGAAAACCCATTAAGCTCTAAATCGAGAACAGCTTCAGCCCCCAGTTAATATGGGAGAGATAAATTCACAATAACACTGTTGTAAGAAACGAATGTTTCAGGAGGAGACAAAGCAAGCTCAATTCTTATCGTTAGCGATAGTGTACTTTATATCGGTGCTGATGGTGTCAAAATATCGTGATATATTGGAACCACCGGCGGAACCCCAAATAAGGTCGTCGCCTATTGCCCAAAGAGCATCAGCTCCATCAGGTAAGTGTAAAAAATCCTTCTTTTATTGGATAGTAAACGACTTATATAAACTTCGAGTTCGTAATGTGTCCTTTCAACCAATCATTCATCACTGAACGTTTTCGAGCTTAATAAATATTTCAATATTAGTAAAAATTCCATTGCCAACCATAACGTTAAGCCGGTAGAGTAGCTAAGTTAAATGCACTTAAAATATTATCAATTAATATTAGCAGCAAGACTAACACCCCGGTCATGACTGACGAAATACTATAGCTAGCATGCTAGATAGAGTATTTATTGTATAGAATTCCGAACTCGAAGGATACGAAAGTTTCAAAACTTCTTTCATGTTAACTTTTATGTACTAGTGATCATCGTAGTTAGCATTCGAATAGAGATGAAATATTTATAATTTCCCAGTTTATTTTTATTGTACTTTACTCATTACACGAATCTGAGAATTCTGTATTGCTAACCAATGTATTTCCCACTTTTTATTTACACGCTGCTTTTATTCGGATTTGTTATAAAAATTTACGAATAACACATCCATTTAATCCGAAAAACAACACAAAATATTATTATCCATAATAATCGAAATTCAAATGTGTAACTTGTCGTTAAACAAATCCCATAACCACCAATCTAATACCTTGGAAATATCATCATTAAAACCATCAAAAGAGTCAACAGCTAGACCTTTATTTCCCCAATGGTCACATCACGTTTACCCCCAATTTTTACCTGGATCGCATTCGAACCATCCCCCACACAGTCATTATCACTACTCGCAACAACCGCAGCCTGCGTTTCAACAGCAGCAACAAATGCAACATAATCATCAATTTCATCACCAACATAATCATCATAGTCATCAATCATCATCATCTTCGTCATCGCCGCCACCAGTGCCACCCTCACACACCAGTCTAATGCATCATCATAAACAGCAACCCCTGAGCCAGCGAATGGACCATCCAACCATACAGTCAGCCCAGTCCTTGAATGGACATAGTGGGAACCTTCACATGTTAATGAATTCGTCCCTGACGAATGGCACCGGCGGTGGTCCTGGGGTGGGCGTTACTAGCAATGGGGGAAGCTCATCTAGCAACGCTAGTACGAACGGTAGCGGAGGTACGATAATAAACATGTCAGGAAATAGCGGGCACCCGTCATATGGACATCATATGCACAATAATCACAGCACGGCCTACCAAAATGATTTGAATACAAATTATTATTTGAGAGGAGCCAACGGTGGAAGCAGCATGGGGGACAGCAGCCATAGTATAATGGGCACCTCCGGCATTAACAACTCCGGCTTCATGAGGGGGCGGAACGGGCTGAATGGTGGGATGGCTGGTGGCGGCGTGGGCTACGGCCCCTTGAATAATGGTGGTGGTGGCGGTGTTGGGATGCACCTGAAAAATAACGCGCTCAACAATAACTACCGCTTTAGGAACAACACAGGTGAACAAAAACGATGATAGCTTTCCCATTGCTTTATTTTGTTTTTATTTCTCAAGCAAAACCGAACACATATTTACCAGTTTGCTTCCCTTTAATGTCCTTGTTCGTTGGTGTTTCCACCCGAGAAGTTGTGTTTGCTTAGTGTCCCTACATCCGAGTTGAAGCCATTTTGTAGTGCCCTTTTGCTGGACAACAATTAAGTAAAGAAACAAGCGAGCAGTGCGGCAATCATATCCTTGCATACTCATACGCCAATTTTTCGAAGGAGCAAGATTCAAACAAGCGAAAATTAGTTCAACTCAATGATTCTAAGCGAGAGATATGGTAGTCGCTTTCTCCTTACGACAGTTCAGTGCATACTTTCTCCAACACATGTCCGTATCGTCCTGACACATACATCACTTGTACATTCTCATCGACGTCATTGCTTTGCAACATGCTTTTTCACCTGCATGGTTAAATGATTATCTAGTTTAGTAGATTCAAGGCTGCATAGGTCAAGGTTTAGTTGTTTTGTTCATCGCAGCCTCAATTATTGTGGTTTAAGGCACGCCGGAGCCATAAAATGACATAATGCAGGCTAGATTTAATTTAATGAATATATATTGTTTTTATGCCGTTTGTTTTCGTCCTGGCCGGACGGATGAAAAAGTATGCCGCAGAGATGTGAGAAAGGATGGAGATGATGGCTTGACCAGCACCGAACGAGAAGTAATGGGAGAAATTATGTTCCTTTGCACTAGAATGAGGAAATAATTTTCTGGATGTTTGAAAATGGAGCAATTGGCCAGTTGGAGGCTATTATTTGTTTTTGATGTCACGGTCGAACCAAATAAAGTTTGGGGTCGATTGGATTTAACAATGCCAGAAAGTGGGTCAGTGGATCAGAATTAAATTTTATTTGAATCGAATTCAGGGTATTTCGAATTGCACATAGAAATGGGGAAAGTTGAGTATAATTTATTGAAACAGAAGACTACTGGTTTCCTGGAGTGGGCTTTTGTGTTTGAAATTTTTGCAGGAAAGTAAATTAAAAGCAGTTGAGTTGCCTCGTTTCAAACGCTGTTTCACAATCCCACAATTTGGTTTGAATCCCTCCTTTGTCCTTTACTTACTTGAGCTGTGTATTAAATATAAAAATACGATGGAATGGTTTGTACACAATTAGGTTAAGTTTGGCCATCAAAATTCAAGATTTCCCGGCTCCGGGGCTCGTGTCTGATCCCAACGCTTATGCGATCATGGTCACCTATAAAATCACTGTGACAAAGGATTCGAATTACGATTTTATCAGGAGGTCGACCAAGTATTTTAATGTACAAATCACGGTCTTTATGCAGCACGATGCATTGCCAAGCGGCAGGAAGTGTGATTTCGGGTTCACAGTGAAGAAATTTACTGAATACTGCAATGAAAACTTCATTTAAAAACCCAGTCAAAACGACTATCTCAGAGTCTCGTCATGAAAAGTAGAAAGGATCTGAATAATGGATTTTTTTTCGAATCGCTATTTATGCATAGCAAGCCGAATAATCTCGTTATACTTCCGCGGATCCGAAGATTTGTACAGAATATTATGTCCAATCTATTGAACTACACGACTCCAATGCCACACTCCATCTTTACATTATTAAGGAGTCATCTGAGAGAAAGAAGACACAAAGTCAAATCTGAGTGTCTGGAGGTTTTTATGCCAATTCATTGTGTTCGATATGATTAACCATTAACCAAGTTTAAATTCAGACAAGATCACCCATGGTTTGACAGGATTCTTATGTTGGCATACTCTTTTCTTCAAAGTAAATATTTATCTAAGTATTTTTCAAATAGAATTCAAAGCAAGAGTCGAAAATTTCTAATTTATTTAATAAATATATGTTAAAGATACTTTTCAATGTTAAAACTTGAAAGCGATTCTGATAAAATCAAAATTCGTAGATTGTGATTAGTAAGAGAGTAGGAAATATCAGAAACAACCAGGAGCAATAGTGACAACCGTCAGCACAGATAAGCATGAAGCTTATCTTCCGTTTTACTAGAATATCTTGCAAATAATGTTAAAGTTCGAACTCCATACCCTATTGTCTAAAAAAGGATGCTCGGGAGGCTATTTGGCTTTGGCTTTTTAATTTATAAGTTGAAAAAATAACGGTGTCGCGTAAAATTTCTAGAAAACCGAATATCTGCTGATCCAAAATTAATCTTCTGCATTGGAAGGTATATGGAATTATAAAATACTAAACTCTTCGGCCTGACAATGAAAAACCGATATTTTTAGTGGAAAACCCAATATTATTCATCGACATAACCCCATCAAGAGTAATGCACTTAGTAAAAGGGTTTTCCTATATTTCGATGCCTTTCTTATAGTGATCCGCGGCAAGTCCCTCGATATAGACATTTGTTTCATACTCGAGCTCCTCATTTCAATAAAATCTCTTCCTGGTAAGCCAATTTTTGTTTTTTTCCCTCTGCTAAATCCGCCAAAAATGTCGAATGTTTAAGCACTTCGTAACGTAATTCCTTCAAGGTATTGGTCATATCGCATTCAGAGTGAGATGGAGCCTTGACTTGGTAAAACAAGGTTTTTTTCTTGCTAAATAAGTTCGTTAAGACTTGATTTCGGTAACTATACGATTCAAAAAGTTACTTTGTTTCTTGCTTGTTTTTTCATATTAGAGATAACAACTGAAAATTACATCATGAATCTCAGAAAATACTGGCCAGGATATTCTATGCGTCGTTGGGCGCTTCTTACGAACTTCACAAGGCTGAAATCATTCGGCTGACCGTCGATTGGACCCAAACATATAGTGATGTATCTATGTTTCGTCCATTGTCACAAATTGTCTAAAAAATTCCTTTTTAGTTGTGACAAAATAGCTCCAATTCGCGCTTCGAAGGACGAACATGTTTTGCATTCTGCTTAACACGAATAAACGTTAGGAAACGCTGCACTCATCGCGCGGAAAACTTTCACATCTGCGAATCTTCATGAATCATGTGGTCAACACGTTCTTTTGACTTGCTTACGATGTTATTTGCCTATAATGAATCATTCAGTGATAGTTTCACGTAAGATCCGTGTCTTTTTGCATGTTTACCAAAGTCACTGCCTCTTGCGACCTTTCCGGTACATCACTGTTGCTCGTACGGTCACGACGAAATCCAGCAACCCAATTTTTGATGGTTAAATATAGTGAGTGGGCTATTTTATTATAATATTAATCAAGCCATGCCTTTGTTTACGTCATCTTATCTCCCACAAAAAAACAATACTTTACCAAAACACGAAATTCACCTTTTTCATTGTTTACAAGAATTCAGCTAAAGAGTCACATCTATAAATTGACAACGAGTAAACCAACTGTCATGAAATTTTGAGAGAAACCAAGTTACGTTTGGCACCTTAAAAAGGGCATCACACTAAAGAGAGATTTTGAATTCGTGGAGCCTTCTCTATGACAGGGAAAATACATTTCAACCCATGTAGTATTTCAGTAAAAATTTGACGGCATGAAGTCAAGATAAATCTATCCGAACATCGGCTTGTCAATTTACCCAATAATATAATATGTCGATTTTGAAGTGGAATGGTCTTAAGTTTGCTTGTGGAAAGTTGAAAATGAAAGTAAAAAACTGGTTAAATTATATCGTACTCTAAACGAAAGCCATTTTTGCGAATGTCAATGTGAAAATTTGAACGTAAACAAGTGCAATGTCTAGGTTGAACTCTATATTTTGATATTAACAGTTTTTTTATTGCATCTTGTAACCAGTTTTGATATTGATCCTTTTTCTGCAGGAAATTTACTTGGGCGCAACTGCGGTTGCCCATAGAAATCCTTTATAGAAAATTTTGTTCTTATTAAATTTCCTATTTAATCTACTTCAGGAAAACCTAAATAAGATAATTAAAAGTAGTGAAAAACGTAAATATTCGTCATTTTGTATCCATGTTGAAGGGACTGAGTTTCTGAAATTAAAGTCGGAGTTTTCTTGGTAATATTTAAGATTGGCATATTTCTCAATGGCAGAACTTAGAGTTTAAGTTTTACACATTTAATTTAAAGAAGTGCACATGAAAAAATCCGATATTGTCTAATCAGGTTTACGTAAAAGACAATTTAGTAACTTGGACTTAAAAATCCATTGATGTCAAATCAGGCAATGACATCCGTTGATGTCAATTTAGTTCACTTGGCCTAAAACTTTATTTGATGTCAAATCAGGGCTACAAGGACGAGAATTTCGTTTACTTGGTCTAAAAAAAATTCATTATGGTCAAATTAGAGCTAGGCGGAAGCCAGTTTGGTTCACTTGGTCTGGAAAAGTCCTTTGAAGTCAAATCAGCCACTTAGCTTACATGGTTTGAAAAAATTCATTGATTTAAATCTGAGCTACGTGGAAGTTAACAATATCCTGGGAGATATCCACAAACAACTTATATAAAGACTTTAGACGTTCCTATACCAATTGGACTGTAAATATACTAGGTTGCATTGTAAAAGTTGCTAATCATCTCCACATATTGATCCTTTTTAAATAAAAAAAATTTGACTGATTAATCCCGTTGTTGGCAATTACGACTGAATAAGTAACAAAGAAGTATTCCTTTTTAAGTTTTAATTTCATTGTAACATAACACGAAAAATTTTAGTTTTACAGGTGAAGGCTGTCAAGATGTAAATGTGCCTTAATATGGGCCTTAACTCAAAGACATATCTCATATCTATCAAAGACTCTATCGAAACAAGTAAAATTTTATGTGTTGACATTTTTCCCCATAATTGCATTTAAAAAAATAACTCGCTTTACATTTTTGAGTCAAAATGCAAGACAAATCTACATCTCAATGCGTTGTTTCTATCCCTTTATGCCAGAAGCTGTCCGGTAATCTTTTGCGATTTGTACTAAGTCTTTAACAATACCTCGTACGCGTTACTTGAAATAGTCTGCGTCGTAATATGTTTTCGCAAAACGACTTCGTTGTCTTTTGTTAAGATACGACTTTTGCAGCGTGCTGAGAGGCTGACATAGGCCTATGATGATACATCAGTTTAGCATCATATTAAATGTGAAAGAGCTTTAAGTTTGACTGAATTAAGTTAGAAAGTATCCTTGACATTTGCGAACTTTAAGAATTGTGACATTTAGACCCCTCATTGGGATCAAAGAGACTTGAACCATTTTTCTTGAGCTTAGAATTAAGTAACGAAATATAGGGTATTCCAACACCTGCTGTTTATCTTGCTTGTCATACAACTGCTGCACAAGTGGCTTGTAACAAATATCTAGTCGGTAGATATGAATCCATACCAGGTATCTACTATCGATGCCCGTCCTCTTCTTGTCAGCTAATTGGTTCTTTCTTGCACTAAGATTCTCGAATGTATTGAATCTTGTAGACATCAGTGTTCTATTCCTATTGAGACTCAGCGATGTTCCGAGTAATTTAAGTTGTTTTTAATTTGATATTAGAATAGTAAGTTAATAGTAAGTTGTTTTTAATTTGATATTAGAAGGTAATAAGACCCTTTATACTTACTGGCTAGATAAGGACGTCCTTAATCTTTGGTGCTTGCTTCCGCAGAGCGTGATATCTCCTTCACCTATTAAACTGGTGATGTCTTAGTTTGGAGTATTCAGCACGTGTTAATTTGCTTAGACGGCTCCACTCCTGCATTTAGAGAGGTTCCCGATTCAGCCTCCCATGAACTATTTTCATCTTCTATTCGGAATTGTTACTGAATACTTGTTTTTGCTGAAAGTTATGCAGTGATGATCTTTCAACGCTGGAAGATTAAAACAAAAACGCATTTTTGTTTTGTCACGTATAGCGTTTGGATCAATTAGCTGCACCACAAACGTTGCATTTAAGGATTCCGAGGACCTACTGCTTAATGTACCTGTCACTTCAAATCGTTCCGCCTTTTCATTTTCTTTTCAATTATGTATGTTTGTTCGTTGGAAATGGGCTACGAGTCCAAAATATCATAAAGAAAAGTTGAGCTTACGATAGTCGAGAGGCAGCTGAAGTATTCTTATTATAAAGGCTGGCTACAAATCTTCTATTTCACTCTTGCTCCTTTACCTCACCCTCCAAATTCCCAGCCAGTTTTTCTACAATTTTCGCCTGCAGATTAGAAGTCGGAGGCTGATTTTACCTTGTATGCAGAATCAGCTTTTTTGTTCTGTGAGTTGATTTTTAAGTTCTCTTGTAGTTGTTCATTTTCGTAGTTTTCAAAAGAAAATGACGCCAGTCCTTCAAGTGCTTCGATCTTATGTCTCAGAGCACCAGAAACCATATCCTCTCCAACTGTCAATGTCATGGCTTTCAAGATGCTGTTAAGACGAAGTGCCCATGGAACTAAGAGGAACGACCCCGCACGTTTCGTCTTTTCTGACACATGTGTTAACCAGTGCCGTATCCCACTCTTTTACCTTTCTGCTTTTCAATAGTCACCCAATCTCTTCTTGTTTCTTTATTCGTTTGACGTTGTTTAATAAAACGTTTGACGTTTATCAACATTGCCACAGTAAATTTTTAACTACCGTAGAAAAACCTTTCCAGCCAGAAAACTTTCAACGATTTGAACATATGTCAACGATTTCTGCAATCTTGTAGATTTTCATAATTGATGTTGAATTCGCCTAGGGTTGTTTTCTTTGTTGGGTCTTGAACGCGTACACTTCCTATTCTTTGTCTTAAACATCATCCGGAATACATTCTAAGATTTTAATGGTTGGTTAACTGCGAGTCAACCTTTGGTCACACCTATGAAAAAGGGAATAGAAGCACTTTTAAATTCAATTATATTGATGGTATGATTCCCTACCGATCTGATCAATTGCATGATCCAAAGAACTTAAAAAGTGTACCTTACATATGTGACACGACCCGGAAAAACGCAACCCAGCTTTCACGAGGAAAACGAACGAAACCCTCTAAACCCCTCAGAACTCCCTGCCTGAAAGCTTTTCTGAGAGTAAAGAAAAACGAAAACCTTTGGATAAAACTCCACGTGAATAGAGGCGAGCCTTTAACGTTTAATGTTTTGTGTTCTGAAAGGCTGCAAAAATAATACTCAGCATATCAGTTTAAAGATGCTCCTGAGTTTCTATTGAGTAGGAATCCTTTGCTGCGATCACTGGGTATATGATTCGAGTCCGCAAAGATTGCATAAATCAATCTTGTTAGAGGAAATGCAGACTTAGGCGACTGGTTGAAAGGTAGCCAGAGCATGTGGAAGTCTATTCCACTATATAACCTTTTCAAATTATTCTAGAAAAAAAAACAGTATAATTCAAATGCCTCATAATAAAAAGGATAAATGACTCAAGTGGAAATATCTAGATAATATTTTTTAAGCAGGAATCAAACTCCTATAATCTTTATAAATAAGCTCTTTGCATTCGGGGCCGTTTCCGCGCGGGCTTCATCCTTATCTTGAGTCGATTGCCGAACTAATTTTTCACATATCGCAAGTGATAAAGCGGCGTTCTCCTCTTTCAGTGATTAGTGCGATTAGTGATTGTATAAGGAATATATGAATCTATTGAGCATACTTCCAGAACCCAAAAAGTTCAGTTTGCGGCTCCACTTCAAGGATTTTCTTTAGAAACAGTACGTTGAGGCTCCTTGATCTGCGCAATCAACACCGCCCATACGTGTCACATATTTTATGACAAGATAAGGCTTCTCGACGACATCAATACTATCACACAAAATTGTTGTCACAGAAGTCATTCCTGCATTATTCCGATTGGTCAAGCATGTGACAATCCTCTTGTCCTTCAATGATAAGACTAAGGTATTGATGTCGTGCTACTGTCGATTTCTTTCGAAATTTCGGTTTTATTCTTTGATTTGGCAAATGCTTCCTATTAGATAAGATTGTTCCTGGCATTTGGATTTTAATAATTCTCCAGCCAAGATAAAGCTGGGGTAATACTGATTGGTAAACGTGTGGCGTCCTTGTAACCAGGCACTTTCTGCAGAAGTATAAGAGTGTAGCGATAATCTTGCTGACATCCGAAGGTTGGGCCTTACCAATTTCTTCGTGGCGAGACTTCCATATTAAGGAAGAATACCACAGATATATTCAGTATGCAAGTCTGCCATTGTGTAAACTCTAATACACCATTTAATTGTTTTTTTTGGGTTTTAAGTGATAAAGGAAATCCGACCTTGGAATTTGACTCATCCACATAAATTTCTTCTCCCGGTGTAAAATACTTAAAAAGTTTAGAGTTCATACGAAAGCAGCTTTAATTTAGGATTTTTAGATGTAGTATACAAAAAACTTGGCTGAATCGGTCTCTGGTAATTTTTTTTAAAATATCAAGTAATATAACTTACACACTATTGTGACCAGCACTCTTGTAAATTTGCCAACGGCTTTGCCTCTGTATTTATTATGACGCCAATTAATGTCCAAATTTCTTCGATAGTCACACTGTGCTATATCGAGTACTGACATGGCAACTTGCTCACTAACTTTGCTCTTGCGTTGATATTTCGTTCAGTAACTTTTTCATTTACGAGTTCAGTGTTAAAAAACAGTTTGAAAAAATTCAACGATTCCCTCTTGTCTTTGTGTATTTGCGGCCCGGAAGGAATGTCGTCGGCTACAAACGGTAATTGCCAGGTTGTTTCTTCGGATTCTGTACAATTTATGCATTGAGAAAGGTCAGAACGTGGGTCCTCCGCATTATCATTCTTGCTGTCACATTCAATGCCACATTCACGGTCTATTATTCTAATCTTTCGTCTTCTTACATCTCTTATTTCATCACCATCATAATCACTGCTCGTGTTCTCCCTATCGTTCAGCTTTCTGCGCATAGCTGTAATGTCTTCAGTAAGCAACTCTTAAGCAAATTCATCTTCAATCGAGCATATTTCATCACTGAGTCTCATGGCAATGGAGATCAGCAATTTGCATTTTTTCGTTCCTTCTCCCAAGACTGTCAAGTTCGAACTGATGTCGCAAATGCAGTGCGCTTCATGGTACCGCATTAATCTCAGATAGGAAAATATTACGCAGTTTTAAAGGGATATTGCATGTCTTCGTAAGATTATATACGCTGTACTTAGGATCGAACTTTAAAGAATAAAACCAGAAACATAAACAAGATATCACTAGATAAGAAATCATAAATGGTTTTCACCGCATATTGAGTTTCCACACAAAGTGGTGAGCGACAGTGATTTCTCGAGTTGCAGGATTAAATCGTATGGTGAATCATATGGTGCAAGTAAGCTCTCGAGTGTAAAAGGTTAAATCCTTAAATATGCGCTTAGGTCATGCCAATTGAAATATGAAATCGAACCCATCAATTAGCTTAAAATATTTTTGGTATAATTTTTATTAAAAACGTTGAATTGCTCAAAATACATTTGATTCTTCACGTGCATTAAGAATTCACTGTGTTCGAGCAGCATAATAAAAAGGATTTTTGGAAGAGAGTTGCAGTTTGTTTGAGAGAGAAGTTCGAGAATAGTTGGCTTTCAACATTCTCACGTTTGAATAATAAAACACATGTAGGTTAGTACAGAAATACGGCAACTGAATCCTTTATTTGCCCATCAGCTCAGAATATTTCAGGAAAAATCTGCGGTTATAGTTGCAACTTTTTTTGGAATAGTGTTTTTCACATTAAAAGCAAATCAACTGACTTGCAAATGACAATTAAACTGACAGACTGACAATTAAACGTCAAGACTAACTACCAGGCACATAACTAAAATGCATTTTATCGCCTCAAAAAGTTCCTTATGTGAAGACGAACGAACGAAATGTTGACTGATGCTTATTTGGTGACCGAATTTAATACGGACATTAGTGAGAATCAAATGACATCTGTCACATTTTTCTTGCTTCGAAATTTAACCAGGGCAGAATGAAGGCCACAGAGACAGCAAATACTTTTTGAATAAAAATGAATTGATATCCTTTTAATTTGCAAGACTGGCTGTGTCAATTTATTTGATTTTTAATTTGATTTCGTTGTGACCACAAGTAGGTCCCGATTTCAAACATAAATACGATACAACCTGAATCAGTTGCAACCACTTAAAGTCTCACATTTTCCACGCTATTAGCAATTAGCTTCCACTCTGTGAAAAACGCGCAGATCCTTTTTCTCTGGCCAAATGGATTACACGCTCAATCGAACTTAGTCGAAATTTCCTCCGGAGATGTAATGTGCGAAATTTTCCAGGGTTGCTTGGAAATTTGCAAATTATAAAACACAAGATCAAGCAGACATCCCTTTTTTTCTGGTCGTCCTTCCACTCTGCTACCATTACTTTCATCCCCTTCTCTCCACACTGCCCACATCCAACTTTTTCTCCACTCATCTCAATTCAATGATATCATGAATAATAAATTTATCGATTTTAGTGCTAGTCACCAATATCACTCTATTCGATTACAACAATGCAAACGTTTGCAGGAGGGAAAGGACTCGGCGTGCAAAAACACGGCTCCGATGGCGAGCAAGATGCTTTCCGTGGCTTAGAAACCAAGGTAGACATGTAGATGTTATGCAGAAGTTGTGTTGATCGACTTGAAAGTTACCGTTTGTGCCGGTTATCTGTAATATCTCCGACCGTTATGTCGTTAGAGCCCCAGGAAAAGTGCTCTATACGATTTTATGCTCTATTTGTTTTAGAGGCAAAACCCATTTCGTATTTATTACTCGATTGAGCGCTCGTGTGCTGCAGGAGCAGAGCCGGAGCCGAACATACTCTTTATATCTCTATACATACACTGAACTGAGTGTATTGGAGAGATTGTTTGCTTTTTTATACCTCTATTTCAATAAAAGCCATGTAAATTTGCAACGAATCAATAGATTTTCCCCGTATTCAGTGAATTCAGTGAATTCAAAAATGCTCACTTTGTTCTACCATATTAAACGTGAGAAGAGAATTGATTGAGTTTCGTTTTTCGCCAGTCTCAATATTTACAGTAATGAGGATACTTGTTACGTTAATTTTATTGATGGGATTGCAAGCTGGAGGCAGGATAAAAAAGTCAAAGGGATTGCGGTGCGGATAAACAAACAGTCATTAATGTGATACGTTTTTGAGTTGAGGAGAACTGCTTAAGATATCTAATGAAAATTTGGTTCTCAGAAGAGCTTCCATGAGCGCAGGAAGTCTCAGGGATTTCGCATTATACGATGCTTAGTGTTAGAATTTATCCTATTTCGAAGGATATGGTGTATAATACTGCATGTTTATGATAATGAAAGAAGATAGATGGACATAAGATACAAACTACCCCACCGTTTGCTGGTAAGTTTCCTCAACAGCAAATCATATTTGACATAAATTGTTGACATGTGATGAAGAGGACACAGGGATTTTGCTTACGCGAATATTTTCTTCTGTCAATCGTTTAGTAATAAAAAGATGGTGTGAAGATTGGCAAAACGTCATATGGTGAGAAAAACGTAAAGAAGGTGGTGGTCACTCGTTACTGAGTTTACCAAGAGAAGAAAGCAAAAAAACTACGCCACCAAATCATTCAAATCATTCACAATATCAATCCATGCTGAGAATTCAAGGCGCTGCACTTTACACCATGCAAAGTATCCCTAGGGCGGATATCCCTAGTGCTCTAGTGGCAGGCAATTGACATCATTCCCAATTTTAATAAGTGAATAAATTGTGTTCCTATGTTTATTACATATGTTCATTCTTCTTTTTTGCACTGCAGCCCCTCCCGGGCCTTGTAATCCTGCAAAAAGAGTCTCCAACTGCCTCGGTGCATTGATCGCGTTCTCCAATTTTGAAACCCGAGCAGCGATAAAACGTCTTCCTCACCAGAGTCAGACCAGCATTTCCTCGATTTCCCCACTGGTCTCTGCTCTTCCGACGAAAACTTTTTGAGTGTCACTTATCAGTCGTTACGATTCATACAACCAGCCTTTTGCAGCTTCCGCAGTCTAACAATCGTTGAGACCTTCGGCTCTTCAAAAATTGCACACAGTTCACGGTCGTATCGAGTTCGCCATTGGTCCCCGTCTTGCTTCGCTCCAATTATCCGTCTCAGGACCTGCCGCTCAAAAGCGTTCAGTATATTTGCGGGTGCTTAGGTTAGGGTCCATGTTTCACACCCATAGCGTAGCACAGGTCTTATCACAGATTTGTATACCTGGAGCTTTGTTTTCCAGAGTACGCAGCTAGTCTTCATAATCGTCAGAACTGAATAAATGGTTTCATTTGTGAACTGTACTCTTTGGAGTATTTTATCTCTTTCACTCGCCGTTCTCCGGTGATGGTGGTGTTATAGTGGTGCCTGGATACACAAACTCGCCCACATTTTCGATACTGTATTCACCAACTGTGCTTTGTTTTGCATTTGAGGTATTTTTCTCGATTGCGTTTGAGCTTTGTTTTATTTTCATTGCCTTGCCAGCGTTGCTCCGATATTGAGTTTCATTAAGAGTCTTTTGGGGCTTATTCACGATCGTGACAAAGTAATGATGTCAACCTCATGAGCATCCACGTGCTTGACTTGTGTAATATTATGCCTCTTGTATCAACTTAAATTTTCTTTCTTAAATTTTCCAGAGCCAAATTGGATAGGAAAAGAGCCAACCCATCTCGCTGCTTTAATCCGATATTTTTGTAATAGACGTGGGAGATTGTGGACGTCATTGTCATTTTGGGAAGACGGAGCAATTTGGCTGAGATACTTAAGTGAAGCATTATTTAATGCAGCACGTTACGATCAATACGATGCTGAACTTGCTTAAAGTCGATTTGACATACGTTACTGTTGAACTCCCAGCGTTCTCACAGAACAACCTGCCTGACAGTAAACAATGGGCCTATCGTTGATATACCAGCTCTAATACCACCTTGATACTCCCCAATAATATTGTTGGCTTAAGAATTTTTAAAGAAAGCTGCATATAAAAGGTGAAACACTTTCGCGGTCGATGCATTCGCAACCTGCAATAAAAGTAGAAAAAAGATCAAAAGTTGTTGATAAACCTTAAAACCGGTCAATTCCTTTTGATCATTTATGCGCAATTTGGATAAAAATTTTTACTTTTACCTTTTTTTCATGAAATTCTATGAATATGAGGTTACACATTTCGCTGTTCGAAGGCATTAGGAAGAAATGTTGATTGCCTAAACAAAGCCAATTTTGAGTGATTTGAAATGCAATGGATTTTGCTTTGTCAGCTGAGAGAAGCAATGGAAGTTAGCTGTCATAACCATGTCAGGACTCAAACTCAAATTCGGAGACAACTTTATACTTTAAAGGATTCCCCGTCGAGACCATTCAAAGGGTTGACCCTCCCAGATTTTAGAATAAAGATAAAAAGTTAAAAAGACCCTCAATGATTTCTGAGGAAGGAAAGACTTTCCCATCAGAAGGAGGATACCGAACCATGCATTCTTCATGATAAGGGAACTACCAAAAGAATGAATACATTTAAATTATAGCAAATAGTGCTATCCTACAGTTTAGAAAAACCTCTGCATGACTTCGATAGAGATGTAACAGCTTAGGGAGCGTAAATTTGTCTAAAATGTTCAACAATAAGGACTCCTAAGATAAGTCTCATAAGGTAGTCTTATGATTTCATTTGAAGTCAAAGCACGGTATGCATGTACCCCGGCCGATGTCGCTATTCCATACTTGAAGAGTTGGACCCTATACAACAAATCCGACATTCTTGACACAAAACTTGCATTTCATCACAAAGGATTAGGACAGTGAATTCAGAACAGAGAATAGCTGGGAATTCCTGTTTTTCTGTTTGTACCAGAGCCTCCAGGAATAGGTCTGAACTTAACCTCAGAAAATAAAAGCAGGTTGCAAAAAAGTCGTTAGTACACAAGGACTAAAGGAATGAATTTGATGACGCAATATGTAAAAAGGCGGAGTTCAGGAATAACTATCCACCTTGAATAGTAATTCACACAATCTTCAGTTGATAATCTAAAAATTAGAGCAGGAAAACTCACGTTCCTTGATGAAATTTAATCCTTTTCCAGCTCATTGTCACTGAAGTTCAGTAAAACTGACCGTCATTTTCAAATACATAAGAAATCATGATTTTCCTATGGAATGCCAGTTTTTGTGTACAAAATCTGTGTCTCCTAATAATGGAAGTATTTCGTCTTAGGAGCACACCACAAAAAAAGATTGAATTGGTTTCAACCTGTATCAATTTTTTCAAAATCTGTGATTGTTTCAAACGCAAATTGTTGTCCTTATATTTTTTATGCTCAATACTTGTTTCATTTGACTTGCGTTTAGTTAGTTATTTTAACAGTGGGGTGAACTCGATATTTTGACCATAAGCGAATACAAGATTTCTTGTGTCAGTAAATATGTTAATTGAAAATGATTTGAATGAAGGCTTTCTTCATCCTTGCTAGAAAAAATTTGAATATTTCTTCTGAGAAGTAAGCTTCTAATGTTCGTAGGTAACGTATGTGAGCCATTACTGTAGGTAAGGTGGGCAGATTGTAAATGATCTGTTCCTGGAGACAAGCTCATCGTCATTCATTTTTTTCGCAGTATACAGAAAAAAGCTGCTCTGGGTTCTGAAACTTCATGAAACAAATAGATCTGCAGAGATTACACCACTCTTTAATTTTTGTAACATTTTTGCTGTTTATATTTTTGAATATCTCGATGAATACCAGTTTTAAAAATATTTAAAACTTGCTTTTTTTCCGGTTTTGAAGTGGAAGAAGGTGTGAAAAAACGCAATTGGTGCAATAAAATATCAACATAATCAGTTTTAGTGAAGTTTATGTATTACAATTTCGCGTGGATGACAATATGCGCATGATCTAAATAATAAAAGTTGCCGAAATTGATACGGACTAAAATCAATGAAACTGCAGTGAAACAAAAAACGTTTACAATCTACACAAACGCAAACCCGTTTTTAAAGTGAAAGTACAACATCATATCTACCAAGAATAAAGTTAAAAATATTCAAGAATATTCGGAAAAATCGCGAAAAAGTTTTTCTACAATTTTTGGAAGATCTGTATATCCTCCCTTTCAACATTTTTAGAATGCACATTGATATTTAATTAAAAATTTTTGAATCCACGCAGAAGGGCACAATCATCATCATTGCACTTTGTTCTTAGTTTTTTGCAAGTAGTTTGTATTTTACTTGCAAAATCCCATTATTTACGTGCACTGGCTTTTTATGGAAAATCTATTTTGCAAAATCCATTGCGTTACCGATTGGCCGTTCTTCTTCGATCCAATAAATTGGTTTAACTGACGTCGCAAATTCATGTCTTAATTTTTCTTCCTTTCTTAAACAGGTTCAAGAGCGATCCAAGATGGTGACTATGAAATAATCGTTGTAGATGAAAATAATCCTTCCGTCCTTGCTGATAACGATTCACATTCGAGCGGACCGCCTTCGATAAAGGTAAGTTAATATGTTTTTATTAGTAATACAAACGTGGTTATTATTGACTTGGTATAGAATGTCTTGATAAATAAATGGCAAATTGGGTATCGTTTTATGCGTCATGAAATAAAACTTTTAACGCATGACTGTATAGAAATGTTTTCTAAGATATTAACTTTTTATTTATCGTTAAAAGTGAGATGGCTTGGATCTCAAGGTTTTTTTTTTTCAAAAATTTATTGTAACGTTCGAGTATTGCATTATTAAACGTGAGATTTCGAATGCTGCGAACACTTACTCAAATCAAACCCATTTAGATTTCTATCAAGATAAACTGTCTCGCTTTTCACACATTTTATTTTATATTTTGTTTTGATTGATGCCCATTTGAAACAAAATATTACACAAAAACAACAAATACAAAAATCAAAAAAGACACAAACCAACCAAAATACTAATTGCATGCTAGATTAAGCGCCAAGTATCATCGTTAAGTGACAGCATACAGCCCTTGTCGCCACCCAAGCCGGTGCCACAACGAAAATTAAGAAAGGTAATTTCCAATATGGTCAAGACACTAATTTTATCAACACTTAACACGTTTTTTTGCTCTAATTGTGCCACTTTTACCAGAATAGTTCATCTTTTGAGTCAATTTCCCTTGCTTTTTTGTTTTGTCCGTAACTAAGGTAGGTGGACCATGGAAGGCCACTCTAACGAGTAAACACTTTTTATTCGTTTATTTACTGGATAAATTAAGGAAACCAATTATTAAGTAATATTTTGTTTTATTGCGCACCATATAATTGACTTTCTTTTTACCTAACTTTAACCACTATTTATTAAATTTAAGTTTTATAAAGCTCTTCCAAATGGCCTTGCAAGGAACACGGCTCCAAACAAGGCCAATATTATACATCAGTCGTTAAACTTAAAAATAGAGTGGTAACAATATATATATCTGCTTTTACAAAAACTACATAATAAGCTCCATCATTTAAGCGAAACATTAAATGCTCAATGTATTTTAATCATCTATAAAAAACTTAATGAACATTACTTGAACACCATCGTGTAACTAAGAATATATTAATGGAAGTTATTTAAAAATAGTATTATTAAGTATCATATTAGCAACAAAGAACTTGCCAACGTGTTTTATAATAAAATTAAAAACTTTTATTTTTATCCAAAATGGCCTTCTTATGGGTCCGTTCTTTGTAAGGCCACAATGTTCCTAAGAAGGCCAAGCTAACAATAAAGTGTGACAATGACTTTTTTATATTAATTATAATTCAATATATGGTTTCTAAGGGTGCGTCTTGGAATATTGAACTTTATCGCTGCAGCATTTGTATTAAGTTTATTATTTTGTACTGCTTCCATGGCACGTCTTAAACTGTCTTCATCCCATGTACTACCTCTTTTTTTTCTAGGTTTTGACTCCGACATTTTTAAAATCTGAAATATTCGCATAAATTTTAATCATCTGTTCAATTACCCACTTAATAAAATAATTATGAAAAAAAATGTTATTCAATCCGAGTTGAAAAAGTTATAAACGCTCAAAAGTAAAAATGTTATAATATAGAACACTGTTTTAACTGTAACGGTACGTACTTATTTATAACTAAAAAGTAAATGTTCATATGTTCATGGTTTGTGAATGGTTCTTGTAAGGCCCATGTACCATAGCAAGGCCAACGGTCAAATTTTCGATTGGCCTTATAAGGAACCACCGGCCATCCTAGGAACACTGCCAATATTTAAACTTAAATCGAGTTAAAACCATGTTTTTATTCTTTAGAAACCATAAACATAACCTTATACAACAATATACAGTAAAAAATATGAGATAATAATAGGTTATTGACTAAAAACTTACGTTTTGCTAAGCGCGCGAATAACAACTGCAACGTCGACGACCGAAGTCTACGAAACGTGAGCTCGCACTGCCACAATAATGGCGCGGTCGTCAAGCCGCCGCGTTTGTGGCCTTGAGTTTGATGGAGCTTAGTATTTAGTAAAAGGGATGTGTCTTTACATGTCGATAACTACGACTTTTTAATAGTTGGCCTTCAAAGGAGCGTGGCCTTCCATGGTCCACCTACCTTAGTTTCTTCCATTAAACACACTTTCATCCCAAGTTGTTAATTTTTTGTTTTCATGTTCATTCAGTTGTTAGTTGCTGCTTTTTTCCACATATGTTGCTGTAACCGTCACTCCCACTGTTCCACAAAAAACTGTGCTACCACAGGAAAATTGATTGTTGGGTAGTACCCAACCAACACCTGTTACGTCTCCGCAAATGTTTTTCATTTCATCCCCACGACAAATGAACGATGGGTGGCTTGCACTTTCTATACACATTACTTAGCAAAGGAGTATTGTTGCTGTCATTGGCAACCACTTTACACCTTGTTTTCGCCTTTTGTATCATAGATCCTTTTATTCGCTTTCCCTCCCAGTCGTCCGCCATCCTGAACGCGTGAATTCCTTTTGTGTTCGTACGAATTGCACAATTGATCTTCACATGGTGTTGGAGAGAGTACAATAAGGACACACTTTCCTTCAGTGTTAACACAAGTTATGGCTTAATTAATGCTCCTTTGTATGGGAAAAAGAAAGTAACGAATGGAAACTGTTAAATCAACTTCTGCTACGACTGGGCTCGTTGTTCTGGATTTATGAAGTATGTTTGGTCCTTAATGGAATGAATGTATACTGTACAGGGTTGTCATTTTCCTAAGAATTTGCTTATTTTGCGCAATTTAGGCTGCTCCGCGTCTTGAATGGAACTTCTTTTCTTGTTTGGTAATAATTTCTTAGAAGCATATTCCAAACACATGACAAATTAGTTGTTTGAACGGTTTTGTTGTAATTCTTACGTTATTTGCCAACCGTGCAAGTTCCCAAAGTAGACAATAGAAGTGTTTGGGAGTGTCCAAAGTGAAGTATTTGTATAAAAATATGAAAAGCAGTATAATATGAAAATCTACTTATCAGAGTACTTATTTCTATCGCGCGAATGGTCGCAAGGACATTGGATTCAACAATGCGTTACATGAGTTGTCTGTATTTGCTTCTCTTTCAAAGAAAAAGCAAATCTGTAGACGTCACCAAGCTCTTAGAAAATTTTTTCAGTAACTTTCTAACTAGAAAACGACACCAGAGATAAAATGCGTGTGGGGATAGGAAATCCAGGCGAGGTTCCTACTTTCATTGTGATTGTGGTGGCGGTCGCTATGGTAATCTGAAAACTAGTTGAAAATTCAAGTTTGGAAGGTTCTTGAGTTCTAGACCCGAGGGACTGAGAACCCACAAAATGCCAAAGGCTGTCGCATTATTGCAATCCTTTCCATCACAATCATTCAGTGGAAATTTCAAGGCAGTAATTAATGCGAAACTCGTTTTAACTTATTCCAGGCTACTCAAAAATCAATTTTCCGCCAAAAATACCACAAACTTTTGTAAGCATACAGGTGCGAAAAAAATACAAGCAGTCACTTTTGCATAGTGACAGTTGCATCTTAAAATTCAAATGATTAAAAGTATGACTTCGACATTAAACTTTTAGCAATTTTTTTATTTTCAACAAAAAAAGAAAAACTGTTCATTCAAAGTATTAAAAGCAATAGAAAAACACTGTCCACTTTGTCAAAAAACTATTGAAGAAAATGTCAACAGTAACAAAAGCGCGTGCTCTACAAAAAAACGTCGAAATATTTTAAAATTATTTTCAAATGAATAGAAAATGAGAAATTATGATTAATTATTGGTGACATGACCTTACATTGATTGCTCATTAAATTGACAAGTGCTTTGCATCGGTACGGTTTATGTGCCACACGTCAAAGGTCGTTTTTATTCTTAGATTTTGCAATATTAGGGCAATATTTGCAATATTATTGAGGTCGAATGCGCTGGCCTCATCAACAACTCCATATTATTATCCTCAAACGACTTATTTGAAGGTATATTTTGGGTCATTATCTTGCTGCAAGACCAATTTTCAAGACATTTCCTCACTGACATAAACCAGCATGACATTTTGAAGTAAAGCCACACTAACACTTTAGTCCATGATTGTTTAGATCCAAATTATTTGACCTACATCGCAAATTAAGCAACCCAACACCATAAGTCTTTAACCGCCGTGCTTCATTGCTTTAAAAGTGTACTTAGTCTCAAACTTGGTATGAGGTGGATGCCTTACAAAGCTGCGGGGTTCTTTGCCAACGTACAAAGCAGTGTCGGAATTATCACACCATAACATTTTCCCTGATTTCATGGGTTCATTATCGCTGAGGAAGACCGAAGTCAACAAGCAAAATTCAAAGGAAGGTCGTATTTTATTTTTGAGAAATTTATGTTCTTAATTTGGAGCAAAAGAAGAGCAATGTCAAATGTACACCGATACTATACATAATATTAAAAAATGTAAAAAATTAAGAAAAGATATTATTTGCTCTTAGCTAAGCCTGGCGTTTGGAAAGTACTTACTAAAACTTACAGCAAATATTTTGTATAGCAACCAGCGCTGCTTAAACCCGGTAAACGGGAGTAGTTTCGTAGAAACGACTACCATTTCATTCAATTTTCCATGCATCTTCTCTTGTGCAGCATTTTGCAGACGTTGTTGTAGTATAAGGCCCTATGTTTATACAAAAGACCTTCTTTGGCATCCTTCTTTTTGAAATGGTGGCCAAGTGTTTCCATGCCAATGGAGATATCCTGAAACCCTTAAGGACCCTTGAGTCCTGCTTGGACTTGGAAGCACAACGATCAATTCAACTTTCAATTACAGAAACAATGCGCATCTGAACTGAATTTTTTAGTGTGTTTTTTAATTAGTGTGGCAGATATATGTGTGTTTCAATAATTCTCAGCATCCCATTTGCGCAAACTTTCAACATACCAACATTTTTGTGCCAAATATACAATCTTGTTGCATCTGACAATCTGATAAGTTCAATGAATTCTCGAATTTTCAGGCTTATCAGCGTTTTGTCAGCGGCCTATGCAGATCGCCTAGAAACTTGCCTCAAGAAATTGTGCCACTTACAAAAAATGGTTTTAACCAAAGCCAGAGTCACTGCAAAAAGAGGACGTTCTTCAAACAAGTCAAAGAATGCACGAGAAATCAAATGTCGCATGCATCCTATTGCTCGCTGGTTTTATTTGTTGAAACACTTATACTCGATGCAGCAAAATTTAGCTGTCTATGTCTCTATGAAAAATGTCTATGACTGTCATACGTCTTATGAGTCATATGTCTATGACTCATGCCTATTGCAAAAACTGCAAAATCAGAACCTTGCTGCGTATTATATTCGTATATTATGATTTGATACTATACAGACACAATTATATGAATTAGATATGAGATCTGTCTGGTTTATATCCTTCTAAGGATGGTGAAACATCGCGTTCAAAAATAAAAGGCAACATGGACCAAAACGTTGAGTGAGAATCGTTTTGGTCGTTGTGTGTGAAAGGACAGTTCACGCTTAACACTCATCACGTCAAATACGATAATTAAATAAGAGTAAAATACTCAATCATTTTGATCACGTTAAATCATTGAAGAAGAACTCTAAAAAGTTCCAAAACGTCATGAGAATTAAAAATAAAGTGAGAAACTAGTGGGGAATCTATATGATAAGCCCCTTCAAAGTTGTAAACAGACCATTTGAACTGACAGATGGAGTAAAAAAGTAGTGAAGCCTTTAAGCCAAAAATCATAGGGTATGGTATTTGAGATTACGAGAATTTGAGTTTATTTGAGTAAATGCTCGAATATGCATTCTGCCACACATTCGTTTTCATAAAAGAATTCGCCACATAAAGTCCTTCAAATTGAAATTGAAATTATTTTATCTTCAACGATTTTAATCTAATAGTTTTCTGAAATGGTTATAGACAAGAGTTTAACTTATCATTATATTGGAAATTCTCACATCAAATCAATTCAAACTCTCAAACCCTTACTTTGCTTTGTTTCATTGAAATGAAGACCTAAAACTAACCGGACAATGAATGATCATCTTTGCTTTATTATGACCTACCCTCCCAACTAACCCAATCTTACTGCCGGGAAGTATTTTTAGAATTTTGTTCGAAAAAAGCAACCAGTCTTCTTAAATTTTCAATATTACGACTCCTTCGTTTAAACCATTTAGACTCCTCCACTTAAACTAAACATAATGTAGTCCTGGTGTGCTTCCTTCCAGTCGATGTTCGATTATCCAATGTCGAGGTTAAGTATCCACATTTTTCCTCCGTACTCTTTTTTCCTTTTGAAACAACGTCGAAATGGGCGTCGATAAAGAGACATTATCCGAACGTAACAAGTGATCTTTCTAAGCAAAAATGAAGTCGGTGGTCTGTGCCTTTCCTTTTTAAGCATCAATAAGATCAAGGACTGTGGAACGTAAGAGTTGTGTCCAACTTTAAAGAGTTAATGACGTGCCTCCGTTTTGAGCAGACAGTTTTAGGCACTTGGGCACTTGGTCTCTGTGTTACTTTGTCTCAAACATCTCTTTAAAAACTCTTTAATTTCCTTCCAGCTCGCAAAGAATTTACATTTATCACTACTATCGTGAACAGCCCGCTGTAGCAAAACAATCTGGCATTGATATATAGAGAAGAAACAAATGAACACTTTTGTTCTTTTGTTTCGTATAGATAAAGCTCTGATCGCAGTCTGTCTGATGCATGTATTCTGAGGAATCTGATCATCAATCTTAAAAATGTGGAGATCTCACCAATAACGCATGAGCTTTCAGCCGTCCTGCTTGGGATTGAGTCTTAGTTTCAGTCATTATGAGTTGCGTTTGGGATGTCAATCCTCAATTTCAACTGATTAAAAGGTTGATGTTTCGTACTGATCCTTGCTTCGATTTGACTCGATCGTCTATAATCATTGCTTATATTGATGATCGGGATATTGTGAGCTCTGTTTTATTTTGCATTAATTTGTGTTGTAGAGCATAATATTGAACATCAAGTGGTACAACTGAATGGTTCATCCAGTTTGATACCTCAGCTTGAGGAATACCACATAACGTCATTGTTTTAATTCGTTAAAATATGTTGATCAACTCTTCATATGGAACATAAAAATACTTTCGATTTTCGAATATAAAAATACTCCTTAAGCTTATTATCATGTTCACGGCTGATGGAAATATACTTTCGTTCGAAAACGTCTAATATTTGTTCCCATCCAACAACTGACTTTGGTCGATGTATTGAGTCGTAATATGTTTTGAGCACCTCAGAAACTTCAACTGTTATACAAATTTTCTCGAATGAGGTTTTAAGTACATATACCGATTTTATCGAACAAAAAGGAACAAAAGTTCATGTTGCTTAATCTTATAGTCACTGTGATGTGTTTTTAAAGCAAATGGATAGAGAAAAGGAATTTTTTTGTCTGTTTAACTATTGGCCTGTCAAACCATTCTGCATTTTTCTCCGTTTTGGTCTTTGAAACCTCCATAGTGATTAAATTCGAAGACTGCAAACTCAGTGAATAATAACAAATATTAGTTTGATTATCGGTATTAGGTGTCGAGCGCCTATCATAGGTTGCATTTAAAGTTGGACTTTTTCCAAGTTCAGTTCTAGCATTTTCAAGAATTTCCAGTCAAACGCTTTTCAAGAATTTCCAGTCAAACGCTTTTCAAATCGATCCCAAGCTGTTTTCTTCAAATACGGACTATATAAAAAGGAACACATTTTGTCTCTCGTGCTGAATTTCTAAGATGATGGGCTTGATGAGCCCTGTCATTTCAAAATCTATACGGTTTCCATGATGACGTGACAGGCGTATTAGGCTCAATTTAAGTATGACACTCGGTTGCACCACTAGCCACAGTTGAGTTAACTTCGATGTATGCATTTATGGATGTAAGCCCGCTGAATCATACAATACAGGATGGGCCGTCTAAGTTTTTGATTAAAAAATAAGATTATTTTGAGGTTGGAAAGTTTGATGACATTTTCGATGTGACAGAAAGTTAGTTTTACGTTTGACATTTTTGAAATTGGTCGCTTTTCGCTTGAACGAAATTGGAAATTATCTCTAAAGTGTTGAGTTTTTCTACTCAAACTATCAGGAATTCACAAAAAAATTGACGAAAAGCGAAAAGCGTAGTTTGTGGATCGTTTTGTAAAGCGAGTTGGTGATACTGGATTGTTGTTGGAAAAAACAACTCGTGTACGTACTAGTCATGTGCCCACAACCGAAAACATCGCTGCTGTTGCTCGAGTGAGGAATTATTAACATCGACTCATCATCCTTATAAAGAATTGAGCACTTTACGCCCTTCTTTGCGAAGAATCTGGCCTAAAGATTTCGGTAAGAATGAAGCTGAAGCTGCACAATCATTCTATGCGTTGTCAGTTTGCTCAACGGCTGAATACCGCTTGATCGAGGATAAGCATTTTTACCGAAAAGTCATCTTTTCATTTGAAACGCATTTCTACGTTAAAGGATATGTCAACAAACAAAATCGTCATATCTTTGGCATAGAAAATCCACGCGTCCTGTTTGTGAAACCAATGCTTACATAACGAGTGACTGTCTATCTGAGTGATTGTTATGCTAGCCGTGGCAGTCAGGTGAACGATGCTGACAGCTATTACGAAATGGAATGGTTCAATTTTGCTAACAAGCCAATCATTTGAAAGATATATTCATCAGTTTTTTTAAAGCCGATTCAACTTCAACTCTAAATAATAAGCAGGTTTGGTTTTCACCCGTTTACAGAGGATCCATAAACATATAAAAATACAGAGGATCCATAAACATAGGTTTTTCAACCTTGAATCTGCGGAAATACTAGCGAGAGGATGTTTTAACATAGATTCCTGTTGTACGTTGCTAGATTGTCTCTTCACTTTTAAGGTCATTCAGTATTAAGGTCCACTTTCAATTGACACTGGGTATTTTATTTTCGTCTTAGAGCACATCTCAACGAAAATACTTGATTTGTAGTCGATTCGAACAACATTTTAGATAAAAATATTTAGAAGAAGAGAAATTTCCCCACTCGGCTACTTCAGCTGTCTGAACCGTGTTTTCCATTTGCAACAAAGTCTCTTCCGCTCTCATTTCTATCGAGTAAAAGAATTGAAACGCACGAAACCACAATTTGTCTCAGATAAGAGCAGACGGATGATCTAGGCATCGCTTTTGAACCAGGATCGTTGTTGAATGGGGCTGGGGCATCGATGATTCCTTTAGTTTAAAAAAATTTCACTCGTAAACTTTAAACGCGTTTTTCTGAAAACTGTGTTTTTCAAGTTAATGGACACGATTCCTCGAAAACCACTGAATCAATCTTATCTAAATTTTCCACAGTAATTTTTAATAGCATTGTCTAGGAACTGAAGGAAGGACTTTCTTTAACATTCATCGCAACAAATTTTACCTAGAATTATTTATCGATTTTTGTTTTCGAAAAATGAATTTTTCATACGTTTCGTTGAGAAAAATCCGAATTTCAATTTTTTAATGAATCCATTTTTAAGTTCTTAGCCAACCGCATGCACTAACAGACAAAATTTGTTTTTTTTTTGTTTCGGAAAAAACCAGTCCATGTTATGATGTTCATCGCATTCTTTCAAGGTTTTTGTGGAAAAGACAAAAGGAAGGCGATCAGTCGATATTTTTCAAAGAAATTTTTTTTAAATTTTAGTTTAAAGGCTATTCTTTTATTAGGAGCGCAGGGATTGTGCCGTTTATAGTATAAAAACGAAAATGATTTCCTGCATTCCATTTCCCTCATTTAAAAATTCTCAATCAAAACAATTGTTTCCAATAGAAATATTTTTCAAGGCAACACTACCAACTTTTTCTCCATCTGCCTCAATCCGTTTTGGTTTCACACACTGCGCTCGTTTTTCCTTAAATTTTTTCTTCGGTCTGCAGTTTGGCTTATGTTTGTCTTGCCATTGTGGTAAGCCTTGAGCGTAAGTTTATGTTTCGACGCCCTCCCTTTTATCTACCATTACCTTCGCTACTATGTCTTACTTTTTGAGAAAACACATTTGTTATACATGTATCTAAACAGGAACATTTGAATGAGGACGTTTGCCGTTTGATTGCCTTTGCTGTCTCAAAATAAAAAAAAACCAAGACGTTACGTTGTAATGAGACGGGGCATACAGGTGGAATCCTGAGTCGAGTAAGAATGATAAATGAATTTGGATTTTGATTAGTCAACCGATAAATTGATAAGATGCTTGACGTTCCTGTCCAAACCGTAAAGCGCTGAACAAGGACTCTGCTACAAATCAACATATTCCTCGTGAATACTTGATTTGCTGAGTAAAATTCTTGCAAAAGATAAAGCAATTGGAATCAGCATTTGATTTTTTGATTGCTTTTACATTGTCTTTCGGGGATTATCCTTTTTAGAAAATGAGATAAAGCGTTCGACCAATTTGGATTCACATTAAAATATCGACGAGGTTACTTTTGAGCAGTTGCAAACCGATTTTCAAGATACGTCTCGTAATTGAAATGTCCTTGCATTCTTGATATGAAAGCTTATGTAAACAAGTCTGTAAAATAATTGAACAAATACTTCCAAAGCCACTGAAAAATCTATAAGCTAACAAGTACTTTCTGAATGCTGTAGTATTCATTGCAAAGGTCATGAACAGTCATATCCAATTTAATTATTGCATTCAATATTCTGTGGAATATATCATTATATTGAGTCATGCAATTCAGTGAAATTACATAAGCCCGAAACACCATGAAACGTCCTGTACGGTTGCAGTTTCGATGGAATTTTGTCTGCTTTTCCTTTGAAATATTTCGATGTATGCACAAATAGCGAGATTTAATTTTCATGAAGCATCCCAGCGGTGAATGTTAAAGCACGTAGGGCATACATGCCATTAAAAAAATGCAAAATTTGCATTGAAATTGTTCCTATATAATTTCCAAACTATCGACATGGATCCCACTGTATTCAAAAATATAAACAATTATGTGGTATTTGCTTGCTTAAAAAAATTCCTCAGAACGCAATTGATTTTCGTAAAATATAATTTAAGCAGAATACAGAATTTATTGTTCATGATGAAATTCCCAATATGTTATACACTATTGGAAAGTGGTTTTGGATATCATTCAGCAACGATAGTGAATATGAAGACATAATATAAAGACTCTCTATATAAATTTTAATTTACGTTATTATGTATCTGGTCTTTTGGGAAACCTTATTGCATTTGTCATACATTGCTATGCTTTGGTTATTCAGGTTCTGATCGCAGCCAATTAGAATTTATTTTTTGATCGCGCTTATATTGAGCGCCATGATCTTGTCCTTGTAGCTCAAGAGCTCAACCATACAAGAGTCCGATGAATGAAAACCCAATTTTGCCTTAATTGATTTTTTCAACAAATATTAATGTGCATTTAAAAGTAAATAAACAGGTTTCGTCATAGCCTTGTATATTATTCAAATCATTGCGTATAGTTTAAGACATGTCCTTAACCACTTCCATTCAAATTTACTTTATTCTCATCTGTCTGGTATGTCATCCAGCTATTGCTTTGTCTAACAGATGAGGGACAGGGATTCAAGTCTAGGATATACTTGAATTGTCTTAGATCAACTCATGACAGCATAACACAACTATCAACCAAACTTAACATTTAGAACAAGTTGCGGATGCAAAGATATTCGACCAATGTTCTCCTAGATGCATCGGTATTTCCAATTCAAGCTACGTAGAGAAAGAACATAAAAACAAAGGCGCTGTAGCATGCGCAGTAACACTCTTTCTAATTTTTGCAACATAGACATATACAACTACTAGATAATACTTTGCAAATTAAATTCCTTAAGTTAGCCATTCCTGACTTATCAAATCGATTAATTTTCGCGCTCTTTGCCATGCATTAGTTATCTTTTTTTGCTACAAGGGTTTTTTGTTTCGCTTTCAGTGCGTTGGTCCTCCGATGTGTCGCCAGTAGTTAGTAGTTACTCTTTGCATTGCTTCGACACTACAGGAGTAAACTTTCCTGGATTTTATTGCGAAATTCAACATTACGAAGAAGCTAATTCAACTACTTACTTAGGACAGACCACTGAAAGTCAACAGGGTCTAGAACTAGCAAATCTTTCTTGGCACTTTTCCCTATTCTCACTCCATAAGATAAAGGGCTCATTTGATGCAATCCGTTTGACGTGAAAACCAAAAACAGTTCAATTGATATGTGCTTGTATTTTTATGGACAGTAAGCAATAATATCAGAATTGAGAGACATTATGGCAGACACCAAAAGCTTAGCAAGCTTCAACATTTTAAACATTTGCTCACGGTTATAACTTAGTACCAGGTGTATGCATAAGTTTTTTTCCATGTTTTGATAAAGAAATACGCAATTTTCAACGGAAAGAAAGTTTTTATTAAAAATACTGGCCATCAACTTCTATACATTTCGCCTATCTTTCAGGTAATTTATGAATTCCATGTTCGAAAAACTTCTTGTCTCTTGCGGCTGAACCATTCGTCTAGCCACTTTCCAACTTCCTCGAAATCACTGATGTGTTGTTCCGCGAGCGCGTGCCCCGTTGATTCAAAAAATTGATAGTCAGATGGCGCCAAGTCTGGGGAGTAAGGTAGGCCCAAACGCTTGTCCCATACAAGCAATTTCACTGTGCCATTCTCTAGTTTCACCCTATTTACCAGTTTCCAAGTTTACCAGTTTCACCAGTTGGTTTAAAATAAATACGAAGAGACCTTGCCGAAGAGACGAAAGCCGTTGAAAGCCACGAATTCATTCAAACATTTCCGCTTCAGGTTTTTCCCTACGATGTTTTCCGTGGCCGCTCTTACTTCGATGCCAAAATGAGTTTTTTATAGCATCGAAGCAGCACTTCACGATTGCTGCGATTTTCCTTTTAAAGTGAATTCAAATCTTGTGGGATCAATTGGTCGACTTTATTGATTTTATTCATTACGCGTTAACGTCTACTGAACGCTTCCTGTGAAACATTAAATGCTTCTGCTAATTCTCGTCCAGTTGGAGTTGAATCAGCATCCAATAACAGTCGCAATTCCTCTGCTTGGCATTTTTGTGGTCTACCAGAGTGGTCACTGTCTCTAACAGTGAAATTACCGTTTTGGAATGAAACATGTCCACCATATGTATTTACCAGCAAATGATGACATTCAATAGCCTTGTTTAGCCTTTTTGCTAAACAAGAAAAGCAATGCGTTCAGCAAGTCCTCTTTTTTAGGCAAAATATTCGACATGATTGATCAACGCGATAAAACAAACACGCTAATTTTGGCGAACTCAACTTGTGTGTGTTTGTAGCTAAGTGTCAGACAATCGAAATGGCATATGTGTCAAATCAATACGCTGCGCCGACGCCATCTCTAACTAAAACTAGAAAAATCTTATGCAAACCTCTTGTGTTTGTAGCTCTAAATTAAACACTGTAAGTAATCCCGATTTCTTTATTTCAAGTACATAACCTACTTGTTTGTAGCCGAAAAATATTTCTGTGTTAATCCAACTATTTTTCTTGTCACAGTAAACACGTTTTAATTTATATTAATTCCACCCAGAATGTATTCGCGAAACAAAATCTCGAAACAAAATCCAATTCTAACCATGACAGAAAATCTTCTGTGACTCTTCCTTTCACGGTTTCAAAAGTTTCCTTCGTTTAAATAGCTTGCCGACAATTAAAAACGGATTTATAGCCATATTGTTAAACACTTTACGATTTCGGTCTCACAATCAGTGAAAGTTAAACAAAACTTCGGCAAGAGGTCATGGCAAAGTGGATTTCTAAAAAAAAATGTCGCCACGACTTGTTCCGGGTGGGACTTATACTTTATTTTCGTGGTTGGGAATTTGAAGCCATTAAGAGAAAAACTTATTTATTCGTTTTAACCTTAATTGTGGTGAATTTTATCACTTCTGTTTCACTTGCTGTTTCTTTTCATCCTATCGTTTACTGTTCTACTGTTCTGGTTGAATTCCTTCCTTCAGATTAGTTGTATGAAAACTATTGAGACTAATTAATAAGGATGTCACTGGCATAAACCAAACGAAACTGTGCATAAAATGGTCATGCATATTCATAAGCAAATTAAAAGTTTTTTCAAATTAAAAATGAGCTTCCCCCATCCATGACCCCTCTGTTCTCATATAAGTACACCTTTGTCACTCGTGACTTATAAGGAGTACACTTCCAGAGTGTCCAGCATCAGAAAAATAATAGATATTGTATTTTATTATTTCCCCGTTTTTCATTTAATTACTTTCCATTCCAAAAACCTAAATAGTTTTCAAGGTTTTTGTTTTTCTTATATAAACTTTCGTTTCGCTTTTCATTTTGTTTGCAATAACAACAAAAAATAGGATCAACTTTTAAATCACTGGTTTATCGCTTTTAAAAATTACCAAGGATGAGCGGAAGTTTCCCATTCGACAAGCTTGAATCCTCATTCGACAACAACCAATCCTGTATACGAGGTTCGAAATATACTTATTGATATCTTTGTTGGTACCAAACTTGATGACTATACCGTGTTTCGCCAAATGTATGAACACTTGTCCTAGATACTCCTGAAGTAGTTTCGGAGTTTCAGATTCAGGTTTTCAAGTATGCAAAAACAAAGTCCAGACTTCGGAGTTTCACATGGTCAGCCCATTGCAAATTCCGAAGCCTTACAATCGTTGAGACCTCGGACACGTCAAAAATGTCAGACAGCTCATAGTTGTATCGAATTCGTCTCTTGACCTGTCACCCAAAGACTTTCAATATTTTAGCGGATGCCTGCGTTAGGGGCCATGTTTCACACCCATAGCATAGCGCTTATCACAGATTTGTATACTTGGAGTTTTTGTTTTCCTCGTTTCGCAAAATGTTTCATTTGCGAGCTGCACTCTTTGGCGTCTCTTTCATTAGCGGTTCTCGCCATTTTGACGTCTAGATACATAAATTCGTTAACATATTCGATACTATATTCGCCAACTGTGGTATTTTGAGCGCTTGAGGTACTTGAGGTGGGGTATTTTCTTTTCGAATGTCATGAGATATTTTCTCTTTGATTTGCTTGCTCTACTGGTATATCTTCGCGGTCGAATTTCATTAATAGTACTCTGGCGGTTATTAGCAACCGTGACAAAATGTTAACGTCATCCGCCAAAGCTGCAGCTTGGCTTGACTTGTAAAATGATATCCGTCTTATATGGAAAGGAAGCTTTCTTAAGAAATATTTCAGAGCCAAATTGAATAGTCCCTGCTTTCGTCCGGTATTTATGTGAAAAGCGTCGGTGAGTTTGTTATTGGTATGGACTCGGGAGATTGTCAACGTCATTGTCATTTTAGGAAGCGGCACAATTTGGCTGGGATACCAAAGCGATATATTATTTGATGCGGTACGTCACGATCAACACTGTGGTATGCTTTTTTAAAGTCAACGAAAATCTGGCAAACGACTATGTTGAGCTCCCATCATTTCTCAAGTATCTGCTTGACGATAAACACTTGGTCTATTGTCGATTTTCCACCTCAAAGGCTACCCTGATACTCCCCAATAATAGTGTTTGCGTGTGTTCCGAGTTTGTTTCTAGGATCTTGGAAAATATTTGAACGCTGTACAAAGCAGTATAGTTCTGTAGTTCTCGCACAGTAGCATGTCACGCTTTTTGTGGATACGAAATATAATTGATTGGTTCCACCCGTTTGGCATATGTTGTTGTTGCTGGATTTGTTGCATGGTTTTGTGAATGGGTTCCACTGGAATCTCATCCATGCCCGGCGCTTAATCATTCTTTTGGGCTTTCAAGACAGACCTGACTTCATTCGGAGTTGGTGGGGTCAATGCAAGCTCTCCAGGAATATTTTTATGTATAGGCTTCAATGTTTTGGAACTCTGCGGAGGGTTAAGGAGAGTTAAGTTTATTTAAATATGAAGCCCATCTTGCCTTCATCTTGCTTTCATCAGCGATGATGTTGATGCTCCTCAATTGGTTAACATAGTATTTTCTTTTCTTAATTCTAATTATTTTACTCGATACTCTATTGAGACTATCATACTCTTCCCTCTTCATCGTAGTTTTAATATCTGAATATTTTCCGAATAATATATTACTTATTTAATATATGGATAAAGCTTGATTCATGTTATCTAACGAATCCTGGCATTCGTCATCGACCTAATCATTTGTTTTGCGCCACGGTCTTGGTTGCCGCTTTCACTTCCACCCATAATTCGTTCTTGTTATCTGAAGGATGGAATCTAGCCGTTTGCCGAGGGACTCCATGAAATATTTGGCAACAGGCGCCGTTTGGAGCCTTTCAATGTCCAATTTTTTTGACAGCTATCAGAAGATCCTTTTTTAATGGAAATCTGGTTAATTTTTTGTGTCCATTGCAACCTTATACCTCTTGTCGCACTCTGTTTAATACCTCGAGTAGTGTTAAATTCAGCAAAAATCTGTGCCATGGTAATTCGTTTTGAATTCCTTTGAAGTCCTCTAATATCCAATGTCTGAATTGTCAAAGGATAAGCCCAATAATGATTGTTGCTCGATAGGTGTCAATGACAACAGTTCTGATAGTCTGGAATATAACTGTAAATCCAAGAATCACAGCCACAAGTTTGCCTACCAACGCCGTTGAAACGACACCACAGAGCCTGGGTAAACTAAAAATTTGGCAAATATTTTCATTAGCTACCATGTCCTCTAGCAACTATGAAATCATATTCATTGACATATCATTATATCATTGACAGCTTCACCAGATAACTTATTTTGACAAACTTCGTAGAATACGGTTGCCCTTTGGTTTAAAGGTTTTCATAAGAATGCGATATATTATCTTCTTAAGCGTTGTTAAGCTAGTGCGTAGTCTCTCATTTTTGACGTGGAAACCAATTACTTCGTCATCTGCCATTTCCAGTCTATTATTTTGGAATTCTTCGTTTTTGGTGAAAGAAAGCCGTTAATGTTTACTACCATAAGTTGTAACAGTCTTAGAAGATGACTACTCGTCAGATCGAGGTAACTAACGACAACGCGACGCTAAACAGAATAAAACCATGTTACACTGCTAACAAGGGTGCGTTAATAAGGAAGAGTAAGATTTAATCTCTTTGAAAAAATATTTTTCTTTTAAAAAAAACGCTCGTATAGGACTTCGTTGAAAGATTTCAGCAAGTTATACCAACAAAGCACAAATTTACGAGATCATACAAATTTTTTACAAATTTATATGATCTCCTTTGAAGTGCCTGAGAGTTTTGTAATGAGGGTCAGTCCAAGAATACTTTATCAACATGAATTGCTTACTACTTGTCATTCTCTACAAATCGTAAATATCTATGTGAGAAATCGATAGAATTTGCTACCTTTGTTAGGCTAGTTCATTCTCAGTTCGATAGCCGTTTGAATTGACACGTAATGTAAACGGAAGGACTTCAGCCATTGTACCGATAAGGTTGATAAGAAAATTGCTTTCTGAAAAATGTGTTCACTCTTTTGTTAGACTTTGACTTTTATCATACCTAGAAAATGTTGGGTAATGCGCAAAGGGCCTGAGGTTCTGAGAGATGTCATTTTTGGATTCCCGAATCAGGATCTCAGCTACTGCAATTATACATGTATAACATATGGAAATTCCTTATAATTTGGCATTTCTAATAGAGAGAAAAGTATACTAATAATATATAATTTTTAAGACTAAATTAACCCGGTGTGTGAATACTACATTTGCCATTGGACGGTGTATACACTGGGTCTTCTAAGGAGCAATTTTGTTTTTAAAGTTTGTAGGCTTCTAATTTCCAAAACTTACAAAAAAGGCTTCAAAAATCTGTGTTTCATTTTGAAATTGAGTTTTTTCTGTTGGAAATACAAAAGGAATTAAATATAAATAATAGTCATAGAAAAAAAAAGTTATTTATAGTACGCAATTGAGACAAAAGGTCGCTCGGTGATCCTTGCAATCAAGCAAATGGTTCACTGTAGCATGTTGTGTTAAACAATGTAACTGACAAATAACAATACTAACTAACAATATAACCAACTGCACAGGGTTATCAAGGGGTCACTTTAATTTATCCTGATATAACCATTCAGGAATCTGACTTCTCTGCGTTCGGTGTTTTTTTACAGACAAGCTACTAAATGCGCCTTTAGTAGACTGTGAACCAATTCTCTTGCCAAATCCCGATGGTTCATGGCGATGTTGACTTCTTTCCATTTATATAAGACAACGCACTTCTGCCTGATCCAGCATCCTTAAAAAAATAAACGTATAGGCAATCGTTTCGTGATTCAGCTTGTTGTAGAAATCTGTTTCGCAGAAGTCTCTTTGAAATGCCCATTCCACCTTATGTGTGGTTGTAAAATTCCGATTTGACTTGTCAATATTTTTGTCCACTTGCCTGGCTTAGTGCGAGTTGGATAAAACCAACATTTTTTTTTTGCAGTAAGAAAGTTTCGTCATTTCATCGGCCTACGTACCACACTGTACCGACAGCAGCTGATTATTCAAAAATTCCTGTTATTTCGGGTTGGCTTTTTCGCAACGTGAGTCCTATTGTCCTTGATCTCTTGGATAGCCATCGCTGGTTCGAACCAATTGTCAATGGGGAGCGTTGCGTTGAGAGTTTTGTATCTGCTCAGTTAATTATAAGATGTCATAACTTGGCACGTTGTATCCTATGAGTGTTTCATTTATCCCGACATAAGGTACAGCACGTACGATGTTTGCGCATCGTGGCATGAGAAAATTTTTATTCTCTACTTATCCAGCTTAATAGCAATGCAATCTTTGATCGGTGTTTTTAGAAAATTCAGGACGATTGGTCGATTTCTTCATTCGTATGCTGAACAATAATTTCGATCGTCTCTTGTGTAGATGATAGGGTGCAAGCTTCCGAGGTTATCGTGCTATTCTTTTGTTCTTCCTTCGCTCACTGTATCTAAACTCGACACGAACGATGTCCTCTGGTCTCAGGTGCGTTCAAGGGCCACTCGTAACTATTTTAAAAATAGAAAAAAATAATGAAAAAAGCAAAATTTTATTTTCTAAAAAATATGATTTTCTATAAAAAAAATGTAAAAAAAACGACCGGACTGATAAGCCAAACATACAAAAAAAAAATTATGTGTGAATTAAACTTCATAAAATGTAGCTAAAATTGCTTAATGTCATATACAAAATTTAATTTACCTAAGAAAAAAACACTAAAAACCACGAAAAAAACATACATGAAACCTAATTACATGGACTTATTTGTTCAGGATCAATTCAAATTTTACTGAACATCAGTTTATATCACTGCCCATCTTACAGGATACATATGAATACACAGGACGAAACTACGTGTCGAGCTCAATATATAATTGCGGCAAAATCGTATCTTACCAACTCAAGAATGGTTTGATTGTAAATGAGTCCTTTTATTGTTGTGCTAATCAGGCTTAGGAATTTTTCTGATTCGTCTCTATTCTGTTTTCTGTCTTCGGAAAAACCGACGCCATGGGTGCACAGACCCTTTATGGAATCGGTTACGTCAGTCGCTCGCGTCTGCAGGTTAATCGGGGTCTGTCGATTGGGCACCGTATGACATTTAGTCTTCACTATTACCTAAATGTTTATGGGGAGAAGGGTGTTAATCGAAGTTGGCGCTCCATTCATGAGATAGAAATTTGAGTCCTTCCGACTTTTCCTTTAAAGACCTGGTTTGCACTTGCTTGGTTAGTATTACAAATTAATTTGGTATTTTTTAAATTATCTATATAATAAAATTTACATATGTTCACATATTTTCAGAATTTCTTATATTATATGTGTATTAATTTGTAACATATTAAGAAATTTGGTTGAATTTTTGATACTGTGCAAATGCTCGATGAGTTTCCGGAATACATCGTATATACCCGGAGTAAATTGTATATTCTTTCGACTCAGCTGAAAATTTTAGTACTGTTCTAAAACGAACGTATTTGCTCTTATTCGCACAGCACAATAAACGAATATTCAGCTAAATTGTAATCCTGTCATGCATTAACAATGAAAAGCTGTCCGAGACTACCTTCATTTCTCGTGAAATCCCCGACACAGCGTCCTTTCAATCGTTGGTAAATTATAAATGACGGCTGGTCTAGTTTGCAATAAGCTCCTAAATGTGTCATAATATATGCTGAGGCCGATCGAAAAGGATACATCTTGTTTTTCTAATGCTCTATAATGGAAACATTAATTTATTATAGCCACGCATATGTATCTAACTGGAATTTAATTTATTTATTTATGTTGATTAGAGGCAGCTGCTTTATTTAGTTTGCCACAATTTATCTAAATATTCACGCAATATCCATTAATATTGTTGCAACACAACCGTCATCTCGACCACTGCATCCCTGACCAATGGAACATAACATAATTATTTGGTCAGCTAATAATAAACTCTCATTTCAAAATTCCATATGTCGTTAGTGGTATTAGCGGAATTGTATTTTGTTTTCGTGTAAATTAACGACCTTCATGTTTTACTTAATTGAATTCAAACGTACTGAAAATATACATTGTAGAAAACGCATCAAATGACGGAAAGGTAATTACGGTCATCGTGTTGATACCACTTTTTGGCTGCATTTATATATCTGTGTTGCCTGGCGTACGCCTCTGTAGTAATCAATTTTCGATAGTTTGATAAATTGTTTATTTGCTTCAGTAAATAGCTTCGTGGCATGGAGTTGTAGTTAAATGTTTACTTGCTTGTTGATTGTTTATAAATGTACTCTGTCACGCAAGCACTTGATTAATATTGGGTCAGGATGGTAATTAGAGCGACTTGCTTAATCGTTTTCGGTATCCTAGATAAAATAACATTTCGGTTGCGGGTTGGGGTCACCCAGTCCATAATTGGCATCTTGATCCAGAAAATGCGACTTAGAACGAAGTTGTTCAGTAGGACGAATTTTGAGAAAAACCTTTTTATCCCTTCTTTTGTATTCCTCCAGAGCGTGGATTCCGATGTTGCATCGCTGAATATGAACTCAACCGAAAACGAAGTTCCAGAAGTTGAATCGTCCAGTGAAATTATGGTGGATGACAACAAGCCTACAAATTCGAACGATGAAAGTTGGACAGACGTAAACCTGAACGAGGACGGTAATGAGAAAATGCGCGACTTGGAAGGAAATCTTCATCACTTGGGCGGAGAACGAGGAGACAAACCGGATTCGGAGATATCAGTTGTTCGTGTTCCCGATAGCTTCGGTTCGTCGGGAAGTAGAGCGCGTCCTGATGAAATTTCCATCAAACCCCCATTGGTAAGTGAGCTGCCGATGACCACGCCCTCGCGCGAAGCAAGCCTTACCCAGAAGCTTGAAATAGCGTTGGGCCCCGTTTGTCCTTTGCTACGCGAAATAATGGTGGATTTTGCTCCATTCCTGTCAAAAACACTAGTGGGGTCACATGGTCAGGAGCTTCTGATGGAAGGAAAGGGCCTTACCACATTCAAAAACAGCCACTCCGTTGTGGAACTGGTCATGTTGTTATGTTCGCAAGAATGGCAAAACAGTTTGCAGAAACATGCGGGACTTGCGTTTATCGAGCTGATAAACGAGGGGCGCTTACTATCTCATGCAATGAAGGATCACATAGTGAGAGTGGCAAATGAAGCTGAATTTATCCTGAATCGAATGAGAGCAGACGACGTTCTCAAACATGCAGACTTTGAATCCCAGTGTGCTCAGACGCTGATGGAGCGGCGAGAGGAGGAGCGCATGTGCGACCACTTAATTACTGCAGCGAGAAGACGCGACAATGTCATCGCTTGTCGGCTCCTGGAGAAGGTCAGAAATATCATGTGTAATAGACACGGTGCATGGGGTGATTCTAGTGGAAGTACCATCAAACAAATTTATTGGAAACTGGACGCATGGGAAGACGATGCCCGAAGGAGAAAACGTATGATTCAAAATCCACGTGGTTCGAGTCATCCACAAGCAACTTTGAAAGCTGCTTTGGAAAACGGAACACCTGAGGATGCAATACTCCAGACCAGAGACGAATTTCATTCGCAAATCGCCGTCACTAGATCACATCAGTCATCGCAACAGACATCAGATCTTCTGGACGATGCAGAGTTGTTAGTTGAAGACCGTGAACTAGACCTTGATCTGACAGGACCTGTCAATATTAGCACGAAAGCGAAGCTTATTGCTCCAGGAATCATAGCTCCTGGAACTGTTTCAATTACTAGTACAGAAATGTTTTTCGAAGTGGACGAAGATCATCCAGAGTTCCAAAAGGTAGATCCAGAAGTTCTTAAATATTGTGATCATCTACACGGCAAATGGTACTTCTCTGAAGTACGAGCAATATTCTCTCGGCGTTATCTGTTGCAAAACGTAGCCATAGAAATATTTCTAGCCAGTAGAACGTCAATTCTTTTTGCATTCCCAGATCAACATACAGTCAAGAAGGTTATCAAAGCCTTACCAAGAGTCGGTGTTGGCATTAAGTATGGTATACCGCAAACCAGAAGAGCGTCGATGATGTCACCGCGACAACTCATGAGAAACTCCAACATGACGCAGAAATGGCAGCGACGCGAAATTTCCAATTTTGAATACTTGATGTTCTTGAACACAATCGCGGGACGAACTTACAATGACCTCAACCAATACCCAGTTTTTCCGTGGGTCCTTACCAATTACGATTCAAAAGAGCTCGATCTGAGCCAGCCGTCCAATTATCGTGATTTGTCAAAACCGATTGGCGCCTTAAATCCTAGTCGCAGGGCTTACTTTGAAGAGCGATACGAAAGCTGGGACAATGACACGATTCCTCCATTCCATTATGGGACTCACTACTCGACCGCTAGTTTCGTACTAAGCTGGTTAGTGCGAGTAGAACCCTTCACCACGATGTTCCTCGCAATGCAGGGTGGAAAGTTTGACTATCCTGACCGACTGTTTTCGTCGGTTTCCTTGTCGTGGAAAAACTGCCAACGTGATACGTCTGATGTTAAAGAGCTGATTCCCGAGTGGTATTTCCTGCCGGAAATGTTTTATAATTCATCGGGATACCGGCTGGGAACCCGTGAGGATGGCACCCTTGTTAATGATATTGAACTACCTCCATGGGCCAAAACACCCGAAGAGTTTGTCCGAATCAATCGCATGGCGTTGGAGTCAGAGTTTGTTTCGTGCCAGCTGCATCAGTGGATTGATTTAGTGTTCGGGTACAAACAGCGTGGTCCTGAGGCTGTTCGAGCTACAAATGTATTCTATTACCTGACATACGAAGGAAGTGTTGATTTGGATGCCATCGCAGATCCAGTGATGCGTGAAGCAGTAGAGAACCAAATTAGGAACTTTGGGCAAACACCTAGTCAACTTCTAATGGAACCACATCCACCCCGAAGCTCGGCCATGCACCTTTCGCCTATGATGTTCAGTGCAATGCCAGACGATGTTTGTATGTCCATGAAATTCCATTTGAATTCTCCGATTATACACATCTCGGCCAACACGTATCCTCAATTATCCTTGCCGTCGGTAGTAACGGTAACGGCAGGACACCAATTCGCCGTGAATCGGTGGAATTGCAATTACACCGCATCCGTCCAGAGTCCTAGCTACGCGGAGTCACCTCAGTCACCTGGCGCTAATTTGCCCTTAACTATGGATCCGGTGCTGTGTAAGTTGACGATGATTAGTTTATTAGAACGTTCCTGATAGGATGTGCGGATACATGTTGAATTTTTACCATTACTTTTAATCTTGCTTGCAGCACAAACGAACGCTCATAATAATCCAATGAACAGGAGGCATTTAGGTGACAATTTCAGCCAGAAATTGAAAATCCGCTCGAACTGCTTCGTAACGACGGTTGATAGCAGGTTTTTGATTGCATGTGGCTTCTGGGATAATAGTTTCCGAGTATTCTCTACGGAGACAGGTGAGTAGTATGCTAGCATGTTAAATAGGGTGGAAATAGTCCCTATGATAGGGTGTTTAAAGATTTCGAAGTAATATTAAAGCTAAGCTAAGCTGTTTTCACTTTAAAGCGCTTTGAATGCTTCTATTTTCCAATAAATTGTTGCTAAAATTTCCGTTTTCAATCCCCCGTAGCGAAAATCGTTCAAATTGTTTTCGGTCACTTTGGGGTGGTAACTTGCCTCTCTCGCTCCGAATGTAACATCACTTCGGACTGCTACATCGCTTCCGGGTCAGCTGACTGCACCGTGCTTCTGTGGCATTGGAACGCAAGGACTCAAAGTATCGTCGGAGAAGGAGATGTTCCCACACCACGTGCTACTCTTACAGGACACGAACAAGCGGTTACTTCGGTCGTAATTAGTGCTGAACTCGGCTTAGTTGTTTCAGGGTCAATAAGTATGTCTTCAAAACAAGCAATTATTCTTAAATTCTAACTTTTTTTGTACATTCTCTTTCAGATGGGCCGGTTCTAATACATACTACTTTTGGAGACCTTCTCCGGTCTCTGGATCCGCCTGCCGATTTTATTTCACCTGAAATTATTGCAATGTCTCGAGAAGGTTTCATTGTTGTGAACTATGATAAAGGCAATGTTGCCGCATTTACAATCAATGGAAAGAAACTGAGACACGAAGGACATAACGATAATTTGCAGGCAAGTCGTGTTATCTTTAGGATATTACGCTATATAAATATAGAATGCAAATGGCATTTTGGATATAAATTATAATTACAAGCATAAAACTGACTACAAGTAAGTATCATAAAGTATTCATCGTTTACTTTTGTATTTCTCAACAGTGTATGCTGCTGTCACGTGACGGAGAGTATTTGATGACTGCCGGCGACCGAGGCATCGTTGAGGTATGGAGGACATTCAACTTGGCTCCTTTGTATGCTTTTCCTGCATGCAATAGTGGTATCCGGTCGCTAGCACTAACGCATGACCAAAAGTAAGTAGTTCTGTCTTCCTATTTCAATTCACTGTACAACAAAAATGGTTTCATTTGAATGTCAGCAACCAACGTTGAATCTTTTATCAATTTATACTACAAGAGCCACACGCTTAAAAAGCCGCCTCCCACGAGCTGGTCATTTTAGAGGATTGGTTTGTTTTTCAAAAAAAAAAAAAAAAATACTTACGTTGGTTGCCAGGATGTTGCTATGATATGAATGGAGACTAAAGCTTAGAGTGTCATTAAATTCATATCTAACTCACATTCGCAAAGGCACTCTACCTTGAGTTGGCAGAAAATTCAAATGCTCAAAACATTGACAGAGATAAATCGTTCTTCCCTCGAAATTCATTGCTTTACTTCCTTCTCGACCTTATGAAAATTTAGTATGGCTGTTCAGATTCAACAACTTGTCAACAAGATTGAAAATGTGGCCGGCGAGATTGAATTTATGTTAACTTCAATAATGCCAAATGTCTAAGATCCTTAACGTACCTTCAAAAAAAAATCATAACTCAAATTTTGTTATTTCAACGTTTCCAAACGAGAATATGATTGGGGTGGAGATTATTATAATATGATCTTGTTCTTTTCTTAGAATTGAGTGACTCTAAAATGAATTTATTGATGTAACTTTCTAATATACAGAATATACAGAAAAATTATAATTCTAACCTTAGGACAGTGATAAAGTCAGCATTTGCCTTCATTTTTAATCAATTTTTTATTCATGAAACGAGATTTGTGATAAATTAATGTAGATGAGTTATAGTTCTAAGTTTTCGATAACTGATTCTCATCTCCTTACCTAAGCATAACGCAAATCTTATTGAATCTTTTGTTTATATACATGGACCTTTGTCTGAAATGTAGTTGAAATAGGCCAATGAATGAGGTTCAATCTCATAATTGAGCTGAGTCCTATCCCATTTTTCGTTAATTTTACCCCGTAAATTTATTGGGTGATTATTTGTTACATATGTCTTCAATATATATGTCTTCAATCAAGTCTTCGTGACTCTTGGCCGCTTTAAATTGGCTTCACTATTGAATTTAATAAGAATTTTTAATGTATGGACAATCCTGATAGCAATTAATGTCATTTATGTGTGCAAATCTTTGGGTAGGTTTAATTAGACATGACCCATTATATTGAGTTGTTCGATAATTACCGCCGTTCTTTTCATGTTTTGCAAAGTAAATTTATTTATGTTAACAAAAACTATTAATCAATAATGTATTCAATCATTTTGTTGGATGACCCTTTCCCATCTTTCGGCAGGTTGAAAAATTCCACTTTCAAGGAAGCCTTGGTTTTTATAAGCAAACAACTGGCCTAACTAATTTCGAATTGCGTGATTGGAATCGGAAGTTTTGCCATTCAAATGGTTTGAAAGAGAGCGAAACAAACGAAAGCCTGATGGTGTTTAGTCAGGGCTGTAGGGTGGATGTGGCATCAGTTCCCTAGCGAATTTCACAAAATTTTCACGACTTATGGTATGGTAAAATGATATGGCCGTGGCGTTGTTACGATGGAAAATTTCGCTTTTTGAATTTGCTGATTCTGGGAGTTTTTCTGCTTTCTTCATTCAATTTCGATAGTTAACGACAGTAGACATTCGAATCTGTAGTTTTAGTTTTTGAAAGCAGCACAAAGTAGACTTTGCCCTTGTGATCCCACCACACAGAAAGCAATTTTCTTCTTTTGTTGGATATTACTTTGGACATCCAAACTTGATCGTACGGGCTTATCTTGCTGGGCCCATGATCGCTTTCGGACTACGTTATCGTGAACAACCCATTTTCAACACTCGATATACTTCCTTTTAGAATTGGGTCGTTCTGGTTAAGATTCAGCAAAGTGTCGCATTCGTCAGTGCGTTTGGTGAGATGAATTTCTTTGAATTCCATCCGCTTTGTTTTCATAACAAAAGTGTAAAGGCAAGCAAATGGTTGAATTCGATTTGACGAGCCTCTCTGCTATTTCGTAAGTTGTCATATTCCGATAATTTTCGATTAACGCCTTTATTTTGTCGTCATCAGAATTATTTGAATTACTTCAATTGCATTTATGGGCAGCTCATAAATAGTTTCGAGTTTGCACTGCATTTCTGCCCTTTCGGGAATAGAATAATAAAATATGCCAATTATGCTCCCTTATGCTGATTATGATTGTCAATTTTCAAATTTATTTTTAACCAAATTGTTGTTTAATTTGTCTTTGCTGGCTTATTCGCCTAAGCATGAAATTCATGTTTTTCAAAGTAAATTAAAATTAAATTTATTACAATATATAGAACTAAAATTACTTATTTAATTACTTATAAAATATTTAATTAATATAGTACATAAAATTAACTATTAACAAATGATGTGTTAACCATTTTGTCGGATAACCTTATGCCATCTTTCATCAAATTCAAAAATCCCGGAATCGAAGAACCCATGGTATTTAGAGGGAAAGAACTGGTCCGATTGATTTTCACCATTTTCAATGGAATCGACAATGATGCCATTCAAAAGATTTTGAAGGGAGCGAAACCAACGATCTTCTGAGGCTATAGGATGGATGTGGCATCAGTTCTCCATTTAGTTCTATTAACTTTTGATAGGTTATCAAAGTGGTGTGGGGTCTGGCGTTATCATTATGGAACATCATGCAAACACCACATCAGTTCAGGGCGTTTTTTCTTGATTTCTTCGTTCAACTTCAACTCAATCCTTATTAGAAAAAGAAAATTAACCAGAGTGAATGATTAAACAGAATATTTCTAACGTCTTGTTATGTCCCTCTACCAGACCTCGCATCCCAGCACGAAACCGAACATATATAGAGACATACACCAAGACAGACAAATCAGCTCCTGAGGGCGAAACGGGTCCTCACGAAAACGTAATATGGCTCGGCAGATGTAATGAGGCTCCGCGGATGTAATGCGGTTTGGCGGATATAAAAACGCTTCTGTTTAAATCAAAACTTTATGTTAACATGTTAGGCCCCCTTTTTACTATACGATATTGTTGATGACATATTGACTTCTGTCTGGGAGTCTAATTCTACTTAGAAGCCAAAGCAAAGCACAATCCTATCTAGAACATTTCGGTCACTACTATCCTTTGCTTGATTATATTTAACGAAAACAGGCATACATTATGAAAGTATTGGTCAGTAGTCGAAAGTCTAAATATGAAGCCTAATACTATCGTGTTATGTCTTCTAGTCTTGGTTAATCTTCAATTGTTTTTTTTTTTGATTATTAAGAATATTGAGTACAACCACTTGGCTGAATAGTGAAAAATTTTACCACATGTTCTGCAATGTGAACAATACCAGGCTTTTGGTACCAAAATGGATCTATCACCTGCGAAATTTGCGAAAGGTGCGCTGGCTCATGGTCATCATCCAGCTCTTTAAATCACCGGAAGTAGATGGGCTGGATTCAGCCTTTATTCAGACAGAAAAGGACAGAATCTGCTTCAATATCTGCGGATGATATTGCAATTATAGCCAGAGGAAAATACGAAGGGAGACTGGGTGATATTGTGCAGGGGCACTTCGAATTGTGAACAGCTGGTGCCAGATGATAGGTCTAAGGCTTAACCCCGATAAAACAACACTGGTTCCGTTTACAACAAGAAGAAATATGATCAATAGAAATATAATCAACTCGGCACCATACACCTAAATGGGGTGGAGATTGAGTATGAGTATGAAATGAAATCAAGTATCTGGGATTGCTGTTGGACGGCCAGCTCAGGTAGAACGGGCACATTAAGACAATGCCTGCAAAGGCTATCAGAGCTCTGATGGAGTGCAGTAACATGACTGGCAAGTCCTGAGGTAACCTGCAAATCCTGCGGAGGATGTACACCATGAGGGTGAGACCAATCATCACCTATGAAGCGGTGGCCTAGGCAGACAAAATCCAGGAACGCAAGACGAGGATTGCACTCAATCGAGTTCAGCGTTTGGCATGTGTCTGGATGACCGGAGCTATAAAGTTATGTGTCACGGTAGCTCTCCAGAAAATCTGAAACCTATCGCCACTTCATTTGGTGAAGGAAACAGTAGCGACATCCACAATGTCAAAAATATAGCATGAAGGAAAAGAAAATGACCTCAGAATTAGGCACAATGACCAAGCTAAACTAGTAAAGGTGTACCCATTCATATATGCACCGTTGGATCGCCTGACATCGGCATTCAGCTTTCACAACAATTTTTGTGTAGTGCTGAGTGACAAGAGAGAATGGAGCGTTGAACTCAATATGCACCTGATAAGACGGAATGCAATCAAGTCATATATCGATGGTTCCAAGACATCTGAGAGAACAGGGATTGGAGTATTTGGGCCTGGCACCAAATACTACGAACTGATGGGAAGTATGCCAAATATCTTTCTGGCTGAAGTTTATGCCCTCGCTGTACGCGAACAACTCAGCATAGCCAGAGGATACAAAGGCAAAACTATAGCCATAATATCCGATTGCCAAGCAGGCTTAAAAGCACAGAATCCCCGGTGATTACATCAAGAATGGTTCTAGATTCTTGCAATACACTCAACAAATTGAATGCGGACAATAGAGTTACACTATACTGGGTGCCGGGGCACGGAGGTATCGAGGGTAAAGAGCAGGCGGGCCAACTAGCTTTAGCACAACTTAAATGAATTTCTTTCACAGGGCCTTAAAGGCAACTGAGAACAGAGAATGCAATAGGTTCTAGAATGGACTTTCAGGGCTCCAATGTTGAAGCTGTTCCTTGACGTTTATGACGAGAAGAAGTTTCGAGAGTGCATCGAAATGAATAAAAGGTAAGGGTCCTGACTGGGATCTTCAAGTGGCACTGCACACTCGGGGAGCATCTCAAAAGGATGGGCTTGATAGCGAATTAGTATTAACAGCGAAGTATTGGTAATCTTGCGGAGGAGATACCAGTGCATCTGCTTGCACACTACGACGCACTGTCCCGCAGGAGAAGAGACAGTTTAGATAGCTGCTTTCTTGTTGAGGAGGAATTGGGACCCGTGAGGTCGAAGCAGATCATTGGCTTTCTCAGAAAGATCGATCTGCTTGAGGCTCTCCAGGCGCATCGGAAATGGCAGCACAATAATTCTGTAAGGGTTGACGTGCACTATCCCCAACAGTAAATCAATGAATCAATCAATCAACCAATGGTCATCATCTTCTGTGAACCTTTAGTTTTTATAAGATACTATTGATTTATTCTAGCCTTTGTATACTTAATCGTTTGATACAATATTAAGTTACAATATTTTGTTACACTGTCGTTATTGACACTTCGGTATTTTTCCAGACATTTCCTACGCATATTATCTCCCTTCGTTGCGGATCGAGTATTAACATCTGATTTATTTTTGGCTTTTTTTTCTGATTTTTCTTTCTATTTCACGAATAAGTAGTATTTTTTTGACCACGCCTTAATTTATCTGCCACCACTCTTTGTGATTGTTGAAATTACCTTCTCAAAGGTTTTAATACTGTTCAAAGTTTTTGTCTGCCTGGATTGGTAAAAACAATCTCATTTGCATTTCTGGAAAATAAATTTTTCTTCTCTTCAGAAAAATAAAATAAAGAAGATGTCACCTGAAGAAGATGTCATGTAGACACGCTCTCATGCATGTCCACGCACCCGTTTACCTAAGTGTCTGAATCGTTTTATTACGGTGGTTGATCCATGTTTACTCTCAAGCCTTTCACATCCTGCGAACATGTGGTTACCAACGAATGGGATTTTCCACCAGTTCCTTTATCTGAAATTCCTTCTGCCAGATATCTCAAAACTTTCTTTTTCTCAACAAAACACCACAGTTGTTTCTAGTCTACCGACATGTCTACCGGTGAGAGTCTTTTGTTTTCAGCGCTTCGCGACTTCCACTTGTTTTCTGGATATTTTGAGCAAGTTTCCTGGAATTTGTCCGTATTGCTCTCAGTTTGAAGAATCTTTCTGTATTCTTTCTGTATTCCCAGTGTGAAACCGAGTTTCACAATTTTCGACAGTTCTTATCATAAGCAATTTTCAGCGAACTCTACGTCTATCCTCTCACTTCGTTGGTATCCCTTCCAGTTTGCAGTGAATCTCCACGCCCAGCTTCCGGACGTGACGAGAGGATCTTCCCAAGCGACCAAGATCCATCATCTTCACCATCGCATTTTCATAATCTGGACATCGAACATCACAAAACTATTCCTTTTTCAGAGATTGTTAATTTAATGAGTAAAGTATCACCGCAAGTATGGCATGAACCCCATGACGTTCAGCTGACAAATCCAAAAATCCCAGATAAAGGCCCGGAATCTTTCTAAATACTGAGAATGATGCATTGATCATCAACCTAAGCGAAATCCGGCTACATAAATGATAAACATAAAATAAGGTTGGGCGAAAAATCCACCAGATCTCTCTTCTGACATACAAACTTTAAAACTTACTTATGATCAATCTTCGAGCTCTTGGGCGATGCTACGACTGCTAACATGTCGATCAGTTTCGATTATCTGCCTGTACGGGGTGGATATTTGGTACCAAAAACACCTAAATGAAACCGACGAATCCAAAGTGGAACGTAATAAGCTTCTAACGTGTTGAGGCCATATACAGCGGTCACAATTTCAGCCAATGGCATGCATTTTGCAATTCTGTCATCGAAAAAAATGTTGTAAAATGTACCGAATTTTCGCTTTGCTGATTTCTGCTCTTTTTTTTTGTGGTAGGGAGGTGAAGGCTGCTTACGCCCTGAGTGTGGGACTCCCAGACGCAAAATGCTTTTGGACTACCCACTAAACACCTCGCCTGTCAACCTGAGAACCTAGCCTGGAACCGTTTGACACATTACTTCCGGCTAGGCCTCGTGTTCCTACGCCTAGCGGTGCCTTCGGATTATGGGAATCTCTTCTCTAACGGGAAAGACGAGGACGAATCTCTTCTCTAACGAAGGAGAGGAAGGAAGTGCTAGAAAAGAGATCCATCTATCCCCGATGCCTCCCAGCGCTCCAATAAAGCTTTTTTCAATATCAGCACTGCCCGAGCATATTGCGCCACGCGATTCCAATCGTCAACTGTTTTCAGCATTACTCCGACGATAGTTTCCGGACAGAGCTCTCCGATTTCGCTGAGTAGGATCCCTCGCTGCTGGCTGCACCTTTTGCAGTAGAAGAATGTGTAACAGGCGTCATCCGGTTCCCCTGCACAAAACACACAGTTAGGAGACCGTGCTTTGTCAATTTTATATAGGTAGGACCGAAAACAACCATGGCCGCTTAAGAGCTAGGTCAAGTAGAAATCGGTCTCACCATGCACTCGACTGAACCGCGGCCTCAGGTGAGGGATCAGATGTGCAGTCCACCTTCCCCTTGTTTATTGCTCCCAGGACTGTTGCCAATCGCTGAGAGAGCGACGTCTCTCTTCCCTGGTGATCTCTTCGATCTTCGCCTCTGCGCAGGTAAATACTTCTGCGCTCTCTCGCAAGGAAGTTGATGGGTATCACCCCTGCGATTACCAGCACTGCTGCCCCTGAGACCGTTCGATATGCGCATGCGATTCAGCGCGAAACTATCGTTTGAAAAACAAAGGTGGTTTGAAATTCATGTGCTACAATGTCATACACTAGATGTTCACTTTGAAAGCTAATTCAAATATTTAATATTAATTTGAATCTTATAATTTGTAAATGTAATGTAAATTGATCTTCTATCTTTCCCAGGTATCTGCTTGCTGGCTTATCGACTGGCTCAATAATTGTGTTCCACATTGATTTCAACCGGTGGCATCACGAATATCAACAGCGTTACTGAATGTTTCTGTGGTAAGGTAATTTACCTTGGCAGGCATCACAATGATAATCACGAAACCGAACGATACTGTACTAAATATGAGAACAAGCAAGAATAAATTTCCATCATCCATGCACCGAATATGAAAAGGATAATTTCATGCCATCGACATGTCGCGGAATGTAAATGCGAAAATCCTTAAACGCACTCTGGCAAGTGTGAAAAAGACATTAATTGACATATGCATGAGCTAGAATTAACAAAAACAAAAGAAAGTGAATCAGAGGTTATAAACGACAAGAATTTTCTCAGATGAGAATCAAAAAACAGAAAACATGAAAACTTGCGGCCAAATATTCAATACAAATCACACATACTTCTAAGTACTACAATTAGAGAATCATTCGAGACATTTGTTACAGTTTATAGTAGGCATAGTTGAAAGACACTTAGATATTTCTATTTGTGGTGGGGGGATAATTGATTATAGACATAACATTTTATTCGAAAGCGTAAATATAGTTTGTACTTAATGCGACAAAAGAGAAATCACGGACGATTTTATTGGTGTAAATTGTGGTCATGCACATATGTAGTCCTTTGAGTATGTACTTAGGCATGCTAAAACTTATTTGTTCATCGTTATGTTTTGGATTTGGTATCATTTTGCATTTTGATCTTTCTGTTTCGCGCCTGTTGTTAAGAAAATCTATTAAAACTGAACAAGAGAACGATGCGCAACCCTGTTTTTTTTGTAAAATATTAAAAATAATTATTTTTGAGTTGATTAAAATTGTAGAATGCATATTTTGATGTTGTAGAATAATTACTTGGTTGCATGTTAGAATGCGCCAGCTTAGCGTTCCACGGTTAAGGAACGAAGCAAATTAAAAATTAGTAGTGAATTTCCAGCCACCTAGTGAAAGCCAAAAAATTAAAAAAAATTAATGGAAATAAAATTGCAAAAACGACTTGCGCTTTAAACGTACGTACTTTATCTGATTCGTATTCAATACCTTATTCCACTTTAAGACAACATACTTGAGAATTCCATTAAATAAAAGTTAAAAAAAGAAAGATTATTACCTAACAAAAAACGCAATATAATTGCCGAAAATTCCAATAGGAAAAAATTCAAACCCTTAGATCGTTTGACTTCTCCCTAGATTTTGAAATTTTGAAATATATTCGAAATGGTTTTGTTTTTGACTTATTTTTCAATCGGAAGTTTTATAGATAAAACACAGATAATATTTGAACATAGAAACTAATTATTAATTAAAACCTTAACGAGATAACACACCGTACTTATGATGTAAATAGCGAAATGAATTTGATGAAGATAAAAGATAGAGAAACGTTTTATATTAATATTAAATGCAAGTAAAATTAGTGAAAGCTAGTAATAAATGATAACGAAAAAAAAACTCAAAACAAAAAAAAATTACGCTCCAAAAATTGACAAAAAAAAAAACTTGCACTTGACTCTAGAAAACCAAGAAGATAAAATAAAATGATCCCTTAACTTCATCCATCCTATTTACCTATTTCGGCACTATGTACTATAAACTACTTAAATTTAGACGTTTTAAATAAAAATATTTGAACATAATAAATAAATCAGTAAAAACAAAAAACAAAAAATTTTGTAACGTATTATTTACCTTGAATGTTTGTTGCAAAATATGTTCAGTGTGATGTATATACGCAGATACGTCCTTTTATTCGATGTTTAACAATTAAGGCAAATCTCATCCTCCCAGTCGCCTTCCTTCTATTATTTTCGTTGTCTTGCACTGTGAGGTTCATGTTGTGGGTTCTTTAGTTGACAATTTCACAAATTTAGTTCGATTCCAACAAAGCATTATGAAGAAAGGAGTTATTTTCGCAGCATGTGCAATTTTTATGTAGAATTGCAGCGGCTATATGTGAAATAGCAACCTATTTGTCAAAGTACGTTCCAATTTTATTCACAAAAAAAAAAATGAAAATTTCGCATTAAAATGCTTTGAATTCCCAAATTTATAATCATTCAACTTGCAAATGGAACCTGGTTAGCGTCAAAGGTAAGTAATACATTTTTTTAAACGGTGATAACTATTTCGATGCATAAATTTGTTTTATGTTCTAATTTTGCATGTGGTTACAGGTATGACAACTAAAAACCTTCCGTTTAATTTTCTTAAGAATGCTTTTTTCAGTGCAACGTCTAATGTATGTTATACACAGAAGGCAATCACTTTCGCATAAATAGCTTTCCGAGATCCCTTTCAGAGATGCGTTCATGGCTCCTTGCAAGTCTTCTAAGGAGCAGTGCCGTTCTCTGATCTCACGCTCGAGTCGGAAAAACTGGAAGAAGTCTGCCGATGCCAGACCTTGACCGTAGGAGGGCAAGGCAATTTTGTGTTTCGACTGAAACTCCCTAACCATTAACATGGATGCATGCGGGATGCGTGTTTTAAAGCTTCGAAGAATCGGCTGAAGACGTGTTTGGACAACCTCTCAAGCACGTGTTCGTGACAAATGGTAATAACAGTCTATCCAGGTGGAACGAACACTTTGTGAGCCACACCCTGACGGTCAAATACGAGATTAGCATGGAGTTGACCCTTGATTTGCTCATATTGGTTTTCTTCAGACGCGGGGAGTTCGTGATTTTCTGCCAAGCAGTTCTAGTGCATTTGGTTTCCATGTAGTATTCTTATAACGACGTTTTATCACAAGTAATCAAATTATCAAGAATGTTAGGGTTTTCATGGATAACTTCCAAATTTTTTGAGAGTTTTCACGGGATTATCTATATATTTGCCATTCATTCACTATTGACTCAACATTTGCCCACAAATTTAGCGTGCCAAGTTCCTCAGTAATAAGAATTACTTGGCCAACCAACAATCAGATAAATTTCAGACATCAAACACATTTTCACCTATCCCTAAGGTTGACGGGTAACCGGAACGCTGGTCGTCTTCAATGCGCTCCCGCTTCTTTCGAAACAGGTTATGCCACTCGAACATCGTGGCCGGCTCCTGGCGACGTTCTCGTGGACATCCTTAATCGTTCCGAGATTTTCCCGAGTTTGATATAGAAACTGGTGGCATGGCACTGTTGGAGATTTTATCCTGGGTAGCGACGACTCTTCTTAACAGAAGTTCACGGAAATCAAGGAACTTACTCTCTGTTTAGCGAAGGCGACAGGATTAAAATATCACTTTCTTTAGAAGGCTCCCAACTATCATGTCCAGGCAATCTGACACTCCTTTCCTGGATTTACGCTAAAGAAATTCAGCCCTACTACTATTTGATCCTACTTTGATCCTATGCGGACCTATATAAAAGCCGGACATTTGCCATATTGCTGGAGAAAATTATTAATTAACAACATTCCTAGGCTTTAGAAGCTTATGAATATTGTCAACCAGTGTTGCAGCAAGAAGGACAATGTCTGTAATTCACTTTACTCACACAATCGGCAAATTCCTTCTAAGGCAAACTTATGATGAGAATTGATTTGACTTATTCAAATATTTATACTTGTATCATCGTCTGAGGGAAGACGCGTTTCGAAGACTTCTCGGAAAGACATCTTTCTGAGGAAAATCTAAGCTTGGTCGCATAATTTTAATGCTCCCTCGGGTCAATAAGTGTAAATGACGAAAAACTGAGGAAATGCTTTACTAGGAAACTAATAAAGCATTACTGCTCTGCTGGAGCAGGTTGTATTTCTACTGAGGACACATTTTAGCTATTTTTAGCCGTCATTAGTTCGTTCTTCTTAAAAATATATTTTCTAGTAGAAAATTACCCAAGTAGTCCGTAAAAGTCGATGCTGTAGATTTTCGTTTCGAATAAAATTTTACGAGTAAAAAGAGAAATGGAAAAGTGGCAAAAATTGAAAAATAAAATTAAAATAAATTGAATTAAAAGCTATTCATGAATATGACAAGTATTGGTAAACAAAGCTGATGACTAGTTTTTCTCATATGATAAATCTTTGAGCATGGCTCCACGTATTTAGCATATTGCATTTTCCACCATTCGTTTGGTTTTCACTTTCTTATGGCGTTGAACCTCTGATAAAAAAAAACCCCTTCAGCTATTATTAAATGTTAAATAGGGCCTTGAAAAAAAAGTAAAAGCAAAAAAAGTAAAAAAAAAAGAAAGTAAAAATTAATCTACTGCCTCTTGTGGACATTTCGTTATCGGTTTGCTCGCATTTTCCTAAGATTTAACTATTTAGAACATCATGTTTGGACAGCTGCTCCACGCGTTTTCATATTAAGACTCTACTAAAACTCGGTATCGCTCGCATAAGACTTCAGAATGGATCCTATAACGTCATTGGCTATTCTACTCAAAACAACTGTATCCAATTCAATTGAACCGTTCCAATCTAAAATGTCTTTATCAATTCTGAATTCAAGGATATGATCATGGTCCTAGTTGTTTCACTTAGTTGGTTAAATATTGCTGCAAGGACTTTTTAAGGGTCAACCTGACCTTTCATTGATGCAGGACACTTCTGAGTAACAAAAGGCAGCACTTTATTCACGGAAAATATATGAAACACGTCAGTTGCGGGTATTATAAACAAAACTGACATCCCGATGCTCATATCTTTTGGAGTCTACAAAAAAACACTCGTAGACGAATCGTTGCCATGTGAGGAATTAATTGGTAGATGTAGAAATTGTCCTTACGTGCAAATCAATGGTTTATGTTTTTGAACAAATCAATTCGTCGAGCAATTTGAATAGCATGAAATGCATCCTAACTGCCATTTTTGCATAGTCCTTGTATGAAAATGAGCAATGCGCAAGATAGGGATGCTGGTTCCCTCTAAGGCTTTCAATATTTTCTTTTCGTTCAAATACCTATACGTCTAAAGAGCAAACCGGTAGCACAAGGGCTCTCTTTTCTTTTTTGAACTTGTTCTATTCTTCATGCTAGTTTTTTGAATGTTAAGGACTCTCGTCTCTTAAATCATGGGCACATCAACTAGTACATAGTGTGTCACTGCCAGTAATAATCTTCGCCAGGTATCCTTATCAAATTTCGTATCTGCTCGTTCGTTTGACTAGGCTAATTGCTATATTGCATTCCTTCAAAATTGATTTCCTCAAGATTACCTTCAAATACTCAACTGAGTCCTCGCTTGATACAGACTGACAATCCACCACTGAAGGTGTGTTGATTAATAGTCTTTTTCTGGTCACCATAAAGGACACTGTTTTACTGTTGCAAGCTATAAATCATGGTTCTCTAAGGATATTTTCGCGTGAATTGATTTGAACTGAAAGATCAATCGGTTCAGGTCATAAGTGAAAGTTGCTGTGCCATGGTTATTATCAGCTTCTAGGAAAACATCTACTTGCATTTCACTGAATTGAAGTCCACAATACACAGTCAATATTCCTTGATTTTTTCACCAGAATTGGAACTTAGTGGAGCCAAACAGTAACATCCTGCGGGTGCAGTCTACCCATTGTCCGTTGATCTTGAGCTCTCCATTAATAAACAAAGTATCTTTTGTTTTAATCAAGATTGCTCAGTATTTTGTTTTTTGTTTAATTAATTCAATTTTAAATTTTATCTTATCAAATATCCATGAAATTATTTTCGATTATACAGGGTGGCTGAGACCAAGTGTTACAAAAGGAAAACGCTGTAATTTTTTTAATTTTGATTATTTTTTATTGAAATTTCGTGGAATATGTTAAAAACATATTACATTTTATGAAAACCATGTTACTGCTCGATATAAACTCCTTTGGCTCTGATTATTTGATACAGTCTTCCATAGAAAGCATTGCATGTTGACCGAACGTGGTCTTGCGGAATTTTATTCCATTCTCGAACAAGAGCTGACTTCAATGCATCAACACTTTCGTATTTTTTAGTGGACACCTTGTTCTCCAAAGTGTCCAACGGTTCGTACCAAAGTGTTTACGTGCCCAAGGTAGAAAAGCATTGTTTAGGATTTTCGGCGGTACACCTCTTGGTTTACCTTGACTCCCTGTTCGATGAAAATCAGAGGAGTGCGTCCATCCGCAGTCACTGCAGCCCAAACCATAACAGAAGCTGGTGATTGAACAGAAGCTGGAAGCTGCGCATGGCAACTCTTGCGTCCAAATTATCGTTGGACTTGTGCTCTAACCAAACACGATCATTTTGTTTATTCACATACTGTTGAATGGTGAAAATTTTCCCAACAGAAAAGACAATTTTTGGAATCTCATCACGTTCGGCCAAGGCCTTCAATGATTGTGTTCTTTCAAGCCTAACTTTTTTTGTGCCTCCGTAAGATCTTGAACTTTTTGTATCTTGTAGGGCTTCAAGTTTAGTTCATTTTTCAATATGGTTTGAATGCTGTATCGTGAAACATGCAGACGTGCTGCTAATTGATTGGAACTTTGACGAGGATTTCGTTGGATTCGTTTCTTCACCTTTCGAATCGTTTCTTTTGATGTTGCTGTCTTTTAAGGACCGCCTCTGTTGCGTTTAGCGATGCTACGATGTTGCGTTTAGCGATGCGTTATATCGAATTATGGTTCGATACACAAAAATTTTATTCACATTCAAATGCTGGAGCTGACGAACTATTGCTGTTTGTGAATTTCCAGCCAAAAACAGTGCAATTACACTATTACGTTTGAATTCCATTACGATTTTTTTATGAAGATATTAATTTAGAACAATTATTTTTGGACCACATGTAAACAACTAACCAAACTTCAATCTGTCAAAAAATTGACGCACGAAAATGACAACTACACAAATGACAGCAGAGTGTAGTTAGTAACGTTTAGTCTCAGCCACCCTGTATAAATAAAAACAAGCCTGCGTATCTAGAAGCATGTCATCGCAGGAATAGACTAAGAACCACTAAAACAACCTTCGATTAAATCGTGTCTCCTTGAAGACATTTCAAGTCAGTCCCTTATTGAGACTACAGCGTAAGTCCTTACAAGCGCTAATCATTACGACAAATTTCCAGTATAAAGGGACTGATGGATCACTAGCTAGGTTAGCATTGGAACACAAATCTGGATGGAGCTAGAATACAAACAGTGAGGCACACTTGGCTTCGCCTTAATACTCTCTTGAGATGTTTGTTCATATATGGTATAAAATTATATACATATAAAATAGACAAAGACATATAAATACATTATTATAACCATATAAAATTGCATTGAAAAATGTTACGTTCAGAAAATTAACCATCGCGTTTTTTCCAATCAACTATGCCATTTAGTAGTCAGGCTCGCTATCATGCATGAGTTCACTTTACTTTTGCATGTACTATACGTATCTCTTTCCTAGTGATGTCCCCAAGAGTGCCTCCGCTTGTTGATGGTTATGTTGTGGTTGAAAATCTAACCTATCCATGGACTGCTCGCGAATCACTTGATGGTATTTTCTCCTCCAAGGTCCAGTACTCTCAATAAACTAGATTCAAATCTAACCCCTTATACAACTTCTGTCAATGCAATCGATTTTGGGTCCAAAAATTTTATTCTATGGTTCCTCTTCTATGTTCGCAAATAATCTCTGGTTTAAGAAATTCAACAAAGTCTAGCCGTCTAACGATCCCAAGTACACGCGTTCCAGCACTGCTGCTACTTTTGCGAAATTCGTCTCGGAGTATGGTTAGATGCTACTCATCGTTAAATGCATTTCATTCTTACTACATTTTGCGATAAAGTGCTAACCACCACTGTCATGTCTGCCATCATAAATATTCGATTCTTTGAAAAAGAGAGGGAGATAAAGCTACCGTCAATAGTTTTTTCAATGCTTCCTGTGATTGGATGTCTGCTCAAGGTGTCTTTACTTTTCATTTTGCATAGTAGAAGTCTAGAACTTTGCCTCATGCAATACAATAGTAACTTTGACTTTGCATCTTTTAGCTTCTAATGAGTTGCAAACCACACAAACGAAACGTTAAATTGGCCCTCTATCAATACTTCAACCTTTCTTATTACTAAGTGTGAGTTTGAGTTGTGTGAACATTGAGGAAAAGTAACAGAAACTGCCACATCACCTATAAATCCGCCACTTCGACGCGCTATACTAAGTCCTAGGTACTCCTCTTTAAATTTGAACAAGACTATTGAGTGACTTTTTGTGTGTTCTTCACACAGGACTTCTCTAGGACAGGACTTCTTCAGTTCCGTAAGATTTTTGCATGATTCGTTTGAATGCTTTAGAAACTTCTGGAGTAACTTCGACAGTTGACTGGTCATGAGGTCGAGAGGTTTAACGTGGACACCTGCTGTGTGGGCTTAATTCCATGGTCTCTATAGACGGGGTTGAAATAATGTGTCAACCAACGCCCCCCCTCAAGATGGAGTACCGGTTCCTATCCTAATACAGAATACCCGAGGCGCAACTGGTGAGCACTCAATGCTACTTTCTAGCCACATTAAATCACATACCATCACGTTTCAGGGCTGACAGGAACCACTTGACTGGTCATATCGGAATACTTTATTTTATCCGGGAAAACAAACCTAAATACCTAGTTGAATCTAGGATCCGGATTTGAAACATAGACACCGCTTCTTCTTGGTATCTTGGGCAGATTCTTGGCATCTTTGGAAGAATCTCTACTGCGTTTGATATGGACGATAGCCTTTAAAAGGACGCAGTTATTCAAGTTAATGACGTAACTGAGTAAAATTTGGCTTTCGTCCAGAAATGTTAAGAGATCGGGCGGTATGTTGTTGGGTCCAGGCACCCTTGCATTCTTTGATTTCCGTTTCAGCAATAGCGCTTAGTAACTCTCTTGCTGTTTCGTTAGTCACACAGCATGCACTGAACCCACTTTAGTGATCAAGATTCCCTATCTTCCGAATCGACTTCAATGCATGTTGGATTCTAGAAAGTGTATAAGTCATAAACTCCAGGAATATCAATTTATCTTGTCAGAGTTATCTCTCTCTACGGTTGCCACGGTTGTTTTTTTTATTTTTATAATGACATTTTTTATGAAGTATTGTTTTTATTTCTGATTATGATATGATTTCTTGCACTTCTTATTTTCATTCGCGGGTTGACAAATATGAACCGAATTTTTGTTTATAAATCGCGATAGTAAATACGAATTTGAAAATATCTTGATTTGATACAAATTTGCCTCTCTTATTTACGCTTTTCTCTTCCTGAATCTTGAGTTTTTGCAAAAATATCTTAGCTACTGTACCAAAGAATGATTACATATTGTTAAATGTTTGATTACAACAAAGTCAAAGAATGTCAAAGAATGATTACATATTGAATGTTAACATAGCTTCGACGTTTACAAAGTAATATGCTTCAAATTCTTCTTTGAGTAGCTTAAATATGTGGTACTCACTTGGCGACAAAACAGAACTTTGAGAAGTTTTCAATAGTTTGCCTGTACAAAACAACGTTCTTGTTCTTGACCGAAAGTCTTGATAGTTAATAAAACAGATTCTTGCCTTCATCAGCTTAGCAATATGTTCCTGCGTAAATATCTTTTGATACCCACTGGAATGGTCATATAAATTGCTCGTAAGTCATTGTAGCTAAATCACCTTTCAAAAAGATTTGGCACGCGTTTTTTGCAGATAAAGAGATCTTTTACATCAACCAGTTGACCGTAGTGCGCACTATTAATTGTAGATAAAGAATGAAGAACATATATGAGCACTACAACTACCCACTGCACTGCATCTTGTTATAAATATAATAAATACAAATAAATCATAGCAATAATAATCCTTGCAGAGTCTTGGCTTTCCGTGGTGTCACCCTTTTGAGGTTTCAGCACTCTATTTTTGCCTACCTCAACGTCAAGATGACATGCCCCCATGTCTCATCACAGGTTGCAATATGTCCCAACCGATCACATCTTTTGCTCTAAATCGTACCAACAGACTTTTAAATACACCGAAACGGTAGGCTCTGTGATCACAGGGCAAGGAGTTCACATAGTCTACTTGGGAACGCCTCTATGATGGGCCTTATTGATGTGTGCCTGGGTCGGTATGCACGAGTCTGATTTTCAACAGTCTTTCAAAATTTTTCGCATCAGGCGTAGACTTGAATCCTTAAAAGAGTTCATCATTCAACTGTATAGATAGTAAACGCGAAAATTCCTAAGGTGTTATACCCTTCTGGGTTAAATATTTGATGTGTAAAGTGTTACACAGTAGATGTTAACTTTTGTTGCTCAGATGTGATTCCATTATCATACCTCCCCTCTTTTTTTTTCTACTTATACCTCACACATATTCGTATATAGTGCAACTTCTCTTACTTGTGGTGCTCTAAACAGGAACGCTGGTTGATGTTTGATTTATTCTCGCAAATACATTGAAAGCTCAATACTAAGCGAGAATTTCGAAAATTGTTAGGCGAATGATATGAAAAATATTAAGCCATTGTTTTTTACTGCCGTGATCTTTTCATTTCAATACGAAAAGTAAGAAAATACAAAATCCATTGTTAAAAAATACAAAGTCCATTGTTACTCTAGACTACGGAAAAAAGATATTACAAAATAAGAAAAAATAATATTTAAAACATAGCGTAACTGCTAGAAAGCGCCAGCAGTCTGGTGGGGCATCACAAAGTGAAGACATACGAACACCCTATGTAGCAAAACGAGCGAGCTTCCCAAGATCGAGAGCTTAGAAACTAAACAAATAGAGTGAATGGTGAGATCATGGCGACTAGCTTTTTTAGCCTAAATGTATGTGGAAATGAAAAATTCACCTTCGTTTCTATCTCTTATTTCCAACAAGTTGTGCTAATAACTAGGAATGTGTTTGGAAAATTTGTGCCGGATTCAGGCAAATTGAGAGTTTGCTTGAAGTTATAAAGCATGTCAGTGGCTTCAATACAAACCACTAAATGCCGGCGAAGGATATGAAAAGAATGCGATCTGAGATAAATGGGTAATAATGGGAAATATGGTCTTCAGTCACAGTGCAATAAGTTGAGATAGGACCACTAGTTGATGTTTTCGAAACCAACCTAAGCGGGGTACATGCTAAGGACTAAGTTATTATCTGACCACAACTCGCCCAAATCAAACCTGGTACAAGATCATCTTTTTAGGCTATGATAAGATAAAATCCTGTGATCGTAATCTGAAATTCCTACTCTTCAAAGGTATGATTTCCGGAAACTCACTCTTTGGTATTAAATATTATTTTTTTCCATTCTTGTTTTCAATGATATTCGAAGGTACTCCGGTATGAATTCTTGATTTTTTCGCTTATCAGCGGTATACAGTCTTTGCTGTGCTATTTCACTTGTGAATTTTTACGAAATCAAGTCGGTGATTGTAAAATTATTGAAGTTCATGCACGGTGAGAGTAAAGTTGACTTACAATCTCTGCGCATAGATGTTAATTGCAAAATGCACTGCATTTCAGTGAATATTTTTCAGTTCTTCATTCTAAATATTCAGGAAAAGGGACGTTTGTGTCTTAATGCCCCAGAATTCACACTGATCGACTTAGGGGAACATTTTTTTTTGGGGCTCATTTGAAAGCCCGCACTTTCCTGACTGAAATTGAAGCGTTGGCATATTTCCGACAAATTTTACGGCCAAAATTTGAAGTTTTGTATAATGCGGCGCATGGTAAATTGAACATGTCTCATCTTTGAACTGCTTTTCTCACAACCTCAGTTGCTTCTCAAATCCAAACCGTTCAAGATATCTCAGCTAAATTTTGCATGATGGTTTTGATCAACATCTATTCCAAACATAGGCTCTATTACCCTAGCTTTGAAAATACCTCTGTAACAGCCCTTTTCATATTACAAAAATACCCTTTTTTATTGTTTTTTTGTCCAAAAGAATAATTTTGTATTTATTTTATTTTCTAAAATATTATTTTTTCTGAATTTGAGATTGCTAGTTATGTGTTTCTGGTCTAGAATAAAAATTTGAAGCAGTCGCTGCAGGAGTTTACGTGTAGATGGTACCGAAAATCCGCATTTAAACTGTTTAATCTAATATTTTATTAGTTTTTGAAAAATAAAAAAATTAAAAATACACTTAAGTTAAATCTAAAACCATGTATGTTATGCTTGTTTCTTCCTTTTACAATATGCTTAGTCTTAAAACACATATACAGATAGATGCTGATATATAACAGGTAGATATAAAGTCTTATGTAGAGAATTTCACACACATGTCCCCTTAATAAGAAACAAGTAATTTTTTAAGAATCTCCACAGTATCCAGGATTTTTGTTTGTCGTTGCGTTTAAACCGGGACATGCCCATTACAAGTTGCTATCCAGAATCCACACACTTCTTGCTTATCTCAGGATAGGTTTGGTGAGTGAGTTAGTTTTTCCGATCTATTTTGAGGACTCAACTATGGAAAGGTTATAAAGTGAAGTCTGTTGAACGCTATTGTTCTTTATGGCATTTCGCATTAACGGCTTCTACCATTAGGTCTTGAAGTATTTCTACTATAATTATTCCAGCTACTGATTCTACTACTACTTCTGCTACTACTACTACTAAATAAATCATTCCTGCTAATACTCCTGATTAGCTAAAGATTAGCTAGATTAGATTAGCTTTGAAACATTTCAATGCTGAAGACAGAAGGGAAAGGACTAACGTTCCTCATTTTGGTGATGTAGTTTGTTTTAGTTTCCTTTAGTTTTGCTTCCTCGCAAATTCAGACTCTCAGTTCTGGATTAAGGAAACATAATAAAGTCTATATTCTGTATTGTGTCATTGTTGTTTAGAATTACTGGCAACTTTATTCTGATATAATTTAGAGCTTAATATGCATTCAGTTATCGAGGTCACTTTTCGACAGACTTTCAATTTCGCAATAAGTGGTTTCTCTAGTGTTTTGCAAACTATCCTCCTTAGTCGATAGCTAATGCCTGCTTGAGAAATATGCTCCTTTTTGAGGTATTCCATAATCAGACTTATGTGCTCTTTTGAGTCTTTTTGGGTCAAATAGATTTCTTTTTATGGAGATATAACCAGGATATACTGATGTGTTTTCCTTTTCAAACGCAAAACTATTCCTCAAAAATTACTAAAGAGTGTTTTTTTCTTCAATTTTTGATTGTTTCCGACCAACTGAATCGGTCAAATGAAGAAATATCCTTCTGTTTTCCTCACAATAAGTGCAGAGAATCCTCAGAATTTATACAGACGACACGATACAAATTTGTTTGGATTATGGATATTAATAGGAAGAAAAATAATGTCTTTCGCAGTGAGGTCTTTGAGTGCATCCTTGCATAGATTTTATTTATACCCTACTCCTAAGCGTGAAACCTTATTTCAGTTTTTGTTTCTTTTGTATTTGTAGCGCAATTAGTAGTTTGCTATCCTAGTTCCTTGGGTCAACTGCGTCGACGATATGATTTATGTAACACCACGAACACGTTAAACTTGTTTCCAATGTAAAATTATTCTGATACAATTTCAGCATGTATTTTCATTAATTATCCTTCCTCTTAATACGGAAGCATAAAATTCAATTACAACAACATATAGTAGTAGACATAGCGGGACAAGATCATGTCTCTTTTTCCACATACATGCAAAATTAGAACAAAATTAAACTTTTTGAAAAGTTTTTTTTTGAAAAATTTTATTATGAATTTTATTGTGAATTTTATTATGAATTCAATTTTTTTAGGCGAAATGAAGGATGTAAGTAAGAAAAACTAAATACGTGCCACCAATTGATGTTGTATTTTTAAGATTTCTTGTTTTTCATGACTGGTTTTCTTGAAAATTCAGTGAAAATAAATATCGCAAGCCAATGGTTGTTTAGTAAATATGTTCAATTCAGCTGCGGAATGTTGTTGCTAGTAAAACTAGTGGATGTAGTGTAAGAAAATGATTTTTCCCTAATTGCTTCTTCCATAAACATTTTTCTATAGTCCTATTTTTATTATTTCTAATTATTTGTTATTTTCACTCATCAAAGATCAATGTTGCGATGAATTAGTTTCAATTCGGGCTCTCCACACTTTAGACATCATTTTTATCACCCAGTAAAAATGTGTCAGATGTTCACTTAGTTTGTTACGTTAAAAAATAGTGAAATTAGGATAACTTTAAGATAAAAGTAGAAAAATGCTAAAAAAAATCAACAGAATAAAAAACAACACTACATCGATAAGCGAAATTTGTAAATCCTATAATTGCCAAGGTAAACATTAGTATGAAAGTAACTATAAATATTAAAATAAATAAACCTTTAAATGAATACCTTATACATACAAATATGTGCACGTTCTGCTTTCACTGCTGCAAGAAAAACTTATTTTAAATATAGAAAAAGAAGAAAATCAGAAGCTGAAAATCAAAAGAGTTCACTTGCTCTTTTGTTGAGTGCAAAAATGAGATTTTATTATGGTATTGTAGCATTTTTATGCATTAGCTATATGAAAGGGGTAAAACAGCGTTAAATAATCTTAACGTGAAAAAGCATTGCTTCAGAATGTGCTGCGTCTTAAATAAAAAAACAAACAAAAACAAAAAAAAAACAAAATCCAAAGAAAAAAAAACAGGAAAGATAAATAAAACTTAGCAAATATTTTTTAAAACAGAAAATAGAGTATTCATAAGTTGCGTTTGCACGGAGTAAAAATAAATAAGTAATTACTTTGCAAAAAATAAAAAAATTCACACGCACGCAAGCTAATTATATATTTTGTCAATAATGTTGATATCTTTAGCAATGCAAAATAGAGAGATAAACATAATATAATTAAGCAAAATTAAGAAGGGATAACTTAACACAAAGCTGATTCAAATAAAATGGATTAATAAATTATAGAGAATAAGCGAGAAAGTAAAATATATTCAATAAAAAATTTGAATTAAACATGACTGCAATTTCATTGCCGAGGAAATAATTTTGATGTTGCTGGTTTTAAAAGATTATTGATTTTTAAGGATTTGTTCAGCGTTTTCCGTGTATTCTTATGCCTTTACAGACTTCTAGAATCACATATATTACCACAGGTGGAAGGTAAGTAATAAAAGACTAATATAATGGGAATGAGGGGCTCAATTTTCTTGAAATTGAAGAATATTATATCTTGTATCAATTGTATGTTGTTGATTTGGATTATGGAATGAGAAGAAAATTACGGATTGAAATATGGTATAAGGACTAAATACTATTTCTGATAAAAATTCCTTCCAATTTAAGTTTTTTTCATAGATATTTAGGCCAATTTCTAGACAGGGAGAATTATAACGATCAATTCACTGAGAAGCTTAAAGCTTAAAAATTTCACAATATCTAACTCACTTAAAAGGAGAGACGAAACGATAAAAGAGATCTAAAAAATAACAAAAAACCAGAAGATGTCGCAGACTTCGTTATTCATATATAAATACCAACAGAAAATTCGGAAAGAAGTGCAAGAGCTGTGGGAAAGATCGCAGCTTTAATGGACCAATGCAAAATATCGTCATCTGGATTCTCAAGGTAATAATTCCTCCTCCACAAGGAAGCAGCTTCCTAAACTGTCTCTTCTCCTGCGGGACAGTGCGTCGCAGTCTGCCAGCAGATGCACTAGTGTCTCCTCCACAAGATTACAAAATCTACACTCATCATTCGCTGCCAGGCCCATCCTTTTGAGATGCCCTCCGAGTGTGCAGTGCCCCGTGAAGATCCCAGGCAGGACCCTCAGCTTTCTTGTATTCAATTCCATGCATGTTCGAAACTTCTTCACGTCATTAGCGTCGAGGAACAAACTTCGACATTCGAAGCCCTGAAAGTCCATTCTAGGGCCTACGGCATTCTCTATCCTCAGTTTTCTTTAGGTCACTGTGAATGAAATTCATTTAAGTTGCGCTAAAGCGTTTAGAACCGATGATTGCTGTCGATGCTCCTTTCCTCGTCAGTTGGTCCGCCTGCTCATTGCCCTTGATACCTGCGTGTCCCGGCACTCAGTATAGGGTAACGCTATTGTCCCTACTCAATTTGTTGAGTTTATTGCAACAATCTAGAACCCTTCTCGATGTAATCACCGGGGATTCTAGTGCTTCTAAGCCTGCTTGGCAATCGATTATTATCGTTACAGTTTTGCCTTTGTATCCTCTCTCTAGGTTGACAGATGTCTCTATGCATCAGACAGAGAGATACTTGGCATACTTCCTATCGGTTGGTAGTATTTGACGCCAGGCCCAAATACTCCAATTCCTGGTTCCTCGGATGTCTTGGAGCAATGCGTATACCACCCAATTGCATTTCGCGTTATGAGGTGCATATTGGATTGAACGCTCCATTCATTCTTGTCACTCAGCACTACACAAAAATTGTTGTGAAAGCTGAATGCCGATGTCAGGCGATCCGACGGTGCATATATGAATGGGGACACCTTTACTAGTTTAGCTTGGTCATTGTGCCTAATTCTGAGGTCATTTTCTTTTCCTTCATGGTACATTTTTGACATTGTGGATGTCGCTACTGTTTCCTTCACCAAATGAAGTGGCGATAGGTTTCAGATTTTCTGGAGAGCTACCGTGACACATAACTTTATAGCTCCGGTCATCCAGACACATGCCAAACGCTGAACTCGATTGATTGCGTTCCTGGATTTTGTCTGCTCAGGCCACCACTTTATAGGTGATGATTGGTCTCACCCTCATGGTGTACATCCTCCGCAGGATTTGCAGGTTACCCAGGACTTGCCTGTCATGTTACTGCACTCCATCAGAGCTCTGATAGCCTTTGCAGACACTGCCTTAATGTGCTCGTTCTACCTGAGCTTGCCGTCCAACAGCAATCCCAGATACTTGATTTCATTTTTATACTCAATCTTCACCCCATTTAGGTATATGGTGTGGAGTTGATTCATATTTCTTCTTCTTGTGAACGGCACCAGTGTGGATTAATCAGGGTTAAGCCTTAGTCCTATCATCTGGCACCAGCTGTTCACAATTTGAGCTGTACCCTGAATAATATCACACAGCGTCCCTTCGTATTTTCCTCTGGTTATAATTGCGATATCATCCGCATACAAGTGACATATCACCCCAGCTTCTTACAGTCTGCCTGAGACTTCATCTGCCACAAGAGTCCATAGTAGTGGTGAAACAAATCCTCCTTGTGGGCATCCACGATCTGTACGTACGTTGATGGTGCTTGATCACACTTCACATACAACGGTTTGCCCCGCCAGTGACCGAGACAGCCAGCGAATAAGGATAAGATTATCTTGCCTTTTCATCAGCGCCTTCCTTACCGCATCGTGGCAGGTATTGTCAAAGACCCCTTCAATATCAAGAAATGCACCTAGTGGTACCTCTTTATATTCTAAGGATTCTTTGATTCTGCGAGTCAATTCGTACAGTGCGGTGCCTGTGCAAAGATGCAGATATAATCCAGATCGAGACAATGTAGGAGTCCCCGGCCCAACGAGCTGGCATCGGTATCCCATTTGGTTCTCAGCAATCCATCGTTTTAGAAATACTCCCCGTAAATTGGCGTACTCGTTCAGCCAGTCGCTATGTTTTGCGTTCAGGTCACCTGCTAGAACATAATAATTATTGGGATAATCTAGTCGAAGAAATTTAAACACGAGGCTGAACTCTTCCCTGAATTTCGTACTCAAATTTTTCGATGCATCTGCGGGTATCACAAAGGGACGTTGGCCGCCTTGCATTTCAAGCTGTATGCATGTCAACTCTAGACTTTTAAATCCACTGAAATAAGGTATGTTTACATGTTCGTATTTGAAGTCTCGTGTGAGCATTATTGCTATCCTTCCACCGTTAGTCGAGTTGGGTCTGTCAGTACGTATGAAGTTGTAGTCCTTGAACTGTACGTTATGTCTTTCGTTTAGCTTTGTCTCGCTCAGTAGTACCATGTCAGGTTTGTGTTCACAGACACAAAATCCAGTAGGTCTAACATCCTATAGACACTCACTAACGAATAGCTAGACGTGCTTATAAGGCCCTTATCGTGGAGCTGTGATTAAGCAGGGTGTTTTCGGTTTTACCCAACCTATTCAAGATAATCTTAAACATAGCGGATATATACCCCGTGGGGGTGGGGATAGACACCCCGACGTGTGAGGGAGCCTTGACCTCATGTGGGCTTCTCTCCAGCAATTTTACTGGGTATAAGTCACCAGGGCATTTTTCAGTGGTGGAACACTTGGCCCCTGAAGAATCAAAAAATATAAGTGAAAAAATCAATGAGGCAAGCATGTTCGTCTGGAGGCCAAAACTACTGCGATCTCCACCTCAACGAGTAGCCAAGCCTACCCAAGGCAGTGAGGAAACACCGAGCAAGCAAAACTTCATCAACCGCTTTGCATCAGCGAAAATGTGCTTGTCCACAACATTCCTCCTTCATAAGGCGATGGAGCAACGATACAAGAAGCGTAGTAGAGGCTTTGGGCACTGGAGCCATCGATCCAAAGTGCCATTCTCCGGGGGTCGTCGAAAGTCATAAACCGAACAACGTGGAAAGCGAAAGCATTGATGCTCAAAAGCAACAAGACCCTCCTGCTGACATTATACCGGGAAGCTCACCTGAGGACGACCTGATCAGAAAAAAGCCGTTGACAGGCGTGAGAAAGAGTGGCTAACATAAAACACTTCATTGCACTCATCAGTAGACGTCTTTTGCTCGATGTTGGTCCCCGCGTGTTGGCCATAATGCGGCTGAGAGCCAATACTCCCACAGAACCTGCTCGAGAAAGCTCATCTGATTGTATTTGATTGATTCTTTCGACTCGATGATCATTTCTCGAAGGACACGAGAGATCCGCTTCTTGGTCAGTACGACGACCTCAGTCTTTTCCAGCGCTAGGCTAGGCCCACGGTCTGTCATCCACTAGCTCACTCCACGTATTACCGCACCCAATTTGAGTTGCGCCTGTCCGGCAGTACGTCCGGCGACTAGTACTGCTACGTCATCTACGTAGCCAACCATGAGCGACTCCCCCGGTAACTGCAACCTCAAAAGCTCATCGTACGATAAATTCCAGAGGTTCGGGCCAAGAACGGAACATTGCGCCACGCCTGATGTCAAATCCATTCTTCGCCGGCCTACCAATGTGTCATAGATTAGCTTCCGGTTTTTGAGATAGTCCTTCAATATACGCGTATCCGCGTATCCTATATTCGTATAGGCTAGGCCTCGGTCTTTTCTTTAGATATCTTGGCTTGATGATTGACTCGAAGATGAGCTTTCTCGAGTAGGTGCGAGCGTCGGCGGATAAGCCTTCTGTGGGAGTATCGGCTCTCAGCCGCATTATGACCAACACGCGGGGACCAACCTCAAGAAAAAGACATTTACTGATGAGTGAAATGGAGTCAGTGCTCTTGTATGGCTCCGAAGTCTGGGCGGACGCTCTTAGTAAAGAGTCGCACCGAAGGCGTCTGGCACAGGTGTAGAGGCAAGGAGCATTGCGGATAGCGGCTGCATATCGCACTGTCTCTGAACCTGAGGTGCTGGTAATCTCGAGGGTGGTCCCTATTAAGTTACTTGCAGACGAACGGAAACGTGTATAGTAGGGGGACGGGGAGTCGGTGAGAGGAACCGTGAGATGAGGGGAATGGAGAAGGACATAACCTTGTGGCAGGAAAAATGGGAAAATGCACCGTGAGGCAGGTGGACCGCACGGCTGATTGATTATTGACTTGGGGCCGTGGTTCTACAGAATGCATGGTGAGACTGACTATTACCTGATGCAACTACTCAGTGGGCACGGGTATATTCAGTCTTACCTGTATAAGATGGGAAAGTCACCGTCCCCAGCCCGCGTGTTCTGCCCGGGGATGACAGATGACGCTTGCCACACGTTCTTTGCGTCTGTAAGATGGACAAGACTCCTTTCGCATCGCTCGGAGAAAAAAGGCGTGCTCTCTCCAGAAAACGTAACGGGAAAAATGATGCAATCAAAAGACAATTGGCACTGTGTGTCGCATTACGTACGGACAGTTTTCTTTATTAAGAAGGGGATCATGGATCGCTTGGCATCGCAGAGGGAGGGGGGATCTGTCTCACAGCAATTCTCTTCCTTCCTATCCTTCCGTGCAGAAAGGGGGATTTCCTTTACCCTTAGGGCGCCACAAGGCGAAGATTAATAAGGCCTAGTCCGAAGTAATGTGACAAACGGTTGCAATTCGGTGTGAGAGGAGAGGTATTTAGTCGGTAGTTTTGTTGCCACCGGGATTTCGACACTCAGGTCGTAAATAGCTTTCACCTCCTAACCATAAAAAAAAACTTAATTTTGTTTACCTAAATTTTTTATTATGCATTGTGCAATACTAATTTTTGCTTTATAATAATAATTGTTATTAGAAATTATTTTAAATACATGTATACGATATCAATCAATTTGCGGACGAAGATTCAAATTAGCATCTATACTATCTGGAAAAAGAAGTTTATAATTATATGCGGAAATCCACAAGAAAATCACCGAGCACATACATTTCCTTTTACAGAGGAGCAATAAATAATCGCAATATGCTTTCTGAGAAAACTAAGGCTGCACTGGAAAGTAAGTATCACTTCTAAGTTTAATTTTTGATTATCGCAGTTTTTGTTTCCAAACGTACTGAATACTAGTTTATTTACTTACATATTTATTCACTTACTAGCTTGAGTTTGGCATTCTTCTCCAATTCATAGTCATTCATAGTAGAACAAATGATTTTATCCTTTTTTTTGACCTTGCCCTTATGTTACAAGTGTTCATTCAAGCGATGGTCACGAAATTCTCACATCCATAACATATATTCTCCTAATTGACCACTTTTCTCTATTGGTTGCGTCCTTATACTGGATAACAAATCCTGAACAAGAGTAGATTTTCATTGAAATGCTCGGATGCAAAGGACACAAATTTGTACTTCGCTAAATGTTCCTCTAATTATCTGAGCTGAATCTGCAAATTATCATGTCTGGGCCATCAGTTTAGCTTTTGGATGTCTTCCTGGGGGCGGTCGTAATATGTGAATAAGTCCAGAGACAAAAACAATCCGGGAGTGCCTAAACGATTTACGATATTTGCATAGCTCTATCTATTTATCTATGGAAAATTAAACTAGGTGGTTTAACTTTCCTCAAGATAACGAACGTGTGTGCCATGAAGGATACGTACATTGTACTGATGACAGTTGAGTGAGTACACATTGCTTGTTTCGCATCGTAATGTGAATGAATACGTGGAGATAATAAACCTAAAGGATCGTTCGTGCCGAAATACGCAAACAACCCAATGCCCACGGGTGGAGGTGGAAGAACGTTATCATGCGAGTGCCTCGTAATTCAAGGTAAAGAATTCATAGGGACGTTTGCAAACTTCATGTTAACGTGCATTTGAACGCTAGATATATTGATCCAGTTTTCTTCATTACAAAGTTCTGAACCTAAAAATGACTACTTTTGAGATTTAATTGATACAATACAGAGAACAATAATTGTAAAAATCTCTTTTTGTGATTTTGACACTGAATCATCTCTCTGGTAGCCAGTGAAATGTAATGCGTAATTCAAATTAACTTTAAATTCTATGGCATTGCGTTAGGAAAAATCTAACCGCAGCTGTAAGGCTTAATGTATTAAATGGTTTCAAAAGAAGCAAAGAAAGCCGAACAAAGATCCTAGCTGAAGCATTTTAATGAGAGCTAATCCTAGCCTCTGGCATTGTATACAACACAAATTTCCTCAAGCAATTCAGATTTCCCCCACACCAACGTACAGGACAAACAGCAAAGGCATTCTATAATCTCTGCGCAATGCGAACAGCAAGAGTAAAATGCTAGAAGACAAAGGAGAGTAGTCCTCGTCTGCCCTATAATACAAAACTTCTCGCCATCCCCAATAGGCGGCCGCTCATGATACGAGACCGTGGAAAATGGAAGGAGTCCAATTTTCGAAAATTTCGGCAATAATGACTAGACAACTTCCATTAGTCAGTTTTCTAGCATGAAGTTCTTCTTTAAACAGTTTTCGTAAATAAACAACTCAAGGTCCTTTATCGAATGAGATGCTGTATTTCCTTACTGGTATCTTAAAGAGAACATCAAAAATTTTAAATCACTCTATCGACGTTGCCTTAAATATGCTATAACATATTTTATCCTGATTTAATACTCCAAGTACGTATAATACATTATCCTTACAAACGAGATGTTTCAGTGAACCAAGGCAAGTTTTTTGCTAAAAGAGCATCATTTTTTGTTCTGTTCATCTACTGATTATGACTTTTTAGTTCCTGTTTCTGATGCATTGATCTGATCTGATGCATCATTATTCATGAATCAGATGGTATTACTCTGCACCTCAAAACATTGAATTTTATTAGCGCATTGACTATTATAGAAAAGTGTCCACCTAATACAGTTTCGCGGAAAACACATTGATATGAACACATAAAGCGAAAACTGTATGCCAGCTCTCGCTTTTCTAGTTTCCATATCGAACGTTATTGCGTCTAAGTCAGTGATGCGAACTAGCGATTTTTCAGTTCCATAGAATTACGTATTCACAGTATTGATGAACTATCCTTTAATTCCTTTGCTACCCTATCCCTATTCTGTAATTTCAAAATAGTTGTTAGCGGTTGGCATGAATCTCCTGAATGCACTGGATGAGAGAATACCAAACTCGCTCGTTCCATTCGGTCATTGCGACAATCCGTGGTTGAACTGTTGTATTGTCATGGTCCAATTATTTTTTGGTGTATTTTTATAGAGGGTGTTTTTAACAAGGAAAGGACGAGAAGTTAGCAATACTTTTTAATGCTGCGTATGATGTGACAGCTTCTATGCGGTTTATGGTTAGCTTGGTTAGCGACTGTATCATAACCTGGTTGACTCCTGGACAACGTGTGTAAATTATGCGAATCTATTTCGAAAAACGTTTCTGTTCGAGAAACTCATCGCGGACTCGGTTAATTTTATGATCAAATATAATCACCCATCGTCTATTTTGCTTAGCGATGAGGCTCATGACTGGTTGAATGGCTACGCAAATAAAAAAAACTGCCGCATTTTGAGTCGCACGCAATCACAGGAGGTTGTCCAGACATCGTGGCATTGGGAGAAAGACACTATTTGGTATGCTTGTGGGTGGGTAGAATCGATAGTCCATATGATTTCAAAAATGCTGTTATGCACAACAGTACAGTTATAGATCACTAAAGAGCCATGATCAATGATTTTCTCGTTCCGGAATTGAGTCGCCGTGATGTAGGAGATCTCTGGTTTCCGCCACATGACGCGGCATACAACGCAGATCGTACAAATACCGACTTATTGAAAGAAACATTCAACGAGCGCATAATTTCAAGTTTTGGACTTTTGATCTCACCTGCGAGAACTTGTGAGGGTATTGTAAATCACTTGTCTACACAAGCTACTACAAGCTCAAGAAACTTTGGATTTGGAATTATTATTTAGAGCAATTGAAAAGTAGACCTCTTTTTTGAACTTCCTCCGTGCCAGTCGTGGCACTCACATGGCCGAACTCATATTCAAAGAATTATCTTTCAAATAAAATCAATTTGAATCAGTCAGTCCAAAGAATTAAATGGTATCAACATTTTATACCTCTAAAAACCACCTTACACAACCATTTTCTTTCCATTCTAATTAAATTGGAATAAACAGAGGCCTGACGCATCGATTACAATTGATTGTTTAACCTTCCTCGTATCAACTAGCATTAACAAGGATTAATATACTTAAAAGAAAGATGGAAGAGTTCAAGCTGATTTCCAACATATGTCCTTGCTGCTTCTTATCAGGTGACAATTCGTTGACTGGAACACATCGACAGACGCTGCCCACATGATGGATGCTGTTTGTTTGATTTGGGGACTTAAGAATATTTTATCTTTAGATCTTAAATATCTTCGTCAAAATTTTTTTCAAGAACTTCTAAATTGGCACGTGGAAACTTTTTGGATTGGAACTTCTAAGTGGCAAATTTTTTAACTGTTTAACTTTTTTGTTTCATGAAAAGATCGGTTTATCTTATGATCCAACCAGGATCCACCTCGGTTTGTTTCCTTATTTCTGACGGTTGTTTACAGCCGTTTCTTGGATACAACATTATTTAGATGGAACGATATATTTATTGAACCTTTATACATACATGTCTTTCTTAACTAACTATGATAAATATGTGACAGTAAAAAACTGTCAAACAGCTTCTGAAAAATGAAAATCTAATCGAGAAGGATTTTTTTTGCTAGATACGACTTGTTTTATTTATCTTTTGCTCGTCAAGCTTTCATTTGTGTTGATTACGATGTTCCTATCCTAATTCATACCTGGTTGATGGTTGGATGGAATTCATACATTGATGGTTGGTAAGTCCGAAGGGATTATGGAGCAGGGACTCCTTAGTTGACTTAGGCGCTCTATATTCTCGTGTGACATGTACCTATTCTTTGTGGTGGACGCAATGAGTGCCGTGAAGTCACCCGTGGTTGCCTGGTCCGGCCTGGACATAGAATGGTGGCCTATAATTTGAAAATGCATCGAAGGATTTCATTATTGGCAGATTTGAACAGAAAAGTGTGATGGGGGCTAGGTAAGCTCAGGAGGCATTTCGCGACATTTTACGATAACCCAAGTCACATGCGATAGCTTCGGGTTGAATTCAGCACTTACTAAGTTTGATCTTTTGATGATTCAATCATATAATTGACGATACGATTAATTTTTGTTTCATCGTAGATTATACTGCTACGGTAGTACTTTTTCTTAGGTTTTCGGCATTTGGACAAGCACTTCCTAGAATCCTTCAATCGAATATCTGCAGCTCTTTGGTGACGCTGGCAGAGATTGTTAACAAAACCAGGAAGCAGTATGATATTTTGGGCCTGATCATGATCTTGTACATAAGCAGTTTTGTACTGATGCTGACGGAACTGCTGGATGTGCCAGCGCTGCAGAGGCTTTGAAAATGATCGCATGGAAGTGTTGTGGTCGCATGGACGGCATGGAAGTGTTGTGGATATGTCCACTGACATAACTTTCGTTAAGAAAGCCACCTGTGATGTTTATTACTGGTATGGCGCCTTCATTGTTGAGGAGTTTATAAATAAGTCCATTTGAACACACTGAGTTAAATGCTTCTTCAAGATCAATAGTGCATCGGTTGGTCGTTTTATTGTTAGCCTGGTTGAAACGCGATCCTGTAACAGTTGCACTGCGTGCTTCGTTGAAACCTTCTCTTGAAATCCGAATTGCTTGCCATCCAAATGGCTTCAACGAGAGAAGTATGACCTTCTCCAGTATCTTCCCTTAATTCGAGAGCAATGGATACAACATTCTTACGGCCAACTCATACAACACCTTCATCTGGAACATCATTCGGTAACATATCCGCGTGAAGATTGTCTAGATCAATATCATCAGAATCAATAAGATGATTTGGTTTTAGGGGCGCAATTACGATGTCGACAAGTTATTCGAGTTCTGCTACATCCTCCAAATGCGAAACTCTAATTTTGACGTCATGCTTAAGGATTCCATATTAATGCCATTGTACTCAAATGGATACACCTCAAAATATTCGTTTTTATCATGGTGCGCACATCATAAAGCACTAAGTTAATGGAAATAATCAAAAAACTTTGTAACCAACAAATCTTTGAAAGCGACCAGAACAAATTTTTTTTTCTTGGTTCTAACATTATTTATAAATACGGATAATACACAATCAAATAACACACGGATAATACCCGTTGCACCAATAACACTTTTATAACCTTTGTTCAGAAACGGTTCCTATCAAACTGATGCAGATCTGACGTTCATAATTTCGCACAAAATGTTCGCCCTTTCTGTAAATACCGGTTCCGCTAGATAGCGAAATCATTTTTCTATCGATCGAGCCCGAACATGCTACTATTTGCACTGTTTCTTAAACGAGTACATTCGGAACAAATCGTTTAATATTTGACTTGATTACAGAGAATTTAAAATGTTAAAGCTTGGACAACCTTTTACAATAAGTAAAACTTAATATGTAAATCGTTTTCAGGAATTTAACAGCAAATATAATATTATTTTATTTACCAATTTATAAAGATAAGATTTAACTTTAAAGATTGTTTCTGACTGTTATGTCAATTCGAATTGCAGAATAGATTTTTTCACTTTTCTATAGTCAAGTTGTTTTTAAATACCTTATTCATGTACCTGAACAATTAGGTATTTATCTAGTTTTCTTTTTTGCTACATTTACTTGGAAATCTTAGTAGTTTTCGTTGAGGACACCAATTTTAATTCCATCCATGAAACCAATAAAGCTGTGTAAAATCCAATAAGCTAAACAAGAATTTTTGTTTAAATGGAGATATAGAATGTATCTAAACTTCAGATGTTACGAAGAGCAGCAGTTTACTGGGTGACCTACTGTTTTTTGTTGCTTTTTGCCTTCTGGTGCTGTGAGTTTTATTGATAATTAAGTATCATTGTATAGTATTTGGACCCTCAGCATGCGATTCGTTCAAAAGTTATTTAAATTTCAATTATAAATGCTTCATTGTTTAGAATGTTAAGTCTTGAAATGAAAAATAAGCAAAACTAAAGTCTCATCTGCATGACACCAGATGTATGCAGACTTACAAGCATGTAAGTGTATGCATACGCTCATATTTTTAGCATGATATCCTGAAGCAATTCCTGAAATTACCAATACGACACATATCAACACATGATTCCTGCTGTATTGCATCTATCCTCAGTTCAATCTGGTTAAAGCGAAATACAGTGGAGTAGGGAGTAATTGGATTTAGTGACAGAGCCGGGGCTGATTCCGAACTGGGAAATTTTACCGAAACCTCGGCATGGTACCCGTGTCCGCCGCGAGGCAAAATTTTCTGCTCAAATTGCTAAGGATTTTCGGTTGAAATCTCTCGTAACGAGTTTTTCCTCTAATCTAATTTTCCAATATTGAAAGTTTAAAGGGAAGCGAGATGAATTGAGAAAAATTACTCGTTTTCAAACTAGACTTCACGTTTAACCAAACAATCGATGTTATTTAAAGAACCCGATCCGAGTGTCCTTTACATGTTCTTGGTCTGTTTCAGAAATGCTATATGCCAGTCTGGGACTGCTTTGAAATTATACATTCTTGGGTTATTGAATGTCAACGAAGTTAAATATTGAATATCTTTCCACGAGAATAATTTTGCAGAACATCCTTTTGGCCGTAAGATTGTATTGATTTTTCATCCAATACTTTGTGCTGAATACAATGGTAACTTAGATGTTCGATAGCATTTGTCGAACGAAAAGGAAACTGAACTGGCGTGTTATTGGAATAATGTGAAAACAAGTATACGTTTTATATTACTGCTCGTAGACAAATGTCTTATAAATGTACTCAGAAAGCACAGCCCTGCGTCCTTATTTTCTGAGAAATACGTTAAATACTTTATGTACTTGATATGGTTTTGCCGTAAGAAAATTCTATGAAAACCAGTGGACTGTTTGTTACCTCCTGCAAACTAAAAACGGAGCTTTATTTATTAAGATTGATTTTCCCTCAATGATGAAAAGGACACCAGAAACGTTAGCTCATTGTCATTATATTTCAATATATATGTTTTTGACTCATAAACTGCAAAAAGCATCTTATACTTATAAAATAAATAAAAAGCGTTTTGTACTATTTTATATTAATATAATAATTTTTTATAATGAATTTAAATAAATACATGAGTTTTCATAAATAGATGTATGTTAAATCAATCCAATTATCATTTATCCTTTGGCGCATTGAAACTTAGAAGGGACCTTTCGAGAGGATTTGGTTCTGTTAGTAAAAGGATGATTTTGCTTCAAGATTTTCCTGTAGCGGTGACAGAGTTGTAAAGCATGTCTTTATGTTCCATAACTTCTCCTTGCTAGTTTGTAACATATGTGCTGTATATGTGGACATTTGTGCATCTTTTAAGTACTAACTGCAATTCTCATCATCATCTCATTCTTTTATTTTTACAGATAAGAGACAATTTCTATGGAATTTCTCTTATGGGTGAAGCATTTTATTCTAAAATTTTTTTTTTTAGAGGCAAAGAACTTTAAGTTGGCAACACTTTTTAATGATACGTACGATGTGACTGCTGTCACGCGTTTTATGATAAGTTAAGTTTTCCATTTAATCAAATCAGATCGATGTCTGAGTAACGTCTGCAAAACATTTACGCACACTCGCACACTTGCTCAATTTTATGATTAACATAACCGTCCATCAGAACAATTCATTCAATTAACCATGGGTCGTTTCTGGGCCGCGTTTACTCTCACTGAAAATACACATCCATGCAGACATGGTACGGTGCGTAAAAAAGAAATCAGCAGCTTTAGCGTAGTCTCAATGAAGACCCAAGTGACTCCATTTGCCATCGTGCTCAAGAATTAAATCTGTGCCCATCCACATTATGGAAGATTTTACGGAAGAATCCTGGTTTGCTTGCCTACAAAGTCCAATTTGTGCAGGGATTGAAGCTGAACGACGACCGGAAAAGGCTCAGATTCGGTGAATAGGCCCAAGAATAAATTGCTACTGGACCCGAATGTCATAAGAAAATTGTGTTTAGCGATGAGGCTTATTCCTGGTTGAATGGCTACGTCGGCTGTAAGCAAAAATGGCGCATTTAAACTGATGAACCATAGGAGGTTATCCAAAGTCTGTTACATCCTGTGAAAGCCACTCTTTGGTGTTTTTCATGGATACAATTACTGGTCCATATGTCTTCAATACTGTTGCTGGAAATAGCATGACAGTCAATGCTGACCATGATAGAGCCATGATCAATGACTTGCTCGTATGAGATTTTTGCCGTAATACAAGAAACCTCTGACTTCAACAGGATGGCGCAACATGCCATACAACTTGTGAAACCATCGAATTATTGAAAGAAACATTTGATTAGCACATAATTTCTCGTTTTGGACTTTGAAGCCGGCCTGCAAGATCTGAAGTTTTAACATGACTTGTAAATGAAACTGGTTTCAAATGACCCGAAATCACTAAATTTAATAGTAAAGCCAACGCGATTTCCCATTTTGTAAGTATATATCCTTGCCATACAAAAAAGATGACACTTTAATATGCATTGATACCAAAATATGTACTTAGCTTTCCTGTTTTTATTCGTTTTTATTCGATGCCTTCATTTAGAACACCTAGTAAAGCTTCATCCTGTAGAATATTCTTCCTAGATACAAACATAACAGCCATACCACAGTTTGCCAGTCGACAGTAGTTGCTATAAAAGCGGCCAAAGAGGCGGCGACACAAAGATTTAATGGAAGAATAAAAAAAATTCTCGGGCGAAAAGACGGCACTGCAAGTGGGTGTTTCTGGATGCGTAGTTATACAACTAGTGCAGAACTGTAGGCATGCTCTCCAAGCACCAACCAATCAAGCAAATATAACGCCAACATGTGCCCCTGAGCACGGCGGTGTTGAACGAAATGAAGGAGCTAATGGTTTAGCAAAAGCAGGACCAGCCTATCAAAATGAAACTAGCATAGACAAAGACAAAGTGTCACTAGATACTGTATAAAGAGAATTTAACGCAATCCACTGAAAACAGATAGAATGACAAGAAGGACTGAAGGATAAGCAGAACTCTTCAAGGTCAAAAAAATTCGTAGAGAAGAACAAAAAAGGCGTAAGAACACTTGTGGTAATATTTATAGGTCACAATATACTAAGGAAACACGCGAAACGAAAGGGAATCCAAACGGATAACTATAGGGTGGAAAAGATAAGTTCAGAACATTTCTTCTTTGATCGGCTGAGCCTGGCAATACAAACAACTCACGCGGCTGAGAAGTGCTAAGGTGACAGAGTTGGATTACTTGGAGACCTCTTTGGTTTCTGTAGGAGTACATGATGGACTACTTAATTTTAACAAATACATTAGTTCAGAGTTTAGCTATCTAAGTTATCGCAATGTTGAGAAAAAACTGCCCTTTTCTTGTAGAGAGGCATGGTGAATTTATTGCAGATGGGACGTAAATTTCGATCTTTTTTCCTTGAGTATATTGAACATCCTTGCAATGTACAAAGCCTTTTTATGACGTTTCATTTACATTTTTATGGACGTTTTAGAATACATGTTTCGAGTCTTTGGTGCAGTTTTCTAGGGAACATAAGGTTCTGTCTTCTCGTCTTCTCTCACTAAGGATAAACCTTACTCTCCCCTTGGATTTTCGAATTATTGTTGAAGTTAACGAGAAGAAGAAATTTTGTGAAAATGGACAGCAGACGCATAGGATTTTAGTTTACTGACAAGGTTAGATCTTTACTGGGCTTCGAATGGGTGAATCAAGTACGAGTTTCTGAAAGGTAGGAAACTGCGAAAGTGTGATGCAAGCACTGAATAGGAGGCTTCCTTTTCTTGGCGAATCCATCTGTACCAAGTACTCTCCAGTTCTTAACATTCCTAAATAAGTTTTTGCTTAACGAGGCTAAACTGAAACCTTCTGTGGAATGTGTGTAGCATATGAAACTACAAAGATTTCCTAAGAAACCTACAAAGATTTCGCTGATATTGTTACACATTTTTTCTGCAGAATTATCATGCGATCTATGGAACCTTTCAGTCAGGGAGTCTGATTTTCAGCCCAAACCTCTGAGAAAAATGTATCTCCGCTGTCGTTTTTCAGAGGACAGGGTGCGGAATTATATATTCTCTCAGATACCTTACAGATCCCAAGGCTTATGAAAGTTGTACTTAAGGTACTATTGCCTATTATAATTTTGATGAAATTTTTTTTTTTGCACACAGATTTCGATTCCTTAGACTTTCAACAGTAACTTGAAACGAACTGAAAACGAAATACATTAACTTACGTGAGTGCGCGCTCCCAGGTTGACGCAGATGCTCGGCTTTTATCTATATCGCTTTTTCCAATACCGGTTATATATTTACATTGATATTGTTCCATTAGGTTCTCAGTTTTATTTTAGTCGCTATAGAAGTACTTTCTCATAAAAAATGCCTACTAATAGAGCAAAAGGTAGCAGAAGTGTAAAACCGCGAAAAAAATGACTGAGATGTACAATTTTCAATGAAAGACAAAGGACACTCCTCGAAATCATGGAACTCATGGATTACACCAAAGGAAACTGCTCTTACGACTACGCATTGACAAAAGACAAAGAAAGAATAACGCTAGCTCAAAAGCGTAAAAGGTAGCAACAAACGAAGGGCATTTGGATAAAAAAAGCCTAATTGCAAGAACAGCAGGCATTTGAGGTTGCAGGCTTACTTTTATGTGGTCCAGACATGGCAGATTAACTGCTAGTAAGCCAAAAATTGATGTTTTCAAAGCTATTTACTAAATTAACTTAAAACGAGTTTTTATCGAAGTAACGTTTTTTTCAAATGTTGATTTAGTGTTACTAATAATATTATTACCATTCCATATTCTATTTTAAACGAGATTCATTGAAGCGGGCGAATTATTCACAAAAATGTTTAGTAGTAAGAATAATTTTTTCTTAATTTTCCGCTGCTTGCTATAAATGCAGGACGAAAGGTAGGAGATTGTATAACGAGGCATAAAATTGTTTTGTTTCGTCAGTTATGAAAAAGGAGTCATTGCTCATCGTTATCATAGAAATACAAATTTTTCTACCCTAAGAAAATTTACTTGGCCGAATTATAGAGTCAAACCCGGAATACGTTTAGGATTTACCTTGTAAGCTCAGTTATTCTATTTCAGGTCACATTTTGAATAAATTTTGTAGTGGGAACTTATGTTACAGCATGCACTACCAAGTGTTTGATCAACTATGCGGAGTCATAAGCAAGAACAGACGATAGCACTTTATCTTTTCATGCAAGGCCCAACGGCTTGAAAACCTTGAGCAACCTAATAAATTTGTTTGAGTGCCTTGGTTCGTCACATTCTCACAAGAAAGCTGAGAATAATTAAATTACATTGCCCCATTTTTCAGGGGACACACACTCTGTCTGGGAAAGCCTTGTTGACTCAAAGAAAGCGTAATCGTGTACATACGAGAGCATCTTATTCACGTTATCCTTACTATTTGCCCTGACTATGGTTTCCGCCAGGCGCCAACCATCGTATGCACCTTTAGTCGCCTTCGTTGGGAATCAACCAATTGCCACTTAATGTGACACCCATCCCATCTAACATCAACATCTTACCACTGTGTACTCACACTCTTCTGCACGAAGTCCGGAACGTTGAAGAACCTTTATTTGCTAAATGTGTCAAGCAATAAATCGTTTTATGGTGTCATTAATGTACTCCATTCTGCTCACCTGCAACCACTGCAGGGGATGCATCCGGCTGCAGTGTGCGCTCAAGATGAATGTAATGGGAAATTACTCAAGTCAGCAACTTGCCGACTAGAATGCGACCTTTCTTTTATGATGGGTGGGCGAACGGCTTTCATGCGTTTAAATGTTCTTAATGTAGTTTGTACACACAATAGATCCTTCTCATATGCACACCTACAGTTCAACTGCAGACGGAAGTGCTGTGTTTGCCGAAGCGATTTTTTAAATAGGAACGCCTGCAACAATGCAACCCATTAGAGTTAATGGATTCTTACAATTGGTGTACAACAACATAATTACAAAACGAAACAAGGATTTCGCTGTTGGCTCACAATAATCTTGTGTGTGAAACTATAAGGGGGCGCAACAAGTGGGAAATAGTGAATTAAAATGATTAGGAACATTAAATTCACTCTTTTTGTAAACGAAGGTCCTTCCTTACAAGGGAAGGTGTGTGAATAGTTGCTGAGGTTGAATTTTCCGAGGCAGATTTCAAAATGCTTCCAGTCAATACATGGAACAAATGAAAAAACCTAACTAGTAGCTGTTTCATTTGTTGCTCATATGACAAACGAAAGGCAAAGGACGCTCTTTAGCTCTCTCTAAGCTGAAATTCAGTTTGCACTCGTTTGTAAAAGAAATCTACAAACACTTTTATCGCTTTGTTTCCTTTGTACAAAAAGTACTTCTTTATGTTCGAGGACGTATTTTTTGCTTTTATGAATTAACGCCTAAGCAGTTGAGCACTACTAACTTGCGCTCTGTATGGAAATTACTGACGAATCATCGACTAACATTTCTTGGGAAAAGAATAAGGACTAGCCTCTGCTACCACACAACAATGCAGGCATCGTAATTTTTCCGTGTTTTTTTTGCTGATCACGTTTACCGCATTTATCCTACCCAAGATCTCATCCTTTTTATTTTATTTACCATCACTATTCGTTTCAAAAATCTAAAGCGGTTTTTGGGTAGAATTTCTTCGCGTTTTTTGTTTGAGAATGGTCATTTGGACAAGTGGGTTCTACCATTTCAGCCGCAATCATGTTTTCACGCAAAAGTTAAGTATTATTTTTTTACGGAGCTCATCAGTTCTTTCATATGCTATGTTAACATTTAAAGAAGCTGCAGACACTTATCGAACATCTATGGAGAGATTTAATAAATGATAATCTTTAAATGATGAAAGAAGTGTAAATGAATAAATCATTTCCTTAATCATATATTGATTTTTTTCATCTCTTTCAATTATAGGGAACAGACTATTATTGTTTCATGCTTATTTTCCAACAGCGTTAATGATTCATGAGGTACAGCGTAGCTGCATACAACTTTCTGTTAGCTATTCAGTTGGTGCATACGCTAAAGTTAGGTACTCATTAACTGTCTATGAAAGACATATTTTTCTTCTTGAATTGCCGCTTCAACGAACACTCTGAAACTGTTGAAACTGAGCTGAATAAGGTAAATTCAAAGTCTCCAACCTAACAGCCACACCAAAGAGTGCTACATAAACCCAAGTGAAACCTGCGACCATCAAAAATCTCATCAAACCAGGATTTTCTTACGCAGCAGCTGTTGAAACGGACCTCCCATATAAAACTCCACCATATACATTTCAAAACGAAATATCCTCCTGACTGCAGGGCTTGCAGCGAAACTTCTACAATCCTTCCCCACCTACAACTCCACCGCCAATCCTTAATAGAAAAAAATCGTTATGTGTTCCATTACAGCGTCCTCAGATGGATATTAAAATAATTGAGATTACCATCAACTAAATTGTCTGTATGGTTTGCCATCACGAACTTGAGATCTTCTTACATTCACATCAACCCCACATTGTCCGCCTTTGAGGAACTTAAACCTCACCATGGCACAAACACCATTTCCACTCATTCAACATCTCTCGGACTGATCGCCGAGACTCTCACATTGCTGGCCAGCTGCAATTCTTGTCCACATAAAATTTAAATCTACGCAGCTCATCCACCCTGCCGGAAAGAATCCACATTCGAATCTACCAAGATTTCCATCGAAACGCGAAACGAAGTGATCTTCTGCTAAGCAATTTAAAGTTAAAGAAGCAACTCAATGAAGCTGATTTCATGATGCTATTAACTTTCCTAAGAAATTACGATTGCAGAAAGCAGAAAATCTCACATAATAGTAAGAGCTCAAGACACCCCCTATGGTTAAATCGTGGCCCCAACGCCAAAGGCACCACTCTTCAATGCTGGTATTCCAGCCACGTGAATCCTCTCCGAATCTCCCTACAAACCCCTATAAGCCATACCTACCCAGAAGGACCATCATACCATGACTAATACAGAGTCAGCAATGATTTTCCTAATGAGCACCATCTTCCCACATTCCCTTTCTCCCCTACTGCTCCTAGAATAAGTCACCACGACGCCGTAGCCTTACTCCGAGAACGTTCACCCACACAAACTCGATCCTTGCGCTCGACTTACTCGAAATCGAATGAAACTTAATCGACACCTCTACCGCAAATTCAAACCCAACACACCATCTGATATCAATTGCATCACTAACCAATCAATCGCCGAAAGAGTAATTTTATATACCACCCCCATACATGTAACCACCAAGAAGTTCAAACGTAAAAGATTGCTCAAGAACTCATCGAAGCTGTCGACTAAAGAGATATTTATAAACGTCTATTATACAATCAATGTAATTCCCAACAACTCCCATATTTGAAAAAAAATCCAACAATTATATTACTACATCCATCCTAGTATTCAACATGTCTATTAACAACTTCAACTTACTCTACACCTACCCAACATATAACTTCACCAAAACATCTTTCAAGAACTCCAAAAAACGTGCGTCTGACACAATCTGAATTCTCATATACACCCTCGAAATATATCACCTACTCAAAAACAAAATGATTAGCCGATTATTTCCTCACCATACATCTCACGTCTGTTCACCGATGAGATTCCAACATTGATTTCGCATTGAATGCCACCATTGACTACTCACGATCCACGTTGCACGAACCCTCACCTTTCTTCTTTCATCTATCTTCTATCAAAACCAGCCAACTTCGTGATCTTCCTTTATCGTAAAATTCGTCGAAATAGTTATCAGAACGTTCATCGATCAACACTGCTCTTGCTTCATAATTATCCCAGATTTCCTGTTCACAAGCCAACCTCTGTATTCAATAGACCATCCTGTACTTACCTTCATAACGCACCTCCAGACGAGTGCTAACTAAAATCTTCCTTCCGTCGCCTGCCTCAGTGATATCGAAAAAGTTTTCAATTTCGGCTGGTAAAACGGTCTGGTTACCATGCTTGTAACAGCTTGTCTTCAACCTCCTCCTTTACCTCAGCAAACTTTTTTTTCTGGCTAACAGGAAAATTTCAAGTTGAACTCCGAAACGCTCACTCCTCTTGGAAAGTAATGCCAGCAGGCATCCCACAAGGTTCGGTAACCTGCGCCATCCTCTTTTCCATTTACCCTAAGGATAGTCCAGCTCCTGTCCAATCATTCTCACCTATTCCAATTCTTCAATATGCTTATGATATAATAATAAATTGCGACGCTAGGAACGCTTCAGTAACAATCTGAACACCCTCTATAAGTTCCTTACCATATTCAAACTTGTCCTTAACCCCTCTAAGTGCTCGCATGAGTCATATATGACAAAGCCCTCCTAACTGAGAAAGCCCGAATTGGCCCAACCAAAGTCTAACTACAACCAAACTTCTCCCACTCGTTTGTTGGGGAAAGAATATCCCCACCAAACCACTAGTAACCTACCTTCATACCAATCAAGATCTCTACCCTAACGCCTATATCAGGCCAATCTCACAAACTCCACTTTCGCATTCAAATCCTCTCCATCCTCATGCATGTATGCACCGGTCTCCCCGAAAATATTATAAATTCCTCATCAGCCCATAAATCACATTCTTTTTCGCCTTCTGGTGTGATCTAGCCCCATCTCAGATGGAGAAGATTCTCCTCAAAGAGAGATAAATATTCCGCCACTGCTGCGCAAACTTCAAAAAGGAAAGCGATTTTCAGAAACACATATCCAATCAAATCCTGTATGATACGGCTCAAATTCGAAGAATAGACGATAATCCACATGGATCAACTCCTTGAAAAAGTAACCTATCTTCCGAACCCTTTCATCGGACAAGTCATGCATACCGACATTGACCTCGCACTAAATTAAACGATCACCACCAAATACCTTTATCCTTTCGCCTACTCGATCATCAAGGAGGAATCTTTGGTCAAGCGAAACGAATTTCGTTTTACATTAGATTATACTTCACCTCTAAATACACCCCAAACAATATTACACTATGTCCTCATAGTCCTCATTTTTTCTTATCCGTCAAACAAAGTATCGATAGCTTTATACGTTGATGATGCGTGGGTCTATAAAATATCACAACAAACAGAAGTCAGCATCACACAGAATCAATACACTATTGGAGTATTACCGTGATTGGGAGCTCAAATTCAACAACGAAAGGACTAAAGAGCTTTTCATCACAAGACGAAGACGGCAACGATCCCCATCTCTGAATATAGAATCAAACAACCTAGAAAAGAAAGAAGCCGCAAAATATCTGAGACAATGTTTCAAACACCAAATAACTTGGAAGGTACACATACGAAAAAACTGAATCCACAGAACAGGGATCCTTAAATCGTCACACTGCATTCTCGAGCCTGGCGAATTGAATAAGACTGAATATGACAACTACACTTTTACAAAAAGCGTTTTACGATCGAGGCTAGTCTATGAGACTTCTGCCTTCGGTCAGATGACTTAGGCGAACAAAAGCGTCCAACAAAAGATACAAAACAGAGACTTAAGGTGAATCTTTTCAACTCCTTGGTAGATTACTAGTACGGAATTTCGAAAAGACCTAAACATTCACACAATACAAAATTACATGCGTGGTAGAGCCTTAATACCCTTGGGCAAAATTGATGAACGCAACAATAGTGCTTTGAAATTCCTTCAGATCCAAGAAAGAAGGCTAAGATTGGTGAGTTTAAATTTCAGATAAACAACAATGGACTCAATGGAACCCTTACAATTAAAATAAAGGAAAATAACTCCGCCGCATAAGCTCAGGCAACAACCACTCCTGGTAGAGATGTTAACTTATCTACAAATTATCTTGTCTACAGATTTTATCACTAAAGCAACTATTCAAATTGTCCTTCCCGAATTGAAATGTGCAATAACTACTGACAAGATCCACTGCTAAAATAAAGTTCAATTACGAATCCAGAAGCTCAACTCACAGCGTGGGGTCTGCACTGAATAAAAAGTTCTCATTATATTCAATTTTTACATCGTACGCCAACATATAATTGAATCTTCCTATCAGATGGTGTAATAAGTAATAACAAAGGATGATTCGCTCAACGTTCAACCATGTCACTACAAGCATGATTTTAGTGTCTTCCTGTGAGAGAAAAAAAATCATTAACACAAACCGACAAATGTGAATTTGCTACGCAGTGAATGAAGAAGACTTGTGTCCTTAACTTAAATTATCATCCATTATCCTGAATGTTCCATTTTTCCATGATAATAGCCTTAATAAAGAAAACAGTCTTGATTGACATCATGCTGCTAGTGCTGCTTATCTTCGAGGGAAGTATTCTATTTATACGTTGGGAAATCTCTAGACTGATTGCGATATATTATCTTATCGCTCAGTAACAAGAAAGATACGTAAGAGAAAAGTTCAAAGCACTTCATTACTGAAAAATGAATGAACAAATCAAATATAAAAGACTTATTCATTGGTTTCACTCTAACAGGATTAGGCCCAATTACAAAAAGATATGATATAGCTCAATTAAAGTCTAGAGCATAGTAAAAAATATTGTCCAATATGCCCAATTCAAAATTTTAAATCTATTCTTTTTCTTAGATTCTGCTTTTCTAACTGAATTAAGATTGAAAATCATAGAAAGCCTTTGTATACTTCAGCTTGCTTGAGGCTGAAAACTTTTCTTTATTGAGCTGATATTTATGGGAAAATACAATGAATAATTTGGGCTTAAGCTTCTTCAAGTTGCTGGCTCTGTTTTACAATTGAAAGCAGCTTTGCTTACCAAGGCTTCGAAAGTAACGAATTCTCATTTGTGTCCTTAAATAATTCTTCTTAAGCTCTCAGCTACCGAAGCAATATAAATGATTCATAAATGTTTGCCAAGTCTGAAGATTGAGTGAAAACTTTTCTAAATTCTTAACAGCATTCTGTATGTAGAGTCCTGTAAGTCCTCGTTATCAGTAATTTGTAATTGTAACCTGTATTATAAAGTCCTTAGTAGACGTGGAATTATGGAATTTGTTTGTCAGGTTTCCAGAAATATTTTGATTTGCTTAAATGCAATTTTCAATTTTTTTAAATATACTGATTTCCACTTACTTCTTCATATACTTCTGTATCAGTCTAAATTTCACTCTTTATTTCACGTTTTTAATTTATTTTGAACGTTGTTAATATTTAAATTTAATATTTTTTCCATTTGAATTCCACATTGAATTTTTTATATGAATCCATAGCAAGGCTCAGTTGCTACGAGGGCAGCAGATGGGTATATATGTGTTAATCCTTACCCCTCAGATTCACATGTGACATAAACACGGTTCATAGTGATAATTCTATACACAATATGTTAATTCAATCAACTGTTCCCATCAAGCATCATCGGCTGATAATTGGAACTTCAATAGAATATTAATAGACGTGGTAATATTTGCGTCATCCATATGAATAATACAATGTCACTTGAAAGCATTAGTAACCATGGAACTGGCTGGAAATCATGATATATGTATTCAGGTTACATATTAACATTTAATTGGCAAAATAATTCGATAGAATAGTAATTAGCTTCCAGAATTCTAAACATAATAACTATTGCATCAGCCACATTCGAACTTATCGTTTGGGATGGAATTTTGTAGGAGCTTAAGAATGGAAATCATTGCCAGAAAAAGTAAGTGAAATTCAGAACAATTCATATCGCGAATTTACAGCAATCGTAAAAAGTTCATAGATTTCCTTCTATTGTTGAAAAAGATAAAATGCACAACTGTGACTCAAACTAGCATCGTGTTACATTTCATAGCAAAATTTCTTAGGAATTTTTATAACTGTTAACCTGTTAAAACATCGAACTCGCTATTAGTTTGTTTCTTAGATATCAGATTAATATAAATGAAAGTTAAAAAGCCTTGAAAGCTTTTCTTCGAAACGAAACAGTTACCGTTATACTTATTAATGACAATTTTGTGCTGTGTAATGAAATTGCACCGCGTCATTCTACTTACAGTTTTGCTGGTGTAGTGTTGTGTTTCAAAATGCTTTCCACATTTAAATATTCGAAGGTGAAAAATTCAAATTTGGATAGTAAGTAATAAATTTTAAGTTAGTTATTAATTTATTTGACAGCAGAAATGGGACGTAGTAGACATTGTAACAAGTTTTATTTTTCAAAACAAAACTTGTAAGGGGATTGGAAATTGATTGAGTGTTCAATTAAAATGAATGCAAATGCCAAATGGTACACTGAAAAGAGTGTTAACAGAGGTAGTACAGCAACCTTGTGGTAGTACTTAAGGTTGGCCAATGGCCAACGCATTAACCAAATCATTTGATTGGAAATTTATACTGAAACCCCTACAAATTGGTGTCATCATGTTAAAAAACACATACTTCTGAAAATGAAAACGGCTACCGTTGGTGCAATACCTAAAGCATTTGAAAAAGGCGATACTTTAACACCTACGGGCGAAACTCCTAGAAATGCGAATGGAATTAATTGCATTAATTGATCGGAGGATTCGAAACAGTTTTAGGCCACCGCGTGCGGATTCTTTATTTGATATGAAATTGCCGCCATATTTATGCCTCACCCCGATATTTGGTTCGAAGAACTGGAAGCATCATTCGAAATAAATCACGCGAACCCAGAAACTCTGGAATTTCAACTGGGGTTGGCTTCCATAGAAAGAATGGTGTACCTACAAGTGACTAAAACTTCACATAACATAGATGGCTCGAAAAACATTATATCTCGCGATTTTCAGACTCACTGGAAAATCAATTGACACGCATCCTAACAGATTAAGATATAAGAGATAAAAGTCCATCGCAAAGGAAACCTCTTGCCGGATCGTAATCACCTGACGATACTATCCGGGCTGTTTGGTTACGTAGATTACCATCGCGTTTTCGTTCAATATTATCCGTAACCGCGAAAGACGATGTCAATATGTTAATTGAAATGGTGGGCAAAACATGTGACTAATTCCGGAAAACATGTGACTAATTCTGGATGGAAAAAGTATACATTGAGCCAAAAACAGACAATGTGCTTACCCAAATTTTAAAAAGTTTGGAAGTATCTAACAAGCACAACCGCGTAGTGTTCGATCACGATCACATTTCAATTCATTCACTAGGAAGTTAGACGAAATTTGTTTTTACCATCAGCGGTTTGTTGAGAAAGCCAAAAATATTGCTCATCTTGTGATTTTTCAAAATCGTCCGAAAACTAATTTCACCACCGTCAACATCAATGGTGAGCTGTAGAGACTCGTCCAAGAACCACCTGATAATTGCACATCGATACACTGCAATAAAATTTTTTTTCAACGCTGGAGCTGGCATTTCCGTCATTCCACATGACATAAAACATAAAACAGCATCTGATTATGTTTTATACGCTACCAATAGAACGCCAATAAAGATCTATAGTGTTCGTTTCATATCCTTAAATTTAGGCTTAAGCCGATACTTCAAATGGATGCAAATGTTTCAAGACCAATGTTAGGCACCGACTTTTTGCGTGCACATACAGTGGCGGCCAAAAGTGTACATGCAGCACCTTACAATGAGTTTCTGAGTGATTCGAAGCTTTAATTAAAAAACAATTGATGCAGTTTTTTAATATTATTTTTTTTTATTTTTTTTTTGTATTATTATTTTTTAATAATATTTTTAAAAAACAAAATCAGAACTTTTCATAACAAACTTAAAAATAAACTCATACAAACGAAAAAAATTACGTGACAAAAGTTTACGTACAGCCAGAGTACTGGAAAACATAACAGCATTTTTGAAAGAATTTATTCGTTTATTTGTTGTGGAAGTGCAGCTGAAACGTTTTTATAGTTATAGAATAGTTTTGAAGTGTAAGGTCCAAAAAATGTTGTCCGGGAACGAAATTTACAGTTATGTGCGAAAATTGGTTGTTCAATATAGAAAAGACTATAAGTCGTGTGTTGAAATAGCGAAAACGAAGTTAAGAAAACGAAGTTCAGTGGAAACAATAATAAAAAACTTTGGAAACACCGGTTCTATTAAGAAAAAAAAAAACACGAACTGGCCGACCGAAAAAACTTTTTCGGAGAGATATCAGTCTAATTTTAAAGGAATTGAGCAAAAATTCCAAATCAAGTGCTGCAAATTTAGCAGATTGAAGATTTAGATTGATTGAATTTAGAAGATTGTCCATCCAAAGATTATTAGTTGTTGACTTGAATGGAGTTGAATGCAAATGGTTTTTGAAGCAGAATTCCCCGTAAAAACCATTAATATCAGCTAAAACCGACTTCTACGCCTAGAATTCGCAAAGGCTCATATTAACTAGGGCATTGATTTCCGGAAGCAAATTGTTTGTAACTGATGAGTCCAAATTTAGCATTTTTAGATGTGATGGTCGCGCTAAAATCTGGAGGAAGGACAACAGTGCCTTAGATCCCAAAAGCTTGGTACCTACAGTCAAGCATAGTGAAGGCAATGTCATGGTTTGGGGAGACATAGCAGCATCTGGAGTCGGAACATCATCATTTACGCTTAGTAAATACAAGCCTGTTGGAACAACATTTACAGCCATTCGTGGAGAAATTTCGCCTTGGAAGGCTTCGAAGGAGTAGGATTTTTCAACAAGAAAACGATTAGGGATCGTTAGGGAATTGTTGTTACATTACGCTTCCAGACAGCTTAATCATCCTCCCCAAAGCCCAGATTTAAGTCCGATAGAGCATGTATGGGAGCTTCTTGGGCGGAAAATTCGGAAGTACTCCTTGAAAAACAACGATTCACTGAAGGATGCACTCCTAGCAGAATGGGAGAAAATAACGCTGGAGGAAACCAGTAATTTAGTCGCCTCTATGCCCCGGAGACTGCAAGCAGTACTTGAAGCTCAAGGGGGCCCAACAAAACACTAAAACAAATAATATTTAGAAAAATTATGCTAACATTTGTACAAACAAATTGACTGTACGTAGGATTTTGTCACGTCATTTTTATCGTTTGAATTTGAATGAATTTCTTTTTAAGTTTTTTATGAAAAATTTTTGTTTTTGTTTTTTAAAAATATATATTTTCAATAATGAAAAAAACTGCACCAATAGTTTTTTGATTAAAGCTTCCACTCACTCAGACACTCAGTATAAGGTGCTGTATGTAGACTTTTGGCCACCACTGTAATTTGTAGATCGATCTTCGCAGAAAAAAAATTTATCGACTACGAAACGAAATTGGAAAGCATCGCCAAATAACAGCAGAAGCAATGGCTACAGTTACAACAATTTTGCAAGATGACGAGTTTCACCCTATTTTGGCTGAATATCCGATCTTACCCAATTCAAATCTGGCATAGCAAGAAGAACCTCCATAATATCTATGGTAAAAGTATATTTTCTACCATTGATTTAATTCGAGCATATCATCTGGTTCCTGTGGTGGAAGAATATAACGCCTTTCGGATGTTTTTCTAATGCTATATCGATCTTGTTCTTTCAGACCTTGATTTTCGTTACGGATATTCGGATAATCTCGTTGAAAGAAAAAAGAATATAAACAGCTTCTGCGAATTCTCCTCAGACGCTATTAATGTTACCCAATGCTGTTTACTTATGCTTATTTGGTAAATAAGGATGGTATCCCCTTTGGAAGTATTTTGGCTTAAAACTCAAACTGACCCCTCTAAACTGCTTAAGGTTCTCCTTCCAAAGGAGGAAACAGCCATATACAATATTAAATCTGCAAAGTGGAGGCCATTAAACCACGAAACGGACAGCCAATGTGCCACAACTGTTAACAATTTGGACAATCCTCGGGTAATTGGCATGCTCAGGCTCGTTGTGTGAAATGTGACGGCTTGCATCACATCACACAGTGCAAGAAAAAATAGAAGAAAAGCCAAAATGCGTGAACTGCGGCGGAGAAAATCCCGCAAGCTATGTAGGCTGGCCAAAAAACCCATGGCACAGATCGCTGCACAAAGCAAACAGCCCACACAAACACCGACGACCAGCACTCCAAAAACTAACAAAACCAACCCGGCATAAAATCACACACAAACATTCACACCGCCAGACATGGGACAATTTTTTGCCAGCATGGAATTTCAGTTTCAACTGATGATGTGAGACATGATAGCAAAAATGGTCCAGGGCATGTTCGCAGCACAACTCACCACACTTAAATACAAATGAACCAGTTGAATCACGTTTCTATACTCACGTGGAATGCTAATTCCTTGCTTCAATGAACCGGAGAGCTTAGACAATTTCTTCTCGATAATAAATTTGAAATTATTCTCATCCAGGAAACCTTCTTGAAGCCTGGAATGTGTCTTCACTGTTCTAACTACAATCTATACCGAACTGACAGATTGACAGGCAGGGGAGGAGGAACGGCCATTCTCGTGAGGAGAAACGTGAGACATCAACTGATCCATACCACAGCTACACACAACAGGAGCAACAGCCTTTAAAGCTCAGACGAATTCTCTTGAGCTTGTGGTTATTTCGGTGTACAACAAACCAAAAAATAGGCACTTCGAACAAGCCTTGCACAGCTTATTCGAAATAGAAGGGCCACTTCTGGTCATTGGAGACCTCAATGCCTACCATAGGCAACGGGGCGCTGTGAGAAGTAATCAAGCTGGGACTGATTTCAACAGATTCATCACAAGCAACAACGCAAGCTTGCACCTACCCAATGAGCCAACGCATTTTCTACAGATACGCGGAAATACCCTAGACTTTGGGATTTCCCGAGAATTTCAGGCTAATATAAGAATAAACGGCCTCAACGAACTCTCCTCAGATCACCAACCGGTACACTTCCTAATAGAAGACGTCTATATAGATAAACCTATAAGAAGAAGGAAGAAAACTGACTAGCAAGCTTTCCACGACCATGCGGCTAACGAAAGTTTCATCCAAGAAATAAACACAGCCGATGATGTCGAGAAAACTATAGAGATAGTAACCAACATTATCCCGGAGGCAAAAGAGGAAAATACAGTCACAGCTCCGAAAACGGAATACAATCCCTACGAACTCCTGCGCGAAATCAAAACTAAGATAATGAGGAGGAATCAATGTCGGAGAAGAGCTAGGAGCACGAATGATCCTAGACTACGAACAAAAGCTAACCGGTTGACAAACGCAATTCGAGACCGTATCCACCAGTTTTGAAATGAACAATGGAAGAGTTTCATGCAGAGCCTCGAGCCTGGCAAGAATGCATTCTGGAAGATGTCCAAATACTTCCGGACACGGAAACATGGTGGTTGAAGTACCAATACACGGCCCAAACGGATTAAAATACGACAAATCCGGTAAAGCAGAAGCCTTTGCAGATGCGCTGGAGCTTCAATTCCAGGAAAACACCTCCTGGGTCGAAGATCTTGAAGACGAGGACGTAATATTAATCAAAGTTAAAAGGCTCTTCAAAAATCTACCGCAACCGGAAGAAGTGATACGGCCACTTGACACACAAGAAACGAAAGACTTAATACTAAAACTTGACAAACGGAAAGCACCAGGACCCGACGCAGTTACGAACATAATGTTGAAGTATCTCCTAGACAACTTTTTAAGCATCTTGACAGAATCAACCCTATTTTCCGTTTGCGTAAGTTTCCTACGGCCTGGAAATCGGCTATCTTAACGGTCATACCCAAATCTGGGAAAAACCATGCCTTCGCCCAAAATTGGAGACCTATAAGCCTTCTCTCGTCAATCTCCAAAGTAGCCAAAAAGGCATTACTGACCAGATTGATTGAAGTGATAATAATTCCGAACGAACAATATGGATTCAGAGAAGCACATTCGACGGAACTCTAACTGGTCAGGGTGACGCAGCACATCAGAAACGGATTTAACCGCAGGAAGTCAACAGGTCTAGTTATGTTTGACATAGCGAAAGTCTTTGACAAAGTATAGCATGCAGGACTTATCTTCAAAATGCGTGAATTCTCTATCCCGCTACCGTACATTCAACTCATACACACCTTCCTGAAAGGTAGATCTTTCAGAGTTAGGGTGGAAGATCATCTCTCGAGCCTGCGAACGATCCAAGCTCCAAGGATCATCCATTTCACCAATATTGTACAATCTGTACACCGCAGACATCCCAACCCTTCCAAATAATGCTCAAGTATCATTATATGCGGACGACACCTGCACATACTATAACTCAAGACAAGCAGAAGTCATCACTTCAAAACTGCAGCACTCAATTGAAATTATGCAAGAATACTTCCGCAAATGGATAATCAAGACAATAGACCCACATACATAAAAAAAGATCACACTGCATAAGTATACTCTCCTCCTTACACCCGCCCCTCGTATCTGGTCGGTTAAATTTAAAAAAAAAATCCTGATGTATAATCAAATCATCAGATCAACACTACTATACGGCAGTACTGCTTTCTATCAAACAGCAAAAACACACAAAAAAGCGCTCCAGTCCCTACAAAATAGAGCCCTACGAGGGATTTGCCCAATTCCATGGTATGTTCGGAATACGGACATACACAAAGACTTACGTATCGACCCAGTCGAAAAATACATATGAGACAGAGCACTGAAACTATTTGACAGAATAGACGAGAATCCAAAAAGAACCATGGAAATCCTCAAAATCCGAGACGAAGTAAGAAACAGCAAATACCCAAGCCAAGCAAGCCAAGCAGATCAATTAGCAACTAGTAAGTGTTGTGTCAGGTTATGGTGAGTGCTTAACACTTATAGACAGGAATGGAGCAAGAGCGCTAAATCGCACTAGCTTCCCGTTACCCATACTCCAAGGATGGTATCCAGCCACTTGACAACAAAATCAATGCTTCCGAGAATTATGATAGACCACGAATGATAGTCCAGTTGAGATGAAATTTGGGAATGCTTAACTATAACCGGAAGGATTTAAAAGGGACAGCTAGAATCTTGATGCCACTAAACTCCCTCAGCGTGAGTTACAAGCGAAATAATAGAACCGAAATAAATTGGTTCGCTGAAGCCGAAAAAGCATTTGAAACCAGCAAATAAATACTTGAAACACTTGCGCTCGACAGATCGAGGTGAATAATTTTTCAAAATTTATCTCATCTCAAATGCCTCACACAAAAAGGAAATGAGAAAATGAGATATTTGAAAAAGCTGAAGGAATACTGTTTGGAGATCGCAGATTAGCTTAAAAATTCTGTAAGTATAAGTTTTCTATGATTTTATAGTTACAAATACGTTAAACGCGTTTTTCCCGAAACTACTTGTTTTTTGATACGGTGCCAGTCATTATTCAAAATCTACTCGATCGATCCTTTTGTAATTTGTACAGCTTATTTCCAATATGGTATCGCGTATCGGTAGGTATCGCGTGAATATCAAACATTCTAATAATTTTCATTTTTTAAGCTACAATTTAACAAAAATGTGACGATTTTTGGATAACTTTTTTGTTTTTTTGGCGCAAAACAAAATTTTTTATTGGTTCACCCAATGGCCAGTGATATAAAATACATAATTCAATTCACAATTCTGATTTTTATGTTTCACACTTCCAGTTGCAATCATTGGCGCTGTTTTTTAATATTTTTTTTTTGGGTTTTGATGACGTCACTATTGTGGTTATATTTAGATATATTTATTTAAATAAAAAAAATATTTTATTTACTTCAAGTGTTAATTTATGTGATTTAAAAGGTATATATCAAAGAGGCGCCGCAATAAATTTTTAAACTAGACCTTATTTTTTGCCTTGTAAAGTAAGTATTTACCTGGTCAAATCAACGTTTCGATGTCGCCTGTCAAAGGCATTTAATACGAAAACCAGCCCACTACAAAAGTTTGACATCAAAAACTCTAAACGGAGTCAATTGCTAAAGATTTTCATGACTCCCTCGAAAACAAACTAGCGCCTATACTCCAAGATATGTCTGAAAAGACAAGTAACGAGCTATGGATGGAGGTGAAAGGAGCAATTAAAAGCACAGCAGAACGGTCGATTGGGTATATAGCCCGGCACAGAAGAAATGACTGGTTTGATGATGAATGCCAGAATGCGTTAGAAAAGAAAAATCAGGCGTATAAAGTAGCCGACGAGTAGCCAATAAGATTATTAGAAATAAGAAAAGAAAATATTTTGGTGACCAATTAAGGTCAATAGATGCAAATTTAGCGAGCAATAGATCGAGAAACGCTTACAAAGTAGTGAAAAGCTCAAGACGAGGATATCAGCCCAAGACATCACTCTGTAAAGATGAAAGCGGTAACATCATTGCTGACGACGATAGGATCAAGGAAAGATGGGCTGCCTTTTTCATGGAGCTCCTTAATCCTACACACGGCTCAAGAACAGCAGAGTCGTCAAACATCTCCGAACCGTCCCCTTTGGCCCCTCCAACTCTGGAAGAAGTCAAGTATGCCATCAAAAGCCAGAAAAACAGTAAAGCGCCGGGCATTGGTGAAATCCCAGCAGAACTGATAAAGAACGGCGGTGTTGCGGCACAGAAAGTCATCCACAAGCTGATCCAACACGTCTGGGATCAAGAGCAGATGCCGCAAGAGTGGTGCCAATCCATCATCATCCCTATCCACAAAAAAGGAGACAAACTACAGTGCGAAAATTACAGAGGTGTATCACTACTCTATACATCTTACAAAATCCTCACAAAAATACTTGAAGGTAGATTAACACCATATGCTGAAAAAATAATTGGGGAGTATCAAGGTGGTTTTAGAGCCGGACGATCAACTACTAACCAACTGTTTACAGTTAGGCAGATCCTTGAAAAGTGCTGGGAATTTAACATCGACGTCCACCAAATCTTCGTGGACTTTAAGCAAGCATACGACAGTATTGATCGAGAAGTACTGTACCAAATAATGCTTTAGCTTGGAATCCCAGCGAAGCTAGTCCGCCTGACAAGAATGACAATGGCATCAACAACAGCACAAGTCAGAATCAATAACCAGCTGACTAATGCCTTTGAGACAAAGGTAGGATTGAAGCAGGGCGATGGACTGGCTCCACTGTTATTCAACCTAGCTCTAGAATACGTCATACGGAAACTACCTGTGGATACGAAAGGAACACTACTCTACAAATCGAGCCAACTCGTAGCCTATGCGGACGACATCAACATCCTGTCAAGATCCTTTTCATCTGCCAAGGAACTCCTGCTCAAACTAGACCAAGAAGCGAAGCAGGTGGAGCTGAAAATCAACGAGTCCAAAACAAAAGTTATGATACAAACCAGGAGAAACACCCCCATCCGGCAAAACATAACACTCAACGAATTCAACCTGGAAAATGTGGACGAATTTACATATCTTGGCTCCAAGCTAGTGAAGGATGGTAATGAAACGGCGGAAATAAAGCGTAGAATTCAGCTCGCCTACAAAGCGTTCTGCTCAGTTTTGGGTATTCTGAAGGCCAGCTTCATACATAGGAAAACAAAGCTGCAAGTATACAAATCTGTGGTAAGACCTGTGTTGTGCTACGGATGTGAGACATGGACCCTCACTCAAGCTTCCGCAAACATACTAAACGTTTTCGAAAGGAGGGTCCTAAGACGAATCGTGGGAGCAACGCAGGAAGGAGGACAATGGCGAATTAGGTACAACCATGAGTTGTACGAACTCTTCGACGAGCCAGAAGTCTCCACTGTGATAAAACTGCGGAAGCTACAATGGGCTGGCCATGTGCAGCGAATGAATGAATGTCGGATACCTAGAAAGGTATTTGTTGGAAAAACTGAGGGACGCAGGCCAGTGGGAAAGCCAAGAAAGCGCTGGTCCGACTCTGTAGACGAAGATAGCAGCACCCTACTCGGATCCCGAAATTGGAGGACGCGGTCGATGGACCGAGACAACTGGAGGCGACACCTACGGGAAGCCAAGGCCCGAAATGGGCTGTAGCGCTACAACGAGACGAGAAAGTAGGTATTTAAGGCCCTTCATGGCCTTGGAAGCATCAGATACACCAATTAAAATGCAAGAATAATTAAAAAGCTTTTATCAATTTCTGAAAGTACATTTTGATAGTATTCTGTTCTGCATCGCAAATGCAGATTCCTGGTTAAATGCTCGCTGCACTCCTTGAAAGACACAAAAAACATTCCTCGCATGGTTCGTGTATAAATATCAACTAGCAGTGCATAATTTGTATTCTAATTACCTGCAAATCTCCCATGTCTCTGAAAGACAATAAATGATCCTTTCGTTTCAGACGTAGATATTTGCATGTGTATTATTATTACATACTAATGTGCACGTACACCAATGTAACATTTCTCTGCGGAAGCGTAGAACCAAATGAACGGAAATAGAGTCAAAATGCAGCCAAGACCAACCAGTGTTAAATCTATTCAGAACCCGTGTCTGCCAAACGCTGTCGTGAATGATTCGTAGAGAACAGTGAAAGAAAACATGATTCCTGTGTGAGACGCATTCAAACTAGGACGATGCAGTAGATTACAAATTTGTCCTGTCTATGGCACCAAAGCGGTGATATGCTTAAGAGGATGTTTGCGGTGAAGTTCCATGGGATGGAGGTTGGTCTTTTATTTCAATTTCCTCCAGTTTTTTCGTCGTTCATTCCACATTGTTCCTCCGCCAGAACAATGAGGACAATGTGCTGCTAATTAAATGAATTATGGAGGAGGAAAACTTCTCCGGTCCCTGAGGTAAAGTTAGCAGCGGTTTAAAAAGCTTACCCAGGTGAATGCTAATTCCAGGTTGTTAATATGCAAATTATCAGGATTGGAATTTATTAGTGGTTTTTAGATAAACGGTTGGGCTTATGTGCTTTGAAATGTATGTGCTGAACTCGTCTAATTGAATAAAATAAGTGCACGGAATATCAATTAGTTCGCAATGTGCTGGAACTACTGGAACTATTCGCATTGAAAGTATTTGCAACCGAATGGATTGTTTTTCCATGTTCAGCTTTACTTTAGATTTGAGACAATACACTTTCATTTTGGAAGGCTTATCTTAGAAAAACCTTATTTCAGCAGAAGAGAAAATATCAACCTTTACCTTGATTGTCATTGTTTGTTTCTTTGTGTAGATGTGTTCAACAAAATTCCCTTACGTTCTGTACGTAAATTGTTTATTCAAATCCCGGAGGGCTAATCATATGATTTCAACGTAGAGATGATAAGTTAGTTGATTTGACTAACATAAGTAAAAACAGTTATAAACTCAAATACAGATTGTTAGCACATTTAAAGAAGATGTATTCTCTTTATTTCAAATATCTCGCGCTCTCAGAGGGTCGGTAATGAGTTGCTGATAATAGTAGAGGTGATAATCAAATGATAATAAAATGATAATCAGATGATAGATAGATGACAAGTATGATAAGTTGAGCCATAAGTAGAGAACGTTTAAAGCACATTGTAAAACAGTAAGTAAAACTGAGTGTTCAGAATGAAATAAAGGTCAGAAATACTAAAGTGAAATAATAAACTGAAAAAGTGTTCAGAAATAATAAAAGTAAACGAATTTGGAGTCGACGTGTATAAAAGAACATTAAATGTTGTTTCTTTATTTCTTAGGGAAGAAGTTATAAATAGTGTAAGTAAGTTGTCAAAATTAATAAAAAAAAACCCTTTTTGCTTAGGGAAACTCAGTGAAGCTATAACCTAACCTATAAAATTTGGCAATAGACATTATACATATTCCAACAAAATATTCTATTTCAACTATTTAGAAAAACAGAATTCGAAGAGTTTGTAAATAGTTTGTAACAGTTAACACGCATTTCAACTTTGTATTCTCCACACTTGCTTGGGCCGTTTTCACATTGAGACTTTGTCATACGATAATTTTTATAGGAACAGAAGGCTCAAATCTCAATTCTTTGCGGGACATAGTCTACAACAATTTCTGAGTTAACTAACTGAAAAACTTGATTAATATTTTCTTTGAACCTTTATTTAAAGGTAAGTTTTGGGCGGCATTTTGACAAAAATGGATAAATGAATCGGGTATGCAATTTTTAGCTGTTTTTCCAACAGCAATAAATAATTTAGCAAATTTATTAAATTCATGTTTAGTTAAAGTGGACATATTGGTCACCTATTGGTGCAAGACATGCCTGAGTATAATGTGGCTCTACAGTGTATGGTTCCAGGGGTGTTTTGTTAACTGTCTCTTCTTCAAAACTGAAAGACAATAGATGCATTATCATGTAAGGTTTAATTTTTGAAAGCAACGATGTTAATGAAATATTATAAGCAAAGATTGTTGCACCTGTCCTTCTGTTTCTCGAGTTGGGGTTTTTTAGAATTTCTCTTTTATGTGAACTGTTCTCCGAAATGTTCCAACCATAGTCAATTAATAAGATTCGTTAAGAAGAGATTATGCTAGTTCGACTGAGGTGACCCAGATGCCTGTGATGAGATTTCTATTGGAGCCATGGGTAAGTCGTGTTATTTCTTTGACTAAGTGTTGGCCTAGAGCGTAATCGTCCAGTGTCTGTATTTTTACCAAGATACTTTACTTGACGTTACTACCGTTCATTATTTGGATAATGTTTGTTGCTGCAGTCTTATGCTTAAATTTTTTTTAGCATCAGCACAGTCAATTTTGACACGCAAATGCTTGAGTAAGTAAAATAATGCAAGAACTACTTGGCTGTTGAGAATCATCCGGTTGTATGCTTGGGATACTCCTCGCAATATTTGGCGTTTTGACTATTTGGGTTTTTGACTATTTCTTTACACCTCTAAGCTTCATTTTCATCTCATGTAGAGCCCTTGTCACTATAAACCTGGTTACTTCTTTTCATTTAAGACACGCTCGATCATTTATTCAGTGCGTGTTAGCTACGCGTACGAATTCCTATGCACCATTTCTTTAGGAACTCGATTTTCACGTAAGGAAAATAGTTCCATTTGAGTTTGTATTAAGTAGTTTAGTTAAATATAGTATCATATCCGCTTGATTATATTGATATATAATAAACCAGATGTGCAAGTTTAAAATGTCGTTTTGTTGTCAAGAGATGGTGCATAAAACCAATTGAAGTAACCTGTCGAACCCAAAGCGCAATTTTGTTGGTAAGACTGTCCGCTACAAACCGTCATATTCGTTTAGTTGTTTACGAGTTAGTAGCATACTTCTTTTTCGTGTTAAACAAGTCGAATTTTGAGCCATGTAAAGAGCATTTGCGGCATGCAATGATTTTCTTGTGGCATGTAATAATGTCTTGTAGAGACTTAGAGCGATCTTGCTCCAACCATCAAGACTTGTGAACTCTGGTTTCAACGTTTCAAAAGTGGCGATTTCAATGTTATTGAAAAAGAACTTGAAAATCGACAAAAAACGTTTGAAGGCGACGAATTATAAGCATTATTGGACGAAGACGATACACAAACACAACAAATGATTGCGGAGCTATTGAATGTCATTGGGCAAGCCATTTCCGATCGCCTGAGAGCTATGGGAAAGATTCAAAAGTTCGGAAAATGGGATCCACATAAACTGAACAAACGACAGATGGAAAGACGAAAAACTGTGTGCGAAATGCTGCATTTACGCCAGGAAAGCAAGGGGTTTTTTTCAAGCGGGTTGTACCTGGCGACGAAAAATGGATATATTTTGAAAATCCCAAACGTAAGAAAGAAACCGGATCGTTTTAGGAGGAAGACAATGCCGTATGTGTGGTAGGATCGGAAGATTCTCCGGATTCTCAAACCCAGCAAAACAGTTGAACCATCCGCTACCGACAACAAATGATCAATTTAAACCAAGCATTGATCGAAAAACGCCCAGAATGGGCTCGAAGACACGACAAAGTCATTCTGCAGCATTACAACGCTCCTACAGATTTAGCCAAAGAGGTAGAAAAAAACGATTTCCTCGCCTGGTTGGGACCTACCCCACCCGCCGTATTCACCAGAATTGGTGCCTTCTGATTTTCACCACCATCGATGGGACACGCACTAGCTGAACAACACTTCAAGACTTTTGAGAATCTACAAAAATGTATCAATGAATAGATATCAATGAAAGTTGAAGCTTTTTTTTGGAATGGTGTCTATAAATTGCCCGAGAGATAGACAAAATGTGTAAAAAGCGAGGGCCAATACTTTGAATAATAATGTTTTGCCGTTGTTCTTAAATAATTGCTCATTTTTCATGAAAAAACAACATATTAAACTTGCGCACTTGGTATGCTACGCTTCATTATTTTTGCAATCTAAAAAACGATTTCAGACGGACGAATACAAAGGTCCTTATCTACAGATGCGATGAACTATACCAACCTCCGAAATACAATTTTGTTAAAAAACAATATTTTTTTTAATTGGCCGATTATCAATGACAATTTATTTACATACAAATTTTATTTGTCTTGCTTAGATACTAAAGTCTTATCTAAGCCTTTAACTACATGGAAAAAATATTGCATAATGTGAAATTGTCTTATTATTCTAGGTTATTACAAGAGGAAAGCCAAAAAACCCCTTATTCAGTGATAGGAAATCTTATTCTGCACTGTTTATAATCAATAAGGGAAAAGAAAATGAAGGAAGATATTGTAGCATGGGTCGGAGAAGTTTAAGGAAAAATAGGGGCGATTTTCGTTTCACGTATTGAGAGTCAGAGTTGGCTCTAGTGAAGTTATGGTTTCAGTTGTAGTGGAAGATTTGATTGTTAGGGTCGAAAAAATCACCGCAAGGGTGGAGCAATCTGAAAAGTTGCGGGAAATGGGGCTTGTTCGGTGGCATGGCTGTTGCAATTTCACTATTTTGATCTTTGGGGCGAGGCACAAGCTTCTACGCATTTGTGGTAAAAGGTCTCTGAATGCGTTAGAATGGTTAGGGACGTGTGAAAGTCGATCATTGATGGTGACACCCAGGTAGATGGCTCCTTTCGAAAGTGGAATAGTGTGGTTATTTATTTTTAGTGATTGGAAGCGGGAAACATATCGAAATTGCTTCGGAAGATGACCTCCCCTCATATGATTGACTAATATTTATTCGGGTTAAGTTGAAGTTTCCATCTGCTAAAGAAGAAGTTCAGTGATAAAAGAAAGCAATTGAAACGAGACATTGCTAAGGAAGTATTTTTGGAGGCAGTATAAATGATGATGTCCTCTGCATGTTGGATGGTATGAATTAGGTTGTGTTGAAGAGTAGGCTTTTGGCAGTATATAATGAGAAGAGGAGAGTAGAAAGGACTGATCCTTATGGGACACCAGATGAGTTTGCAAAGTGGCTAGACAGGGTGTCGCCAATTTTAACTGAGGACGTTCGTTCGGAAAGGAAAAGGTGAAATAATTTACAGATGTGCGGATGGAAGTGGAAAGTGTCGGTCATTTGATGTATAAGGCCGTATATACCGTGCCGAAAGTTTTAGGGACGTCTAGAAGGCAGGCCGTAGCAGGTGAGCTGTTATGCAAGTTGGAACATAGATTAATTTTGAGAATGAGGAGTGCTTGATCTATTGAGTGGAGGGATCGCCTCGCAAATTGTTCAATGTTAGGTGATTATCCATAAAGTCCTTGATGACAGTGCTTGATGATCCTCGAAATTGTCCAAGGCAAGACAGGTGGGAGATCGGCAAGTAACTGTTGGGTAGTAACTGATTTGTAACAGTCAGCATGCGTTTCAACTTTGTATTTTCCACGTATACTTGGGCACTTTACCCACTAAGTAAGAGTTGGATAGTTACGTTTTGAGTAGTGGCCTATAATGGTGTGACGCCAGGATCGAGGGAAACAAGCATGCTGAATGTCTTTTATACACGTTTGAGCATTGTAAACGGAATTCTGTCGTTTCCAGCAGATTTTAATTGGTTCGGGACCACATTATATCGGATACGTTTTTCTTGGTTACAAACTTAATTAGCTCGCAAGGAGTGGTAATGCAAGGGCGAGGGTGTAGTGGTGAATTGAAAGGATTCAGGGTTGTAGGACTACGTTTGGAACGAAAGTCAACACCTTAGGTTCTGGATTGAGTGGGCGACAGTAAGCTCAGTTGGGTGATTGGTGTGGTGGTTCAGTGTCCCTTGGAAATTTAAAAAGTGGTCATCTAAGGAATTCGCTTTAACAAGGGGAACATGTTTCGACTGAAGATATAGGAAGACAACAACAATATTTTTTTCGAGGCTTGGACAAGTTTTCCGGAGTTCTTTGAACGTATGTGGGCCAAGGGAGGTATTTCTAACCTTTCGCTCAAGGAATCGGAAATAACGATCTGAGATCCGATTTTGGATGGAGATGGTGAGGTCATCTATTTGTTCTTTAACGTGGTTTAGGTTAGGGGTTGAATCGGTTGCGGAACAGTTTTCGGCGGAGATTTCGTTCGGTTTAGTGGTCAAGATAATCTTAGGAGGGAGGGAAATTTGAGAACGGTAGTTTAGGGTTCTTTTATGGAATTACTCGCTAACAGGTGGTGTTGATTGCGGTTGTCAAGTGATCAACCGCGAGATCAAGGCTGAGAAGGGTTCACTGGTATTTATCGGGAATAAGGAGTTGAGCTGACATTTCAGGAAAGTAATTAATGTTTTCCAATTAGTATTGGTATATTCCGGTATGGTTTCAGGTGGAGGACGAGGAGCACGGTCTTCAAGAAGGTAATTCATTAGAAGTCCGTCAAGGTCGCTAATGTCGGAGGTGGTTTCTAGGAAGGGGGCAATGATTGGATTGTGCTTGATGGGGATGTCGCAGCTGTGAATTATAAGGTAATTTATAATAACTACTAACTAAATATATTAGTCAGAGTTGATTCAGCGATGGGATGGAAGGCCGGGTGAGCTATGGTAAGTTCTGTGGGGAGTTATGAAACCAGTTGTGAAGCTGACGGCCATTGGGATTGGACGTGTAGTCCTGCCAGTAGGGATGTCTGACATTGCAGTCCACGCCGCAAATGGCATAAACTTTTTGGTTATGGGGTTGGGTGTGTAATAAGTTTATTGGTTGAGATGGGATTTGTGGAGACTTTGGTTGAAGGCGTATATAGAGAAAACATAAAGGATTCGATTTGGACTCTCAATCATGACAGTTGTAGATACAATGGTAGCTCGGTGGGGTATGTGTAGAAAGATCTGGAAGGCTTGAATTTTTTGTGATACGACGATTGCAGTACCACCGCTATATGTGTTGGATTGGCAATCTGTTCGATAGGTCGGTGTCTGGCGTGTAGCTTGGTTTCCCAAAGAATGACAATGTTGGGTTTAAGGTTGTTGGGCAAGATGTCTATAAGGTGAATTCATGTCTATAAGGACGGGAAGTTAATGAATTGATATAAAGCTTAAGGAATTTAGCCTCAATGGTGAGAAGTAAGGAATGAGAGCATTAGCATTTTCTTTTCAATAATGTTGTTCGCGGCATTGTATTTGTGGAAAAAGTTAGAGAGTTTGTTAGCCAGTGAGCATATGTTGGTTTGGAAAAGGCGATTAATTTCACTTTCGAAGAATGTGGACTCGGATGCAGTAGCTGAGCCGGCTACATATGTGAACGAGGTCCCGAGGATCGGGGGAGAAGAAAGACTACTTGTAATCTTTTTAGAAGCGGCGGTGGATTTGCTATCTTTTTAATGCGGTTGCTTTGTGTGAAAATTGTGGAAGCTGACGCAGTTTCGGTAGTTTGCTCGGTGCTCGATGGAAGCGCAATTGACACAATTGGGACTTTCCTCTTGTGTCTTACGACACATCCCGGGTTCGTGGGATAGGCTGCATTTAACACAGTGGAACGGAAGGTGACAGCGTGGTCCCGTCTCTGTCAGTGTGAACTTTACACTGTAAAATTCATCTATTTTTAATTGTCTTCAATCGAACAATATGGAAAAGTAAATCGCGGATTTTTTTAAGGGAGTTCGAGTCTGGTTCGAAGGTGGTGAGGTACAAATTCAGATGGAAGTTTTTTTGCATCGAGTGAGGCGTTTCGGAAGCCTGCACTGAAATGACTTTCTCGATTACTTGACTTTTGCGATCATCAATGATATCGGTTGGGGTGAACGAGTGGTGGAGACCACAGATAATATAAGATGAGTTCTTTTCCTCGGAGTGGGTTAATGTTAAAAAAATTGGTATTAGAATCCTTAAGTTTTTTTGTGGATTTCAAATCCTCCTTTGAATTTAGGAATACTTGAGTTGAAGTGGGAGTGACTCTTATTCAGACGTATTTAGTGGGGAGTAGGCTTAAAGTTTTTGTTTGGATCGATTTTAATTTATATTGGTTCTCATTGACGAGTCCGTTTGTCACCAATTTATTAGATGCTGTTGTTTCCGTCTTGTGGATGTTCGCCTTCAGATTGTTTTTCCAAAGGTGTTTTTGGTATTTTTGCACATCATTAGTTTGTTGATGACGGACTGTTGATGGCTTGCCGTCCAAGCAGCTCGGCAACTAGCTTATTCAGTTTTGCGTTTTCAAGATTTAGTTCGTTGATTTGCTTTCGTAATTCCTAATTCGATGATTCGGAGCTCGATAGCTCATCTGACTCGCCGCCAAAGGCACGTTCAAAGCGTGACTCCGCCTCCGATGTGTTTGAAGCTGGTGGTCGGTGACGTATCGGCATCCTGCACCAAAATGTTTCTCGTAGTTTTTGTCGGTATACGTGTAGATTTGTTTGCCACCACCTGATGTGTTCACTACAACGCTGGCAAACTGACTGATTTCCCGAAAAATGAGTGGTATTTATAGATCTCCTTAATTGATTTACTTAATACTAGTACTGCAACTTCTATTACTTCTACCACTTCTATCACTACTACTAATACTGCTGCAACAACAACAGCAGCAACTACTTCTACTACTCCTATTATTACTTTTACTGCTACAACTACCACTACGACGGCAGCTGCTACTTCAACTACAATTAATATGACTGTCAACTACGCATGAGTTCGGTTATTTTTTACATTCGGTGAATGCTAGGGTAAGATGAATGTTGTTGGAAAGCATATTGAAGATATGAAACAGATGGCGTTGTTCTCATTTTGGCCTTTGATTCTTTTCTCATATGGAATGTCAGGTTGACAGCAAAAGTAGAATGTGTGAAAAACGAATATCTGTTCAAAATCTTATTATTTTAAGCTAATTTCAAGGCTATAATTGAAAAAAAGATTTCTTCCTGATTTCTAGATTTCAAACGGGATGCCCTGTCAATCTAACATTAACACTATTAAGCAGTGTTGGTTTGTGGCTGGTTGGATAACAAGTGAGGCCACTTCTTCTGGGTGATTGATTGGAAGGAGTATACTAACTTTCGCCTTGTTATTTACTGGGGCGCCAGGATGCTGAAAGTTAATGCCAAGCTCATGCCAAGAAAAATTGGTGGGCTGTGGAACCGTGTAAGAAAATGTGCATTAAGTTCGAGACTAATGAAGTTTTCTTTTATTTCAAAAAATTCTAAGCTGTTAGAAAAATTTAGGGTTGATCTTTGTGTTTTTATAATGTTAAATCAAGTCTGTTCAAAAACAAAAACTTTGACTAACGTAATACAAACCCTTCTTCAAAAGATGGTCCAAAGGTGACATCAATATGGCACTAAAGATGAAAAAAATAAAAACCTTTATCCTTGCAAAACATAGCCATTTGCGGTGCGAACCAGCCATTTAAAACGATTCGAAAATTAATGATTTTCACCAATATATGTGCGGTGAAGCGCTGAAGATGTTTTTTTAACATCTTTGTAAAAAGAAACGACGGTTGATAATCAGGCATGGCTGTGTAACCTTACTTAGACATTATTCGCAAGATTACTGATTAAGTCCGACTGATAGAGAATATAACAAAACCCTTACAATTTTTTAACTCCTTCAATTCTGGACCAGAATGTCAAAACCATATTTTAGACGGGCCAAACTTTATGAAACTTTTTTTGATGGTTGATTCAGAATTACAATTTTTAAGTACTTTGTTTCCGAAACTAGAAGATTTCGAAATGTTACCGAACATAAGCAAACTTGATTCAGTTGTAAGGACTTAACAAACAGGTGCCCTATAATTTATAAAAATTCGATGGACACAATTGATTCAGCTCCAAACTTCATGTAGAAAAAAGAATTCGTTTCCGTAATTCTCGTTTCACTTACACTAAGAATTAAAAGTTCTTTAATATACTAAAAGGTTACTCATTAATCATCTCACATTATTCTTCTATCTCATTGGGTATGCCATGAAAATTGTTAGCGTCCTTGGTGGAAGTTGCATAGTATTTGCTGCCAAGTATTAAGCGTTTAAAAAATTGATAGCGTCAAGAAAATAATCAAGTGGCAATTTATGAGCATAATAACGTTTGAGTTGAGACTAATAGGTCGAATATATGAGGACTTCCCACGGATATTAGGGGAAATACAAAACAAGAACTAAGTACATTGAACGAGTCGCAAAAAATTCTTTTCATAGATATCTATCGGACATTTCCCAGGAATCGAAGTCTACGCCAAATGTATTTTTAAGCTGCTGCTCTTATATGATCTGCGTTCTCCGCCAACTTCTTTCATACTTTTTAAGTAGGTAACTTTTTATCTTTTCCTTTCTTACTTCAACCAGAAGGAAGGAGATACAAAAGCCAAACTAAGACTAACTAATTGCTTGGAAGGAAAATAATGAAATATTTGCACAATAATCTTCCCTCGGTTAAGTTTTTTTTATTGCTTATGCAGTCTTCTTACTTTTGCGTAAAATTAGTTTTCAAAGGAAAATATGCTCTATAATGAGGGAAAAGTCAATTTGCTAAGTTTATTACAAGTAAATGCGAAGCAACAATTTCAAATACAAGAGAGAATAATTGAATTATTATGTAATGTTTTGAAAAGGAAAACAGATGAAGTTAACGCAGGAAAAGCGGGCGATCAAATAGAATTTTCTGTCCTGGGAGACATGTTATGATGCCATCCAAGCAATCAAATTAAAAAATTTATCCAACTTTATGTTGACTTTTCCGCAATATTGTCGTGCTAATAGTCAGAGTCAGTAAGTAAAAGCTTTACTATACGTGCTACTTATTGACGTATACTAATTTTTTGTGATGGGCAATGGTTATAACTAGTTATCTAATTCAAAGAAAACTTAATTTACTAGAATAGCAGTCAATAAGACTGCATACAAAGCTTCAATTTCCAGAAAAATCGAGAGGACAAATAAAATCCTTGCAACCATTTCAAGGAGGCTTGACTTCGAAATGTCAATTTGAAGAGAACCCAGAAAAATAGTTCAATCAAAATGAACAATAATTTATTTTAAAGATTTTGGTTTGATTTTATTTTATTTTAATTCACTTTTCTTTTTTTGATGTTGGAATATAATTTCAGACTTACTTTCACGGCAACTGCGGCGTCATAATAAAATCACTCGCAAGAATGCCTAGGCGCACTTCCGTAATTAGCTAACCCAAATCGATTTGCAGGTGCTTGTGTCGATGTCCTTTCAACCCAAAATGATTCCAAAGGAGACAATTCAGCAGGACGGTGATGCTGACAATGTAACATGCTCTTTATCGATCAGCAGCGAAACAAGGTAATAAGGTGTGCTTGACCATGTCCTGAAAGGCTTTGACGTCTTGAAAATGGTCATCTCTCTCCGGAGGTGAATGTCGCTTTGAGAGGTGTAGCTGTCAGGATATTAAGACCAAAAACAGCCTATGGTAAGAATCTGCAGAGGTGAATCACTACCCATACAAGCGAGAGCTCTTCGCAACAGTATTAAAACTATTGTGCACCATCTCGTCAAGATAACCCGGTAGACTTAAAGATAGAACCAGAAAATGTCAAATAGGACGACGTTATGGGCGTGGGTCAAGTAAGAAGGAGTAATGATGAGTCGATTGATTTCCACACTGGGCACAAGTTTTACGCTATTCGGAATCAAGGAGGCAGAAACCATAAGACACAGACAGAGGAGATTGCAAATAGTTGGTTTGGTGAATGATCCAATGACCGACGCACATAGGAGTCTTCTAAATTCCGCTATTCATTTTATAGTTTTAAAGCTTACTAACTCCTGCATCATTAACCGGTTAATTTATCCACGTTGAACTCTACTTTCTATCTTGACAGCAGTCGAAACTCAGGTATTGTGTGGATCGGTTGTGTTAATTTTCGGTAATCTTACCGAGTTTAAGGATTTAAATTTCAGTTCAAATTTAAATCCTTTTTTGTGTTTCTATGCGATAAAATCAAAGAAGAATCTAAATGGATTTTCAAGAAGGAGATATGTACATAAGTAAAATATTAATTCTTTTTGCATCATTGCTGACAAAGTTCCGTTACCTATCATGTAAATTCGAGACTTTAAACTAAATGTTTAAACGTCGCGTTTGCGAAAAATGTCTTTGTATAGGAGTTAAGTTTTGATTTGGTTTAAAGTGCAGATTCGTGATCTATGTGATTTATTATGATTTGTGCAGAACCTAAAGCATAGTTACTTTTCTTGACATATTATACAGAAAAATCCCGCATATACGCGCCATTTTTCAATATTATTCAATTTTTTGAAAGTAGCAAAATCAATTGTTGTTAATGACTTTGTGTCCAGCTGTTTTTGATGACTTTTTTCATACTTGAATTTAAGAACCTCATGGTGTGGTGATGTATATGACTAGAAGGTCGCTCTTTAAAATTTCGAAACGATACTCAAAGAAGAAAATTGACAACAAGTTCGCGTTTTTACAAAATCACTTAAGAAACATCACCAAATTTCCTGATAATCAACAAAGTTTGTTGAATGCAATCTTAAAGAATTCTAAGTTTCAGTTCAAGCAAAAATGGACAGTTGCTAGCATTAAGCAAGCACATTTTGCAGAAAAAAATTAGTCGTGGCTCAATACCACTATTAAGTTTCCTTCCTAGGGAGACAAAAGGCCCGGTCAACCGTTAAAAGATTTCGTTGAATCGAGTTCACAATCAAAGTGGTTCACCCAACGCCAAACAAAGGCTTTGAGAAACATATATGACGAGAAAGCAGTACAAAATAATTCATGACGCTAACAAACATAAGAACTTTGCTATTCTCTCTTGTTATAAGTTTCCGCCATGTTTGCGACAAAGTTTTTAGTTTATTTTAACATGAAAAAATAGAGTCCCGTCATTTAAAGTCTGCACCATTTGAAGCTATGACCTTCTCTCATCTTTCTGGTAGTAGATGGTGACCTCAGCGGAGAAAATCCCCATCCTTTGGTTCGATCCAGTCGTCAAGCCATTTTTTGATGCCTTCGTAAGAAGTTAATTGCTCTCCAGTGAGTTCGTCGATGGACCTGCTTCACCTGGCATTACCCAATGTTTTGGTCACTTAGGGTGGTCGTTGTACGTTCATTTCTCATCCCCTTTAACAAATCTTTTCATGAAACCCTTTCTTATTTATCGTTGAAGAAGCATCTCGCACGAATTACATGTGTCTCGACATGTCTTCTTAAAAAAACGAATTAGGTTTTTTAAAATAGACTTTATTAGTTCGACTTAACGCTTCTACCACCCAAAAATAACTGACTGTAAAAATGATTTTAACAAAACAATTGTTAGATTTAATTGCAAGTGTAGCAACGTGTGCCAGAGGCCTACTTATGCTAGTCAGCGTCTACTGCGATCGGATATCATCTGGCAATTTGCAGGTGTCATCAAAGATTTTGAAGGTGAATGCGCTGTACGTGGGAAGCATTATGCTTGCATATGGGTACCGTTCGTAACTCACGCCACCAAGCCCCACTCGATGTCCGTCCCTCTCAGTTGATGCCGAACCCAAGTCCCAGCTTTTTGGTTCCTTTCTATGGCACGCAAGCGCTTACCGAGAGTAGATCCTGCACCAATTTTGCAAGGCTATGACTTGAATCTTCATCCAACAATTCCCGTAGTTGTGAACTTTCAAACTTTTTCGGTGCCCTTCACGATCTTTATCAATCACGTCAAACTCACCATTTTTAAAACGCTGGAACCATTCTCTTCAAGTCATGTCAGATAGAGCATGATCACCGTAAATATTGAACATTATACGATAAGTTTCCACAACACTTTTCTTGAGAATGAAATAATGACTAAGACTTCCCGCAAATACAGCTTTTTCGGTATGAAAGTCGACATTTTCAACACGAGAAAAATGGGTTTTCATGCTTTGAAGGAATGTCAACGATTGCGTTCGTGAGCCTACGCATACAACTTCCAATTCCAAGAATAGTACCACAGCAGACACAATAATAGTATCTTTAAGGACATCTGTCTACCAACGGCGGAAACTTTTGGCCATACCCAATATATCCAAATCATGGCGTTTGCCTGAGAAGAGGAGGCATCTGTGCGATGCTAAATTCGAGACCACTACCCCTATATTTAGAAGAGAGTTACTGTCGTTACTGTCTAGGTGGGTGGAGGTTGCAGTAAGCACTTCGATGCTGTTTGCCATTGTTACGTGCTGGTTAGCATTTAACTGATCTGATTTGATATATGGTACTTGCTGCTTACTTGCAGAGGCGAAGGCAAAGACAAAAATATTAATTTAGTATATATTGCGTTTAACAGAATTAATCTGATAAAGGCACTGTATTCGGCTCGGTGCCGTGAATGACTCATCTCGAACTCAAATTATCTTATTGGGTGATTTTTACAATATTTACAGTCACTATTTAAAAACGGGCTTTGCCTGATGGCTGTGCCTAGAACTCTATACTAACAGATATGGTATAAAATAGACCTAACTTTATTTTACAATTTTAGATTCTAATTGCTGACACTTACACCATAAGTGTGACCTCAATAATTTATGTTTGTTATGTATTTAAAAGTATTATTAGGGTATGTATAGTAATTTTGTTATTTTATATACCGTTTTGTACGAGCCAGTGCAAGCCCGAAGGACTTTTCGCTCCAATAACCCTATATTGCGTCACTTGTACGCTACTGTTGCCTGCCATATCAGAACCGTATACATGAGTATGGGCCTGATCAGTGACTTTTTGGCAAGTATCTTAACTCACTTATTGGTCGCTGACTGTTTCCTGAAAAGAGGCATAAAAAGATGGTAAACATAAATGCTTTCCTTCCAAACGGAGTCTACGTGAGCACTGAAGGTATTTTTTGTATCGAAAATCGCTCCCAGATACTTCGCTTGTTTGAAGCAGTCCACCACCAGCCCGTTCAACTTTACCCTGTTATCACAGATGTTCTTCATTCGACGTTTATATTTTTGATCAGGGTTCTTGACCACAATCAGCTCGCTTTTCGTAACCTTACCCCTCATCCCCAACTTTCTATAGTATGCACTTAACGCGTCCAGGTACCTTTGGTGTCTCGTTCGTGTAACGTGGAGATTGTGCTCAGATAACCACGCCAATAATTCGTCAGCGAAGAGATTCATCTCGATTCCGGGTTGAAATTCATCTCTCATACCGGAAACATCAGACGTGAATATATTAAAGAGAAAGAGGCCTAGAATGGACCCCTGAATCGATACCAAAGGGTTCGCAACTAGTTCCACCAGACACCGCAAAGGCAGTACGTCCCTTTACTCTTTTCCAACTCCGTGTTTTCATCATTTATATACCCTAGGCAATGGTAAGATCGAGGAAATTGGAAATTTCGTGGTTTTCTCGTACGAATTACACACAGCGTTGTGCCATTAGTTCGAGATGTGCGAAGGATATTTTATTGCACATTCGGGGAATGTTATTATTGGTTTGTTGGGAATGGTGATGAGGGTTTGCCTGGGATAATGACGCGTATTTGTCACTGTCTGCATATTTATTTAATGACCGCGAATTTGTTTCCGCCACATAAATATTGAATTAGTCTTTCCTCAACTTTCCTTGAGCAGTAATGTTGCTAAACACATTGAAAACCGTGTTCAAAGAGATTAAAATTGACACATTTTCCGACACAGTCCAAAACTGGCTTCATCTTTCCTTTTCAGTGTGAAACTATACAGTAGTTCTTATTGTAATTAATATCACATAAGTTCTGTTTGAGCTTCAACGAACTTAGTTACTTTAAGAAGGTTAGATTCGACCTTATGAAGACGAATCCTTTGAGTCACAGAGGCATGAATAAGAGCCTGCCATGACTTAAGAAGGACGAAGACAGCGTTAACATTAGTGCAGAGCCATATACATTTACATATCACTTTGATATTACTAGGCTTTTGATGTCAAAACCACCAAAGGAGGAATCGACATTGCAACTCCAGTTCATTCCTGATCCGAATTCAAAACCCTACCTCCAAATCCTGATCGCAAGAAGTGTTAATAACTCATGATTTTAAAAGTTGACTGAAGAGGTATTTGCAATTTGAAATTCTTTTAACTGCGCATAGTATTAAATTCAGTGTCAATGAAAAATTTGTGAAAGAAATACTAAATACTAAAAGTTTTCCATTAGTGTATGAAATATTTTTATGGATTTCGATATGACGGACGTTTCTCGTTGCCCCTCTTTTATGACTTTTTATTTTCTAAAGATAGAAAAAGATATAAGAGCTTGCTTGGAAAGTTTAGGGAAAAGGGAGAATCTTAAAGGTTGCATTCAGGGAAAGTGTTATTTAAAATAATATTTTATGTCAAACGCCTCTCAACATCCAAAAGTAAATTTTATGCCAACGTCGATTACTAATCATATTTTCTATCTGTATTTCGGGGAAAAGATGATAAAACAACTATCAAATGACGTCATGCGTGTTTGTGTCCGTTTGACCATTAACTTATAATTTATGATCATAAATTTGCCTTCTAAAGAACTCCAACTCGAGCATTACAAGTTTACAGAAAAGTAAGCAAATATCCTATTGAAATCATGAAATGATGTTAATAGTTGCTACTCGTTTTTGAAACAATCCTGAAAGGTTTGCATCAAGAAGAGCAGGAAGAATTAATGCTGCAATAACAGTTACCATTACGACTGTTGTAAGTGGTGCGAATCGAACAGACATACACGCTTGCAATGTCATGATAAATCCTTTGTACGAAATTGTGATTAGCGGAGAGTCGCGAATCTTATCTTTGCCATCAATTCAATTTCGCTCGCAATTTTGTGAACTCTGACTTAGCTCAATAACTCCTTTCTTTTGAATGAGTATGAATGAATGTGAGCCTGGCTCCATTTTCACAGATGTTTTGTATATTAACTAAAATACTACTTAACTACATCTTCCATATTTGCCCTTATTCCTCTACTAGCAGTGGAAAGACTAAATCCGCTTTGGGCATAAAACACACGAGCACTATTCCGATCATCCTTTTAAGCCTCCGTAATTGAAGAGTCCATATTCTCGATTGCCGGGAAATTCCTGTGAATGTCCCCGCAGCGCTAGGGCTTAGGTACGGGCCAACATCAGTCCATATCGCAAATAAGTTGGCATTACAAAAACTCATGGGAGCAAAACTTAGTTTTGCATTGAATCCTTGCTTGTTACGGCAATGCTGAAGTTGTGATTCAATGGTGTGAAGGATAATTTTAAAGGTTGCAGCCAGCATATATAGCAATAGGTACAACATAAGGGGCAATTTGATAACACCCCGAAAGGAGGTTTCTGGATGTTTAAAGTTGCATAATGTTAAATTGTCCGCGAACTTATTCAACTTCAACTTGCAAAAGTTAAGCAGAAATTAGTTTCTTCAGGTTGGGCCCTAACGAACAATGCAGATGATTATTTCCTCATGACTTTTGTGCTGAATCTATAATTTTCAAGAAAGTTTTTTCCATGTAAATGTAAATAGTTCTCAATAAGGACAATTTGAATCATGAATTGAACAAAGATCTGGAGATTATATCTTCGGGCTCATGAGAGTCATTTCGTTGACGTTGTTTTGGAAAGTTTGGATCTCATTTGTGAGGAATATGAGACGTATTATAACGAAAAGTAACATAAGATAATTTCATATGAACTTTAGAGAGAACTCGTGTATTTTGACGGTGATCTTCAAATCAATATTCTCTAAAAGTGTTCGTTTGTCTTTGCATATATAATTGCGTCGAACTGTTGAAAGAGATTTGACAATTACTCATTGCTAGTGTATTTTCGGGAGCTTTAATTACTAACAAGTTGAAAAAAAATATGAGTTATCTCTTGACTCTTGAGTTCCACTATTATTTAGTTGAATTGGCACAAAGTCATCCGACCTTAAGAATATGTTTTGTTTAACTAGAGAACTAGAGGTTGACTTCGGAGGCAAACTTCTTTAGATGCTCGATATTTTGGATATTTTGATCGAATTGGCCCATATTTGTGATTTTCAGTGATTATACATAATGATAAAGTCAGACAAACTATAATAAGATAAATTGCTAGCCAAATCTACAAAACCTGCTAATTGCTGCTAAATCTTTGCTAGCATAAGTACTCCTAGAAGTACTTATAAGTAACAAATCTTCTCGTTCTTTTGAAAAGCAGCTTTCAAGATAATCCTTTCAAAAACATTGTTTGTTATGTTTGTGGAAATAGCTTGGCGAAAACAACAAAATCTAATGTAAGTCTCGTTCTCTGGCTCTCGCCCAGTATAGACGTACAACCAAGTGTTTCTGGATTTCAAATCGCAAATTAATCCATAAAACTAGTACGGTTTTCACTTTTTAAGTAGTGAATCTATATCCCAATTCGAAACGACATATACGAAGTGAATGGATTCCCATCTGAATCTCCCACTCCTGGCCCGGGCAGGAAAAGACCCCCGGGACTTTTCGTTGGCAGAAGGCTTCCTGGAGGACCAGTACAAGATGGAACGAAATTCATCGAGCGCTGCGAACCCTAACAGATTTCAGCCGCTAGCCGAGCTCTCACACTGCGACGACCAGGTACAGCAGCCCAGCACAGACAAACACACCAAGGAGAGAGTTTCCCCAATTAATTTCACCAATCTTCGTCGGAATAATATGGATGCCTTGTTAAAAGAATTAAAAATAGAAAACTATTCCATCTTAGTTATGTCGATTGGTCTAAAGCTGTTCCTGACCAATCTTGATGACTACAATTAAGTATAAGTATATTAAGTATAAAATCACCTAAGGGCCAAAAAGGTAAACTATTTCAGCAATCAACGACCAGATCTTCGTCCAGTAAAAGTGATTTTATCAGGGTTTCATGACATGTCGTGCGAAGAACTCAAAAAGCCCCTCAAAGCAGATCATAACTTATGTGCAATAACTTAACCAACATAACTTATGTGCTTTTGGACATCAAAACGTTCACATCTAAGCTAGGAGAACGCAATAATTCTTACAACACCTATACATGCAAAAAAGAACAAAAATGGCTGATCTCAAAAAAATCAAAACCATCTAGCACACAATCGTCTGATGGAGTTACTACTCTAGCAAGCGCAAAGGCCCCAACCAATACCGAAATTGTCAAATGTATGGGATCTGGTCGCTGTCACCTGCCCACAAAATGCTCCATATGTAGTGGTGGACACCATTACTCCAAGTGTACCCTCACGGACAACGAGTTGACCCTCACGGATCTTGCCAATGTCTTGAATGACTGCAAATCAAGGACAAACTGAACAACAGGGGAAAAAATCAAAAACCCACCTTGCGAATTTTTCGAATCGACTACCTCAGACTTCAGCCTTGCACATGTAAATTTCCCTGCACTATCCAATCCACTAACCAATTCAAAAACAGTGGACGCATCAAAACTGAAAACAAATTCAGCAACCACCTTCAGAGGTAACACTTCTCCTCAGCTTATAGCATGGCAATAAGCAGCAGCTCAGCTGTTCCAATTCAACTACCGAAGACTTTTTCTCACCGAGCGAGCTTCTTCAAATCGCACCAGGAGATTATTACAAATTTGGCAAGCTGCAAGACCGACAGGATCAGCTTAACGCCATCATAAATATATCGATTAAGTTTTTATATGGCCATGCGGCTTAAAGCAAATAAGTGCTTGAGAAATACACAAAGTCTTAAATATAAGTTTATTGAAGCATTCGATTTTGGGCTCAGAAGCGACATTGATTTCTTCGTAATTATAGAAACATGGTTAAGGTCGCTCGATATAATTAAGCAAGCCCACTATGAAATTTATAGACGTGACCGCCAAGACAACATTGACGGGGGCGGGACAATTGCTATTAAAAAATCCATCCCGCATTCCCATCTCCCATCTCTCCTCTCCCATCTTTCAATTCCTGTTTCATCGAAAATGTTGGTTTAGTGTTAGCTGAATCCAACATTGAACTTTCCGATTTATATTGGGAGATTTATACTGGGACGAAACTCTGCAAGGGAAAAATCAGTTATCCAAGAAGCGATCTGGGACAAATTTCTACTTTGTGGTGACTTGAACGGTCAAGCGGGCAAAGCATTTCATGACATGCTACAAAACAACAACCTGTTCATTCACCACCTTTGAGAACCAACCTTCTATTCTCTTCAAGGTATCGGCTCTACTCTCGACTTTGGCTTGGGGGATGCAAACGTGTATCCCTCGGAGCACACTGTTCTGCAAGCGCTTTCCTCTCCTGATCTTCCGGTGAAGTTCTCATTACAAGCAGCAACAAATTCGTCTCATGTGTCAAAACGGTTCTACTGCTTCAAAAAAGATCATTGGCGCATATTCCGTACAATTATAAACGACATAATTTTTATAGCTCTAGACACTTCGAGTGCTCTAAATTCAGCGGAGAAAAAAAGAACAGCAAATAGAGGAATTTAAAAATGCCATTTGAAGAGCAAAAGACAGTAGCGCACCAAAATATAGGAGAAATGGCTGCACAATTGAATTCAATGAGAAAGCTTATAAGCTGATCGGAGCACGTCATTCTCTACGGCGCCAGTGGCCACTGGAACAAACTCCTCACCAACCTTGACTATAATGCACGAAAAGTCTAGAAGTTGACTAAAATTTTTAAATGAAAACATCATGATCCAAAGAATGAGCCACAACATGGCAGAAGTAATAGCAGCTAAGTCACTGTTCACCGACGAAAGCACCGCGATTTCACATCCGGTGCCGATAATAAAACCAAAACACTTAATCGAGCGAGTAAAGAAGCGAACAAAGAACGATGAGGCCCCTGGAATTGAAGGAATACCCAATACAGTCATCAAGGACCTTCAAAAGAAAGCGATAGTTCTAATTTGTCATATTTTCAACACTTGCATAAAACGACGAACTTCCCAAGCTGCTGAACACACGCTAGCATAATACCAGTCCTGAAGCCCGGTAAAGATCCGCATGACCCTAGCAACTACCGACCAATAAGCTTAGTGCCGACGATTAGCAAACTATTTGAGAAGCTAATCTTGAAAAGCTTGACGAATTATGTCGAAAACAATGACTTCCTCCCACACTTCCAGTTCGGCTTCAGACATATATACTCCACAGAAATCAAGTACTACGTGTCTCCAAAGCCATTAAAGCAGCACTAACTAGAAAACACTCGGTTGGCCTACTAACCATTTATATTGAAAAGACTTTCGATAACGTCTGGTATAATGGCCTAATTCATAAACTCAACGAGTGCAGTACTCCTGCTTACCTGCTGAAACTAATCGCATGAGTGAAAAAACAAACCACATGAAAGTTCAAGGTGCAACATCCACTCCTCGTCTGAGTTCGGCGCTTTACAATATATAATTCAAAATTGCCAATCAGCGGTTTTTGCGAACGGCATTTGTCTCTACACCTCTGGCAACAATCCCAACCAGATCATCTCCTATCTACAAGAAATGCTGGAAAAAATCTACCAATCCTTCTACAGGTGGAAAATCAAGATCAATGTGAAGAAGACCACGGCAATATTTTCCAGTAGAAAACGCAAGCCCGCCATGCTGCCAAACAGACCCAAATGAATCCCTGGTCCGACAAATTGACTTATTTGGGCCTGAAACTAGATCGGAAACTTACATAAAAAAATCACATCGAATACAACAGTTCTAAGGAATTCAAGTCGGTTCTGTCTTCACATATATCCATTGCTCAATCGAAAGTCGTGTATGAGTCGCAATAAAATCCTACGGCGCTCCTACTTGGAATCAATGCAAAAAAACCAACGGAGCTCCTCCTAAAAAAATTTCTTATACTGAATATACGTTTAGTTTTATAGTTTAGGCCTTTTTCATTTTTTTTGTCTCTTCCTCCTTTTCTCTCTTCTTCCCTTCTATTCTTTTCTCAATCAAATAAGTCCAAAAAATAGGAATGAATGAGAACAGCCGAGTTTGCTTGACAACCACAGTCTAAAAACGTTGATCATCCGCGATGTCTACCATTCTTTTAGACCACGGTCAGAAGATCAAGCTAAAGACCCCTATTATTCAATGGTTGCAAGATTCTTTGGACAATATGATAAGAAGGGCGTTGATTTTTAGCGCTTAAAGCATTCAACACCGCTGATTAAGAGAATCTTCCGTCTATTGATGATATTTGGAATGCCCCTTGCCTCTTAATCTGCGTTAAGCGTTTTCGATACATCCTTCTTAAGATGTTGTGATGTATTTTCAAAAAAAAAAATACTAATAAATATAATTAATAATTAAGAATAAAATAAATATTGGGGCAATCGATAGGTCGCACCTGCAGCGAAAGAAAGGTACAAGGTTAAAGAGACAGGGTTATTTGCAAATAAAAAGGCCGCGTAATGGCGGCCGAAGGAAGTTACTTTTAACCGAAAAGCTCACCGCGCGGGCGTGGGGGTTAGGACATTATTTATGCCCTGATCCTTCCATGTCACATACACACACACAGAGAAAGAGCTTACTCTTTCATATTAGACAATATTAATATATAAATAGAAAGGATCAAATACGAAAGGATGAAACCACATATGAATTGTGCTGCGCTGATTCTGACCACCTCTGCTTCCTCTAGCACGAATCTCCACCTCAGGTTGGTTTCGGGACTTCAATGAATTCCACTGCGCTACCTCCGATCGTGCTTCCTCCAACACAAATCTCCACCTCAGTTTGGTGTCGGGACTTCACTTCTGCTGCGCTGCCTCTGCTTGATTGCGGGACGTCAAGGAATTCCGCTGCACTGCGTCCTGAACACCTCTGCTGCCTGCTTACTATCTTCTTGGCATCGATCTTATTCTTCGCTTGGGCTTTGTGATTTGGCGATTCGTGGACTTCTGGGGCTAAAAAACAGCTTCCTGATTCTCCTTATGTTTATTTTCCAACTTCTAGACTCTGTACATTTATACTTCTATCCATTGATACTCCGATACCTTGGTACTTCTATTGATTCTTTATTGATACTTCTATCCATTGATTGTCCCATACCTCACAATTTCTATTCTTTTCATAGCGATATGTACACAAAAACCCAGTGAATCATATCAATAGAAAATTTCATCCCTAATAACTTCCAAGAAATTTTTTGGTAATTTTTTGCTACTGGGAATATTTTTTTTCTGATATTTTATTTTTACTGAGACCTTTTTTTTATTTATCTTTGTTTGTTTGTTACTAATATTATTTAACTAAATGTTACTTGATACATAAATCTAACTATAAATGTTTTTATTTTAATTTTATTCTTAGTTCTATTTCATCTCGTATGATTTTCTTTTGACTTAAAAATATGTGTACATATAAAAAACTTAACCAAAACAATTAGTTGTTATATTCAAAATTCATTGTTATTTTATTTATTTATTCATTTATTTATGTATATATTTTGTTTGTTTGTTTAATGTCGCCTACCCATCGGAATACGTGACAATGTACGCCCCACAATTCTGCTCTGTATAGAAGGGTTTATTGTGAGATACTCATCCCCCTACTTACATCGACTTACAACTGGGCAATTTAGTTTATCCCAAGAAACTTAACTTAGAGTTTATCAGAGAGACCAAGCACTTATCTGAACGTAAATCCCTGTATCTCGCGTACAATGTTTTTCCGTCAATTTCTTAATCTGCGGTTCTTCTGAGCCAAAACATCATCTGGATAACCGATAAGAAGCGACTTTGCCAGTAGTTCAAGTTTCAGCAGCCCGTCTTAAGAGGTGCTTCAGGTCTGGACTGAGGATGGAGTCCGTGGTAAGAATATTCAGTGCACCTCGTTTTATATCGTAGATCAGACATTGATCCTTGGCTAATATCGATGTTTTTGCATCAGACACTCAGTTACTTGGGATGGGGTTTCCCAGAGCATCCAGAATATCCGTCAATTTAACAATGTCAAATGCATTGCTGATATTCAGCCTCACCGCAATGAAAAACATTTGCATCAAAATTTAGAATGTTTCAAAAAGTCAAAAAATTAATATTAAGAGATGCTGGATTTAACAACAACAAAAAACAGGATGTACAAAGGGTTGAAATTCTTTACGGTCATCTTGGGATGACAAGGTTCAGCGCTAGATGGGTGCTGAGGATCCTCACGCCGCCTCAGAAAAAATATCGCGCAGAGTGTTCCAGCGCCTTTTTAGCTACCGTATTAAAGATAAGGATGCACTATTGAAACGATTTGTTACTGGAGACAAGGCTTGTGTTCATCGTTTTCAATGTAAGTCCAAACAGGACTCTTAGAAAAGAAGTGAAGGACAGAGTTTCAGCTTATTTTTACTTCAACGAGAAAAAAAACATTTTTCATGAAGGTATACATAAGCTAATGGAAAGATCTGATCTCACTTTTTATTAGAGTACCAGTTAAATGCATTGAAAAAGAAAAAAACTTTCTGAATTTTTATGCTCACTTCCTACCCTCCATTCAGCAAATTTAAAAACGCCCTCTCTTAGCTGGCAAACCGGAACATTTAAAAAAAATATCAGTTGACTGTACCCAGTATAATTCTATATTTGAACATCTTCTATAGTTGAACATCTCATTCGTTATTATATTGGGGCAAGCTTATAGTGGGAATTTTTCCATGTCTTCATAGGGACAAGTATTTTTCAGTTAAATTAACTACAGCCAAATAACAATCAAATATTGATTGAGAAGGAGAATCTAACGAGGATTCGGTGAGCTGCCAATACTTGATGGACACAAGCATACTATCAGTGCTTAATAAATGAGTTCTATGTTCCGTTATTCAATTCAAAGTTCGAAGGAAGTATGGGGCACGGTGCTTTGGATATGAAAGGATTTTATGACTTCACGCTATCTACATTGTAAAAAACATAAAGAAAACCATTAACGTATTCAGGGCCTTAAAAATTGAAATGTGGGTCAAACCATCATCAGTTAGAAAAACATTGAATTGCAGGCGATCACTCTTATTCCCAGTTATCGAAATTTATTTGAATCTCAAAAATCCCAGGACACTTGATCAAGGACCACTAATTTCAGTCATCGTGGTCAGAATCTTTGTAAAATCAAATTGAATTGGGATTTATTTTTATCCAAATGAGTTCGTAATTGAGTTCGCATTTCAAAAAGGATCTATGCTGGTGCTTATAATCGAGAGAGAACACAGATTTCAATAACAAAGCGACATTCGTGCTAATCATCATTAGCGCGTTTTTCACGGTTCGTTTGATTGTGAATTACAGTCCATAAACAAGTGAACCAATAAATGTCTCCTGCTTATTTTCAATGGAATCCCTCCATTTTATTCCACTTCAATTATTCCATCAAAATATTTGCTTTGTGTTCCGTTGCACACGGTGTCCTTCAAATCATTTAATGAGTTTAAATGCGGGATTGCCTACTAAAGCCTCGAGCAAAAAATAAATTGAGCATTTTCAAATACGCATTGACCTATCGTGGGACTGGTTAAACGATTTTAAAAGACGAGTTCAGCTAGACGTTAATGCTTTATCATTTTCTTTTATTTGTACAAAAGGCTCACTGAGTTTTCCAGCAGCGTTCCTAATGCGAACGCCAATAAAATGAATGCCTTTCGTAATTCTTAAGTGGGAAATATCTCTTTGAAGAAAGTTCGAGTCCGAAAATGTGGAGAAGGAATGATTGATATATTGTATTAACAGGTTACCGTTTTTTGCCTTACAGCACTCCATGAAGGACTTTCTGAACGATTTGTGCTACAAATAAAATTAGTATTTCGCAATGAAAATGTCATGGATATCAATTGATTATATATTGCCAAGCTGTAGCCGGGACCATAGATGAAACTTCAGACTTTTGTTGGCGCTCTTCCGTCGAAAAATAAACATTTTCCCCCGAACATTCAATTTACCGTCACCGATTGCATTTGCCATTCCATTAGTTAAATTTATTGCATTTGTTTATCGATATTTCAGTATCCAAGTCGATCGTCTAAATACTACTGGCGCAATTAATACGTGAGATTAGCAATTTATCATCAGCTATAAATAGTTGAAGATTCTCATTTGGGAGCTTGGTCCTTATGCACCAAACCTGGTTCCAATTTCGTGATTTACTGGGAACTTTATGGCACGGATGAATTTTTATGAGCATTGTGCTAGTTGTTGCTGACTAAATGCTGACAAAACGGTTCGACTTATCCCTTTGCAATGAAAGCGGATGCTATCCTGAACGGAAGGTCTGCGTACGAGGAAAATGGAATCTTTCGTTTGATTTGCGTTGCCATCCATGTGTCTCTTGAATTTTTCACAGAACAGTCGGTTCCGGGTAGCTCCGAAGGAAACGTGGATTAAATGGGTTCAACCAGAAGAGGAAATAACGAATAATACCGTAATCAATCAAGCAGGATATCGTATGTTAAATGAATTCTTCTTTACCAATTACGCCCTATTAGGACGATGGTTTCTTGAAACGGACGATTATATTTGTCAAAAGTCATTTATATCTTTGCTTCTTTGATGTTCTCGTGATCGCACGCAAGTGCGCTCTTAGTGAATCCTTAGTCACTTCTTTCCTGTATCTTTTGGTCTGCTCCATCACGAAACAAAACCAACCCGAAGGCAATTTTTCTTCGACGTAGGTATAACATTCCGCTTTAGTAAGGCTTCCTTTATTGCAGCCGTTTATTTTCTGCCGCCATCAATACCGGAGCTTAATACTATAGATTTCAATGTCCTTTTCTCACATTTCCTTCTCCACACTTATTTCGCTTCGATAGTCTTTCTCTGCAAAACGGTGGCGATGACGTGTCGATAGGTATGGAAATTGTGGTTTTGAATCGAATTTGACGAGAAGTTGATATTCTCCATGGTGTTGGAGCAACATGGGCGTAGCTTGCGTCGAAGAATAAAAAGTGAGCAGAGTGGTGAAATGGATGAGAATACGAGAAACGCTGTTTGTTTTACATATGAACATAAGAAGATTATTTGTTTGTTTGTTTGTATGTATGTGCCATTTATTGTGGGAAATAAATGATGTGTTTAAGGTACCGAGGGGAGCTTTTAAGGTCCTTGGCTTGGTAAGAATTGCATTAAAATGCTTTTTGTTATTTCTTCATCTCTTGATTTGGAAGGAAAAAGGTCGATTTCACTTGAAAGCGGAACCAATTTACAGCAAAACGGGTTTCTTGTATTCTCAGTGATGGTTCATTTCGGAGTTTGATAGGCTCATTAAGGATTGTGGAGGGATCAGTTGAAATCAAAAGAAAGAGTTCAAAGGAAAAATGTTCGGCTAGAAGTAATACCCTGGGAGAACGAAAACATCGAAAAACTTGAATAAATATTTCCCTTTGAGATGCGATGAATATTTTTCAATTCACACCGTATCTATTTGATTGGGCTGTTAAGAAGGAAAGAAAAAAATGGACCGATCCAACATAAGCCTTTTCCCTTTGTACATTTTATTGCATGGTATTACGTAGGAAAGGAACGAAGTCAAGTAGTACAATTGGTCTCCATCGAGGTTAATCAGCATTTAATTATGTTTCTGGGTTAAGCGAAGTGAGATTTTGAATGTAAGTACCATAAGAGTGACAATAAAGAGGATATTAATACAGAGAGGATATTAATCAAAATATGTACATATTATACGTAGAAAGACATCCCCCAAGCGAAAATATCGTTTGTAGCTACCTAAAGATTTCGATTTGATCCTGTGAACCCGGTGCCGTAGTCGCTAGATCATATTGACCCAAGAAGATTCGAAAATGTCTTATTTTATGTCCTATCATTATTACTCGTTTGTATTCTTATGTAGCTGAAGTTACGTCCCGACTCTACCTGAAACGCATCGGCATTTAGTGCAACAACACGATAACTCAAAGTGGGTACCTATGACCCGGCGTTACCTTAAGTGTGGTATTTTTGCGGCATGTATTTATTAAATACATGCCGCAAAAATGTAAAATAGATAAAAATATCCAAAATAGCTAAGTATTTTTTGGAACGCTTTTTGTTTGTTTTTGGTTTTTTGTACGGATATGTCACTCAATGTCACTGTCAATGACAAAATTTTGGCAGCCTGAGAAGTGGCAGATTGCAAAGATGACGACCCAAATCCTGCTTTAGAGATCGTAAACGACGATCAATCGTGTGAAGGCCGAAATACAATACCGCGAGACGACGATATGTGAGCGCGACGAGATTTTTGCTCGTTGTCACGCAACGCATTCAATTTACAATGCACGCGATGCGAGGAACAATAATGTTCAATAATATGACAAATGTCAAATAGGTGACGTTTCAAATGGAATTGTTTTTGATTTTGTAAAAGTTTTGAATTTGGATTTTTCCTTCGTCTAGCAAATAAAAGCCCCTACAAGGATTCACGAAATTTTCATTGAAAATTCTTTCAGAATAACCCTAGTACATAAAAACTAATTAAGGCGTTTGAATTTCAAATTTTATTCGAGCGCCATATTGCATCTGACAAACGTCAACGCACCTCGTTGCGAGGAATTCTTTTTCCGAATATTTCCCGCCTTGCATCGACGCATCGCAATCATTGTACGATGTCGCATACAAATGCATGTTACGAAAAGTGCTTGACATTTGCTGCAAAACTCTCGTCGCGCTCATGTATCGTCGTCTTGCGGGATTGTATTTCGGCCTTGAATACAATGATCTCAGCGAAACTGAGCAAGATGCAAGCGATTGGAGTGAGACAGGATCAGCATCCTTGCATGATCGTGGTTTATTGACTTTGCAACGACGGTTCTTCAAAGGCAGGGATGAAAAAACAAACCGTTTTATGTGGCTGATCGTATTGTATCACTAATTTCTAAGTTTCGCCGGTATGTAACATTTGACAGTAGATTCGTCAGCTAAATACTGATATCTCATCTTTGTACGAACACATTCTTATAACTGGTACCCAGCGGACAAAACGAATCGTCGGCGACAAGAATTCGTATCGCCTTGTCGGAAAACTAGTTCGCCGGCGAATCCGAAATCGAATCGCCTGCGAACAATATGTCACCTCGCTGGCGATTTACTAGTGAACAGCCCTGCGATGCGTTTGTTATTCGACGTGGTGATTTGTTTTCGATTTGCTGCAGTACTTAGGATCGCTGTCGAATTGATCAGCGAACAAATGATTCGAAATGGTGATACGAATACGTATACGCCGGCGATCGTTTTGCTTGCTGGAATTTCGGAAATAAGAGTTTTCCAAGTTGTTACTTTCCTGAAAGTTACTATTGACTCAAAAACTCATTAAATAAAAAAACTTTAGAAAATATGAGAAAACTGACTTCAAAATGCTCTTCAAAAGATGAAATAAATTTCGTAAAATCAGTTTCAATTCAGTTTCTCCGTTTTAAAGAAATGAACGAACACAACTTATAAATCGATCGCAAGTAAACTGGGGAAAACAGACTTGGCACTGATTCTTTAAAATTTGTATTATCATATTTAAGGCATTTGAAGGCAGTTTTTTTATAAAATACCTAATCATTTTGTTCCCAGAATTCAATTTTGGTCTATCCAATCACGAAAAATAGGTGTCTTAATTTAAAACAAATTTGTGGTTAATTTCAGACCAAAATCAATAAATCGTTTCACATTAAAATAGAAAAGAGCAATTCAAAAATTGAAAGGATTTGAGTCTGATAGGACATTTAGATTGTTGAATTAAAACATAACATAACTCATTGTTGTTGTTCATCTTAGAAATATTGTATGTTTGCATTAGTCATTTGCGATGACAATAAAGATAATGGATCCTTCTGTATCTGCATCAACAGATGTAACATTAATCGAGATACTATTCTAACTACGTGCATCCTTTAGAACGTCTTTAGCCAATATAGTGCTCTAGAAGTTTTAACAGTTTATTTAGTGCCGAATTATTTATTCAATAGTTTGCTGCTCACTCGACCAATTTCGAAACAATATCATTTTCAATTCTCCTGTTTATGTTACATTCAACGGTACAAAAAATGCAATAACTGAAATATTTTCTTCACTATAAGCGACATTGCATTCTAAAACGGTATCGTTTGTAATGTCATCAAAACAATTAAAGGATGGCGAATCGGAAGGAGTTTTAGGAGTGGAACTGAAGTCAATTGTCAAATTATTGACCAAATCTCGAACTTATTTTGAATTGTTTTTCGCTGAACTAAGGGACTATTACCGGTTATAATTGTGAAAACATCGTTTTTTTAACATTATTGATTTCTTTTACATCATCTCCTAAATGATCATCTTCCAAATTTGTATATAAAATTTAAAAAAATAAGAAATTGGTAGCAGTTTTAGTGCATGCGCGTTTACAGTGCGCGACAACTAGTTTGACGCGTTTGTGCTTTTCCTCTCTCCAAAACACCGTTATTCTATTTAAATGAATATATAAACAAATCTACCTCAGTGTCAGTTTTTTCAAACGTATTCAGTTTAAATTTGGAAGTGTACACAAACGTTCGATATATTCAAAATGAGCAAAAATCCTTATCGAAAAGAAAAAAAGGAACTTGTGCAGAAAAGCAAAAAATGGGAGAACACCTCGTAAATTTCAAGGGAATCAGCATACTACTAAGCACAGTACAGTATTCACGAGTACTTTGGCAAGGAAATTGTCAACAAGTAATTTTGACGTTAAACTAGACGATAGCCATTCTTATTGTGTTTTGTCGTTTTCCCTAGTTTTCTCGGCGTTGGCGAGTATATTACAGAGTAAAACGTGATGATGAAGATTTACCAAAACTGCAATTCGTGGACTAGGATTCAAAATAAATATTGAATGAAAAAAAGAATACCCAAAACTAAAATGAGCATTACAACGAAACATTTTGAGCTTTCGTTCCCAAACATACGTTTGTGGGACCGGAAGTTACGGAATTGGCTGCACATATTTCATTAGCAATATCCAAAGCAGGAAGAAAGTCTCTCTTGAAGATATTAGAGGTGATGTGGTGCGTAATTGGACATTCTGCCTACGATTATGTAAAAAAAGGAAGAAGAGCGAATTGAAATGGCTAACAAAGCGAGTACGGTGGCGTCGAAGGAAGCTCGCTTGGCAAAGCTAACAGCTCAGCAAGAGGAACAGCAAGAATTTATTCATTCGGGACTCCTTTTATATGGACCAGGGATTGCTGATTGACCGATCGTCAGTGTTGAAACTTGATTTTCTAAAAATATTACAATATAAACAGCAAAAAAAACTTTAAAGACGATTTATTTGAAATGGTGTTTTTCCAATCGGCTCAGACTTATTCTCCGCACCCAAAAGACGGATCTTTTTAAATTTTAGTGAGTTTTATTTGTTTTGATGTCCTCTATCGTAATTTACTAGAAAATTGCAGATTTGAAAATAAATGATTTACAGGGGCAAAAAGGGAAAAACGTGATTACAGCAATTTTTTCATATATCCACTATTTTGCTTTGAAAACAATCATTTTAAAAAGGGTGGTAAATTACGATGTAAGACATATTCATCAGCAACACGACACTAAACCTCTTAACTAACAAATTTTTATCAACGACCGGAGTCATGCACGTATCTAGTGCAAACAAATAAATGAATATTGCAAATATATATATATAAATAAATAAATCAATAAGTGTATAATATATTATATATATCTTATATTATAAATATATGTTGTAGAAAATGCAGATATAGAGCCAGCGTTTTATTAGTACGTTAATTTTCGTTTACCTGGCGTTCTCGCAGTTGGTCGAGAACCCTCGAAACGCAAAATAGTTCACACCGGTTCTTAATTGTAGATGTGGAAAAGTATCACTGTTTCGAATACATGAGATAAACTGAGTTTTTTAAATTCACGACCAAATTAACACTTAACTGGCCCTGTCGGAAAACAAAACAAGAAGAAGCCGCAAAGGATATCTGGTTGCGTAAAAAACAAATCAATAAGAAGCCACAAATCATAACACTTGATCGTGTAAAATAAATGTGGAAAAAGCCGCACAAGGATAATTCTTGGCTGAGAAAATAATCTGGAATTTCGCAATGCAAATTAATAATTAAAAAACAGAGTGACTGAATCCGAATACGGATAACCTGATATGTCACTTAAAACTGCTAGCTGAGAATGGCAAGAGCAATCTGATCAACACCCCATAAAGTTAAAAGTGGATCCAGAAAACAGGAAAAAGAAAAGTTTTCTTGTTCGCTCTGGCGATGAAAAAACGATTTTTCCAGAGTTTTACGCGCCCCATATGCTATTTTATGACTTTCGTTCGTTCTGGCGAAGAAAATGCGTTCCGAATTTAGTTCGCCTAAGCGACATTCCGCCAAAATGTTTGCTGGTCACTTTTCGCAAAAACAAAATGGCAATTCCGTCTGAATTTACAACAATACAAGGAAAACCTGAAAACTCATCAGCTTACGGGTATCAAAAAGACATTAGTCTAGCCTCGTATATCCGTTAGAAAAACAATGTTTTCCTTTTCATGTCAAGCTTAAATCACGATGATCATGTCGATGACGCTACAGGCCATAAGAGGAGACTAGATATTATAACTTTTTATATGTCAACCAAGACCGAACTAGGGGTATCTAATGAAGTATGCGCAACGTACAATGTCAGCAGAGACCTAAAAGATGTCCATCGACATTCCTTTTCGCTCTGTTGCGAATACCAAGAATTAATACGAATATAATAGATCACGCTAATAATAATTATATGCGTACGAAAAGAGGGCACTTCTTGAAAAATCTGGGTCTTTGTGTAGTTTAGTAATATTTGCACTACAGCACAATTTGTTCAAATTTGCCTCGGCAGAGATAATCGCAGATTCGTTATTCACAGGTATAAAAGAAAGTAAAGTCTCCCAAAAAGGCTTCAGCACTAGTAGACATGGTCAAATATGTCCAACAAAACAGGGAAGGAAAATACAGGTGTAATTCATGTGATATTTACAAATGTCCCGAGCACCTGATTTTATGCTGTGAAAATTGTTGTAATTCCATGTCTGTTTATAAAAAAGAAGACTAATTTTTTATTTACATTGTAATATGAAGTTGTTTCTAGTAGTTTTTCAACGAAATATATAAAAATAAAAATAATCGTAACTTATGTTTTTCAGCACGATTAACAGGTGATAAAAAAACCATTTAATTTTCATGGAAAAGTACATAATTTTTACTATAATAAATTAAATTAAAGTTAGGTAATGTATTATATCTTTCTAAAAGCTCTTTAATAAAATCAATCGGGTTTTTTGACACGGTGTCATTGGCGATGTAATTTTTTACTCGTCAGTGGCACCGGTTTTAATAATGATTTTATGTAACCCAAAGACAACTTCTTTTGACCGTGCAGAAAGTTAAATTCGTACTAGAATATATTAGAATATAGACATACTAGACATACTAGACATACTAGAATATACTAGACTAACTAACATACTAGAAGACAAAAAGCATGAGGAGTTACAGCGCCAGAACGACCGTGACGAAACAAAATTAAAGTCTTAAGATTCGCAATTATGATCAAAACTTCATACAAAAGCAACATGTGATATCTTTGCGTATACATTCGACATATTTGAGCGTTCTCAGACTTGTCGTTCGTTGTTCAGATATTTCGTTTAGACTTCTTTCTCTCATAATTCTTGTTTATTGGAATTGACACGGGAACTTCTTAGATATAACAATCCACTATCTACAGAAACTTTTCGGTCCATGATCATACCCGTGATTCTAGAACTGGGAGGTTTTTGTGATTTTTATTTTAATATCGTTTTTTTTGCTCATGACAAGCTAATGTTAACCTCCTTATTTGTTGAAATGTAGCTCTTATTAAATAAAAAAACACTACAAGTGTTTAAGAATTTGGAGGACTACGACAAAACCGGGAGACGTACTTTGATATGTTGGTTAAACACATAAGCCCACCCTTCGCCGGGAGAACCGTAGTTTTAGTCCCAGACTTCAGCAGAAAAAGATGTTAAAGATTGTCATCACATAAACAGGATTTATCCCAGCAATGTTGGCATCCAACGTTTCAGGACACGGTTCGGACACGATGGAAGTGCTCTTTTGTTACTTTTCGTCGTCTGACAGAAAGCAGTACCGCCATGGAGTAGCCTCGGTGGTATTATCTGTTTAAAAATGCGGAGCTTGTTTCTCATATTTAACTGCTTTGATTTCACCAGGGGGAGTGCAAGTCTTCGGTTTGTTTGTATGTATTCTGTCCAGGAAAGTCTCCTGTCTAGCGATACCAATGAACTTGGCTGTCGTTTTCCATCCTATGTGTTATGTCTTTCGTATCTTCATCGTGTGATGAAAATGTTTTGAGTTTTTTTTGTGTTAACTTTTATCTTCCGTTTGTGCAAGTAGCTCAAAAGTTCGTAGATGGAGTGCTGCAGATTTAGGGTGATAACTTCTGTGAATCTGCCTGTATAACATAAACAAATATCATCAGCATATAGAGATAATTTGATATTTATGTATGGGCCACAGTGGCGAACTTTGTGGGACTCCAGATCCAATTGGCTGCAGGTATGGGAGTTGGTCGTCGATTCTGTTGCGGAATGTTCTTTTCTTCGGAAGGAAAAGCCTATCGTTTGTATAATACCAAGGGGTATGTAGAGTTGAATGCATTGTCGAATTCTTATGCCACGTCAAACACAACAAGGCCTGTGGATTTCCTGCTCCTGCTATTCTGTGTTGTGCTAACCATGTCAACTGAAGTTGTGTGGGGTAATTAGGGCATGATGCCAAATTTTTTTTCTAGGATAATTTTGATTTCCAAAACGAATTTTGAAAATTTTCGGAGTTTTGCCTTTTCCACAATTTTGCCTAGTTAAGATGGTTCACCAGGTCGGAAGGAAAACTTTTTCGCGGTTTTGGTAGAACTATGTAAGAACTATGTTTTGATAGAACTTTGGTAGAACCGTGTCCAAGGTTCCATGAGAACCTTCGCAGGAGGAAGATAGAGTTAGTCACGTCGGTTAGTTTTTGAATAAAATTGTCAGGAAGTTTCTGCAGAGTCATGTTTGTGAGCTTATTGTAACCGGTTGTTTAATGTATGTATAAGGTGTTTCATTTGCGAAAAGACAACTGGTCTCATACCATCCTTCGGAAGGACGTGTGTTCACAGTATTTGCGCAGTTTTCCTGATATTTCCTACTCATCATCAATGTCCTCCTCCGAGGAAGAATTCTCGCGTAACAACATCTCTAGCGTGTCTGCCTAGACGTTTAGCCAAGCTTTTTGAATACCATGTCATTGTGTTGTTCTTTTTGGCTTGGAGAATTTCGGTTGTGATTTATCCTATTACCTTTTCAATGTTCCTTTGCTTAAATTCTTTCGAGGCTTTCTTATTAGTTTTCCCCTTTTAAGATTAAGAAATGCTCCTCTTAAACGGATGTCCTCTATTAAGTCGAGTAACAGTTAGTTATCGGAAACCAGCTTCTCAAGGACTTTTTAACTGATGTTGCGGTTGAAAGTGTACGATATTGCAATACCTAGAGCTTAGCTTTTGTGTGGTGTCATTAGAGATTCACAGGCTTCCGTTTGTCTTTGGAATAAATCAGTTGACCTGAATCCCTTGATTGCTTGTCACAGCTCCCCAATTTCGATTTATGCATTCATAGTTCCTGCCATAAAGATTGCACCATTGAATTCCATTGGAGAGCGTAGGTATTGAGAAAGGTTTCGCAGCAGCGCCAGATTATACACAGACACGAGAACAAATTTCAAGGAAGTCGTCTATACTTTCATGACTGTAGCTGCTAGCGACTGAATATGTGGAGTACTTATCACCGAAAGATTCACACCTCTCATTTCATGAAGATTGCGGCTCCTTCGCTCCTACCAGCTGTTCTATCGTTACGATACCGGATGTGGTCGTGGAATCATGGTTTATTTTGCGGCTTCAGAAATATCTTAAAGAGGAGCAAAATATCCAATTTATGATCCAGCATAAGTCCATTCAGAGAGTTCACGTTCAGGGTTTGACTCATTATTGTGGTTTGATATGGTGAGTGTTTGGAAGGAAATTTCACCAACTATTGGTGCCATCATGTTTTGCATCATTGTTTGGAATCGTTTTAGCATGAATGGTCCATAGGAAGTCGATGTGAATTGTTCAGAGAAAGTTAAGGTTCGGGAGGTGCTTGCTGTGCTGTGGGTTTGTTTTGAGTTTTAGTTGCAGTTACTTTTGCTAAACGTCCTAATCATGGTTTCCGAGTTCTTTGGATACCATAGTAGCTGACGGGATACATATATTGCAGATGACGCATCTTGGCTTTTCTTCCTTTGTTTTTTTTTAGGGTAAGCAGTGGTGAAATCCACCACTTTCCGACCGAATCGCTGATGGCTTTGAGATTAAGCTTTTCCGTTTCTTCGTCGTTGGGCTTCAGCTTTGCAGATAAGGTTACAGATGACATATAGATTGTAGATTTTTGTCTCTGTTCTCCAAAGCAGCCCCTTGATGAAGTTAGAGGGATCTGTTCAGCATGGCTCAGTTCGGCATAGCTCAGTTCGAGATAAAATACCTCTATTGAGTGGAAACCCTATTCCTCTATGTCCTCTTACGTATCGGCGACTAATTTTAATCCTATTTTGAATTCCTATCTACCGAAGGATAAGAATCTTAATTTTATAAATAGAGGCTTTATTAAATTTAGATTGTTATTCTTCGGAAGATGGGAATTTGGGTCCTGTATTTAACGTTCCGTGAACAATGTATTCACTTGTCGGTGATCTTTCGGAGTATTAGGTATTATTTGAATACCGAGATATACTATTTTTGCATTCTGGTACGTATATCTTGTAGTTTTTCTTTTTCCGAACAACGTCCATTTTTCAGGCTCTTGCAGGATGATCAGTACTGACAGTAGAGTTTTGTCTGTCGGGTGTATTGATTAAGGCTGGGTTGGTAGGTTTTGGATTGGAGGTTTTGAGGTTCGAGGAGTTAGTGGTCGCAAAGTTCGACAAGTTAGCTGTCCTCTTTGGGGGTAAAATCGCCGGAAACACTTTGTCTTCTTCGATTTTCTCTTCTCCAATTGAATTTTCTTCCCCTACTTCTTCTCGTGAAGAAAGATTTTTGCTGGAAGAGGATGACTCTCAATCGAAATAAAACAAGCATGGCCTTATTTCTATTTTATTACTTTGAATTAAACTTGCATTCATCAAAATCCTACTGAACATAAATATCACATGAAATAAAGAATTCGATCAGGAAGACTTATCCCAGCAGAGCCAATCAAGGATAGGAAAATATAGGCTTCAAAGATATAGAAAGGCGTTTAAACTTCGCGTGCTGGTTAAAAAATTTAAGAAAACTTAATATTGCTACCTAATGTTGCTACCTAATATATTCAATTATTCTACATGAATGTCTTTTCTTGTTGTGACGATTTAAATTAAAAACTTTAATGACAAGCAATAAATTAAGAGACATACTCCAATTTCTTCATATATTTTTAATAAATACTACAATTTTCGAACGTTGTAAATGATTTGAAATCAAATTTTCCGATTCGATTTTCCAGTAGATGCAAACGGCTTACTCTGCTTCACTTTGATTCAGCACACTTTAAATTATCAAGCGTGCTTTGATAGCTCCAGGATTAATCACAAAGGCCATTAATTATGTGGGACTCGATGATATACCAGAGCGAGGTATTAAGCATGTAGATTGGATTTGAGCGTCACTAGGAATTCGAAACTCATTTCAACTTGTTATAGCGACTTCTGTTGCGGAGGATTGGTTGTCATTTGATGAACAAGAGGATTTGATCGGAAATGTACTCTTACTATTCGTTAATTAAAATCTATTTGCAAATACTAAAAGTGCTGTTGCAAGGCATCGACAGAATTACTGATGGAAAGATATTGCCTGGGATTGAGGTACTGATTAATGAGTTATGAATTGTAGGGCTCCTCTGGATTTGTATATGTGACGAAGAACTGCAAAACGTTCTTTTAATTCTCCTTATTAGTGATTTGCTTCGGTAGAATCGGATTTATTCTTGCTGAACTGGCCAGGCAGAGTAGAAAAAGGTTCAACTTTGAATTACGTTATGGGAAATTTGAAAAAAATCCTTAATTATCCTTAAATCCTTAATTTTTAATAAGCAACCGAAAAGTTCAGAAATATCGATCTTATTTAATGTAAGCTAAGCTTTTTTTTGAGTTTAGTGGTCTAATTTATATGCACATTTCCCTCTCAATATGTTGATAAAGAAAAATGTAGAAAAGATTTTGTTGCATTCAAACTTTAATCGAATTAAGGACCAGAACCTCTTTTTTAGGGTGTCCACCGCATTTTTCTGAAGAAACCTGCCATAAATATTCCATTAAACGGGAACCACTTACGTAGGGATTTGTTTTGTCATATAGATCTTTAAAATGAAACAAATTGCAAATAAATTGTTTTGATTGCCATGAAATGACTTTGATTGGAAAGAAGAATTTTTTCTATTTCTATTTAAATATGATTTAGGGCATGTAAGTGCCACAACTGGTGCGGAGGAAGTCCAAGCGAGTGGTCTAATTTTCTCCAACTTTAATCAATAATTGGGGCCGCATCTCGCTTAAAACGCAGCGAATATTATCTTCAGAATGGTCAAGTGTTTCGAAATCGTCGTCGTTAACGTGTGATTTGATGGTTACTCACAGGAAATAGTTCAGTGGTGTTAAATCTCAAGCTCTTGCAGGCCATTTCACAGGTGCAAAACGAGAAGTTATTTGTTCATAAAATGCTTCTTTGAGTAAGTCACGTGCTGTTTGGAATGTTGCCACATACTATTGAAGCCAAAAGTTCTCTTTTCACTGCTACGCCCTCCTATAATCGGGCCGGTAAGACTCTCCCGTCTTGATACGAAATGCTACGAAATGGTATGATACATTGAAAAACTTGTAAACGAACTAAAAATTTTATATAATTATGAATCTTTGTAGGAAATCTATTAAGTAAAAATAAAACAAATTTGTTACACTACTATATTTAGCACCCAGAGTAGAGTCGGGCCCCTACCACATAGCAGTGAAAAGGTTAAGGCTAGTCAACGAGGAAGAGAACGAACGAGAATGAAAGAGAACTGTAAATTCATTGATAATGGCTCTAAAACGGTCATCATTGACTATCATGTTATTCCCAGCAGCATTTTCGAAAACGTTACACCAACGATTTTTCAGATGTTACGGTGTTTGGGCAACCACCTGTGGTTGCTCATTACTCCAAATGCAGCAGTTTTGTTTATGCAGGTAGTCATTCAACCAATTCCTGAATGAGTTGGATTTTCTAACCCCGCAAACCAAGAATTTATCTTAACATTTTCCATGATGTGGACAGGCACATGTTTGATGGTTGAGCACCATGTCAAATGGACTCAATTCATTATGCAATGTAAAATGTCTAGACGGAAACGTATTATCAGTGAGAGTGAACGTCGTGCGGAAACGGTCGATGGTTAATCGAATAAATTTTTCTTATGGACGATTATGTCAGCCATAAAATTATGCGAGTGCGCGATGAGATTCTCAAACAGAGCCGTTTTTTCGAAATACATCTGAACATCGAAAATATAAGGAAATATAGGATAATACCTATCCTGAAGCCTGGTAAAAAAAGTCAGGTTTTAAAATCTACTGGACAACAAACTTTTTAAAAAGAAAATATTTTTGAAACGTTTATTGAATCTCTTGCAAACTTTATGAAAATATTTTTGCAAAGGAAGGTTTTGCCAGGATCTACTGATGATTTTTACTGATCACGTAGAAAACAATACCAACCTCCCTTATTTGCAGCTTGGCTTCAGGCATGAATACAGGGACATAACATAACAGTAAACGTGTCTCCAAAAACATAAGAACATCGCCGAATGCATAACGTGTTGAAAATTGATATTGAAAAAGTCTTTGATACCGTTTTACACGACGACCCACTTCATATGCTCAAAGAGTGTAGTACCCCATCATACTTGCATAAACTGATTTCATCCTTCCACCGAAAAATCGAACTTTCCAGGTTGACTGCGAAAACTGTTCCTACTGGTATTCCATAAGGTTCTCGCCGGTACCCTAGATTTTTCTACATATATACGTCCGCCTTACCCACAAACCAAAACAGTCAATTAGCAGCGTTTGTGCACTATACTTGTTCCTATACTTCATGCAACATTCCTAGCCTGATCAAGAAAACCATGACAACATTCTTAACCGGATAGTGAAAGTCCAACTGGCGGAAAAATTCCTCGGTTCGAAGATCTGACCCATATAAATCTAAAATTTGACCAAAAATTTACATTTTAAAACCATACAGAGCACAGAAGTAATAATGTCCTTTCATTTTGCTCATTACACAAGTGGAAGTCGCCCAAGAATTTTTGATGTGAAATGCTTATCTTTCAAACTGGTATCCAACCTATAATAATCGATGGAACTCCATGTGGAACCAATGAGTTAATTATCTTAAAGCAAAGCTTCAAGCCACCCAGAATTGTCCCTTGAAAATTGGAAACTTCTTGCCCAGATTGTCACCGCAATAGCTACTTTTATGCCTAAATACAAACTTGCACGTTCGCGCCGAGCAAATTTTTTCAACAAAGTTATTAACTCAAATGACCCTGTTCTATAACAAAGGACCCTGTGGATTCTATAAAGAATGCACAAAGAAACCATAATCATGTGACCTCACCAATAAATCCCAGTGTTCTGAAATAGTGGTTCTTAGTGGTTACGCTGTAATTGTACTAAACTGCTAAAGAGCGCTAATTAAGGAATTTTAGAATATAAGAATCCTCTTTAAACCTTTATAATTTATTATAAATTAAACTTTATAATTATCATAACTATTTATTTTTTAAACAATAATTTCTTTGCTTGTGTTCAGAAGCAGACTAACTAAAGCTGAATATCTAACATCTTATAATTCATATATCCTTCTTGCAAACGTATAAAATTTTATAATATATTCTTCTCTATTATCATATTGTACTGTTTCGTTAAAATGTGTAGTTTTCCACATATTTGAATGTTCTAAGATTTTCACAACTTTTGGGGTAGCATTATAAAGGTTATCACGAGAAAGATTGGGAAAAGATCATTTTGTGGTTTTATTCCATTTATGTTTTTCCAAATCTTATTTCATGTATAACATATATGTTAAGGATAGTGGATAATCGTAACTCACGAAAAGTTTGAACAAGCTCCCAATCTTGCTGTATTCGATGCTGTTTTTCTAAGAAAAACTTATTAAAAATAGGAAATAGAGAGAAAGTTACGATGCGTGATACGCATCTTCATTCTCTTAAATTTTGAATACATATACAATAAGTGACATGCGCAATTCCATAGAAAAAATTCTCTCACTTGTGTCGTTTAAATTCTAAGCTCTCTATCGTTCAAAGCTCACTATATTTGCTACATGCGCTATTTGTATCTCTGCTTTGTGATGACCCTCCGAGCTGTTAAGTATAAGAGTTAAACTGTTGAACTACTGGAATAGTGTTATATTCATCGATAACCCTTAAAAGAGGCAGACCATCAACAGCAATCATTAGTTAGCGTTGTAGAAGCGCTTGAAGGATAAAATCATGAAGTAGAATCCCCGCCCATGAAACGACAACGTACAGTGTCAAAAATCAATGCAAATTATTTGAAATTGGCGTTAAATTTTTAATTGTTAATACTTTTAAATAAATTAAATCGAATCACCTAGATTGCAAATTGTCTCTCCATCGACAATTTGCTCCAGATATGGCTTCAAGGGATTTTTTCCAGTGGAAAACTACAAAAGAATGCCTAAACTGAGGCCGAAAGAGAAATGGTACTATAAAAAGATCGTACCGTACAAAATGATGCATCGATTTGATTTTGTTTTTGTTGGACATTAATAAACAACTAAGCAAATAAACTAAAGAAATAATAAAAATTCAGAAGAAAAGAAATTCAACTAAGAAAAACTGAAGAACTGCACACATTTACATAATTTCAAAACATGTGATAACTTTAAACCCAGGGCACATAAGGCCAGCTTTTCAAGATGAAAAAATCAAGAACGTAAGAGTTTGTTTTTCTTGTGCTAAAGTTTGCAAGGCTCTTGTTTTACTTTAGATAGGCAACTTATCTAGTTTTTATCTAAAATAGCTATTCAGCTTATATTCAAACTGAGCACAGAAATAAAATGTTTTCTTATAATTCTGTGATACTTTTATTTTCGAAATCAATTTGCGACTCTAATCGTTCGGCCTTCTTGAGCGACTTATTTAGTTTTGCTTACAATTTCAAGGTGTAAGGATACTTAATCTATAAAATGCAATCAATTGTAATTTACAAAGGTAATTAATTGAGTACCATCAAGTCTGCTTGTAAGTCATCTATGCCCCGCCGGAGACCGAGACACAGAAAGCCTTCGGTGTATTGGTGGTCCACTGAAATAGCCGACGAAGGAGGTGTCACAAACTCCGGCTTGAAGCTCAACGAGCGCGATAATTATGCGGAAGCTCGGTACTCTACGGGTGCCCTGCATACTTGAAGTGGACATGATGGACAATATAGTACGGGCATTTTTTCCCGATACCCCGTGTTCATGCCGCCCACAGGGAAATAACATCAGATTGTCCACTCTTCACGAGGAACGAGCTGGAACTAGCAGTTGTTTCCATGAAGGCGAAGAAGGCTCCGGGATCAAACGATATTCCAGCCGAGGTACTACAACTGGTCTATCCCTCTTGCCATGACTTGCTGCTCAGTGCGTTTAATGCCTGCTTGTGGGAAGGCGTTTTCCCTTAGCGTTGGAAGACGGCAAGACTCGTGCTGACGTGCTCAGCAACGGGAAGGGAAAACCCGAGTCACCGTCAGCATACCGATCGTTTTGCATGCTAGACACGGCCAGAAAAGTGCTCCAGAAACTGATAAAGAGAAGACTCACTGACGTTATCTACGCCCCTGGGGACATTTCTCTAAGGCAGTACGATTTCAGAACGGGACGTTCCACTATAGATGCAGCCGTGAAGGTGGTAAGTACGACGGATAGCCCTTCTAGTGACGCTGGACATAAAGAATGATTTCAACTCCCCTAGATGGATGGATATTCTGGAAGCCTTGGAAAACTCATTCCAAGTACCAGCATATTTGATAAGTAGAGACGAAACTATCAGTTAATCTGGGCTTGCTGTGGCCAATCATGGAGGACCAAGTCCAACAAAATGTTGACTGCTGAAGAGTGTAGTGCAGTTTACGTTTCTATATGGAGCAGAGGTATGGAGTGAAGATCTCAACAAGGAACTGCAACGAAAACGGCTGGCACAGGTGCAGAGACGAGGAGCACCGTGGATTGCATCAGCATACCGGACAGTCTCTGTGTCAGCGGTGTTGGTAATTGCAGGGGTGATACCCATCGCTCTCCTTGCTAGAGAGCGTAAAAGAATCTGCCTCCAAAGGCACGAGGGTAATAAAGAAAAAGTTGCTCGCGATGAAAGACAATGCACTCTCGGCGAATGGCAACAATCATGGGAACGTGAGCTAAAAGGAACATGGATTGCGCGGCTCATCAACGATTTAAGATCGTGCCGTAGTCGAACGGATAGTGATACTAGATGGACAGGCTTCTACCTGACCCAGCTACTGAGCAGACACGGTAGTTTTCAGTCTAACTTGCACACAATTGGTAAGTCACGGTCTCCAGATTGCATATTCAACATTGGTGTGAAGGATGACGCCTGTCATACATGCAGAAGATGGGGCTAATAGCACGGTGATCTTGCCGAAAAAGTGGGAGAGCTCCATCCAGGTAGTCTAATCGAAGAGATGCTGTAATTAGGTAGCCTAATTGAAGAGATGCTGAAATCAGTTGACAAATGGTGTCAAGTGGCGAATTGCGCTCGGGCAATTCTAGCCACGAAAGAAGGCATACTTGATCGGCTGGAGACGTCGAGGTTGGAGGGTTTCCTTCTCTAGCAATCCTCCTCCTGTTTCCCTCCCCGCTGGAGAAGGAATCCTGTAACCCAAAGGCGGAAAAAGATGTAAAATTGAGAGGCCTAGTCCGAAGTAATGTGTCAAACGGTGCCAGGCTAGGCGCTCCGGTTGACAGGGGAAGTATTAAGTCGGTGTCCGGTAGTTCCCCACTCAGGGCGTAAACAGCCTTCACCGCCCTACCCACAAAAAAAGGTAATTACGAAAGCCATAAAAAATTATTACAAAAAGCATCAGATATACATTAGATATTACTTATTTAGACGGAATAACCATGACCTACAGTTTCGTTACTCCTGGTTCATGAGCTTTTCCTTTTTCCGGCTTATCGGGGAGTATTGCATGGCATCCAAATCATGTGTATTTCTAGTTTCCTTGATGATTATTGTCTCGTGTCCTTTCGTGATAACTTCCACTACGGCCGACTTGAAGTTTGAAGTACTTCCCTTCCCTTTAGCTGGCCAAGATGCTCCTTAATGCCCATCCCAATGAGTCGTCTCTTTTATCCTTTTTACTCTTCTTCGCAAGTAGAACATTCGATACGACAAATGCAAGATTTGTTTTGTGTTTCACTTTTGTCCTTCGTTGATCCGAAAATATTTTTGAGATAGTTCTTGCCACATGATTAAAGCCTTACATACGTCCAGTAGCGCCAAAAATGCGCTAGGAGAAAATTTTTTTTTAGTGGGGATAACAAAAAAACTTAATAAAAATAAATAGTACACATTGTTTATTGATGTTTAAACTTTCCATAAATTTTTATTTTACTTTATTTTTACAAAAATTACTATCTAAAAAATCACGTGATTCCCAACACTAAGTAAAACAAGTTGCTCCACGGTGTGCATCATCTCCAGCAAAGGTTGATTGATTTTCGAAACTGAAAAAAATTCTTGTAACAGTTTTTGTTTTAGTATGTCGAGCCAGAATTTGGAATTTCGAAAAATTTATCGATTTATGGCAGTTTAAACAAAGTATGCGGTTTAAGTCATAAATTTTACACTTCAATTATTTTTATAAAATTTTCGAATAAAATATAAAAAATCTGGCTCGACAAACTATAGACAAAAAGATTTCGAATATGAAAAAAAATATTTTTCTTTTAAATATTAATTGTTCTGGTTTATTTTTTTCCAGTCGACGAGCTATTCTGGCCTCTTTTGTTGCTTTAGAAACACCTGTTGAAGCTTCTTCAATATTTTTTAAAAATGAATCAAAGCTTGTTTGTGCGATACATCCGACACCATAAAAAAGCTGCATTGCCTTCAATCCTTTTCCTATTAGTCGAAAGGCGAATGTGAAGCGTCAATTTATCTCGTATTCAGAGTTTATCAAAGCAGATGAAAAAACACTCTGCATATTATCGTCACACGTTGTACAAAAAACATTCAACTTTAAACCAAGCCTATAGCTACATGTTTTCAAAAATTTTAACATTTCCACCACGTGTACGACAGACCACACATCCCAAAATAGCTGTGAAAACAACAGCAAATTGTTAAATACAGTATGAGAACGTGGGATCGTATGAAACCTCATGTAATTGTCCATCTAAGTTTTTTGCAATCGAACTAGTTTACTTAGTTTCACCCTCCATCTTGTCTGGCCTTTAAGGAGGATTCTGCTTTTTAAGGCGTGAAGATTGTTGACTCTTACAGCCTTTACAATCTATACTCCGACGTTTCAACATTTTCAAAATCTCAAATGCGATACAACTGTACAGTTCAAAAGATCAAAGACAACTAACATTCGACATTAGAAATCCTAGCAATGTACCCTAAATTTTTTCTCATAATACTTTACAAACGTCTCCAAATTTATTTTGCCATAATAAAGCAGGTGGAAGGGCTCCGAATGTGATGGTCAGCCGTCTGAAACAAAGGAGAGCGACCCGTGCGCACCAAACTCTCGTCGGGCAATGCCATTTTTACCATTACTTTGGATCTACGGGGAATTTTTACAATTGACTTTAACAGAAAGAAGCCTGAAACTATAGAGAACAACAATCTGTTAAAAAAAAACGATTTTTTGAAAATGTAAGGCCTTAAGTCAGCTGCACAGAAGTATGTCCATTGTTTTTTTTTTATCTAGTATCTGATGCCTTCATGCGCCTTCCAGTCCAAGCATCGCCTAACGTTGATCGCTCCTTTGGATGTCTCGTCTTTTGGAGAGTATGTTCCATTCTCTTTGTCTTCGAGTACTTGACATCGTTTAATTTGGTTGTACTGATGATGTGCTGCCATTTTTTTCTTTAGCCTCTTTGCTTAGCTGCTAATCGAGCATTCGATGGATCATGGCTCTGTATGGAGAAAACTTTCGTTATTTTGGCTGGTTTGATGCGTTTGGAATCGTTCTCTGCGTGTGGTTTGCCTTTGACACATATCGAGCATGTGGTTACTTTGTGTATTCTATTCGACCGTGTCTTGGAAAGATAGTTTTCTGTCTTTCTCTTCCTCGATTATGAACATTTTCTCATGGGTTTGATTCAGGTCGGCAAGCACCTTCTCATACTCACTGCTTTTCACGTACGGGAAAACATGGTCAACATATCTAATCCAGAATCACGGTAACACGTTTCTATCCTGTAGTCCCTTTTCTATTACTGGCAGAAATATTTCACCGAAGAATGGTGAAACAGGATTTCCCATCGCTGCTGCTCTTCAGGTCTGGTAAAATTTACCCCTGAAGGTGTAATAATTTTCCGTCATACAAAGCTTTGCAAGCTGTGTCTTTTTTATCTTCAATGAAGATGATTTTTCTTTTTGGTGGAAGGTCCATACTTCTTTGGACCCTGATGTTTCTATATGTTTATATTTTGTATGTTTCACATCGAAAGGGACCACAATTTCGTCTAGTGCTGACGGACTAAACTGTAGTAGCTTCAGACAGATTCTAGACAGAATTGTTTGTAGTTCAGTGGTTTAATTCCCTGAAACTCGTTCCCAAGCCTTGCCAGTTTTAGGGTAGATGCTTCACTGCCGGTTTTTTTACATTCATATCGCAACAACTATAGATATTCGTGAGTTGGATGTCATGTAAAGCTTTGAAATAAGCCAAGAAAAGAAAAAGCTGATGAGCCAGGAGTATGGATGGCATGGTTATTCCAACTAATCAAGTCATATCCTTTTCAAATATTTTTGATACTTTTTGTCATCATTTTTTTAAAGCTTCAGTAATTACCTTTGGAAACTAGATTTTATTGTATTGCATTTTATAGATTTCTAAAAGAAACTAGATTTTGAAAATTCATTTCGAGATAATTGAGTCTCACAATTAAAAGGAAGCATTTTATTTCTTTCTTCAGGTAAAGTAGGCAGTGTTGAATAAGATGAAAAGTTTAAATTTGGATTCGCGCCTTGCAGAGATTTTTGCGGAAAGTGTCCTCCCGTTATAATTAATACTATCTAAGTATCTATAGTATCTAAAAATTATTAATTAAAATAATTTACGCGACCATTGAGGAAATGAAGAATTAATTCAAAACTCTAGAACTCTAGAAACAATTAGATTTGAAAAGAAAACTAATACCAACAAACAAGAAGAAAATAAATAACATTAAAAAACAGAGGAATATATAACTAAGGACATTAAAAAATAAAGTGTTAAAACATCTATTTATGATAACATATGCGAGTCTGTGGATGGAATAAAAACTGAAAACTACAATTAATAATAGAAACATTATTTTATTTACTCCCTGTTGAAAAAATCAATGCTCAGCGAAATGAGCTACTTATTTGCTATTTCAGTATCTAATTGTTCTCTATTCTAAACGTACGCCATATTTATCAATTGCATTATTTCTATGAGGATTTGATCATATTAATCTTCAGAGGATATTGATAGGTTTCATTTTTGAATCTGACGTACTTTACTTTTTATCTCTAGGAGCTATCCTCTGATTGAACTTCTTTGAAAACTTTCAAGGGATATTTTTCAGGAGGAAGTCGAAACTTCATAGTTTAAATTTTATAGGAATCCATTGTACGTGGGGCTCGATCAATGAGCACCTAGAAAAATCAGAAAGGACAGACACAGGATTTCTATTTTAAAACAAATCCATTGGATAAAATGTTAACGTCTTTGCTTTTATTAAAGAACAACGCGTGCCAGTAAGTGAAGTGAATTCCTGAGTCATTTTTACTTGCTCACTCACATTGGTAATCAGATTGCGATACTTCAAGTTTCAAAGAGCTCTCAACATGGACATTATTCTTGCATTCAGTTCTTAGACATAAAAACACTATGTTTAATGCGAACGCGTGTTAAACTCAATTCATTATCATATTACGAATAAATCTTGTCACACGTACTCAAATTCGAGACAAACTAGTCCATTTCCATGCATTGCTCGCCATTTTATTATTATTATCGCATACCACGAACATTCAAGTCACCAGCATAAAGCAAATGTTGGGAACAAGAATCCACAAATTGTGATCCCATGAGACTAAATTCTATCATTACAAGATTAAGGGACTACATCCTGAGTAGAAAATCACATAAAGGACTCTTGGGAAAAATCTAATAATGAAGTTTTGACCCAAAGTACAGTCATCTACCAACAAAATATCAGCAATGACAAATAAATGCTTTTAACGATATGGCAAGTCCTTAAAAAACTTTTTAAAGGTTCCATAGTAAAAACGCACGCCCATTGTTCCCTTGACGTTTGAGTTTGAAAAGCGGTAAATCGGAATGACGTGGAAAAGTAGATATCCTAAAAAAATGGAAACTGGCAGTGAACCTGCTTTTGCTGGCATAATCATTTCGGTTACACGTCCTGAAATCCAACCGTGCCATGTGGAATCTAAAGGCAAGCAGATCTGAATGCGATAAAGAGGATACTTTTTAATGTCCATGAGTGGCAATTTATGAATTTTTGATTATCATTCACAATTCGCTGAATGTTTCAAGCTGAAATTTTTCCGCATACACTGAAAAAGAAAATGTATGTAGTTTCGCCTCTTTGAATTTAATAATTTATAGAGCGGGACAACAAAGACGTGGTAAATGTGAGAAATAAACCTGTAATGAGATTATTTTCGCTCCAGTGGCTTTGAAAAATGAAAAGACTTTGGTTGTCGTGTGTTTTGACTACAACAAAAATTTTCTTATGGGTTCAACAACTGGCAACATAATTGTTGCTTCCATAATTTATCAGCAATTATTTTAAAAACAATGATGTATAGAAATTTTTTCGGAATTTCATCAAAATTAATCATAAATGGTTTGTAGTAGTAGTAGTAGTAGTAGTAGTAGTAGTAGTAGTAGTAGTAGTAGTAGTAACGATAGTAATGGAGCAGTGGTAGCGATAGTAGCAGTATTAGTTATAGTAGTAGTGATACTAGTGAAAATAGTATTGGTAATATCATTAGTTGTTGCTCATCAGAAGTAGAAAAGGTACAAGTAATATCAGCAGTTGTTGATCTCATTGAAGGACCACGGGTCGGCCTCAGTCATTTCGACTTGAATTCGAACCTGAAACCTCGAATTCGAACGAGTTCGTCACACTTTGAAGCCATAGCTTAACTCGGGTAAGGGATCCAACCTATCGACAATAATTTCTTAACAAGACGTAAAAACTGATGACTATTATTATTAATTTTATTTTCTGACTTTTATGCCAAATTTAAACGTTATTTATTGCTGTATTTATTTACTTTAATAACCATTAAATTAAACATAAGAACAAAGCAAAGAATACAAGCAGTTGCTGAAAGACTTCTACAACAATGCTATAGAAGGGGTCTAACATCAAAAACTGCCTGGCCAAAATGTTTATTTGGCAGCTAGTAACTGACAAGGGCAAGAAGGACTTCGAATTAGCCTTCTGTTTAAGCATAGAAACCATCCCTTTGTAGGCAAACTAAACCAATCTGAAAATTTACATCCAAAAAAGTAGCATCAATAGACAATGTGATCCATAAAATCAGCAGAGCATATAGAGCATAGTATTGAGAAGTTACTGTTGAAACATAATCAACAAGAAATTGAAGGAGCTTAATGGAGAAATTTGAATCAAACAAAATCGTTTAGGTTAAAAACGTTTCAACAAAAAATCCTAAAATACAATCGAAGAGAAAAAATGCTCAACAACCATTTCAATGATGGTATGAAGACACTGAACGTTGCTGCCCCATTTAAGTGGAAATATATGGACGAAAATACAACTGAAATACAACTAGTTATAAGAGAAATTAATAAAAAGGAAAACAAACCTTGAAAAGCTTGAAAATCATTATTTTGTCTAATAGCAGGTGAAGGAAATAAAAAAATCATATGGGCAAGACCAATTAAAACGAATTGGCCATGTAAAAACTAGTGGGGAAAAATTTCTTGAAATTACTTACCAACCAGTTTGATGCAACAAACGAATGGATGAAGTTTTAATTAAGGAAGGACGATTCGTTGATAATGTTTCTAAGCTGCAAATGTTTAGCCCAGTGTTGCCTAGCATAACTCGCCATCCTGAAATGCACAGGGAAGGGAATGAAGCAAGAGTGATGAATGTCGAAACTAATTCACCTAGGTTTAAGATCACGAAATGGTCAATACAACAATTCCAGGATATAGGAGACATAAGAAAATTCTAGGAAAAACTCAGCAGAACTGATTCGGAAATCGAGGAGTATTTTATTGTTTAATTTTAATAAAATACTGGTGTCATTTCATGTCAAGGCCTTGTATAACAAGCAATATATCAATGAGAAAAATGCCTGAAAACATTGAAATAACTCCCGCAATGCAACAAAGCGAAAAGAAATTACACTAAATTTAGCACAGTATGCATGAGCGAAATTATTGGAATTTTTCACAGAAACTGCAGAAATAGCAATGGGTAATGCACTTTCAGCTTTATCAACAGACGTTGTAACGACACACATAGAGAGTTTCGTGGCAGGCAAAGGAATAGTGCCCAAACTTCATTTAACTGGGACAACGATGTAAAAGATAAACTGGATATGTACAAGTTCGAAGACCGCAAAACGGCCGTCAAAAAAATCCACAAAAATACCAAATTTACTATTCTGATAGCTTCTTGGCTAACAGAGTTTTCAATTCACAACTTTTGATACATACATTTACATAAAGTCGAAGTGTTTTATGTGGACCCCTATCTTGTTGGCCTAATTCCACGGTCTCCTTAGACGGGATTGAAACTATGTTTCAACCACTGCCTCTAAGATCTAAAACAAAGTTCAGTCCTAGGTCTCAATTGTATTTAAACTATCTGGAGTCCCAAGCACAACTGGTGAATGCTCACCGCACTTTCTGGCCTTCGAAACCACCACGTTTCAACCAAGGATAAGCTCTTCAGCATGTAGCGGGCTGAAAGTAACTTGTCATGGGCGTCCTCCGAACCCGTTGTTTAGATAAACCTTCAATCAGGTTGCGGTTTTCTACAAACCGAGACAAACTATAAGTTATTGCTCAAGACATACGAGGCTGATTGCTGTTCCTCAAACCTCGGATAGGTGGGGACGGCACTTCCTAAAGACTGAATAAACTGACCTATATGCTGGAAGTTTTATAGCACTATATAGTCTATAGGGTCCGGGTTAACAATACTCACAACATGTCTCACAACATTTAGGGTAAATTTTTTACGTAATTTTTGTCTTCCACTTTTAGCAATTTTACTAGTCTCGCATCCACCCGATATTTTCGACCTACTGATTAAATTCAACTGCATTGTCTATATGTAACAAGACACTTGGTCCATCACATTTTGTATCTTAAGTCAGTTTTGCAGCGGTACAGTACACATACCGTCCACATACCATACATCCTTCCTTATTGTCAAGTCTAACCCTCAGTGAGCATCATAGCAACAAATCATCTTAGCAACTATTATCCATCGGTTCAGTTTTCCTTAATATACCCTCGGCACAACATTATTTTTGGCGACGTCAATCGTACTCTTTTGAAATCTACTTCTCTTCAAATCTTCCTTCAAATCTGCATGCCTTCCCTCATCAATTAATCATCAGTCCAAAAGTCCAGCAATTACTTCGCTTAACTCTACCGACGCACACCAGTCAGTCTTCCTCCCACCTCCTCTAGGCACATCACAGGCTCGAAGAACCAAAAAAGCCCGTCTCGGGGACGTCATAGAGACTAGCTTCAGTCCTTCCTTCCGACTGTCAACCCGTAACATGACTCTCCCTCACTTTTCAGTTCCTCTTCTTTACAGCGATTTCCATCAGATTCAGCGAGACATAATATAACATTAAATCAGTTCATCAGTACGTCTGTCTTCATTTCAACGTCTTCAGTTCACTCAACAAAAGACCCAGCGATACAACGTCAAATTCAGCTTCAAATCCACCTTTTTGTTACCCTACTCGACTCCTTTACAACTTCATTGAACAAGAAGCTCCCTACCTTCTTCCCTCTCATCTTAAACAGCCTTGGGACTGTCTTCATGGAGTCGGAAAACGGACTCATACGAAACGTGGTTTTTTGATATTTACGGAAATAAAATAAGTAACGTAAAGAAAAGCGTGTAGAATAGAACGATTGCTGCTTTTTTGTCAATAATTTTAAAATAATGACCATTTTCTCTATGTGGCAAACTTCCTTTCAGGTTGATTTGACTTTGTTGCTTGGTTTTCATCACTTTCCATTATTAATTGCTTACGTGTTACAGCTTGTGAAGATTGAAAGTGATCATTGCTTCCACCAAACCTTTCGTTCCATGAACCTTCTGACGCATCCTCATGTAAGCGTAAGAGAAGAGAAATTCGAAGAATATGTAGTTCTCCCATCTATTTAATTTTCGTTTCTTCAGTGTCTGAGTTTTCGGTTCCCGTCCCACTAAGCACTATTTCCAAATTACTTTGAAGTCTTCACGAGTGGACACGAAAATTTTTCAAATATTTTGACCAATTCAACTACTTCGTAGATTGCAGGGTATTTCTTTGAATGTTCTGCGCTAACATCTTTTTCATGTTAATTTTATGAGAGTTATAAGCATGTAAGCGTAAAAGTACATCGCAATAATTATTATTATATTCAAGGGTTATTATCTACTCTCGTTCCTATATTCTGTTTCCGGACAACCTAGACAACCTCTAACCACAAATATAGAGTACAACAGCCCTGCTATGATGTCAAAAATGCCAAAGAACTGAGCAGACCAGTAGACGACATCTACACAGCGTGCGAAGGTTCATGTTTGCAATGTCCTTTTAAATTGTGCAATCCTGATTTGGAAACCACTCATAAGTTTCGGTGGTAAATTAAATTATCATAATATTTGACACAAAGCCACCACGGGTATAGGGACCTTTCTTGTTATCCATTCGGCAGCCAGATAACCCATTAGTAAAAATCAATGCAATATGCCAGGAGCTCAGCGCAAACGCCGGACTATGCTGTATGTAACAGTTCATCCTTGAAAATGAATAATAAAATTTTAGAAATTAATTTTTTCAAATTCACTATCCCTTTTAGAATTTTATTCATTTGAAAAGTGATTCGGCGGGCCAGGACGAGCAATATCAATCGCTCTTGGTACTACTTGACTACAATACTGACATAAAAGATGAGTTTCTAAGTGTTGAAAAGCATTTGAATTATCAGACAAGTGAATCAGATATTCCCGGAAAAAAAGGCCAAATCGGAGTTAAGTTACGAGTCTGAAGGCTCGTTAACAGATTATTTCCTTATTATGTTAACATCAGAAAATTAGATTAAAATTTAATTGAATTTTTCACAAAGAACATGGCTTAGATTTTTTTGAAAATGATAATGTTTGGTAAAATTATGTCACATGTGTTGCAAGTGAGGGTGATTCCTTGCAGATGCTCAGACCCATCATAAACTCTAATAAAAAGAATTAAGTAGGTCTGGATTATTTTAAAGCAATAAAAGATGCAAATAACATTTACATATAATTCCTCTGGCATTACATCTAGACGCTCATGCATGTCATAAATATCCTAATGAAAGGATATATTATATTTTATCAATAATATCAATAATGTAGAAGTAACTAGATATCTAAGAATATGTACAAATAGACAGATTTAAGTTATTACATTGCTAGTCTTAGCAGAGAAATGTTAAAGTAAATTTGTTTTTAAAATAATAATCCGGACGTTTTTTTTTCCCCTTTCTCTCGGTACACGAAAAGTCCTTACACTTTACTGTATATTTTTTTCAGCTAGGTATGTCACCAACAAGTTGATAATTATTTCGTTTGGGTCTACTCAGTTGAAAAGCGTGTGTCGTTCACATAAGTGGCTTGTTAACATGCACAGGAAAATGGGTTATCTGAGGTGAAGAAGTTGAATGGTTACGCGGATAGACATGAGCCTTGGGGAACTCCAGGAGGTATACTGTGAGAGTCAGATAAGCTGTCTTGTTTAATTAACGTAGAGTTAATTTACTTAGTTACTTTTTTGATATAAAATGAATTTATTCCTATATATATCTGGAAGTGGGCGTCCCTATTTGAAATAAGAAATATCGGGGAAGAATTATAACTTACAAATTTACAGAGCATTAGACTCCAATTCTGGTTGAGGAGATTGCAAATTTTAAAGTGAATAGCAGTTGTTAGATGATTCTCTCCTCCGTTTAAGTGAACGTCCCTGGTTGTCTGCCACTGATTTTTATATATGTTCTAGGATAGTGACCCGTCAATAACTAGGTGAAATGGTAAGGAGCACTTCGCTTTCATTTTCGGAAATGAAATGTACTCAAAGTTCAAGTTCAATCGACCCATTTTTTTTTCAAATCTTTTTATTCTTATTAAATAAATTGTTATTCTAGTGGATATGAAATTATTTAATATAAATTCAATTCATACCGAATGTGATTATATCTACCTTTTACTTATTTTTTGATGAGCATTATTTTTTGATGAGCTACAATTTTTATTATAAAATAATAAAAATTGAAATGAGCTAATAACAATTACAATAACATTAAAAATCATGGAAAAACGAGTATTTTAATACTAAATTAATATTTACTAGAAATTTTAATATGGTACATGTGTGTATATTTTAAACTTGTATATATTTGATATATTTGTATATTTATAATCTACCATATATAAACCTTCACATGACAGACATAAAATTGTAACTATTCCCTCTCATCAATCAATTTGGGGTTAGATCAAGCATATTAAATCATTGCTTAAATTTTAATGCACTCGATTGATGGAAAACGAGAGAAAGAATTTTTATGATATCTTCTCTCAATGTTACTTCCCTGTTTGCTTGTAACAATTCTGAAGCATTTTAAAGTTGTTTAACAATTATTTTTCCGTCGAATATATAGTCGAAAGAAGTACACATCACATGGTTGACAAATAGGCATGTATTTCGGTGGTGCAATCTTAACTGTACAGGAAGCTTCTCCATTTTCGTCTTCAAAAATGTTGTCTTATAATGTAGTATCCTTTTTATCACTCCGTGAATCAGTAATTAATAGCAACTTATTTTTCAGAACATTCCATAGCAGATAAGAAATTAAAAACTTTACATACTCATGTTTTGCCAATTTTCCTTGAATTCGTACACGTTGCAATGACATTCTTAAATTTCCACCCAATTGATCCACCTTCTTTGTTATTAGTGGGCCAAATACTCGGCTTGGTTCACGAAACAATGGAATGGAATAATCACAATTGGTTAAATTTTTCCAGATGCTACATGAGCGTACTGTGTAGTGTAAGAATGAGTGCAAAGGTTGATATTTTGTTCACCAAAATAAATTTCGCTATTTTTTCTCCTGATGATCTATTGTATGTCATTTGATATTGAAATCTCGTCCTTTCATTTTGATAACATGCACAGATTATTTGAGCGAACAGCACTTAACAATTTTCACGTGTTACCTTCACGAAAACTTTTAGTCGAATGACTGCAGTTAGAATAATACAACGTGATCGAAACTGAAATTTTCGAAGAATAAAACACTCGCATATCTAGAGAAATTTTCGCCAAATCATATTTCCGTTCACATGTAGCTCACCGACTAAAATTAAAAACTTCCAATGCAAAAAGAAGCTGCATGACAAGACGAAATTTCGGCCAATCATATTCTTGCACTAAAGTTCCTTCCCCCCACGCAGTAGGTATCGGAGCAGGAAAAATTAGGGTAGGGAGTCCTGCACCGAAGGAGCATACAACAACTGAAAATTCATATTTCCAACAAAATTTAATAACATTAAGAATTTTCAATAATAATAACGAGTATTATTGGAATTAAAAACCTTTAATATTTTATACTGTTAACAATAAAATAAAATAGAATCTACTGAAATCGACATAAATAAAGAGAAGCATCAGCTATATGAAAAAGAGCACTGAGAATGGGATACCAAGGGATGAATTGAAAGTGTTTGTCCCTCATAAATGGTTACGTTGAGGGGATGACTTTAAGTGGGAGAAAAAACTCCACTATCCCCACCATAGCCATCTTGAGATGTGAACACCCAGAAAAATATATGCGACCATAACCAGTCTATGGGTTTACGCCACCCAGTGCTGTCGTTGTGTCAGTGTTTTGTCAATTTATCTGATTTAACTTTTTGCAATAATAGTGTTTTTTTTTCTCGATCTTGACACAGGTTGTGGTGAGTATGATAAATAATATATTTTCTATAGAATTTTTATTGAAAACTAAACGGGAAATTCCAGGTTCGTTCAAAACTGTCAAATCCAAAGAAGATAAAGTTCGGTTTGCATATAATGACAGAAAAATTCTGGTTTCGTTTAATCCTAAGTGCAAAAAGATTGTTTTATTATTGTCCACTTATCATCGTAGTGCTAAAATCATTTCAGAAACTGGGAAACCAGAAATTGTAATGTTTTATAATGCTATAAAAGGAGGTACTGACAGTTTTGATAAATAATGCCATGATTTTCATAATAAAAGATGCCACTTTTGGACTGCTCGCAAAATCCTGAGATGGCCAATGCGTTATTTTTATGGAATGCTAGACCAAGCTAATGTAAATTCTTTTATTATTTAAAATTTTATAAGTAGTAATAAAACGATGACTCGTGACAATTACATTTTAGATTTATTTTTATCGCTTATTAAGCCATTTATTATCAGAAGGCTTTAACGACCTACTTTACAAACGCCATTACGTTCAAAAATAGAAGCTTTCTTAGATGCTAAAGATTTACCTGAAACTGAAGACCATAAAGATTTAATGGCGAATAATAAACTAGAAAAATATAAACGTTGTGGATATTGTCCGAGTTTATTAGACAGAAAAACATGTTATAAGTGTTAAGAAGCGATAATCCTATGTGTAAAAAACGAAAAATTTGTGTAGAATGTAGCATTCACTTGTCTTCTTAGTATTTTTTAGCATTGATACTTTGAAGACTTTGAGGATATTGAAGAATTTTACACCCGACATGTCAGATTCCCAGCAGGTGATTAAATGTGCGCCTGTGTTGCTTGCCTGGAAACTTTTGACAAATTACTTCGGCCTTTGGACTTTTTATTCCTTAAAGATAGTCTTACGCACTGTTTGTTGAAATGGGACTACTGTCACTAATGGTGGATAAACTCTCGTTGGGTATGGACACTTTCCTGTTTTTGTAATAGCTTTCATCTTGAAAAAATACTCAACCTGAGCAAAGAAATTAAAGGTTTCCTTTTAATTTTGGGATTCTTTTATTCTACTTGAAACCGATTTTCGACCGTATTAATTCGCTATAGAAGATCGAACGATTACGTTCTAAAATCGGTTTTACTAAAATTCAAGAATCACGAAATTAAAAGGAAGCCTTTCATTTTTATGCTCAGATTTCCAGTTGCTTTTGTTCATTTACTGTTTGCGGGAAGATGCAACCTATAATGCATCTCGTCTTGAAATATCCACTGCAGGCTTCTAGCCATTACCTTGGCTTGCTAGGTAATAGGCTACTGATTTCGATTTGAATAGCCTTTACCCGATATGTATTGTTCGTACTATGCTGCTCATGCCTTCATTCAATTGGAGAATGGAATGGAGAATCGGATGATGTCCTCTTTTATGTTGATAAGTCTACAAAGTATTGAGCCTTGTTTGTCATTTTTCGTTTGAATTTTTCTTTTATTTAAAATGGATTTTATTTAAGTATAAATTGTCTATTATTATCAATGACCTTCTGCCATTTTTTGGGTAGAGTTTTATCGGCAAAAAACTTGGCGAAGTGATTTTCACAGTCCAGTTTTGAAGTGAATATCTTTTTTCTTTTCATTAAAGAAGTTTTGCAGAGACCGAAGCAAATGGTAGTCTGATGGTGCGAGGTCTAGACTATACGGGGGAAACATCAAAATTTCCCAACCAAGCTCTGTCAACTTTTGATGCAAAACAAGCAGCCAAGCTCTGTGCGTGGTCTGGCATTGTCAAAATGGAAGACAACGCCCTTTCTACTGATCAATTCTGGACGGTTTTTTCGAATCGCTTGTTGCAATCTGGTTAATTGCTGACAGTCAAGAGCTGAATTGAGGGTTTGGCCAAGGTTCTAGCACCTCATGATAAACAATTTCCTCCCAATCTCACCGTGCACACAGCATAACCTTATTTGGAGTCAATCCTCGCTTTGAAGTCGTTGTGATGATTTATCTTATTTGACCATGATCTTTTTCGAACGATATTCTCGTATCTTACCCATTTTTCATCGCCCGTAATGATTTGCTTCAAAAAATGCTCGATTTGGTTGCGTTTTAGTAGGATTTCGCAAACGGAAACTCGGTTGATCAAATCTTTTGGTGTCAATTCATGTGGAACCCAAACGTCGAGCTTCTTTGTGTATCCAGCCTTACACAAATGGTTCAAAACTGTTGGGAGATGGATATTCAGTTCTGCAGCAATGTTTTGGCTGCTTATGTGTCAGTTTCGTTCAATTTTTTGTAAGATTTCATCGACTTTTTTAGTGATTGGTTGACCTGAGCGAGGTGCATCTTTGACATCAAAATTTCCCGAATGAAAGCGAGCGAACCATCTCTTGGCTGTGTCTTCTGATAAAGTTTTTTGACCGTAGACACCACAAACTTTTTCAGGAGCCTACGATGCATTCTCACCCTGATCGCAGTAATTTTGTAAAATATAACGAATTTTTTTAGAAATTTCACTCATTTTTTAATGAATACAACTTTCGACACGAATGATGAAATACAAAACTGTCCGTATAAAAATTGTAGACTGGAATGCCACCTTTCAAACGCATGTTGGTTTGACTCAATCTGATTAGTATTGCCCGATATATGACAACGAACACCATCTAGTGACAAAAAAGGCTCAATACCTTTAAAACTATCCAATATATCATGTACAGTGGAAGTGAGAGAGAAATGTTGACAGGAACCTTTGCTAGGCTTATATCTAACTCTGAATATTATTGTCCTTGTTTGAACATGAATTAATTTGGAAACTAATTAACGCAGGTAGAATCAGAAGTGAAGACAATATTACATGTATTACGACAATATTATGGTTTGCATAGGCTTTATATAGCACAAGATCATTTGATGAGAGTATTTGAGAAGTTTTTTTGCTTTTTTTACAATTGGAGAATCCGAAATCTGCTTGGATGGTGTCCTCTTTTATATTGAAAAGTCTATAAAGTATTGAGCTTTTTTTGTCATTTTTCGTTTAAATATTTCTTTTATTTAAAATGGATTTTATTTAACTACATATTGTCCATTATTATTAATGACCTTCTGCCATTTTTTGGGTAAAGCCCAATTCCATCTCTTAAGAGCTTCTGTGGTTGACCGGCGAGAAACTTGGCTAAGTGATTTTCACAGTCCTTTTTTGAAGTGAATTTCTTTTCATTAAGGAAGTTTTGCAGAGACCGAAACAAATGGTAGTCTGATGGTGCAAGGTCTGGACTATACGGGGGATACATCAAAACAAGATCATTTGATGAGGGTGTTTGAGAAGTTTTTATGCTTCTTCCAGGAGATCGGCTCTACCCAAATCCGAAAGATTCCTTACATGGAATTACGTATTCAGCCGACCTTCTTAATACAAGTTCCTGGAAAAATTTTCCAAGTGCTGGTAAAAATTTTATTCGACGGCAGCTTCCAGGATCTTACAGATCTTTGATAAAGCGTGAAATTTTCATCCAGGTATTAAATATGAGATCAATTTTACACTATTACTTGTTGCAGTAAATCTGTCATGGCTATATTTGGTCTTCCGTCTAACTTCGGAGCCCTATCATTTTTAAGTTTTTAACTTGTTCGATTATTTTTTTAATTTGAAGAAGAGCTTCTGGAAGTTCATTGGCGGTGGTTGCCTCAGTTTGCAGCTACCTGCTTACCATTATTTCTGTGAGGTTGTTCCTCATCCTATGGAAGATATTATGATATTCATGAAACCTGTCAGTAAGTAACTCTATTATTGCTTCCCAAGAATTAATCTGGATACCATTGTAATCTGTTTGCATTTCAGCACTTTCGTCAGCTTCCAGACTTTCCGTACAGTGTGGTGATGGCTGCTAAGAAGATTCGCCCAGCAATTTTTTAAGAATCAAAATATAGTGATGTTCACTATGAATTTCGGTAATTAAAGTTTTCATGAGAAAACTGTTAAGATCATCTATTTTATAGATTTGCTATCAATAAAATAAGACTGAGCTATTAAGAATGAAGATCCGTTAAGCAAGACCATGGTGCTGTCGTCAAGTAAGCCCGAAAGGATTTTTCAAGGTTATGCTAATTACATGTGAGAAATAACGCTGATATTAGTGAGTGGACTTGAGTTAGGTTCTTTGAAATGAAATGACATCAACATGTTTCCATTGTGAAAGAAATGTGTGGGCGGTCTCAGGATGAATGCGGCTTAATGTTGAACCAATTTATGCTTTTAATTCGTCTTATACTTTCCAGCCGGTAAAGATGGCTCTGATTGGGATTTACTGTTTTCTTATCTCTTATATGTTTTGTCAAGATCAGGCAGTTCTCAAAGTCCTGCAGCTCAGACCTAGCGTAGACTAAATGAAACTTATAGAAACGCATTCGCGATCATTCCAACATTTTTTATGCATCTAATAACAACTACTTTCATCGATGCCTCAAAAATGATTTTTGAAATTAAATTAATTTGAATTAGTGGCTGAATTTGTTTTCGTGTAATTTTTTCGTACCTTATTTGCAGATAATTAATAAAATATGATATTTGAATACTTCGCTGCCAGAAAAATGTTTGCAGCATAAAGTCCGATATTGCTTGTTATTTGGGAGTCCATTCGATAGCAAAATGTTTCCTGAACTTTGCACTTAATAACATAACAAACGATTACTTAAATTACTTTCGTGCATGTTGTTATTGGTTCTTTTGATCAATATCGAATTTCAACGGACAGCAACAATAAATAAGTTGCCCCGAGGAAATTCACGAAGCTAGCAGGAATTTTCATTTACCTTATTCTGGCTGCCATTAACGTTTTAGTAACGAAACATATTCAATTTATTGAATTCTGGAGTTATTTCTTCCGGAAATGAGCGCGGGCCCTGGAAAATTATTATAAAAGAATTTTGAAATGAATGAAATGAATGCTAGTATTTTGTGAATGCTGACATCAGCACGGCTATGCATAATTGGCTTCGAAAATATAATTATGGGCTCCACTTATTTGCATCCTCATTTATTGATTGTTTTACACCCGAGGCACGAAATATTGGCAGCATTTCAGGAATTCTCTAATTTAATTTTTTTCCTGTTTGCTTGCAGCACATAGGATATGATTACTATTGCTGTTATTATATTAACAAAAAACATTCAATTTTGGTCGGTGTTGATCCAGTTGTCCGACTATACGTTTATAAGCCCTCAAATCCTGCAAGCAAACAACATTGAAAATTTGACTGACGTTCGCCCACAGATATGGTGTAATAATATGCAAAACACTTTTGTTGCCAAACCAGCGGCATGCGTAACCCCTGCAGGATACTATAATAGTCGTGAATTTTCAATCGCAAATAGAATTTGTTATGACTTCAAATCTTCATTATTTGCTTAGTGTTTCACAAACTATTTAGGTATTAGTTACATTGAAATCCAATTGACTACGATATATGGTGCAATCGCGCAATCATGACAATTACTTTTGGAGGATGGATTCAGTAGGAATGAAGAAAATTGAATCCTTTATATAAACCACCATAGTAAATGCCCTCTTTTGTCTTTGTATTTGCACCTCCGAAAAATTGAGCACTACAGTAAACTGAACTTTATAACTTCATCGTCCATTTCTTTAATTTTCTGTTTAAAAAATGTAAAAGCGGAAAACACCGAGGAAACGAGGAATTTTTAATGAAGACCTGATCTAGCTCAGATTTCTACAGTTTAGTAAGATGAAATGAAAAATTGGAGAACTAAGTGAAGACGTTAAGTTCTTCAAAACATGTAAAAAATGAAAATCGTGCCAAAAAGTCCTAAAGGGAAATTAAATTCGAGTTTACCCGGGTAGGAGAAACCTAAACAGGAATTGCAACGAAAATTAATCACAGATAGTATTATTATTAACCGGCTTTACGGCGAAAACTTCAGAGTTAACGTTGAGGGTATATAATCTCTAACTTAAGCTGTAAATCTAGCAACTGGGATGAAAGGACAACCCGAACAATGGCTGAATAAAATACAGAGGGCGTTTGAATGTGACAAACATAGGAAAAGGAAAATTTTGAACAAAAAACTTACGAACCTACTAAATAAGCGAAACAGTACCTTGTTCTAGGTGAACTTCAAGTTGTACGGTTGAAACAAGAGACGACTAAGTAATGAATTGTTCATCTAAAACATTTACGGATAAACAATTAGGATTTTTGAACAAGAGTCCCGGATTTCAAATCAATCCGGGACAAGTATCTAGTGAAGGAAGACATTGTAATAGAAATGAAATTTGCGATCAAAGTTATGCCCATAGAAAGCAAGTAAGTCATCAGGGAAGGAATTATAAAAGTCATGAACACAGGAAATTCAAGAGTCAGGAACAACGAAAGGATAACCGTGATGGAGCTCAAGCAAAAAATGGTATTCGCTTAAAACCCAACAAGGGAACATGGTAGCTATAAGGAATAAAACGACATATGACTAATAGGATTTCGCAAAACTTAATCGAGAAAACCATGAGATAAGGAAGAACTCCTTACTGGACTAATAATAAGAGTGGAGAAGGCTCTGACTGACTGCCAAGAAGCCATCCTAAGTTAAAACGCGTTAAGGGTGGCTAATCCAGTACATCCCCAAATCAAATTCCTTCCGAAAATTTTACAAACTAGGCAATGACATGCGTGAAATTATAACTAACAACGACGCCCGAAAAAGTTATCTTGCGAAGTGGCTTGTGGAAGAACGTAAAAAGTATAATTTACCTCCAAGCAGCCACTCCATAAAGAAGAGGACAAAATTAATCAACATTTTCAGCGAAGTAACTGAAATTGGTAAGATTCATTTGAGTAAATCAATTGATTGAGGTATCTTCCCACGTCAAGGCCCATTTTCCAAGCGTGCAAAAAAACAATCATTGACCTTTTTTGACGATTGGCTGACAAGTCAGGGCACAACCAGGGAATTACGTAAACGGATTCTATCGTTTTACGATTTGGCGATTCTGTCGGAAACCTAGTTCACCTTCAGAGGAAGGTTCTTCAAACAAAAACTGGCGTAAATATGGGTAATCCACTGTCTAGCCTGTTAAGTTATATTTTTATAGGATGTGTAGAAAAGCAGATTGCATAGGAGCATGCTCTGCCAAACCTATGGCTACGATATGTCGATGACATCTTCCCTATAATAAAAAAAGATAGAGTGGCAGAAGCTCTTAGGAAGATAAACTATATACACGATAATACCACCTTCACAATCGAAGTGTAGTGGGAGAATGAAATACCGTTTCTAGACCTCAAAATAATCAGGAAAAATAATAAACTTGAATTCAATATCTTCAGGAATCCTACAAACACACGGAGGAGGATATCAGTGACTTCTCACCACTCGCATCGAACAAAGATACAACGTTAAGAGCAGAAAGACCTTTAAATTAAAGACAGTGAAAATTTACGGCAATAGCTGAGACGAGATACTATCAAGATCAAAAAAGATGGAGCGAAGACTTAAAGCGGAAATCTCAACCACTCCCCACGAGCAGAACAAGGAAATTCAGCACAATCGAAGTGCAGTTAATATGTTCATACGTCTTACGAGGATTTTGAATATTCTGAAGAAAGCCGAAATAAAAGCTATAGCAACAATCCAGAAGTTTAAAATGGTATCCAGACTTGGCATACCCAAAAATAAGAAGAAGAAACAAGAAAAACCGGGAATTTATGCAACCAAATGTCAAACATGCCGGCAAAATACGTTGGACAAACGAGGCAAACAGCAAAAACTAGATGCAACGAGTACATCAACAGAAAAGTTAAAATCAAAAAAGCACCCAGTTATACCGCCAAGTCATTCGTCGCTAAACATAGAATAGAAAACGACCAAGTAATCGATTTGGAGGGTCAGGAGATAGATAGAGATTGTAAGTAATTTCCCGTGAATCCTTTTTTATGGCTTTCCCTTAAGTTTCATTCACAGTGAGATGCATAAGCTGGAACGTTAGTGTGGCGCAACACTTGGGTCGTGAAACTTGTGAAGACTATCTCATTTTATGACTCATGATATGTACACAAGGATATGATCTGGTCAGAATAAAGCTTAAACTGACAACTTTCCTGAGAGTACCCTTTCATTTGGGGTGCTTATGTTCCAAAATCAAAACAGAAACGTAAATGCCGCAGATACCAGTGGGACTCGAAGCAGGCATCCCTTGCATAGAAGGTGAGCACTCTAACTAGTACACTATCCGGAATACATGTTGTATGATACTACTGATTACTTTCGTTTTTTTGAACTATGATCAAGGATTCCTTGAACAAAAGTATCAGAGCACCCTCACATTTCTTGTAAGTTAGGTTATTACCGGTCAATTCGTGATAGGCAATAGGTATCTTAGAATTTTCAGGGGAAAATTTGGAGTAATCTTCTCATATTAAATGATGTCTCCTTTTGATTTACGGAAGTAATATGTCTCATTTTTTATAAAGCTTTTAGATTTTATTAAGACAAAGGAACTGTTCCATCAATGTAGATTATGGAATCGGGTATCATGACAAAGACAAATTTGACAGAATTTCCGATTGAGAACATTTTATAGTACATTTTATTCAGATGAATCATGAATCGAAATATTCCGGGGACTTCTTTAAGTTGTAATTAGGATTCAAATAAGTGGAATGAAGAAAAAATATCTTTCATATTTTTTCTTCATTCCACTTATTTTTAATACTGGCAACTTATTTATATCATTATACATTACTTTGACACCTTACGTAGGAACTAACACTTCAACACTATCAGGACTTCCAACCTTCAGATATATTTTGAGATGAGTATTTGTAAGCTTTTTTATTAGTGTAACTGCCTTGTTGGTGTAAAATTAATCCTCAGTTTTAAGGAGGTTGCCAGTTGATATGGGACCTTGGACCTTGAAATATTTGCTTGAAATTTTCCCGAGAGTGACCATGTCAATGGTCTAATCAACTTTATGCTAAGAATGTTCCGCCACATAATACTAACAATTTTTGGTCCAGAAAATAGATAAAAAAATTTTTAGTATGAAGATATGTGATACAAGACGAGCATTCAACCAGTAATAATTTACGGAGCTCAACATGAAACCAGTGCTCTAAATACCTTAAAACTAAGCTTCAAGTCATCCAAAATCGTTACCTTAAAATGGCCCTGAACGAACCTTACTACTTCTATCAAATAGACCTATTAACAAGCTTGTGGACTCGCTAGGAGCTAATTTGCTCAAAAAGGCTAAATACTCCTCGAACCATTAATCAAATCTCTCAAAGGTATGTGAGATCAAGACCAAGTGTCTCCAGCCATGGATCTGTTTCGATTAATTAGCTTTTATATAAGTCCATAGGTAACATTAAAAAAGTAGTTAGAAGTTAGATGTAAGCCTGGCAGAGGTTGTTGTCCAAAAGCAGAATCCAAAACAGAAATTTTATAACTATATATAAAATTCGAAATTATAATTTCTAACGACCAGCCTCATGCAACCACTCCTTACAATCTTCTTTGTGGATTATTTATCCTTTATTTATGATAGCACATAGCGCGGAACTCAACACGACAACATCTGACCTCAACCTTACATTTCTGACATCCCTGGGGCCTCTTCTGCTTATCATCGGCATTGTCTTGTTCCACCCCCTTTTTCTACTCATTTAAAAAGTCACCAATTAATACTTATCCCGGCCGACATCCCAAAATTCGAGTTCGCTTGGCATGCAATAAACATTGAAATTGTGAGTTAGCATCCAACATCACTCAAATTTTAGTTTTTCAACTACGTTGTTATACGTAGTTGAAAAACTAAAATTTGAGTGAAAGTTCTTGCGCTTCTTCTTTATATTTATAAAGATTTTGAATCTTTTCGATCATATTCAGCAATATAAATATTTTCTTTATAAATTGTATTAATTTGTTCTATCGTGAATTTTAAAAATTAAATTTTTCTGCTAAATTCAGCAATTCGTCACTTTGAAATCGATCATTTCTTCCATCAATTATGTTAAACAAGCAGGGTGAACAATAAATAACAACAAGGATTGTTGAATAAATTTAGGATATATTTAAATACGTTTGAACAGTACGAGAGCTGAATGCTAAGAGAGTGTGGTGAAAGTTTTATGTCGTGAGTTTTGTGTCAAAGGTTGCTATGACTGTGGGCCTTAAGGGCCTGAATACATGAAAAGAGTGAGTGTTTGCATGAGAATGAAAGTTAGGTTAGAGCGCGTACAATTTGAATTATTTTTTTTTTACTTTGTTTATCAAACTAAATTAGATAAAGTTTTTTATCCATGTCCTTATCTATGTTAGTAGAATTTTGTGTCAATTCAAGACATTCGCTTTAGAGGAGTTTAAAAACTGCTGAAAGAAGCAAGTCCTTATTTGATTATTTGACTGAAAAAATTGGTGACACAGGTGACAATACAAAGTTATTTATCAAATATGGACTGTCAAAAAATGTCTTACTAATGTGAGACGATATAGGAGAAGGCAAGGCTTTCTAGGCAAAAGGAAGAGAGATTCCAGGTTTTAATAACTTTCGATGCACAAAAAGATATTGTTCGATTCTTTAACAAAAAGAATACGGATTCCGGACGCAACCACTGTAAATTGAACCCGCCTTTGCGAACCACATGGGTAAGAACAAGTATAAACCAACTCACGTTAGGATAATAGAGGAAGTACCACATGCACTAGATCAAGGACGGCGTTTGGACGAGCGGGCAAGCTCTCAATCGGACATCGAAGTGGATCTTGAGCAGACAAAGCAGCTTGGGAACAAATCATCGGACTCCCTCGAAATAGAAAAATCACGGATTTTTTCTTACCCGCATGGAAAGGCTCCCTATCTGCATAAATGGAGTTGATGTGTTCGTGTAATTGACAGACCTTAAATAAGGACCTTTAACACCGACAAACTCTAGCCGAAACCATACACTGAAGATGGAACACTTTGCGAAGAATGCAAAGAAAAGGACGTGGAGCGCCATACTTGTTCAGAAAAACAAAAAAAAATGCTTGATGAAACTCCTCGGTAACCTCAAAAACAATGGATGGAAGAACTTTTCACAACGTTATCACAAACATGCGATGGATAATTTTTCCACAATGAGACACATAGCGTATGAGTTTCCTTTCTCAGAGATCTCAAGAATCAGCCTTTCTAGAAATCTAAGTGGACTATTACCAGTCATGCTGTTGGAACTGCCATTGCGGCTTCCTGGCTCATAAAGATTTTCAACAGTGCTCTAAAGAAGGTCAAGTTCTGGTAACTTTTTAAGAAGTTATAATCCCGAAAGTAAGTAAAGGGAGATTATCAGTTGTCAATGAGTTTCACACAAGTAACTCAAACGTTCTTACGCCTGGAACCGATTCAAGATTGAGAGAATTTGGACCTTCATGTGCCTAAGGTTTCTGAAAGGATTATCTGAGCCTCGTGGTCGTATTTGAACTCCTCCACGACGACCGAATTTGGCACAAACAGAATGCACTTGTTAAGTTTCTAGAAACTAAAGTTAGCTGACGATTACATAAGAAATTCTTTCAGCAGGGTTTGTCTCAGTTGGAGAAAAATAAAGTCAAAATTGCAAGGGTAAAATAAAATCGAAACTGCAAGGAGAACTAACCACATGGGGTATATATTGAAAGACATGGCGGACTAATTGTCCCCAGAACCCCAGGAGGATGATCTTCTATGTAATTTACGTGAAGTTATAATGAGGGTCATCGCTATGCACCCAAGACGCGTATTAAACATAACATATTTTGTACGACATGAAAGAAGAATTGTTTACTTCCTTTGTATTTATCAGGAAAAGCTAGAGCCTGATAACGAAAACTAGGCATATATTCTTTGCAGATCTCCAAAGAAGATTGGAAAAATATCATCTCGGGGTGGATTTAAAACTCCAAGAATTTCAGCAATGATTATCAGCTCGATCAAATGGTACAATCTCCAATTTTCAGGTCTACCTTACAGTGTCACCAGAATACTTCAAAAAGGACTCTAAATTCATAAAGTGAACCATTTAAAAATATTCCTTTCCTAATAAAGGTTCAGTCACATTGAGCCTACAAATACAAGTAATAAACGCATATAAATTTAATAAGTAGCGTACTCTAAGTCTTGAGGATATTCAAACTACAGACAAAAAATCGTAGAAAGAGGGCACTGGAGGATTGAAGGAAACTGCTTCTGAATTCTAATTGAAATTCAGAAAAGCAGTTGGGTAAGGAAACCATATTTGTATTGTTTCCAAGCCACTCGAACAATTTTAACCAAACTTTCGTGGGAAGTTCGCTTTACAGGATCCATTCTGACGTTCACCTGAGAGGGAAGATGGGGCATAGGAAGCAAAAAACCAAAACTAAAGGAGATGATTAGTTTGAACTCATGCACATAGGTTGGTAGCTGTCGCATTGCAAACCTAGTATAACACGAGGGATATACGTGTGTAAACAGCTATACGCTAATGTTACAGCCATCAAAATGACAACCATGAAAGGACTGAAGATACATTACGCCCTCGTTACAATTGATTAAGACGAATGAAGTAATTAACGCTGAATTAAAACGCCGAGTATCTGAAACCTCTTTGTCGTAGAAGCTTGCGTCAATTTGTACAAATACGAGAGTAGTTTCCTTTCTTTCGGCATGTGTAACCACGGTTCACGGTACCTATGAGGAAAATACACGCTACGTATGGTGAGAGTGACTTCGTAGTAAAAAATACCAGTAATAGTAGTAGTAGTAGTAGTAGTAGTAGTAGTAGTAGTAGTAGTAGTAGTAGTAGTAGCAGTAGTAGTAGTAGTAGCAGTAGTAGTATTCGTCATAGAGGCTGTGATATTTGTATTAGCAGTGGTAGTAGTAATAATAGTAGAAGCAGTAGTAGTATTAGAAGGAGTTGCACTACTAATAGTTGTTGTTGCCTTTTTTGAGACAGTGCTTGACACTAACAACGTGGGTTAAAAAAACGAAACTTAAATAACATGGATAAGTTTTTCCTCTCCAGTAAAATGAAGATGAAATACAAATACATAATAGAGAAGGGTCCTAATATTGACCAAAATAACATGCTTAACAGCTGCAAAACCTAGAGGTAGTCCCGATGTCCCTATAAATGATGTTGCAATGATTGACTTTGAGCTGTTTGAAATTTGTTCGGAAAAGGCAGAAGAATAACATTTAAGTTGCAAGTCAGCCGTGAGATTATTAAAGGATTTGCTTCAAAAACAAATGTTCCTTTTTCCTCATTATTTTTTTTATCAAAGTATAGATGATTTGATGCAACATTGCAAGACTGAAGACACTGCGTGTCGCAACTCTCCTCGGTCGGAATATTTTGAGCACATGCTTTTGAGGATTTGAACACCCATGCATATCATTCTCGAAGTTGTCCTGTGTCCATAAAGCTGTACAAATGGACGTGTTGACAGTAATGAAGACATGTGTAAATTGAATAAAAAGCAGATAGACTGAATAAAATTCAACCGATTGAAGATAATAAGGTCAAATCGGTCGAAGTATAAGTAGGACCTAGTAAATACTTGACGACACGTCTGATTAAAAAAAAACCATTGGTATAGATGGATAGAAGATAGAGTTAGTCGACATGCAGAACTTAATTTAATTAATCTGCTACTAACACATCAAATTAACTCGAACGGACAGACTCACTCCAAAGGATCCAACCGTTGTACAAAAGTGACGTTGAATCTTTTTAGGATGGCACATTTCAGCTTCGAACAAGTTCCTCTCCATTATTTAGTAAGGGCCAGGCACAAACTGGCCATGGGATGTGTGTTCTGTCATAAGTCAAGTTCTCTGTGTAGATCTTGATGCAAATTGACTCGGTCTATAATTTAAGATGAAGATGCTGTTTATGAGACGTTTGACTCGTAATTCAAATTATTTAATCATACCGAACAATTTATGTTTTAATGAAGAAAAATTTAAGAGTTCTAGTAGGTTTATCTTCCTTTTAACGCCTTTTTAGGTGATCTCATAAGCTCCAGGCAGTTACACGCAGCACTTTTGCACTGCGGATTGAAGTTTGGTCAAGCGTACCTTTGTACGAAATCCGTCTCCGGAAACCTGTGTTTGGGTACCGTCCCATGGTTTCAGGAACAGAAATGTAGCCATTTTTAAGCTGAAGATCATGATAATCATAGGTGAGATTTGATCTGTTCACGAGGTGGGACCTATGATAGTTCACTACCGTTCCTTGTGCAGGGAGAGATGCTCCTTGATTGTAAAGATTTGGTTGTGGTTTTTTTGATGAAGTCAACACAGATGCAAACTTTTGCCAGATATTAGTTGATGAGATGTAAATTGTAAGATAAAGTTTCAACCTGAAACCATTGGAACTTAATATCATTGACTGTGAAGTGTTGGTAGGAACATTATAACAACTCTTCCTGTGGAACACGTCACACAGAGCCCCCATTCATGTTGCGGATGTTTACCCTTTGTGAACCATATGAGAAATTACAATATCAACCGTTTTAACGTTGGCGACACCTGCAATTTCAATGTTCCTAGTGTTATGAGCCAATTTATCTTTGAGATTCGAAATTGTTGATACCATAGATATATGACTATTTATATATTTCATGTGTTTCTAAGGTAACCCACCGCCACCACGTACTGAATCAACCGAACATAACAGTATCCAGCTGAACTTTTATATTCCATCTCCATATCAACACAATCGATATAAAATCCTTCAACTATGCTACGAGCCACGTTCAAGGAATAAACGTCTCCTATTTCATAATCCACCCTACAAATCAACGTGGTCTCACGATTCAGGACAGTATCATATTAAATTCAATCAGTTTGAAAAAAATTAAAAGTGTGGTTGGTTATTCAAATTCACGGAACATGATATGATTTTATCTACAAGGCCAAATGAAATTTGAATGGTAGATGCTGTTGGGTTGCCCTATTTGTGAAGTTGAGGAAAAGGCAGATAAGAATCCCTCACTTGTCGTCCTACGATTTCCACTTGAGAGTACGTAATTCTTTCCTTATTTGACGATTGACAAGAGAAGCGGAAAATGGGAAAGATGTAGCTCAAGGAAATCCGTCTCAAGCGAAAGAAATATTTCTTCGATAGCATTTGAAATTGAAGTAATCATTTCTTTCTGTCTGCATGAGGATTCATGGGTGGTAAACGAGAGTAAATTCAGAATGAAGTAATAGTTAAAGGACATGAAATTCGACTGAGTGCTCATTGAATGAAAATTTAAAATATCTTTGAGCTGTTTGCCTTCATTTTTAGAAAGCATTGCAAAATACTTTTTCCTATCAAGTTTTGCAAAGTGTTGCCGACAGGACGAAGCGTTGCCAACTGGGTGAAGCGTTCAGACTATCTGTTCTGCATCTTGAATACTTAAATTTTAGCATGAGCTTAATTATGTAATATTTCAGATTCTGATTATATATTTAAACATACTTAAAAGCTATCATAAGTCTAAGTGCTCTGATGTATAGATTTTGGTGAAACTACTTATGCAAAAATGCTAAGGATGAACCGATGAGTATTTTTCATGAAGCTTTAAGTAAGGACTGGTTGTTACTTGAGTCTGCCGGTCCTTGCATTTGGTGTTGTAGACGCATTTTGGCGTTACGCAGTAATATGCAGTTATCTTGAGCTCGTTTTGAACGAGTTGAAGACGGCTGAAGTATGGTGGACCGAAGTATCATAAAACTTCTGAACACTGATACAGGACTACTCGTTGCCTTGAGGATGTTGGATGATCCAGAGAAATAAAACACGAAAATATTATCTTACGTAGAAGTTCATGCAGCACATATGGCCATAATCTAAAATAGAGACTTAGCATGCACGGAATATAAGATCGAAAAAATTCAAGCCGGAATATGACATAAAATTTTTGCTGTATTTTGATCGAGGAAATAAGTTACTGGCTCATTAACATGATAGTAAGCAATCTTGCTAGTGTTGCATGGTGATAAAATTTTGTTTATGAGTAACGTCATTATAAAATTTGGCCAAAATTATCGCATCGCAAACAGAAATTTACTTGGATGATCTAGGAAATATGAAAGCTGGACCATGAAAGGTAAGCCAGATCTTCAAGACCTTCTCTTCTTCTAGATCTAACTAGACACGATAAATTACTAGGGGCATAACATGAATTTTTTCGCAGTTTTTGATATTTTTTTGCCAGCTACATAACCTAACGCAAGTCTTGAAGTAGGAGTTGCGTCTGAATTGTCCAAAACCAAACCGATTGCCAAATGAAGACGAAGTAAAACCATAACAAAATTACTCCGAAGCGCCTACTGGGAGAAAGAGACAGGATAAGGAAAAGCAGATTTATATTACGAAAACGACATGTAACAAATAAAGCAAGTATTTTTCAAATTACAAAACGTAAAAATTAAATACCTGAGGTGAGTGGTGAGGTCTAAATTCTAAATAAGAGGTCAGGCGTTTTCCCTGTAGAATCAAATGCATTAGTCATTAAGTCATATTTCATTACGCATCTCACCGCACCTGCATTTTTATGTCCTACCTCTTATCAGTTGTCATAAAAAACATCAACGCATACATAAAGTATCGGTCTTAGGTTTATTAGAAATTAGTACGAAGTGCCAGTGCTTGTTTGTAGTGCCATTGTGGTTAGTCATCTGAAAGAATCATATGACTATACATCAACTATCTTCAACATGAGTCTTGAGTCAGTTGTGAAAAAAGTTATTTTTTATATATTATTTTTATTTTAGTTTACGTCTTTCGTTCCTTTTTCAACATTCGTCTCCCTTGTATACAGGGTTTGTCCGGAAAGTAATAGGACTGAGCCGATTTAAAAAAAATTATTGAGCCATTCGTTACAATTCTTTAAAAACTTTCAAAGTAAACTCCTTCTGCGTCGATGCAGCCTTGCCAGCGCGGTTTCCAAGCATTGAAGGCGTCACGGAAATCATTCTCCGGAATAGTTTTGAGAGCCGCGTTGCAAGCTACTTGGATCTCCTCTATCGTCTCAAAATGCTTGCCTTTCATCGGTCTTTTCAGGCGAGGAAACAAAAAGAAGTCAGTCGAAAATTGGGGCTCACTTTCACACATGTTCACATTTTCTTTGAACACTTCCACTCGCCGCAATTTCTGGTCGACAGTGAGCACTTTTGAGACCTTCTTCGCGCACAACTTGCGCATGTTCAAATGCTCCGTCACAATGTCATGAACCACACATTTTGGTAAATTTGATATCGGGGCAATTAAACGAATACTTAGTCGACGGTCTGAGTTCTAAACTTCGCGCATACTAGTCACATTGTCGGTGTTTGTTGAAGTCGAAGGTCTTTCAGCACGGTCTTCATCGGCGACCTCTTCTCGGCCCTCCGAAAAGTACTTTTGCCACCGAAACACACCACTTCTTGCCAAAGCATCATCTGTGTAGGTCTGTTTCATCATATCAAAAGTCTCTCTCGCAGATTTACCGAGTTTTACACAGAATTGAATTGCGTACCTCTGCTCTAACGAACGCTGCATTTTCAGCTTGCACCACTCACGGAAACACATCGTGCGGAAAAGCCTGTCCTGACTCTCCAAGTGCTCGGAGATAACTGACCAGCCGCTCGTTCGTTCACTAAGAACCCCCTCTACAGAATCCAGTCGGTGCGCGCGCGCTCCGCGCGAAATACAGAAGAAATACAGAAATCAGCGGAGGCTGCCTTGAACTTATTGTATAGGTGGTGCAGATATGAAGATGGTCCGATAAGTACTTAACCTAGAAAGGAAAAACTAAAATTTAGGATAAGAAGACATTAATTTTTCAACCTAATCTCCTCTCAGCTCGATACACTTAACCCAGTGCGGCTCTAACTAAAAATTCGTTTTCTGCAAGGCAATTTTCATTGGCAGCGATGACCTCCTCAATCAACTCAAATTTTTGCCCAGTGAGCTTGGAAACAAAAAGAAGGCGCAATTCGGCCATGACAATAGCTAAGGTGTGAACTGGTGCGTTGTCATAGTGGAAGAGAATTTTTCCTTCAATAGTGGCGCCTTTTTTCTTTGATTCTACGTCGAATCAGACTCCGTCGAATCGGAATGCAGACCACATCAATTTCTGGCTGATAGGACAGTGCCATCTTCGGAGCACGTTTGCCGGAAGAAATCCACTGTTTCGACGGTTCCTTGACTTCTGGTGTCTATCAGTGGACCCATGTTTCATTAACGACAACACACATTGCTCTGAAGTGGTCACATCCTTACGCGTGTTATCTGGAGTGAGCAAACGCAACACCCATTGCGCCAACAGCTTTTTCATGCCCAAAATATCATACAGGATAAGACCTAAAGGTCCTTTGAGATTCCTATTGTATCAGCTACCTTGCGAATCTTCAATCGGTGGCCTGCCAACAAGTGGAATTTTGTCACGTTATTCTCGGTGGTAGCCGTTCTCGGAGCACTTGAGCGTGGCATATCAAAAATTGCCGTGCGATCATTTTTCTCCACTTTTCAATTCGCGGTCGCGCTCGCTTCCACGTATGGTGAAAACAGAACTACGAGTTCGATTCTTCTGAAATGTTGTCAGTAGTCTTCTACAAGAATGTACTACACGATAATGAGTACAGCAATAGTTCTCTTGGGAAAGTGGCGCCATCAGGCGTTGAGGCAAAGTACTTATCGTACTGCCCGCGAATATTGGCTGCATTGGCTTGATTGGGTTAACTAAATATGTGAAGGATCGGAGTAATGTTTCGAGTAGGCTGATTAGCATGTTATCAAGAACAAACTCAAGATCTCGAGCCTCAATGAAAAAAACATACCTGCTTGACATAATGTTGCAATCGATTTATGATGAATATTTATTGATGAGTAGATCATGTGCTGTTTTCACGGTTCCAGGATCTCCACGTCTTTGAAGTTGGCACTCAAAAAAAAACAATCTCTCCCAGCTGCTATCCAAGAGATTGCATGAGACAAGAACGTTAAGCTATTTGTCAAAATTGTGGTAAAACGAATACTTCTCTATGGTTGTAATACGTTAACACTCACGAGTGAATCGGACAAGAAGATTGACGCTGTTCAAAGAAGATTGCAATGTAGTGTTAAATGTGAGGATTCCGTCGAACAACAAACGTCCTTATCTTAAGCCACAGGTATCAATTATAATCAAGCAGAGTGATGGTTCCGATAGGCACAGAATGAAGGACTTTAACAATTCTGACAGATAAATTTTTTGAAGTATGTAAACCAAACTACATAAATAATTCAACTGTGATCGTTAGACTTAGAATGCCAGTCGAATGCAATCCAGGAGGTCGGACTCGGATTTCTACTAGATATGGTACAACTTTTGAAAACATTTCCGTTTGTGTTGTTTTCTGTCGCTAATTCATGTATTTATAAATGTCTTTCCATTGCGATTTGCATGGGTCAGAAACAGATTCATAGGTAACGACCTGCATAAGTGGGTATATTTATACCTATCACGTAAATATGCCTTCCCATACAAATTGAATAGAGACCCCGAATTCGATGCTTTTATACAAATTTAAAAACTTCAACCAAATAGAGACCATATACGCCAAATAGAGACCATAAGATCAATGGATGGATATCTCGTAACCATCTCTGACGAAATTTGATACTGGACTTGATTTTTTGAGAAAAACAATCAATACAAAAAATCAATACTTCAATACAAAGGACAAAAGCCATGAAAGGACTAAGGCATTGCTAAGACAAAAAGCAAAGTAGAAAAGAAAAGAAATACCCTGATAAGAAACATGAGAACAACTTGAAACCTAAATATACAGAAAAACCTACGAAGAAACTAGCTACGAACTACTAGTAACAAATCTTAAATAGTTCAGATCTCTTTGCTATGACTTATTTCAATTAATTGAAGAAAACAATAATTTTCCTTAAAACGATACATTTTATTGAGTTTTCTATAATTATATTAATATAATAATGTAATTTTTTACACGGCTTATATATATTAAAACTTAATAAGACCTGTTTTATAAAGTAAAATTGGTGTCCTTAAGTATGTACAAGATCGAATGCCTATCAGAAAAAACCAAATTCAAACTTAAAATTTGAACCGTTTATGGTTTTATGGTTTTAATTTTCAACTGAATAAGTAGAAAATTTTAAAGAATGACTAAAAAATGAAACCTAGTACTAAATTAGCAGAAGAAAATAATTGAAATTGTAAACAAAAGCACCAAAATACCCGACATTAAAAAAATGAATAAAAATAAGGCAAAAATACTGAAAATAGACGAAAAATAAGTGAAAGGAATGGAGGGTTCTTTTATGGGAAATAAAAACCGACCGTCTTTTACCGGGTGTATATCTCAGAGAAAGACTGCAAGACACTAACTTGTCTTGGAAAGAAAAACTTGGAAATGACTGTTGAAACAGTACGTCGATTTCTGAAGAGTCACAGTTTAAATGAGAGTCAAAGAAAGTCTTCAATTCTGGAGAAGAATCAAAAGCTAAGGTATACGTTCGTTGAAGAATATAAAGACAAGGAAATACCATTTTGGTCAAGGGTGAGTTTCTCACCCTTGAGAAACTCTTAGAGAGTCTTATATTTCTTTCGAAACTGTTATTCTTCTTTCGTATGTCAGGGATGAACCCAAAATTCACCTGCTCAGCTCCAATGGAAACAGATTGTTGTGGAGGAAGCCCAGAGATGTGGGGCAACGGGTCCCTGATAGGCGTTGGGAATCCGCATTTCATTCTAGGAACCATGAACACAATGAATGTGTTATGTGGACATTTTAAAAAAAAAGTGTTAGAGAAAGCGCAGAGAGACTTGAAATTGAGGAAAATTAATAATTTCATTTTATTAAGACAATGATCCCAAGCATACAACTTGGGTGGATTAAAATTGTTTGCAATTTAATTGATTTATGATTGCTGATTGATGGATTATTGATGATTGCCGATCGATGAGTGATGATTGATGATTAATGATTGATTAGCGATGATTAATGATTGATAATTGATGAGTGATGATAAATGATTGGTAATTGATAATTATTGATTGCTGATTTATGATTGATGATTGATGTTTGATGTTTGATGATTTATGATTTATGATAGCTGATTGATGAGTGATGATTGATGATTGATAATGAGCGATGATGAATGATTGATCATTGATGATTGATAATGAGTGGTAATTAATGATTGATGATTGCCAGTTGATCAGTGATGAGTGATGATTAATGTTTGATGATTGATGAAGGATGACACAATGTTCCTTCTATGCTCTCTCAGTCTTCCGATTTCAATATCTCGAACATATGTGGACAAAGTTTAAAAAAAAATAATTTGGTCAGTAGTCAATAGTCAGTAAATCCTCGTCTTGTCAAAAATTTGTGGAAACTATGCCAAGAAGACATATATTCCATAAAATAACAAATAAAATATATATATATATATATATATATATATATATATATATATATATATATATATACATGGTCAATCCCAAAAGAAATGAGCCTTTTTCAAAAAAAATAGATTTATTGAGCAGATCGCTACAATACCTCAAAATTCTTCAAAATAGGATCCTCCTGCATCAATGCACTTTTGGAGACGGGTCTTCCAAGTCCGGAAGGCTTCCTGGTAGGCCTCCTTAGGGATGTCCTTGAGGGCTGCTGTGACATTCTCTTGGATGTCCTCAACCGAGTCCCAGTGCTTGCCCTTTAGCACTCTTTTCAACCGCGGAAACAAAAAGAAGTCCGGGGGAGACAAGTCCGGGCTGTATGGAGGCTGGGGAACCACGCCGAGTTGAATCCGGGCCAGGTACTTGGTCACGATGAACGCGGTGTGGCTCGGCGCGTTGTCGTGGTGCAAACTCCAGTCGTTTTTGATCGCGCTCCGCTTGCTTGTGACCTTTCTTTTGAGTCTTTTGAGGACTTCCAGGTAGAAGGCGGCATTCACTGTGCGTCCGGGTGGTACGAACTCGTAGTGCACAATCCCCCTGGCGTCGAAGAAGGCGACGAGCATTGTCTTGGTCCTGGATTTGCTCATCCGAGCTTTCTTCGGCCGGGGTGACGCGGTGGTGTGCCACTCAGCGCTCTGCCTTTTCGTCTCCGGATCGTACTGGAAACACCATGTTTCGTCGCCTGTTACCACTTTGTTTAAAAACTCCGGGTCATCTTCGCACATTTGCAAGAGTTCTTCACACCGAACCACCCGGAGCTGTTTTTGTTCGTCAGTCAACACCCGCGGCACAAGTTTGGCGCACACCTTCCGCATCGATAAATCCTCGGAAATGACTCGATGTACTGTCGATTTCGGAATGTTTAGGGCATCTGCTACTTGATAAACACTGAACCGACGATCGGCGTTCAAAAAATCGCGCACTCGCTGCACGTTCTCGTCGGTTCAGGAGGTTGACGGTCGTCCAGACCGAGGTTCGTCGGCCACCTCTTCCCGGCCCTCCTTAAATGCTTTGTGCCACTTTTTAACTTGCGAGTACGATAAACAATCATCCTTGAAGGCCTCCTGAAGCATTCCAAACGTTTCGGTAGCATTCTTGCCGAGTTTGAAGCAGAATTTAATTGCGTAGCGTTGATCGATTTTTGACTCCATCGCGCCGTGTCGAAAATTGAAAATAGACGTTCACGGAAACACCCGTCCTGCCGCTCCGAGAGGTCAGAGCCGACTGGCACCGGCCGCGTATGGAAGCTAAGACCCCCCACCACCTGCCCCAAGCGTCAGAGCGCGCCGCAATGTACACTCGCGTCCGGAAAAAAATAAGGCTCATTTCTTTTGGGATGGACCTTGTATATATATACATATGTTTATTTTCACAGGCAATATATGAAAGTGTCAAACTTTGAATGTGGATCGTTAAAATGGAAATATATGTAATGGAAACATAAAATTATTATTATTGATAGCAGATATAAAAGCGGAAGGAAACGTTATCACCTGTGATCAGCACAAACGCTCCCGATATATTATCCTGAATCAAAATTCTGAGTTAATGTATTAAATTCAAATTAAGTATGTGCTTATAATTTCACCTTATCATGAATGCCTATCACAATATTAAGGGAGGCCGTTCAATTTTTGGTTATCGTGAAGAGCTGCGAAATTCTAGCTCGATTATAGAAACTGAATTTATTGATAGTTCATTACGTGCAACGAAGAAGGCTAAAATGTTCTGAACCTGGAATATTTATAGATTCAGATGGAATAAAAATTTAAATAGTATTCGGAAATACAGATATGCTATAATAGATCCGTATCACACTAAAATGAATATGTTGCATCTTTTCACTAAGAATTTTTCCTCCTTCAACTGTCTTAGCTGATTCATCGCCTGTGAGTCATCGCTCCTGCGGGATTTTAATTAATAAGAGCCACGAAGTTACCGGGAGCCATGTCTGGTTTCTATCGTGGATTGTTTGTCTCATAAAAAGCAGTTCCAAGCAGTGCCTACTTCGCACTCTCAGGAGAGTAAGCTGGGACGTCTATCTATATATTCTATCATTACGGGACATTGTCCTGAATTGCAACGTCATTCATAATATCCTGATGCGGATTTATTATTTGCCATGAAATTCCAACACGCTGCAGATTATCGAGCAATTTACGCGTTTTTTCACCCGACATGGATTTTTCTATTCATGTGAATATGATTCTGAAAATTGATGTGATTGTGAAAAATGTAAAAATGCGCTTCGTTCTGATATTCAAATCTACTGCAATATGTCCTATTGCTATTAAACAATCCCAGATTAGAGTTTTTTTTAAGCTTGTGTGATAAAAAGTGCGGAAGATGTGTTACTGAATCTGATTATAGTTTCGATGCCACATCCCTAAAGGCTGCAAACAAGATGGCAGAGCTACCCACGATAGGTTTCCGGGTCATTCAACAGCTCAGTAACATCCACCATTATGTTAGTGGTAAAAAACCATGTCGCTACATCTTCGCATACGGAGGAAGATAACTATAACATGATAACCATGAGCAGGACAGTTAGAAAAATGGTAACAGAAGAAGTTGAACATGTTTCGAGGCATTAAGTAAAGAAAATCCGGAACAACGATGACGTGCAATGAAAAGATGTGGTGCATGAAAACAACCAGGCATACAAAGAGTGCTTGCGATGATCAATCTAGACAAAAAAAGACTCTTATAATACCTTTCGACCACAAGCTAAGAAAGTGTGCCTTAAAAATAGCGCCTGGCTATCAATGCCAAGATACAAAAAATTCCAAACGAAAACGTAATTAAGAGAGAGCCTTCAACAAACAACCAGGAGAAAGCTTCAATCCAAAAATGAGTCATTGCAGAATTGCGAAATGGTCAAGCATAGTTTACCCAGCCGAAATCAAATACAGATGGTAGCAATATTAGTATGATCTGCCATATATTTGCGTTATTCACAGTTCCTCCAACGACAACTTACTTTGCAGAAGACCAACCAGACTTCGCGAACCAGGGAACCTGGAACAGGTGAAGTCCAAGCAAAAATGCTACACAAAGGAAGCCTCTTCTTCTACAACAGGTGAGCCGTCTCCCTAGGAATAAAAACAGTGAAAAAGTTATTATATGCCCTGAGCACAAAAAGGTAGACAAGTCCAATATTTTACAAGTTTTAAAAATTCAAAATTTTAATTTTAATTTGAAAATTTTAGAGCTATTGCGTTCTTTTATGCGGCATGCATGAAAAGTCCTTCCCAGAATTGTGGAAAGAAATTTGAAGCCTTGCTATGGGAAAGTTATAGGAAAGAATCAGGGAGGCTTTCAAAGTGGATCGTCTGGAAACGATCAAATGTGCTCAGCACGGCAAACCTGATAAGGAACTACAACTTTGAAAATGCGAATAATTTTGTGTTTCATGGAACAAACCTGAATTATACAGGCCCCAAAAAAGACGAGATCCAACACGGCATGAGCACCTCAAATAAAGTCTCTTCCTAGATAGTTCTCATTTTAAGGTCCACGTTTGAACACAGAAAAAACATCGAGAAATCATCAGTCATCTTTGTATTGCTGTATGGAAGTGAAGTATAAATCCTGCGAATCCCAAAAGGCAGTGGAACGACGGTTCAAAGTTCAAAACAAAGAACAGAACAAAGTTCAGACGCGATAACCACTGGCAGAAGAACGAGGATGCAGAACTGTGACGATTGGAGGTGCAAGCCCATGGAGGCCAAGAACGGACGCTGGCTATCGCGCCATGAAAAACTGAGCCCGATTGGAGATTGCATTTACCCCGACTTGAATGTAGTTTATTTTGTTGTAAATATTGCAAATAGAACCTCATCCTGGAAATTAATTCGAAAAGAAGTGTTCAAAATCAATTTATAAAGTAAAATGTTTGTGTTCAATTATTCATCACCAGAAAGATTGAGCTCATATCATATCATACTAATTCACTTTAAATGTTTACTTCTTTGCTATCTAATCTCATATAAGGATAAGATACTGAATTTTCTGCCACCTTATCAGTAAGATACTGAGCACGTCGTTTGTGCTCATTGGAAACTAATTTATTGCACTACAAAGAAAACATATAAGAAAGAAAGATAGAATATCAAATTACGAGCCGAATGGATAAACTTGATCAAAAACTTGTCTAAATTTATCTACCATACGATCCAGTCAACCTATAAATTTTAAGTGAAAATGGATGCAAATGATGAATTGAAAAACTTCTACGGAAATATTCTGATAAAGATGTGTTAATCAAATTTCATGGTGAGCTTATAAATTTAATAAAAGACCATATTCTCATATATGTGTACTTATATTGTATATTATATATGAATATGGTCTTGAATCATTTCATGGTTAAGAAACTTCATGGTGAAGTTTCTGATTATTCTACCATTTATTCCTAATTGTCCATGCGTTAACCGACACTAAGTGTATTTCTACTACGACAATTTTTCATTTAATTAAAACTTAAAACTTAAATAACACTTAAAGGAAAACATTCCTTTACCTGCTGCGTGAGTTGATTGCGAAAATCCTGAGAAAAATATGGGAACAAATGGAAATCCTTTTGACTTTGCCAAATAACATTGCACGAGCGCTGAATAATTTAATTATTATTATTTTAACCACAAAATTTAATGTATTTTCTCGGTGAGATCAGTTGTTTCCACAATTCATAAATGCTGAATTTCATTTCGCCATATATTCAGTTGACTATCGAATTCGTCCTTATCATGCAGAGTTGAAGTTCTTTTCGTTTTCTTATACTTAGGTGAAGATGTTCTGGTATACTTGCTTTCATATTAAATAAAATCAACATAACGCATATCCTTTCCTTCCTTGCTATTTACACTAAGATATTTGATTTCACAAGAGATCCTTGTTACCAAAAACAATGTTGAAACCAATCATGTGTAATGATATCATAGATATTCCACAAACTTTGCACTCCATAATGCAATATTTGTTCCTGCAAACACGCATGCATGCCTTCAAAGATGTGGTAGTGTTCTCGTTGCTGATGTGGCATAATTCACAATCATACAGAGAATTATTTTCTTCAAGATAGTTTTCTTCATCGTTGTATTATCATTAGCACAAATTGTGTATAAAATTTCAGGAGAAAATAAGCGTAACTATAGTTCATAATTTAATTTATGAACCCAAACAAATGGCTTAGGAGCCATGTTAAAAATCCAGCAGTATGCCATGTTAACATTTGTCCTAACATTGTCGTCCTGCATTTTTTCAAGTTTCAGCATAGTAATGGTATAATCACAGTTTCGGTATTTTATCTGCCTTCTGAAAGTTTTTTTATATGTCAAATATCTTGATGTGGCACATGTCAGGTATAAACTACTATAAACTATATATAAAGTCTTGTTTTGGCAGTCCCAATCATAGCTTACGTACGGTTTTGAAGGTTTTCGTTAGTTTGAAATAAAGGACTACGTATGAATAATATCAATGAAACATGAATTACTGATGTTCACGTGTTTACGACCCAGAATCAAGCTAAAAGGTTAATACATCCTGTTCGCAAAACACTCTCTCCGCTATGGTACCCTACCAGTAATGTTGAAATAAATTTTGAATTTTTTTCGGGTTTGAAAATTTGCGCATGTATATCGACTTCTGCTTGGTGCGAGTGGGAGTAAATGATAAATTATACATCACGCAAGTTACCTTTACCATGGAAACTATTGTAGTTAATTCAAGTTAGTTGCAAATGGGGCTCGAAAAACACGAAAATGCAAAGCAAGCACTCTACAGCTTCTCTTGCTCAGGAGAGTCTGTGAATGCATTTTCCCGTAGGTAGTTTTAATTTGTCGTCCTGGAAAACGTTTTATTAAATTTAAAAGTAAGAGAAATTATACATCCCCTACTAAGCCATATGGTATTGCATTCTTATTCGCAAGTAAAGGTATGGACGTCGAAAAATGTAAGTAGCCTTTAAGCAGTTTTTTACCTTCAAACCTTCATTACAAACAAATAATCATCACTAAACCTTCCTTGTGACCCAGCAACGATCGTGACGGGGCTGCAGTTTGCATCAACAATGGATATTGAAGAAAATTAGTTTTTCGTAATCTCAAAAGAAAAAACCTTAATGGTGTTGTCCTGATTCGGGTCTATAGGCTGTCGTCAGTTGGAATTTCTTCCTAACGTTTCGCTAGCACGAGTGGCGAGCTTCTTCAGAAGTCTTTTCATTTCCGATGCTGGATGTAGACTGACGATTTCCCCTGCGCAGGGTGTATTTATACCGCTGGGGGGGGGGGGGGGAGCTTGTCCCTCTTCGGATTGTTCCGCTAAGGTTCGTTCGGCTTCGATTGATCTCGGCACATCTAATGGCATTACTCGGGCGTGTCTGAGGATTGGGTTCCAGATCTGGTTGAGCCTGAGGGTCTCCTCCTTTTTGTTGAAATTATTGGGATGTGTATGGATTTCGATGGCTTCCCTAACCAGCCTGTTGTGGTAACCGTTTACTGATGCTATCAACCTACAGTTCTCAATGTGTATCTCGTGGTCCTCGTTATTCAGTGCGTGTTCGTTTACTGCAGACTTATCGTTTTGGCCTAGCCGGCAGCTTGCTTTGTGTTTTTTGAGTCTGCTTCCCATTGATCTTTTGGTAGTTCCACCTTCCCGCAGGAACAGGGTGTGCGGTAGACTCCTGCAGCTGAAAGTGGATCCCTCTTGTCCTTCACTGATCTTAGAGTCTGATGGATTTTCTTTGTAGGCCTAAAGATTGTTTTGATGTTTCGTTTTTTCAGAAATCTGCCAATTCTATCCGTGACTCTCGGAACATACGGCAGGTACGCTTGGTGGGTGGTAGTTAGCTGTTCGGTTTCCCTTGGCCTCGATGATCTTGAACCCACTGATCTCTCGATTCCCCTCTTGCTGTTGCCATTTGCCTCTAATGCAGTTTTTAGGTGTTCAAGTTCTTCCTGGAGCTTCTCTAATTCGCAAATCCTTCGAGCTCGTTCCGTAAGGGTTCTGATGCCTCCATACTTCTGACTCGGGTGATGGTTGGATAGAACATGCAGGTATCTGTCCGTGTGCGTTGGTTTTCTATACACTGTATGGTTCAGCTTTTCACCTCGCTTTTTCACTAGCACGTCTAAACATGCCAGCTGTTGGTCTTTCTCCGTTTCCATGGTGAACCGGATGTTGGGATGCTGACTGATGAGGTGCTGCAGCAAGTCGGCGAGCTTGTCCAAACCATGTCTCCAAATCACGAAGGTGTCATCCACATACCGGAACCAAGTTGCTGGCTTTTACTCTCGGAAGTCTCAACCAATTCATCAGAAAAAACCTAATTTTCCAGACTTCTTTATCACCAAGTGTTTCCCAAAGAAAAGCCCAGTACAGTTCGAATTTAGAAGCCCTAGGCAGTTGAAAATCCTTTGTTGATTGCAGTATAAAGAATAGTTGCAAACAATTCTGTAAAACTGTTGAAACTTCTTCCACAATATTAAAATCCAAATAAAACAAATATGATGAATCAGGAATTAATCATTCTATAACCATGCGTAATAGTCTTTAAGCTGTTTCTTGAGGCTAAATACCTATAACCCCACTAAAAATTTTTTTAAAATTATTACAAAATTTTATTGAAATTTTGTTGTAGGTAGCAAAGAAAAAGCTGCATGGGAAAAGCTCATTAAAGGACGCATCAAAAGATCAACGAGTGTATTACAAGTGTATTTCATCGCATGACATATAATCTTGGAAACATCAAGATCAAATGCCGTTTCTGCAGCCTTCACTGGTCAACAGGGGCCATTTTTCTCCTTGGGTTCTTCATTTTGCAGCCGAAAATTATTTGGTCCTGGCTCACTTGGCACTGGCCAGCGTTATCGCTCTTGCTTGGATTGAAAGTGTGAAAACTCGAGTTGTTGTGAAATGTTATAGTTGTAGGAACCTTGAGTTATCAACAGTCGAAATGTCTAATTAACATTGTGAAACAAACGATGCTGAGGTACAGGGTGAAGACTTAGAGATTATTGCAAGTGTGATGCCCAAAAAAGGTGATGAAACTGAAACCAGCTCCGCATCAATTACTCCACCTACAAAGAATAACCAAGAATGTGAAAGGCACCAAGTTGATTGAAAAGAGTTGGAAAAAGGTGAAGAAAGATCTTGAATTGCTTAAGGAAGCGAAAAAATTAATATATAATGGCATTACTCGGACGTATACTCGGGCATATATAATTAATGAAAGCTTGCCTTTCTATTGGTATGGTGTATAATAATATGATCCATTTCTGAAGTGGAAAATGATTTTAATGTGTCGAAATTTGGTATCCTATCGTCCTTTTAGGTTCACATCTCTTCCATTTCAATGTTAACTTGGTGATGTCGCAGCCCACTGAGTACCATCGTTTGCTATGATGCCTGCTCACGAGGTTCCTACTGCACCTTTTCAAACTTCTTTTTGTTCATCTTCATCATCGAGTGTATTCACATCAGCTTTTCCGTTAAAGATACAAAATTTATAAAAAAGAATACTAGAACATCCCGAATTTTCAATGGCCCATATCTGGGGACCAGGATAACTTCGAGGGTTCCATAAGTGCTCATTTTTAGTCTTTCGATCAAGAACCAAGGAAGGCTAAAAGTTTGAGGGGCCTGGGAAAATCGATCAAGAAAGGCACAAAACGTGAAAAACTAGCAAAAATGACATTTTTCGTTAAAGTTACGATATCTCAGTGAGTTTTGGACCAAATTAAGTAATTTCAACGAAGTTTTAAAGGGGAGAAACTATGTTTAACGGATATTATATTTTATTTGGCCAATTCTTCAAAAAATATATTTAATTTGAGAAATCAAAGTGCGCAGATAGAAAACACGTGTAAAATCGATTTCCGCTGCACAAATCATTATAAAAATAAAGAGTTTCGTTCAAATCGGTAAGAAATATCTTCATTTGGAATGATAAACTACAATTATTGAGAATGAATATCAAATTTCTCATTAATCATGTTTTATTAGTCATTGTTGCTCACCACATGCCCGAAAGACAGCAGCTCTATGGTCTTGGCACACGGAGGCCTGAACATTTGACATCGTATTTTGGGTCTATGGCTACGGGACAATGAAAACCTCTTCTATTTTTATCTGTATCACCTGTCTTATTGGGTCTGCATCCAATACATCCTTCATTTTATAAGGGAGATTTTTCAATTCTTTCCTCCTCTGGATATGAGTATATGTGAGATCTTCGACCAAACTTTTCAAAAAACCTCTCCTGTTCAGTACTGGATTCAACAACATTGTCAAAATTGTCAACATTGAAAATGTGTATTATCGAGGCGTTAATCCCCAATTGGTCCAGCATCCCCATGAAAATGCGCACTGGCCATATTTAAGCTTCTATTGCCGTTGTGCATTCGAGATACATCAAATGGTTCAGTGCCCCCCTTTGTCAAGTTATAAAACATGACCATCCCTGGTTTGTTTGCACACTCATTTATTACTTACAAACGATGAAAGGTTGTCAACACACGAATCACTTCATTTTTATATCAAAAGCAACTTTTGAAGACCCCGGCTCGCCAGAATTCTTGAAAAAAATTGGTGTTTGAGGTTTATTTTTTTTTTTCAGTGTTCCAACCATCGTGAAGTTCTTTTCCAAAATTATATCGAAAATTTCTGTTGAGGAAAACCAGTTCTCGCAGGCTATATTTCTGGATCTTCCGAGAATTGGTTCGCTTAACTTTTTAATATAATAGGATGACACTTTTTCAGTTTTGTCCTCCAAAGTCACTTTACCAACATATGGAATTGAATTCACGAAATAAAATGTTTTATTTATGACTAATGTTCTAAAAATATTATTCTGGAATGCACAGAGTGTTAAAAATAAAAACATTGAAGCTTTCGATTTCGTTATTAAGAACAAAATAGATGTATTTGCAATAAATGAAACATGGCTAAGATCACATGACAAACTTACGCACCCATTATTTAAGATATACAGAAATGACCGAGTAGGAAAAATTGGTAGCGGTGTAGCCTTGGCGATTAGTCTTTAAAACACCATCAAGTGCCTTCTTTTGAGTCCTCGTCAATTAAAAATATTGGGGTAATGATTGAAGCGATCAATATTAAAATCTACTCTGTATATTTCCAAGGAAGTAAATCAATCCCGAAAAGATACATAGCTTTGAGAGAGATCAAAAAAGATTTGCTAAAAATAACCAAGGGTATCTACTTTTTGGTGACTTGAATGCCAAACGTCAAAAGTAGAACTGCCCTCGGTCAAACAAGCTTGGTAGAGCTCAGCGCAACATAATATCTAAAACTGACATCTTCTTGCACTCACCAGAGGAGCAAAAATTTTATTCTTATAAGGGTGCTGGTTCAATATTAGACGTTGTTCTATGTGATGATCGATGTCATCTTTCAGAGTTTTCAGTTCTCGAAGTCCTGACCTCACCACATTTGCCCGTTACTTTTTCAATTAAAACAGATGATAAAGTGGAGAATCCCACACAAAACAATTTTTCATACCAAGCCACAAATCGGGCAATATTTCGACAGCTCATAAATGATAACGTTAAGATAACTCGAAACATTCCAGATCTGATGAGAACAAAACCCCAGATTGATAAGCAAAACGAGAATTTTAATCACTCTATGTGGAAAGCAATTCATCGCTGCACACCCGAAAACAATCCTGATTACAAAGTTCTGAAACTGGATGTTGAAACGTACCAACTTATCCGTATGAGAAATTGTCTAAGAAGGCGCGATCACAGAACTAGAGACATACAAATGAAAGCGGAAATCAATAGCTTAACAACTGCAATTCGTACCAAAATCGTCAAACTCCGAAATCAGGATTGGAATTCCATGCTCGGTCAACTGGAATATAATTCTCGCGAAATCTGGCCCCACCGCTTGAAGGAAGCAATGATGCAAAAGAATTTTTGAATCAAAGCAAAGCCGAGCTCTTTGCTGAAACATTTCTTAAACATCACAACGTCACCCAAAATATGAAAAACCAGTCCACTGAGCTGATGGTCTTGCGAGCTTTAGACGCAGTCCCATCAACAGCATCTGTTCCCATGAACAATCGGATCAAGCCAGGGGAAGTGTTCAACATTATCAATAAATTAAAAACCAATGAATCATTAAGCCATGATAGGATACTGAATAAAGTTCTAAAGAATCTCCCCAGAAAAGCGGTTATTCTACTACACTACATCTTTAATGCCTGCCTCAACATTAGCTACTTCGCGTCTATATGGAAGAATGCTATAGTTATTTCGATCCCAAAATCAAATATGGAACGTAACCTACCAAACAACTATAGGCCAATAAGCCTCTTACCGACACTCGGCAAACTGCTGGAAAAATTAATTTTAGACCGGTTAAAGAAATTTGTTGAAAATAATGAAATTCTCCTTAATTTTCAATTCGGTTTTAGACATGGGCATTCAACCGAGCAACAATTATACCGTGTCACTCAAGACATTAAACATGCCTTGAATGAAAAGGAGTCTACAGGAATGATATCACTTGATATCGAAAAGGCATTTGATACAGTATGGCATTATGGCCTCCTCTACAAGTTAGTTGAACTTAAATTCCCTCCATTCTTAGTTAACATAATCAGCTCATTCTTAAAAGATCGGAAATGTCCCGTTAAAATTCGAGACACCCTTTCCCATTCTCAAGTATACCTGCAGGAGTTCCCCAAGGCTAATGTCTGAGCCCACTTCTTTTCAACATATATACACCGGACATGCCTGTCTTGGGTAAATGCAAACTAGCTACTTTTGCAGACGATACGTGTTTTTATACATCTTCAATAGACCCCAATAAAATAATTAAAAGCTTAGAATCATTGCTTGAAAAACTGTGCCAAATTTCATGGTGAGTTTATAAATTTAATAAAAGGCCATATAATCATTTACACTTATGTTGCACAGCTATGTATATGGTGAAGTTTCTGATTATTCTACCATTTATTCCTAATTGTCCATGCGTTGACCGACACTAAGTGTATTTCTACTACGACAATTTTTCATTTAATTCAATAACAGGTAAACATTCCTTTTCCTGCTGCGTGAGTTCATTGGGAAAATCCTGGAAAGAAATGGGAACAATATTACCATCGGTGGAAAATTAAAGTCAAAATTTCCAAAATCAAACCAATGTTCTTTACGAAGAAAAGGAAACTGAACCTTCTGCTTAACCGGAACATCAATTTCTTAGGTTAGGAAGTAATATGGTCAAATGAAATTTCATACATTGGGCTTACTTTTGACATTGAATTGACTATGAAAAAAGTATCCAAGGAACCGCAAATCACTGCTCAACCGAAGCAACAAGATCCTTATCGTCAAAATGGTGCTTATGCCCATTATGTTGTATGGAGCTCCTGCCTGGAGCTCATGTGCGAAATACCTTTAAGCTCAACTTCAAGTTTCGCAAAATCGATGCCTTAAAATGGCTCTCAACAAACATTTACATTTCTCCTCAGAAAAGCTACCTAAACTTGCTGGAACGCAAAGTATTGAACAACTCGCATTTAAAAGACAAAATAAAATATTAACCAGAGCTATCTACTCCCCAATCCATTGATTTCGGCATTTCTAAATATTAGCGCACTATAGCAATCATGCTTTCTTAGTCTTTAGCTTATTTCATCTTAAGGTATAAGGTGTTTTAAGTTAGGCTAGGGTAGTTGTAAGGTGTAGTAAGGTGTTTTTTTAGTTTATTGTTTTTGCCTTCAAATTTAAATTGAATAACACTCAATGAAGAAAATTACACACAAGCTATGCTAAATTTTATAGAATTAAGGTAGCAATGAAGTAAATTCAGATCTCCAAACCAAATTGTCAATTTTAAAACACAGAAAAATATAAATAAAATAGTTTTGAAATTGATATGAAATTAAAATGTTTTAGTGTCATTCATATTACTCTCCATTACACCATATTTATATGATTTTTGACCATTATAACCCTTAAAATGGCAGCGTCCACGAAACGATAACAATTGTTCATCAATGGTACAGTAGTTTCAGAGTCTTGCACTTTTCAATAAATGAAAGGAAATTCAAAGTGAAAAAACATGAACATGATTAAGACAAAATTAATATTTATTATAATATAATAATAAATGAGGAAGCACTAACATAAACAAAAATCATCAGAAAGTTCGTGTGACCAAGACAGTGTTTACTAGTGTTGTGGGCAACTGGTATGCTTTGGGATTT